>CM057466.1:7512500-8762500 GCA_030035585.1 Dugong dugon
TTTGTTGGTTACTAGGGATGGGAGGAGTGGGGGGAAAATACTATATAGGCAATAGGTAAGTGGTATCTTGGGTGAAGGGTGAGATGGTACACAATACTGGGGAAACCAGCACAACGTGTTCAAGGAAAGGTCATGGAAGCTCCACAGACACATCCCAACTCCCTGAGGGACTGAATTGCCGGACGGAGCGCTGTGGGAACCATGGTCTCAGGGGAACATCTAGCTCAATTGGCAGAACACAGTTTATAAAGACAATGTTCTACATTCTATGTTGGCGAGTAGTATCTGGGGTCTTAAAAGCCTGTGAGCAGCCATCTAAGACACTCCACTGGTCTCTACCCTTCGTGAACAAGGGAGCATGAAGAGAAGAGGATACAAGGAAAAGATTAGTCCAAAGGAATAATGGACCATAGCTACCATGGCCTCCACCAGACTGAGTCCAGTACAGCTAGATGGTGCCTGGCTACCACCACTGACTGCTCTGACCAGGATCACAAGAGAGGGTTCTGGACAGAGCTGGAGAAGGATGTAGAACAAAATTCTAACACACACAAAAAAGACCAGATTTAATGGCCCAAAGGACACTGCAGAAACCCAGTATGGCCCCCAGACACCTTTTTAGCTCAGTGTTGAAGTCACTTCTGAGGTACACCGTTCAGCCGGGGATTGGACAGCCCCACAAAACAAAATGGGACTAATGAGGCACAGAAGTACAGGGACGAGGGCTAGAAGGCAGAAGGGGACAGGAAAGCTGGTGATATGGAACCCAAGGTTGAGTAAGGACAGCGTTGATGTGTAGTGAGGTTGTTAACCATTGTCATAGGGCAACATGTGTACTGTTTAATGGGAAACTATTTTGTTCTGTAAACCTTCATCTAAAGTGAGAATACCAGCACAACTGGAAGAGCGTAGTCGATGTCTCTGAACTACGCATGTAGAAATTTTTGAAATGGTGTATCTTTGGCTATGTATATTTTCACCCAAAAAAAAAACTTCAAGAAAGGAGAGGGTTGATATGTTGTGGGGTTGTTAACCAGTGTCATAAAACAATATGCGTACTACTGTTTAATGAGAAACTATTTGTTCTGTAAACCTTCATCTGAAGTACAATTAAAAAAAAAAAGAAAAGAACATCATACATGAAAAAAGCAATAGGTAATTAAAAAGATAGGAAAGAAAGAAAAGACCAAAATGGGTGTCAGAGGAGACTCTGAAACTTGCTTTTGAGCACCAAGTAGCTCGTACGAATGGAAGAAATGCTGAAGTAAAAGAGCTAAACAGAAGATTTCAAAGGGCAGCTCAGGAAGACAAGGTAAAGTATTACAATGACATGTGCAAAGACCTGGAATTAGAAAACCAAAAGGGAAGAACATGCTCAGCATTTCTTAAGCTGAAAGAACTGAAGAAAAAATTCAAGCCTCGGATTGCAATAGTGAAGTATTCTCTGGGCAAAATACTAAACAATGCAGGGAGCATCAAAAGAAGAGGTAAGGAATACAGAGTCACTGTACCAAAAAGAATTGGTCAACGTTCAGCCATTTCAGGAGGCAACCAATGGTACCAAATCCAAGCTGCACTAATGACATTGGCAAAAAACAAGGCCCTAGAAATTGAAGGAATACCAATTGAGATGTTTCAACAAACTGATGCAGCGCTAGAAGTGCTCAGTCATCTATGCCAAGAAATTTGGAAGACAGCTACCTGGCCAACTGACTGAAGGAGATCCATATTTATGCCTATTCCCAAGAAAGGTGATCAAACTGAATGCAGAAGTTACCAAACAATATCATTAATATTACATGCAAGTAAAATTTTGCTGAAGATCATTCAAAAGTGGTTGCTGCTGTACATCAAAATGGTCTGCCAGAAGCCAGATTCAGAAGAGGACGTGGAAGAAGACATATCATTTCTGATGTCAGATGGATTTTGGCTGAAAGCAGAGCATACCAGAAACATGCTTACCTGTGTTTTATTGACTGTGCAAAGACATTTGACTGTGTGGATTATAGCAAATAATGGATAACATTGCAAAGAATGGGAATTCCAGAACACTTGATTTTGCTCATAAGGAACCTGTGCATAGATCCAGAGGCAGTCATTCGGACAGAACAAGGGGATACTGTGTGGTTTAAACTCAAGAAGGATGTGCTTCAGGGTTGTACCCTTTCACCATACTTATTCAATCTGTATGCTGAGCAAATAATCCCAGAAGCTGGACTATATGAAGAAGAATGGGTAATCAGGTTCAAAGAATATTCATTAATAACCTACATTATGCAGATGATAAAACCTTGCTTGTTGCAAGTGAAGAGGACTTGAAGCACTTACTGATGAAGACTAAAGACCACAGCCTTCAGTATGGATTACACCTCAACATAAAGAAAATAAAAATCCTCACTATTGGACCAATAAGCAACATCATGATAAATGGAGGAAAGATTGAAGTTGTCAAGGATTTCATTTTACTTGGATCCACAATCAACACCCCTGGAAGCAGCAGTCCAAAAATCAAAGGATGCATTGCATTGGGCAAATCTTCTGCAAAAGACCTCTTTAAAGTGTTAAAAAGCAAAGATGTCACTTTGAGGACTAAGGTGAGCCTGACCAAAGCCATGGTATTTTCAATTGGTTCATATGCATGGGAAAACTGATCAATGAATAACGAAGACCGAAGAATTGATGCCTTTTAAATATGATGTTGGTGAAGATGAACTGCCAAAAGAATGAACAAGTCTGTCTTGGAAGAAGTACAGCCAGAATGCTCCTTAGAAGTGAAGATGGCAAGACTTCGTCTCATATACTTGGACATGTTATCAGGAGGGACCAGTCCCTGGAGAAGGACATCGTGCTTGATAAAGTAGAGGATCAGCGAAAAAGCGGAAGATCCTAGAGAGGTGTATTGATACAGTGGCTGCAACCATGGGCTCAAGTATAACCAGGATCATGAGGATGGCACAGGACCAGGCTGTTTCCTTCTGTTGTACATAGGGTTGCTATGAGTCGGAACCAACTGGATGGCACTTAACAACAACAACAATCTACCTCAGGCATTGAGTGCTGAACTCCAATACTGCCTTCAGCATTTCACAGTTTAATGAAGACGATATACAGCAGTCACCATATCTGACTCCACCAAGGAAGCACTTCAGGTTGCAAGTAGTAATGGATTAGAGCCTGCTCTCACCTGCTCCTGAAAGGCTCTTTGTTAAACATTCAGAAACTTTGCAAGTTGGTTGTTAAACCAATAGTTGTTTGAAATTGGATTTGGTGGGAGCATTCACGGAAATCAGGAAACTACAAATTAGGTTTTGTTCTGTTCTGTTTTTTTCTCTAGAAAGCTGGTTTACCGGCACATGCCTGGTTGCAAGTAAGAAGTGAGATTAACTCTACAGCTTTTCACCTTCCTTCTTGATCCTTGTCTGCCTTCCTCCTGCAGGAGGTGCTAACATTAAATTAGAATATACTAATAAGGTTTTGTTGTTGTTGTTAGGTGCCGTTGAGTCGGTTCTGACTCATAGCTACCCTATGTACAACTGAACAAAAAGCTGCCGTGTCCTGCACCATCCTCACAATCATTGCTATGTCCGAGCCCATTGTTGCAGCCACTGTGTCAATCCATCTCATTGGGGGCCTTCCTCTTTTTCACTGACCCTCTACTTCACCAAGCATGTTGTACTTCTCCAGGGACTTGTCCCTGCTTATAACATATCCAAAGTATATCCTTGTCTTGCCATCTTCGCTTCTAAGGAGCATTCTGGCTGTACATCATTCAAGACAGATTTGTTTGTTCTTCTGGTAGTCCATGGTATAGTCAATATTCTTCACCAACACCTTAATTCAAAGGCATCAGTTCTTTGCTCTTCTTTAATTAATGAAATACTTTATTTAAAAGTTTTTGTATTTTATATTAAAATGAATAGTTAGAACTTTTAATATATTTTCTAGAATAAAGCCAACAAAATGTTTTATTCTTTCCTGTTGCATGTGCTTTGCCCTGATGTACAAATAAAAACTATTTATATTCAGCCCATGCACTATACCTTAATAGTATTCCATAAATATCTATTGAATTGAATTGAATAAAATAAAATTGAATTAAGTTGAACTGCATTGAAATGAATCAATTGGACCAATTTGGAGTCTGCAATAATGCAAGATGTCTTTGCTATGTATTGAATTAAAACTATCTTTAGTATTAAAAATATAATTACATCTTATTGAAAAATATTATTTATGTTTATAGTTTATGAAGCTTTATAGGTCTGTTGGGAATAATATACTTTTTTCATGAACTGGCCATATTTTGACAATCATGCCAGTTTATATCTTAGATTTAAACATTTATAATGCTAGAAAGCAATGTAACTGGAACTCTTCTAAGTTATTTTACAATTTGGACATCTTACTTACTTGAATCCACCTTGCATTATATTGATAAAACTTACTTTATCTGCTATTCTTGATTTGCATGCATTACCAAGGTCTCTAACTCTTCCACATTTTGTAGTCATTTTGACTGCGTGTACTATTGTCAGAGATGGGGGATCCTATGAGACTTACCTACCTAGGGTGGTAGGTAAGAACAAAGATCTGAGAGTCCTGGGCTTGATTCCTAGCTTGTTGAGGTTGGCCAAATTTCTTACCTTCTCTGACCTTTAATTTCTTTCTTAGGTAAGTTCTGTAAGGTAGTGCCTACCTCACAGCACAGCACTGTGTGCTGGAGAAATGACACAATGGATGTAGAGACTTTAATACAATGCATACACATAGATAAAGCACGTTTAATGTGAAGAACTGAAATACACAATCAAGAAAAAAAAACTGAATGCCTGAGACTTAAACTATATGATCAGCTCAGATCAGCAAAGTAGTGTAACTTTGAGAAATCCAAGTGACTTCAAGGTCTATATCTACCGAAAGACCAACATAGTTAGATGGATTGGTGGGTGCATCTTGCAGACTTAGAACCAGAAGAGGAAAATACTGATATAGTATTTTTCAGTACAGTCCACAACAAATGACAACCCACTGCTGTCAAGTCGATTCCAACTCATAGCTACCCTATAGGACAGAGTAGAACTGCCCCATAGCGGCTGGTGGAATGGAACGGCCAAACTTCTGGTTAGCAGTCATAGTTCTTAACCATTGTGCAACCAGGGGGAGAGTAATAATAATAATAATAATAACAATAAGTGATATTAATTGGACAGTTTATGTACCAGACACTTTTCTACGTGCTTCCCATGCATTAACTCCTTTAATCTTCAAAACAACTGTCTGAGGTAGATACTGTTGTTCATATCCTCATTTAGAGATAAAACTGGGCAATAGAGAAATTCTTGTCCAAGGTCTGTCCAATAAAGTGGTGGAGCAATAACTAATAACTTTAGAAAGAATATACATATTTATATTTAATATAATAAACATATAATATCTACTTACTCTTTCTGTTCTAGGTTTTTAAAAAATAAATATTAATTCATTTAATCATTATAATCACCCTATGATCTAGGTGTTATTATTATCTCCATTTTTACGGATGAGATAACTATAACTGAGACATAAATAGGTTAAATAACTTGCTGCAGGTCACCCAGCTGGACTCAAATCCACTGTCTGGCTCTAGAGTCAGCCAGCTGCATGGCTATTCTAAACCCTAGTTAAAAAGACTCTTAATAATCCACTTTCATCAGTGAGGTCATCCCTGTTGTGGAAATAACTATGATATTTACTCAACAAACTTCCAGGAGACTCTTCTCAGAGTCAAACACATTCCTCTGTGTGGAATGGCTCTTGTACCTCTTTTAACCAGGTTATGATTTGCTTTTCCGCCCTGCTCCTTCTACAGAGAGAAATACTTGAGTATTTCAGTACCTCTTTTCTTAGGACAGCTACGTTTCTCCAAGTAAATCAGTAAATTAGCACTCTGGTTTTATAGCTCATTCTTTTATGAATCTGATTAATGTGAGTTCTCTTCTGGGAGACTGGGTTTCTGAATCTGCTGTACTTTTGCCACACTATGAACAGTGGTGACTTTCCTAGGGTAATACCAACCCTTGAGGCCTTTGTGAAGCAGCCTAACACCTTTCCCAGTTTACAGAGCTCTTCTAAATCTCTACTACCTATAAGAATGCAAATATCTTTTCTTCTTTTTATTGTTACTGCTAGGAGAAAGTTTAGAAGGAAAATTTTTTAAAAAAGAAAAAAAAACCTGACTCCATATTCTTAGGTTTGATTAATTCTTGGTGGATTAGCAGAAACCACAGTTCAGGACATGTCTCTTGGATGGCTGTTTAATTGCCTACATTGTCTCTGTGTCTAGGCCTAGCAACTTCATCACTTTTGTTCTAAGCATTTGGTTTAGAGCAAAAAGACCTTTTACTGAATTCTAGACTAAGCCACTCTCTAAACTTGGCTCTCTGTCTCTGTTCCCAAGCTCAGAACTCTCTCCTTCCATCTGCTAAATTCAGTAATGGCTGTAGCACCAAGCAGCAGGTAGAACCCATATGCTGGCTCAAAACCTGAATCCTGAAAATGAATCTGGCATCCCTGCTGCAGAATCATCTGTGTTTGCTGATCTGCCCCTATTAATCTCCAGGGAATAAGAGCGAGAAACGTTGCAAAGGACAAAGGGGGGGATTTTTCTAATTAATTGAGAACAATAATAGCATGAAAGTCATCAGCCTTTTGCCTGAATAAGGACAGTTTTGCAAAATAAGAAAATGGAAATGCCACAGACACAGCTCCCTTCCAAAACACAAGTCAGCTGGGAGAGTGCATGAACACTCACATCTGGCCCCACCTCTACAACACATCCCTCAAAATTCCAACACAGAAACTTAATGTCAAAAATCCCACCTGCCAGATTACTGACGATAGTGTGTGGAAATACAGTACATAGACATGAGAAATCAAGAGACCATTTAACTACGATAATACTGAAGTTTCATGCTTCTATTAAAAAAAAATCGTTTCTCTCAGCCCATCAGTTGGAAACACCATCTTTTATTCTTGAAATACCTGCCTCGCTCATTAATCAGAAGCTCAGGGTGTGGCAGCACATTCACGTTGGCTCTTCCAGCTGTTTCACTTTTTAGTCATAAACTGTCCTTCTGGTCTTCTACTTGAGTAAAGAGATTATCTCTGAACCCTTTAGGGGCTCACACACACACACAATGTGTATATTCTCTTCCCTCCTCTGACTGTGGCACATTTTCATATACTGTGTGCTTTCAAAAAGAGTCTTTCTGCTACCAGTTCTTCAAGGGAAAGATCAGTAGACTGAAAACAAAACAGGAAGTAACCTGAGGATAAAGAGAAATTCTTCTACTCTTTCCTACACAATTTTCCTTGAATTTAGCCTTTTTTCAGAAAATCACAGGCTTAAGTACTATTTACTGGTCACTCAAGTTTTAGCAAGTTTTCTACCTTTGTTTGCCTCTGTTCCTACCTCATAATCATGACTCCCTTCTTACACAACACAACCACTTGCCATCTTCTTTATACTCTTCCGTCCCCATTCACCTCCCTCTTGTAGGTGGTTGATGGTTTCATTGCCCTGGATTCTCCAGGATTTTCTTATTTTAAGCAAATGTATTTCACTTGTTTTACTGCAAATATCTTCATCCCCTTCTCTTACTCACCTTGAACTTCATCTCATGATGTTAACATACAAGTAGGTGATACTTTCTTTGGACATCCCCATATGAATTACACTTAAGCCATTGCCTAAATACGATGTAGTGGTATTTAAAATGTGCTAGTTGGCTTGTATATTCCAAGTGCGCAAAGGATAGAATCAGCACACTTAGTCTATATAACAATAAGCACAATGTCCATACTTTTGAAAATAGATTTTAATAATTATGAGAGCAGGCAAAGAAAACCAGGGTGTGGAGACTTAAGGGAGGTGCTGGCTCACTGAAGATTAGGGCTTTAATCTCCAGCTGTCGCCCTAATTTCTTTGTTTTTTTCTTTTAATTCTTCTTTCCTTTCTCTTTCTGTTACATAGTTTTGTCTTTCTTTTTTTTCTCGTTAATCTCTATCCTTGTATTTCTAGCTTGTTTGTACACTCTCTCCCGTCTTATTCAACTCTTCACTTGTCTCTATTTCAGGAAAGCACTGGGTGTGGTTGCAATGCCATTTGGTAGAGGAATGATGACTTTTTTTTATATAACCATATTTAATAATATCATCTTTGTAAAAATTACACAAACTGATAAATTGTAATAGTTCAGAGCAAGACACTGAAAAATAATAATTTAGCAGGTACATGTGTGTATCTTCTCCCAGTGAATAAATTTCATCCACTGCTTATATTATTAACATTCACAACTCACTCTAAATTTTAAATCTGTTGACAAATTGTTATCTAATCAATTTGTCCTCAGCCCTAATTTTATATTTTACTATGTTTATAATTGAAAGAACAGAGGAACAAAGGGGAAGAGGAAAAGGAGTGGATGAGGTCAACAGATCTTTCCAGGACTGCTTTCTGCTGTCGAAATCACTTCCACTGTACACTGGATTGGGTATTTTCCTCTTCCCTTTTTTTCAATCTAGATTTGGTGTAGTCCAGAGTAAATGTTCTGGAAACAGAGAAACGTAAATTAAATTCCAACTCTGCCACATAATAACACCTTGATCAAGAAATTAAAACCTATACTTTAATTTCCTTACCTATATTTGGTGATAATCAGATCGACTTAAGGGGTTCTTAGAGGATAAAAATAGAATAACACAAATAAAGCCTCTGACCTTTGTCAGTGCTCACTATTAGTTCTCATTCCTATTAGAAGGTGGTCAGTTAGCCTCTATTTTACAATATATTTTTTGTATGTGAGTCACAATAGGCACATAAGCGAAACTTTTTAACATTAAGATATATAAATCCTTGTGTTTATATCCCACACAGGAGTCCCTGGGTGGTGCAAACGGTGCCCATGCTTGGCTGCTAGCCAAGGGTTGGAAGTTCAAGCCCACTCAAAGGTGCCTTGGGAGAAAGGCCTGTTGATCTACTTCCAAAAAACCGGCTACTGAAAACCCTATTGAGTACAGTTCTATTCTGACACACATTTGGTAACCATGAGCCCAAATCAGCCTGACAGCCACTTTTTTTTTTTTTTTTTTTACCCACACATGGAAACAAAGTATTGTTAAGTTAGAAAAATTTCTTCTGTCTTATTTTCCTAGGCCATCCCAGAGTCTAAGATAATGTGCGTACAATGACTAAAATTAACACCTTAGTGCCACTTTGCCAGTTTCCCAAAGCAAGCCTAGAAATTGTTTTCTAACAGTTTCCTACAGAGTTTAAAGTTAGGATGCATGCCAAAAATGTAGAAAAGCAAGTAGTGTTGCTATATATCTGATTTGAAGTATCTACTATTTTTCAAAAACTATGCAGTGTGTTAAGCTGTGTAAAGATATGAAAAAATCAATGAACAAACTTGATCTAATTAATATATATATAGAACACTGTATCAACAACTATAGAATACACATTCATTTCAAGTGCTTGTTCAGTACAGACCATAATTGGCCACATGATGAGTTGTAAAGCAAATGGGAGATATATATAATTATTGAAATAATAAAGAGTATATTCTTTGACCATAGTAGACTTAAGATAGAAATCAACAAGAATAAAATTTTCATATGTTTCCAAATTCAGCAATGTATTCCTAAATAATTAAAGAATCAAAAATATATATATATATAGAACATTTTTAATTAAATAATAATGAAAATATGACAAATAAAAATTTGTGAAATACAGCTAAAGTTCTGCTTATGGGGAAATGTATACACTTAAGTCCACATATTAGAAACAGAAAAAATAAATACCAATGATTTAGCCATTCATCTCAAAAAGTTATTAAAAACGAATAGCAAATTAAACCCATAGAAAAAGAGAATAGATGATCTTTTTAGTTATTTAGTGCTCCTATAGAAATACCACAAGTGGGTGGCTTTAACAAATGGAAGTTTATTTTCTCACAGTTTAGGAAGCTAGAAGTCCAAATTCAGGGTGCTGGTTCTAGCTGAAGGCTTTCTCTCTCTTTCAGCTCTCGAGGAAGGTCTTTGTCTCTTCTGAGCTTCTGCTCCTGGGCAATCTTCATGTGACTTGGCATCTTTCTTCCCCCATGTCTGCTTCCTAGCTTGCTTGTTTAATCTCTTTTGTATCTCAAAAGAGATTGACTCAAGATATATCCTACACTAATCTTGCCTTATTAACATGACAAAAATGACCCATTCCCAAATGGGATTATAATCACAGGCATAGAGGTTAGAATTTACAACACATATTTTTGGGGGACACACTTCAATCCACAACAATAATAATAAACAAACAAAAATAAAAAACAAGTAAAACAAACAAACAAAAAATCTAGTAAACAGATATACAATAGAGAGTTCAACAAAGTCACAAGATGACTCTTTGGAAAGATTAACAAAGTTGATACGAGCTTAGCAAAACAGTTCAAGAAAAAAAAGAGACAGAAGGCACAGATAACTAATATCAAATGATAAATGTGATAATACCACACATCATACAAACATTAAGAAGAAAATACATTTATATTACAAATAACTTTATTCTGATAATTTGATAATATGGACTAGTTCCTAAAACAACAACAACAGCAGCAACAAAAAACAACCAAGATTCCTTGGAGAAATGGCTGATTTTAGGACTGAAGCAGAAAATATACAAGAAGAATCTGGAGCATGTTGTAGTACCAGAAAGTAAGGAAGCACTCAACAAACAATGCAAAATGATGGTTGTATGTCAAGAGTATATTGTCATGGATTGAATTGTGTCCCCCTAAAATATGTGTCAACTTGGCTAAGCCATGATTCCCAGTATTGTGCTGTGGTCCTCCATTTTGTGACCTGATGTAACTATCCTCCATTTTGCGATGTGTTGTAAATCGTAACCTCTGTATATTAATGATTAGGGACTAGGGTAGGGCGTATCTGGAGTTGTACTACCCTTACTCAAGTCATTGTCTTACTCAAGTCACCCCCTTGCTTGAGTCACACCTTTTATCTTACAAGAGATGAAAGGAGAGAAAAGCCAGCAGAGAGGAGAGTTACCTCAGTACAACAAGGAACAAGAGCCAGGAGTGGAGGGCATCATTTGGATCTAGAATCCCTACGCGGAGAACCTCCTAGACCCAAGGGAAGATTGATGCCAAGACACATGGAGATCTCCAAGGAATGTTGGGCCCACAGACAGTGAAAGGAGACGAGGAACTTCCCTCAGAGCCGACGGAAAAAGAAAGCCTTCCCCTAGAGCCTGCACCCCAAATTTGGACTTCTAGCCTCCTATACCATGAGAGAACAAATTTCTGTTTGTTAAAGCTGTCCACTTGTGGTATGTCTGTTAGAGCAGCACTAGATGACTAAGACAGATACAGAAGCCACCTCTTTCAAAGATCTCGTAGAGGATAAAGATGGAACAATCTGAGCCACAAATAAAATAGGATTAATTTATGAACCAAAGTATAAAATAAATATCCATGAGTCCATACTGACGTAAATAAATGAATGAATAAGTAAATAAGTGGGAGATAATAGACAAACCTCGTGCAAAAGAATTCAAAATAATTTATGTAGATAATCCACCCTTAAGAAGTGTGTAGTATAATTCCATGGTCCTTAAGTGTGGACTGCACATAGTGACTTTTTTCCAAAAAAGTATGGGAAGAAAGAAAAAAAAAAGTAACTTTACAGAGAAGAGACTCATAAATATTGCCTCAAGCCAGGTTAACACCCACAGTGATGAGTTATATTACCTTATGTATCCTTCATATCTTATAATGAGAATGGCATTCTGTGGTCTTCCTTCCAAAAACACATTACCCCATGCTAATCATGGGAAAACAGACAAATCTCAACTGAGAAACATTCTACAATAAAAGGAGACCCCAGGTGGAGGAACAGTTAAAGTACTTGGCTGCTATTCAAAAGGTCAGAGGTTTGAGTCCACCCAGAGGTACCTCGAAAGAAAGGCCTAGCAATCTACTTCCTAAAAATCAGCCATTGAAAACCTTACTGAGCACAGTTCTGCTCTGATACACAGGGAGTCACCGTGAGTTTGAATCAATTCGTCAGCAATTGGCTTTTAATCCTCAAAACTGTCAAAATCATCAAAAACAAGGAAAATCTGAGAAACCGTCACAGTCAACAGGAATCTAAGGAGATATGAGTAAAGAATGGCGAAGGAAACGCATGGTGAGAATCTCAGAAAAGTTGAATGTATTTTGGTGCTCTCCATAAATATTAAATATCACATCTAGAGAAAAACAAAAAACACCTAAAATCTGCTTTGCAACACAGACAGCAGGCTTTTCTATTTTATTCTGTATGTATTATGAAAATTCCTTCATTTCATTTCAGAACTATTATAGAGGTTAATAAAGTACAATTTATTTCAAAAAAAGTATACAAAAAATAGAAAAATCTAAATAGTTCTATATGTTCAATGTTCTGACACTGAAAACTCTATACAATTATAGATAGTATATCCTACTATACTATTTTCTATACAGATACAAAAAGAAAAAATCTTTCAAAGAAACCTCAGAATCCAATGTCTTCATTAATTAAAAAGAGAGAAAATTTCCAATTTATTCTATAATGCTGAAATAATTCCAAAATCATATTATCCAACTTCATATATATAATAGATATAGATGATATCTGAAAAAGCTATTTCAAGAAAGGAAACTTTAGGCTAATATCATTCATAAACATAAATGCAAAATTCTAAAAGAAAAAGAAAATTTAATCCAGCAATATATAAAACAAATAATTTATAAAACAAAATAATATATAAAACAAAATTTCATTTATTCTGGGACTTTGAAGTTGGTTTAACATTTGACAACCAATTATTGTAATTATAATTTTCCATATTAACCAAAAAAGAGGAAGAACATGTAATCACAAAACCATATGGTAAAGTTCTACCTCATTCATGATTTAAAAAACTAAAAACAAACAAATGAAAAAAACTTTACCAAACTAGGAAGTTCAGGTTAGTATTATAAAGTATATCTAAAGAAAATGATACTAAGATGACTGTACTTGAGGGTGAAATATCGACCACTTTATCCTTAGTGTGGAAACCAGAAAGAATATTGTCTATAACCGCGTTTATTAAACACTAGAATCAAGGTCCTAGCCAGGACAAAAAAATAGTAAGTTAAAAAAAAACACAAGGGTTATAAAGGAAGGAATAAAAGTGTCATGATTTTCAGACAACATATATTTTGAAGAACATCCAAAAGCATCTTCAAGATAAACCCTTTGCTGTGGAGTCAACTCAGACTCATGGTAACTCCATGTGTTAAAGAGTAGAACTGCTCCATAAGGTTTTCCTGGCTGCAGTCTTTACAGAAGCAGATCACCAGGGATTTCTTCGCAAACCATCTGCACCACCCAGGGACCTTTCAGATATATACAGTTTAAATACATGAATTTAGCAAAGTCACAGTATACTAAATATGCACACACACAAACATACACAAAAGAAAAATATAACACACCAAAATAAAATAAAAAGTTATAGTCAAATATCTAGGAACACTCTACAACATTATTGAGAACAACTTAAAAAAAAAGAAAAATCTAAATAGAGAAGTAAATCTTCTTTATGAATTAGAAGACTCAATATTATAAAGATGTAAATTTACCTGAAATTTATCAATAGGTTCATTGCAACTACAATTAAAATCCTAGCAGAGGGGTAAGTGTGTGTGTGTGTGTGTGTGTGTGTGTGTGTGTGTGTATAAGTTGACAATCTGGTTTAAAATTCATATGGAAATTCAAAAGACCAAGAATAGCCAAGAACTATAACTTCTTGAAGAAAAACAAAGTTAAAGAACCTATGCAATTATATATAATGACATAAAGTTATAGTAATTAATATGAGATGTTGTGCAGGGAAAGAAAAATAGATCAATGGAATCAAAGTCCAGAAACAGATCCAAACACAAATGCAGAAAAGATTTACAATAAATGGTACTGGGCCAACTGGAATTCCATAAGCAAAAAGAAATAAACCTTAACTCAACTTACACATATATAAAAATCAATTTCAATTAGATTTCAGATAAAAAAAAAAAAAGTAAAACAACAAAGCTTCTAGAATACAATACAGGATAACATCTTGACTTTGAGGTAGGAAAACATTTATCAAACAGAACTACTAACATCATTCATCAAAAGCCACGATTAAGAGAATAAAAAGGAAAGCTACAAAGTAGGAGAATTCATAAAACTGACGAAAGACTTTGTCTTAGTTGCTATTGCTCTGTAACAAATTACCCCATAATTTAATGATGTAAAACAATCATTTTAATAGACTCATGCATTTGGTGGGTCAGAAATTCAGACATGACATAGTGGGGATGGCTTGTCCCTGACCCCCAATGTCTGGGGTCTCAGCTAAGAAGAGTCAAAGGCAGGGACTAACTCAATGGCTGGGGGATGGACTTGTCTGGAGACTTCTTCACTCATATGTCTGATGCCTGGTCTGGGATCATAATATCTAAATGTGGACTTCCCATGCTTGTAGATATCCTCTACTGCATGGCCAGGGTAGTAGAATTTCTTATCTGGTGGCTCAGGGCTCTGGCACAAATGTTCCAGCAAACAAGGTGGAGGCTACATCTAATCTAGCTAATCTAGCTTTGGAAGTCACATGGCATCACTTTCACCATATTCTACTGGTCAAAGCAATTACAAACTCTCCCAGAATCAAGGCGAGAAGAAAAACAAAACAAACAAACAAATCTCTAGATGGGAGAGTGTCAATCAATTTTGTGGGCATGTCTTTAAACCACCACAAACTCATATACAGAATACATATAATGCTCTCTACAAATCATTATTACAAAGACAGACAAACCAGTAGATAAAAAATAGAAAAAGATTTGAAATTATAACAGAGGAAGTTGTATTATATTTGTATTAACCCTATAACTTATTTCTATATTCAGAGAATATTGAATACTTATTGGGAAGTAAGTAATTTTGGAAAGTATTAATGGAAGAGATTGTTAAGTGAGCTGGATTTTAAGAATGGATAGAATTTGGAGAAGTGGGAAGTGAGAAATAATTCAATGTCTAACCTCTCCTCCCAGATAAGGATGGGATTTTGCAGGTCTGACCTGTGACTGGGAGTTGAGGCTGAGCACAGTTTGAGTCATCTCGGGGAGTTCTGGCAAAATGGTGCTCTAGGCAGAAGCACCACGCCGTCCCTCCACAGCAAAGATCTGAAAAACTAAGCCGAACAGAGAATACAACAATCCTGAAACCCTAAAACATCAAATGAAGAGATAAAGAACTCAGCCAAGCACCAAATGGAGTGAGAAAACTGACAGAGAATGGAAAGTGAGGAGAGATTCATGCAGAGGTCCCCTACCAGCTAACGCAGCACAGATCTGCCATCTTAGACTCCTATCGGAGACCAGCAAACAGGGGGTACGAGAAATCAGCCTCACAGAGCGTCCAGCCGGAGACAAAACAACCGGTAATTTGCGATATACACTTTCCCACCCCCCACCCTTCTTCACCCCGACTCAGCCTCCTCTGCTTCCCGCGGCCACAATCTCTTGACCGGGAAACACCGGCTGCTTGGATTCCACACACCTGAAGGGGCTGGCTCTCTGAGTGCCATTTGTTCACTGCTGGTGTTGCTTATTTCTGCTTCTTTTGATTTCTTCCTTGCTCTCGCCACCTCCCCCTCCTTTCGCTCGAGTACCTCACTCTGTGTGCCATCTTTGCTTCTTCCTGAGGGGCTGCAGAGCTCCGGTAATTTGTGATGTATGCTTTCCCACTCTCTACCCTTCTTCACCCACACTCGGCCCCCTCTGCTTCCCGTGGACACAGTCTCTTGTCCAGAAACACCTGCCCACACTAGCTGGCTCTCTGAGTGCCATTTGTTGGCTGCTAGTGTTGCTTTTTTTTTCTGTTTCTTTTGATTTCTTACTTGCCTCTCACCACCTCCCCCTCCTTTCACTCGAGTACCTGGCTCCATGTGCCACCTTTGCTTCTTCTTGAGGGGCTGCAGAGCTCTGTTCGAGTGTGGAGCTGCTTCCCGGCCTGGGCTGCTGCGCTGGTGGGATCCTGGGGCTTTTGTTCATTTGTTTGTTTTGAATTGTTTGTTTGCTTTCTTTTCCTTTTCTTGACTTGGGAGCCCTTTCTGGCCAGGCGGAGCTGCGTGGCAAGGAGACTCCCCCTCGGCTTCCACAGATGTGCAGAGGGATCACTGAGGTCATTTTTTTGTTGTTGTTGTTTTTTCTGTTTTGTTGGGGGATTGCCTTGTTCTTTTTTTTTTTTTAATTTGTTTTGTTTTCTTTTCCCTCTTTTCCCCTTTTTGTCTTTCTACATTGCTCAGTTTCTCGTCTCTCTATATCTTCCTTCTCTTTCTGTTCACTGAATACCTGGCATTGTATACCTCTATGCCTTCTAGCCAAGCTGTACTGCAACACCTGAGAGCGACTTGCCCAGACCTCTAAGCTGCACCGGTGGTATCCCTGGGAACTTTGCGTTTAACGTTTCTGATTTTTATTTATTAATTATTTTCTTTTCTTCCTCTTCCCCTTTCTGTTTTTCTCTATTTCATAGTCTCACATCTCTCCACTCTAACAGCAAGCTCCCATGGCATTCTTTTTTGTTTGTTTGTATGTTTTCGGCTCCTGTTCCTCTCTCCTGTCTCCGATATCCATCTTAGCTTCACATGTAACAGTCTCCCCGCTGCATCCTGCCTACCTGCACCGTGCACTTCACATCACACCACCAAGCAGTGCAGGCATGGCCTACTGGAACCTGCCCTGCACTGATTACTGACCCGCTCTGGTGGCTGTAGTAAGTGCCATAAACAACCTGTCCCAGTAACTCCTCTTCAGCTAAACCAGCCCTGCTGTACCATATCTCAGTGACTGACCCTGCCAGTTGGAGATGGAGGTGAAAAGTATTGTGCCTACAGACGAGCAAACAACAAAGAACACACAGTCTGCCTGCTCAGACATAGTCAAATTTTTTTTTTGAAAAAAGGGATGAAACAAACAAACCTACAATCAATAAATGAGAAAAATAACTACTGAATGCCCCGAAGACAGCAGACAATATCAAAACATTTACAAAAACAGGACAGGATGGTTCCATTAGGCATCCAAAATAAAACACCAGATGAATCTCCTGTGGAAGAAAAGGCACTAGAACTACCTGATAGGGAATTAAACTCTCTAATACTCAGAATTCTCCAAGAACTGAGGAAAAAACTGACAGTCATGAGGAAAAAATAGAAAATTCATGGAAAATACAGACAAAAATTGGAAGAATTCAGGAAAGTAATGCAGAAAAAAATGCTGAAATAAACTCACAACTAGAAATTATACAAAGACAACAATTAGAAATCCAAAAGATAAACAACAAGATTTCAGAAATGGATGCTGCCATAGAAGGGCTGAGAAGCAGATTTGAAACAGTGGAAGACAGGATCAGTGGAATTGAAGACAAACACTTAGATACAACACTGTTTCAGGAAAACTCATAAAAAAGAACAAAGAAAAATGAAGAGACCCTGAGAGTTTTGTGAGATAAAATCAAAAGCAAAAATTTTCGACTGATTGGAGTTGTAGAACAGGGGGAGAAAACAGAAAACACAGAGAGGATCATGGAGGAACTGCTGACAGAAAACTTCCCCAATATCATGAAAGATGAAAAGCTGGCCTTCCAAGAAGCTCAACGAACCCCATATAGAAGAGACCCCAAAAGAAAATCACCAAGGCATATCATATTCACACTTGTCAAAACTAAAGACAAACAAAGACTCCTGAGAGCAGCTCGTGAAAAACAAGAAGTCACGTACAGAGGAGAAACAATAAGACTAAGCTCAGATTATTTGGCAGAAACCATGCAGGCAAGAAGGCAATGGGATGGCATATATAAAATCTGGAAAGAAAAAAATTGCCAGCCAAGAATAATATATCCTGCAAAACTCCTGTTCAAATTTGATGGTGAAATTAGGTCATTTCCAGATAAACAGAAATTAAGGGAATAGGTAAAAGTTAAACCAAACCTACAAGAGTTATTAAAGGGAATTCTTCAGTCTGAGGACAAACAGCTTCAGCTCACAGGCAGAACCTAGGACGCAGGATCGTACCAGCCAGATACCAATCTAGGAAATGAACTCTCGAGGACTATCCAAAACCAAAAGAAATACAACAGGGAATCAGAGCAGTTAATCGCTAAATGACAACAACATCAAAACAATAAAAGAGGGAATAAATGGCATAGGTATAGAACCTTCTAATGGAGAGGAAGGCAAGGCGATACCAAGTAATGGTAGATTGTTTCAAACTTAGAAAGATAAGGGTAAAATTCATGGTAAACACAAAGAAAGTTAACAAACATACTCATAAAAAAAAGAGGAAAAACATCAAGTCTCAGAAAAACAAAACCTACAAAAACAAAAGAAATGAAAAAAAAAAATCCACAAACAAAAGTATCTCAGCACAAGAGAGTAAGAAGTGCAAAGAAAACTTCAGCATCACAAAAAAAGCACTACAAAATGACAGCAACAAAGTCACATCTATCAATAATTACACTGAATGTAAATGCACTCAATGCACCCATAAAGAGACAGAGAGGGACAGAATGGATAAGAAAACATGATCCATCAGTATGCTGTCTACAAGAGACATACCTTAGAAACAAAGATGTGAATTTCTTAAAAGTCAAAGGTTGGAAAAAAAATACATCAAGCTAACAACTACCAAAAACAGCAGGAGTGGCAATACTAATCTCAGATAAAATAGACTTTAAAACAAACTCTACCATAAAAGACAATGAAGGACACTATATAATGATTAAGGGGACAATCCATCATGAAGACATAACCATAATAAACATCAACACACCCAATGACAGGGAGCCAAAATACATAAAACAAACTCTAACAACACTGAAAAGAGAAACTGACAGTTCCACAATAATAGTAGGAGACTTCAACACACCACTCTCAGTAAAGGATAGAATAACTAAAAAGAACTCAGCAAAGATACAGAAGACCTAAACACCACAATCAGCCATCTTAACCTCATAAGCATATATAGAACATTTCATCAGACAGCTGCAAAGTACACATTCTTTTCCAATGCACATAGAATGATCACAAGAATATGCCACAACTTAGGCCGCAGAGCAATCCTCAACAAGATCCAAAACGTTGAGATAATTCAAAGTATCTTCTCTGACAACAATGCCATCAAAGTAGAAATTAACAATAGAAAGAGCAAGGAAAAAAATCAACTACTTGGAAACTGAATAATACCCTGCTTACACTTCACTGGGTAATTGAAGAAATCAGAGATGGAATCAGAAAATTCCTATCAAAGGAGAATGAAAACACATCATACCAAAACCTTTGGGACACAGCAAAGGCAGTCCTCAGAGGATAATTTATAGCAATAGATGCACATATCAAAAAAGAAGAAAGGGACAAAATCAAAGCATTATCTACAGAACTCAAACAAATAGAAAGGGAACAGCAAAAAAAGCCCACAACCACCGGAAGAAAGGAAATAGTAAAGATCAGAGCAGAAATAAATGAAATACAGAACAGAAAAACAACAGAAAGAATCAACAAAACCAAAAGTTGGTTCTTTGAAAGAATTGACAAACCACTGGCCAGACTGACAAAAGAAAAATAAGAGAGGACACAGATAACCCAAATAAGAAATGAAATGGGGGACATTACAACAGACCCAACTGAAATAAAAAGGATTATAACAGAATATTATGAAAAACTATACTCCAACAAATTTGAAAACCTAGAGGAAATGGATGAATTTCTAGAAACACACGGCCTACCCAAACTACAACAAAGTGATACTGAAAATCTGAACACACCCATAACAAGAGAAGAGATTTAAAAGGTAATAAAAAAAACTCCCAACAAAAAATAGCCCTGGCCCAGATGGCTTCACTAGCGAATTCTATAAAACATTTACAGAAGAACTTGTACCAGTACTACTCAAGCTATTTCAGAGCATAGAAGAGGAAGCAGCACTTCCAAATTCATTCTATGAAGCCAGCATAACACTGATATGAAAACCAGGCAAAGACGTCACAATAAAAGAAAATTACAGACCAATATCTCTCATGAATATAGATGCAAAAATTCTCAACAAAATTCTAGCCAATAGAATTCAGCATCATATCAAAAAAATAATACACCATGACCAAGTAGGATTCATACCAGGTATGCAAGGATGCTTCAACATTAGAAAATCAATCAATGTAATCCACCACATAAATAAAAGGAAAGAAAAGAATCACATGATCATCTCAATTGACGCAGAAAAGGCATTCGACAAAGTCCAACACCCATTCCTGAGAAAAACTCTCAATAAAATAGGGAAATTTCTCAACATAATAAAGGGCATCTATGCAAAACCAATGGCCAACATCATTCTTAATGAAGAGAGGCTGAAAACATTCCCTTTGAAAACAGGAACAAGACAAGTATGCCCTTTATCACCACTCCTATTTAACATTGTGTTGGAAGTTCTAGCTAGAGCAATAAGGCAAGAAAAAGAAAGGGCATCCAAATTGGTGATGAAGAAGTTAAACTGTCCCTGTTTGCAGACAATATGATACTCTACACAGAAAACCCTAAAGACTCCATGAGAAATCTCCTGGAACTAACAGAAAGATTCAGCAGAGTAGCAGGATACAAGATAAACATACAAAAATCAGTTGGATTCCTATACACCAATAAGGAGAATGAAGAAAAGGAAATCAGGAAAACAATACCATTTTCAATAGCCCCTAAAAAGATAAAATACTCAGGAATAAATCTGACCAGGGATGTAAAAGACCTATACAAAAAAAACTACAAAACGCCACTGCATGAAACCCAAAGGGATCTACATAAATGGAAAAACATACCATGCTCATGCATAGGCAGACTCAACATTGTGAAAATGACAATTCTACCCAAAGTAATTTACAGACGCAATGCAGTCCATATCCAAATACCAACAACATTCTTCAAAGAGTTGGAAAAACTAATCATTAACTTTATATGGAAAGGGAAGAAGCCCCGAATAAGTAAAGCACTACTGAAGAAGAAGAATAAAGTTGGAGGACCCACACTACCTGACTTCAGAACCTATTATACAGTTACAGTAGTCAAAACAGCCTGGTACTGGTACAACGACAGATACATTGACCAATGGAACAGAATTGAGAACCCAGATGTAAATCCATCCACCTACGGTCACCTGATCTTCAACAAGGGCCCAAAGTCCATCAAACGGGGAAAAGACATTCTTTTTAACAAATGGTGCCGGCAAAAGTGGATATCCATCTGCAAAAAAATGAAACAGGACCCATACCTCACATCATATACAAAAACTACTTCAAAATGGATCAAAGACCTGAATATAAAGCCTGAAACTATAACGTTCATAGAAAAAACAAATACGACCAACACTTCAGGCCTTAATACATGGCATTAATAGGATACAAACCATAAGCATCAACGCACAAACCCCAAAAGATAAGCTAGATAACTGGGATCTTCTATAAATCAAACACCTATGCTCTTCAAAAGACTTCATCAAAAGAGTAAAAAGAGAGCCTACAGACTGGGAAAAAATTTTTGGACAGTACAAGTCAGACAAAGGTCTAATCTCTATAATCGACAAGAAAATCTAACACCTCTACAACAAAAAGACAAATAATCCTATTAAAAAATGGGCAAAGGAAGTGAACAGACACTTCACCAAAGAAGACATTTAAATGGCCAACAGACACATGAGGAAATGCTCATGATCACTAGCCATTAGAGAAATGCAAATTAAAACCACAATGAGATACCATCTCACCCCAGCATTACTGGCACGAATCAAAAACACTGGAAATAACAAATGTTGGAGGGGCTGCGGGGAGATGGGAACTCTTATGCACTGCCGGTGGGAATGCAAAATGGTACAACCATTTTGGAAAATGATATGGCACTTCCTCAGAAAGCTAGAAATAGACATACCATTCAATCCAGCAATCCCACTCCTAGGAATATATCCTAGAGAAATAAGAGTTGACACTGGAATAGACATATGCACACCTATGTTCATGGCAGCATTGTTCACAATAGCAAAATGATGGAAACTACCTAGATGCCCATCAACAGATGAATGGATAAACAAACTATGGTACATACACACAATGGAGTACTATGCAACGAGAAAGAACAACAATGAATCTGTGAACCATCTCATAACATGGATGAAACTGGAGGACATTATGCTGAGTGAAATAAGTCAATCACAAAAGGACAAATATTGTATGAGACATTTATTGTAACAACTCATGAAAAAGTTCACACACAAAATGTAACAATCTTCGTTGGTTACCAGGGATGGTAGGGGTGGGGGGGGGCAATATTAACTAGGCAATAGATAAGTGGTATCTTGGGTGAAGGGTGAGAGAGTATACAATACAGGGGAAACTAGCACAACTTGTACAAGGAAAGGTCATGGAAGCCCCATAGACACATCCAAACTCTCTGCGGGACTGAATTGCTGGGCGGAGGGCTGTGGGGACCATGGTCTCAGGGAACATCTAGCTCAATTGGCATGACACAGCTTATAAAGACAATGCTCTACATTCTACATTGATGAGTAGTGTCTGGGGTCTTAAAAGCCTGTGAGCGGCCATCTAAGATACTCCACTGGTCTCATCCCTTCGGGAGCAAGGGAGAATGAAGAGAACAGGATACAACGAAAAGATTAGTCCAAAGGACTAATTGTCTACAGCTACCAAGGCCTCCACTGGCCTGAGTCCAGTACAGCTAGATGGTGCCTGGCTACCACCACTGACTGCCCTGACCAGGATCACAACAGAGGTTTCTGGACGGAGCTGGAGGAGAATGTAAAGCATAATTCTAACTCACAAAAAGAAAGACCAGATTTACTGGTCTAAAGGAGACTGGAGAAACCCCGAGAGTATGGCCCCAGACACCCTTTTAGCTCAGTGGTGAAGTTACCTCCAAGGTTCACTGTTCAGTATGGGAGTGGACAGCCCCGTAAAACCAAATGAGACTAACGAGGTACAGGAGTCCAGTGACAAGGGCCAGAAGGCAGAAGGGGACAAGGAAGCTGGTGACAGGGAACTGAAGGTTGAGTTAGGATAGTGTTGATGTGTTGTGAGATTGTTAACGATTGTCATAGGGCAACATTTGTAGTAACTGTTAAATGAGAAACTATTTTGTTCTGTAAGCCTTCATCTTAAGTGCGAATAACAGCACAACTGGAAGAGTGTAGTCAATGTCACTGAACTGTGCCTGTAGAAATTTTTGAAATGGTGTATCTTTGGCTATGTGTGTTTTCACCAAAAATAAAGGTTGAGAAGTCAGAGGGTTGATATGTTGTGGGGTTGTTAACTAATGTTATAAAACAACATGTGTACTACTGTTTCATGAGAAACTATTTGTTCTGTAAGCCTTCAGCTGAAGTCCAATAAGTAAATAAATTAGTTAATTAAAAAAAAATGTTTGAGTCATCTCCCAGCTTTCATCACCTTCTTTTTCTGATAAGGCTCCTTTTTCTGGGATATGACTCATCCATATAGTTACGGGCGGAGTAGCCATATCTTTGTAACACGACTCTTCACTACTGGAAATAATGGATAGAAATATGGGCTTAAATATTTAAGCTGGGACAATCATCTCTTCCTGTACTGATCTATTGGCTATGTTGAATTGGGCTTGTACTTCACCTTTCTCTGATTGATCAAACTGTTAACTAGAAATCTCACAAACGATTGTCTGCCTTATTTTTCACTCTGCAGACTCAGAAGCAGAGAAAGCTAGCCTGCAGAAATGGAGAATAATGAAGCAGATGTACATAATGGAGCAGAAATGAAAAACATGTAGAAAAATCTGAGAGTAATCAAATGTCTCTGCCCATCTTTCCTTAAGCACACTTTATAGCTACTCTGAAACATTGTTGTATACTTATAATAAATTCTCTTTTTGTTTAATTAAGTTAATTCAATTAGATTTCTGAACCTACAACTCAAGGGAAATTAACTAAGGTGGGAGCAAAGGAGAACTGATGCTTTAGTCTTGGGCAATGTCAGGCTCAGTAGGAAAGAGGCAGTCTGAAGCATACTGATAGCTAAAGTTTATGCCAGACATTATTTCATTTAATCTTCCCAGTGATCTTTTGTGTAAGTATACCCTATATCAGAGATGAGAAAACCAAAGCTTAGATAATTTAAGCAATGCACTCAATTTCACACAACTAGAAAATAGAAGAGCAAATGTCAAACATATGTTAGGCCCCAAAGCCCTTGCTTTTGGCTAATATGCTCTAATGCCTTCATCAAATCCAAGAAAGTTAAATAACAAGCAAGAGCAAGACATAGTGGAGGGATTCTTGGATCCAATAGGAAGAAAGTAATTTGTAACGGATCTCTGAACAATTCTTGGGGCAGGAGGAGCTATTAAACTAGCTAAAGTTGATTAGATCTTTTAGATCAATGCTTCCAAAACTACTTTTTTTAGGCAGGACAAAAGACCTACCCAGCCTGTTTTCACTTTCCTGGGTGAAAGTAACAATCATGTATTAACGTACAAATTTTTAGATTTTGTGTGCACTTGACTTGACAATAGGAATCTGGTGGATTCATTTTAACTGCAACTCATATAGGTCTTAAAGTTTTGTGACAGAAAATTATAGGCCAATAGTTTTGATGATATTAATGCACATCACTACATACTGCAAGGTAAGTTAATCCATTCACAATAACCTAAATTAAACAAGACGGAACTAAATTAATGCTGATTTAGAATTACAAGTTGAAATCTCTGCAATTGAAAACAAAGACCTCGAGAAAACAACACTGATGTCACACTTAAAATAACAACTACAAAATCCTTCTATAAAATTGTGGGGACTGCAACTCTCTTTGTTTCATGTGAAGCAGCAACTCTGCAATGTTGACACGTTACATGGGAAGTAGCATTCTTAATATAATACTATGCAAGTGTCCCCAGCAAACTATAGTAATTTTTGTTTAATACTGAAAATTATTGAAATCCTGAATAATGCAATGATTTCTTAGTAAGTAATTTTTAGTGAGTTGAAAATTAAAGAATACAATGTCTATGGAACTAAGCATTTTTCACCAATAAGAGACAAAGAAAGGACTTTTCGTTTTTTGGAACAATTCACAGGCTATTAGATATATCTTGGCCCATAAATAAACTTTGGTCTGAAACTGAAGAATTGCTCTTTCATATATATATGTGTGTGTATGTCTTATGATTATCATAAGATGCAAAGATGGAAATAAATATGAAGACATGAAGACTAGTCTAAATAAAGTAGACAGTATATGTTGGAAAAGAGTGAGAAATTAAATTGTTCAGGTAAAAAGTGGACAGAATGTGAAAGACTGCAATATAGGCAGAGTAGATTTGATTTTATGCACTGTGTTTTGGGAACCATGGAAAGTTCTTAGTCAGAAGAGTGATGGGGTGGAATTTGGGTGTTAAGCAGACTTGTGGGCAACAGAGTACAGGTTGGACAGGAGTCTGTAAGACCATGGAGAGCCTTCACAGTAATTGGACCTGTGTTACAAGTACCTGGAACACAGTGATCACACGGGACCTAGAGAAGAATAATCTAAACTGAGGGACTTTTCTGACATGAAAATGACAAAACTTGGTGACCGATTAGTTAGAAAGAAACTAGAAAAAAGAGAAAAAAAAAAAAGACTCAATATCTAGCCGAGAGGGGAATGCTGGTTCTGCTTACGTAAATGAATAGGACAATCATTTCCATTGGAATCCTGCTTCCGGGGAAGATATTAAATTTGACATGACTATGAAAATACAAAGAAATACATATCTAAGCTAGTGGGAATATGTAATTGTGGCCCAGGATAAGAGGTCAAGCCTGGAGATGTAGGTTGAAGGATTAGGTAATCATAGAGATATTAATTGAATCCCTGAAGAGTAGTTAAATATATCAGTAGACCGAGTATATGGAAGAAAGAAGATATTTGAGCACACAGATTTAGGAAACCTCGTTGTTAGTAGGTAGAAGAAAGAACAGGCCTTCTAGAAAGAGACCAAAAAGGAGGGACCAGAGTTGGAAAGAGAAAGGAGAAAGAATATAGGTGCAAAATCCAAAAGAGGAATATATTTCAAAAGAGAGTGGGATGATCACTGACGCAAATCGCAGAGTTCAAAGGGGTGTGGGGAATGCAAGGGCAAGAAGGACATTTGCAATATATTTTCAAAGAAACATTTGAGCAAAATATGGAAAAAGGAGATTGATTATGGGAGATTAAGTAGATAGGAATTAGAGGCTGAGGTACAGACAGGAAAATGAAGGGGATGACAGCAAAAAGAGAGAGAGTCTAAGCAGAAAGCAGAAAGATACATTATTAATACCAAGAAAATGTTGTATTAAGGAAGGTTGTTCTCTAAACACAAAGGATGCTTAAGTAGAAGGAAGTTCTTTATTCATTATGCTGGGCAACATCCTATTTTGTCAATAAGAATTTTAACAATACAATTGATAAGCAGCAACAATAAGCTAATGTTCTTGATGGACCAGATGTTGACATTTTAGAGTTTGCAAACTCATCTTTTGTCTTTAAGGCTAAACACAAACATTAACTGCCAGAGAAGATATTTCTCCATGACATATTTAATAAAATGTTATCTTATTAACAGCCTCATTAATTCATGCATCCAACCATCCTATTGAGTCTGTCTCAGTTTTTGTCATTCTAAATTAGGGCATCTGCTCATTTCTGCCATCACTGAGCCATTTTACATTTGTCCTAAATTACATTCATCTATTGATTTTAACCAATTTCTCAAATTTAATCAGGGCATAACATGTGCTGATCCAAACCATATCATATACAGTGTTCTTATACTTGCCCAATTTTAAACTTTGCTTTTCATATGCATTTCCTTGATTCTGCAAGTTATTACTGACGATACTCATTAATATTGTAGTTAGGGGTGTCGTCTTAGAGACTCAGCACAACATGCCTCTCCAGAGTGATGGTGGTCCATCAGTGGTTCCTGGAACAGCTATGATCAATTACTTTTCAGTGGTAAAATTCAAATGATTGTCATTTCTTTCCAATGAGCATTGTTACTCTCCTTCTGCTAATTCTGTTAGAACCGCATCTCATTTATTCATTAGGTTTCCATTATTGCACTGGGAAAAATGAACTTATTTGGCCTGATTTGTTTGCCTCCAACATATTTGGCTTCACTGTGCTAGCAGATGGGTATAAAAATACATGCATGTATACATTTTGCCTCTATTCTTGGCAAGTGAATTAGTGCACAACAGTTTCTGTAGTCCACATCACATTTAATGTTACAGAAGGGATTCATCTTTTGGCAATGAACATCAGTAGCTTGAAGAAAGGGGGTCAAAAATCCCATTTTCATTTTTTATTAAAATCGTACTATGTCAGGGTGTAATTTTCTTTTTTTGATACAGTGTAATTTATTCAGTGACCTTGGACTATGTTCCTGTGCTAATCTGAAAGGTTGAATCAGTGTACTAATGATACTTGCAATACCACAGTTTCCTCTAGTATAAGGCCCTCAAAATTCAGCTTTTAGCTAAATAGTCATAGATGCAAGAGACAATTTTGGCGAGTTTTAAGGGAAAAAACTGAGGGCAGTGAAAAGTTTTTGAAAATGAAACAAAATCAGTAAGTCATGCAGAAAAAAAAGATTTATTTTTTTAATCTTTTATGAACCTGCTGTTTCCAGGCTAAATATCATTCTAGTGCAACCTCATTTAATGTCTTTAGCCTCCTGTGTTCCAATCATCTATTACCTTACTATATCCAATTCCTTAATAAATGTGAAAAAAATGTAAGGTCAATCTATGAATAAATAAAATTGTTAAATATAAGAGTTTTAGATAACAATTTCAGTCTCCCTAAATAAAAGTTTAACCATTACTAATAACTTTTCCTTCTTTTTTGTGACTCTACCTACTTATTGATATAGATTCTGACGCAAAATATTTTGAATGGGTGGAAAGATAAATCAAAGTCAATTTGGTGGCCTAGGGTGATAACTGCACAATAGCTCCAAACTGTGACCAATGTGGTCCATCTCCTGGTGCTGGCTGTTACCCATAACACTTTCTCTGTATAGCCATATCCAACCTCAGTTCAATTCAAAGTTCAGTCATCTTGTGTCAACCTTCTGCCTTGTTTTATTTCAACTTCATGTATGCGCAAAACCCCACAACAAGATTAATCCTTCAGCCTACATTCCCTTCTAATTCCAGGCAACTAATCCCTGGTGTAGAAAATACATACAATACTGTATGTTTATAATCTCATTATATAAATAAACCACCAGCCCAAAATTAGGTATTCATGTGAGTACACATATTTGTGTGAAAAAAAAGGACTATGAACTATGCTTTATAAGCTATAGTTCAAACCACTAGTAGGTTGTAGGATTCTTTTAGTAGTGAAGACATGCGCTTTATTTTTTTTTTTGTTAGCAAAATATAATTAAGAGAATAGAAAATAAAAATCAGTCTGCTTTGCTTTTAGTAAACCAAAGTATTGTTTCCTAAAACATGTTTCAGTTATATGGGTATAACATGGATTGTACTGTAAAATGAAATTCTTTTTTTTTTTAAAGGTAATAAGGTAATTTATTCTGTCAGCAAATCCTTGGGTGACAAGTTGGGGTGCATCAAATTACTTAATATGGCCCTTCTGGCTGTAGTGTTTCTGACTCCCACACAATGATTGGGTGGGGCATTGCAAATAAGGTACTTGTGGCCCACCAACGGGACTGGCCAGCTTGCTGTTAATGCAAATAAGATGTATGCAACCTGTGATGGTTACCTTGGTTGGACCATGATTTTCAGTGGTTTGGGAGTTACATCATTACACAACTGCCACATTACATCCTCCATTTTGTGATCTTATACAATTATCCTCCATTTTGTGATGTGGTGTAAATCCTAGCCTCCATGCCTGTGGCCATGGTCCCAGGTAGGAGTGAGTTGTCCATGATGCCAATGAAGCAGGATTAGGTGAGATGTATCTTCAGTCACCACCTGACTAAAGGGTGTGACTCAAGTCACCACCCTTACTCCAGTCACCACGTTTACCACTTTTATTCAAGTCACACCTTTGCTCAAGTAAAGGGAGTTTCCTTGAGGGTATGGTCTGCATCCAATGTATACATGAATGCTCTGGCAAAGCTCTCTCTCTTGCTCTGGATGCTGCATCAGGCTCATCATCATGTGACTTCTGATTCTTGGAACTTGAGCCAGCAGCCTATCATCTGACCTGATTTTCTAGCTTTCAAAGCTTTGTGAGCTGGCAGCCTGTGGACAGTTGGCCTGCTGATTTGGGCTTGTCAGCCCCTGCAACAACATGAATCAGAAGAAGCCTCCAGCCTGATGCCTGGCTCAAGGATTTAGGACTTGCCAGCCTCCACAACCTCATAAGCCATTTTCTTGACACTTTGTTACTTCTCTGAGATATTGCAGCAAATTACAGAACTCAAATATGGGAGGGAGAATACTGAGGGGAGGAGGAGTGGTCGATGTTAGAGATGATGGAGTGGTACAGCAGTTTGGAAAAGTTGGACATTTGGTACACCTTTAACCTCCACCTCATAGGAACCAGCTTTGTGCTAATCCTTATAAAATAAATTAGTCATTCACAAGGACATGCCTGCCACAATGTCCCAAATTTATTCATATAAAATGAAATTCTTAATGTGGTTCATGGTCAAAGAAGTTCACTGGTCTAGAACTATGCAGGGTATTGCTGAGGATATGGAGCACCTGGAATGCTCAGACACTGCTGATAGGAATGCAAAATGGTTCGGCCACTTTGGAAGAAACAACTATTTCTTATAAAACTAAACATTCACTTACTTTATGTTATGGATTGAATTGTGCCCTCCCAAAATATGTGTTAGAATCCTAACCCCTATACATGCGGATGCAATCCCATCTGGAGAAAAGGATTTCCTTTGTTATGTTAATGAGATTATATCAGTGTAAGATTGTCTTAAGGCAATCACTTTTGAGATATACAATGAGCCAATAAGGCAAAGAAGCAAGCAAGGACAACTGGGGAAATATACATGTCACACGAAGATTGCCAAGGAACTGAGAAATAGAAACTGAAACAAAGGTATTCCCCAAGAGAACACCTTCTCCTAGAGCCTGTGCCCTGAATTCGGACTTCTAGCCTGCTAAACTGTGAGAAAATACATTTCTGTTCATTAAAGCCACCTACTTGTGATATTTCTGCTGTAGCAGCACTAGCAAACTAAGACAACATACGATCCAGCAATTCCACTTATGCAAGAGAAATTAAAACATTAGACCACAAAAAGATTTGTACTTGAATATTCATAGTTGCTTTATTTGTAATAGTCAAGTACTGAAAACAACCTAAATGTCTATTGACTGATGACTGGATAAACAATTTGCAGTAAATCCATACAATGGAATACTATTCATCAATTAAACATTTTAACTACTGTTGATACATGCAACAAAATGGTCAAATCTAAAGAGGCCAGTCATATATATATATACACACACACACACACACAAACACACACACACACACACATATATATATATATATATATATATATATATATATATATATATATATACACTTAATTATTTTATTTATAGGAAATTATGGAAAAGACAAAAATCATACTGACAGAAAGAAGATTTTTGAATGCCAGAATCTGGGGGTGAGGAGAGGAGATTGACGGCAAAAGGGCACAAAGGAACTTTTAGGGTTAATGAGATGGTCTATATCATGACTGTGGTTGAGGATAAGGATCTCTACAGACTTGCCAATGCTGATAAAAATGTACAGGTAAAATTAGTGAATGTTATTGTATGTAAAGTATAGCTCAATAAAGCTGAGTTTAAAAATCTAAGAAAAAAGTATGTTTTTTATATCTCTTCTTACGTCACTAAAACGGTTAAATATATATTCCCAGACAAATACAATATTGCTTTATTTCATATTCTTGGTAACAAATATATGTACTATACAGAAACTCTTTTCTCTGCACTTTATAATTTTCCTTTACTTCAACTCATGTACTCTTTAATATTTTTTTCTTTTATTGTACTTCAGGTGAAGGCTTACAGAACAAATAGTTCCTCATGAAACAGTAGTACACATGTTGTTTTATGACATTGGTTAACAACCCCACAACGTATCAACCCTCTAACTTTTCAACCTTTTTTTTTTTGGTGAAAATACACATAGCCAAAGATACACGGTTTCAAAAATTTCTACATGCACAGTTCGGTGACACTGACTACGCTCTTCCAATTGTGCTGTTATTCTCACTTAAGATGAAGGCTTACACAACAAAATAGTTTCTCATTTAACAGTTACTACAAATGTTGCCCTATGACAATGGTTAACAATCTCACAACACATCAACAATATCCTTACTCATCCTTGGGTTCCCTATCACCAGCTTCCTTGTCCCCTTCTGCCTTCTGGCCCTTGTCACTGGACTCCTGTACCTCGTTAGTCTCATTTGGTTTTATGGGGCTGTCCACTCCCACGCTGAACAGTGAACCTTGGAGGTAACTTCACCACTGAGCTAAAAGGGTGTCTGGGGCCATACTCTCGGGGTTTCTCCAGTCTCCTTTAGGCCAGTAAATCTGGTCTTTTTTTGTGAGTTAGAATTATGCTCTACATCCTTCTCCAGCTCTGTCCAGAACCCTCTGTTGTGATCCTGGTCAGAGCAGTCAGTGGCAGTAGCTGGGCACCATCTAGCTGTATTGGACTCAGTCCAGTGGATGCCTTGGTAGCTGTGGACAATTAGTCCTTCGGACTAATCTTTTCCTTGTATCCTGTTCTCTTCATTCTCCCTTGCTCCTGAAGGGATGAGACCAGTGGAGTATCTTAGACGGCCGCTCACAGGCTTTTAAGACCCCAGACACTACTCACCAAGGTAGAATATAGAACATTGTCTTTATAAGCTGTGTCATGCCAATTGAGCTAGATGTTCTCTGAGACCATGGTCCCCACAGCCCTCCACCCAGCAATTCAGTCCCTCAGGGAGTTTGTATGTGTCTGTGGAGCTTCCATGACCTTTCCTTGTACAAGTTGTGCTAGTTTCCCCTGTATTGTGTACTGTCTCACCCTTCACCCAACATACCACTTACCTATTGCCTGTGTAGTATTCCCCCGCCCACCCCTCCCATTCCTGGTAACCAACAAAGTTTGTTACTTCTTGTGTGTAAACTTTTTCATGGGTTTTTACAATAAATGTCTCATACAATATTTGTCCTTTTGTGATTGACTTATTTCACTCAGCAATAATGTCCTCCAGTTTCATCCATGTTATGCAATGCTTCACAGATTCATCATTGTTCTTTCTCGTTGTGTAGTACTTCATTGTGTGTATGTACCATAGTTTGTTTATCCATTCATCTGTTGATGCGCATCTAGGTTGTTTCCATCATTTTGCTATTCTGAACAATGCTGCCATGAACATAGGTGTGCATATGTCTATTCAAGTGACGACTCTTATTTCTCTAGGATATATTCCTAGGAGTGGGACTGCTGGATTGAATGGTATGTCTATTTCTAGCTTTCTGAGGAAGTGCCATATCATTTTCCAAAATGGTTGTATCATTTTGCATTCCCACCAGCAGTGCATAAGAGTTCCGATCTCCCTGCAGCCCCTCCAACATTTGTTACTTCCAGTGTTTTGATTGGTGCCAGTAATGCCGGGGTGACATGGTATCTCATTGTGGTTTTAATTTGCATTTCTCTAATGACTAGTGATCGCGAGCATTTCCTCATGTGTCTGTTGGCCATTTGGATGTCTTCTTTGGTGAAGTGTCTGTTCACTTCCTTTGCCCATTTTTTAATCCATGTACTCTTTAATTCGTCTTCCATTTATGAAAATATAAACTGACGGCATAAGGTTAAACCTTAACCATTTCTGAATGTGGTAGATAGAGATAATTTTCATTTTTTTCTGTAAGCTATTATTTTTTTCCCTAAAAGCAAGAAAAACATTGTTTTCTCTTTTATTTAGAGTGATGTTTGGTGGATGTCTTTTTACTCATGTGAAAAACATGCACTAGACAACAAGAGTCAATTTAAAAATTAGTCTTCTGGAGAGAAAATATTATTTTTATGACAATGAGCTGAAAGGGTAATTTTCCAGTTATTGATCTTTTCTAGAAAGAGTTTCTTTGCAATTATTTCCCATTTCCCCCCATTAAAAATTACTTCAAACTTTTCCTTAAAGAGTTCCCTTGAGTCTATCCATCTTTTACCCACTCCTCTTCCAATAACAACTGATTACAGTAGAGTCTGAATAGCTGACTATCCAATAATCATCCTTTAACAGTGGAAGGTCTTTCCAGGGGAAGATCAGATTGTACTGAAGCCATGCAAACAAGTAGGTAAAACTGAGCCACGGTTGCTCCTTGAATAAGAAAATTTCTGTGAACACCAATCAACCAGGACTCATAATCACAGATGGCTTGGCAAGAATCTGGGTGTAACAAATTAAACAACTAAACCACCTTGTGCTTTGTATGTCTTTAAATTAAATATAAAAATAAATGTGTACATTTTGACTTTATTTTCTTTGGTCTTGAGTGTGTTAATCTCATAGGTATAGACTGTGATGTTGAGTGTGGTTGTATTAAAGAATATACACTATGGTCTTTCATCTGTCAATCATAAGAAAGATGCCATATAGTACTTATGATAGAGGATTTTGATTATTTTAATATGTGGCCTTCTTCTCTTAGTCAATGCCTTTGTGTAACATTTTCAACAAGTGCACAAGAACACAGCTGTCCACAAAATTCTGAATAACATTTTTGTGTTTTTTCTCATTGCTTATGTTGGTTGTTGTTAGTTGCCATTGAGTGGGCTCTAATTCAGGCTGACCCCATGTACAACAGGACAAAATGTTGCCTGGCCTTGCACAATCTTCACTATCATTGGTATGCTCGAGTCCATTGTTACTGCCATTGTGTATTTTGAATGCCTTCCAACATAGGTAGCTCATCTTCCAGTATTACATAAGACAATATTCTGTTGTGATTTATAGGGTTTTCAATGGCTAATTTTTGGCAGTAGATCACCAGCCCTTTCTTCATAGTCTGTCTTAGTCTGTAAGATCCCCTGAAATGTGTCCTCCAATGGTATTTGAAATCCCTGTGGCATAGCTTCTAGCATCATACCAACACACAAGCCATCACAGTATGACAAACTGACAGACGGGTGGTAGCTGATTGCTTATACAAGCCTAAAAACAACAGATTATCCAAACAGTTGAGTTATGATACTGGTAACAAATGACTGTTGCGACACGGGTATTCTCTAGTGATGAGTAGCTCATCCCTGCTTATAGTCTCTGATAAACATGGATGAATCTGGCTAGATGCCACACTCTGTATACATGGTTACTTCTTTTGTAGAGGTCATATTCTAAAGCAAGCAACCAAATTCTTGTAAAGTCAAAATTAATCTATCCATAAGCACATGCAAGGTTGGAGGAATATAATGCAGTGTTGACTTCCTTATGAAAGGAAGGAATGAAAGTCTGGACAGATATATAGGCATTAGTCTATGTGTGTCAGCAAGATACCGTCACATCCCTAGGAGTAAATGGTAGAGAGGTGCCTGCTGGGTTTACTGGATATTCTTCAAATATTAGGACTCCTTGATTTTAGGATATGTTAATAGACTTGTTTAATGTTACCCAAAAGGAATAACATGAAACATGAAGCTCTACTTGACAAAAAGTTAGATTGAAAGTTTATACAACCAAAAAAAAAAAAAAAATTGTACACACATGGTTCTGCTCTACTACATTTCTCTGTGATTATATAGAAGGGAAAGTATTTTGTAAAAGAATAAGAGCACCAGAGGAATTATATCAGATGCATTTTCAGTCATAAGTGCAGTCTTGACCAGGCTGACTTGACGATTAATAAGTACAATAGGCATAGAATTTGGCTATAGTATCAAGACTCTAACGCAGAATCAAAGTATTTCAAAGACAACTAAAAAGCACAACCTGGGATCAATACTACATGCATCAATAATCATGGTCAAAAGAACAGCAAACTACCTCTGGTGTGTATATCTATCATAGGATAGTAAGTATGAAAAATCTATCTGAATGTTTATAGATTTTCTGCAATCTTGAGTTGCAAATTTTATAAGAAAACCCATTTGTGGGTTGTGTTAAAGCAGGCCCAATACTACTGAAAAGTGTGTCTAAGTGACGACAACAGATGCCAATGAACAGGATGATCAAAGCAGGGGTAAGAAATGGCAGATGGCAGCATTTCCCTTCCCAGCATGATCTGTCCGCTCTTGCACTTCATTTGTCCATGAACCCCACTCTTTAGCCACACACATGGCTAGTCCATTCAATCACAGCTTTAAACCTTAGCTGACGGGCTCTGAACACTTTAAAAAGGTCCCAGGTTAGACATGAAGGAGATGGTTTACGGAACTCCATTCTCTGCTAGACTACTGAAGCTCTTAAAGGTATATCTAAACATGCAGTGAGGGCAGGACTAATGGAGACCGGCTTATGGCAAACGTACTATTTCTATCATCCATTTCCCAATTTGTGTTATTCTCCTGTTTCCTTTCCCTGTTGATACATCTCAAAGTCTTCAGAAAATATCTCATGAAAAAATTAATGATTTTCAGAAATAATTTCTTTGAAACACATGGCTGAATTACATCCTCAGGCATACACATACAGTCTAGACTTTTTTATATGATACATAAGTTATTGTTTACATGTGAGTACTATAACTCACACACAAATTAATTTTCAAAACCAAAACAGTGCCTCTAACATATTTTTAACATGAAGCACATTTACCTAACTTCTAACACTTATCCAGCCTCTTCTCAGGTTCTCTCACCTATAAAACCAACAAACAAAAAAAACCAAACCCGCTGCCGTGGAGTAAATTCAGACTCATAGTAACCCTATGGGACAGAGTAGAAACTGCCCCATCATATTTCCAAGGAGCGCCTGGTTGATTCGAACTGCTAACCTTTTGATTAGCAGCCATAGCTCTTAACTACTATGCCACCAGGTTTTCCCACCTATAGATATCCACTATTATTAGTTCTTGGGTATCCTGCCAGTTTACCTAGGCAAATATAAGCACACTTGAGTATATTTTATTCTCACTTTTAACATAAACATAGAAGTATCTTTTTATTACCATATATTCCCATTGATCTGTGCATTGTACCCTTTCTTGTCTAACTTAACAAGAGACCTTTTCATATCCTACATAAAGAGCAACTTCATTTTTTTCAGCTGCATAGTATGCCATTGTATGGTTGTCAATTATTGTTAATACAAATGATATAACATCATTTACCATGTGTGCACCTATGTTACAGAATACATTTTTAGAAATGGTATTCCTGAGTCAATGAATATACAAATGTTTAATATCGATAAACATTAAAAGATTCCATCCATAAGGGTTGTATCAATTTATACTTCCTTCAGCAATGTATAAGAAAACTATGTCTTTGCTTGATGCTACCATCCCATTATAGCATGGTATAGTAGAAACAGCACTAGATTTGGATTTTAACTATCCCTGCCATTTTAAGCTGTGTGTTGAGCAAGTTACCTCTTTAAATTTTAGTTTTCTCATCTACATAATAAAAATGATGATAACTACCTTGCAAATTTATTAACTTATTATGAGAATTAAATAAGATCTCTATATGAATGACCAAGTATAGTAGTTGCCATGCAGTTAATGCCAAACAAATGGAAACATTTGCTATTTTCCATAATTTCCAAATTATGATGTATATTACACTTTTTCTCTTCATTCAAGAACTAATTTTTTGCAAGACTTTCCAGAAATTATACTGTCATGAGCTATAATAATCATTAAAAACAAATATTATGGAGGCAAACTGCTAATACAAACAAGCACCAAATAGTCACTCTGCCTTCCTTTAGGAAGAAAACAGAAGCCAAAGCACAACCCAGTGAACCTAATGTAGGATTGAGCAACTGGTCTAGAAAGGAATAGAGTTTCTGTTTATCCATAGGAGATGAAACACCTGTGATGGTCTCTGTTCTCTCCTAAAACCACACGAAAACAAGAATAAAGGAATAAAACTGTTACAAAGATTCAACGACAAAAACCATAGCGTAGGAAACCACAACAAATAACAACAATAACCGTAATAAATAAATCATTAATGGTATTAACATATTAATATTAATTATATTAATAAATCAATATCATTAATAACTATGTGTTGCTACATTATTTACAGTAATAACTATATAAATGTTAATGATATATTTCTAAAACCTTAACAATAATAGATAGTAGTAGTAGTATAGTAGTAGTAATATTTTGAAGCTAGAAAACAGGGAGACCAGAATTAAATTCAACATGTGGAAGAAAGTTGAAACAAATGCTGGCAACGGGAAAAGTGCAGAAGCAAGCTGATTTGCACCACAGGATCCTAGAAAAGACCTTCCTACTCAATCAAGACAGGGAATAAAATCCAAGTAGATTATATGGCTCAACATTAAATCACTACGTAGTCAAAATAAAATAAGCACTGAATATTGCATTAATGCATTGAATATTTATCTAACCCCAAATTATATTATACCTTTATTGAAAGGTGGGAGAGGGGAAGTGTAAATGGAGGAAGACTGGGGAGAAGGTAGAATGCTGTTTATTGTCATTAGGTTTGAAGTATTATTTGAATTTTCAAACAATATGCATGAGTAATTTTGAAGAGAAAAATAACTTGAAGAAGAAAGAACTGAAGGCTGTTAATTTAAATGCAGAAAGGGAATGATGCACCTATCCTGTAGATTAGAGGCACAACCAGCCTTTTGTACAGGAAATTGGCAGCACACGTTGTTTAAGATATTGAATCTGGGCAAAAGTTAATTAGATAGATAGATAGTTAATTCCTGATTGTGTTTTTAGAGATATTGTTTTTTGTTTTACCAACTGGCTTCCAGGACACTCCTCTTCCAGTCCTCTACCCTCAATATAAAAACAAAACCAAAACCCCCTAAAAAACTTAACATAGTATCTTCCAAATGTCTTGGGAGAGTAAGGAAGGAAGAATGTGAAAAGATTAGACACTAAGGTCTAAAACAGTGTCCTTGTAGGTCATTCCCTCAGACACCACACCATCACCTCTGCACTCCGTCCTCTTCTCCTAACCATTAAACAACTGGGACCTCACAATTGATATGAAACCACCCTGTAGCCCAGTGCAACACCAGGTCACCTTTTAGCCGTCAAGATTGTTTGGTATTTGAGAAAATGTTTATATTTAACATAGCCAACTACAGTCCTTATTCAGCCCCAGAAAGCAGCTAGAATCAATAAAACAATATTAGACATTTTTGATCTTTAAAATGTGTTCCAACAGGTATATCCTTTCCTAAACTCTTTTTTTTTTTTAATTGTACTTTAGATGAAGGTTTACAGAACAAAAGAGCTTCTCATTAAACTGTACACCTATTGTTTCATGACATTGGTTACCAATCCCACAACATGTCAACAAACACTCTCCCTTCTCGACCTCGGGTTCCCTATTACCAGCTTTCCTGTCCCCTCCCTTCTTCTAGTCCTTGCCCCTGGGCTGTTGTGCCCCTTTAGTCTCATTTTGTTTTATGGGCTTGTCTAATCTTTGGATGAAGTGTGAATCTCAGGAGTGACTTCTTACTGAGCTAAAAGGGTGTCCGGGGTCCATGCTCTCAGGGTTTCTCCAGTCTCTGTCAGGCCAGTAAGTCTGGTCTTTTTTTGTGAGTTAGAATTTTGTCCTACATTTTTCTCCAGCTCTGTCCGAGACCCTCTAATGTGATCCTTGTCAGAGCAGTCACTGGTATTATCCAGGCACCATGTAGTTGTCCTGGACTCAGTCTGGTGGAGGCTGTGGTAGATGTGGTCTATTAGTCCTTAAGACTAATCTTTCCCTTGTATCTTTAGTTTTCTTCACCTTCCTTGCTCTTGAAGGGGTGAGACCAGTGGAGTATCTTAGATGGCCACTCAGAGGCTTTTAAGACCCCAGACGCTACCCACCAAAGTAGAATGTAGAACATTTTCTTTATAAACTATGTTATGCCAATTGAGCTAGATGTTTCCCAAGACCATGGTCCCCATATCCCTCAGCCCAGCAATTTGGTCCCTCAGGGAGTTTGAGTGTGTCTATGGAGCTTCCATGACCTTGCCTTTGTCAAGTCGTGCTGGCTTCGACAGTATTGTGTACTGTCTTATGTTTCACCAAAATTACTACTTACCTACTGTCTATTTAGTGTTTTTCCATCCCCAACCGTCCCCTCCTTCATAACCATCAAAGATTATTTCTTTTCGTGCTTAAACGTTTTCATGAATTTTTTTAATAGTAGTATCATACAATATTTGTCCTTTTGTGATTGACTTATTTCCCTCAGCATGATACCCTCCAGATTCATCCATGTTGTGATATACTTCCCAGATTCATCATTATTCTTTATCATTGCATAGTACTCCATTATGTGTATGTACCATAGTTTACCCATTCATCTGTTGATGGGCATCTAGGTTGTTTCCGTGGTTTTGCTATTGTGACCAATGCTGCCATGAACACGGGCGTGCATATGTCTACTCATATGATGACTCTTATTTCTCTAGGATATATTCCTAGGAGTGAGATTGCTGGATCGTATGGTATTTCTATTTCTAGCTTTCCAAGGAAGTGCCATATAGTTTTTCAAAATGGTTGTACCATTTTGCATTCCCACCAGCAGTGCATAAGAGTTCCAATCTCCCTGAAGCCTCTCCAACATTTGTTATTTTCTGTTTTTTTTGAGTTGTGCCAGTAATGCTGGGGTGAAAATCTATCTCACTGTGGTTTTGATTTGCATTTCTTTAATGGCTAGTGATCATGAGCATTTCCTCAGGTGTCTGTTAGCTGCTTGAATGTCTTCTTTGGGGAAGTATCTGTTCGTTTCCTTTGCCCATTTTTTAACTGGGTTATTTGTCTTTTTGTTATAGAGGTGTTGGATTTTCCTGTAGATTTTAGATATTAGACATTTGTCAGATTTGTAATAGACAAAAATTTTTCCAGTCGGTAGGTTCTCTTTTTACTCTTTTGGTGAAGTCTTTTGATAAGTGTTTAATTTTTAGAAGATCCCAGTTATCTAGCTTATCTTCTGTGGATTGTGTGTTGTTAGTTATGGTTTACATATCGTTAATGTCATGTATTAGGGCCTCTAGCATTGATCTTATTTTTTTCTTCCATGATCTTTATAGTTTTTGGCTTTATACTTAGGTCTTTGATCCATTTTGAATTAGTTTTTGTATATGCGTGATGTATGGGTCCTATTTCATTTTTTTGCAGATGGACATCCAGTTTTGCCTGCATCATTTGTTAAAAAGACCATCTTTTCCCCATTTGATGGACTTTGGGCCCTTGTCAAAGATCAGGTGACCGTAGGTGGATGGATTTACATCTGGGTTCTCAATTCTGTTTCACTGGTCAATGTATCTGTTGTTATACCAGTACCAGGCTGCTTTGACTACTGTAGCTGTATAGTAGGTTCTGAGGTCAGGTAGTACAAGTCCTCCTACTTTCTTCTTCTTCTTTAGTGTTTTACTTATCCAGGGATTCATCACTGTCCATATAAAGTTAATGATTAGTTTTTCCACCTCTTTAAAGAATGTTGTTGGTATTTGGATACGGATTGCATTGCATCTGTAAATTTCTTTGGGTAGAATTGGCATTTTTACAATGTTGAGTCTACCTATCCATGAGCATGGTATGTTTTTCAATATATGTAGATGCCTTTGATTTCTTGCAGTAGTGTTTTGTAGTTTTCTTTGTGTAGGTCTTTTATATCCCTGGTTAGATTTATTCTCAAGTGTTTTATTTTTTTAGGGGCTATTATAAATGTTATTGTTTTTTAATTTCCTTTTCATTGTTGTCGTTATTGGTGTATAGGATTCCAACCAATTTTTGTATGTTTATCTTGTATCCTGCTACTCTGCTGAATCTTTCTATTAATTCCAGTAGTTTTCTCATGGAGTCTTTAGGGTTTTCTATGTATAGTATCATACCATCCAAAAATAGGGACAGTTTTACTTCTTCATTACCAGTTTGGATGCTCTTTATTTCTTTTTCTTGCTTTATTGCAGTAGCTAGGACTTCCAGCACAAACTTAAATAGGAGTGGAGATAAAGGGCATCCTTGTCTTGTTCCTGTTCTCAAGAGGAATGTTTTTAGCCTCTCTTCACTAAGAATGATGTTGACTGTTTGTTTGTATAGATGCCCTTTATTATGTCAAAGAATTCCCCTTCTATACCTGTTTTATTGAGAGTTTTTATCAGGAATGGGTGTTTGGACTTTGTCGAATGCCTTTTACCCATCAGTTGAGGTGATCATGTGATTCTTTTCTTTCCTTTTATTTATGTGGTGGATTATGTTGATTGATTTGCTAATGTTGAACCATCGTTGCATAGCTGGTATGAATCCTAGTTGGTCATAGTGTATTATTTTTTTGGTATGATGCTGAATTCTATTGGCTAGAATTTTGTTGAGAATTTTTGCATCTATATTCATGAGAGATATTGGCCTGTAATTTTCTTTTTTTTTTTTTTGGCATCTTTGCCTGGTTTTGGTATCAGTGTGATGCTGGCTTCATAAAATGAATTCGAAGTATCCCTTCCTTTTCTATGTTCTGAAATAGCTTGAGTAGTACTGGTATAAGCTCTTTTCTGAATGTTTGGTAGAAGTCTCCAGTGAAACCATCTGGGCCAGGGCTTTTTTTACTGGGAGTTTTTTAAATTACCTTTTCAATCTCTTCTCTTGTTATGGGTCTGTTCAGATTTTCAGCATCACTTTGTGGTAGTTTGGGTAGCTAGTGTGTCTAGAAATTTATCCATTTCCTCTAGTTTTTCAAATTTGTTGGAGTATAGTTTTTCATAATACTCTGTTATGATCCTTTTTATTTCAGCCTGGTCTGTTGTAATGTCCCCCATTTCATTTCTTGTTTGGGTTATTTGTGTCCTCTCCTGTTTTTCTTTTGTCAGTCTGGCCAGGGGGTTGTCATTTTTGTTGGTCCTTTCAAAGAACAAGCTTTTGGTTTTGTTGACTGTTTCTATTGTTTTTCTGTTCTCTACTTCATTTATTTCTCCTTTGATCTTTATTTTTTCCTTTCGTGTAGTAGATGTGGGCTTTTTTTTTTTTTTTTTTTTGCTGTTCTCTTTCTTTTTGTTGGAGTTCTGTAGTTACTGTTTTGATTTTGTCGCTTTCTTGTTTTTTGATATGTGCATCTATTGGTATAAATTGTCCCTGAGGACTGCCTTTGCTGTGTCCCAAAGGTTTTGGTGTGATGTGTTTTCATTATCACTTGATTCTAGGGATTTTTTTATTCCATCTCTGATTTCTTCTATTACCCTGTGATGTGTAAGCAGGGTATTATTCAGTTTCCATGTAATTGATTTTTTTTCCTTGTTCTTCCTGTTGTGTATTTCTACCTTGATGGCATTGTGGTCAGAGAAGACACTTTGTATTATCTCAATGTTTTGGATCTTGTTGAGGATTTCTCTGTGACCTAATATGTGCTCTATTCTGGAGAAAGGTCCATGTGCTTTGGAAAAGAATGTGTACTTTGCAGCTGTTGGATGAAGTGTTCCATATATGTCTATGAGGTCAAGTTGGCTGATTGTGCCCTTTAGGTCTTCTGTATCTTTGTTGAGTTTCTTTTTAGTTGTTCTGTCCTTTACTGAGAGTGGTATGTTGAAGTCTCCTACTATTATTGTGGAACTGTCAATTTCTCTTTTCAGTGCTATTAGAGTTTGTTTTGTGTATTTTGTATCGCTGTCATTGGGTGCATAGATGTTTATTACGGTTATGTCTTCATGACGGATTGTCCCCTTAATCATTATTTAGTGTCTTTCTTTGTCTTTTATGGTCGATTTTGTTTTAAAGTCAATTTTATCTGAGATTAGTATTGCTACTCCTGCTCTTTTTTGGTAGCTGTTTGCTTGATATATCTTTTTCCATCCTTTGATTTTTAATAAATTTACGTCTTTGTTTCTAAGGTGTGTCCCTTGTAGACAGCATAATGATGGATTCTGTTTTTTTATCCATTCTGTCACTGTCCATCTCTCTATGGGTACATTTTGGCCATTCACATTCATTGTAATTACTGATAGGTGTGAGTTTATTGCTGTCTTTTTGTAGTGCTTTTTTTGTGGTGATGACGTTTTCTTTGTTCCTCATGTTCTCCTCTGCTGAATTCTTTTTGTTTGTGGATTTTTTTTCATTTCTTTTTTTTTTGCTAGGTTTTGTTTTTACTGAGACTTTATGTTTTTCTTCTTTATTTTGATGAGTAGGTTTGTTAATTTTCTTTGTGGTAACCTTGAAATTTACCCTTATATTCCTTGGTTTGAACCAGTCTATTATTACTTGGTATCGCCTTGTCTTCCTCTCTGTTAGAAGGTTCTATACCTATACCATTTATTCCCTTTTATTTTTCTGATGTTGTTGTCATTTATAGATTAACCTTTCTGGTTCCCTGTTGTAATTTTTCAGTTTTAGATAGCCCTTAAGAGTTCATTTTCTAGATTGTTATCTGGCTGGTATGATCCTGTGTCCTAGATTCAGCCTGTTGTCTGATGTTGTTTGTTCTCAGATCAAAGGACTCCTTTAATAAGTCTCATAAGTTTGGTTTGGTTTTTACATAGTCTCTTAATTTCTGTTTATCTGGAAATTACCTAATTTCACCGTCATATTTGAACAAGAGTTTTGCAAGATATATTATTCTTGGTTCGCAATTTTTTTCTTTCAAGGTTTTATATGCGTCATCCCATTGCCTTCTTGCCTGCATGGTTCCTGCCGAATAATCCGAGCTTAGTCTTATTGTTTCTCCTTTGTATGTGAGTTTTTGTTTTTCTGGAGGTGCTCTCAGGATTCTTTGTTTGTCTTTTGTTTTAGCAAGTGTGATTATGATATGCCCTGATGATTTTCTTTTGGGGTCTATCCTATATGGGGTTCGTTGAACTTCTTGAATGGTCAGTTTTTCATCTTTCATGATACTGGGGAAATTTTCTGTCAGCAATTCTTCAATGATCCGCTCTGTGTTTTCTGTTTTCTCCCCCTTTCTGGAGTTCTGATCACTCGAAGATTTTTGCTTTTGATTGTATCCTACATAATCCTCAGGGTTTCTTCATTTTTCTTCATTCTTTTCCTGAGTTTTCCTCAAACAGAGTTGTAGCCAAATGCTTGTCTTCAATTTCGCTGATCCTGTCTTCCATTATTTCAAACCTGCTCCTTGGCCCTTCTATGACACTGTCCATTTCTGCAGTCTTGTTACTTATATTTTGGATTTCTAATTGTTCTTTCTGTATGATTTCTAATTGTGAATTTATTTTAGCATTTTGTTCCTGCATTATTTTCTTGAATTCTTCCATTTTTTGTCTGTATTTTTTATGAATTTGTCTGCCTTTTCCATGAATTTGTCTATTTTTTCCTCATTTTTGTCTGCTTTTTGCTTCAACTCTTGGATAATTCTGAATATCAGAGATTTGAATTCCCTACCAGTTAGTTCTAGTGCTTTTTGTTCTACTGGAAAGTCATCTGGTGTTTTATTTTGGATACCTACTGGAACCATCCTGTCCTGTTTTGGTATGTTTTGATATTGTCTGCTGTATTCAGGGAATTCAGTAGTTATTTTCCTCATTTATTGATTGTAGATTTGTTTGTTTCGTCCTGCTTTTTTGTTTTATTTGGTTATGTCTGAGAAGGTGGATTGTGTGTTCTTCATTGTTTGTTCATCTGTTTCTATGATAGTTTTCACCTTCTTCTCCAATAGGCAGGGTCAGTCACTCAGGTATGGTACAGCAGGGCAGGTCCAGCTGAAGGGGAGTTGCTGGGATGTGTTGTTTGTGCCACATGCCAGGGTCGACAAGGCAGGCCAGGAATCAGTGCAGGACAGTTTCCAGTAGGCCACGCCTGTGCTGCTTTGGGGTGTGATGTTCAGCGCCCAGTGCAGGTAGGCAGGAAGGAGGAGGGAGACTGTGATGTGTGGAGCTGAGATAGTTATGGGAAAGAGAAGAGAGAGGAACAGGAGCCGAAAACATACACACAAAAAAGAGTGCTAAGGGAGCTTGCTATTGAAGTGGAGAGATGAGAGACTGAGAAATGGAGAAAAACAAAAATTAAAAAAAAAAGAGAAGGGGTAAAATAAAAAATGAATAAATTGATAAACTGGAAATGAAGAAAGACAAAAAGGAAAAAGAGAGAGAAGGAAACAAAACAAAGGAAAAAAAACCCACAAAACCAAAAAAAAAAAAAAAAAAGAAAGAAAGAAATGTCCCCAGGGATGTCACTGTGCTTCTGTGCAGAGTAAGGGAGTATCTCCTAAGCTGCATGGCACTGCCCAGCCAGTAGAGGCTCCCAAGCCAAGAAAAGAAAAAGAGAACAATCAAACAAAAAATCAAAACAGAACAAATCAGATGAAACAAATAAACAAAAAAAGCCCAGTGGTCACACCAGCATGGTGGCACCGGCCGGGAAGCAGTTCCACAGTCGATCAGTGCCTCGAAGCCCCCCAGAAAGAAGCAAAGATGACTATGAAGCAAGGTATTTGAGAGAAAGGAGGAGGAGGTAGTGAGAGGTAAGGAAGAAATCTAATGAAGTGGAAAAAAGCAACACCAGCAGCCAACTAATGGCACTCAGGGAGCCGGCCAGTGTGGGGGGGTAGAATCCAAGTGATAGTAGGGTGAAGCCGGTGCTTCCCGTCCAAGCGACCGTGGCAGTGGTAAGCAGAGGAGGTGGAGCGGGGGTGAAGAAGGGGAGTGTGGGAAAGAGTATATCATTGGTTACTGGTTGTTTTGTCTCCTGCTAGAAATTCTGTGAAGCTGCTTTCTTGTACCCCCTGTTCGCCGATCTCCAATAGGAGTCCAAGATGGCAGATTCATGCTGCGGTAGGTAATAGGGGACCTCTGTATGTAACTCTTCTTGCTCTCCATTCTCAGTTTCTTATTCCATTCGGTGCTTGGCTGAGTTCTTTATCTCTTCATTTGATGCTTAGGGTTTCAGAACTGACGTGTGACTCTGTTTGACTTAGTTTTTCAGATCTTTGCTATGGAGGGATGGCGTGGTTCTTCTGACTATAGCGCCACGTTGCCCAGTAGTCCTTTCATATTTTATTTCTTAGATATTCTCCTTTCCCTTTATTGTTTCCTGACCTAAATCTCTGTCTTCCTCTAATTCTATTATTCTGTGAGCATGCTTTCTCCTTTCTCTAACTTTCTCTTCTAAATCATTCTAAAATTTAAATTGCTTTTATTTTGTTTTTCTTTATATTCCTTCCCTCCCTTATATTTTCTTTCCTAGTAGATGTTTCTTCTCTATAATATTAATAGTTATCTTTGGTTTTCATCCCTTTTTATTGTATTTAACTTCCATTGTTTGTACTAATTTTGAAACAAACATAGTTTGGATCCATTAGGCTGGCATAGATAGTTTGTGCCTTGAATTCCTTTCCTGACCTGCACTAATAATGTTCCATAAAGTTGAAGCTGCCAGGAATAGGAGTGAAAACTTTCAAATTACTCAGAAAAATTCAAGAAACGTATTTCTGTCATGTTTGGAAAACTCATTATTTCATCTTACTTAATTGAAAATGACGATGGTGATGATGACTATTGAGACTGAAGTTGGTGACAACAATGATGACAAAATAGCAAGCAGTAGTAGTAGTAGCTGCAGCAGCAGCAAATATGGAATACGAGGCACAGTCCACGCGTTCAACTGCAACTTTCTCTCACCAACTTATTAATATTCTTTTTATTTGGTTGAACTCTATGAAATGGTCAACATTCAATCATTTTTGAGCTACAAAATGGAATTTTATATACAAATGAGACTTCCAGAGATTAAATAATTTATCCAACATTACCCAGAAAAATGAGTGATCAAGCCGGAATGGAAACTCTGGTATAGCTGACACAAAAAAGCACGCTCTTCAATTACTCTATATCTGAAATTCTCATATTTTATAAGCTGTTCTGCCAAGATTTCCATTTGTATGATGATAGGACTCCCACGTGTCTGTCAGTTTGTCATACTGTGGGGGCTTGCCTATTGCTGTGATGCTGGAAGCTATGCCACTGGTATTCAAATACCAGCAGGGTCACCTGTGGTGGACAGGTTTCAGCTGAGCTTCCTGACTAAGACAGACTAGGAAGAAAGACCTGGTAGTCTACTTCTGAAAAGAATTAGCCAGTGAAAATCTTATGAATAGCAGTGAAACATTGTCTAATATAGTGCCAGAAGATGAGCCCCTCAGGTTGGAGGGCACTCAAAATACGACCGGAAAAAGAGCTGCCTCCTCAAAGGGAAGTCGACCTTAATGACATGGATGGAGTCAAGCTTTCTAAAGCTTCATTTGCTGATGTGGTGTGACTCAAAATGAGAAGAAACAGCTACAAACATCCATTAGTAATCGGAACATGGAATGTATGAAGTATGAATCTAGGGAAATTGGAAATCATCAAAAATGAAATAGAATGCATTAACATCGGTATCCTACGCATTAGTGAGCTGAAATGGCCTGGTATTGGCTATTTGGAATCAGACAATCATATGGTCTACTATGCTAGGAATGACAACTTAAAGAGGAATGGCATTGCATTCATCGTCAAAAAGAACATTTCAAGATTAATTCTGAACTACAACACTGTCAGTGATAAGATAATATTCATACGCCTACAAAGAAGACCAGTTAACACGACTATTATTCAAATTTACACACCAACAACTAAGGCCAAAGATGAAGAAATTGAAGATTTTTACCAACTTATGCAGTCTGAAATTGATCAAACATGCAGTCAGGATGCACTGATAACTACTGGTGATTGGAATGTGAAAGCTAGAAACAAAGAAGGATTGTTAGTTGAAAAATATGGCCTTGGTTAGAGATCTCATGCTAGAGATTGCATGATAGAATTTTGCAAGACCAACAACTTCTTCATTGCAAATACCATTTTTCAACAACATAAATGGTGACTATACAGGTAGACCTTGCCAGTTGGACTACACAGGAATCAAATCAAGTACATCTGTGGAAAGAGACAATGAAAAAGCTTAACATCGTCAGTCAGAGCAAGGCCAGGGGTCGACTCTGGAATAAACTATCAATTGCTCACATGCAAGTTCAAGTTGAAGCTGAAGAAAATTAGAACAGGTCCACAAGAGCCAAAGTATGATCTTGAGTATATCCCACCTGAATTTAGAGACCATCTCAAGAATAGATTTGATGCATTAAACACTAATGAGCAAAGACCAGATAAGTTGTGGAATGACATCAAGGACATCAAACATGAAAAAAGTAACAGGTCATTAAAAAAACAGGAAAGAAAGAAAAGACGAAAATGGATGTCAGAAGAGCCTCTGAAACTTGATCTTGAATGTTTAGTAGCTAAAGCAAATGGAAGAAGTGATGAGTAAAAGGGCTGAACAGATTTCAAAGGGCAGTTCAAGAAGACAAAGTAAAGTGTTATAATGACATGTGCAAAGATTGGAGTTAGAAAACCAAAAGGGAAGAATAGGCTCAACTTTTCTCAAACTGAAAGAACTGAAGAAAAATTTCAAGCCTCAGGTTGCAATAGTGAAGGATTCTACAGGAAGGATTCTATACAAGAAGCATAAAAGAAGATGGAAGGAATACACAGAGTCACCATACCAAAAAGAATTGGTTGACATTCAACTATTTCAGGAGGTAGCATATGATCAGGAATCGATGGTACTGAAGGAAGAGGTCCAAGCTCTATTGAAGGCATTGGTGAAAAACAAGGCTCCAGGAATTGATGGAACACCAATTCAGAGGTTTCACCAAATAGATGCAGCACTGTGTGAGCTCACTCACTCGTTAAGAAATTTGAAAGACAGCTACCTGGCCAACCCACTGGAAGAGATACATATTTGTGCCTATTCCCAAGAAAGGTGAGCCAACTGAATGTGGAAATTATTGAACAATATCATTAATATCACACACAAGTAAAATTTTGCTGAAGATCATTCAAAAGCAGCTGCAACAGTACATAGATGGGGAACTGCCAGAAATTCAAGCCAGATTTAGAAGAGGGCATGGAACCAGGGATATCATTGCTGATGTCAGATGGATCTTGGCTGAAAGCAGAGAATATCAGAAAGATGTTTACCTGTGTTTTATTGACTATGCAAATGCATTAGACTGTGTGGGTCATAACAGATTATGGATAACATTATGAAGAATGGCAATTCCAGAACACTTAATTGTGCCCATGAGAAACCTGTACATAGATCAAGAGACAGTCATTCAAATAGAACAAGGGGATATTGCATGATTTAAAGTCAGGAAAAGTGTCAGGATTGTATCCTTTTACCATACTTATTCTATCTGTACGCTGTGCAAATAATCCAAGAAACTGGACTATATGAAGAAGAACGGTGCATTAGGTTTGGAGGAAGACTTGTTAACCACCTGCGATACGCAGATGACACAACCCTGCTTGCTGAACATGAAGAGGACTTGAAGCAATTACTGATGAAGATCAAAGACCACAGCCTTCAGTGTGGGTTACACCTCAACATAAAGAAAACTAAAATCCTCACAACTGGACCAATAAGCAACATCATGATAAATGGAGAAAAGTTTGAAGTTGTCAAGGATTTCATTTTACTTGGATCCACAATCAACACTCATGGAAGCAGCAGTCACGAAATCAAAAGACACATTGCATTGGGCAAATCTGCCGAAAAGACCTCGTTAAAGTGTTGAAAAGCAAAAATGTCACATTGAAGACTAAGATGCGCCTGACCCAAGCCATGGTATTTTTAATGGCCTCATATACATGGGAAAGCTGGACGATGAGTAAGGAAGACAGAAGAAGAACTGACACTTTTGAATTGTGGTGTTGGGGAAGAATATTGAATATACCGTGCCCTGGCAAAAGGATAAACAAATTTGTTTTAGAAGAGGTACAACCAGAATGCTCCTTATAAGCGAGGATGGTGAGACTAAGTCTCACATACTTTGGAAATGTTATCAGGAGGGATCAGTCCCTGGAGAAGGACATCATGCTTGGTAAAGTAGAGGGTCAGCGAAAAAGAGGAAGACTCTTATCAAGATGAATTGACATAGTGGCTGCAACATGGGTCTCAACCATAACAATGATTGTGAAGATGGCGCAGGACCGGGCAGTGTTTCGTTCTGTTGTACATAGGGTTGCTATGAGTCAGAACTGACTCCATGGCACCTAACAATAATAACATGATGATAGGAAGAATCAGGGGCAGATTATCCAATAGGCGAGGTAAGCAAGGTGCTTATCTTGTTTATCAGATCATCTGTAGTGAACAATTCCACATTTTTCACCACGTCAAAGATTTTGCTTCTAGATGGCTGGCATCTGTCTCTCTCCTAACCCCACAGCACCTTCCTACAGAATCAAAGCCTCTTTTCAAATTTATAATCCCTAACAGGGGTGGATGATCCAGTAAGCCAGGTAAGCACAGGCTTACTTGTGCTTACTTACTAACCTGTAGTGAATAATTTAACATAGGTTTCACCACTCGCTTGGTAATCCACTCCTGGGAAGAGAACATCTTTCCTTTATTTTACAATGTTCCTTGAAGATCTCAGCATTCTATAATCAGACCGTCCCTGGTATGCCATACTCTGCAGGAGTGTTCAGTAAAAGTTAAAAAATGTGAAAACCAAGTTTTTTATTTTTATATGCTTCAGCAAACCTATTAAGCACCTTGCACAATACCTGTTCACAAAATTGGACTGAATCAACTAACTGGAAGAAGTGAATTGCTCTATAATATCTACCCTGTTGGATGCAATTAGTTGTTGCCTGCATCTCAAAGGTGAGCAGAGAATGTTAATGCTGTCATGAGTAAATGTGTACAGTCTGTTCTTTTCATTTTGTTCTGATAGGTAATAGTGTCAAGCAATATAATCTGCTAACTTTGATAAGATATTATTGGTTTCATTTTTTATATTAAACTTTTTTGTTTGCTTACTTATTTTGTTACCAAAGTAACAAGGTCTGAGGTTTAGAGATTTTCACAGGTAAAGAAATGGTTCCCAAGGGAGAAGTCTAGTTCAAGTAAAATAAGAGAGATGAGGTCCATCTGTCTACAGCAAAGCAGTCCAGAATTAAGCTTACTTCCCCAACTGTTAAAGGCAAATCTGCCACAGGGACACATAGAGGCAATGCAAGACCAACAACTGCACATCCACTGTGCCTCAACCAAAGGGTATTAATATGTTGGGCAAGTATTAATCACTCATGGCATACATCACTGCAGCATCTGAAGATAGACATCCTGATATACCCCTGTCCATTTCACACATGGGAAATCTAGTACAACATCGGGTGATTAAACTCTATGGGAATTCAGGAGAAAAGGTGGGAAGAGATCTTGAAGAGGTCCTCTTTAAAAAACAGCAGATCTTGTGTACACACTCAGCCTTTCATTAGTTATCTGTTAAAGTTGCTTTCAATACACAATTTCTGGCATGAGATGGAAGAAAAAAAAGGCAGCCAGCAGGAGGTAGAAAGCCTTCCAATTTGATGAGATTTTTCTTAAAAATAGAAGAGTTACAATGGGGCAAGCTTGAAAAAAAATTGTACAAATACAAAAAGCAATTTTCTGAGCTAGTTATTTTCAGCCTCACCCCTGTTATTTTAGTACTGAGTTAGAAAACAGCTTCTTTCTTTACTCCTTACTTTTGTTTTGAGCTGGATACTAAAGTCAAGGTGTTATGATATGGAAGAGAGGATAACCTACTGTTATTAAAAAAACAGTGTGTGGCCATAAAAAGCTAACATTTGATTACCAGGTAAAAACATGCAGAAAGTAGAGTCCTATCTTTAAGACAATCTAGTCCTAGCGCCTCGATTTATTAAGTGATGGAATTGAGGTCCAGAAACATTAAATGACTTGCTAATTATTGTGCCAGCTAGATAAATGCAGTACTTTACTCAGATTTCTCAAGCTATTGGAAATCACCTAAAGAATTATTTAAAGCCACATGTCTGAAAAGCGTATAGGCACGCAAAAATACACGATGCAGCCCAGTTCTGCCTCTGTCAGGGGCACTGAGAACGGTTTCTTGCAAATCAGGGTAGTCCTAACAGACGTCAGTGTCAGAGGCTATGCCCTTTTCTTAAGCCACTAGAGATAAATCATACTTTGACTATATTTAAATGTTTGACTTCTCCACCTTTTGGGGCAGTCAAATGTTTATGAGTGGTTTCCTAGGAACTAGAAACTAAGTCAACAGAGATGAGTAATCAATCCTTGGTCCTTTACCTCAAGAGATTCACGCGGTGGTCTGGAGGACAGATTGCTATAATGCAGTGAACTATAGGAGCTGAAAAAGGGGCAGTAATTTAGCTTAAAGATAGGCAACAGATTAGAAAAGCTTTAGAAGAGACTTCCCTTTGTCCTAAATTCAGCTTTTATGAACTTTAAGAAGCTGATTCTAATATCGAATAGGTTGGACCTGTCAACATTCTCCCTAGGTAAAACCCTCAGTCTTGATAGGCTTAAACCATTTATTCCTACTCAGTTTTCCTAGATTTTTAAATTGATCCTCAGATATCTGAGGATGCTGATTCTGAATGCCTTTCAGAATGCTTGCTTGCTCTCTTGTTGGGACTTGAAGAGGTAAGAAAAAGTTAAATGTCTCCCTGTAAGTGAGAGAGCTGCATTTCTTTGAAAAAGGATGAGAGAAAAGTCTTTCCTTACATGGTTTCAGAGGCCCTATTCACACCCTTAAAAAACTGGAGGATGTTTCTGAACATACGACGATGAGGCTAAGATGCATGTTCAAGACATAATTATGTAGAACTTTGACCCTATTTTAACCAGCCTTTTGATTAGCTGTTCCTCCCTGTGAAACTCTGCATACGCAGACACAGACCAAACCTCATAGTCAGGGCGGTAACACAGTTCATACTCAAAATATAGGCCAGCATTTCAGATGTGCTCTACCGGAGAAGGTGATGAATAGAATGACAAACCCCACAAATGATCCATTCCAATATTTAGATATTGAATGCACTATGATTGGCTTTCCATCTAATCTAAAGACTCTTTCAGTCCTAAATTTCAGTGCCTTTTACCAAAAAGAATCAATTCACAAGATGTTCAGTGAGATCTCAGAATGCCTGCAACTCTATCACAGAGCCCATCTGCAGAAAGGTCACCTACTGCAGGCATCATGCAAAAATTTGCTTCCGTTACTGGGTTAGGTTTGAATATGTGAAAACATTTCTTTTGAAGGCACAAAAGTAACTCCCTGTTGAGTGAGATTTCATCTAGAATGGGCTAAATGTTGCAGAGTATTATTCCTAGAGATATTTATTCTTTGGTTTTTCTTTTGGGGAAAAAAATACCAATGGTAAATCAGCTATGGCTTTCAGATATATACATAAAACTACCTTTACTGAGAGCTTAATACGCACCAGATACTGTGCAAAACACTTTATGTGATTTTCTTATTTAATCCCCTCGACATTATTAGAAGGTAAACTTGTATTATCACCACTTTACAGCTGAGGAAACTGAGACTTAGGGAAAGTTGAGCACCTTGTCCCAGGTCAGATGCTCCACGGTGGAGGGACAATTTAAACTAAGCTATCTGACTCCCAAGACAGTGCTTGCAATTTTCTCTGGAAGTCATGAAAATAAGGTAAAAAATCTTAGTACTGGTAAGACTGTCACAGAACAGTTTAGAACACTGGGTCTGAATCATCAAAAGGACATCTGAGATGATTTTATCCAAGGCCCTCATTTTACAGGTGACAAAATGGAGAAACTGCCTTTAAATTTGTTTTTATATTGACATACCAGAAATGATAAGTATATACATGACCGAACAATTATACTTTATTTCAGTAAATATCATTTAAAGACTCTTCTTTTTAAAAAATTCAAATAATGTAAATAAAATATAATAGCTTCCTAACAGAACAACTATTTATATTGCTCTGTGGCCTCTCCCAAGCTTTATGTATAACCAATAATGTGCACAATAGAGATAATTGTATCATCATATTGTGTATTACTTTCCTCACAGTATATAGTTTTCCATGTATCTGAATAATCTTTGCATTCATCATTTTAATGGCTATGCAATATTCCATCAAGTTGATGTAGCATAAAACTAATTTACCATTTTTATAAAATGTCTGACTTTATTTACTAAATGCAAACTAAGTTTGTGTGGGCATGTATTAGAAATTGCTAGACATATTTTCAATGAAAAAAAAAATCATTCCAGAAATAGGCAGATGGTTATGTATGTTCCACAAACCAGATCTGAGAGAAATGCCTTAATGAAATGCATATAGCCTTATTTATTCTGGTTTGAAATTTCGAGGTCTGAAATAGAAATTCTGTAACTGTCATCTGTAATACAGATTATTGTTATTATGATTATATACGAAGCTTTGTGGATAAAGTAGGTCTCCGTCCCCAAATGCTTATGAACTCAAAGAAAAATTGGGTAAAGCACAGATAATTGTGAACATTGAACAGAGGTGCATTTTAGTAGATGAAGACTTCATAGGAAACGTAAAGTTTGGAGAATGATTTAAATGGGAAAGGAAAGATGCTAGATAAGGAGCAAATTGATGGTGATGGCATCTCTAGGTTTCTGTTAAACCAGCTGATGGACTTCACTGAGCGTTCCTCTCAAGCACATGATTTAACTTCTACAGTTCTCTATTATCTGAGAGGAGCTTATCTGCCTGGTGTGGACCATTTTTCTCTCAGAGGACTAGCTTCTCTGCTTATTTATCCACAACTAGATTCTTCCTTCCCTTAGATGTTAGCACCTGTGCTGCTGAAGTCAACTTGTGTTCATGTATACATCAGAGCTAGTCACCCTTCTTAAAGGAGGTTTCAATCTTCATTTGCTGAAATTCAAAAGGTCAGGGGAATGAGGGGGAGGGTAATAATACTACTTATTGAGCTTAAGTGATAAGGATGTGTTTCATAAAGAAATACATGTTTGATTCAGTACTGGAGGATAATTAGGATACAGAAGAGCCATCAGGAGGGGACAGGCATCTCACACAGGGAAGCATGGAAGCATGTAACACCATGGACATTATACATGATGTCCATATGCCTGGAAACACAGATGGATACGTATAATAGATGCTTATAAATGGTTTATTGATATTACATTGAAATACATGGCATGTTCAAAAACACCACATGACATGTTCAATGTGATACCTCTTATTAGTGGCGCATAGTTCAGTGAGCTGCACAAAATCGAAATGGATGGAGTGCATTACTGAAGCATTCCCATCAATCCTTGCACATGCATCTGTGTTGCATTGACTTCAATGAATTGTGCCTCTGATTTTCCCTGAATAAACCTCCACATTTAGCCTACTTCATAAGAAGTAAGCTAGGGAGTTAAAATAAAAGTATAAATTTTAAAACATGTTACGATCTATGTTTTCAGAACTTATGGCTATGCTATATAATCTGTTCATAGTTCAACATGGCTGGAGGGTAGGATGCACATTGAGGAGAGAAGGAGGGAGGGGAGGAAGGAAGAAAGGAAGGGAGAAAGAGCGAGAGGAAGGGAGGAAAGAAGGAAAAGAGAGAGGAAGAAAGAGAGGGAGATAGGAAGAGGAAGGGGGAGAGGAAGGGGAAGAAGAAATCGGGGACCATATCATTTACAATCTCTGTGCCCTTCTGCTAACTTGTGCTCCTGTGTTCTCTTTCTCTTTCCCCTCTGTCTTCCCACCCCCTCCTCCTCTCTCCCTTCTTTTTTCTCTCTCCTCTGTCTTTTTCCCCTTCCCTTTCTCTCTCCCTCTTTCTCTCTCTCTCTCTCTCCTCTCTTTCTCTCTCTCCCCTTTCCCTTCTTTCCTCTCCCCTCTCTCCTCCCTCTCTCACAACCCCTCCAATGACACGTGGACAAACCAAGACTAACCTGCTAGAGAGATATGGAGATGTATTTGGAGAGTCGACCAAGTCATCCCAGTCATTCCAACTGCATTAATTTTCTTTTACTGGTGTAAGAAATTTATTGTCTTACTGTTTTGGAGGTCAGAAGTCTGAAATCAAACTCATTAGATAAAAGTCAAGGTGTCTGCAGGGCTGATTTGTTCTGGAGACTCTGAGGGGAGAATCTGTTTCCTTGCATTTTTCATCAACTTCTAGTGGCTATCTATATTCCTTGGCTTGTGGCCCCTTCCTCCTTCTTCAAAGTGCATCTCTCCAATCTTTGCTCCAACATCATATCACCTTCTCCTCTTCTTTAATAGTATCTACCTCTGCCTCTATCTTATAAAGACATGTGTGATTACATTATTGGGCCTACATGGATAATCTTGGATAATCTCCCCATCCTAAATTCTTTAATTTAATCACATCTGCAAACTTCCTTTTTCCATATAAGGTAACATACTCACAAGTTCCAGGGATTAGGATATGTAGATCTGGGGTAGGGGGGCATTATTCAGTTTACCACACCAGCCAAGGTCATTCTAGAACAATTATCGCCCACTCTCATCATGACAGATGACTGCAATCTCATGAGTAAGATCAGCTGAGCCCAGACTAAATTACTGACCAGAAGAATCTTGAGCTGAAAAGTGATTGCTGTTTCAAGCCATCAAGGTTTGGGGTGATTTGTTACATAGTAAAAGCAAATTGATACAGTAAGAAATTCAAGTTTCAAAAATTTCCTTTTGAGAAATCTATGAGGTTTTCCAAGTGGCCAAACTGGCAGGTAAAAATAGAGACCTAAGCTTGAGCTTGAGCCCTGGTAGCAAAGTGGTTAAGAGCTTGGCTTCTAACCAAAAGGTCAGCAGTTAGAATCCACCAGCTTCTCCTTGGAAACCCAACGGGGCAGTTCTATGCTGTCCTATAGGGTCGCTATGAGTCAGAATCGACTCAACAGCAACACGTTTAAAGGGTTTAAGCTTGAGCTAAAAAATTAAGGTCAACTAGTTGAGCTTAAGGAGTCCCTAGGTGGCACAAATGTTCTTGAAATGTTGGCGTTTCAAACTCACTCAGACCTGCTTTGGAAGACAGGCCTGGTGATCTGCTTCTGAAGGTCACAGACTTGAAAACCCTATAGAGCAGCTCTACTCTGCACACATAGGGTGGCCATGACCAGGGATCAACTCAACTGCAACTAACAACAACAACAACAGTTGAATTTAATATTAAAAAACAAAATCCATGAATTTGAATCCTGAAATATGTGTTTAGATTAGCAGCACCATGGTTATAGGCCAGTGGAAAGTCAAGACCCTGGGTCTTTGAGATTCTACGTTTTTCTTGTTTCATCTTTGCCAAGGGAGCTTCCTTGTGTTGTGCTAATTCTGCAAAGAATACAGTAGTTGAAAAAGAAGTGTATTAGACTTCTACTCTTAGATCTTCAACAAACCAGCTCTGTGACTTTTAAACCAGTCACAACCTCTCTGTTCTTCACTTTCCATGGGTCCTAATAATTGTTTGGTCTGCTTTACAGAGCAATTGTTTGCTCAAATGAGTCAACTAATTAATCAAGCATAACAAATTGAGCACTTTTCAAGCCTTAGCATGTGCCAATTATTCTGAAAATTCAGAAGTTGTGGCCAGACCCATGTTTACTCTGCTCACGGACATACAATGACTTCCCATTATGAATGTAGAATTCCATAACTGGATTATTAGTAATGGCACAGGAAAATTGAGGGTCTGGGGACATAGCCTAAAGTGACCTGTCATAGTACAGACATTATTTTAAGGTTTGCATTTAATACTGAATATTCATGCAGGAGCATAACAGACAAGACACACATTTATAACTTTTGCTTCTTGAATCTCACAAAAATGAGAGTAGAGGGCTTAAAGGAAAAAAAAAATCCTCTCAACCCTCAAAGACAAGGAAAATAGGAAAGGAAATAATTGCAGTCAAAACATATCAAGAATATTTTGGAAGGTGGAAGCAGATGGAAAATTATTAACTGAAATAACATATGAAAGAAGAGCAAGAATTTTCAAAGTGGAAGCCAAGAAACAATTTGATTCCAACCACAGAGCTCAGGAAACTTCTTCAATTGCAGGTAACAAATATCTCCAAAGATTCAGTAGAGATGAAGATGTATAGATTGGTCAAAAGTTCATATGTAGTTAGATCCCCACATTCCCTTCTGCAGAGTCTGACTATATATACCCTCATCTGCCCCACCCCAATTATTGTATACACACACACACACACATAGAAACATACCAGAAAAAGACTAGACATTTTTTTCCCCTGGAGTGGTTGAATAAGAGGAATTCCTTCAGAACAGTGGTTCTCAAATGAGGGACATTATGTTCCCTAGGGGATATTCAGAAACATCTAGAGACACAGCTGTCACAACTGGGAGGGAAGATTCTACTATCATCTAGTGAGTGGAGGTCAGGGATGCTACTAACATCCTACAGTACACAGAATAATCCATCAGAAAGAATTATTCAGACCAAAATGTCAGGAATGTGGAGGTTGAGAAATCCTAAACTGGAATGTTTAAGGGCGAATTATGAAAATCAGAATAATTAAGTGGATAGCTACACATTGAACTGGGAGGTCCACATCTTGAATTATAAGACTCCCTAGTGCCTTTTACACAACTAGCTTTAAGAAACCTGACAATTTCCTTTATAACCTCTAGGCAAGAGATGAGAGGTTTCCTTCCTCGGGAAAATCACCATCTAAGAGAAAAGACTTGTGGGTACCACAGGGACTCTCCTTCCATCTGGCTACTTTATGGTATACCTGGCATGCCAAACCATCTCCAATCAGAATCAGAATTTTGAGAGCTGTTTCTTAAACAACACTGGACAGCAAAGGATCAGCACATTATAGAGAATGACTTATGACATTAAAGGTATAAGACCAAAACCAAAATAAAGGAAAGAAACTTGGTCTAAATATGGACAAGACAGGAAGCAGGAGAAAAAAAAAAAGCTTAATACTATCACAGATATATAAATAAAGCTATAGAATCTATGCAATAGGAACAAGATGCTGTAAGAAAGTAATATTCAGAGGACAATAAGAACAAAATAAAAACTCTAAACATTCATAGTATTCAAGAAATCTCTCCGAAAGATGAAGTAAAAGACAGTAAGTTTTTGATATCGCCACAAATATTCACCAGGGTTTGATCTTTTGGATTGACAGCTATTGACTTCTTTTTATTTTCTACATAAGTTGTTACTTATATTATGTTTACTTATCTTTCATCTTATTCCACAAAGAATTTCACACGGGTTGCAAATAATATGTGTACAATGTAGTACCAGTTACAGTACTGGTTGTTGTTGAGTCAATTCCAACTCATAATGACCCCATGTCTGTCAGAGTAGAGTTGTGCTCCATAGGGTTTTCAGTGGCTGATTTCTAGGAAGTAGATTGCTAGGCCTCCTTTCCTCTGGATGGGCTCAAACCTCTACCTTTTTTAGTTAGCAGTCCAATGTAGATGGACAAGTAAACTGAGGAAAAATCAGCACAAAGGAAAAGATAAAAAATACTTTGACCATAAGCCATCAGAGAGGCTATACTTCAAATTTACTTCAGACTTTCCTTAATTTCTTCAATAAATTAGTTAGAAATGAATCAAAGGACAGTTTGTGGAAACACTGTGACATGGAATTGTTCCCTCTTCCTTTTCTTATCATATTTACTTAGAAAATATCAGAAATACCAATTCCCACAGTTTTTTGATTGGTATAGAACTAAGTAACATAAATTTCCCTAAGATATGTAAACTGGGATTCACTTTACACTGGTGCCACCTGTGCACCTTTTCAAAACAGCTCTGACATACAGTAAGCTACCCCTTTACAAAGACGTTTTCTTCAAACCAGTGCTGGATATGTTCTTAAAGTTCTCGTAAAGGATTATAATACATGCATACCCCCATTTGTCTGATTCTTTTATTAGATGGGGGCCATCTACTATTAACCTTAGGAGTTCTCAATAAGCCAATAAATTTAAAGATGATGGTGCTGTGAAGGACAAATTTTATTAATAATGAACCTGAGCTTTGTACTTCAATACTTTTCATGTACCAGTCCTGAAATGCTTCACAATTTAAATGAAGTAATCCCTATAGCACCGTTTGTGCTAGAGGATACCTGTTTTTGAAATAGAAAATGTAAGGTAGAGAGACATGAAGTGGCGTCCCACTTCACTTTCTATACTTCTCCTCTGCTCTCCCTCACTCCCCCTCCCCTAGATTTCTTGGTGATGTTTTTCTTTTCCTATCTCATCAACTTTCTCATTTCCTCAGATCCCCATCAATCACGATGGAGGTCTTTCTTCATAAACTCAAACAAATCACTGAATCCATGTAAGGACTGAATTAAGGGCAATCACTTTCATTTTCTGGTGACTTTTGCTGACTTCATTGGGTACGGTTGTTGCATAATCCTTTCCTTCTGCTACCTCCCGCCTCTGCCCATAGTCTTATTTGCAAGCGGAGAAAGCAGTCTCCCATTATGAGTTCTAGTCTCCCCTTTGCCCCAACTTTCTCCTATTTAGATATGAAGCTGAGACTACCTGGCCTTCCCGTTCTCACTGATGGGGGGGAGGAGGGGACGGGGGATGAAGTTGTTGGGGGATAATTAAACCCAGTTTCAGATCCCTCTAGTTCCACTTGTCTGGTCTTTAAGCCTTGGGACAAGGTGGAGCACTCCATAACTGATTTTTTTTTTAATTTTACTTTTTTCAAAAATTGTGGTTTAAATGAAAGTTTTCAGTTCAAGTTAGTTTCCCATACAAATATTTATACATACATTGTTATGTGACCCTACTTGCTCTCCCTATAATGTGACAGCACACTCCTCCTTTTCACCCCGGATTTCCTGTGTCCATTCGATCAGCTCCTGTCCTTTTCTGCCTTCTCATCTCGTCTCTGGACAGGAGCTGCCTATTTAGTCTCATGTGTCTACTTGAGCTAAGAAGTGCTCTCTTCACGAGTATCATTTTATGTCTTACAGTCCAGTCTAATCTATGTCTGAAGAGCTGGCTTTGGGAATGGTTTCAGTTCTGGGCTAACAGAAAGTCTGGGGGTCATGTCTTCTGGGGTCCTTCCAGTCTCAGTCAGACCATTAAGTCTGGTCTTTTTACTAGAATTTGAGTTTTGCACCCCACTTTTCTCCTGCTCTATTAGGGATTCTCTGTTGTATTCCCTGTCAGGGCGGTCATTGGTGGTAGCCAGGTACTATCTAGTTCTTCTGATCTCCGGCTGATGGAATCTCTGGTTTATGTGGCCCTTTCTATCTCTTGGGTTAATATTTTCCTTGTGTCTTTGGTATTCTTCATTCTCCTTTGCTCCAGGTGGGTTTGGGACCAATTGATGCATCTTAGATGGTCACTCACTAGCTTTTAAGACCCCAGACATCACTCACCAAACTGGAATGCAGAACATTTTCGTAATAAACTTTGTTATGCCAACTGACCTAGATGTCCATGACTTATAGGAACTTGGAATCATGCATACTACTGCTTTTGGAGAAGATCTCCACCCTTCAGTCTCAGCAGAAAGGATTCTCTCTCTAGCACAGAAGCAGGTGAAATACAGGGGACAACTCTGGCCAATCTCTGTTTTTGTAAATAGTTTTATTGAAACACAGTCAGTTGGTATTTGTGAGAGAGACACTGAATGACCCACAGAGCTGAAAATATTTATTATCTGGCCCTTTACAGAAAAGGTTTGCCAATCTCTACTATAGTTGCTTCCCTATCTCTCTTCTCACTAAGAAAATATTGGATGATTGAAGCCTCCTCATGTCTTCCCCCACCTTGATTATTAATTTTGCCTTAGTACCCTGGGCATGCCTTCCTGTCTCTGAGCATTTATGATATAAGTGTTTCCATCTCTGGCTCTCCCACATAAAGGTGAGCTCCCTGACGTCAAGGACTGTTTTACTGGCTTATTTCCATTTGGAATTGTATTCATGTATGGAATCCAATAAATATCTTTTGAGGAAATAAATGACTGAAATAACAGTAACATTTATTGATTGAGCCCCTGCAATATGCCTGTCACTATGTTAAGCTATTTATATACATTATGTTATTTAATTCAGAAAACAGCTCCATAATTATCCCCATTTTGCACATGTTGAAACTGAGACTTAGGGAGTGTAACGATTGCTCATGGTCACACAGCCAGTCAAGTGCTGAGCTGGGAACTGAGCCCAGGCAATATGACCCGAGGGCCCAGACTTTGACCTACTAAACTCCTCCTTCCCAAAAGGAAGGAGGTTGCAGCTGAGAAGCTATAGGTCTACCTTAGACTTTACCATGCTGTTTCTGTGATTTCCAAAAGCTACTATTTTAGAAAAATCAGCATAAAGATATATTTTAAAAAGTCAGAGTGCCTGATTAGTCACACTAATATCTTATTTACAGAGCTAACCTATTGCTTTCATCTTTACCAAAAACTATAGCAAAAAACATTTTTTAAAGGAAATAAAAAAACCCATCAGCTTTGATGCTATTGCTAGGATCCCTTTTTATTATGCTGCGCCACTACTGTGCCCTGTGCTCTGAGGACTGCCTGTGTCTCTCAGGCACAGCTGATGATCACAGGTACCTCATGAATGGAAAAGACCCAACAATACAAATTATCACAAGCCTCATTTCTTTTCTTTCTGCTTAATGACACTGTGGTGCAGCAAAACAGAGCCTGCAAGGAATTATTTACTTTTTGGTTCAGGTAGTTCCAAGTTGTATTCATTTGATTTCAGCACTTCAGAAAATCATCTGAGCACCTGAATCAGACATAGAAAAAGGCATTTACTGCACCATGTGAGGCTGCTGATGGTTCTGAAATTTCTGGGGGATACTCTTCCAGTAATAACGAATTACCCAATCATGTAAAAGCACTTACACTGGCACATGTAAGGAATATAAAGCAGGAAGGTTTCTTGAATGTGGTACTGGTTCTCCCATTGTTGATATGGCAAGGAAAGGGGCTGGAGGAGAGGAAAAAGCCACTGAGTAAATGATACAGGGAATGCATGCCACCTTCTTGGAGCCTCAATAATGCTGTCTCTAATGTCCATCACCACTCCTGTTTAGGGCTGGCTCTTAAAAAGCCAGTGGCCACAATAGGGTGACTTCCAAGACCTGTAATGAAAATAACAATAGTAGCTACATCTGCTGAGCACTCCAAGAAGTCCCTATGATAGTCACTTTACATATATTATCTCTGATCCAAGAGGAAGGAAATATCTAATTCAAGAAAATTCTATCATCCATTATACAAATGAGAAAATTAAGGCTCAATGATGAAATGATATTTCTAAAGCTACACAACTAATGAAGGGAGGAGATTGGATGTGAACTCAGCCCTGCTTGGCTCCTAAACTTGTACTCATTTCACTAATCACAATATTCCTGAAAGGACAGAATTGTCAAGCTCGCTTTCCTGAAAACTTTAGACGCCAAAGGATAGACATATGAGTAAGTCTGATGCCTGATAGTGATCTCTTCCCAATGCTGAAGGGCTTTGAAGGAATTGTTGACTGCTCTGTATGCCCTAAATATTCCCCAACGCAAAGGATCACTGCATTACCAAAGAATCTGGAACTCGTCTTCTATTGTTTTCTTCTGGTGACAGTTCATAGTTCAGATAAGGAGAAATTGATTTCTGCCTGGGAAGTCTAAAGAAAATACCAAAGGTATTTCATTTAGGGTTATAATTGTGAACAGCTACAGGGAAAATTAAAACAAATAAACAAACATGGAATTGTAGCTAGAAAATTTGAGTTCAAAGTACTAGCTCCTTCATGTACCTCTAACCAGTTGCCATTGAGTTTATTCCAACTCACGGTGACCCCACGTGTGTCAGAGTAGAACTGTGCTCCATAAGGTTTTCAGTGGCTGATTTTTCAGAAATAGATGACTAGGCCTTTCTCCAAGTGGTCTCTAGGTGGACTTGAACCACCAATCTTTTACTTGACTGCTGAGCGTGTTAACCATTTGCACCACCAGGGGATTCCACTATGTACTTCTAGCAACTCTTCCAACTTTCTGAGTCTCCATATTTTAAAATGGAAATAAAAATAATAATAATACTATCTCACAAGATAGTTAATGAATGTGATGTGACAGTATAACTCTATAAAGTGCAATACAAATGTTAGTTATTGCTATTTCAACTTTAATACGAATACCATTTTATTATATTAATATAACATTCATCTTATGAAAGTGTCAAGGAGCCATAGAAAGTGGGAGTTGACAGAAAACATCCCTGTGGGGAAATATAAAATTCTAACTCACTGTATTTAAAAAGAAAACTTAAATGATAAAATTAATTTGTTTTTCCATAAAACAGAGTGATATTTTAAATTTAACCATTTATCCAAGAAAATATCTCTAACTTCCTGGGTCTGATATAATGCTGTGAAAAAGTATGTTATTTCACAGAATACTCTTTAGGCAGAAAAAGAGTGTCATTAGCATTTCTATACCTGTGTTTCCTTCTCCTTTCAAAAGAGATATGTATTCTGTAAAGCATGTTTCAAGAAAATACCTCCGGTATAAATAGGATTTCAGGTTTGTTTCTTTTCAACATATCTTTTCCAGCATTCACTTACGTAAATCCCTGAAAAGCTAATCCTTTTAAGTTGAAAAAAGATACTCCCTGAGAAACCAAATCTTTCTCTTGTCAAGGCTTTAGTTTAAGACTTGGGAAATTGTTGCTCTTCTGCTTAAATTTTAGAAAGGGCTAGAAGACACATTCATTATGGGATTGGACATAGTTTTCAGTACCTGAGGTCTTTGTCTCAGATAAAATGTGCTCCTGTGTTGGCCTTGATCTATTAATTCTTAGATTCAGAATATCTCAGAATTTCAGAGTAGAGGCCATGTTGTTCTTTCTCCTATTTGATATTTAAATTCTCTCTACAGTATCTAACCAGTGGTTGGCCAGTCTGTGCTTGAGCTCATGCACAGACAGAGCTCCAGTTCATGCATGTATTCATTCATTCATACTATAATCATCGCCTACCACACATCTAACACTAACAGGAGACTCTAGGGAGTACAACAGGAGAAGACATCATTTCTGACTGTCAGTGGATGGCAGTCAAAGGGAACAGCGTCAGGGTTGTCTTCTTCTAGATTTAGGTGGATACTTAAAAATCACTCAGTCAAAAACTTCTTTCAAGTTCCTGCAATTAGAAGCTCACGTCAATTAATAATTCTATTATTCTCTTTTAATTCAACTTCAGCTTGCACTTAACAACTGCCTGTTTTTGCTGTTAGCGGCCACTGAGTTGGCTCCAACTCATGGCAACCCCGTGTACAACATATCAAAATGTTGTCCACTGCTGCACCATTTTCATGACTGTTGGTATGTTCAAAGGAGCCCTGGTGGTACAGTGGTTAAAGTGATTGACTGCTAACTGAAAGATTGTCAGTTCGAAATCACCAGCTGCTCTGCAGGAGAAAGATGTGGCAGTCTGCTTCTGTAGAGGATTACAGCCTTGGAAACCCTAGGGTCACTGTGAGTTGGAGTCAACTCGACGGCAGTGGGTTTGGTATACTCTAGTCCATTATTGCTGCCACTGAGTGTCTCCCAGCCTAAGGTGCTCATCTTCCAGCACTATATTGGTTAATGTTCTGTTGTGATCCATAGGGCTTTCACTGACTAATTTTTGGAAGTAAATCATCAGACTTTTCTTCCTTGTCTCTCTTAGCCTGAAAGTTCTGATGAAACTTGTCCACCACGGGTGATGCTGCTGGTATTTGAAATACCATTGGCATAGTTTCCAGAATCATAGCAACTCACAAGCCGCCACCGTACCACAAACTGACAGACAAGTGGTGGTAATAACTGCCTACTACCTGCTTAAAACTAGGTTCAAGCTCTCCCGTGCATTATCTCAATTAAGTCTACCTTTCCCTTGGACTCATTTGATCTGAACAAGTACAATCTCTCTGCCTTTTCTTCAGTGAATGAGTCCAAAGTTAGCCCCAGAGGGTTTCTGGCTCTTTTCTCAGTGATATCTTTCACATCAATTAAATCAGACTCCAGATACATCATCTTTAACATCTTCAGTCTCTCCTTTAAATTACCCCTTTTCCGTTTGCTAACACACACAAGCTTCTTGTTGCCTGGAAAGTTCTTCACTTGAACTACCCTTCTTCCATCATGCTTTCTGAGAACTATTCAAGCAAGGTATCTCTTCTCTACCTCTTTGATTTCTGTCCTTGTGGTGAAGTAGTACTCTGGAAGCACTTTATAGCCAGAAACATTGGTCACTTCTCAGTCCCCATCCTCTTTTGCTTCTGATATTCATTTTAAAGAGGTAATTACCCTTACTTCTGAAACTCTTCATGTGATTTCAAAAATAATTTTCTCTCAGATTTTCAATCTTGGACTTTCATCTTTTCTGTCTCTTTAGTGCCAAATAGAAACCTTAATTGGATAACAAAAATAACCACTATATATTCAGTTAAGATTTGAATTGTGTATTACAGACAGACATTATTTCATTTCGTCTACACAGAATTTAGAGAGTATGTAGTATTATTCCCATCTAAAGATGATAGAATTAAGCTTTAAAGTGGTTACATGCCTAATATTAACCTCAAGGCTTGAGTCTATATTCTTTCCTTTCTATCTCTACACTTTTTTTCCCACTTATACCCAAGCATTATATACCATTTAAATACTAATAGATTATAAACTATTATCTCCAGCCCAGACCTGTATTCTGAAGACAAAACTTGTCTATCCATTTGCCCACTTAACATTTGTACTTGATGTCTCAAACTAAATTCATGAATCTTCTCTCCTGCCTCATTCAAACTCCTTTCATACACAAAAACACAAACTTGCTCTTTCACTTCTCTCTCTCTCTCTCACACACACACACACAATGGAAGCTTCATGCTTCATACCTCATCAAATGGCATCACCATCTGCCCATTCACCTGCTCAAGCCAGCAACCTAGAAGTCATTCTTCATTTTTCTTTCTACCCCCAATCATTAGCAAGTTCTATTAGTTCTTTTTTCAAACTAAATCTCCAAACTGTCAATTTTGCTTCATCTCCTATGCTGTCACCTTAGCAGAACCACCATAATTTCTCATTGAGACAACTGAGATGGGTTTTTAACTCACTTAACTGCGCCCCTTCTTATCTACCTCCATTCACTCCCTGCAGAGCGGCCTAAGTGAAGCTTTTACATATATGTTCCATTCTATCACTCCCTTTCTAAAGTCCTTAAATGGTTTCCATTTGGTTAGCTACATGATTTGGTCTTTGCCTACTCCTACTTTACCTCTTGCCTTTCTCCTCTGAGACACCGGGAAGGAGATGTTTTGCTTTTCAAGTTCCTGGTGTATTCTAAGCAATAACTGGTCTCTGGGCCTTCACATGTGCTACCTTTCCCATTCCAATCTCCCAGCCCTAAGTTTCTTTGAATGACTGATTCTTTCAGGTCTTAGGTTAGTTTGCCTCCTGAGAGAGGCCTTTCCAGACCTGCCTATCTTATATAACTCCTGATTTCCATCAACAATTTTCTCTTACGGCATCTTCTTTTCACATATATCGCAATTTATAGTTTTATTAAAGAGCCCTGGTTGTGCAGTGGTTAAATGCTTGGTTGCTAACCAAAAGGCTAGTAGTTTGAACCTGACAGCTGCTCTGCAGAGAAAGATGTGACAGTCTGCTTCTGTAAAGATTACAGCCTTGGAAGCCCTATGAGGCAATTCTACTCCGTCCTACAGGGTCACTATGAGTTGGAATCGACTCATTGGCGATGGCTTTTTTTTTAAATTTTTTTATTGTACTTTTAATGAAGGTTTACAGAACAAATAGTTTCTCATTAAACAGTCAGTACACATATTGTTTTATGACATTGGTTAACAACCCCACGACATGTCAACACTCTCCCTTCTCAACCTTGAGGAACTTTTTGTCAGTGAAAATATACATAGCCAAAGTTACACCATTTCGTAAGTTTCTACATGCACAATTCAGTGACATTGATTACATTCTTCCAGTTGTGCTGTTTTTCTCACTATCCTTTTCCAAATTATTCCATCACCATTATCTTCAACTCACTGTCCCCTAGGGTTCCCATTAAACCTTTGAGTTGCTGTTGTCAATTTGATCTCACATAGATAATTTTTTTTTTTTTTGTACCTTAGGTGAAGGTTTGCGGAACAAATAGTTTCTCATTAAACAGTTAGTACACATATTGCTCTATGACAATAGTTAACAACCCCATGACATGTCAACACTGTCCCTTCTCAACCTTGGGTTCCCTATCACCAGCTTTCCTGTCCCCTCCTGCCTTCTAGTCCTTGTCCCTGGACTGCTGTGCCTCATTAGTCCTGTTTCGTTTTCTGAGGCTGTCCAATCCCTGGCTGAACGGTGAACTTCAGGAGGGGTTTCACTACTGAGCTAAAAGGGTGTCCAGGGGCCATACTCTTGGGGTTTCTCCAATCTGTCAGGCCAGTAAATCTGGTCTTTTTTTTTGTGAGTTAGAATTCTGTTCTACATTCTTTTCCAGCTCTGACCAGGACCCTCTATTGTGATCCCGGTCAGAGCAGTCAGTGGTGGTAGCTGGGCACCATCTAGCTGTACTGGACTCAGTCTGGTGGAAGCCGTGGTAGCTGTTGTCCATTAGTCCTTTGGACTAGTCTTTTCCTCATATCTTTTTCTCTTTGTTCTCCATTGCTCCCGAAGGGGTAAGACCAGTGGAGTATCTTAGATGGCTGCTTACAGGCTTTTAAGCCCCCAGACGCTACTCACCAAGACAGAATGTAGAACATTGTCTTTATAAACTGTGTTATGCCAGTTGAGCTAGATGTTCCCCGAGACCATGGTCCCCACAGCCCTCTGCCCAACAATTCAGTCCCTCAGGGAGTTTGGATGTGTCTATGGAGCTTGCATGACCTTTCCTTGTACGAGTTGTGCTGGCTTCCCCAGTAGTGTGTACTGTCTTACCCTTCACCAAAGTTACCATTTGTCTGTTTAGTTTCCCACCATCCCTCCCATCCCTCACAACCAACAAAGATTGTTTCTTTTTGCATGTAAACTTTTACATGAGTTATACAGTAGAGGTCTCATACAGTATTTGTCCTTTTGTTATTGACTTATTTCACTCAGCATAATGTCCTCCAGTTTCATCCATGTTATGAGATGCTTCATAGATTCATCATTGTTCTTTATCTTTGTATAATACTCCATTGTGTGTATGTACCATTGTTTGTTTATCCATTCATCTGTTGATGGGCATCTAGGTTGTTTCCATCTTTTTGCTATTGTGAACAGTGCTTCAATGAATATGGGTGTTCATATGTCTATTAGTATGACGGCTCTTATTTCTCTAGGATATATTCCTAGGAGTGGGATTGCATTTTGTAGTGCTGACGTTTTCTTTGTTCCTCTTACTCTCCTGTGCTGAATTGCTTTTGTTTGTGGATTTTTTTTCATTTGTTTTTGTAAGTTTTGTTTTTACTAAGACTTTATGTTTTTCTTCTTTATTTTGATGAGTAGGTTTGTTAACTTTCTTTGTGGTTACCTTGAAATTTACCCTTATCTTCCTAGATTTGAACCAGTCTATTATTACTTGGTATTGCTTGACTTCCTCTCCACTAGAAGGTTCTATACCTACGCCGTTTATTCCTTCTTTTATTGTTCTGATGTTGTCATTTACAGATTAACCTCTCTGGTTCCCTTTTGTAATTCTTTTAGTTTTGCATAGTCCTTAAGAGTTCACTTCCTAGGTTGGTATAAGGCTAGTACAATCCTGTGTCCTAGATTTAGCCTGTGGTCTGACATTGTTTGTTCTCAGATCGAAGGACTTCCTTTAATAAGTCTCGTAAGTTTGGTTTGGTTTTTACACAGTCCCTTAATTCCTGTTTATCTGGAAATGACCTAATTTTACCATCATACTTGAATGAGAGTTTTGCAGGGTATATTATTCTTGGCTGGCAATTTTTTTCTTTCAAGGTTTTATATATGTCATCCCATTCCTTCTTGCCTGCATGGTTTCTGCCGAATAATCCCAGCTTAGTCTTATTGTTTCTCCTCTGTATGTGACTTTTTGTTTTTTTTTGGAGGTGCTCTCAGGATTCTTTGTTTGTCTTTGGTTTTAGCAAGTGTGATTATTATATGCCTTGGTGATTTTGTTTTGGGGTCTATCCTATATGCGGTTCGTTGAGCTTCTTGGATGGTCAGCTTTTCATCTTTTATGATATTGGGGAAGTTTTCTGTGAGCAATTCTTCAGTGATCCTCTCTGTATTTTCTGTTTTCTCCCCCTGTTCTGAAACTCTGATCACTTGTAGATTTTTGCTTTTGATTGTATCCCACATAATTCTCAGGGTTTCTTCTTGTTTCTTCATTCTTTTTTCTGATTTTTCGTAAGAGTTGTATCCAAGTGTTTGTCTTCAATTTCACTGATCCTATTGTCCATTGTTTCAAACCTGTTCCTCAGCCCTTCTATGACACTGTCCATTTCTGAAATCTTGTTGTTTATCTTTTGGATTTCTAATTATTGTTTTTGTATGATTTCTAGTTGTGAATTTATTTTAGCATTTTGTTCCTGTATTATTTTCTTGACTTCTTCCATTTTTTTGTCTGTATTTTCCCTGAATTTGTCTGCCTTTTCCATGAATTTGTCCTTTTTTTCCCCATTTTTGTCTGTTTTTTGCTTTAACTCCTGGATAATTCTGAATATTAGAGATTTGAATTCCCTATCAGTAAGGTCTAGTGCCTTTTCTTCTACTGGAAGGTCATCTGGTGTTTTATTTTGGGCACCTTACTGGAACCATCTTTTTTGGTAAATGTTTTGACATTATCTGCTGTCTTTACAAAAGGGAACCAGAGAGGTTAATCTGTAAATGACAACATCAGAATAATAAAAGAAGGAATAAACGGTGTAGGTATAGAAACTTCTAGTGGAGAGGAAGTTTACTGATTGTAGATTTTTTTGTTTCATCCTGCTTTTTTGTTTTATTTGGTTATGTCTGAGCAAGCAGGCTGTGCGTTCTTTGCTGTTTGCTCGTCTGTGGGCACGATACTTTTCACCTCCTTCTCCAATGGGCAGGGTCAGTCACTCAGGTATTGTACAGCAGGGCAGGTCCCGCTGAAGGGGAGTTGTTGGGATAGGTTTTTTGTGACACTTACTAGGGCTGACAGTGCAGACTGGGAATCAGTGTAGGGAAGGTTCCAGTAGGCTGTGCCTGTGCTGCTCAAGAGTATGATGTTCAGCACATGGTGAAGGTAGGCAGGAAGGAGGGGGTAGATTGTGATGTGTGGAGCTAAGATGGGTATGGGAAAGCGGAGAGAGAGGAGAGAAGCAGGAGACAAAAACATATGCACAAACAAAAAAGAGTGCTAAGTGAGCTTGTTGTTGGAGTGGAGAGATGGGAGACTGAGAAATGGGGAAAAACAAAAATCAAAGAAAAAGGGTAAAATAAAAAAATGAACAAATTGAGAGACTGGAAATGAAGAAAGACAAAAAGGGAATAACAGAGAGAAGAAAACTAAACAAAGAAATGGAAAAAAAAAAAAAAGAGAGAAACAAGAAAAAGGAAAAGCCCCAGGGATGTCCCTGTGCATCTGCTCAGAGTAAGGGACTAGCTTCCAAGCCGTGCAGTACTGCCTGGCTAGAAGGGGCTCCCAAGCTGAGAAAAGAAAAATAAAACAAACAAACAAATCAAAACAGAACAAATCAGAGCAAACATACAAACAAACAAAAAAGCCCCAGGGGTCCCACCAGCATGGCGGCACAGGCCTGGAAGCAGTTTCACAGCCAAGCGGTGTTTCGCAGCCATTCAGGAAGAAGCAAAGATGGCACACGGACGCCAGGTATTTAAAAGAAAGGAGGGGGATGTGGTGAGAGATAAGGAAGAAATCTAAAGAAGTGGAGAAAAGCAACACCAGCAGCCAATGGCACTCAGGAAGCTGGCCAGTGTGGGCAGATGGAATCCAAGCGGCACTGGGGGAAAGCTCGTGCTTCCCAGTCAATAGACTGTGGCTGAAGGAAGCAGAGGAGGCTAAGTGGGGGTGAAGAAGGGTGGGGGCGGGAAAGCCTATATCGTGGGTTACCATTTGTTCTGTCTCCTGCTGGAAGCACCGTGAAGCTGCTTTCTCATACCTCCTGTTCGCTGATCTCTGATAAGATGGTGGATCTGTGCTGTGGTAGCTGATAGGGGACCTCTGCATGTATCTCTCCTTGTGATCTGTTCTCAGTCAGTTTCTTATTCCATTCAGTGCTTGGCTGAGTTCTTTATCTCTTCATTTGATGCCTAGGGTTTCAGGATTGACGTGTGACTCTGTTTGACTCAGTTTTTCTAATCTTTGCTGTGGAGGGACGGCATGGTGCTTTTGACTATAGCGCCATGTTGCCCGGAAGTCGCAATAGGTTTGTTTTATAGTTATATTTTATTTCTTTGTTCATCTACTGGACATTTTATACTAGAGTGTAAGTTCCTTGAGAGCAGGTAGTGTGTATTTCTTTTGTTCACTTCTATATTTCTAGTTTTTATTGTGGTGCAGAACACATAACTGTGTTTAATAAATATCAATGAACAGCTAGGAAGTTGGGAAAGCAACATTTGATCCCAAGTCTATCAAACATCAAAGTCTATCTTTTTAACCCCTGCACTATACTTATCCTCTCTTCCCTCTTCTGATAATCTACATCTGGGCATCAATTCTCAAACTTCATAAATGTCAAAGAGAATATGAATGTGGTCTTAAAACCATGATATCTGGACTTTTTCTGGAATCCAGAATCAAAGATTTCCTCTCAGTAAGTGAGTAGCCCATACTATCTATGTATCTCATTGACCACAGTCATAGTAAAAAAAAAAAAAAAAAAAAGGATAGAAAAGAAAGACTGAAAACAATAATCTACATCAATGTCTTGAGTTCCAAGCTGCAGAGAGTTATCAACCAAGAATATTATGTGACAATGCTTTTAATTCTAGAGGTACTATTGTAACAGTTCTAAGATAGCTGGTCCTGCTGCTGAGCCTGCGTGGAAGGCTGCATTGCAGTTGGACCTCTGCCCGATTTCCTATGTTTTGAGTTCACATAGAGAGCTAGCCAGTTTGCACACATATTTGCTCTCTTTTAATACAATTTAGCTTCATAGTTAGTTTAATCGCAAAGTGTTAGACATTAATGTAGAATATCGGGAATTAAATTCTTAGCTAGAGTCAGTGTCAGATTATCCAATAAGCAAGGTGCGGTGGATTAATAACTTTTGGTTGTGGCCCTTCTAGCCATGGTCCTGTAACTCCCACCCAGTTGATTGTGTGAAAGGGTAATTGTGGCCTACCAAGTGGATTGGTCAGTTTTGCCTTAAAAGAGAGCTAATTCCAGACCAGAGAAGAGAGGCACACCATCACCACCACCACCAAGGAAGGAGAGACCCAGCAGCAGAGACTTGGCAGCAGGAGACAGCGTGGGTGGGGGGAGTGGCTTCCCAGCCCACAGAGAGAAAGCTTAGTGCCTTTGGGCAGAGACTGAGTGCCAAGGAGAGGTGTGCCTGCGAACACAGCTAGAGAGAGGCTATCCTGATGGAAAAACTGTATCCCGAGTGTTCTTGAGCCTGAATTGTAACTGTTACATAAACCCCATAGAGTATGGTCCATGAGTTCTGCGTGGCCATTGCAATGAATTATTGAACCCAGTAGACAGTGCTGTGGGAGGGATGGTTGGTGTCAGAATTAGTGAAGATGGCAGAGAGAGGAGGCACTAGATATGGGAATTAGCATCTCATGGGAATCAGCCTTGGGCTGTTGATCTTAATTCTCCTTTCCCCGGGTGAAGTAAAAGGAGGTCACACACCACTCCCAAGCCCTTTTTATACAAGGTAAGCACAGGCTTACTTGTGTTTACTTACTAATCTGTAGTGAACAATTTCACATTTTTTCACCACATGAAAGATTCTACTTCTAGGTATGGCTGGCATCTGTCTATCTCCCAACCTCGCAGAACTTCCTACAGAATCAAAGTCTCTTTTTGAATTTACAATCCATGACAGGGACGAATTTCCCAGTAAGCAAGGTAGCTAAGTATAGGTTTACTAATCTGTAGTGAACAATTTCACAAAAACCCATGTGAAATTGTTCATTACAGATTAGTAAGTAAGCACATGTAAGCTCATGCTTACCTTGCCTCTGGCCAGGGTCCTCTAGAAAACAGAGCCTGTGGCAAAAGTTTATGTGCTATCATTTTTTGAGGATTCCAATCCCCAGGAAAGCAGAAATGAGGGGAAAAGAAGGTGAGGAAGGAGGATTGACAAAAATATAAAGACAGTCATTACTCAGCTCCTTAGAAGTGAGGATGGTGAGACTTTGTCTCACATATTTTGGACATGTTATCAGAAGGACTGTGGAGAAGGACATCATGTCTGGTAAAGTAGAGGGCCAGTGAAAAAGAGGAAGACCCTCAACGAGTTGGATTGACACAGTGTCTGCAACAATGGGCTCAAACACAGCAACAATTGTGAGGATGGCACAGGACCGGGCAATGTTTTGTTCTGTTGGGCTTTGGGTTGCTATGATTCAGAACTGACACGTAACAACAACAATTACTAAGATGGCCATGTGAACCATTTTTGGAAAGGTAATAAGAACTACTGCATCTCAAAAGAGTTTCTCCAGAAGATGGGAAGGTGAATTTATCTGGAGGCTCCTTCCATTCATTTGAGCAAAATCCACCCTATGGGGGCATTAACTTTCTTACATTTCTGGATTGTGTGACCTAGTCTCTCCAAGCTGCTGCCACTACAGATCCAGTCTAGCTAGTATGCCAGTGGCATGGTCGCTCTTTGCCAGCATCACGTGGAGCTCATCAATCTATAATGGTTAGAGTAACAGCTGTAGAGACCTGGCTCCAGGACAAAGGGGAAAGCTGCTGTTTGTCAAGAGCTGTGAAGGGTCTGAAATTTTATGCTACTTGCCAGCTAACAAGTTAGTCTGTCCCAGTTTCGTGGATGCTGGCAGAAAACATGAGACTCCTGGGTAAGAGAAAAAGATTTTCTTACTCACAGTAATAGCATAAACTAGAGGATCAGCATGTGTGCCAGTTCCCTAAATCCCAGTTCCTACAGGGTGACTTGAAGAGAGCCTAGTTACACTTGAAACGTTGTAGGGTGCATTTCAGGGGAAATGTGAGGAACCTGAAGCTTAGGGAGCTTGAATCTTTTATAATGGGCAGTAAGCTTGCCTGGCCTATGCCCTGGAGGGAGGCATTATCTTTGTTATGTTGTTATTAGTTGCAGTCAAGTCCATGCTGACCTATGGCAGCCCCATGTGTTCAGAGTAGAACTTCTCCACAGGGTTTTTAAGTCTGTGATCCTTTGGAAGCAGATCACCAAGTGTGTCTTCCGAGCCGCCTCTGGGAAGGTTCAAACCACTAACTTTTCAGCCAGTAGTCCAGAGCTTAACCATTTGCACCATCCAGGGACTGGACAGTAACAGACCTACCTTTTTCTCTGGAGGGAGATACTACCTTTACCTCTGGAAAAAAGGCATGCAGTATCACTGCTCACAAGATATGCAGAATTAGGAGAGATCCATGGATAACTGTCTCCTAATACTGCTCCAGCCAGAAAGCAAGAAAAATGTGAGTATTTGAGGTGGCTTATAAACTGAGTCTGCTTGGTGTTGTTATTGTTGTCTTATGCTGTCAAGTAGATTCTGACTTATGGTGACCCCATGTGTTACAAAGTAGAACTGCTCTATACAGTTTTCTTGGCTATAATCTTTATGGGGAGCCCTGGTGGTACAGAGGTTAAGCACTCGGCTGCCAACCAAAAGGTGAGTGGCTTGAACCCACCAGCTGCTCCATGGGAGAAAGATGTGGCATTCTGTTTCTGTAAAGATTTACAGCCTTGGAAAGTGTATGGACCAGTTCTACTCTGTCCTGTAGAGTAAATATGAGTCGGAATGGACTGGATGGCAATAGATTTTTTGTTTTGGTGCTTTTGGTTTTTTAATCTTTATGGAAGCATATCTCCAGGCCTTTACTTCCCCGGTGTCACTGGGTGGGTTTGAACCTCCAACCTTTCAGTGTACCACTTGAGTGCAAAATGTATATGCTACCCAGGGATGTTTATATTTTCTTATTTTCAGAGATTTACCTTTTAGTAAATGTTGTGTCAAAGGTCTAAAACATGTAAAAAGATAATATTTTACACCCAATTTCTTTGCCTTTTGCCAAGTAATTGTAGGTTGCTTAATACATTTTCTGGAATTTCAATACTCTGTGTGATGATGAGAATAATCTTGCTTAGTTACTGTTTTTCTCTTAGCCTAATTTTTCTATTAGTGTATTTAGGCAATCAGAGTTGTAGAAATTCTGAGATAAATACTACCTTCATTCTATAGCTCTAGAGACTGTGCCATCTGCATTTAAAAGTGCTGTATATGCATATGTTATAGAGAATGAGGTTGATGTGAGAAACATAACTAAATGGCAGGAAAGAGCATAAATATCTATAATTTCATTTGTAACTGAGGATTTGAAAGTAACTTCATTCCCTTTCATAGATTAGAAAAAGCAAACTCAGGAGCACTAAGAGGCTTAAATAAAGAAGGAACCCACTATTAAATCTTGATGCTTAAATTATACCCCAATTTTATGTTAAACGCTTACAGATGCCCCCTTTAAAAAGGTATAACAAATTAAAAAATTTTAAAAAGCCATTCTAAAATAAATATCATAAGGCCTATCCTATTTAATATTTCAGAATAGACTCTGATGACTGGATGAGATTAAGGAAAACGATTTAACCCTTGGTTTTAGTATCATGGAGCCCTGGTGCTGCAGTGGTTAAAGCGCTCAGCTGCTAACTGAAAGGTCAGCACTTCAAATCCACCAGTCACTCAGTGGGAGAAAGATGTGGCAGGCTACTTCTGTAAAGATTTAGTCTTGGAAACCCTATGGGGAAACCCTATACTCTATCTTATAGGGTTGCTATGAGTCAAATTCAGCTCGATGGCAATGGTTTTTTTGAGTATCACGCACAAAATAATCTTTGAAGACTTTCTCCATGAATTCTGTATTGCTTTAAGTCCTGATCATTCTAAACGGTTCATTGGAGTAATTCAATATGAAAAGCTCTGTGTCCTAGTGTGATCCGCACCAACATGTCTTTCTGCTTGTGTCTGCTGTAAATTTCCAGCTCCAACTAACAATCTTTTTTTTTTCATAACAGATACACACTTCACTGAGTGGAGTCCAACTATAAACATTTTATTGTCTGAGAAATCCACAGGCACTGAGACACACAGTGTTTAGAATTCTAAGAGCATTGGGGATGGGAGTTAGAGAGTGAGAGGGCTAGTTGATCTTTTTATTTTTTTACCCAAAATCCAAAGCACTAAAAATTTCTTGAAAGCTCTGAAAATGTAATTTAAATCAATGGAAATGCTTCCCAAACCATTAAAAAAAAAAAGCTTCTTAAATAAATCAACAGATTCAATCAATACAATGAGGAGTCCTAATGATTTTAGAAAGGGTTAAATCTAGATAGGGCTGTTGAGGAAGCCGCTCGTCTTGCTGTAACACCTGACCCAAACCATGGAATACATTTATCTGAATGAAGTAGAAACTGCACAAGTTCAGAATCGCCAAAGAGGTAGAGACCTCTGGCTCATGTCTTAACCCATGTCACTACCGCCCTAAGACCCCAAACTTCTTTCTTTTCTCTGTGGTTGCCTTGGAAATGCTGTAATTCATAACATTTCCACTCAGCTCTCCCCTGGCTGACAATGGAAAGAAAGAAGATGAATGGTTTTAATTTCTACTGCTGTGCTATCCAGTGTAACTCTGCTGCCAGCTGGTTCTTGCTATAGCCCAGGGTTTTGGGAGCTTGGGTTCCTGTGAAAGTTTCACGCAGAGAATACAGAAATGAAGGAGGAACAGGGCTTGTTTCTAATGGAGCAAAGTTCAGGTAGCACAATAGGGCAATAAGCATGGGGTACACAGATCTACTTCTGAGTGCTCAACAGCTAGCTACAAGGAAACGAGTGGGCTGATGCTAGCCCAAGGCAGAAGACTGAGTGAAAGAAAGAAAAGAAAAGAAAAAAACCAAGTAGACAGGAGCCTATTGAAAGAAGAAAATAGTGTGGAATGACCTGATGAAAAGAATTGTTCTGAATTTGATTTTCTTAATGGTTTTCTCAAGGTTTAGGAGAGTTGAGTGCTGAGCTATTTGCTGGGAAACTGAAAATACAGTATGCCATGAGAACAGGTGGAAACATCCAAGGACGGTCTGTCACAGGAAGAGAAAGGGAAGAGAAGATTGGTGTGGGCAACAGCAACAGCTAGATGACTTGACTTACTGGAATTTTGTCCCTGACTGGATGTTTATGTGAGACTTTGTCAGGTCTTTGGAGCAGATCCAGCTCTTCCTTGATAGTTGTCCTTGACACACAGTGCCAAATGACTCATTATGAAAAGCAGGAGATGCAAATGTTAAGGTGATCGGAGTAATAGGTTGTTGATCCTGGGAAGTGTAGAAAAGGAGAAAGGTGGCCTCCCAGGAAGAAAAAGTCAGACAGTGACCAATGGGAATTTGGTGTGGGTTGTTAGAGGTAAAAAAAACAACACAGGAATCAGGACCTAGGCACTTTCTTTCAGATGTATAAACATTTCCCTAAAGCAAACCTTTAAAGACTTTTGAACATCAAACTGTCACAGCAGAGGGCAGCAGGGAGAAACAGTGCTCTCAAACCCAGCTCAAAGTACAGTGTAGGATCTGCTTTTTGAAAAGTCTTTGCAAGGAACCTAGACGCACAAAGGGCATGTTTCTGTGATCTCTGCAAAATTCTGAGAACAGGAACTTTCAGCTTGGAGTCTGGAAGCCTCTGGTCCCTTTAGACAAGTTTACTAACAACTGAAAGGAACATCTGTCTATCAACCATTCATGCATTCTACACATGAAAAGCTAATAAAGCACATGAAACACTGCGCTCAAACCCAAGAAGCACACATCAGGAAAAAGAAAGAAAGAAAGAAAGAAAAAGAAGCACTTATTGACCCAGAAATGCTGGTTCTAGGCAGTAAGGCTAGCAAGTTTGCAGTGAGTCTCTGCCGAGAAAAGGAGGTGCTAAAACTGCTCTCCCTCATCTGAGCACATAGGTCTCATATATTTACATTATCCTTCCCTTTACCTGCCTATGCCATTGCCCCTCCTGTCCTTCCCATGCATTTCCCTACATCCTCTCGGTCCCTCCTGCCACGCCCACTCCTGCCAACTAGCCATTCTTCGGTGATTTGTTTCTGTCTCCCACACGGGTCCAGCTGCATGTTATTTCTCTCCTCTGCAGTCTCCCTCCCTTCCTCTTCTCTCCATCTCTGAAGTGGAACATATGTGCATGCACATCAAACACATAAACACACAGTTGTCCTGGTTTCTCTCTGGCACCTTCCAGCAATGGACACTCCAGACATTTAGCACAGCACGTGAAAATGCTGATGGAGAAATGAGAAGCTCTTCACCTGCAATGCTAATTAATCGTAAACAAGAGCTTTTCAAGGTAGGAGTTCTGGCACTGATGCCTAGAGAGGGAGGAATTGGGATTCTCTTGCTAGAACGCAAACAAAGATCCCTTTTCAGATGCTAGGTGGCAGTGTTACCTCATTAACAGGCACACATCTAGGCCTTGCCAAGTCACACGTTTAATTTGGTTTGAGTGAGATGCACATAAAAATGGGGAACTCAAAGAGATGGGCTGAAGCCAGGAAAATAAGTTGCCGTGACTGTCCATGAAAGAGTTCATAAACAAGGAAAGCTGGGAGTCATTTTTTTAAAAGGATTCAGCCAAAGACAGTTGATATTTTAAGGGTCTGCCTTGTGATTTCAGCATCAAGATTTCAAAGCAATGCTGTCTTTTTAAAATACGACATTGGTACAGAGATACCCCAGATGTTCAATATTTTTCATACTCCACCTGAATTTCCCACCTGAATAACTGTGATCAGTATTCAGAGCAACTATAAAATAATCTGAACACCAAGCTCCGCTCTGATGACTAAGGGATCTCATGGGCTATTTGTCTTTCTCTTTCTTCTTGCAGTCATTGCCACAGTAGTGCCTTCATTCCCAAATTGCTCAAGATAGAATCCTCAGAGACACCTTTGAATCTTTCTTCTCTCTCTCATCCCAGTCAATCACCCAGCCTTGTGAATTTGCTCTTATAGATAGTATTCAAATCCACACTGGCCTCTCAACCCCCATTGCTGCTGGCTTAGTTCTATTCTTTCATTTCCTTCCGTGGAAGATGATGGTAAACTTTTAATTGGGCATCCTTCCTTTTGTGTCTTCCCCACCATATATTAACCACAGGAATAAAATACTGGTCTGAGCATATGACTCTTTTCCCTACAAAACTAGGATGGGTACCAGATGTAGGAGAACATCCATACATCTTAATGGGACTTGCAAGGTTCTGTATGACCTGACCTTATCTATCACCTTATTCTCCCACTCCTCCTTCTTGTACATTGTACACTCAAGCTACACATAATCTCTCAGGATTCCCTTAATATATCAAATTCGATCACACCTCTAAGCCTTTGCACATGCTGTTCGCTCTGTTACGAAGTCTTCTTTCTTTTATCCACCTGTTAAACACCTATTCGTCAAGTATCTATTCATTAGGTCCAAGGCAAATGTCACCTTCTCTGAAAATGCCTATCCAGTTCCCCAGGTGTAGTTAACTACTTTGTCCTCTGTGCTTGCATTTATGGGTAGGCATATAGATATGCACATACATCTTTAGTATAGCATCTGCCAAAAGATATCATAATTATCTGTTTAAATGTGTGTCTCTTTCACTAAACTATGAGCACCTCAAATTCAAAGTTGCTTACTTAATTATGTATCTCCAAAGATTACTTTGAAAGGACTGTAACATATCAGTAGTTCAGTAAATGGTTGGAGAATCAATGAAATATGGACTGTTTGCGAACATATTGGTGCCCAAAGAAGAACTGAGACATTTTTGTTTCTCACTAGTATTACTGGCATCTAAGTGAATAGAGGCAGAGACACTGTTAAACATCCTATAAAGCACAGGAAGCTTCCCATAACAAAGAACTATTCAATGCTAAATGTGCTAAAAGTGAGAAATCTTGGGTTATACAATATGCAAATGAGATAGAGATTTAGATGCACAAACACTGGATATTAATGAGAGCTCTAATGTAAATAATTCAGGATAAGGAGAGGAGGAAGACTGCCATTTGAGATAGGGGCATCACAAAAGGCTTCTCTGGTAAGTGGCACTGGAGCAGAGCTGGCAGGAAGTGAGGGAGAGAGTCATGAGAAAACCCAGCGTGGACTGTGGCATGCAGAAGAAACACTATCTACCAAGACATTAAGGCAGAGACAGGTTTGGCAAATTTGAGAAATAGCACATAGATCTTAGTGGTTGAGGCAGAGGAAATGAGGGAAAGAGCGTAGGAGATGAAATCAGAAACGGAACTGGAATCAAGATCCCAAAGGCCATTAAAGGACTTTAGCTTCTGCTCTGTGCAAGATGGAAAGCCACTGAAGAATTTTGAGCAGAGAAGTAACAAAATCTGACTTAGGCTTTACAAAGATCACTCTGTCTGCTGTGTGGATAAAAAACTACAGAGAGTGGCAAAATTAAAAAAAAAAAAAAAAAAAAAAAAGAGTTAGCCCACTGCAATAGTGCAGGAGATGGAAGAGAGTGATTTGGACCAGGAGGGTAGCAGTGGAGTGGTGGAAAGAGGTTAAATTCTGGATATATTCTGAGGTAGGGAAAACTGCATTTTATGATGGTTAGAATGTATGTGAAAGAGAGAAGTCAAGTTTTACTCCGAAGTTTTAGACTAAGCAACTGAAAGAATGAAGTTACCACTTACTGAAAGAGGAAGCATGAGGAGATAAACAGCACAGTTACGCACGTTAAGCTTGATATGTCCATTGAGCTTCCAAGTGAGGCATAGATTTGCCAGTTGAATAGAAAGCCTAATTCAGGGACAAGTTTATGGCTGAAGATATACACTTGGGGGTCATCACTCTATAATTATGACTTAGATGACATAACCCAGAGAGGGAGTATAGATAAATAAGATAGGCAAAGTTTGTGTCCTAGGACTTCCCAACATTTAGAGATGTTACAGAAATGAGGAACATCCAGCAAAAGCGACTAAGAAGAATCACCCAATGAGCTAAGTAGAAAACCAATACACAGTGGGCAAAATAGAGGGAATAATGAAGTATGTTAAGTGTGTTTGATATGTCAAGATAATGATGACTGAGAATTGACCACTGGGTTTGACAATGTGGCTAGTGAACCGTATAAGAGCAGTGTTGGTGAAGAGGGGGAAAGAAATGCCTGGCTGGAATGGTTCAAGTGAAATAATACACTGTTGATGGAAAATACATATGTGATAAAGCTATTAGAAATTAAAAAGAAAGAAATGATTCACAGAAAATTTAAGATAGTGGTTACCTTTACTCTAGGGAAGGCAATGGAATGGGTTGGAAAGGAACACAGGGACAGGTGAAACAGAATTGGTAATGTTCTAGTTCCTAAGTTGGGTTATTATGCTTCATAATTAATGTTAAGGGTTCAAGGAGAAAGATGAGTCAGTCTGCTTCTGTAAAGATGTCTAATGTTTCCTTTGGAAACCCTGTGGGGCAGTTCTACTCTTGTCCTCTAGGATTGCTATGAGTCGGAATTGACTCAATAGCACAAAACAATAGCAACAACAAACATTAAAAATACTACAAATAGTCTTTTGAATAAATTGAATATGACATAATTGAAACTTAGAGAAAAGGGTGGGGTAAATACAGGCTAGTGACTGGAGAGGCTATAAAATCAAAGTCTTTTTTCTCCTTTTGCTTTCTTTTAAGATGAACGATATTACATTATGTTTCTATGCTGGTGGGAACTTAAAGGGGTAACCTGATGAAGCAGGACAGGGATTGCTGGCAGAATCAGGGCTCCAGGTACTGGAATCCTGATCCTGTGTGATCAAGACTCACACTGCCTATTTTTCATCTTGTCATCTCTTCTGAACTTCATGCTGTAGTAGAAGACTTTCTCTACGATGGCTACCATCAGTTACAGAGTCATATCCTCCCAATTTAGCAAACCCAGTGGAATGAGAGAGAAATTCTTTGCCTCAACATTTGATATACATCAATTCCAGAAAGAATTCTGACGGGTGCTGCTTGAATAGTAGTTGACTGGCTCCATCTAAGTCACGTGTTCACACCTGTGGTTAGGCAATGGCATATATTAACAGAATGTATAGTGTGCTGAGTAGTCAGACATAATAATTTTCCTAGTCTACCACAATCATAAATTATTTTTAAAATAACTGATAAAACTGAGAAAGGAATTAGGGTCTCTTTTGATGGTACATAGCATCTTATACTTCCCAAATATGTATTGTGTTTTTTAATTTTTTTTTCTCAATATGGAAATGAAGAGGGTGGTGTGGAGATTTCTTCTTAATTGGAAACTTTGGTTAATGTAAGAACATGTCACAGATGAAGGTTTGATTTTAAAAGAACCGTAGAGTAACAGGAGAGATATTTTGGAATGTGAACGTCTGAGAAGAATGGCACAGATGGTGTGAGAGAATGCAGACCGTTATTTTGGGCCAAAAGAGAGGAGCAAAGTGACTTCAATGGCTATGTGTAGCAGTCTCTTATAAAGATATTTTTATTGGAAAGGAATAGATGTATGCATGTGTGTACGTAAATAAGCAAGTAAGTAATGAAGGAAGAATTGTATCTAGCATTATTTTTGATTTGATATTTTTTCAATGCCATTTGATTTCAGGTGGTTAAGAGCTGGGCTACAAACCAAAAAATTGGCGGTTCACATCCACCAGTGGCTCCTTGGAAACTCTATGGGGCAGTTCTACTGTGTCCTATAGGGTCGGTATGAGTCAGAATCGACTCGAAGGAACGAGTTTGGTTTTTGGTTTTAATTACTGGCATAGGAACAGAAAACATCTTCAGACCTTTAAACCAGTTTGTTCTGGTTTCTTGCATTTGAATTTGCATTTCTAACAATTCTAACAATTTCTAACAAATGAGAATTTGCATTTCCACCCCAGATCTACTGAATCAGAATCTACAGTTTAACAAGATCCCCAGGTGATTCTTACGTATAACTTCCTGGGAACTTGTTAGAAATGCAGAATCTCAGCAGGGGTTTGAACCGGAAGGAACCAGTTCAAAAGCCCTGAATATCTGTCTTTTGAAACAGTTCAAATCTAAGCATCTTTGAAAGTTCTCTGAGAGTCTAATTGTATCCTTTACCTTCAATTGCAGACCACTACAGTTTGAGATCTATGAAGTTGGCAAAGGAAGTGGTGCCAATTCTCCTTTATAACCTTTACCTTCAGATCTTAGAGTCTACTTGCCAAATGCTAGCATAGTCTTGTTTTAATTATTTGGGTAGTTGCGGGAACACGCGTAATGGCTGCTTCCTATCCTTGCGATTTTCCGATTTTCCAGCTTTGTAGCAGCTAGAGACTGCACAAAGATACCTTCTGGCACTCTCCTCCCTCTCCCTCCGCTGCTCTTCTGGAAAAGCCTCCTGAACCCTGCCTTTCCCACTTGCTCTTTCTGCCCCCTTTACTTCCCACCCACACTTCAGGAAGTTGCAACCTGCAGCCAGACACACTGATAGTATGAGTGGAAACATGCCTGCAGTAACTGAGAGGAGGACGGGAAGCAAAACCACCCAGGGAAACATTTTTGTGAACTAAAACTATCGCTAAGTTTGGGCTACAGGGAAAGTGACATTCCCCACATATCGGGACTTTGAATTGCAAATAGAAGTCACTAGGTTTATGGCAATGCCTATGAATCGGACAAACAATGTTAACAGTATAAATAGAAAAGTGATACAGAAATAAGACGAAAGAGTGAAGAGCTTTCTGTTCCTGGAAGGTTTTACAGCCTGGTACATATACACCCTAGGACTATGAGAAAATGAGCTAGCTGAAGGCCCTGCAGCTTGCATTGTAAACAATTATTATACAACCTTCTTTCAGTTTTACTCTACCTTTCATGTGGTTCTCTCTGTGAACACCTTCATTAAATGCCAAAGGACTTAAGCTAATATATCTTTTTCTCATCCATTGCAAAATGTTTCTGCTTATTTTCCCGATAGTGCTGCTTCTGTAATAACATCAGACTAGGAGATGTTGGGTGAGGGGGAGGAGAAACAAAACAAGGAAGGGAAAGATCATCAATATTAAACTATGTGGGTTATTTTGTTGTTGTTGTTGTTATTGTTATATTTGAAGTGTGTTTAGCACAGAGACAAATTGTACATTTACTGCAAGTCACCAGGACCTAACGAGCTCCTAATGTGTCCCATACTTCAAGGCTTTTCAGAACAGGTCAGTAACTTAGCAACCCCAGCTAAACCTTGACAGGAATAATCATTATTTGTGTTGCAGCTTCAGGCTTCCCTACTGTAGGTTTCTTTCCTTTATTTATTTATTCTTGAAATGGACCCCAGAACAAGGAGGAACAGTTAAGGCTGAGAAGGGAGAATCTCCCTCCAGCTGCTGTAGGTCAAAAATGGCATGCTGGGAGCACGAGCCTGGAGTTAAGTGTGAGTTCCCTCAGGGACAGTCAGGTAAGTGATGGGCAAAGGCTACCTGTGGTCATTTCAAAGGAACGTCAGGATGTTTGATACCTGCTCAAAAACAACAGACCTTTAGCATTTATTAATTTAGTGCTTGCAGCTTGCTAAGTCACAATTAAACATGACATTCTGTGACATATACAATGTTTTAATCTTGTAGAGGTACAGATTTGTGGTGTGAACTGCTCCATGATAGCAACTTCCCTCATGTTAGTGAGGGAAACTGGCTGATTGAGCAGCATCTTCAGAGTGTTCTGCTGCTGTTCTCGACTGACGTGTTCAAACAAACATCTTTATTATGAATCATCTCCCCGCTCCACATCCTAAAAAAATTTAAAAACTTTCTAATAAAGATGATGAAAGAGAATGTGAAAATATCTAAGATAGTTTTGATGTTCAGCCAGAAAATAAAAATGTTATAGGATAAGTCATAACTTTAGGCAGGCATTCTTAAGTTTGTAGGTTCATAACAAATTCTGCAGGTATTGCTCATGAGCTTCTGGGGTCTGCCAGAGTCTTCGTGGTTTATGCAGAACAGAAGAAATCATGTCACTGGGAGAACATTGAAATGGATTCTTACTGTCAGGGAGATTGTAATGACTGGTGAGGAGGTTCATTAACTAGACCTGTTTCTGATTCCACAGGTTGATCCCACAGCTCACGTAAATGTCAGTTGATGAAGCCCCCAAAACAGTACAGCAAATGTGATATAATCACAAGTTTCTGTTTAATTGGATTGTATTAGGTCAAGAAAATAAAAGGAACATTACTTAGTTCACATCTATTTTGAAAAGGTAAATAATACAATGTTGTGGGAATTCAGAACGACTAACTTCTAGACCTTACTCTGCTATTAACTAGCATGTGACTATGGATTGTGGGTAACCACTCTAGGTTTCTGAATCTTATCTGAACTACAGACCTCCTTTAAAATGTTGTAAGCTCCAGTCGTGACTTCAGTCCTAATCCTTTATGATCTTTTTGAACAAGCACAGTAAAAGGGTAGGATAATGCATGACACTGTGAATAGTTCTGAATGAGTCACCTCAAAGATGAATGCTTATTATTTCTTTCCCTTTCTCTGAAAAGAGAATAATTATAATTGTTTTCAGCACAAGCAGATACTCATGGGAGCTTGCTAGTTAATGAACTCTAAGTTCCCATTAATTATTTAAAGGATAGATATCCTGCAAGTTTGATTAATAAAAATTGCTCCTGCAGATTCTCATGTAAAATAAACTTTGGTGAATGCTAGCATCTTATTTTCATATGAACACACACACATACATATTTGGAGTAATCATCGTACTGTCATATAATTGTTTATATGTGCAATGGTTAATAGATAGCAGATAAACAAGTGAAGCCTATAACTCTTTCTGAACATAATATATATTCTGTGCAGTGTGAATAATAGAAGGTGAGCTCAGACAGCTTCATGAGAGGTAGAAGACAGAAAACAAGGAGGAGTCTAGAAGCAGCTTAGGACTAGCTGCAAGGGGATACACATCCTGGATGAAACAGCAGAAGTTGGAGGTAAGCTGAAAGTGAGAATATGTAGACTTTCCAAGATGCCTGGGAAAAAGACATGGAACTTGCAAAACCTGGAAACTAGACTTTGGTAGATAGACCAAAGGATCTTAGCCAGATTGTCCTGTTATTTGAACAAAGCTTAACCATATCTATTCCATACCCCCTGTCTTAGACTGGATTCTCTAGAAAAGCAAAACCAGTGAAGTATATATATATATGGAAACTCTGGTGGCGTAGTGGTTAAGAGTTATGGCTGTTAACCAGAAGATCGGCAGTTTGAATCCACCAGGCATTCCTTGAAAACTCTACAGAGCAGTTCTGTTCTATCCTATGGGGTTGCTATGAGTCAGAATCTACTCAACAGCACATGGTTTATATATATATATATGTATATATATGTACTTGTACATATATATACATACATCTATGTATATATGTGTATATATATGTATGTGTATATAATTATCTCAAGGAAATGGCTTATGCAGTTGTAGAAGCTGGCAAGTCCCAAGTTTGTGGATCAGGTGTCGAACTGGAGGCTTCTCCTGACTCAGAAAGGTGCAGGGGCTGATGAATACAAGATTAGCATTTCAGATGGCAGGCAACTGGCTCATGGGCTGCGGAGGCTGATGAATCCAAGATCAGCAGGTAAGACCACAGACTGCTGGCTCACAAGCCTATTCATGGAGGCCTATGAATCCCAAGATTTGCAGGCAATACAGTAGGCCCCTAGCTCAAGTCCCAAGAAACGAAGGTTAGATGATGACAAGCTGGATGCAGGATCCAGAGCAAGCTAGTGAGCTTTGCCAAAACATCCATATATATACTGGATGTAGACCATACACCCAAGGAAACTCTCCTTAAAAGCGATTGGCTGCTCACATCAGATCACGTTGTGGAGGATGACTACATCATTACATAACTGTCCAACTACATCATTACATAACTGCCAAACCACTGAGAATCATGGCGTACCCAAGTTGAAACACAACATTAACCATCACATGCCCATTTAATTGCCTAAGAACACAATGTTTATACCCTAGCAAAGACAACATGGTGCACATCTCTGGGAGGGTGGGCATTCTCACTGTACTCTAAGTGAGTGTCTATGCACTGCACAACTCTGTGAGGGTGCCATTCGCATAGACCACACTATGAATGGTGACTCAGAGAATATGCAATATGGAGGACCAATAGACTCACTCTCCATGCCAAATATTTCTGTGCTGGAATATAAATGGACTGTAGACACTATTCGCTATGACAAAAGGGTTGGAAAATTGAGTATATTTATATGACAGTAGGGAATGATTGGGGAGATCCTTATTCCTAAAGCCATGGAATAGAGACACTAGCTCTCTGTCAATGCCAGAAGGAGTGACGCTGCACTGCCACATAGAAATAAAGATAACAGCTAAGGGGGTAGAAGAAAGCCTGGTGGAAGGGGGAAGATGCTAGAAACTGACAGTAGAGTTACCGAATGAACTTGGCATGATTTTTTTCTCAACATTATTCATACTCAAAACTATAATTTGAGGAAAGAATTGATAGCAATGTGCAGAGTCACCAGAGACAGAGATTGAGAAAGTAAATTAGAAAGTAATCTTAGATTGGGGTTTGCAGTGCAGTCTGTCACTTTATATGGCCTTTCTGACCCTGGTTTGTAATTAGGCCCAAATGATTGGTCGGGGTACAATCTTGTGACTGATTAGTCAATTTATTATCCACATAAGCAGTTTGCAAGTGCTTGGTTGGTTTTCTATCCGCGCTGGAGATTTACATGTGATTGGTCGTTTTACCATTCACTCTACAGTTGACCTTTATCAGGATTGGCTGGGAGGGCCCATCCAGTCTGACCTTGACCCACATTGGTTAGGGTGCCTACTTTTTAATTAACAAGGAGTACACAGGGTAGCCTATAAAAACCCTAGAGGCAAAATGGTGCTCCAGGCAGAAGCACCATGCCATCCCTCCACAGCAAAGATCCAAAAAACTAAGCCGAACAGAGAAAACAACAATCCTGAAGCCCTAAAGCATCAAAAGAAGAGATAAAGAATTCAGCCAACCACCAAATGGAGTGAGAAAACTGACAGAACGGAGAGCAAGGAGAGATTCATGCAGAGGTCCCCTATCAGCTAAAGCAGCATGGATCCGCCGTCTTAGACTCCTATCAGAGACCAGCAAATGGGGTACGAGAAAACAGCTTCACGGAGCTTCCAGCGGGAGACAAATCAACCGGTAATTTGCGATATATGCTTTTCCACCCCCCACCCTTCTTCACCCCCACTCGGCTTCCTCTGATTCTCGTGGCCACACTCTCTTGTCCAGGAAGCACCAGCTGCGTGGATTCCAACCACCCGAATGGGCCGGCTCTCTGACTGCAATTTGTTGGCTGCTAGTGTTGCTTTTTTCCACTTCTTTTGATTTCTTCCTTACATCTCACCAACTCCCCCTCCTTTTGCTCAAATACCTGGCTCTGTGCGCCATCTTTGCTTCTTCTTGAGGGGCTGCGGAGCTCCGTTCGAGTGTGGAGCTCCTTTCCGGTCTGGGCTGCTGTGTTGGTGGGATCCCAGGGCTTTTGTTTGTTTCTTTGTTGTGAATTGCTTGGTTTTTTTTTTTTTTTCCTTTTCTTTAGTTGGGAGCCCATTTGGGCCAGGTGGTGCTACATGGCTTGGAATTACCCCCTCAGCTTGCAAAGACGTGCAGAGGGATCCCTGAGGGTGTTTCTTTTTTCATTGTTTTTTTTTTTCTGTTTTTTGGGGGGGGTTTCTTGTTCATTTTTTTTAAAATTTGTTTCGTTTTCTTTTCCTTCTTTTTCCCTTTCTTTATTACTCAGTTTCTCATCTCTCTATATCTTCCTTCTCTTTCTGTTCCCTGAATACCTGGTGTTCTATACCTCTATGCCTTCTAGCCAGTCTGTACTGCAACACCTGAGAACAACTTCCCCAGACCTAATAGCCGCACCAGTGGGATCCCTGGGAACTTTGCTGTTGCTTTTCCTTTCCAACTTTTATTTATTCATTTTTTTCTTTTCTTTTTTTTCTTCCTCTTCCCCTTTTTGTTTTTCTCCATTTCATAGTCTCTCATCTCTCCACTCCAATGACAAGCTCCCCTAGCATTCTTTTTTGTTTGTTTCTATGTTTTTGGCTCCTGTTCCTCTCTCCTCTCTCCCATATCCATCTTAGCTCCAGACATAACAATCTCCCCACTACATTGTAACTACCTGCACCGTGCACTTAACGTCACACCACCAAGCAGCACGGGCATGGCCTACTGGAACCAGCCCTGCACTGATTACCGACCCACCTTGGTGGCTGTAGTAAGTGCCACAAACAACCCGTCCCAGTAACTCCTCTTCAGCTAGACCTGCCCTGCCGTACCATATCTGAGTGACTCACCCTGCCAATTGGAGAAGGAGGTGAAAAGTATTGTGTCCACAGACAAGCAAACAACAAAGAACACACAGCCCACCTGCTCAGACATAGCCAAATTAAAAAACAAAGGGACAAAACAAACAAATATACAATCAATAAAAAAGGAACATAACTACTGAATGCCCCGAAGACAGCAGACAATTTCAAAACATTTACAAAAACAGGACAGGATGGTCCCAGTTGTGTCCAAAATAAAACAACAGATGACTTTCCAATGGAAGAAAAGGCACTAGAACTACCTGATAGGGAATTCAAATCTCTAATACTCAGAATTCTGCAAGAGCTGAAGCAAAAAGCAGACAAAAATGTAGAAAAAATAGACAAATTCATGGAAAATACAGACAAAAAATTGGAAAAATTCAGGAAAATAATGCAGGAACAAAATGCCAAAATAAATTCACAACTAGAAATTATACAAAGACAACAATTAGAAATCCAAAAGCCAAACAACAAGACTTCAGAAATGGATGGTGTCATAGAAGGGCTGAGAAGCAGATTTGAAACATTGGAAGACCGGATCAGTGGAACTGAAGACAAACACTTGGATACAACTCTGTTTGAAGAAAACTCAGAAAAAAGAAGAAAGAAAAATGAAGTGACCATGAGAGCTATGTGGGATACAATCAAAAGCAAAAATTTTCGAGTGATTGGAGTTCCAGAACAGGGGGAGAAAACAGAAAACACAGAGGATCATTGAAGAACTGCTGATAGAAAACTTCCCCAATATCATGAAAGATGAAAAGCTGGCCATCCAAGAATCTCAACGAACTCCATATAGGATAGACACCAAAAGAGAATCACCAAGGCATATCATAAACACACTGGCCAAAACCAAAGACAAACGAAGAATCCTGACAGCAGCTCATGTAAAACAAGAAGTCACATACAGAGAAGAAACAATAAGACTAAGCTCAGATTACTCAGCAGAAACCAGGCAGGCAAGAAGGCAGTGGGATGACATATATAAAATCTTGAAAGAAAAAAATTGCCAGCCAGGAATAATATATCCTGCAAAACTCTCATTCAAATATGATGGTGAAATTAGGTCATTTCCAAATAAACAGAAATTAAGGGAATATATAAAAGCCAAACCAAACTTACAAGAATTATTAAAGGGAGTTCTTCAATCTGAGAACAATAAACATCAGCTCACAGGCAGAATCTAGGATGTAGGATCGTACCAGCCAGATACCAATCTAGGAAATGAACTCTCAGGGACTATCCAAAACCAAAAGAAATACAACAGGGAATCAGAGCAGTTAATTAGTAAATGATATCAAAGTCAAAACAATAAAAGAGGGAATAAACAGCATAGGTATAGAACCTTCTAATGGAGAGCAAGTCAAGGCGATACCAACTAATGGTAGACTGCTTCAAACTTAGAAAGATAAGGGTAAAATTCATGCTAACCACAAAGAAAGTTAATAAACATGCTCATAAAAATTAAGAGGAAAAACATAAAGTCTCAGCAAAAACAAAAACAAAAGAAATGAAAAAAAAAAATCCATAAACAAAAGTAACTCAGCACAAGAGAGTAAGAAGAACAAAGAAAACTTCAGCACCACAAAAAAAAGCACTACAAAAAGTCAGCAACAAGCTCACATCTATCAATAATTACACTGAATGTAAATGGACTCGATGCACCCATAAAGAGACGGAGAGTGACAGAATGGATAAGAAAACAGGATCCATCAATATGCTGTCTACAAGAGACACACCTTGGAAACAAAGATGTGAATTTATTAAAAGTCAAAAGTTGGAAAAAAATATATCAAGCTAACAACTACCAAAACAGAGCAGGAGTGGCAATACTAATCTCAGATAAAATAGACTTTAAAACAAATTCCACCATAAAAGACAAAGAAGGACACTATATGATGATTAAGGGGATGATCCATCATGAAGACATAACCATAATAAACATCTACTCACCCAATGACAGGACTCCAAAATACATAAAACAAACTCTACCAACACTGAAAAGAGAATTTGACAGTTCCACAATAACAGTAGGAGACTTCAACACACCACTCTCAGTAAAGGACAGAACAACTAAGAAGAAACTCAGCAAAGATACAGAAGACCTAAAGGGCACAGTCAGCCAACTTGACCTCATAGACATATAAAGAACACTCCATCCAACTGCTGCAAAGTACACATTATTTTCCAATGCACATGGAACGTTCTCCAGAATAGACCATATCTTAGGTTAGAGAGCAATCCTTAACAGGATCCAAAACGTTCAGATAATTCAAAGTAACTTCTCTGACCACAATGCCATCAAAGTAGAAATTAACAACAGAAAGAACAAGGAAAAAAAAAAATAACATGGAAACTGAAAAATACCCTGCTTACACATCAGTGGGTAATAGAAGAAATCAGAGATGAAATTAAAAAATTCCTAGAATCAAATGAGAATGAAAATACATCATACCAAAACCTTTGGGACACAGCAAAGGCAGTCCTCAGAGGACAAAAAAAGAAGAAAGGGACAAAATCAAAACATTAACTACAGAACTCCAACAAAAAGAAAGAGAACAGCAAACAAAGCCCATAGCCACCGGAAGAGAGGAAATAGTAAAGATCAGAGCAGAAATAAATGAAATAGAGAACAGAAAAACAACAGAAAGAATCAACAAAACCAAAAGTTGGTTCTTTGAAAGAATCAACAAAATCGACAAACCACTGGCCAGACTGACAAAAGAAAAACAGGAGAGGACTCAAATAACCCAAATAAGAAATGAAATGGGGGACATTACAACAGACCCAACTGAAATAAAAAGGATTACAACAGAATATTATGAAAAACTATACTCCAACAAATTTGAAAACCTAGAGGAAATGGATAAATTTCTAGAAGCACACTACCTACCCAAACTACAACAAAGTGATATTGAAAATCTGAACAGACCCATAACAAGAGAAGAGATTGAAAAGATAATTAAAAAAAAAAAAAGCTCCCAACCAAAAAAAGCCCTGGCCCAGATGGCTTAACCAGAGAATTCTACAAAACATTTACAGAAGAGCTTGTACCAGTACTACTCAAGCTATTTCAGAGTGTAGAAGAGGAAGCAACACTTCCAAATTCATTCTATGAAGCCAGCATGACGCTGATACCAAAACCAGGCAAAGACATCACAAAAAAAGAAAATTACAGACCAATATCTCTCATGAATATAGATGCAAAAATTCTCAACAAAATTCTAGCCAATAGAATTCAGCATCATATCAAAAGATAATACACCACGACCAAGTAGGATTCATACCAGGTATGCAAGGATGGTTCAACATTAGAAAATCAATCAACGTAATTCAACACATAAATAAAAGGAAAGAAAAGAATCACATGATCATCTCAATTGACGCAGAAAAGGCATTTGACAAAGTCCACCATCCATTCCTGATAAAAACTCTCAATAAAATTGGTATAGAAGGGAAATTTCTCAACATAATAAAGGGCACCTGTGCAAAACCAATTGTCAACATCATTCTTAATGGAGAGAGGCTGAAACATTCCCCTTGAAAACAGGAACAAGAGAAGGATGCCCTTTATCACCACTCCTATTTAACATTATGCTGGAAGCTCTAGCTAGAGCAATAAGGCAAGAAAAAGAAATAAAGGGCATCCAAATTGGTAATGAAGAAGTTAAACTGTCCCTGTTTGCAGATGATATGATACTATATGTAGAAAACCCTAAAGACTGTACGAGAAATCTACTGGAACTAATAGAAAGATTCAGCAGAGTAGCAGGATACAAGATAAACATTCAAAAATCAGTTGGATTCCTATACACGAATAAGGAGAACGATGAAAAGGAAATCAGGAAAACAATACCATGTATAATAGCCTCTAAAAAGATAAAATACTTACGAATAAATCTAACCAGGGATGTAAAAGACCTATACAAAGAAAACTACAAAACACTATGCAAGAAACCCAAAGGGATCTACATAAATGGAAAAACATACCATGCTCATGGATAGGTAGACTCAACATTGTGAAAATGACAATTCTACTCAAAGCAATTTACGAATACAATGTAATCCCGATCCAAATACCAACAACATTCTTTAAAGAGATGGAAAAACTAATCATTAACTTTATATGGAAAGGGAAGAAGGCCCGAGTAAGTAAAGCACTACTGAAGAAGAATAAAGTTGGAGGACTTACACTACCTGACTTCAGAACCTACTATACAGCTACAGTAGTCAAAACATCCTGGTACTGGTACAACAACAGATACATTGATCAATGGAACAGAATTGAGAACCAGATGTAAATCCATCCACCTACGGTCACCTGATCTTCAACAAGAACCCAAAGTCCATCACCCAGATGGGGAAAAGACAGTCTTTTTAACAAATGATGCTAGCAAAACTGGATATCCATCTGCAAAAAAATGAAACAGGACCCATACCTCACACCGTATACAAAACTACTTCAAAATGGATCAAAGACCTGAATATAAAGCCTAAAACTATAAAGTTCATAGAAGAAAAAATAGGACCAATGCTTTAGGCCTTAATACACGGCATTAACAGGATACAAACCATAACCATCAATGCACAAACCCGAATAGATAAGCTAGATAACTGGGATCTTCTAAAAATCATACACCTACGCTCTTCAAAAGAGTAAAAAGAGAACCTACAGACTGGGAAAAAATTTTTGGACTGTACAAGTCAGACAAGGGTCTAATCTCCATAATTTACAAGAAAATCCAACACCTCTACAACAAAAAGACAAATAATCCTATTAAAAAATGGGCAAAGTTAATGAACAGGCAGTTCACCAAAGAAGACATTCAAATGGCCAGCAGACACATGAGGAAATGCTCGTGATCACTAGCCATTAAAGAAATGCAAATTAAAACCACAATGAGATACCATCTCATCCCGGCATTACTGGCACGAATCAAAAACACTGGAACTAACAAATGTTGGAGGGGCTGCGGGGAGAACGGAACTCTTATGCACTGCTGGTGGGAATGCAAAATGATACAACCATTTTGGAAAATGATATGGCGCTTCCTCAGAGAGCTAGAAATAGACATACCATTCGATCCAGCAATCCCACTTTTAGGAATATATCCTAGAGAAATAAGAGTCGTCACTCGAATAGACATATGCACACCTATGTTCATGGTAGCATTGTTTACAATAGCAAAACGATAGAAACAACCTAGATGCCCATCAACAGATGAATGGATAAACAAACTATGGTACATACACACAATGGAGTACTGCGCAACGAGAAAGGACAATGATGAATCTGTGAAGCATCTCATAACATGGATGAAACTGGAGGACATTATGCTGAGTGAAATAAGTCATTCACAAAAGGACAAATATTGTATGAGACCTCTATTGTAAAAACCCATGAAAAAGTTCACACACAAAACGTAACAATCTTTGTTAGTTACCAGGGATGGGAGGGGTGGGGGTGGGGATACTACATAGGCAATAGATAAGGGGTATCTTATAGATAAGGGTGAGACAGTACACAATACAGGGGAAACTAGCATAACTTGTACAAGGAAAGGTCATGGAAGCTCCATAGACACATCCAAACTCCCTGAGGGACTGAATTGCTGGGTGGAGGGCTGTGTGGACAAAGAAAGGGTAGTGCATAAACTTTCATCTGTCTTCCTTTCTTTTCCTCTGCCTTGGGCAAGTTCTGAGGAAACAAAAATATAACTTTCTTCTTTTATTTACGGAGAAATATAACACGAAAGCTGAGAAGAAATTGCTATGAATTTTTATGACATGAAATAAACGTGTTTATCCCTTTGGTTAAAGGGACTTTCTTTGGCTACCACTTCTGAATTATTGGGAGGACGGTGATGGGTCTCAGATGTGTTTGGTCAAGGACAATGTCCAAATCATATTAATTTAAGGAAAAAACAAAAAATGACTGTTGTTCATACGTGATTGTTTATGGAGGGACCCTCATTTTATATTAACAGTTTTGATGATCATTTGCTTTAGAGTATATATATTTAAGCAAATCTAATAGTAATTTAAAATAAGTAAAGATAATCCTATTTTTCCATTGATTACAGTAAAAAATAATCAAAAAATCCAAACTATGTATAGGAAGAAAAAAATACCCAAAACATGACCAGTAATTCATGGTAAGGAAAAGTTTAATATGATGGCTGAACTAGGAATATCTTTATGGTACCTTACTGGCAAGACATCACTGTAATTTTGGAAACTTGTGATTTCCCTTTCACCATCATCACCTCATTTGAATCAATTCAGTTCAATTCAGTATTTCAAGTACTTGCTGAGCTCTTCGTGGTGCAATGAGAAGAATACTAGACTTGGTTTCAGAGTCCCTAGATTTGATCCTAGTTCTGCTATTTACTTGCTATTTGACTTTTACTAAATAAATTTACCTCTTTGGGTCACAGAATTTGTAATATGTAAAATAAAAGCCTAGGAGAGTAGTATGACCCTTTCAAGTATGGATGAAATGAATAAGAACATAACAGTTTACACCCAGTTCTCACTTATCAGCATGGTTATGTTTCAAAGACCGGGCTGTTATGTGAAAAATGGCGTTATGTGAAAATGGATAATGATCACATCCAATAACAAAATGCAGAATGAATACATTATTATATAAGTGTCAAATTACATCATGACATAACTGCCAAATTAAATCATTACATAACTGCCAAACCACTGAGAATCACGGCCCAGCCAAGTTGACACATAACCTTAACCATCACAGCCAGCTTACTCTCGCCTCACACCTTTGCATTCATTACTGCTAGATGAATGCCGTTAACGTGCAAAATGGTTGGATAGTAGTTTTTTACCATTGTTCTAAATGCAAAATGTCAGATAACGAGATAGTTGATAAGTGAGGAGTAGGTGTGCTGGGATTTGAGAGGGAAGCAAAGTCAATATGCAACCTAAGACTCTCTGTCACTTATATGGCAACATAACCTATTCTACCAGGCCATTTGCTTATTTGCTCTTAGATCCTTACTCACCCCTGTTCTGCCCTGTTCCACATCACATTTCCTGAACAACGTGATTTCTGGCTTCCGGGAAGTTTGGCAAATGAGAGGCACTGGTGGAAGACTGGAGGGTGGGAGGAGAAGAAAAGCCAGAATAAGCCTCCATCTCTCTTTCCTGCAGGCAGTATCCTGGGCAGCAGCTCTAGCTCCCGTTAGAAAGCCCCTGATCCATGGTCTCAACTCCTGAGAAGTGGGCAAGGGGAGCTTCTAGCTCCCACCAGGAATCCTGCTCCTGAGCTCCAGTCAGACCACCTACTTACTCCCTTAGTTCCTCCAGCCTAACAGTAGTAGCCAAGTTCTGCTGGTGATACTCTGGGCTGCTCACCATCTCCTACTTGGTCTTTCAGCTCTTCTATCCCCAGTGTAATCAGTTCCCTCAGTTTGAAATACACAGAGTAGTTGGATATTCTGATTGGACTCTGACTGTTAAGTAATAGAAAAATAATGGCTTTTTAGGGGGAAAAAAAAAATGATGGGTATGAATTCCAAATCTGGCCAATCCCAAATGTGGCCATTAACTAGCTGAGTGATTGTTGGGCAAATTGTTTCATCTCCTTAACTATAATTATTGGAATAATAATACTTAACGTTGCAAGATGTTGGCAGGATTGAGAAAACACATGTGAAATGGCATCTGGCATATGTTAAGCGTCCAATAAATGTTAATTCCTTTCCTTTTATTCTAATGTTCTACTCAGGAAGAAAAAAGGGGTACTTTTAAGATAATTGTAAAACAATATGAAACTATAAACAATATACTAAGTAGTGCTAAGTAGAACATAATTAACAATTTTAAGTACTCCAAAAAAAACAAAAAAGCACGCAAACCAGTTGCTGTTGAATCAAATTCGAGTATGCTGACCCCATTTGTTGCAGAGAACTGTGCTCCATAGGGTTTTCAGGGCTATGACCTTTAGGAAGTAGATCACAAGACCTTTCTCCTGAGGTATCTGTGGGTGGGTTTGAACCACTATCCTTTTGATTAGTAGTCAAGCACTTAACGGCACCATTCAGAAACCCCTAAGTACTCCACAGCCCTAACCCACATCTTCCCTCCCCTGTGAAACCTCCTCTGTACACATTGTTTATGGTATTAGGGAATGAGGCATCCTTCTCTATTTAAAACAACCAGTAAATCTAGTTTGCAATAACATTTTACCAATGTTCCTTGAACTAAATTTTTCATAAATCTTTATTTTCAAGTTCCACAAAAACCAACGTGCCCTACATTATAAATCTTGAAAGTTCAAGTCTATATATAATAATGTAACTTCTTTCTTGTCTCTAGACTCATTTTTATGTTAGTCATGCATTTAAATTTGAAAAAGGAAGAGTTGTTTTGACTTTTGGGGCAATATTAACTTCCTTCTTTGTGACAACATAGAGATGAATGAAAGAAACTAAGCTATCTTCCCTTTTAAAAGAGTTTCTTAGGTTCAAAGAATATTGTACTTCCCTTTGGACATAAAACTTAATTTGACGTCCCACAAAGCTACTGAAATATCAAGGATTCTGGGGTAAATTAGCAGCTTTAAACATCAACTGCATAAACCATACGCGAGGTTTGGCAGAACTTGCTGCATTTAGGGAAAGTCACTTAACCTCCTAAAGCTCAGTTTCACATGCATATAAAAGGAAAAATATAAAACAGTCTAACTTTCCAGGGGTATTATATTATTATAAAATCTGTAAAATACTTTAAAAAGCTATTGTTTTTATAATTAAATATAAATAAACCACATTTATATTAACCTAACTCACTATTACAGCCTTGAAAATCCTATGGAGCAGTCCCACTCTGGGGTGCCCAAGAATCAGAATCAACTTGATGGCAACTAACAACAACAACAAACAAATCTATAAAATAGCATCACTTCGTCCATTCTTAAATACTGACATCATATGATGCCTCTAAAGACATGATATTATTTTCCATCGCCCAAGGCTTCTACAAGGGTCAAAAAGAACACTGGGCAGTGTTGACACAAATTACTTTCAATATTTACCCAGAAGCTGTGAAATTCTTGGTCAAATTTCAAGTGGATACCTGAAGTAATTCCTGTATCTGACTATATATGAGAAGACATGATGTTAGTGGTTAGCAAGAAAAAATAGGTTTCTCAGGTGTTTGTTTAAAGGTTTGTATCGGATTTCCCCAGACAATCTTCCTTGGAAAAAATACAAGGAGCTGCTTGGTCATTGAATCTACTTGAAAAGTCAGTGGAAAATAACTTCAAGTAACATTGAAAAGGCAACATAGGACTCTTGGACCTACATTGTCCCTTTTTCTATGCTCATGGTCAGTGTCCTGTTTTCGGGAGGGAAAAAAAATGGACCTGTGTTCAAAAGTGGCACTTTACAAATTTTATCAAGATCCTAAGAAAGTTCTATCATACTATCAACTTTGATCAAATAAATCCATTTCTATGAATCCAACCAAGGAACCTAATAAAAAATAAGAGTTAAGATCCATATACAAAGATGTTCATTACCACATTATTTATAACAGTGAAAAATTAAAAGAGCCTAAATGTCCTACAGAAGGGAAATTGTTAAATAATTATGGTATATCTATTCAGTAGAATTTCACAAGGTAATCCAAATTATATTTAATGAAAATGAGAGAAGAGAAGGTCAGGAGTTCTCAACTTTTTTACAAAGAGCATCTACCTTTTTTTTTCACTTTCTCTCAGTCTGTGCCCTTTTCAGCTGTGACTAAGAGATCATACAGATGTTTACAAAATACAGATAGAACTTACTGGACCCCCACATTGATTTCCATTTGCCACATGGTAACTGTACACCTCATAAGAAGGAAATACGTAGAAAAATCTCTCCCTTGACACTTTTGAATGAATATTCCAATCTGTCCTTCTTCCAACCCACCCACCTTTCCTCACAAATAACCATGTGGTACTTGCATTTTTTGATTGCAGTAATATTAACAAATATTTGCTTAACTTAGTCTCCTTGTTCTCTCAACTTAAAAATATCGGAAGGTGACTTCCTTAGGTTTAGACTCAGTCCATGTCATCTGGAGGCAGTGTCTACATGGTTAAGTAGATGAATTCTAGGATTAGATGGTGAGGGTCAGCACTCATCTCTGCCCCCTACTTACTAGTAAACGTATTTAATCTCATTCTGCTCAGTTAAATGTTCTGTAAATCAGGCTTATTGTGAGGATTAAATGCATAAATATTTATATACCAAACCCATTGCCATTGAGTCAATTCCGACTCATAGCAACCATATATGTACATATAGGTATTACATAGAGCAGTACCTGGCACATTACATTATTACATTCAGTTAGTTGTTGTTGTTACCTGGCAGAATACCAGGGCCTCCATGTATCTTTTTCACTGGTATTAAGTAGTATTCTGAAAGTATTTTGTGAAATTGGGGACTAATATTTCATGTGTTGTTGATAAGCGGGATGGTAATAATTAATGAATAAAGGAACATATTTCATGAGTTTTGATAATGTTTAGCACAACTAGCTTTTTTAAAAAGGTGTTCAGAAATTTCAGCTTGATTAAGTTGTACATTTGGTTTTTGGCCAGCTAGAAATAAGGAATCCTGTGTCTGCTGACTTTCTTCCACCAGTACACACTGGGCCCTCATAATAACGATAAAGCCTTTGAGGAAGCCTGAGAGATGCTGACTGGGGGAATGGGGATGAATTATGCATCTTAATGGCAGGTGAAGCAAGCCTGGGGGAAGACTCTCAACATATCATTATAAAATTTGAGGTGAATGAGACAATCTCCCTTTTCATTTAAAATTGTTGTCACATTCAACAAACAGAGCTGCTAGCTTAAGAGCAATGGACACCTGTTTCTCATTGAGAAAATATTTTAAACATCAGATGTAAATTAAAATGTTTCACATATTTCAAAAATAGTGTAATTTATTTAGAAAAATGTTTACATGTTGCAATAAAGTAAAATCTTAGCTTGGCAGTTTTAATTTGTTATTTAGCAAACATCTCTAAGCAAATTCGGTTTGGAGTTATATCTGCTCATATTCTCTAATTAGCTAATGATTCTGGCTCTCTAACTTTGGCAATAAGCTCGGTGGCACAATGGTTAAGAGTTCAGCTATTATCCAAAAGGTTGGTGGTTCGAAAAGACCTGGCAATGTGGTCCTGTAAAAATTACAGCCAAAGAAACCCTATGGGCAGTTCTACCTTGTCATGTAGCCAGGAGTGGATGACCTAGTAAGCAAGGCAAGTATGGGAGTACTTGTGCTTATGTACTAATCTGTAGTGAACAATTTCATATAGGGTGTGGTGAAACGCATGTGACATTGTTCACTACAGATTAGTACGTAAGCACAAGTTAAGTCTATGCTTACCTTGCTTACTGGGTCATCAGTCCCTGTCAGGAATTATACTTTTGAAAACAGGCTTTGATTCTGTAGGAAGGTGGTGTCGGGTTGGGAGAGAGACAGATGCCGGCCATATCTAGAAGTAGAATCTTTGATGTGGTGATCTGCAGATGGTCTGGTAAGCAAGGTAAGCATAGTGCTTACCTTGCCTATTGGATAATCCACCCCTGCATATAGAGTTGGTATGAATTGGAATTGACTTAAGAGCACCCAACAACAACAACCTTGGCTATACACTTGAATGATGCTCAATTTTTGCTTTGGGTCTAGTCATCAGAATTCCTTCTAGTGGTGTGTAAGTAACAATTTATACAATAACAGGGTCTGATGTTTCAGTGCAAATGAAAATTCTAAGCATTAAATCATGAAGACATTGTGGGTTTGATTATTCTTAATGTTTGTAAAGCCTTGAAATAGTTGAGGGAATTTTATTATGCATTTCAAAATGCATATTTAATATTTCTGACCATGAAAAGGTAATAGAGAGTTTATTCCCAAACTTGCAAATGAATCAGGGAGGTTCAAGGAGGGCAGTGCTCTGGAGAATGGTATTTGAATTTTAAATGACATTGTTAAATTGAAATCAACAAAATGAAGCTTAGCAGGGACCAGTGGAAGTCATGTTGGGGGCAGGGGTGGAGGGGAGAGGCACAATTGCAAAAAATGGGGATTCTGCAGGAAAATGGCCTATACCCAACTCAGCAGATCATAGAAAAATAATACATTAGGCCTACTTATCTTTTTTTCTTTTTCTTTATTACTTAAATAAACTATTAGAATGCATAGATCACTGCCTACCAAGCCAACTTTATCCTCTCTGTCTTTTACCCTTTTTCTTCCTTATTCTCCTTGTCCTCCTTCTACTTTCATCTTCTTCTACTTTTTTTTAGTGTTTTTGTTGCCTACAGAAGTCACCTGGTTGGTCCTGACCCTCATGGCAAAAGTGGTAAAGACAGAACAGGAATCTAGAAATGGCCTTACATGCTTTCCACCTTACATGCTGGGAATCTTCCCAGTTCCTTGAGATTCAATTTGGTAAAGCTGAGCGTGTTATGGTTCTGTAACAGGGTACTAACTTTCCTCTCTCCCAGGTTATAACAGATGCCTGAGAATCTTGCAAAAAGGGAGGAGCATTAACCAGCTCCTGGTCATAAAAATATAGCCAGGTTTATCTGTGGCCTGAGCTATGCTATGTCAAGGCCCTGAGCTGCCTGTCTTACCAACAGGAGACAGAGATAAGCATTAAAAATACATGCTTAGGATAGAGTTATATTTCACTTTATAGGAGCGGCCTAATGGTTCTTAGAAATGCTTGTGTTTTTTTGCACACCCCTAGCACGTATGAGATTAAAATTACTTCAGATCCTCAATATCATTTTACATTGTCTTTTTTTTTTTTTTTTAAATTTTAGTCATTCTAGTTAGTGTGAAATGGTTTCTCATTGGGGTTTCACTTTGCATTCTTCATTGTGTTTTCAATTTGCATTTCCAGAATGACTAATGATGTTAAGCATCTATTCACATGCTTACTGACCATTCATGTATCTTCCTTCATGAAATGTCTGTCCAATACTTTTGCTCATTTTTAATTAGATTGTTGGTCTTTTATTATTGATTTTTAGGAATCCTTTCTATATTCTTGATACAATTTCTTTTTCACATATGCATTTTGAATATTTTCTACCAGGCTGTGGCTTGCCTATTCACTTCCTTAATGGTGTTTTTTTGATGAGCAGATGGTTTTAATTTGATGATTTCCAATTTATCAGGTTTTTATTTCCTATTATGGTTGGTGATTTTTGGGTTCATTCTAAGAAATCTGTCTTCCACAAGGCATTTATCCTCTTATATTTATTCTCTTGAGAGCTTTATATACTAGCTTTTATTTTTTTATTTTTTAAATTTTTTATTAAATGCATGATTATTTCAAATTAATTTTTGGATATGGAGTAAGGTGGAAGCAGAAGTCTACCCCCCTCCATCTGAATATTCTGTTGTTCCAGAACTATTAGTTAAAAACACTTTCTTCCCATTTAATTAACTTTGTATTTTTGTCAACAACTAATTGACCACACTCAATATTAATATTAACACTAGTATGGCAGTTCATCCTAGACTGATATATGTATTCAACACAATCTTGATCTGAATTATAGCAAGTTTTTTTTTTTTTTTTTTTAGCAGAACTTGACAGGCTGATTCTAAAGTCTATATGGGAATGCAAAGGATCCAGAGTAACAAAAGCAATTTTTTTTTTTTTTTTTAAAGAAAAAGTTGGAAAGTTTACTGTACTGGACTTTAGGAGTTACTACAAAATTACAGTGATTAAGACAGTTTAGGTATTTGCAAAAAGATAGATGAATAGATCAAAGGTACAGGATAGAGAGTCCAGAAGTAGAAAAACACAAAAGTCAATTGATTTTTGACAAAGGTGCCAAGGCAATAAGATGAAAAAAATGACTTTTCAACAATAGAATATCTGTATGGTAAAATATGGACACTGACCCTTGCCTCACACCATACACAAAAATGAACTCAAATTGGATTACAGAACTAATTTGAACTATAAATCTTCCAAGACAAAATCTTTGTGATTGTGGGGCAGGTGAAAGTTTTTGGTTAGAAGACAATGGTAAGACATACAAGAAATATAAAAGATAAATTGAATTACACTTCAATAAAATAAAAATCTGCTCTCAAAAAAAAAAAAAGACACCATGAAGTAAACAAAAAAAGGCAAAACACAGACTGATAGAATATATTCACAACACATATTTCAGACAAAGAAATTGTACCTAGAGTATATACTTCTACAACTCAATCATAAGAAAACAAACATCCCAGAAAGAAAGTTGATAAAATAATTGAAAAAAATATGAATGGCTAATAAGCACATGAAAAGATACTCAACATCATTCCCTATCAGGGAAATAAAAATTAAAATTAAAAACACAGTGAGATACCACTAAATACCCATTAGAATGACTAAAATTTAACAACTACCACCACCAAAAAAATAAAATAAAATAAAAAGTCTGGTCATTTTAAGTACTGGTAAAGATGTGAAACAACTGCAATCCTCATACACTCTTGATGGAAATGCTATCACAGCCTTGAAAAAAGTTTTGGAAATTTTTGGAAAAAGTTTGGTAGTTTCTTAAAAACTTCAACATATGACTACAGTATAAACCAACCCCATTGCCATCGAGTCAATTCTGACTCATAGGGACCCTATAGGACAAAGTAGAACTGCCCCATAGGGTTTCCAAAGTTGTAAATCTTTATGGAAGCAGACTGCCATATCTTTCTCCAATGGAGTAGCTGATGGGGTTTGAACCTCTGACTTTTCCATTAGCAGTTGAAGACTTTAACCACTGCACCACCAGGGTTCCTTACAATGTAGCCAAGTCATTTCACAACTAGGTATCTACCCAACAGAAAAGAAAACAAATGTTCACAGGAAGACTTTTACAACTATTCATGGCAGTTTATTTGTAATAGCCTACAACAGTAAACAACCCAAATATTCGTCAAGGTGAATAGATAAGCAAATGGTGCTACATCCATACAAGGAAATCCTACTTAGCAATAAAAAGGAATAAACTATTGATACACACAACAACATGAAAGATTCTCAAAATACATAGTGAAAGGAGTCAGGTAAAATGGAGTATATATACTCTATGATTCCATTTACATTAAAATTTAGAAAATACAAAGTAATCTATAATATCAGAAAGCAAACCAGTGGATCTTAGAGACAGGAGTTTTGAGGTGTGAATGGATTACAGATTAGCACAAAGATATTTTCAGGAGTGATGGAAATGTTTATGTTTATTGTGGTTATGATTTTAAGGCTATAAACACATACCAAAACTGATCAAATTATATACTATAAATATATGCAGTTCAGCGTATTTTAATAACATGTTAACAAAATTGAAACATCAATTTATTGTATATGTGTGAGTCTAGTAGTTTCACTCCTTGGGATTTATCCAAGAGAGATGAAACAGATAACCACATAACACACTTATAAAAGAATATTCATAGCGAATTTATTCATTATAGTCAAAAACTAGAAACAACACAAATGGCCATCAGTGGGAGAATGAATAAATAAAATTGTGGAATAGTCATGTTGCTGTTATTGTTAGGTGTCATCACATTGGCTCTGACTCATACAGATGCTATGTACAACAGAACCAAACCTGCCCGGTCCTGTGCTATCCTCACAATTGTTGTTATGCTCGAGCCCATTGTTGCAGCCACTATGTCAAACCATCTCTAGAAGGTTTTCTTTTTTGCTGACTGTCTACTTTACCAAGCATGTTGTCCTTCTCCAGGGACTAGTCCCTCCTGATAACATGTCCAAAGTACCTGAGACTAAGTCTTGCCATCCTTGCTTCTAGGGAACATTTTAGCTGTACTTCTTCTAAAACAGATTTGTTTGTTCTTCTGGCAGTCCAGGGTATATTCAATATTCTTCACAAAAAACCGTAATTAAAAGGCATTGATTCTTCTTCAGTCTTCCTTATTCGTTGCCCAGCTCTCGCATGCGTATGAGGCAAGTGAAAATACTATGGTTTGGGTCAGGCAAACCTTAGTCCCCAAAGTGACATCTTTTCTTTTTAACACTTTGAAGAGGTCTTTTGCAGCAGATTTGTCCCAGTGCAATGCGTCGTTTAATTTCTTGACTGCAGCTTCCATGGGCATTGATTGTGGATCCAAGTAAAATGAAATCCTTGACAACGTTAATCTTTTCTCTGTTTATCATGACGCTGCTAATTCGTCCAGTTGCGAGGATTTTTGTTTTCTTTATGTTGAGGTGGAATCATACTGAAGGCTGTAGTTTTTGGTCTTCATCAGTAAGTGCTTCAAGTCCTCTTCACTTTCAGCAAGGCAAGGTTGTGTCATCTGTATATTGCAGGCTGTTAATGAATCTTCCTTCCTCTAATCCTGATGCCATGCTCTTCTTCATATAATTAAGCTTCTCAGATTACAGAGTGAAAAAGAATGGTGAAAGGATGTAACTCTGACTTTAAACCACACAGTATCCCCTTGTTCTGTTCAAAAGACCACCTCTTGATCTATGTGCAGGTTCTCCATGAACACAAGTAAGTATTTTGGAATTCTCATTCTTCACAATATAATCCACAATTGGCTATGATCCACAAGTCCAATGCCTTTGCATAGTCAGTAAAACACAGGGAAACATCTTTCTGGTGTTCTCTGCTTTCAGCCAACATCCATCTGACATAAGCAGTGATATCCCTCATTCCAAGACCTCTTCTGAATCCGTCTTGAACTTCTGGAAGTTCCCTGTGGATGTAGTGCTACAGCTGCTTTTGAATGATCTTCAGAAAGATTTTACTTGTGGGTGATATTAATGATATTGTTTGATAATTTCTGCATTCAGTCGGATCACCTTTCTTTGGAGTGGCCACAAATATGAATCTCTTCCAGTCTATTGGCCAGGCAGCTGTCTTCCAAATTTCTTGACAGATGACTGAGCACCTCCAGTGCTGCATCCATTTGTTGAAACATCTCAATTGGTACTCCATCAGTTCCTGGAGTCTTATTTTTCACCAGTGCCTTCAGTGCAGCTTGGACTTCTTCCTTCGGTACCGTCAGTTCTTGATAGTATGCTACCTCTTGACATGTTTGAAGGTCAACCAGTTCTTTTCTGTATAGTGACTGTGTGTATTCCTTCCATCTTCTTTTCATGCTTCATGCATCGTTCAATTTTTTGCCCATAGAATCCTTCAGTATTGCAACTAGCAGCTTGAATTTTTTCTTCAGTTCTTTTAGCTTGAGAAATGCAGAGCATGTTCTTCCCTTTTGGTTTTCTAACTCCAGGTCTTTGCATATGTCATTATAATACTTTACTTTGTCTTCTCAAGCTGCCCTTTGAAATCATCTGTTCAGCTCTTTTACTTCATCATTTCTTCTGCTTGATTTAGCTACACTACCTTCAAGAACAAGTTTCAGAATCTCTTGTGACATCCATTTTGGTCTTTTCTTTCTTTCCTGTCTTTTTAATGACCTCTTGTTTTCTTCATGTATAATGTCCTTCATGTCATTCCACAACTCGTCTGATCTTCTGTCATTAGTGTTCAATGAGTCAAATCTATTCTTGAGGTGGTCTCCAAATTCATGTGGGATACACTCAAGGTCATATTTTGGCTCTCGTGGACTTGCTCCAATTTTCTTCAACTTCAATTTGAAACTTGCATAGGAGCAATTGGTGGTCTGTTCCACAGTGGGCCCCTGGCCTTGTTCTGACACATGATATTGAGCTTCTCCAACATCTCTTTCCACAATTTGAGTCCTGTGTATTTCATCCAATGAGATCCATGTGTATAGTTGCCATTTATGTTGTTGACAAAAGGTATTTGCAGTGAAAAAGTCATTGGTCTTGCAAACTTCTATCATGCAATCTCTGGCATCATTTCTATCACTGAGGCCATATTTCTCAACTATTGAACCTACTTCTTTATTTCGAATTTTTGCATTCCAATCACCAGTAATTATCAATGCATCTTGGTTGTATGTGTGATCAATTTCAGACTGCAGAAGTCAGTCAAAACCTTCAATTTCCTCATCTTTGTCATTAGTATTTGGTACATAAACTTGAATAATAGTCCTATTAACTGGTCTTCCTTGTAGGCATACAGATATTATCCTATCGCCAACAGCGTTGTACTACGAGGATAGATTTTGAAATGTTTTTTCAACAGTGAATACAATGCCATTCCTCTTCAATTTGTTATTTCCAGCACAGTAGACCATATGATTGTATATTCATACAATGGAATGATACTCAGTACTTAAAAAGTGTGAGGCTTCTGATACGTGTAACAACATGTATGATTCTCATAAGCATTGTATTATGCAAAAGTAGCCAGATTTCACCCCCAAACTAAATATACTGTATAAATTTATTCATATGAATTCCAAGAAGACACAAAACTAATCCATGAAAATTAAAAAAAAAAAAAAAAAAAGAGTCATTTCCTTTTTGGAAGAGGGGGATAAAATTGACTAGAAACCACCAGAGAAGTTTCTATGGTAAATATTTATCTTGTTTTAGAGGAAGGAAAGAAAGGAGAGAGGGAGTGAGGGAAGGATGGAAGAAAATAATGAAAGGAGGGAGGCAGGGAGGAAAGGAGGGAAGAATTCAAACACCATCTTCTCCTTGAAGCCTCTCTGGGTCCTCAGCTAAAATTGGCATTTTTAAAAATTAATAAAATAAGCCACTCATCCACCTATACTGCATTGCTTAACTGGCTTGAAATACTCAGTGAGTAATAGTTTTAAAATAAGAGTTCACCATAATTCAGGGTAACCAAATAGTTGACGAGGAAACTTCTTCTTTATAGAAGAATTCTAAGTGGGAAAGAGAATAATGAAATTAAATATTACTGTTTTACAACCTCTAATAAAGTAATGGTTCTAGGCAATGCTCACCAGTGGATACTAAAACTATTAGGTAAAATATTGATGGCAAAGTTTAAAAGAGATGACCAGGCCGAACACCTGAACCCACTGATCAGTCTTAGCATCACTAAAATGGAGATAACCTGTTACTTGATGCCTGCCTTAACATGGGTGCAGATCTGCTAAGCACTGCCTGTAAAATATTCTTGAATAACTGACTCTGAATCTAATCAAGGTCTAACTAGGCAAAATATGGATAAGAGAGGAACAATTTAAACAACAGTATAAAGAAACAATCAGACAAATCTAGAATACGGGCCAATTCACAAGACAAATAGTCCACTTTCCCAAACAAAATGTTCAGGGGAGAGGGGCTGTCGTTGTAGAGACTTAAGAGAAGTTACAACCAAATTCAATGTATGAACCTTTTTTGGACCCTGATTTGCACAAACTACAAAAAGACATGCCTAAGATAATTAGGAAATTTGAATATGGTCTAGTTATTAAATGATATGGACAAAATGTCTTTAATTTTATAAGGTGTTAAAACGACGTCGTGGTAATATTTTTATTGGCATGACCTTATCTGTTGAAGAAGCATACTGAAGTATTTATGGCTGAAATAATGTGATGTCTGTGATCGGCTTTACATTTGTTGTTGTGTGCTGTCCAGTAGATTCCTACTCTTCGCAATCCCCTGTGACAGAGTAGAACTGCCTCATAGAGTTTTCTTGGCTGTAGTCTTTACGGAAGCAGATGAGCAGGTCTTTCTCCCTCTGAACCACTGGGTGGGTTTGAATCACCAACTTTTCAGTTAGCTGTCAAGCTCAACCATTTGCACCACCAGGGCTCCTTGGGTTTACAGTACTCCTGAAGAAATTGAAGGAGTGAGGGTAGGTGAGAAAACAGAGGCAAAATGGGTGATGGGTTACATACATGTTATATATTGAACTGTGTCCCTCCCAAAACGATGTTGAAGTCCCAACTCCTGTATTTGTATGTGACCCTGTTTGGAGATAGGAGTTTTCTTTCGTCATGTTAATGAGTCATGCTGGAGTAGGTGGATCCTACCTAAATCTAATCCCTTTCAATGGTCTCTTTTAAAGGTGAGTATAGACAAAGAGACCAATTGCTAGAGAAGGACAGGGTCAGTAAAAATAAGGGAAATTCTCAGCGAGATGGATTGACATAATAACCACTACGATGGACTCACATATACCAATGATCATGAAGAAGGAGCAGGACCAGGCAACACTTCGATCTGTTATACTTAAGGTTGACGTGAGTCAGAAATGACTCAATGTCAACTAACAACAACAACAACAAACAGAGAAATGCACGCACGCGGGAGAAGACACCGTGTGATGACAGACACACACAGCAGATGCAGATGCAGCTATAAGCCCAGGAACACCAAGGACTGCAAGGCAGCTAGAAACAGTTCTAGAAACTTAGAAGCAAAGAAGGACCTCCCTGTAGACCTATGCCCTGAATTGGAACTTTTAGCTTCCTGAACTGTGAGGAAATAAATTTCTGTTCTTTACTGTTACTGTTCACTGTTCTGTTATGGCAGCACAGGTAACTAAGGCAGTACAGGTTTACTACACTATTCTTTCTTACTAGTATTGTGTATGTTTTAAAATTTCCACAAGAAAAGAGTAAAATGCCTACTAAAAATGCACATTCCATATTTTTGGTCTTCTTAATATTTTAGTTAACAGCTAATGATACTTATGTATCCTAATTTCATCTTCTATCCCAATTTTGTGAAATGCATTTATTTTTACCTCGTAACAGTTTAGGAGAACCAACCATGTATTAGAACACATTTTCATCATCAGAGGCATATCAATGTACTCATAATTCATTTTCCCATTCTTATCACTAATTTTTTCAGCTTATTCTTCCTGTTACTATAAAAGAAAAAGTACAAAATACATGTAAAACTTAATTTTCTCTCAGATGCTTCCCATCTGCAAAGCCAGATTATGTTCACAGGTTTACCAGAGAATCCTGCTGTGAGTGGGCTGCATACTGCCCTTTGAGTGGTCCAATGAGGCCCCAGCACACCCAGGAAGTAGACTAGAACCACATACTGAAAATAAACCACATTTTATTTTAGTTTTTGCTTTTTCTAATAGTACTGAAGAAATTCACAGTTTTATAAAGGGACAAAGGAGAACAGTTAACTATCTTTTTTTTTATTCATCAAATCCTTGTGTTGTTGTTGCTGATGTGTGCCATCAAATTGATTCCAACTCATAGCAATCTTATATGTCAGAGTAGAGCTGCCCCATAGGGTTTCCTAGGTTGAGGTCTTTAAAGGAGCAGATAACCAGGTCTTTTCTCCCGTGAAGCAGCTGGTGAGTTTGAACTACCAAACTTTTTGTTAGCAGCTGAGTGCTTAACTGTTGCACCACCAGAGCTCCTTCAAATCCTGGTATAGATATGTGATTCTCTATTTGCTGATTATGTTCCAATCAAAATGATTTCATTGCCCTTCCTAGAAACTCCTGGACTTATTCTCACGTAGGCTTTTCCCTGGCTCCTTCATATAGCTCCAGGCTCAGCTCAAATGTCATCTGACATGGATGGTATATTTATAGGATACTTTAAAAATCAGATTCTGCTCCTAGCTACCTCCACATTTTATAGAAGAAAAAGACACTAAGACTCGTGAAGCTTTTCAACATATACACACACAAAATCCTATAGATAATCAGGGTACTAGTCTAAAGCATCCAAGCCACATCCTCTCCAGCCAACCATTTACCCAATATTAGTGATGGCATTATTGATCAATTATATGAAATTTTATACACAGCAGACATTTACTTGCAACTTCTGAGTTAAAGAACCTGTATAAAGATATGCTTGTTCCACTTCTATTTTCCTTGCTTTCCTACTTGATCTTTCTCTAGAGGAACAGTTTTCAATACTTTGACTTAGGCTCCCTTGGAGGTGAAAAAGAATAGTTTTTTTTAAACAAATGTGAGGACAAAGAAACCTATGGTTTTAAGTCCTAATTGCAAATGCTATGAAGGGAAGTGGGCCAGCCCTCCCCGGGGGATCCCGCGTGTCCTCGTTCTTGTGACCAACTAAGCTGCTGATTTGATGTGCCAGGGAATTGGGATGTATTCTTCACTGGAGAAATCCCAAACTGCCTGACAAAACCTGAAACATTTGACCTTTCCAGGCTTGCCTCTTTTATTATTTAAAATGAAAAGAGAAGAAGAAAAATGAGAGAGCATGTAGAACTATACAAAAATCTGCTTATCAAAAGTCATCTTCAGCAGTACCTAAAACCGTTTTTAAATGTGAGCACAGAATTGTTACCTTCAGGGTTAGATTGGGCCAAATTGAAAGGCCAACCCATATTCAGAGAGCTTTTCTTGTTATGAGGCTCTTTTAGCAGACTGGCATCGAAGGCCTATACGTATGCATGAAGGTATATGTGCATGGATATTCCTACCATGGGTATGTTTTAACATTTCCATAACTTACTCTGTTCTTAAGGGAAAACATGAGTTATAGTATTCCTGAAGAAAATGATAAGACAGAACAAAATGAGTAATATGAAGCTTTAAGAAAATAAGAAATTTAATACATTAAATCTGATAGATTTCATGATTTTGGAAAGATACAATATAGTTCTAGTTAGAATATATACATATGTATATTATATATATATATATATATATATGTATGTATAAACAAATATCTAAGACCTCTCTGGTGAATTATCTAAAATAACTTCTCTTCCTTGGCAATGGATACCCAACATCATTTGACACCTGGAGTTTTTATATTTGGGACACATCATGGGATAAAACATCAAAGCAGCATATTAGAAATTCTAATAGCTTTTTTCTTTGTAACATGCTAAACCATATGTACAAGAATCTTGAGTTCTAGTATATTGGCAAAATGGAAAGAAAGGTAATAGATTAATTATTCTCTGATGGTTGGATCATTTCTCCATTAAGTATTCTCTGCACAAGGTGACATGGGGAATCCATGCCATTGACCAACAAGACCCATGAGACCATGTTTTGAATAATAATAGCAAAACTCAGCCCTGTATTTTAACCTGTCTTTTCTTTTGCTTAGGAAGTTGTGTTGCACATTTATGATCCCTATCTATCCTTAAAACCATATTTTCGTATTTGCTATTTTCTCATACAGATGACAAATTAAAACATCCTGAAGAAGATAAAAAAAAAAAAAAAAAGGACAAGGAGAACAATGATGATGATGATGAGAAGGAGGAGGGGGAAGAGAAGCAGGAACAGGAGTAAAAAGATGAGTGAAATAAGCCATATGACGAAGGAGAAAGAAAAAAGAGAGGAGAAATGTAAAAGATTGTAAATTACTTGTAAAACTATCAACTCCCATGCGTTTGTCATCGTTTCTCCCACCAGCCCACAACTCTTGCAGTCCCCTGACTTCTTGCCTTGGATTGTGTCATTCTTTACTCAGGTAACACCCTATTCTCTATCTCTACCTGGTCAAACACTTGGCTGCTAACCTAAATGTTGGTGGTCCAAACCCACCAGCCACTCCACAGGAGAAAGATGTGGCAATCTGCTCCCGTAAAGATTATAGCCTTGGAAACCCTATGGGGCAGTTCTACTCTGTCCTATAGGGTCACTATGAGTTGGAATTGACTCAACAGCAGCAGCCTGTCAAATTCTCTGGCCTCCCAGAGTTTCTTGCAGTCCTCTACATCTGAGCAAATCATTCCCATTGCCTCACCCTGCTCTTTATCATCGTCTTTATTTACTCTCTCACTCTACTTCAAAATCATACATCCCACTGCCTTGCTCCAAGAGTCCCAATGCTTCTCACTCTCAGCAAATGATCTACAAAGCAAAGAAAATTGAGGCAATATCAGGTCAGTATTTCTTCAACCCATGCCTGATCTATACGTATAACTGCAGTGTTGTAGTTTTGAAGAAAATGATTTGGCCCAGAGGGAGGGGAAAGAAGAGAAGATAATCTACGCAGTGACCGGATCTTCTGCTTCTCGGCTCTTAAGGTGTGAACTGAAGCTGTTGTGAATAACTAGCGGAGTCACAAGATGCTTGTTACTATCACTACTTTATTGTTACTCTACTACAGCCTCTGATGCTGGTATGTCACAAACTGCTTTATACATGCTCTTGCAATTTGTGAAGCAGGCTGCATGTGAAAAACATTTTCATTTGTTTTAGTATCAAAAGACTTAGGAAAAAGCAAAGAGAGAAAAAAGACCCAATCCCTAGGTGGTGCAAATGGTTAATGTACCCAGTTGTTAAGTGGAAGTTCGGAAGTTGAAGTCCACCCAGAAGCACCTTGAAAGAAAGGCCTGGTCACCTACTTCTGAAAAATCAGCCATTGTAAACTCTATGGAGCACAGTTCTACTTTGACACACAAGGAGTCACCATGAGTTGGAATCAACTCAGTAACAACTGGTTTTTTATACAGAGCAAAACCTTGACCAGTAATAGAACTAGGACATTTGTAAATGCCAGGTTTTCCCTAAAGCATATAAAACATCTTTCTAATGTTTTGGCTTTTAGATTTTCACTACAAAGTCTTCTGTTTAGTATTATGTCTTTTAATACCCATTACTACAGCATCTGAAAATGAATAAACTAATCAGTTTCAATTACTAACAAGGGAAAAATATATATTTATCCTCACTTTAATTTTAGCCAAACATTTCAATTTATTGGAAGACATGTTAAAGACCATTCATATCCTCGATTACAGGGATGTCATACAAGCATAGAGAAAGGGTCTGGGTGTGAATAATCCTATTAATCCCAGATACCTTTGTATATGTTGTTGTTGTTGTTAGGTGCCATCCAGTCAGTTCAGACTCATAGCGACCCCACGCACAACAGAATGAAACACTGGCTGGTCCTGCGCCAGCCTCACAATCATTGTTATGCTTGAGCCCATTGTTGCAACCTTTGTATGTAAAGTGAGATAAAGGAAAAGTCTTCCACTTAGGTTCAGACACCAGCTGTTAAGCCACTGGAATTAGAAGACTTAGTTTAACGGGAAAAAAATGTGGAAAATAAAACCAAACTAACAGAAGTTGGCAGATTTAGATAGTCAATTCAACATAGGTACATAAAATGATGTGAGTGTCAAAAAATTCTGAAGGAATTTTTGGATGCCTCTATAGAATGGTAATATCTTGAATGAGGGACTTGATAGTCCCGTTTTACACTGGTAAGAGTTTTTAGAAAGCAATGGTTAAAAGCATGAGCTTTGAAGTGAGACGGTCCTGGGTGAAGTGAGACAGACTCTGTGATACCGTGGTTTTTAAAATCCCAATGCTTCAGTTTCTTCTATAAAATGGCCATAAAATGTTTACCTCACAGGGTTTTGTGTTCCTTAAATGAGATAATTTAAGTAAAATACTCAACACTGCTCATAGTTAGTCGTCAATAAGTATTAGTTGTTATGATGTTACGTATTATTTAAGAGATTAATTATCAAACTGATTTAAAATCAGGGTGGGAAAGAGATTTTTTAAAACTGTCAGAATTGGCAGGGTTAAAGAGAGTGGTGATATTTAACCTTACAGGTAAGGAGGTTCATGGCACACAGCACAGATCTTTCAACTTTATGAAAGGCTGTCATGAGGAAGAACATTTTAATTTGTAATGTATTCTGCCAAAGACAGGAGGCCATATGATATAGATTCAATTGATTAGGTTCTTGGGGGTCAAGTGTTACAAAACCATAACTAGTATTAATACATGCTGTGTGAACATGGGCATGTTACATAACATATCTGATTATCAGTTAGTGTTATGTTTAATGAGGGATATTGAATAGATGAAATGAAGTTGAATGTACAAAGAACCAATGGGTAGAAACTACCAAAGGCCAGGAGCCTGACTCCATGGAGATGTTCTGACGGGGGCTCTGCGACTACTGAGCAACTATACTGCTAAAAAGAGATTTAATCCTTTGTCCAGTTAGTGTCTATGGTTCCCCCTAAAACCAAAAGATATCACTGCCACAAAATAAGTGACCACATCCTCACCTTCTAGCTCTGCTAAAAGTGGCTATAACTGTGTCTACCTCCTAACAAGTATTTAAAAAAAAGGATATCCTTTTTTCTTTTATAGAGTCCAATAACAAACTCTAAAATCAGGGAGAGTTGAAACAAACACACTTCTCTTCCGGTGGCCTTTCTGTTAGGAAGATGAAGATGAATTATACTGTGCACTTGGGATAAAGAATCAGTGAAATGTCATTCATAAATCAAATTTTCACTCAAAGACAAAATCTGAAAAACTGCAGCCATGGCCTTTGGGTCCGTGGCTTGTTATAATGATCCCATTTCAAACTTTTTCAAAATGAGATCATTCTTTTAACAAGATTATTTTGGTACCTTTTATACAGAACTGAGGCAGTTCAGCCTTATAAATAATTCTGTTATTTAGTGATAAGTCACTGTATAACAAAAGTTACATTCATGCATTCTTTAAAACTGAGCTTCCTACTCCCTTGAAAAGCTCAAAGAATCGAACCTCAGTAATAACCCGTATAGCTGTAATGATTCCAGAGTCTTTAATTAGCTTAAACATAACTCTGTAATTATCAAAGTAATGGAAATTTAAATGAACTTGAAACACTAAATTGCGTTTAATGAAGTATCAATTTTTTGTTAGAACTCCCAATGTTGGCAGGGTTGTAATGAAAATGATAGACTAATTCATTGCTATTGGCATTATAAATTGATCAATTCACGCATAAAGCAAAACAATATGTAGCAAAAAAACCCATGAAGACAGTCATATCTTTTGACTCAATACTTCCATTTCTAGATGTATCCTAATAATTCAGCAGGCGTATAAAGATGATCATTACAGTATTATCAATCATATTGCAAAACAAAAACATTAACAAAAATCTGGAAACAATTGAAGCATTCTACAGTGGCGAACAATTTAATAAATTATAGCTAGTAATAAAATCATATATAACAGAAAATGATCAATATTTAGACATATGGCAAAAATATTTGATATATTAAGTGAAAATTGCAGACTAGACACTAATATTCACCCTATTGTATATATAAAATATGTCTATGCATGAAATACACAAGGGACAATTTTAAAGCTTATTAAATAATTTTTTTAAATTTTCATATTTTAGTTGTTAATTGCCATTTCAATAAAAAGAAATGAAAGACCCAAAATTGCCAGAAGATTAGGTAGGTAGATAAAACTGGCAATCAGGTGACAGGACTCTTGAGTTCCAAGAGCTTTAGAGAGCTTTCCATGCAATCTGAAACCTCACAGTTCTTTAAGTCTAAGTCCCTGACAGCTGTGATCTCATGCCAGTCTCCTTACCCTTCCAAGTTCTACCTTCCTTCTATGATTTTTACACTTTATGATAAAGAAAGTTTTTAGTAGACAGTTTAAGATTTTCAAATACTTTGAAAATGAAAATGCCTAATCAAATACTAATTAATAAAAATATTAGCTGGGGGTGAACAACCAAAGATTCCCAGGGGAAATGAGACCCTTTCGTAGGTGGAATGTGAGATAATGCCGGTTCGTTAAGAGGGAAACGCTATTTTCCCCTGTGTAGATCTCAGACTAAGTGAGACAAACTCCTTACTTAGATGGTTAATTAGAATTATCTGGTACTATATATTGATGGATCTATATTTAGCCCCTTGATTCTTAACAAATAAAAAATCCATTTCCCCAGGCTGACCCATTAATTGAAGTCATTCTTTTGGTTTTGTTTTGCTTTTTTTTTTTTTAAACATATGCAATTTTGTCACTGTAAATTTTAATTTCCCAAATGACAAAACATTTCAGAGTATCTCTAAGGCTCTTGGAACTCAGGCTCAGCCACAGAGGTACTACGCACATGGGGCCAAACTTCCCTCTGCAGTCTATCAAGGTCCTTCTAATTAGCCTTTTGCCACATAACATCCCACCAATTTTAAGAGATTTAGGGTTCTTAATCCCCCATCAGCAGTTGCATTACTAAGATGATTGAATTTGGAAACTGTAGACAAGTAAGGTAGACATTACAAGTTCTAGTCGGTGGGTTATGTTTAATGGAGATGAATTTAGACTACTTGATGGAATATGCCAGAGTTAGAGTTGAATTTTCCAGGCTTTTTTAGTCAACTTTGTTATATCACTTGTTGTTAGCTGCCCTTGACTCAGCCCCCTACTTATGGGCACCCCATGCCCAAGGGAACAAAGTGCTTCCTCTCTAAGCCAAACCAAAACTAAGGCTCTTGACCTGGAGTCGACTCTGAGTCAAGGTGACCCCATGTGTGTCAGAATAAAACTGTGCTCCATAGGGTTTTCAGTGGCTGATTTTTTGGAAGTAGGTCACTAGGCCTTTCTTCCAAGGCCTCTGGTGGACTTTCAGTTGGCAGTCAAACACGTTAACCTCATTTGTACCATGCACCTAAATCATTTATTTTTCTCCATATGTAAAATATAGCTAGAAAGATCTTGTGGTAGCAACTTCTTATGGATATTTGAAGGATAATTAGTTAAAGAGGACATTCTAGCTTGCTGGGCAAAGGTAAAACACGAATACAGGGGAACCCACATATCCTATAACCTATTCTGACTATTTTCCTACATCCCTTTTCTACTATTTGAGTGCAGAGATTTGCTATGTCTTATGCAAGCCACTTGCCATCGACTGCACTATTTGTGGACTATTTATTTTATTTGTAATGGCAAATTATACACTATGTACTAATCTCTCATGCATACTAACCTAAAAATATGACATAATAACAAAGCCTTTGTATGTCCAAAGAGCTATAGAGACAGAAATTGATTATTTTCTTTTCTCACTGGAATACAGCCTTGTCTCATCAAGGCCCAAATTATTCAATATTCTTGCAGCTTCCTTAAAACTAAGCTGGTATCAGAGCTGGGAGCACCTTTATTCCTACAAAACCTAAAATAATCAAGTTTTCTATGGTCCTTAGAAAGTCAATTACATTGTTCTTGTTTTATAGGAATAGAATTTGAAATGGCTGTGGCTTTTTAAGTTCTCAGTATTTATTCCTATTCCTAATAATCATAATAATAAACAAGCCATTTGTTGGTAAAGTAAAATACTGCATTCACTGCAGAGTTACTGGACTGATATGCTATGTGTTTCCCATTATATTAGTTTAATTTTGTCAGCTGTCCTACTGTAACCTTGTATTTCTCATGGGTTCATATGAGATTTTACTCTCATTTTTTCAGCTTCTTTTTTATTAGGTATTTCCTTCTTATCAGTTATTTATTTATAGCTTTCACCATACCCATTTGATCTGAATAAACTGATTGGATATGTGCTTTCTCTTTATAACCAAGCTCAATTTTTGATAGTGTATTTACATCAGATTTTTATATAGTATCAAGAAGATCCATAATTTAAAGAATGACCTTGATTTGCTTTTTCTGATTTTTTTGTAGGTGGGTAAAGTGGAAGGTAAAAAAGAGGTACAATTGCATGTAATTTCCTTCTAATAGTCACTATCCTTCTTTAATGACATTCTGAAATAAGGATTCTTTTAAAAATAAGCCTACCTCACTATTAACTTAAAAGCTACAATTTCTAAGTCACTGGATTTTATCACTTTTTGTGTTATTTGGGGATATGGAAAGCCAGAAGTTAAATTTCTTGCATTAGGGTCCCAAAGAATTTCTAAGTCTGCTGAGAATCCTTCCAATAGTCATAGAAACCTACTTCCTACTTTACTATGGTGGCAGATCATATTACTGTTCATTCATATTTTGTGACCTTCCCTACAATGGCCCCTCCTAGTGGGAAGATTACATATCCTCATCTTGTTGAAGTAAGACATGGCCACATAACTTGGTTTATCCAACTCAAGGCAATGTTCCAGACAGAGGCTACTCTATCACCTAAGATCCTGAGATGAAGATGACATGGAGCAGGATTTTAGCCAACCCATTAATATATACGTAGAGTGAGTGAGAAAAAATACTTTACAACTATGAGAATTTGGGATTTGGTGGGAGAGGGTCATTTGTTAATGCAATATAACCTACTTTTTCCTAAATGATGCAACTATTAATGTTGAGATACTTTGAAGAACCATGCTGAAAGAAACTCACCAAACAAACAAACAGTAAGTTACACTACAGAACATGCATAAGAAGCAATTACATCAATTTAGTTGACGAAGGTCAGGTAATGGACTTTCACTAACAGCTTGATCGACCGACATTAAAGTGATAGTATCTTCATTCTGCTGAGGACTCAAAGCAAACTCAAAGAAAATGAGGCCTACATAGAGAGACCTTAAGGAATAGGGGATCAGGGGCTGGGCCAGACTGGAATAACTGGCTTTTGAACTGTGTTTAAGGTAATGAATCTACAGCAAGAATCTCTACAGGGAAAGAAGTTCTTTTCAATGGAAGTAATATCAAAGATGAAAAGTGGGGCAAAGGATAATGGGAGAAGGAAGGTTGGATTAAAGTGTAGGATGATAAGGAGTATGGTGATGATTCATGCATATGAATCAGATTTCAATATGGCTCAGGGTAAGGGACTCAGGACTAACAATTATGAATCTGAAGAGTGTTGGAGCCTAGAAGGTGCTGTGAATGCAGTACAGGGATGCCTCTAAAGAGTTGCACTGATGTGCAACATTATACACATTATATACATCAAAAGTTCTGTGATCCTTACCAATACCATTTGCTGTCAAGTCAATTCCAACTCATGGCGACCCCATGTGTGTCAGAGTAGAACTGTGCTCCATAGGGTTTTCAATAACTCATTTTTCAGAAGTAGATCACCAGGCCTTTCTTCTGAGGTGCCTCTGGGTGGACTCAAACCTCCAGCCTTTGGTTAGCAGCTGAGCACATTAACCGTCTGCACCACGCAGGAGGGGAGGGGCTCCTTCTGTGGCCCTAGGGCTTACAGACCTGATGCCTAGAGACAGGTCTGGATCTTGAAGTGAAAACAACACAACTAATATTTGTGTTATTGGCAAAAGAACATGATACCCACTGCCCAAGATGTACCTGTGGGTTCACAGATCACTCTATGTTAGATAGGAATGCTACTTTCAGTATGTGCAAGTTTGTGCTGAAACCTTTTCAATCAAGCACATGGGTATATAACATAAGACCATGTATGACTCTTTATAATTTGAGGTCGTATCAACAGAAACCTCCTTTGAGTGAACCAGACCTGGCCACATCAGTCCTTCATATCTCATTCCATCCTCACAGCAACCAACCTAAGGAGGTGCTATTATTATGCTCTTCTTGTCAATGAGGGCACTGAAGCTTCAAGAGGTCAAATAATTTGCCTTAGACCACATAACTAAAAATAGCAGGGTTAGGTTTTCTGGCTGCAAGTGATCTGGCTTTTTAACCACTAGACTATCTATATAGTCCAAGTTACTGTTTAAATCTATTTACTTAAGAATTTCTTTGTGATTCAACAAAAACAAAATATGGTAAAAAAATGGGAACATATACTTCATACATTTCTTATAAAGATCGTTTCTCACAGTTTGATGGCCCATTAATGACCTTAAAGTTGTCCCCTCACACTTACTTGGCCATGGGAGATGTTTTCAGAACTGGATAATAAAACCATCAAGAGAATCTCTACCCAGAGATCAAAATAAGCCAAAGTAATATCTTAAATTTAATGAAGGTTACACAGAATTCTTTTAGGCTATACCTCTAGGAAAAGAGTCAGCACTAGAGAAGGTCCCTGGAAAAATGTGGGGGAAAATGCTTTCCTTCTCCCTAACGTATGCGGTGAGATGACAGCAAGTCAGGTGCTTTCCCTGAATAATTTGTGAAAATGTGCCCATTCTTGGCTGATGAGACCAGGTTCTGTTTGATCCTTACCTTGTTATTCAAATGGCAGCGCACAGCTCTGGTCAGCAGTCAGCAGCAGTCTGATGAGTAGAGGTGAATGGCGGGCCCATTACCACTGATGAGCCTTTTACCAAAGACAGTTCACACTGTGAGGAGAGAACAAGACTCCAACTGGCTACAAAGTGGGTTTTGGGTAAAAACTCATTATTCTTGGAAATCTAGCACAAAGACCAGAGAGTCATCCTGAGGAGGGCTGAGTGCAGTTCACCTAATTATCAATTACTCTGTATCTTCCTTCCTTCTCTCTTTACTTTAATCTCTTAAATTCATCTTTTGAAATGATGACAGCTTGAGTATTTTTGATCAGAAATACAATCAACCATAGAATTTTAAGCAAAAAGAGTAAAAGATAAACTGTCCCAGAAAAAGCATCATTATGGAAAATGATCTATGATGTGTAATTCTTAGAGTCTAGAGATTATGAGAAAAGAAAAGGAAGGAGAGCGTGACAGTGAGGTCTGTCTACAATCGCACCCCGGAGGGAGGCTCCATTATCTCACAAGCCGTACATGAAGTTCAAAATACAAACCACAGTTTATTTAAAAAAAAAAAGAATAAAGAAGAAAATTGTAGAGCAGGCATACTGATAGAGGCATAAGGGGAAGAGAGAGGATTGTATTCTTTCTACATGATGGTAATCCTTTGTGATGAAGTAGGTAGCTGTGTGTGATTTCAATAACTGAAGTTTTATCTTCCCACCTGGAGCCAAGCCCTTCCCTTCTGTCTTTCCAAGGAGTTTAAAGAAGTGCTCCACTACTAACCAAAAGGTTGGTGGTTCAAACTCACCCACAGGTGCCCTGGAAGACAAGGCTGGCAATCTGCTTCTATGAAGATTCTACTCCAACACGCATGGGGTTGCCATGAGTTGGAATCAACTTGAAGGCAAGTGACAACCCAAGAACAACAACAGGAGATTGATTGCTGTTGTTGTTAGGTGCCGTTGAGTCAGTTCTGACTTATAGCGACCCTGTAGGACAGAGAACTGGCCCATAGGGTTTTCAAGGAGTGCCTGGTAGATTTGAACTGCCAACCTTTTGGTTAGCAGCTGAGCTCTTAACCGCTACACCACCAGAGCTCCAGGAGATTGATCAGGAGATTACATAATCCCCCCGATAACTCCTGTGATTCCATTTTTTTCTAAGTTTTTTAGTTTGTGTTGAACAATATTACAAATATTAAATGTGATAGGTTTTTCTGGAGCTGGGAATAGGATTCAGAATATTTCTCAAGATTTTGGAGAAATATATGTTTTTCCCCCAGAGACTGTTACCATTTCAGCTACCAAACCACCCTGTCCAGGAGAAAAGACCCATTGAGACTGCCCCACTGGGTGGTCATATTATGGGAATAAATTCCCATAGCACCCACCAAAGAGAGGGACTCAAGACAGCCCTATGAGTCTGATTAATTCATGAATGGAAAAGCTCTCACTGAGTGTACCTGTTGACACCCCAGCCTCTAGAAGTCTTTAGAGATGTTCAGAACTTCCCTGGGGTTCAGAGTGGAACTGGAGGCAGCAACAACAACAGCAAAGTATGTTTGGCTTCTTCTCTACAACTGCAAAAAAGACTTCTAACCCAGATCAGACTAGAGAGCATCATGACCTGCCTAAAGCAACTTAGATACAGCCCAACAGACAGGTTTTCACAGTTCACAGCCAGAGCTGCTGCTGAAGTGTTTATATCACAGCTACTGAATATCAAGTACTGCAAGTCAGGGAGTCTTGTAAGTGTACTGCAGTGATACACTCTATATGAATTTTTAGAATCCAAGATCAAGGGTGCAGCACTATCGCAAATAACATCAAGGGAATCCAGGCAGAACTGAGGTGGAGACGCTCTAGACTTGATTTCTTTTTCAGCTTCTGTGTTAAAGATATTTGCAATACGTACAGGCAGACTGAAATACGGTTTGGGCGTACACACTTAGGGGTTGGGGGGAGCAAGCACTGTAATGTATGTGTGCCATATTTCCTGCAGCTCTTTTACAGACATTTTGAATTGTATTCTACTATACCCCTGGTTGCTGAAAAGAGAGTCAGAAAGAAGCCATTGGACAATTGCCATTGGATAATTCTCAATTTGCCACCGCCAGTGAGTATATCTGTGGGTATTAAGACTTTAGAGAAAAACTTGAAAAGCAACCACTGCTATAATCAGAAAGTAGTTTTTTTTTTGTGCTCACAAGCTGCAACAAGATCCAGTGAAAAACAGAGTCTTTAGGATGGCATGGTTGGAAATACTTGTTAAATTGAGAAATGGATGGTTCCTAGTGGTAATTGCTAAGAAAAACAAGTCAAAAAATATGTATTTGGAGTGGCCACATTCCTAGCTGCCTGACTTTAGACAGATCCTTCTCCTTGTTCAGACTCAATCCCCTTGTCCTTAGTAAAAGGAGGATAATCTTATCATTTGCCCAACTTATTTCACAGAGATAATAGGACACTCTAACAAGATGTTGTGAAAACCCTTTGCAAACTCTAAAGCAGTATGCACCAATTAGGAAATCTATTTGTTGTTCATTTACCGTATGAACATATGTACATTTGTCTTCCTTCAAAATGCAAGTTCTTAAAAAAGAGATTGCCATTTTAGGTTATCTGTGAAGAAATGCAACTCAGAATAGTTGCCCAAAGGGAAGGCATCAAGTGCATTTGGGGCCACTTGAGTAACCATGGGGCCGTTGAAAGGGGTCTTCCACTTCTTTGCATCCTCAGTGACAGACTTAGAGTTGATAATCAAAACACACTTACTAACCAGTTTTCTAACAGAATAAATATATGTGCTCCCAGATTTTCCCATCTGCTTTTCCCCATGGCCCTTGTCTGTCAAATCACACAATTCATGCCTTATTAGTTGTTCAGTGTTTTCAAATTATTTTACAATACGGTGGGGGAATCTACAAGACTGTTTAGAACAGATGAATTAGAGAAGCAGAGCCTCAACACAACCTGGAGACAACACAATCCTGCTCAATTTCTTTTTCTGCTATGCAGAGGCTGTTGCATTCCCCCTAGAGAATCCCAACCACGCTGAGTGTCAACTTCAATGCCACCTCTTCCTGTGAGCTTTCTCTGATTTCTCTCCAAAAGTAAGTAATCTTGTGGGAGGGAGTGGGAAAGAAGGAGCCATTGCTTGCCAGGCACTGAACTTCTGTTAAGGATGATGGAAAAATTTGGAAAGAATACTGGTACAGTTACACAACATGATGAATGTAATTAATGTCCCTGAATTGTACATGTAAAGAATGTTGACATGGCAAATGTTTTATTATATGTATACTTACCACAATTTGAAAAAAATCAATTGACAAAAAAAAAAAAAAAGACATGATCTTGCCCTTTTCTGAATTTCCTTGTCACTTTGCCTCCAATTCTCATACGGCCCTAAACACAATTTAATATTTTATATCTTTTTAGGAGAGGAGCTGTTGATGTACCGGTCTGTCTCTTCTCTGAACTCTGCTAGCCTTGACTTAACACATAATAGTTGCTCATCAGTAATTGGTTAACAGATGAGTACCTACGCAATCAAGATACAAATGTGTGCATACTTTGCTCTTACTGTGACACAGGGAACCAACACAGGGAACCAAGAGTTACTAGATGTCAGGAGGTAAGTAAGTGACAAAAGCCCCATCTGAAGCCGGTGCTTTTCTGGGCTGTCACTGCCAGTTCTCATTAGAGTCCAGGCAGGGAGCGGTGATTGTCAAATTCCCCTCCACCCCAAACTTCCAAGCTCTGAATATGTGTATATTGAAGGGCAGGGAAGGTTAACATGGTTCTTGTGTAGCATGCATTTCGGCCCCACCAAGCTCTCAGGAACCACATTTAGGTGTCTGGCAGTCTCATTCACGGGCAACATGCCTTTGAGCTTCTTTCTCCTTGTTCTCTCGCATTTAGCCCAGCTTCATAAATGCTTCCTTTCTGTTCTGCTGTGGCTGCTGCCTTCATTAGGGAGCATTTTTTTTTGCTTTGATTAATGATTGAGCCCTCCAACTGAGGGTTCTCCACTCTCCGGCTCTCTTTACAGAGGCCTTGAAGCCCGCCTGCTCCACTGGTCCTGACACAGACCTTGACGGATGCTGCACCTTGAGTGGGTTCCTCGGTTCACAGCCAGCTGTTTCTCCAGGGCGCTTATTAGGTGAGCACATCCAGGGCAGGATTTTGTACACATTTACCGGAAGCAGTAGTGAATCGGCATACATGTGTGTATGTATGCCAATGTGTTACTGCTCCTGCTAAATATGTGTGTACTGTTTGACCCAGAGGAAGTCTGGCACACGTGCCCAGACTGCACAAAGCACAGCAAACTGCAGTACTCAGGCTGTGATTTCCTTCCACTGTGTTTTGCTTAACTTTTTTTTAATCCTATTTAAAATACGTGCCAAATATCTGACAATTTCACCTTTTGGAAGAGAGATTAGTATGTACATATGTATGTATGTATAGTATGTATTTACATGTTGTTGTTTTAGTTGTCTTGAAGTCAATTCTGACTCACGGGGACTGCCTGTGTGGGGAGTAGAGCTGCTCCATAGGGTTTTCAAGGCTGCAGAAGGTCACCAGGCCTGCCTTCTGAGGCATCTCTGGGTGAGTGGAAACCACCAACCTTTCAGCTAGTAGTCACGCAGTTAATTGTGCCACCCAGGGACTCCATGTATTCACATACTGCTTGTTATCAACTGTTTGCATCCATGTCTTTGTCTCCAGATTTCTGTGCGCTATCCAGCTATGCCATGCACATCCCCTTTCTGCAACTCTATGAAGTAAAATTCACTTACATGATTTTAAAATCTTGGAATATGATTTTTAATATTATTTACAGATTTATATCCAATGTATTCCTCCTCTTCCTTCCTTGACCCTGACAGGGAACTTCCGCATCATTGAGGAAGGGCTGCTTCAGAGGTGTGGAGACAGTTTGGCAAGGTGATGACAAGGGTAACAATTATAACAGACATTGGCAGGGGCACATTTATACTTTATCAAACAGGATGCTGATGGGCTTGGGAAAGGTGTTTACTGTGATATTTCCAAAAACTTGAAAACATCAGGCAACATCATTTTATCCTCCTGAAGAATCAGCCACTTGGTTTTGTTTCTGAGCAAACAAATTTCCAAGCCCCTCTTTTCCTGCCTGGCCCTTGCCATCTGTCTCTGGGAATCTTTGTGAATGTGAGGAAGGACCCGCAGACCAGGAGGGCAGTGAAGCTTGTTCAGTGACCTGCTCCCTACCCAGAACAGGGCTTCAGCAGAGCTGGGTTCAAACCCATGAACTATCTTGAAATTAAATTGATGTTTGGGGTTCCACCACCAAAGAATTACACAGGCTGCAGAGAGGTCTCTATACTTCTCTCCATGTCTATAAAATAAGGATAATTAGTTTCAATTGTCCTCCTTTACAAGGACATCATGGAAATTGATGACCTAATATCTTCAATTTGCCTGATCCCGGTGGCACAAAGGTATGAGCAGAGCACATAGAATACTGTGACCGTTTTGCTTCTAAAGTCCTAACTTTTTTTTTTAATCTTCCCACAATGAAAGACAAGTTAATTCTCCTGACATAGAATAGAGTACTTCTGTCTGTCATGGTCTGATTCATGCCAGAGCCTTTTTCAGAGAGAAGAAATTAACCACAGACTCTTGCTCACATGCCAACAGTTCTTGCCTGGCCCTCAGATTCCTCTTCTTCTTACTGTGGTTGTTATTGAAAAGGCTGGAGAACGGCATTCCACTCAGTTGTCTAACATATTTTCTTTCTTCATTCTCTCAAATGCAGGGCCCCAGGGGGCACAGCTGACCAAGGGCAAGTCAGGCTAGTGCAGCCTTATGCCCATTAGGACCAGTAATAACAACGGGAGAGTGGAAGGCTGGGACAGAGCGGGCCCGTCTTCATGCATAAGGACAGGAGGCATCCAATATAGCCCTGTGGCTGGCAGTCAAAAGGGCCAAGGCTTATTCTGAGAGTTCATAGAAGCACCATTTCATGGGTTAGCTGGTACCATGGTAGTGTGGATGCTTCTAGAATTTATCTTTTCATATTTAGAGGCTACAGTGCCACAAAATTCTGTAAAATTAAAGAAATTCATAAAAGGACAACTAAAACAATTACAATAATGGAGCATTTTGTTAATGAGGAGAGATTAAAGAAATTTAATACATGCATCTCAGCCAGGTGAGAGCTGGGTCACGTGGTAGAGATGATCACACTTTGCAAATAATTGAAAGCATAAATAGGAGATGGATTTTTTTTGGTCAAGAAAGTGGGTCGGGGTAGTATTAAAAAAAGAGCAAAGTTGGCAAAAGGTGAGCATTTAGTTAGGAATAGCAGCCACCTCTCTGATTGTGGGTACCAGAGAAATGCTCATGGAACAATTTCCCAGTGTTAACAAATAGCACTGATATCAGGGAAAATTATAGAGCTTTTTAGAAAATAACTAAATAGGAAATTCATTAAATTAATAAGTAACTGTCATTCTCTTTGTTACTGTATCTCATTTACTGCCTGTTTTTTTGTCTCCCATAGCTTCTAATGAGTTCCATGGAATCCTAAGCTATAACCAATGGGCCTAAGAAATGGCACATATATATATTTTTTTTTCACAATTAAATGATTTGCCTATCTGAGCACACCCTTTGTCAGGGACTGAACGAGACATACTTCCTCAAATCTGGCAGGTCAGTTTATGGTTTGGAGGAGTAGTATGTGTCAAGTCAAGAGGTCAAGTAGCTCCTAAAGCTTGCTTACCACACTTCCATCCATTCATTCAGTGAGGAACCAATGAACCCACGTGGATTTAGACAAGCTATTGCTGATGGCACTATATGTTCCCATCAGTTTCCCCTGGTCTGCAACTTCCACAGGGGACATGTGGAGCCATCCCTGGTGGGTGCTGCACACTCAGGTCTGTGTCACTGCTGAGGAACACAGAGTTTAGGAAACTCCTCTTCTGACAAGGGGCTGCTGGCGAATCTGTCCATCCTCCCCTCAGAGAGATCAAGGTTTTAACTCTGAAAACTGAGCAAATCGCCTCCAGAAAGAGGAAAGGGGCTCTACTGCCCTGGGATGTCTCTATGGATCTCTATCGTTACAGAGACACTAACTGCAGATTCTAGGGTGTCTCTTAGGCATACATCCTTTCAGTGACCTAGAAGATGGGCAGAAATGCCAGAATTGTGGGGAATTATCTCCCAATGGGGTGGCTTAGTGGAATGTATTTTGGAGGCAGAAAGACCTGAGTTCAAATCACAACTCCAGTACTTACTGCAGGATCTTTGGCAATTTATGTAGCCTCTCTGAACACTAAGCGCCTCACCAGGAAACACTTTCTTTCCCACACAATAAATTCTAAAAGCTGAAATAAAGAATTTAGCATAACATCTATATGTATTGCATGCTTACTAAGTTTGATGACCTGCCTTCCTCTATCTTCCAATCTAGTTCAGCTGCTGAAATGACTTTGCAGGTGTCCATGTTCTCCTGCTTTATGTAATAGAGTGTGGGTTGCAAAATAACATCTACATTAAATTAAAAAAAAGTGTTACATAAGCAACAGATTGGCCCTAGAAAATAGACAATTATTCACTAGCTTCCTGGTCTTAGGTAAGCCATTCTACCTACCTGGGTCTCAACTTACCCATTTTAATATAAGAGAAATATTTCAAGTGATCTCTAATTGCTCGTTTAAATTCTAAGTACAATTTTCTTAAGAATAATTCTCTCAGGTGAAGAGTAATGCTTTTTAATTTATTTTATTTTACATACTGTATTTTTCTTGAACTATGGATTCACTGTTTTAAAAAAGAAATGCAGCTTTTTTTTTAATTTCCTTCTGCCAACCACACACTACAAGCATTCTCACAATCAATTTTTTTTTTTTTTTTTTAACCCACAGTTGTTCACAAAGCAGTCATACATAGTTAGGATGCCTTCTCTCCTTTCCATAAGGTAACTTTAATATGTACATGTTTGTTGCAAGATTAAAGAGATTTCCCCAAAGAACCATCTTCAAAGATTCACTCAAATGGAAAGACAAAGCAGTGAGTATAATCCAAAAAGACACAACCTAGGAGTAACTGATATTTGGCATATCCGTTAAAAAAACCCATTGCTGTTGAGCTGACTATTTGTTTTTCTGCTTGCTTTTGAATACAGGTGTCCTTCGTGCCCTGGGATTGCATTTCAAACAAAAAATGAAGCCACACTGAACACTGGCTCAGAAACCAGGATGGTCTTACTGCAGGCTATTTTACTCTTGAGAACAGACAGTAACTCTCACCATGATTTGTTCTGACCAATGCCACCTCCCTCACTTCTCCTCAAGGGTGGGATATACCTTGAATGTATAGACTGGGAATTATTTATCTATGTCATAAATTTGCATGCAATCATTAGCCAATCTTGAATAGCACAAAGCCGGACACCATATTAGGGCTGATCCAGACAACAAAGGATGAAAAGTAAAACAAAGTGTCAGGGCAAGTGTGTGCTAAATTGGGGGTTAAAAGAGGAAGAACTCCAGCTGGCGGTAAAGGTGAGGAGGTACAAGGATGTACTGGGAATTAGGACAAATATGCAGGTCAGTTATCCCAGAGAACAAAGTAGAATGGATGAAAGTAGAAAGTGGTTAGAATTGCCAGAAAGGACAAACATGTCACCTAACAGAGCACAATGGTCAGCGCCATAAATGGTGCCCAAGGATTGATCAGAGGCATGTCCTATTGAGGTAGTTCAGTAACACTTAGTTATCCATTTACTGAATTCCTATTATATGAAAAGCTCTATACCAGCCACTTCTCTCTCAAACTGGGATCAGAATGCTGAGAGCTAAAACAACATCTAGCTTACGGTGAATTTCAATGCCACATATTGAATTAGACCACACACTCTTGTCCTTTCTACCTGAGCCTTCATATTTCATTACCTACATAAAAAAAAAAAAAAAATTACTCCAGCCATGAACACTTATTTGAGAACGTTTTAAGTACAAGTGTAATTTTGACAGCAAGCATGTTTTAGTTCGTTACACATACAAACGATTTAATCAAGATTGTATCAATACTGCTGACTTTTTGCAAAGAGAGTATTTTCTGAATAAAACTTCATCTACCAATTCCATTCCTTGATAAATATTCTATATGATGCTTTTAAACCATTTCTATCTTATTAATTTTCACTCGTCCAAAACTGTCTTTATTGTAATCATTGATTTCTGTGTGTAAGTTGTACAGGGAATAACTGAAAGATTAAGGGTTTTTGTCCTTATTGAATTTCATCATTTAGAGCTTCTTCATTTCACATGTGAAGTTTTTTGTGTTTCTAAGTGTGTTTATTAATTCTACCAAGTTCAATTTTCTGAGTCATTTCTACAGATCTAAATTTTGTCAAGGATATTTTATTTTTCCATCAGTTTTTAACCAATAACGAATGCTGTTTTGTACAGTTTTAGCTGCTCTGTTATATTTTGTTCTATTTGTTTCTGCTATAGCTAATTTTCTTTGAGTCAATTTTTACAGTTTTCAATGTCCCCATATTATCCTTGAGGTAGTTTTTCAACTGTAACAAACTTTGCTATGTGTAACTTTAGTTTACATTATTTCTACAAGTATAATTTTTCCTGGATCAGTTGTTGTACTTCTCAAATTTACTAACACCTATTTCTGATATAACAAGCAAAAGGTCTAGTTATATTATGTAGCCAAATTATCCTCAGGGTCCAACTAATGGGATCAACATTTTCTCTTTCAGTTGACAACATGAAATAGCAAACTGGAAGACGGCAATAATTAAAAACATGATATGTTATACCCTCTGTCTAGTATCAGGAGATACAGATATATTTGAGAACAGACACAATTCCCAGCCCCAGGTCTAGTCCCTGAAATGTGGCCTATTGAAGGATACAGTACTTGTTAGTTTTTAATTCACCCACATCTTCTCAATGTGTCAGGGGCCGTTCAGATTTGGCCAGTCAGGAACTGGATGCATTTTCATAAATGCACCTAAATCCTCTCTCCTTTGGCATCACCAAAATTCAGACATATTCACACTATAGTATAGTAAAACCTGTGAAATGCAGAAACTGTCATAAGACGCAAACCTGTCGGAGAAGGAAAACTTAAATATTTTCCACTAAAATGAACAATTGAAAAGTGGTAAGACTTGCGAGACCCGAAAAGCAAGGCAGTTCCGTCAAGTTCCAGCTCTCACAGGTTTCACTGTATGTTACCAGGGTCCCAAGAAGGGTTGGGATTTCAGAAAATCAAGCTAAAGAATAAAACAGACTTCTAATTAAAGATGGCAAGTTGAACACAGATATATCTCTGTTTCTTTCCAAAACAACACTAAAATGACAGAAGAAGAAAAGGATGTTTTAAAAGCATAAAGACAAAAAGAATAGGCGAGTGATGAGTGTAGCAAAACTTTGGAAACTGTAAAGCAGAAAAGTCAGGAGTAATTGACTTAAACAGATCCAAGAAAAGTGAATTCTCAGCAGCAACAACAAACCACTGGTTGGTTTGTTGTGTGTCTATCTATTTATTTACATTTGTACCACTGGAAGTGAGGTAAAAGTAGAGCTGAAAACAAAAGGATTTTTTGAAAGTGTGTTTAAGTAGAGCTAGACTCTCCAATTTTCTCCCCACCTCAGTTCAGTGAATACCTGTCCTTACCCTATTGCCAAAGAAAACAATGAGTGGTTATTCTCCAGAAAAGATCAAACACTGGTGGAATTCCAGGCACCGTGTGGGGGGAGGTGATATACTGGAATAATTTCTTCCTATCTTTCTGTGAGATGGGAGTAGGTATGTGTGTAAGTGGTACAGTGTGCAGTCTTTAAGTGTTTGATAAGCATGATAAGCACGGACATGTTCTGCTAGCGGCAGGTATAGTCAAGGGTGCTTGCACAGACACGCTGGCACAAAGACGCAGCCTGGTCATTGTGGTGCGCACACACAGCCACATGCCCTGTTGTACCCATCTTTCATTCTGAAAAATGCCATTCATTTTAAATATAAATCAACAGCCAACCCACACAGACTTGCTGTTGCTGCAATATTAACACTGCAAATTATTGACTACCTTTTAGAGAATTTGTCATAGGAATGAAGTTAGAGGGGGAAAATGCAGACAGAAACAAATATTCCCATATTAAGAAGCTACGGTTACACTTTCGTAACATTCTCAAACACAATCTGCAACAGGTTAAGAGGTAAGCAGTCAGGCCTGAAAGCAAAATTCTCACTTCTCTCATCCACCGGTTTTCATCTGCTCAGCCCAAAGATTTCAGAAAGCAGTGCTTGTTAGCTACAGCTCAGGGCACAACTGAGAATCTGAAAGTTTTCTGAAGCTACTATCTTCAAGGAACCTACAGAGGCAGAAGTAATTTGCTCACACCTGTCTTTCCCAGATTCACCACAGCATGTACAATGTTACCTAATGGGCTTTAACTTTGTCCCAGCTACTCTTATTTATTGTCACTAACTGGTACAATTCCTTTGGGTCAATATCTGCAAGTCTTATTGATATTGAATCTGGATAGAACATTCCGTCTCTCCTTTTATGTCAAAAGCCCTATAAATTACTGGCATTAGCAATAAGAAACAGGAATTCTCAACAACAAAGTTAGGCTTTGATTGCAATGAGAAGCAGATGTAATGGTTATATATGAGTATTCTGATTATAAAACTCAATCTCTCTGTATGCTAACACTAGCACCAACACTTGGTATGTGTAATTCCCTAGCACAATTACTGCACAATCTTGCATGATTGTCACTCTCTTGTCTATAAAATGGTATCTGGAAAGTGTCTGATGTTGTTACTGTTGTTAGCTGCCATTGAGTCAGCGGCTGACTCATGATGACCCCATGCACGAAGGGATTAGGCTATTGTGGTCCCTACAGTTTTCGTTGGCTGAACTTTCTGAAGTAGATCGCCAGACCTTTCATCCTAGTCTGTCTTAGTCTGGAAGTGCAGTATAATTTGACCAATAATAATCGCGTATAATATGACCAATACTTGCCTCTGCAAACAGGCATGCCCTATTGCCTGAAAATAAGTACTGTCTGGTGGCAAAGAGATCAGATTATATGTGGCATCATGGGGCATGTGTTTGTGGGTCACATGCAAAACCTAGATCCACCACTTACTAGCTGTGAGACCTTGAGTAAGTTGGTTAACTTCTCTAAGCCTCAGTTTCTTCAGCTGGAAAATGAGGAAGAACACAAAGTACGTTATAGAGATAACGGGAAGAGTAAGTGATATCATGGACACCCACATACACACATACATATAAAGAAACTGGTCCAGAGCCAACACATAGTAGGTGTTCAGAATTAATATCTGTTGTTATCAGAGAATAGCATACAGATTTTTGTCAGATCCCTGTATGTTGGGCTGTTTTCAGAGAATTACTATAAGTGGCAGAGATGAAGAGAAAAACTCAAAATAATAAAGAAGTTGAAGCCCTTTCTCCTTGAACTTATGAAAAAGAAATAAGAATGTATTCAAAACACTCGTCCTTCTCCTTTCTAGCATCTTGGACAGGGAAGTCCGTCTCCCACAGGAGACATCCACTAGCCATGTTGCTTTGTGAACCATTTGGTCTTGCCAGCTAGTATAGACAGAAATTTTTCCTCTCACTTGGCCTTTAATCAGATGCTGTGCCAAGCCAGTGACATCTTGCTGGCAAGAAAGGATCTCACTAGCTCCATTTGCATCTTTCTGTGTCAAGTCAGTGTCAAATTCATTTTAAGAATCAACATTTGGAGAATCTTTCAGGGACCATGTATCATCTCCACTAAAGGTTGCTTTTGTAAAGTTGCATTTTTTTTTTTTAACAGAGAATTCTTTTCATGTCCCCCCAGAAACATGGCACCTTTGAAGCTGACCCAACAGAGAGCCAGAGATTCAATGTAATACAGAACTTCTCCTTGTCTGTTGCTACCCTTCTGGCCCCTTGAGCTTTGACAAAAGAAACAGAAAGAGAACGAGGACGTGAGAAAGACAAAAGAAGACCTCCCACTCAGAGTCAGGAATTGATTTTTTTTTTGTCTCTTGGAAAGCCATGATGAAACCTGAGTGTAGAGAGGTGACTCACTCCCTTTAATACTGAGATATCACCCTCAGAACTCTACCACAGAGGCAGCACTGGTAAACTGAGCAGATTGCTGTGTGAGGCAAGACACCATGAATATCAAAGTGGAACATACTTTTAAGGTAAACACATGGAAGAATTCAAATATTTGGCTGGAAAATGGACACAAAGAAATAAACAATTTTGGAGTTGTGAGAGGAGGGAAATAAAAGGAAGCTCAAGAAACAGGTATTTCTGAGTGGGACTAAATCAGCTAATAACAGAGCAGACCATCACTGTTTGAACCATCTATGGATGGTGCTTAACAGTTTACGTAAGAAAACACTCAGACATGAATGTGTTCAGGACACTCAAGACTGAAAGTGTCAAAAGTGTGAGACAGAGGACATTAACTCACTGAGGTTCAAGTTAATGGACAAGAGAATTACCTAGATGAAGTTGCCAATATATTTTTGTTTGTTTGTTTTCATTAAAACCAGGGCAGAATAAGTTTTGTGGGACATAATACATGCATTGGGGGAGGAGGGCTTTAAATTTAAATTCAATGTTATGAATACACATTACTAAGATCCCTTTTAGGGGCTCAGAGGGGGTCCACACAATTGAAAAATTTAAGCGTCATCAGCCTCACAATGAATCCACCTCTGGTTAAAAGTTACTGATGATGAACATGTTTTGCTCTCTGAACGCTGTCTTTGAGTACCATCCCTATAACATCTTACTATAACTTCCTTGGTTGAATTGAGGCTTGGCAAAGAACTAAATTGTCAGGCCTAGACTAGTGGTAGATTTCCAATGGAAAGTGTGATATGGGAAGGGATTTTAATTTTCTCTCTAGTCTATTTTTCATGTTAGATGATATAGTAGTTTCCTAGGGCTGCCTTAATCAAGTAACACAGATTAGGTGACTTTTAAGAACAGATATTCATTGTTTCACAGTTCTGAAGGCTAGTAGCCTGAATTCAGGGTGTCTTGAATGCTCTAGGGGAAGATCTTTTCTTGTCTCTCGCAGTTTCTGGTAGCTCCAGGCATTCCTTGTCTTCTAACTACAACATAACTCTGTATAATACATGGTCCTATCCCCTCTATATGTCTCATCTCTTTTATTGGGCACTAGTCAGATTGAAGTAGGCCCCACCCTACTCCAACATGAGCTCATGTTAACTGATAACATCTTCAAAGACCCTATTTCCAAACAAGGTCACATTCACATGTACAAGGAATTTGGAGCCCTGGTGGTGCAGTTTAAGAGCTACAGCTGCTAACCAGAAGGTCAGCAGTTTGAATCCACCAGCTGCTTCTTGGAAACACCATGGGACAGTTCTGCTCTCTCTGTCCTATAAGGTCGCTATGGGTTGGTTTCGACTTGACGGCAATAGGTTTGGTTTGATTTTTTTTTTTGGTTTAGAAGTTAAGATTTCAGTACAAATTTTTGGGTGACACAATTCAATCCATACAGATGACATATTCAAAAACAGTAATTTTTAATTATAAAAATAACGAGTGAGAAATAAATTTGGAAAATAAAGGGATACAAAGAACATCCACCAAAATCATGCACTTGTATTTGCTTCCAGTATTTTTCAAAGGCATGTGTGTGTGTGTGTGGTGTGTATGGTGTGTGTTTAACCCAAATCATATTCACAACAAGTTGCTGTATGGGATGTTGCCTTATTCATAAAGAAGACTGTGTGATTATTTTTCTTCTTTTTCTTTATTATTTACCTATGTGTTTATTTTTGATGGTATAGGGGGTTTCATTCTATAATCAAGTTCAATATTAACTTTTTAAAATTTTAATATAGAAATAATACAGCTGTAGAATTTTTGAACATCAAATTGCTGCAGATGGAAAAGCTACATTAAATGTGTACACTGAAAACCTTGGCAGAAATGAACTCCCTGAATGTGTATTGCTACAGAAAAAAAGTTTCCCTAAGGCCCAGGGAAGCCCTGACTAGATGATTGCCTGGCTTCTGGAATGGGGTTCTAATGACCTCTGTCATTTATCATCTCTCATTTAGAGGGAGCATGGAGAGGGACAGTCTTTTACATTAAAAAAAAAAAAAAAAAATTTTAATGTATCCAAACAAATACTCCAGGAACAGTAAAAGCTTTTTTGGGTGACTGCCATACTGCCATTCTCCACATAATCTGTTTCAGAGAGCATATTTAGTCTTTTTTTTTTTGCATTTATATGGAAAGGGAGAAAACAAAAAGGGTACAGACTATCAGTTTACGATAGATGAATTCCATCGACTTTTCTTTTTTTTCTAATTTCTTTTTTTAAAGTCCAGGTAGCTCAGAGCTCCTGTTTTTTAGAAGCGGAGTAGTGCAGCAAAGTGAGCCTACTTTACATGTAAGGAACCTTCGACTCTTGTCCCAGTTCTCTACTGCTTTCTCATTTTAAAAAGGGGATGATTATTCTTACATAATGCTGAGGGTTCTTTCCAGCTTTAACATGCTGTGATTTTTAGATAGGTTTATTTTGTCACCCTTTTCTTGATGGTTTTGAAGTGTTATACTGGCAGCCATTAGGGATTTTCAGTTGTCAATACAGACATGGCTTACTGTCGATGTTTATTCATTTGGCACTTTTTTTCCCCATCCACTGTATGACAGGAACCATTGTAAACACTGGAAATCCAACAGTAAACAGCAATACAACATCTACAACATTATTTGACCTAGTCAGAGAGGTCAAGGAGGCCTTCCCAAGGAATTAATGCTTGACCTTTAGATCTATAGGATGTCTAAGAGAAAAAGGCAAAGAGAAGAAGAAACAGGATCCATGGAGATGATGCATCACATGCAAGTGGTATGTGATGGGTGGCAGAAACATGAGTTTAGGGGCTAAAAGAAGGCTAACGTGGCTGGATCTGAGAAAGTGAAAGAGGAGCCTGGTGGGAGATGAGATTGGAGACGTTGGTAGTGACCTGATTGTGCAATGACCTTTTGACCCAATTAAGAAGCCTTGTCTTTAAGAGCAATGGAAAACCATGGAAGGGGCCATAGTAGCATGATGAGATTTCCTTATCAATCACCTTTCAACCCTTGAGAAAGGGAAGGGAGTAGGCCTGTTTGATCTAGAGTTAGATATATGGAGAATTAAACAGCTGCATAATACTTTATTGTTATTCTGGGTTGTACTCTGGGCTGATAAACCTAACTCTCCTTGAATGTATCATTTCTGTAGAGTATACCATGGGACTAGCAGAGAGAGTGCCAGGGGAATTATGGGACGTTATAGTTCTCTTGTTTATTTCTGCATTATTTATGTTATTGAGACATTTGAAGGGACAGCCTTAGGTCCCATAGAAATCCTGAAAAATGGACTCACAGCTCTGCCAGCTGAGAGGAAACACAGCTGTATGTTCTCTGGAAGAAATTCTTTGATGAGACTGCCAGGTATTTGTCAATATGTCCAACAGAGGGGATTGAAACTTCCAAGTTATTCTGCTAAGTCTTCATGATTCCTTACAATAGTTCTATAATTTCTCACTTTTTTCGATTAAATGTCTTCTTTATTCCTGAGCAACTACATAGATTCTATGGGAGATTCCTATTCTAGTTAAATAGCAGCTCTCAACTGCATAACCAGCATTCAAAACATTATTCGCCATCATATTAAGCACCTAGAAAGTCCATGACCATTTTGGCTTCCAATGCGCCATTGTTTTTATGGAGTGTCAAGACATCTTATTCTGTATCCTTGTCCCACTTCTCACCCTCACGCCACCTCTGCTGCTGCCTTGGTTATTACAGGTCAGTGAAAGAAGTATGGGCTGACTGGGACATAGCTTAATACTAACATCTTCAGCCATCCCTGTTTCCTAAGGAAACTCTACCTGAACCTTGTAGTAGGTGATGTTACAACACTGCTATATTTCAAAGAATAAAAGTCATCAGACTGAGAGAGTAAATAGCTCTGGCTAATAAACAAAATGTGCAATGGGTAAGTACAGAGCTGCCAACCAAAAGGTCAGAAGTTCAAACCCACCAGCTACTACGCGGGAGAACAGATCTGGGGATCTGCCCCCTAAAAATTACAGCCTAGGATATCCTATGGGGGTAGTTCTACTCTGTCACATGGGATCACTATGAGTTGGTATCAACTCTGCTGCACCTAAAAACAACAATAAACAAAATGCAGGTTTAAGACATCAGACTCCCAATGAATATCCAAAAGAATCTCCATTTACCTCATTTTATGATGAAGCCCAACTTGTCAAGGATGGTAATGCTGAACTCAATAATAGGGGAACTGGCACAAGGACAGGAGGTAAGAATTGAGAAAGAGTTGGTGGTAGTAGATTGCTGGCTGCTGACCTTTATAACTCGATATAGCCTGGTCAATGACAAGCTTGATTTTAAGTTAACCCTTTTGTGCCCCACAAGATCTGAGTATCTACCATTCTAAATGAAATTTTGTTCTTTGACAAAAATAAACAGTCTGGCAATAAAAAAGAATATCAGGCTCTTTGAAGAGCTTCAGAAAGCTGCAGTGATTGTCATTAAAGCATACCATCGCCATCAACAAAAATAGGGGAAATGTGAGAGAGCTGAGTTACTCTGTTCAAAGAAAACTTCTGTTTTTCTTTTGAAAAAAAAAAAGAGAGGTTAGCATAAAGGGGTGACTTGCTAGTAGAGATTTGCACATTTATTTCTGTTGTTTCTCCAAATAAGTTTAAATGGATTTTATCTGTTTACAGGTAGCCTAAACATGACACCCATTACCTTTTTTCTCATTATTTCCATTCTTTGAGATTTTTCTTAAAATGAGAATAGAATGGTTAGTGACTGTGATCATTAACTTTCAGAGGCTGGCTTAGAAACAGATTCTTAGTGCCATAAATACAGGCCTAGGAATTCTATCATCCAGTCCTGAAGTGGCATGTCAATTTTCAGGGAATGGCTTATCCTAAATAGTGTTTGCCATTACTCATAAATATATAATGACAGTGATCCTTAAGAAAACTTTACCCAAATCACTCCATCCTGTGCTAGTGATGATTGTACAGCCAGTAAAAGGCAGCAAGAGGCAGCTGCACTACCACTGTTTATAATATTAGCCATTATTCAAATACTGTGTCACTCACCTTTCACAGCTAGAATTCCGGAATTTGGAAGGACCAGTTCACTGCTCGGAAATTTCCAAGGTTAAAAGAGAAAATAAAACAACGGTGTCAGGGCAATGAGATGAGTGATGAAAAGGAAAACAGGTTAGACTCTGGTGAACAATCTAGTTTGCTCTCAAGACTTGTAGAGGTAGAGTGGAAAGCTAAGCAAGGAAATAGCATGAATACATGGGAATACCCTATTCTTGGATACAGAGAAATACATAGCATTTTTTCCTAAATTAAGCTATTAAATTAGCATATTTCAATCTAAATACCAAGACGCTTCCACATTATATATAGAAAAATAAAAGCATGTAGAAAAGTCAAGATAAGTATAAAAAGGAGTAATGGAAGGAAACCTGGCACTGTAAATACATATGGCGATATATCAAGCTAAAGTATCTAAAATAGTTTGTACTGGCCCAGGTTTAAAAAAGAATAATGGAAAAGAGAAATTATATATAGAGATAAATACATAAGGGGGTTTAATGTATGATCAAGTTGACTAAAGATGGATTATTTAGCAACTATTGCTGGGACAACTAGCTATGGTTAAAAAAAAAAAAGAGTGAAATCCCTTATATCTTATATGAAAATAAATCTAATATTGAGCAAAGAATTAATAAACATATAAAGAGAAGAAAGGAAATATATAAGAAAAAAAGGAGGAAATGTTATTTTTTATAAATCCTTAAAGTGCAGAAGTAAAAACAAAGCATCATAAAAAATTTGATAAATTTGTATAAAAATGTAAAGCTCTTGAAATCCCGCCCTGTCCACCAGATTGTCATGAACGAGTCAAAAGAGAAATGATAACTGGGAAAACTACTTCTAGCCCATCTGACATTCTAAGGACTAATACCTTCAGTATTAAAATATTTTTAAATAAAATTTTAAAATTATCTAGTAGAAACATGAGAAAACTACATGAACAAATAATTAACAAAAAAGCAAAACAACAAATGGTCAATTAATATTAGAAAAATATTTAGACTCACTTATAAGTAAAGAAATATAACCTAAATTAATCATCTTTTTATACAATGAAATGGTAAAAAATTAAAATGTTGATATTACCCAAAACTGATGGAAAATATATTAAAGCACTCAGATATAGTCTTGTAGGGTTTTAAAGTGGTGTATTGGACAGCCTTTCATATTGTCTATAAAAATGTAAAATGTACATTTTTTTCAGTCAACAATTCTACTTCTGGAATTTTATCTTACAGAGATATTAGTTTTGTACAACGTGTATAAGGAAGTTCATTGCAACATTCTTTGTGATAACAAAACAAAACAGAACAGAACAAAATGCCGTAACAAAAAGAAAAACTTCAGGACCATCTAAATTCATAGAAAGAAACTGGTCAAATTACTATGCAGTGATTAAAATGAATGAAGTAAATCTATTTATAACGTATACTTGATTTCCAAGTTGCATAGTTGTGTGAAAAAAAACAAATTATATAGCAATAATGTATATAGCTCTATCACATGTCTGGTTCTCTCTCTATATATATATGCATATAGAAATACATAGGCAAAGAAAGAGCTAAAATACCTTTCTTTTAGTTCCAACAACATCCCTGATAAGAAATGTTTGGGAGCCTCTAGTTGCCTGAAACTTAGAATCTAAACTTTAATGCCAGCCAGTAATTCCACTTTAGTCTATTCAAATCTTACTTATTCAGCTTCAGTGACACACTGTTGAAGTTTCTTAACTCTACCAAGAATCTGCCTTCTTACAGTGTTGCCAGGGTCGAATGAAAACATAACAATAAAAGCAAGAACACTGAGTGAATTATTTATATTCAAAACTATATGAGTTTTTGTACAGATCAATGAGTGTTACAAAATGGCAAACATGTCTAAACAACAATCTATAAATACCTGCAGTTGTTAAGCACCCAGGTAAATGGGTTTAAAAAAAAAAACAAAAAACCAGTAATCCTATCAATATATTAGTCTTGCTAAATCTATCAATACATAAATCTCACCGCGTCTTTCTGTATTGCTTATACAAGGCAAATGTAGTTTCCATATGTAATTTGTACAAGGCAAATGTAGTTCAAAGGTGGAAAATTTCAGTAGAAAGGCCACCTTCAAACAACATGTGCTGGCATGGCTTTCATCAGTGATACAAGAAAGAAAAATAAATTTTCAAATTTGGAGGAGAAATGGATTATGGGTGAAGATGTAGGGAAGTCAGTCCATCCTGCTCTGCCCCAGGTCGATCCAAATGAGGGCAGTGGGTTGGGGGGTTTGAACTGTCCTCCACAGGATGTTACTTGCTCCTTGTTACCTCCATGCTCTATCTATGACATTTTCGTCTGTGATTTTCCTAAGCAGCATACATTTGTCATCTATTTATAGGCTCTGGAGTACACACGCCCTGAAATTTGCCAATTTACTGGCTTGTGATTTCGACAAGTCACTTAACCCCTCAAAGCTCAATCAACTCATCTGTAAAATATAGCATAAACCCTATGTCCTCAGGTTGTTGAAAGGATTAAATGATATGGAGAATATAAAGTGCTTAGCATGGTACCTGGCACATCAAGCTCAGAAGATACTATGATTATATTCGTTCTTTCCAATTACCTGTTTAAAAACTGCCATCTAACATATCCAATGTCTTTTTTTTTTTTTCCATTTCTGCACCTCGCATTTATATAGGTATCTCTGAAACACAACCATTGGCATGATCTTTGACTATATGGCCCTTTTTGTTTGTGCTGTAAGGCACTTGGTGCTGCCTATCTCCCTCAACATTGTAAGCAATTATAGCATACAGGCCACACACCCTCCTCTCTGGGTGTTCTCTTACCAGTGCTCAGTGAACGCACACACCACAGCTGTCCAATAAATGTTGTTGCCTTAGCTCTCTGACGGCTGGCGAGATGCAGTGCTTCCAGGGTGCAGTATTTACTGCCTTTGTCATACAACTGAGTAACTAGTTAACCAGCCATCCAAGGAAGAAAATAACAGGTTGATCAGAACTTATGCTAACAGTTCCTGTGGGTCGATTTCAGAATTCACCTTTTCACTCACTGTGTTTAGCTATTTCTCTATGAGAGACACTCTGTGGCTATATGTCATAATTTGCCTTCAGTGTAGCGGTTGCTGTACAAATGGAGGCAATCAGTAAGGAAGAAGCTGCTTACTTTCTCAAGCTTGGTGAATATCATACCAGGGACATAATCTTTGCCAGGAGAGGTATTAAAAAAAAAAAAAAGTCATAGAATGTTTGTGGGATAAAGGTATCATTGTGTAGTTGGAGTTTACGGAAATTAACCTGTATGGAGTCAATGGAGCAAAGAAAGAAAAATCATTGAATTAGGCTCATACTTAATTTAATTTATACTCAGTTAACCCATTTAATAAAATAGATGAAGTACTTTTTTTCATCACTGAAAAAGTTCAAGCTGATTTTCAAGGAACTGTGACTTGTCGTAAATAATTGCCATACCAAGGAAATAAACAGAATTGCAAAACTGGTACTTAAAACCACATCTATACTTTCCTGCTGCTGTTTGTAGTTTTTATTTTTCCATTGGTGCCTCCAGAATGTCTAAGCAAGGAGAGATTTTATCAAAACATCTGCTTGGAAAGTAAGGGCTGCAGGACACACCTGGAAGCTGTCTGAGCAGAGCAGGCACCCTTTCCTGTGTAGACTTGTGCATATTGGGGGTGGCCTGTTTGGGGGTTCTGATGGAGATCCTGGTGAGCCACCCCATGCACCACCACTGTCGTTCTCACTATAGAGAAAACAGGACAGATATAAAATAACTTTCGCTAGAAAAGCTCATAGCTGTTACTATAAATGATCAAAGTGTCAGCAGGTAATATGCCAGTTGCCTTGGGTAAATCCTTTACTATGTAACTAAGTTTTCTTAGATAAGTGGTATCTTGGGTGAAGGGTGAGACAGTGCACGATACAGGGGAAACTAGAACAACCTGTACAAGGAAAGGTCGTGGAAGCCCCATAGACACATCCAAACTCCCTGAGGGACTGAATTGCTGGGTGGAGGGCTGTGGGGACCATGGTCTCAGGGAACATCTAGCTCAATTGGCATAACACAGTTTATAAAGACAATGTTCTACATTCTAGCTTGGTGAGTAGCATCTGGGGTCTTAAAAGCCTGTGAGCAGCCATCTAAGACACTCCACTGGTCTCACCCCTTCGGGAGCAAGGGAGAATGAAGAGAACAGGATGAAGGAAAAGATTAGTCAGAAGGACTAATTGTCCACAGCTACCAAGGCCTCCACCGGACTGAGTCCAGTACAGCTAGATGGTGCCCGGCTACCACCACTGACTGCTCTGACCAGGATCACAACAGAGGGTTCTGGATAGAGCTGGAGAAGGATGTAGAACATAATTCTAACTCACAAAAAAAAGACCAGATTTACTGGCCTAAAGGAGACTGGAGAAACCCCAAGAGTATGGCCCCCAGACACCCTTTTAACTCAGTGGTGAAGTTATCTCCAAGGGTCATTGTTCAGCCTGGGAGTGGACAGCCCCATAAAACCAAATGGAACTAATGAGGTATAGTAGTCCAGTGACAAGGGCCAGAAGGCAGAAGGGGCCAAGGAAGCTGGTGATAGGGAACCCAAGGTTGAGTAAGGATATTGTTGATGTGTTGTGAGACTGTTAACCATTGTCATAGGGCAACATGTGTAGTAACTGTTAAATGAGAAACTATTTTGTTCTGTAGGCCTTCATCTTAAGTGAGAATAGCAGCACAATTGGAAGAACGTAGTCATGTCACTGAACTGTGCATGTAGAAATTTTTGAAATGGTGTGTCTTTGGCTGTGTGTATTTTCACCAAAAAAAAAAAAAAAAAAAAAAAGGTTGAGAAGTTAGAGGGTTGACATGTTGTGGGGTTGTTAACCAATGTCATAAAACAATATGTGTACTACTGTTTCATGAGAAACTATTTGTTCTGTAAGCCTTCACCTGAAGTCCAATACAAAAAAAAAAAAGAGAATTGGACAACATTGATTCTGGTATTCTGATTTTTTTTTTTTACTAAAATGTAATCAGTATTTAAAATGTTGAAAGATTTATTAAGCTATTCTATCACTATGGGTACTCTGTGTCTGGTGAAAAGAATCCTAGACAAAGTTTATATTAAGAGGTAGACAGGACACAAAGCAAACAATATAATGCATCGAGGAAGAGCCCTGGCTTTGGAGGCATAAGTCTGGTTTCAAAACCTAGCTCCACCTTTCTAGCTGTGTGACCTTGGGAAAGTCCCTCCCCCTTGCTAAGTCTCAGTTCCATCATCTGTAAAACAGAGAATGAATCCTACCTCATGGGTTGTTGAATCTGGCAAATCCTAAGTACCAGATGATAATTGTTATCATTATTAAGGCACTAATAGAAATAAGTGGAAAAGCAAATGAAGAAGGAAGAAATTCATATTTTGTGGACCAGAAAAGACCTCTCTGAACCGGTATCATGTTTACAGAGGTCATTTCACTCAAGCATAACCAGCTATACATTTATATTTTACTCCTAATATTAAAATGTCCATGTACTAGTTAGTAATTAGCTGCAAGGTTAATGCAGCAACATTTCCTCTAGCAGGATCCGTCTCCCTTTCCTTATGTCTGAAAAAAAAAAAAAAAAGTGTGCCTGATTAAAAACTCTTATCGCCTCACACAACAGACACCAGTTTGATTTCTCCTTTTAACTGCAGTGAGGTCACACTCCTGTGTTTGTGACATAGCAGCAGGTTGCCATTGAGATGATAGCTTTATCAGCAACTCTGCTTTGCAATGACTTCACAGCAAGGTTACCCAGAAGCAGATGGGCTGTGAAGGAGACAAACCCTCTTGTCTAAACACAAATAGCATTGATAATTAATTAGCTAGATCAGCAAGGGAGATTATGAAAATGTGTGAAAGGTAAAAGGATTTCTATTTATTACAAATTTGATAGTTCTATTCCTCTCACAAGAGGAAAGTCACATCTCCCCTCTTGGGAAGGCTGAGGGATATACTGAGTAAATACAACACCAACTGGTTTGAGTGTTAAGTGTGCCGGGGTTCTCTTTCTAGAATCATCGATTTCTTGGTTAAGGTAGCAAAGTAAGTTATCCTTTGTGACTTTTTTTTTTAAGGTTCAAAAAAGCAACTATAAAACAAGACAAAACCAAATTACCCCAGATTCTTGCAGTGATTAAAGGTATAATAATAACATAAAAAACCCAGTTGCTGTTGAGTTGACTCAGACTCATGGCAACCGATATATGTCAGAGTAGAACTGTGCTCCATTGGGTTTTCAATGGCTAATTTTTTGGAAGCAGATCACCAGACCTTTCTTTCATGGCACCTCTCAGTGGACTTGAACCTCCAAATTCTCCAATACCAGCTGAGTGCATTAACTATTTGCACCACCCAGGGATTATCACAGGCACAACTGTGCTAACAAATTTAGGCTTGCAAGGCTGCAGTTTGAATATACTGATCCTCTACTGAAAATGTATCCTGTGAGTATAAAGGCACTACTTTATCATTCAGATAAAATCTAGTTCCTTGGCACTGTAAACAGCCTTTCCTAACCAGATCTCTGCCTATCTTTTACAGCTTTTGCCTCCAGAAACATCACTAAAAGCACCACGTGTTCTAAACACACGGGATTACTTGAAGTCTTGCAAATATCTCGTGCTCCTAGGTGCTCTAACTTTACCTCCTCTCATCTTCCCTGTGGACTTCTACTCAGCCTCTTTAGGTAACACCTCCTCTTTGAAGCCTTGCCTGACTACTGCCCCCCTCTGACCGACTTAATCATCACTTCCATCACTTTGCACATAACTCTACTGGGATGCTTCACACTAGTCCAGCTGTAGTTGATGCGAGTCTGTCTCCCCTAAGAAAGAGTGAGAACTGAGAGGTCAGGCTTGTATTCTTATTAATCTTTGTATCACCTATATTTTCCTTAGTGCAAGAGCTTTGGAATGTTTTCTGAATGCTTAGAAACAGAGCACTTGGAAGTTGTAGGGGAAAAAAATGTGTATTCTAAAACAAATACTGTCCTTGAGAACCTGCTAAAGGCTTGAACAGGCAGATATATATGTGGAAGCTATTTCTCTCAAATGCAGGTAATCTATACGTCTGGGCTCTTCCAAATTGGGTTTAAAGTCACGGTCAGTTATCCTGCACACTAGTCCTCCTGACAGCTCCATTATGGATGACTTGGGGTCTGAGGTCCACCTCTCGCTCCAGTGATGTGTGCCTAAGTGCACCTCACACAAAGAGCCATCCCTGAGACAGGGACAGTCAAGGGTGAACTCTGTGGTCCACAGCTCCTCCTGTGAACTGAGGTGAAGAATTAGGTGCTTCCTCTTCCTGTCAGCCAGACTCCTAATGCCGCCAAAGAAACAAACCAGTTGCCATCAAGTGGATTCTGATGCATGGCAATCCCCTGTGCTTCAGAGTAGCAATATGCTCAGTAAGGTTTTCAATGGCTGTGATCCTTTAAAAGCAGATCGCCAGGCTTTTTTCTGAAGTACTTCTGGGTGAATTCAAATATCCAACCTTTCTATCAGTAGTCCAGTATGCTAACTGTTTGCATCACTCAGGGACTCCCAATCTCAGGAAACTTTTGGGGTTTTGAGGTGAAGAAGAAGACTGAAGCCAGTTTTGCATTGCCCATCCCCATCAACTAGGTTGAAGAAACTTTACTGTACCTTATGTGGACTGGATGTTGAAGTTTGGCGAGTGGTATGTGGAAGAAAAGCAGATGAAATTTCTTTGTAAAACGTTATACATGAATAGATTGGAGAAAGGCCATTTGGATACAATCACATCAAAGTAATAATATTTACTTTTAAAAGAAATCCCTGATTGCTTGATCCATGTCTTACATCTTGGCCAGTTCTAGTGGGAAAAAAGTGAATTGGCTAAGTTTGCAATTATTGGCCCCTCATTTGAGGTTCTTCCTTTATCAGCCTCTATCACTCAGGTATGTATTGCCCCGAAAAATCTTCCATTCACTCTGTCAATCCAGAACTGAAACAATTCCCAAGGCTAACTCTTCAGACAAAGACTGGACTGGACTGTGGGACATAAAATGATATTCGTGAAGAGTGTGCTTCTTAGTTCAAGTAGATGCATGAGACTAAATGGGCAGCTTCTGTCCAGAGGTGAGATGAGAAGGCAGAGAGGGTCAGGAGCTGGTTGAATGGACATGGGAAATCAGGGGTGGAAAGGAGGAGTGTGCTGTCACAGTACAGGGAGAGCAACTAGGGTCACATAAGAATGTATGTATAAATTTTTGTATGGGAGACTAACTTGAATTGTAAACTTTCACTTAAACTACAATAATTAAAAAGAAAAAAAAATCTTCCATACACTTCTTTCTGCCTTAGCTCAAACATTTCATTATAATATACACAAATTACTGCAAGTAGTTAACCTACAATGAATGTTTGTTGGTTGGATAACAGATTGCTCTATTGTCTCTCCTATTATGCTTGCATTAATTGTGATCCAGTTTCTGAAGTTATAAGCTAAATTTCTTAGGTTAGTAGTCGAGCACCTAACCTTTTGTGCCACCCAAGGACTCCACTAAGGTCACCCAGTAAACAGGATTTAGGGAGGGGTGGAGATACCTTCCCATTGTCCCAGAAATTACACACTCTATCTTTATCTTGAGGAGCTCTGGTGGCACAGTGGTTACGAGCTCAGCTGCTAACCAAAAGGTCGGTAGGTCGAATCCACCAGCTGCTCCTTGGAAATCCTCTGGGGCAGTTCTACACTGTCCTATAAGGCTGCTGTGAGACAGAATCGACTCTATGGCAAAGGGGTTTTTTTTTTTTTTTTTTTTTTTTTATCTTTATCTTAAGTTCCCTGAGTGATGCAAATTGTTTGTTCTTGGCTGCTAACCAAAAGGTTGGCAGTTAGAACTCACCCAGCAGTGCCTTGGAAGAAAGACCTGGTGAGCTGCTTACATAAAGATTACCTCCAAGAAAACCCTATGGAGCTCAGTGTGCTCTGTAACACAAGGAGTTGCCACGAGTTTCGATTGACTCAAGGGCCACAGATTTGGTTTATCTTTATCTTGGCTCCAGCTAGCATCCAAGCAGCTTTAATCACATGATCATAGAGCTTTCCTTGCACAGGGTCTCTGAATACTTAGGTCCTCAGGAATCCTTGAGTTATGTTTAATGGTCAGCTCATATTCACTCAACATAAAACTGCATAGTTTAACATGGCTTAGCTAAAATATCATCCTTCTTTTCTTTAAGTTAGAATGATACAGACTCAGTGTACTAACACTCATTATCATAAACATCTAAAGCGCTAATTGAAAACTCTATGTCTCTGATCATTTAAAAATGAAGAATGATTTAATTATTACTTGATAAATGCTGTATGTCTGGTATAAAATATTCAGAAACACAGGATATTGATGGGAAAAAAAAAAAGGATAGTTGGTAGTGAAAAGTTTCCAAAACAACCAAACCCATTGTCACTGAGTTAACTCCAACTCACGGTGACCCATGTGTGCAGGGGAGCACTGCGCTCCGTAGGGTTTTCAACGGCTGTAATCTTATGGAAGTAAATCACCAGGCCTTTCTTTCATGACACTGCTGGATGGATTTGAACTACCATCTTTTCAGTTAGTAGTCAACTGCAAACTGTTTGCACCACCCAGGGACCTTAAGAAAAGGTTAAGAGTCCATAATCAAGTTCAAAACCCTAGCTTTACAAAAAAGAAATAATAACAATAATGACTAACATTTAGTAAATACTTGCTATATTACAGGCACTGAGCTAATATTACTTAATTCTAGCCCTCGAAAAACAATTGGAGGAAGGAATTATTTTACCTCCTCTACAGATTTTTTTTTATAAAGGCTTTATTAAGGCTTTGAAATTTAAATAACTTGCTCAGCTAATATCTGGCCTGAAGAGGTTATGTGACTTCTGTGGATATCGTGATAATCTAAATTATTCTAATTTTCTAACTAGCTAACACGCATTCCTATTTTTATGCTTTTTTGGCGATCTTGCTTTAGAACTCTCCTGGTAAGGAGAAACGAGTATATTATTCATCTCTCTCTTTCATGTACAGTGTCCATTTGCTTGGCAAAAATCTCTGATGAAAACATTTTTTTCTTCTTTGTAAGTAAAGACAGCAGTCATATCTCTTCTAACGTGGTCCCCTGGCCCTCTTTCACCACCTCATCTGAAACACAGCCTCTGCCCCTGCCTTCTTGGTAGAAGACACCAAGGTAGAGATGATATATAATTACTTGTCTCGTGGGGTTTTAAATTATGTGAATAACCATCTATCTGGGAGAAGACTGTAGCCATCCATTCTTTGCTCAGTCAGTATGTGATAAGAACTTTGGGAAGTAAAAAGAACTTTGTGATGGTTTAAAACGAATGACCTAGAGATCAAATGATTTATGTCCACTATCTGATTTTTCCTGAGAAAATGACTAATTCCCCAAGCTTGTAAACAAAGAAAATGAACGAAACAACAAATTTTAAAGATGAAGCTAAAAACACTCCAGAACCGAAAGGATATGTTCAGTCTGAGCTGACTGTCACATCTTTAACCCTTCTATTTGTTGGTGTGCATTAGAAAAAGAAGAATAAAAACCCAAACTACATCTAGCCTGTGAGCTGGGTAATTCGATTTTCATGTATTTGTGAGCTGGTAAGGCACGCTTGCCTCCCTCTATGCATAAGCATTGAGGCTGGCAATCAACCCTGTTCCCTTAAGCAATCAAACCTGTTTTCTTGGACCTTATTCAAAGCCACCTCAGATGGAGCACTATGCTAATGACCTGTCCTGGTGCCTGACTCAGGAAGGCAGTTAGGAAGGTGTGGGCTTTGCTGTCAGAAATACCTTTATTTATGATTAATTGGACAGACTAGGGAAGCAGGGCGTGTGGAGAGATTATTAAAATGGTATATAAAAAGTGTTCTTAGTATAAGAAGCAAAACGATATGGGAAAACAGAAACTTGGAGAAAGATAATAGGCAACACATAAAATATTAGAAGATTGTTTTGGTTACAAATAAAAGCACCTGCATCTCTTTTAGAGATGTAAACACAGTTTACAGAGGGGTGCCCTGGCCTGTCTTTTCAGAGCCCGATTCAAAGTCCCTCCCACAGCTGACAGTCTCTGTTATGTGTTTAGGCTGAAATGCAGTATTGTATTTTATTTCTTTTAGTAGCTGAAACTAAGGTGGGCACCAAAGGCCTCAGTGAATACACATTTGCTGTGTTATGTCTGGGTTCCTGCTGGTGATCTTCATTGCATGATGCCCTGGCCTCCTCCTTGCTGTCATTTGGGATGGGAAAATGGGTGGGAGAGACAGAGTTAGCAAGAATCTTTGTCATCTAGACTGTTTTCTCCATCTCACACCCAAGAATATTCTTGAAATTCCTCTATCGTACAATCTTATGTCAGGATTCAGGATGTCAAAAAGTCTTTGAAAGGATATATAGTGGACAACTTGAAGCATTTCTCCTCCCTCAAAAATGTAGGTCAATATGTCTCTGTTTCCCTTGCTATTTCCATGGGAATATAAGAATCCTCTTTCTCTTCTATTTTCTTGAGGGCTTTGATCAGTAAGAAAGTACGAGTGTTAAATAAGTAACTGTTTGTCTTTAAATTTCACCCTCTCCAACTTATCCTAAACATCTTGCTGCCCCTCAGTCTTAACAATCAAGACAAATATTAAGTCCTTTTATAATGTATAGAGTCATATCTCCTTGTACCAAAAAACAAACAAACTCATTGCTGTCGAATCAATTCCAACTCGTAGCAAATGTTTAGGACAGAAGAGAAATGTCCCATAGGGTTTCCAAGGAGCAGCTGGTGGATTCAAACTGTCAACCTTTTGGTTAGCAGCCCTGGCTCTTAACCACTGAGCCACCAGGGCCCCGTATCTTCTTATATATAGTTTAAAATAACAATGTCTTACTTCAGTATCTGTCTCTTTTGAATAATACTCAATACATTGAAATTTGATGATAGCTAAGAATTTAGATGGTACACTGTCATTGTCTCATCTATTCTTATATCCAAAAAACATGTTTTTGACATCTATTATGTGCCAAACACCATGCTGAGCTCTGTAGACCCAAAGATGAAGCTCTTGTCCTCAAGGTAGTTTACTGAAACAGAATTTCATCTGTAGAAACATACCCTTGGCAATAAGAACTCATTTCTTTAACATGGCTATTCTCTATCATCAAGTCATCAAAATGACCTCTTTCAAACAAAGCATATGTTTTTCTCCTTTGAACTATTCACCATCATCCAATTTTGAAATCACCTTTGACTCTACCTCTCCATGAACTTTCTCCAATCCTCACATTCTTTTGTTTCCATCTTCTTTTTTTCTGATTATTAAGTTTTCTACCTTACAGATTTTCACTATAAACAATAGGAGAACGACCAACTCTGAATTTCTGGACTCCAGTGCTATAAATCTATACTTCTTTCTCACCACTCAGAGTGGCAGTTTAAATCTAAGTAATACAACTTTTCTTCCCCTTTGCTGTCTTTTTTTCTCCACTTCTTCATAGTTCTTTTGTATGCCTTGCAAAGAAATAAGAACCGTCAGATGTTATAAAAATAAATTATAGAACAGAGCCTATTGTCCACTGTCAAATTTCCTATAAGTTAGTAGTAGGGTTTTGCTGATAATTGCTTCTTAGTATTCTAAGAAAAACATACGCCCTGAGATCTTTGATCATTATGACTTTTCAGGTATGGTGTTTTCTAGAACCTTAAGCCTTGAGAGCTTCAATCCACTTTCCCCAACAATTTTGGCTACTGGACTGACAGAATTCTGACTGATTCCCTACCTCTGGCCACCTCTAATCTTCATGCCTGTGAAGCTAGAGGAGAAGGTTGGGGTGGTAGCTTAGTTCACCACTGTGTCCTATTGTTGGGAATCCTCTATACTCAGCCATGTAGCTTTCCTCTTACTCCACTTCTAGTGGAGGCAAGAAGAGAGAGGAAGAAAATTGCTTTTGGGTCTTTTTTTTTTTTTTTTAGAGGGGACAAGAGTGAAGGGAGACAAGTAGGCTGATTTAGAGCTTTCCTACTTCCCATGTGGTCCACTGACCGGCAGCATCTCTATCACCTAAAAGTTTGTTAGAAATACATAATGTCAAGCCCTACCTGAGGCCCACTGAATTAGACACTGTACTGTAACAGGAAGCACTGGCCTAGAAGATGCCTTTTCCCCATTGACACAGGACAAAGAAAGGAAGTGGCTCACAAATTGGGATGAAGACTCTCTCTCATAAACAAACAGGGAAAAAAGGGTACGGGCAAAGGATAAGGAGACCGTGTGTGGGGGGTGTGGGGGTGTGTGTGTGCATGTGAGAGAGAGAGATGGGAGGGAGAGGTAGAGAAAGGGAGGGAGAAGGGAGGAAACGGAAAGAGATGAGGTGAAAGACTCCCCCCAACTCAAAGCACGGATACACAAACCTCCTTGCCTGAAATTTCTCAGCCCACTCTGGATCCCAGCTTCTAGGAGTTACTCTCAATTGACTGCTAGGAATATCTGGTATCTTTACCCTACCTGAGATGTTCACAAAACATACTATGTAGCAGGGGAATCAATAATCCTTAACATTCTCCCTGCACCTAAGAGTAAGTTTTTATGGAGGAAGTCTTCCTGGAATTGCCCGCAATGGTCAAGGGTTAGGAAACTCACTAAATAATTTCTCCTTGTGATGATTAGAGGCAGGAATCCAGCAATACCATTTTGCCAGAAGTGGTACAGTTCATTTTTGATCACCTGGGCTTTCTTCATGTGGCATCATCAAACGCAAAATTGTTGAGTCTCAGGGTTAGAAGAAACCTTGAAGGACCAGTCCAATTTCTTATCTGAGGCTGGAATCCCTTCCACAATACAGCTAATCATTGCCTAGCTCATGCCTGCATGAAATAAATGAAAGAAAATTCAAAATTCATGCCCATATGCCATGGAGCATTCAGTGACATTGCAGCTCCCTAGCTCATTATTTGAGCATGCAACATCCCACTGATCACATAGATCGCCCTCCTCTCAGTCTGGCGGGCTTCTCGAAGAAGCAGTCAGGCTTCAGAGCGGTTGTGCAGGGAGGGGGAAAGTCCTTTCATAAACAAATCCTTTTGCCTAAGCGAGAGAATATACAGTACTCATAAAAATGGTAATTAGAGCCCAGCACGAGAGAGAGACGTTTCTATCAATAGCAGTACTAGTAGTAATAATAATAATAATAAAATATCCCCCAAGACTTACACCATTCCAGAGAAAATATTTGTTTTTATTATTGTTATATTACTATTTTTACTAATAATAGTTACAGTGGGCCTTCAGTGTAACTAAGTCAGTGTCTTAGTCATCTAGTGCTGCCATAACAGAAATACCACAAGTGGATGGTTTTAACGAAGAGAAATTTGTTTCCTCACTGTCAAAGTAGGCTAAAAGCCCAAATTCAGGGTGTCAGCTCCAGGGGAAGGCTTTTTCTCTCTGGCGGCCTTCTTCTCTTCGGTGTTCCCCTGGACTAGGAGCTTCTCGGCGCAGGGACCCCGGTCCAAAGGACGCGCTTTGCTCCAGGCACTGCTTTCTTGACGGTATGAGGTCCCCCTGTCTCACTGCTCACTTTTGTCTTTTATATCTCAAAAGATTGCCTCAGGACACAATCCAGTCTTGTAGATCAGGTCCTGCCTTACTAACACAACTGCCACCCATCCTTCCTCATTAACATCATAGAGGCAGGTTTACAACATACAGGAAAATCATACAGTACCAGGAATCACGGCCTAGCCAAATTGATACATACATTTTTTGGGGGACATAATTCAAACCATGACAGTCAGTATGCTTAGAAAGGACTCCCCTGAAGGCATTTCTTCAATTAATAAAGGAGACTGACAGATCTTCTCACAGACCACTGCCATGTACCGATTGATTGATTGCCTCTTTCTAATAACTGTTTAATTTGCTTTCCTCTACTAATCTCCTCATGCAATTGTTGGCCTCTGCTATCAGGTAACAAAGTGGGTGGGTTTCCGTGGGCCAAGTGGTGCTGCCCAGCAGCCTCACCTCCCCCTGCCTTACTCTACCCTCAGCCTTTCCCATCCCTGCCCCGCCGTCCTCTGGCCTGCAGCCTGGAGACAAATCTGGTGCCCTTTCCTCTGGGAAGCGGAGGGAGTCAATTGGCCAGACCTCTAGAGCAGCAGCTGCAGGAAGAAAGGAGCATCCCTCTGCTGTGTCTCCTGACCTCTCCCCAGGCTTAAGGAAAACTCATAAGCTCACAGTACAAATTAGCATGGCCTCATTATAGAAACAGAATTGGGGTCATATCAGCCCGAAATGGGTAACTAGGTGATTAAAAAAAAATCAAAATCCCGCCAGCAGGGAAAATTGTGCCAGGATGACAGAGTGGGTGGGAGGAGGGCAATAAAGTAAATACGATGAAAACACATGAGTGGGAGAGAACGTTGATAAGCAAACGTTAGTGCATACCGTTAGGCATACTAGCGAACTCCAGGGCACAGAGCCATAGATGTTGGCAATTACCACCCAGTCTGTTACCCACAGCTCTCTTTCTTCCAGTCGGGTATGCTAAGTTTTTTGACTTCTTGCTTAGCCTTCATCTTTCTGTCTCACCAGCTGAAAGACTGACAAAGCACGGGGACGTACGCGTGGTGGTTGCAACTACTGCTTTAAAGATTCCCAGCGTGTACTTATTGCAGCCACACTTCTACACCGTTAGGCACACCATTCTGCCACCTGGGTGGAATGGCCTGCACGCCTATGTGAAATACCAAGGATCATCACAAAGGTCCCACCTTCTATGTGAAACCTTCTATTCCTCACCCAGGCACATGGAGGTGGCTCCATCCTGTAGCAATGCTTTTGCACTTTGCACCAGTTGCTTAATTAAATAAAACCAGATATTTCAGTCCTTTGCACAAGATCCTTCCACTACAACATAAAGAGTTTTCTGTTCCATCTCTTATCACTACTCCAGACTGATCCCATGCCCATATCTGACTGAGCCTCATGCTTTTCTCCCATTTGTACCTTGTCTTTGCATTTCTTTCTGTCAGGAATTCCCTTCCTATGATGTTCAGTTAGTTATCAAATATCTTATCCATTAAGGGCCAGTGCTAAGACCATTTCCCTCTTTAAAATGTTACAGGATATGATCCTCCTCTCTGTTAAACCTCTCTATCATTTGTATCATCTGCATGCATATTTAATTATTTGAGGGGATTAAGACATTTAAGGAGCTTTGGTGATGCAGTGTTTAAGTGCTGGGCTGCTAACCAAAATGTCAGTTGTTCAAATCCATCAGCTGCTCCAAGGGAGAAAGATGTGGAGATCTGTTTCCATAAAGACTACAGCCTTGGAAACCCTATGGAGCACTTCCAGTCTCTCCTACAGGGTGGCAATGAGTCAAGATTGACTTGACAGCACATAACAACAATAACAGCAAGACTTGTTTGAGGACAGGTACTCTCAAGACTCTGCTAAACTCTCATATTTCTTTATTATTATTATTATTATTTTCATGGCACTAATAGTTTGCTTCTGTGATAACTACCACCTCCAGCAACACTTTTAACAGACTTACACAGGAAACTTCATGGCAATCTGAAATGCAAGAATCTTTTTCAGCTTGGACTTCAAACAAGAAGTAACTCTTCCCACCACAAGGAGTGTAAAATTCCCGTCATTGACGGGGGGAGCACAGAGAATGCTGATTTGATCAGAAGGAAACCATCCAACAAAAGGAATACAGATGCAGGACAAAATGCTCATGTTAGAAATACAGAGAGGTTCTGTCTCACACTGTTTCTGCAACTAGTAAAGCAGACAATACTGGAGGAAAGCAAGGCCTGAAGAAGAATTCTGTTAATAAAGATTTGGGACTTAAACATGGTACTGTGAGCTAGAACTCCTGAACCATAGCTCAACACTAAGCTAATACTAATGACCTAAATGGGATGTATTCAAAGGAGAATGTTTGTGGAACTGAAGAGTAAATGTGTTATAATGATACTTAATTACTAAAACATAACTTGTCCTTGAATTATCTTCTGGAATGCCTGATGAAATATTGGAACCAAGTAAGCATATTTTGGGGGTGAGGAGACCCTTTAGGAGAGAAGGAAGAAAAAGTAAGAAATAAAAAAGTACAGAATCCTTCCAAAAATAAATAAAAACATAAAACAAACCTACCCATATGAAGTCCACAAAAGAGGCTTTCCAAAAAAGTGTTTCTCTTCTCAGTTACAGAAAAAAACCCATTCTCACTGTCACTACCCTACTTTAACTACCATCTTTTTCTTGATGGTTATCTTAGTTAGCTAGTGCTGCTGTAACAGAAACACCACAAGGGGATGGCTTTAAGAAACAGAAATTTATTTTCTCCCAGTTTAGGACGTTAGAAGTCTGCATTCAGGGTAACAGCTGCAGGGGAAGGCTTTTTTTCTGTCTGTTGGTTCTGGGAGGAAGGTCTTTGTTTCTTCCGCTTGTTTCTTGGTTCCTTGGAGATTTCCATTTGGCTTGCCATCTATCTTCCCCATCTCTGTTTGCTTAATCTGTTCCTTTTATATCTTATAAGAGATTGACTCAAAACACACAGTACACTAATCCTGCCTCATTAACATAACAAAGACAACCTATTCCCAGATGGGATTATAACCTCAGGCATAGTGGTTAGGATTTTGTTGTTGTTGCTGTTGTTAGCTGCTATCAAGTTGGTTCCAACTTGACCCCATGTACAATAGAATGAAACACTCCCTGGTCCTGAACCATCCCTACAATTGTTGCTATGTTGGAGCCCACTGTTGCAGCCACTGTGTCAATCTACCTCCTTGAGGGTCTTCCTGTTTTTTGGCGACCCTCAACTTTACCAAACATAATGTCCTTTTCCAGGGACTGGTCCTCCTGATAACATGTCCAAAGTATATGAGACAAAGTCTCGCCATCTTGCTTCTAAGGAGCATTTGAGCTGTACTTCTTCCAAGACAGATTTGTTCATTCTTCTGGCAGTCCATGGTACATTCAATATTCTTCACCAACATCATAATTCAAAGACATTAGTTCTTCTTTAGTCTTTCTTATTCATAGTCCAGTTTTCACTTTCATATGAGGCAACTGAAAATACCATGGCTTGGGTCAGGTTCACCTTAGTCCTCAAAGTGACATCTTTGTTTTTTAACACCTTGAAGAGGTCTCTTGCAGCAGATTTTCCTAATGCAATATACCATTTGATTTCTTGATGCCTGCTTCCATGGGTGTTGACTATGGATCCAAGTGTGGTAGCTAAATTTGTGTGTCAACCTGGCTGGGCCATGATTCTTAGTGGTTAGGTGGTTATGATGTAGTTTGGCAGTTACATAATGATGTAATCACTTCCATGATGAGATCTGCTGTGAGCAACAAATCAATTGAAAGGGAGTTTCCTTGGGAACATGGACTGCACCCAATATGTATTGACTTTTTGGAAAAGCTCACTGACTTTTGCTCTGCTCTGGATCCTGAATTCAGCTCATCATCATCTGGACTCTGGTTCTTGGGACTTAATCCAGCAGCCTGCTTTCTTATCTGTTAATCTTGGGTTTGTCAGCCCCTGCAGTTATGTGAGTGAGGAGAAGCCTCTAGCCTGACACCTAGAACAAGTGAGCCATTTCCTTGATCTCTCTCTCTCTCTCTCTCTCTATATATATATATATACATATGGAAGTGTGTGCGTATATATATATATGGTTTTGCTTCCCTAGAGAACCCAGCTTAAGACACCAGGTAAAAAGAAATCCTTGACAACTTGAATATTTTCTCCTTTTATTATAATGGGTTAGGATTTACAACACATATTTTAGGGAACACAATTCAATCCATAAATTCCACCCTTTGGCTCCTAAAAATTTATGTCTTGCCACATGCAAAACACATTCACCCCATTACATCATCTCAAAAGTCTTAAATCTACCCTGAGTCTAAAATCTCGTCTTCTGAATCATAGAAATCAAACATGGGTGACACTTCAGGCATATTCCATCCTGGGGAAAAATTCCTCTTCATCTGTGAACCTGTGAAATCTAGACTACAAGTTATCTGTTTCCAAACTACAATGGTGAAGCAGGCACAAGGTTGATACTTCCATTAAAAATGGGAGAAACTGAAGAGAAAGAAGGGAAAATGGGCATCAAGCAAGTCCAAAACCCAGCAGAACAAACTACAGTAGCTCTCCAGGACTGAAAATAATCCTCTGTTCTTTGGGACCATCTGAGTGGGAACCCAACATCCTTGGCCTTGGGAAGCCCCATTTCTCTGTCCCTTGGGCATGGCTCCCCTGCTCCCTCAGCTTTGGTCAGGGACCCATCCCCCTGGCATTCCTGAATGGCAGCCCCACACTCTGGAACTGAGTTGGTGGAAATCTGTCTCTGTGTAACATGGAAGACCATGGCCCCACTCACTGAAACCCAGGAAGCTGTGGCCCCACACTTTGAGATCCAGGAGACCATGGCCCCACTCTTTGAAACTAATGCAGTCCCTCTTCCAATGTTCCTTCCAACAATTCTGCTGATCTCCAAGTTGCTTCAGGGATGGACTTTTTCTTTTCTTGAAGAACAACAGATGTAGCTCCTTTGCCCTGTTTCCCGCCTATAGGATTCCAAGCGGCAGGCAGCTTTCTTTTCTTTCATCCTCTCTCTATCCCCTTCATTCCAAGCTGATGGGTTTTCTGCTGCAGTAGTTGGTTCGATCCATCAGTCATAGACTTACTCTCTTTAACAAAAGATTATATAGCTACATCCTTGGTGAAAATTCTGGAATGCATCCCCTCTGTACAACAGAATTTTCCAAATCTTTAATTTTTGTTTTCATTTTGCACAGTTCATTTTTAAGTCCATCCCTTTCCTCTTGTACTTTACTAAAAACAGCAAGGAGAAAATATGTGGCCCCTTTAAGATCTTGCTTAGAAATCTTCTCAGCCAAATATCCAAGTTCTTCACTTACAACTTCTACCTTCCATCAAACATTTGAACAAAATTCAGACAAGTTCTTTGCCACTACATAAAAAGCATTGCCCTTCCTACATTGTCCAATCACATGTTCATCATTTACTTTTAAAGCCTTACCAGAATCAATATTAGTCTACATTTTTAGAAACATTCTGTTGCTGGTACCATATGTATTCTCTAAGACTATAAAGAATTTCTCTACGGCTGTCCTCACTTTCTTCTGAGCCCTCACCAGAACCGCCTTCGACATCCATAATTCTACCAACAGTGTCTTCAAGGCAATCTAGGCTTTTACTATGAGACATCTTAAAACTCTCCCAGCTTCTACCTATTACCCAATTCCATTTTAGGTATCGGTTAGAGCAGCACTCCCATTTCTCAGTACAAAATTCTGTCTTAGTTATCTAGTGCTGCTATAACAGAAATACCACAGGTGGCTGGCTTTAACAAACAGAAATTTATTTCTCACAATTTAGGAGGCTAGAGATGGAAATTCAGGGCACCTCCTCTAGGAGAAGACTTTCTCTCTCTGTAGGCTTTTGGGGAAGGTCCTTATTTCTTTAGCTTCTCTTCCCTGGTTCCTTGGAGATTTCCAAGTGGCTTGGCATCTATCTTCCCCATCTCTTGCTTGCTTAATCTGCACCTTTTATATTTTGTAAGAGATTGACTCAAGACACACCTTACACTAATTTTGCCTCATTAACACAACAAAGACAACCCATTCCCAAATGGGATTATAACCACAGGTATAGATGTTAGGATTTCTGGGGAACACAATTCAATCCATAACACTGGTGTTAATGCAATGTCCTACTAATAAGCTTCCCCAGCTTCAGCCTTGTTGCCTATGAGTACACCCTCCACACAAGCACAGTACTTTTTCTAAACGAAAAATCAGCTCATCTCATCAATGTTCTCCATGCCTGTACCACCCCTTCATACACGCAGTTTATCCACTTACCCCTTGAGTACTTATTCAGCCTTTACTAGGTCTTAAGTTAAGAGCCCTGGCTGCTGACCAAAAGATTGTCAGTTTGAATCCACCAGCCGCTCCTTGGAAACCCTATGAGGAAGTTCTACTCTGTCCTATAGGGTCGGTATGAGTTGGAATTGTTTTTTAAGGATACAGAAATAAAGCAGGACAAACTAGATCCCTGCTCTCCAGAAGCTTGCTTCTGCAATTAGGGAACAAGTCCAAATTCTTTGATATGGCTTACTAAGCTTCTACATTCTGGTACTTGCTTCTTTCCTCAACCTCCTACACCACTTCCCTTGACTTCTATACTCTATTCGTACTTTCACTAATACACTCATACTTTCATTTTTCTGTTACCATGCTCCGTACTCTCTTGTCTCCTGTATTTTTCATATGATGCTTTTTGTTCTGAGATGCCCCCCATCTTCTCCAGAACTCCCCTAGTGAACTGCTACTACTCTCCAGTATATCTCTTATCATTCTCTGTTTTCTATTTATGTGTCTGTTTCCTCCACTAGAATGATCGCTCCGCAAGAGAGATACAGTCTTGTTCATTGGTAGATTACTCCAGTACTGAGCACAGTACTTGATTTATGTTGGTGCTCAACTGTCATCAGTTGGATGAACTGATTAAAGTTTAGCCTTGTGTTGCTGCTGGTTTCTACTAAACCAAGAGAAGTAGTTTCCAAATTGTGCCTGAGGGCAGGGACTTTGTTGGATTCATGACTGTCTCCAGCTTTGTGAATACCAGGCACACAGTAAATATTTGGTGAATGAATGAATGATAGGATAAACTCAACAACAACAACAAAAGTATTAAAACTAGGTTCGCACAAGTGTAAACAGAACTGACACTGGACTTTAAGCATCATTTGCCCATGTATAAATCTGAACTTTCTCAAGGATATTACTTAAGAAGAGGAGTATTGATTTTCCAACCCTCTTTGTATACTCCAATTTCCCTATTCCTCACTTGGCACAGAAAATGCACTGGATTTGAAATTGTGAGACCGTTTTCGTTTTTATATCTGAATTATGAAACATCACATCCACCAGCCTCTGCCAGAAGCAGGCAATATTAATATTAATGTTTGGAAGGGCCTGCAGTATGGCAGCAGGATGATTTAGAGAGGAGAATAATCAGGGACTGAATCTTAGTAAATAAATCCAAGGTCCAATTTGTTTAGTCTTTCACCACATTTTTTAAGGGAAATTAATATTCTCTTTAAAAAAAGCAAATCAATACAGACTCTGAACTGCTGACTTGGTAGGTTTAAAATGGAAGTGTTTCTCTCTTTCCTGTAACCTCCTAGCTGATCTTCTTCTATCCAGTCTCTCTCTAGTCCTTTCGAATATACAGAGTTGTGGGAATACTCTCAAAATATCACCCATGAAGCATTTATTAAGACTTTGCTCTACGTGCCCAGCACCACCTGGCTGTTGTGGGGACACAGACCACAGACGAGCCTGTCTTTGTCTTCAAGGGGTTTGTACTCCAGGCACCTCTTAGCTCAGGCAGCCAAAGAATAATAACAAAGGTACTCTAAGATAGTGTAGCAGAGACCATTTTCATTGTATTATTTTTGCCTTTGTGAACCTCCTGTGATCTTCACATGACTTTCTCTCCCCAGTTTAGAGGGTGTGGGCACCTGATAGACATAATCTCACTTAATTCTCACAATAGCTCTGAGAAGTTCATAATGTTCCGGCTATTTTAGAGATGGAGGTACTGAGTTTTAGCAAAGTTAAATGACAGTTGCAAGATCCTATGTCTGGGAAGTGTCAAAGCTAGTATATGAAGCTTGGTTCTGCTTGATTGTAAACTTTTATACTTTCTACCATGTATCTCTCCACCAGTTATCCTCCACTTTCTTTGCCAACACTCTATCGTTTCTTATTATTTTCTGATGCCTCTATTTTGCTGAGACCAAGACAATCTACTTGGCATCTGTAGAAAAAATTCTGCTAAAGCATGTTACCATGTTCTTGGCTTGCTCGCCCATTACCATGAAAGTCTTAGAAAGTGTCAGCATAGCATATAGGTTCAAAGAGTAGTATCTGAAAGCAAACAGGCTCATATTCAAATTCTGGCTTCAACACTTTATAATTCTGTGACCTTGGACAAGTTACCTTACCCCTTTGGACCTCATGTTCCTCATCTGTAAAATGGGAAAATAATAATAGAATCTACAAATACAATTAATTATCTTTAATAACTAATACTTGTTAAACTTGTGTCTGTGATTTAGGAATAGTCATCTAGATGTGTGGGTCCTAGATGTATGGTCTTGATGTATGGGATTGAAGACTAAAAAAAAATAGTTTTATGGTAATGCTTTTACATGGCAAATTATCTTGTCCATGTAGAAGATAAAATAATGATAAATTATTGAGTTGTAGAGATAGAATAAATTTTTATGTATTTTTATACACTCCTCTCATTTTACAGATGGGAAAATTGAGGCTTCAAAAAGGTAAAACAATTTGTCCAAGTTCACACACCTAGTAAAGGGCCTTTTCTAGAAGAAAACACTGTTACCTTTTTCTGAAAAGCAATTCGATTTAGCTCATAAATGTCTTTCCACACTCTAATATCAAAATCTGTTTACAAAACTTCCCTACCCATTCACTCGCCCCAATTTTTAGCCATCTCTCCTTTGACAAAAATGCCGGCGCCTTGTAAAACCCAATTGGGTTTTCTTAGCTGGGTCTTAGGATTTACTCTGATTTTAAACTATTTCAAAGATTATATGTAGAAAGATAGATTGTTTTTTCCTGTGAAATAAATAAATAGATAATCAGTTTAACTTATATCAATAAACATTTGATTGCCAGTGTTGGTTCTTGTACTCTGTGCTAGAGGTTGTGGGATAATAAGGTAGAAAACCAGCATGGCCTCTGCTGTCCTGGGCTGTCAGAACTTTATTTTAGAAGTTCATCAAGTTTCACATCTCCCCTTAGAAATTCTCTTTTCTTTAGAAGGTTAGGTTAATAAGAGCAAAATAAACATTTACTGCTTGAATATCAACATACTCTTTTGTCTAACCATCAGAAGAAATGAAGAGTGAAGTAAGATGTAAGTGACTTAAACCCTCCATGTTTCCTGGGAGCTCCTTATAGCACCATCATTTATTTCATACATTTTAGTCTTTCTCTTCCCCATCTTTTTTTTTCTCAAATAATACATTTTCATTGTAATAACTAGGGTTGTGGAATTCTACTTCAGCTTCTATAAGGTATGGGAAATATGCTACTACATGTGCATACACATACACACACCACATACAAATACACACCCCCCCATGAACGTAGACACTTACTCCATAGAATAACAAATTGGATTGCTTATTTATAAGCAAGAATATATTCTATAAAAAGAGATATTGTAATATATCTGTAGAATTTATGACAGTTCTAGGCCTTTGATAATATTGAGATTAGTTGTCAATAATATAACTGTTATTATCACTAATTTTTTTTAGTCCTTACATGTTCCAGGCACTGGGTTAGGCATTTTATAAGCATTACCTCATTTTATCCTTACATATAGATAGAAATTATTACCCTCATTTTACAGATGAAGGAACTGAAGCTTAGGCTATATAAAGTTGCCCAAAGGGACGTGGTTTAGGCAGGTAGATTTGAACCCAGGCCTGCCTGACCATGTTTTAGTCATCGTTCTAGTCCCCAGGAGTTCACATGAAGTAAATGTTCAAAAAATCCTTGTTGAGCCACTGAATGCTGAAAGAATGGAAAGGCAACATAAATGCTTCATTGTGAAACAAACTCCTGGAAAAGCTTAGAAACCAGACTTTGGAAGAGCTGTTAAAACAGAATGTCTAGTGATAAGGTCTGTGTGTATGTTTGTGAAAGACCCTGAAGCAGTTTTGCAGAGATGGCTCCAAACATGCAGCAGTGAATTCTGAAGGGGTTTTGAACACATTTTTATTGCTACAGAAAGGAGAATAAATATTTTAGCCATAATTCATCTAATAATGCAACCCAAGTTTTTGCTCTAATGAAATTTTAGGGGAAGAATGGAGTAATAAAAGTGTCACAGATGCCCCCTCTACAAAACTTCCAGGCTTGACCAAAATGAAATTCCATTGCTTAATAAAGGGAGTTGGGACAGCAAATGCTATATATTCCATGTGCAGTTCTCCCAAACCAGTTCATGCTTTCAGAAATCATCTGGCTTGACAATTTTGGCACTCCACCACTAGCATCACGTGCACGTACACACACACACACACACACACACACACCCCACTTAGATATGGAGCTATATAAAGGAATTCACTATTCATCTTATAGCACGGCTATTCCAAGTGTGGTCCACAAACCAGCAATATCAACATCACCTGGAAGCTTTTTCGAAACGCAGATGCTCAGACCTCACCCCAATCCTACTCAATCAGAATCTGCATTTTAACAGGATCCCCTGGTAAATCACATGCACAGATATTTGGGGGAGCCTGGGTCTACAGGGAGACCTGACAGGTTCTTCCTGCAGTTGCTAAAGAAGACAGCAATGAGCAACTACAAGGAATGTCTACAATCATTTCAACTACTTGTTGATGTTGTGGATGCTCTGCAGTCCAGGCTACTGTGATTGCAACCTTCTTGCAAGCATCGAGACAATGAAGGGACTGAGAAAAGTTTTAGTAGTCAGTGATGGTGGGTTAACTTATGATGCTTAAGTCCTCCATTTTGCTTAATTAAAACACATCCATTGTGTTCTTCAAAATGCTCACCTTCTCTAGGAAGGTATTTCTGATTCACCCTTTCATTCCAAACTATTTTTGCTTGTGTACACCTAAGCACTCATCTGTTTAAGCTGTAGTATTACAGTATGTTTAGTTTCAATTCCTTTGTATTTATCTCCTCGGCTTGATTAGGACCCCTTGAAGTCAGAGATATATTATAATCTACCCTTATTCAATCCTAGAAAAATAAAATAAAAACCCAAAAACTAGAACAGTGGGGTATGGTAGGGGGGATGGAGAAAAATCAGTATTGGAAAGGAGTTTGGAACCAAGTCTATCCAGGCCTTTGTTTCTTGATTATTTTCCTAAAGAAAAACTACCCTTGGATTTTCCCTAATTACATGAGGATTCCTCATCTTTGTTCCTGACAGAATATCAGATTGTGTGCACTAGAGTCATGTTTGAAAATGGAAATGAAGCAAAGCTCTGTTCCATGAAACAGAAGCTGGTCAAGCTGATTTGTGCTTCCTCCTCATCTGAGGGCTGGAGCCTGGCTTGTGAACACTCCCACAGCTGTGCAAATCTTGGGTGGAGAGAAAGGACTCAATGTTTTGTGTTCATCTCCTGTGGCTTTTGCTTAATTTAGATCCCCACCCTATGAGCTTCACTCAGCCATGCTGAGGGTAGACATGAGACACTCAAAGTGGAATTCACTCCTAACCACAGCATCTCTCCTCATTTTTAGGTCACAACTGAAATTGGGTTTTAAGGTGAAATTTGCCTTAGGCTCAGCAAATGGTTCTGAAACATCTCAAGCAAAAGTTTGCCTTCTGCACATGGATGTGCTTATAACTATGCATAAAACCATGAGGGGACTAATATCCTGTTCAAATCTGCCCTTCCCTTCTCTTTCCTCTCCCTCTTATTTTTTCTATTTATATCATTTGGTGCTGCCACCCACACCTCATTGCATTCAACCCATGACAATCATCCATGTTTATGATGGAGGTGAGTGTGGGCTGGAAAGAAGAGGGACCTATTTCTATGCTAGATACTTTGAGACCTCACACCGTATGTTGATTTTTCTCTTTCTTTAAAAAAAAATTTCCCCTTAAAAATTTGGTGTGGATAGGTAAACAGATTGGATTGTGGATTTATTTACTCTGATGCTGTCCCTGATAATTCTCCTCTTTAAATCATCCTGTGGCTGCACTACCAACCCTCCTGGACATCAATATTAATGTCCCCAGCTCCTGGCAGTAGCTGGTTGAGGTGACATTTCATAATTCAGATGTAAAAATTAAAAGCCAGTGCTAGAAGGGGCACACTGCAGCAGCATACATCCATCCAACCTGTGATTGAAAGCCCTTCAGAAAGCCAGCCTTTCCCAGCCCTGCCTTAACAAGGAAACGCAATGTTAACAGGTAAATAATGGTGGCCTGGAAACTCACTCTGCCTTCGCACTTGAAGAAAAGGGAATGGTAAAGGATACAGGATGATTCCAGAAATAGTTTCACCTCAACTTTGGCTGTAATAAGTCAAACTTTTAGCATCTTCAATTGGTGGGCAAAGTGAAAGTTTTCTCTAATCCCACCCTAAGACAAAGCTTGACAGAGAGGAGAGAGTCCATGCGGTTCTAGTCAGCAGGGGTTTAACAACATCAGGTACCTGAGAAATCTGACTCTTTCTCCTTTTGAAAGAGAATGTCCTGGTGAAAGATCTCAAGATCCCACTCACTTGCACCAGGGTCTTATTTCTTTTTTTGTCCAAAAAACTATCCCTTAAAGTCATTGTGTTGCAGGCAACTTTGATTCTTAATTCTCTGCAAAGAGAAAGACTAGCTCATCACTATTCTCTTCATATTATTCCTTTCTTCCTTCAAAAACAAGTAGGTCCCCAAATCTGTGAGATGCAGAAACTTGGAGAGAGTATAAAAATGATCTTAAGTAAGTATAAATGGAAATAAATGTTTATTAAACCTGTTGCAACACAGATATGTCTCCATAAATTGAACACTCTATGTGAGTTTGCATTAAATAAAGTAAGCTACCCTCCATTTTCCTCACTTTTATTATCGTTCTTACTAGAGCTATCTTCTTCCACCCTATTATTTTAGGGTTGAAACAAATAAAACTAAAAGCAAAAAAAAAAAAAATTTTTTTCATTCTCTCATCAACTATTATCTCTCTCAGAGATTTTGTTTTCTTGTTTTTAAATATGCTTGCCTGTCTGGTAGAGAAGAGAAAGTGGCCTCTTGCCAATTCCGACAAAGTCCTTTTCCTTGGCCACTTCTTTTTGTGCCCTAAGATGGTCTGTTTCAAAAACACAGCTGCTTTTATAAGACTCCCCACCAATGGCCACATCCAAATATTTATTAGAAAATTGACTATGTGAGGAATTTCGTAGTTACTTACACACCTCCATTTTAAGGGAGGCTCTTCTTCTAAAAAGATGTTTCCACAATGTTTTTTTCATTATTCCTAAAATAAGTAAGTGCCTCTTGCTTGCTATTCACTTTATTCTGGAAATTTCTGCTCTAATCACTGCTAAAGTGATTTTTCTAAAGAATCAAAGCATGCATTGCTTTTTTAAATATTTTTTTTCTTTGTGTCTGTTTTATTTTTTTCTTTAAAACCTGTTGTAGATATGGTTTTATTCCCTATGACTCTAGGGCCCCAAACAATTTGTTTGTTATGCCCTGTTAGGGACAGGGTACATACAGACTAATTTTCATAAGTTGCTACCATTTCAAAGCCTAAAGAATATGTTTCTTTATTGTCCATTAGCCTGCTGCAGATCTATATGGAGAATGGCATTACATTTTATTTGCTTTAGTTTTAGCATGGCAGCTTTCTCGGTGAAAGAAACCTTTTCTCACCTGCTTTTTAGCCTCTCATGAATGAGAAGCGAGGGACCCAGGAAGCTTACAATTGCTGCAGGCAATGTTTGTGCTAACCAAAGCCGGGCTAGAAGGCCATTGGGTGAAGCACTGCAAATATTTATGTGGCTCAAAGGGGCAAAGGGACGTTCCTGGGTAGGAGGCAGTCTGTGAAACAAGATAGACAAGGGATTTCACAAAGCTTAGGAAAAGAAAATAGAGGCTGGGTAGAGGAAAGGCGAGATGTGGAGGGTTTGAGTTCAAAATTGGATTTAGTTTGTATGTGAAGACAGCTCCTTGTGCCTGCAGAGAAGAAGTCCTTTTATTCTTTTTTGCAAAGGACAATAAAAAATTCCAGGCTTCAAACACCCTGTGAGATGCTCCTACCACATCTCCGAGTCTGGCCTCCTTCCACCGCAGCCCCTGCCCTCTCTGACGCAGCCTCACAGTCCTCAGACCCCGCCACAGACTGTTCATGGCCCACATACTCTTCCACGTGTGAAGGGAGAGCAGGGAAGTCTCGGTGACTCACAGCGGTGGAGATGAGAACATAACAAGGCCATGCTTACTGCGATTATCTCAAGTACTCTTAGGGTCTCTCTTTCCTTTGTTTGATGACTCTGAGAGTGTAATCATTTTAAATAACGTGAAAGGCACCTTCGTCATTGTTTCACTAGCTCAATAAACTGTGCCTTGATTTCTGGGTATTGAGTATCAGCAAGGCATCTGAAAGGCAGTATCTAGCTTTGTTTGGCTCCAGTGGGCACATTTTCCGTCCACGGTGATGTATGGCACTGGGAATGTACTGGTCTCCTGAGCTCACTTGTTTAATTAAATAATGTTCCCCTGCCCTTCCATGCAGACATCAAAGAGCACAACAGGCAGCTGTCACTTTAGGGACCTCTTTAGTATTGCTGCCATTTCACTTCCGCGCGCACAGCCATCTTTCCATTGGCCTCCCGAAGGTGTACTCCGCTGACATCGTAGCTCGGCTGCAACGGTAGTTAAAGGGCTTCCCTGTGTTTCAGTGCAATCTGGGGGCATTTCATTATCTATGGAAACAGCAGGAAGACTGGTGAAACATGCCATTGATTTCTTGCCTGTGAAGGGACTAAATGGAAGTGGACCCCAGTGATATAGCTGGGTTTTGAAAATAACGGGCACAGTGTCCTTTGTCAAACTGTCTGATTTTGAGGTTCATAAAGTGTATCAAAATTTGCATTAATACTCAGTGGAAAGAGTTCTAAAAACAAACAAACAAAAAACCCGTTGTCATCCAGTTGATTCCAACTCACAGCAACCCTGTAGAACAGAGTAGAACTGTTCTACAGGGTTTCCAAGGTTGTAATCTATCAGTGAAGTGACTGCCACATCTTTCTCCCAAGGAGCAGTTGGTGGCTTCCAGTCATAGACCTTTTGGTTAGCAGCTGAGCGTTTAACCACTGCTTCACCAGGGCTCCATGGAAAGAGTTCTAGGTGCTGGTAAAAGAGTGTATAATGTCAGAGAGAGGAAAGGGAAATTATTGGCTTACCAAGGTCTAGGTTTCTCCAGGGTTGGGATAATCTAGAACAATTTTTAATTGTAATAAAGGACTAGATGCACTCTTTCAGTTGACAAGGGTTTTCTTTTACTGTTGTTTAGAATAATTGTAATTCCAAGCATGACTTCAAATAGAACACTGCGAATACACCACATATGTATGCAATGACTCTCAGCAGGCAAGCTGTAGAGCACAGGGTTCCAGAGCTGGGAAGACCAGATCTCAAATCTCAGCCTTAACATTTACAAACTTGGTGATATTGGACAAGATATATGATGTCTCTGAGCCTCAGTTTTCTCTTCTGTAAAATGGAAGTAATAATTGTAATTATTGTCAAGGTTTTTGTGAATATTATGTCATATAATACCTGATAAGCTATTGCATGGGTGTTTGACATTTAATAATAACTCAATAAACAGTAATTGATATTAATGAGAGGATGTCTTATATTTTCTAGTGTTAAGCTGAAGTCTCTAAAAGTGGTAACTAAAAATCTTCTTAAAGTCTTATCTCCTTACTTCAATATAGAACAAATAACAAAGGGGAGGAAAACTATGTCAATGATAATCTTTTATAAAGATATTTATTCACTGTGGAAACTGATTCTTGATCATTTTCACCATACAACCATGATTTCAACCTCAACCATCCATTCAATATATCTGTACTTACAGTATACAATATTGGGGAAGTCAGCACAACTTGACGAAGGCAAGGTCATAGAAGCTTCATAGGCACATGCAAACTCCCTGAGGGACCTAATTACTGGGCTGAGGGCTGGCGACCATGATCTCAGGGGACATCTAGCTCAACTGGCATAACATGGTTTATAAAGAAAGTATTCTACATCCTACTTTGTTAAATAGCATCTGGGGTCTTAAAAGTGGTCATCTAAGATACTCCACTGGCCCCAACCTGTCTGGAGCAAGGGAGAATGAAGAAAACCAAAGACACAAGAAAAAGATTAGTCCAAAGGACTAACGGACCATAACTACCACAGCCTCCACCAGAATCAGTCCAGCACAACTAGATAGTGCCCAGCTACGACCACTGACTCCTCCTACAGGGATCACAATAGAGGGTCCTGGACAGAGCTGAAGATAAATATAGAACAAAATTCTATCTCACACAAAAAAAAAAACACAAAAAAACTACTGGTCTGATAGAGACTGGAGAAACACCAAGAGTATGGCCCCCAGACACTTCTAACTCAGTACTGTAGTCACTCCTGAGGTTCACCTCTCAGCCAAAGATTAGACAGGCCCATAATACATATTGTTCAACCATGCGTATGAGACTAAGTGGGCACACCAGCCCAGGGGCAAGGATGCGAAGGCAGGAGGGGACAGGAAAGCTACATGAATGGAAATGTGGAACCCAAGGTCGAGAAGAGGAGTGTGTTGGACATGTTGTGGAGCTGGCAGCCAATGTCACAAAACAATACGTGTATTAATTGTTTAATGAGAAACTAATTTGCTCTGTAAACCTTCATCTAAAGCACAATTTAAAAAAAAGAAAAACTCAAAAAAAGAAAGAAATCTGTACTGAGAACTCCCTGTGTATAAAACAAAATGATAGGACCTTACAAATTTCCATGTATACCAGATTGCAGCTATCTTGGAGCAGCTAGTTCTCTTTGATTACTGGAATCTCCAGGAAATAAAAAAATATTTTTATAAAATGAACAAAGTTGGAAATATCAAGTATTCCTCCTTATGAAATATATAATCATTTATGAGTCAAATGACAAAAATCTTCTTACAGAAAATCTTACACAACACTCTCTAATTATTCACTGTAGTTTGGTGAACTCTACAAAAACATAAAATTATTAATATACTTGTTTTTGCATTGGGCTTTCCAGAGTCCTAGGATTTCAACAGAGGTGAGTTGGGAAGCTTGGGGGCTGGATTTGAGTATGTGGAGCTCTTGATCCACCATCCCCACTTCAGACAAAGCAGCTTACTCTTTTATCTGTTCTATATACTAGCTTCTCATTAAAAATGTGTCTAAAGAAAAAAAAAGGGGGTGGGGAGGGAGCTTCACTGCTAAAAAGTGAGCAACCAAATAAATTAAAAACGTTTTGAAAAGCACAGCATTACAAAGGTTCAGTTCAGTGACTTTTGCTTTAACTTCTCCAAATCTCATCTGTCACACAAAATTTACAGCAGCTTAAAGTTTCAACATTGTGTCAAGGACGACTCCAAAGTTAATCTTAAATTCTATCCACACTGCAGCACAGGTCTCTCCTTCCTCTGACCCAGGAACCTTCTGATTCACATATTCTGAGTGGGAACAAGAATGTGGCTATCCCACGCAGGCATGCACTGTACTTTAAAACAAATCCACTAACCAATTAGTGCGTGCGTGCGTGTGTGTGTGTGTGTGTGTGTGTGTGTGTGTGTTGCAGGATTGGTGGAAAGAGGCTGAAATCTATCTAACCATATAAAAAATTTACATGTGTAAAAAAAGTTTCTTTCTGCCTTAATTTTCTTTTGGCTTAATTAGATCTTCACAATGGCTTATATGCCAACTTCCCCAGCTGCTGTTGTGAAGATCCAAGTACAAGTTCTTCATTACCTCTCTTTAGGCTGTAAGAATTCATTCATCCATTCAATAAACTTTGCTGAGTTCCTACCATGTGCCAGGGACTCAGGAACAGTGAAGTGAGTACTGTTCCTCTGATAGTCCAAACCGGTATGATATCTATACACTTACATAGAGACAACACATAGAAACATAGCAAATGGAGGTTTACTGGTCAGGCCAACCATGGTGTGAGTTCCATTTTCAGCAGCTACAAATTGTGTGAACTTCAGTAAGTGACTTATTCTCAATGAGCCTCGGTTTCCTTATCTGTGAAATGCGGTTTCATAATACTTCTTTGTACACTTACGATGTGGGTGGTCTGGTTGGTACAAATGGTTAAGCGCTCGACTACTAGCTGAAAGACTGATGGTTCAAACTTACATAGAGGCGCCAGGAAGCCAGGCCTGGTGATCTATTTCTAAAAGGTCACAGCCTTGAAAACTCTATGGAGCAGTTCTATTCTGCACGCATGGAGTCTCCATGAGTCAGAATTGACTCTACAGCAACTAACAACACAACAGAGTTCTGGTTGTTAGATGTGGAAATATGTGTTCAGTAACTAAGCTATTATCTAGAACAAAATAATTACTCGATAACTGAGAATTATATTTCTTTGAAACACAGCTCCAGGTCCCGAAATACAACCACACATTTGTTGCAGGCCCATGGAGGACCGCCCAGTGGTGATGTATTTGTGAAATCACATATTTGGAAAAAGGCCCCAAAGCAATCTCCCTTGTTCTCAACCTCTCTGTGAAAATTGTGCTGTCTCCAAGCATTTGCTAAAATAATATAACTCTAACCTGGTTTAGAAATGTACTTAAAATAAATTGGCCCTTACAATGGAAGCAAGTGCCATCTGAACCCAGGTGTAAACCAGTGAGGGTGCCAAAATACTCCACAAATCTGCTTTCTATAAATGATAATATGAAAGATTAATCTATATTGATACTTTTCCCAGTACAGAAGCAATTCCCTGGGAGTGACTTAGGAGATTTGGACCATCATCAGCAGGATAACAGCTAACGCGCTCGAGCAATAATGACTAAATTGTACCCTGAGTTATTAATACAATTCTAAAAGGGCTTAGCTCACTGCTAGGATGTGGCTATCAAACAAGGCAAATTTGGCTCCATAATACCTTGTGCTTACTGCATATTTTGAATGCTTGGAGCTTCAAAGTGTGAAAGCATTTGGCTTAGTATTTGGACATGTCTGGTGTATCAGTTTTCTATTGCTGTTGTAACAAATTACCTATCATACACTTAGTGGCTTAAAACAACATAAATTTATTATCTTAGCGTTCTAGAGGTCAGAAGTCCAACATGGACTAAAATCAGATTGTTGGCAGGGCTGCATTCCTTTCTGGAAACTCTAGGGTAGACTCAATTTCCTTGGTTTTTTGAACTTCTAGAGGCACTCCATACTCCTTGGAATGTGGCCCCTTTCCTGTATGTTCAAAGCCATTGACATTACATATCTTGGATCCTTCTTCTGTCTTCACATCTCCCTCTGACCACTGCCAGGAGAGTTTCTCCAGTTTTAGAGGCTCGCATAATTAGATTAAGTTGACCTGCATAATCCAGAACAATGCTCTATCTCAAGGTCTTTAGTCTCGATCACATCTGAAAAGTTCCTTTTGCCATTTACGGTAACATGTACACAGATGTCAGTGATAAGGATGTGAATATCTTTGTTGATGTTGTTAGGTGCCATTGAGTTGATCTTGACACACGGAGACCCCATGTGACACAGTAGAACCCCCCCATAGAGTTATCTTGGCTATAAATCTTTACAAAAGCAGATCACCAAGTCGTTTTCCTGTGGAACTGCTGGGTGTGTTTGATCTGTCAACCTTTCAGTTAGTAGCCAAGTGCTTAACTGTTAGTGGCATGGGGCCATTATTCTGCCTAGCTCACCTGGCATTAGAGTGAATAGGCTATTATAGATACTGTTGAAAGACATAGTGTTGCAAACCTCTGAATGCCCCCTTTTGTTCATCATTTAAGGAAGACTTGAACTTTCTCAAAATCTCTCCTGCTCTGCACATGCTGTTAAACTTCTCTTCCATCTCTAACATGAGCTAGTCAGACTAAATGATCACCAGCTACTCTTCTAGTTTCAAAGGCTGGGATGCCTGAAGTCTATATGGGCATAACTTAACGCACAGCTCTTTGACAAATCTGAATGATTCACATTTCAAGACAAATTATTAAAGGCTGACAAAAGGTTAAATAGGAAAAGGATAGAAAAAGTATTATCTGGATCATGTGGGCTACCCAGTCCCATGTTGTCTGCACTGACCAGACCTCTTATATGCTCATGTGGTGGTGCTGTTTTTTAAGGGTCAGCCTGACACACTGGGGTGAGTCTAGTGGACAGTAATCGTGATTGGGAGGGGTCTTCCGAATTAACAATAGAAGTTTACTCTGGGGGAAAGAAAACTGGAGAATGGAATGGGGAGAGGGATATGATAACTGTCTTTAAATACTTGTCCTTATAGAAAAAAAGTGAATCTTATTCAGTGTAGCTCTGAGGACCAAGGTTGGTTAGTAGGTGGAAGGCACAAGAAGGTACAGTATGAGAAGAAACTTTCCAATAAGAAGACCTGTAGCAAAATGAAAGCAACTGCTTGTGTGGCAGTTAATTCTGTATGATTAGAGCACATGACTGTGGACTACAGAAAACCGAAATGGCAATTCCTCCTTTAGTGGGAGCTGAAAAATTCTACCTGCCGTCACCGCTGTTGTTTTTAGTTGCCGTCAAGTCAATTCTGACTCATGGCTACCCTATATGGGCAGAGTAGAGCTGCTCCACTGGGTTTTCAAGGCTGTGTCCTTTTGAAAGCAGATTGCCAGGCCTATATTCCTAGGTGCCTGTGAGTGGGTTCAAACCACCAACCTTCTGGCTAGTAGTCAAGTGGTTAACTGTTTGTGCCACCCAGGGACTCCACTCTCTACCGCCAAACCTCTAGAAATTTTGTGAATCTGATTACTATAGAGATTATGTCCACTTATAACAAAAAAAAAAGAAGATAATTATGTTGCAGAACATGTAATTTGGGTTATACCTAAGGAAATTTTTCCATTAAGTGAAGGTAGATGGGTTTGAGGATACACATGCAAAGGGGGTTCCTGAATGTTTTAAAGGAAGAGTTGGCATTGCATCATTGTTAGAGTAGGTTACACTTCTTCATGTCTTGAAATTCGACCATGGGATACAGCCTGTGCCATGGCCTGATGGAGATGGAGCACATGCATTTTTAACATTTCAACCGTGATCATACTGTTTTTCAAGAAACTCCCTAGACATGCCTTGCGGAACCCTGAGGCTTCATGCAATTAGATAAAAACCTGCTGCTCTAGAATACATTGCCTTTAGCTAAATTCACTCTAACAATTTTTAACATATAGTAGCTAATAGCAACAAACTTTTTGAAATAAAAAAAAATTCTCAAAATACAAATGGCAAATTAAAAAAATAAAAAATACTTGCAACTCGGATCACAGAAAGCTAATCTCTCTAATAAATAAAGGACTCCAAGGTATTGATTAGAAGAAGACTCACAAGCCAACAGAAAAATGGGCAAAGGCCACATAGATCGACAACTAACAAAATACAAATCACATTTAAACATGTAAAAGGATGCCAACCCTCATTATTTTTTAACCTATCATACTGGTAAAATCCAAAAGTTTGATAACCCTATCTTGGTGAGACTACGGAAGTAGGCATGCTCATATATTCTTGCATGCTCTTCCACAGAGGGCTCTTTGACAATATCTATCAAAATTACAAATGAATGTGTTCTTTAACTCAGCAATCTTAATTCAGAGGGTTTCTTCTACAGATATAGGCCCATATACAAAAAGTGAATTTTTCAAGTTATTCATTGCTTCATTGTTTATAATAACACAGGATTGGAAACGAGCTAATTGTCCATCATTAGAAGACACACAGCTGTGAAGGTGAACGCAGTAACTTTGCATGTACTGACGTGAGACAATCCCTGGAAAACATGTAGATTTTTTAAAAAGCAAATTGTGTTTCTATTTTTCCAACAGTAAAAAATTAATGCAAAAGCAAGATGCAAATCATTGTGCTTTTTATGTAAAATGTAGTAAATGATATGGATTTGTGTTTTTTATATACATTAAGAAATTGGAAAGTATATATACACATACAGACTAATAAAAGTGGTGATTTATGATTGAGTAAATAGGAACTAGGTAGATCAAGGCAGGGGTAGGGAAGATTTTTATTGTATAACCCTTCAATTTTTTCTAACTATATGAATGTATGACTTTTCCAAAAACAAGTTAAAAAAATAATTAAATGGCAAACTCTGACTAGCTGAGGATACTTAACTCAATAGCTGTCTCTCTCTCTCTATATATATATATGCATGTGTGTGTATGTATACACACCCATATATACAATCATATATTACCTAGTTTTAACAATGGATTTTGAGATATAACACAGAAAGTATGAGCAACAAAAATGAAAATCGGTAAATCTGATTTCATCAAAAATAAAAACTTTTGTTTATCAAAGAACTTTCTCAACCAAATGAAAAGACAACCTACAGAGTGGGAAAAAAAAATTGGGGGAACCATATATCTGATAGGGTTTAATATCCAGAATATATAAAGAACTTCTACAGATTAACAGCAAAAAGACAAATAACCCAATCAAAAACTGGGCAAAGGAGTTGAAAATACATTTTTACCAAAGAAGAAATACAAATGACCAAAAAGCACATGAAAAGATGCTCATTGTCATTAGTCATTAGGGAAATGCAAACCCAAACCACGATGAGATAGCATTTCACACCCACTAAGAAGGACATCATGCTTGGTAAAGTAGAGGTTCAGCGAAAAAGAGGAAGACCCTCAACAAGATGAACTGACACAGTGGCTGCAATAATGGGCTCAAACATAGCAACGATTATGAGAATGGCACAGGACTGGACAGAATTTCGTTCTGTTGTACATAGGGTCACTATGAGTCAGAACTGATTCTACTGCACCTAACAAGATGGCTATGATTTAAAAAATGAAAAACAACAGGTCTTGGCAAGGATGTGAAGCTTCCTGCATTGCTGATGGGATCATAAAATGGCGATACAACCTCTGTGGAAAACAGTTTGGTAGTTCCTCAGAAAGTTAAACATAGAACTACCATATGGTCCAGAAATTCTACTCCTAAGTGAATACCCAAAAGAATTAAAAGCATAACTGTAAACAGATACTTGTACACCAGTGCTCACTGCAGCACTATTCACAATAGCTAAAGGGTAGAAACAGCCTAAAAGTCCATCAACAGATGAATGGATAAACAAAATATGGTATACACATACAATGGAATATTACCCAGTCATGAAGAGGAACGAAGTTCTGATGCATGCTACAATATGCATACTTCTTGAAAACATCATGCCAAGTGAAATAAGACAGTCACAAAAGGACAAATACTATATGATCCCACTGGTATGAAATGTCTAGAATAGGCAAGTGTATAGATACAGGCAAGTATATAACCTACAGATATTGTTGGTTACCAGGGGTGAGCTGCCAGGAGGAGAAAAAGAGGACTCATTGCTTAGGGGACACTAAGCTTCTGTCAAGGGTGGTAGAAAAATTTGGAAGTGGATAGTTAGTGGTAACGGTTGAAGAAGATGAACACAATTAATGTCACTGAATTGTACATGTAAAAAAAAAAATGTTAAAATGGCAAACGTTTTGTTACATATATACTTACCACAATAAAAAAATAATAAATCCACGTAAGTGAATGATAAGGATATCAACCTCTGCATTAATGAGGGTAATGTGAGTAACCATTACATTAATTCCAAATTTTCAGGCAACCAAAGAAATTGGAAAGAAATGCAAGTTATGTAATTCTTATCATCCGAGAAAATGTAGCCTACTGTATTTTTCATAACCTATTAAAATTTTCATAGCCTACTAGATTTTCTAGAGATGGAAACTTATAATTTTTATGAATTTTTAAAAAGGTCCTTCTTTCTTGAGATATTAACATACCATGTAATGATTTCAGCAATCCTGTCACAGAATATGCAGAAGCACGATTCATATTAAATAAATATTAGCTATTTTTATTACCTAAGATAGTCTTATAACTATTGTAGGTAAAAAAAAAAAAAAAAAATAGCTAATATTTATCTAATTCTCACTATGATCCAGGGCCACTACCCATCTCTCAGTTTGTCTAAGGGGCACCTGGCCCAAGCCATGGTCTTTTTAATCATCTCATATGCATGTAAAAGCTGGACATTGAAAAAGGAAGACAGAAGAAGAATTGATGCTTTCTAATTGTGTCAGCGAAGAATATTGAATATTGAATATACTGTGAACTTCTGTAAGAACTCCTCAGAACTTCCTTAGAAGCAAGGATGGCAAAACTTCAGTTCCCTTACTTTTTGTTTATGTCATCTGAAAAGATCAAACACTAGAAAATAGCACCATGCTTGGTAATTTAGAAGGTCAGCCAAAAGGAAGGAAACTCTCAGTGAGATGGATTGACGCAATAGCTACAACAGTGGACTCACACGTACCGACAATCATGAAGATGACACAGGACCAGGTAGCAATTTGTGCTGTTTCACATAAGATCTCCATGAGTTGGAGCCGAAATGGCGGCAACTAACAACAACAACAACATGACCCAGAGAGTGTTATGTTTTTCCTAAATTGTATGTGCACAGCACCCCAGAGAGCCAGGCAGTTAATATCCTCTTTACACAAGAAAGAAAAGCGAGGCTTTAAATTTAAGGAACTTGGCCAAGTCTACATAGCAATTAAGTGAAGCAGAAGGAAGCTAAACAGTCAAACTCCGGAGGAAGCGTTCCTGACCACCGCGTAACAATGACACCAGGCAGCCAGCAATAAAAACCTAGGGCAGTATGTTTCCAGGCCTATTCAGGAAAGTCTGAGTCATAGGACATGGAGGTCAAGGTGGGAAATTTTTGTGTGATTCAGTGCAGGCTTGGAATCTGTATTTTTAAAAGTTCTCCAAATATTTTGACATAGTTGGTACAAAACCAACATGGGGAATGGCTGCCTTAGGCTTTCTAGACTTTCTTCCATGAATATGCTCTCACTCAGCTGGGGCCCTGAAAGGAGCCAAACAGCAGTCACTTCAAGGACACACTTTCATTAGAGCCTGGGGTGCTGCTGTTCTCTGTTGCCTCATAAAGGATGATCCATATGTTTTGGCTACCGTTGCTCAGTTGGCAAGGTCAACATTCTATTTTTAAAAAGTTATAAAGGTTGACTTCATTCAGCTGAAGGGCCACCTTAACAACTGTTTCCTTCTGTAGGCCAAGCACCGTGACAGATTTGTGTGACATAGAAAAGACACAGCTTTTGCCCTTGAAAAGGTAGAGCATTGTCAACTAGGAGAGAGAAGATTTACACACTTGAAACAATTAAAGGACCATAAAAGACGGTAGATTAATCAAGGGCCAGATTGTGTGGCATGCCTCAGTTAGGTAGGAGAAATCAGGGAAGGAACGCCATGAAGCACAGTAAGAGAAGGCTTTATAAAATGATGGGTCTTGAATTAACCTTGAAGATTAGCAGAGAAAGAGGGAGACCACATTTAAGGGGTGAAAAAAGACTTGCTAAAAGACTGAGAAACAAAAGTGGTATTTTCACGGAGCAGTTAAGGAGCCAGCAAAGGATTCACATTAAACCATTTGCTCTTGCATTCTTTTTTAAAATTTTCATTTATTATTATCTTATTTGATAACCTACTGTATGCACACACTCTACTAAGCACTATGTGGAATAAAGGAAGTAAGATAGAATTCTTACCCTTATTGTCTGAAGATAAAAAGTTACTTTTAGCAGGGGTAGGATTTGTATATGTTGAGAATGGGAATGGCATGTATGTCAGAAGGCAAAATGGGAGCCAAGGTAGGAACGTTCACAGTGTGGATGAGGAATGGTGAGTGTGGCTGGAAATATAAAACATGTCCAAGGAAAGAAACTCAGGAGATGAGACTGGAAAGGTATCTTGGTCCGGGCTGTGGAGGATCACAAATGCAATAATTTGGACATTTTTATGTTTACTGAGAAGCATAATGAGGGCAAAGGACAGATAGTGAATTTTGGTCTAAGTGATTTGGAAATAATCTTTTGGGTTATGGGAAAAATAAAGGAGCAATATAAAAGCAATGTTCATAAAAATTAAACTGGAGGGTGTATGTACAAGGGACAGCAGAAGGGGATAAAGTGAGATCAGGGAAAATGTCTAGGAGGCATCAAGGAGAACCTGGACTAAGGTGATGTCAAGTAACTTGAAGTTAAAAGGATTGAAAGGGAAGCACTGGTGATGAATAATCTATAGCCTTTGTGAGAGATCTGATATTGATATTGAAGAATCGGATTGACTCAGATACCATACCCAGGTCTTCAAGTCTGGTGTATATTACGTTAGATAAAAGTAAGGAAGAGAAGGAGGTTTTCTGGAAGTAAAATAGTGAGTTACATCTTATACATCAAAGGTCCATCTACTTTCTCCAGAATGTAGGTCAACTGTCTTTTGGAATTAATTAAGCACCTTTTGGAATTTTCTACATTTCACACTTGCGTAGAGTTTTCCACTTTCTAAATGTCGTGTTTCACCAGATTACAATTTAATCTGAAAAGAGAAGGTGAATTTGAAAACGATACTTTTATTGTTTGTTTTTTAAGGCTATGATTACAGAACATGTTGGGTTAAATCCAGTAGGGAGGCCTTAACCGGGCTAACTGAAAGAACCTGTAGAAGCGGTCACAGCTATAAGCACTTCTCAGAAAAGATGAAAGACCTTCACATGTCCCACACCTTGTGCCAAGTCTGATAAAAAAGAAGCACGCATTAACTGGGAATGTGATTCTTGACAACAAGACAAGGTGTCAGCTAAAACGTCTAGGTGAGGAAAGTATATTTAAGCTATAGAATACACCCAAATTATCTATTGGATTAGGAACTTGAATCAGAAGAATTGGACAGGAAGTCTGAAATGGGACAGAAATTCTGGACACTAAGGTTACCTGATTAGATGAAGGCCAGTATCATACCAAATCCATATGATCTGAAGCACAGGGAAAAAGCACTGTGGGCCAGAAAGGGCTGTTCCCTCCTCTTTCTGTGAGCCAAGGATGACCTAAAAAGCTTCCGGTGGGTATGAAAGTAAGAAGTGGAAATAAGTGAAAGTATAGTGTTAATTTTCTGAGTTAGTGGAGATTATTCGAACTTCCCATATATATATATATATATATATATATATATATATAAGCAAAGGATTAAGTAGGTCCAGGGAATCATCACAGTTGTCACACCAAGTCCAAGGCACATCGACTTAAAACTCAAATCTATGCAGCTTAGTCAGATAGATGCTTTCGAGCAGGCAGAAACCGGGCTGATTGTGCCCAGGTCACTGCCAGCAGAGCTAGCCTGTAGGTAGACTTCAAGACTTAAAAGAGCTATTCTTGGGAAATGTGTCTGTTTCTTTGTGTTTATTTCATTTACTTGGGGCTTTGTTTTGTTTTCCTTCCACTTTCTTAGTAAACTTCCCCTTGAAAATTTTCCATCTTGTGATTAGATGGCTGGAGGGCTCAGGCGAGGCGGTGGCAGCTGCCATCTCAGCTGGTAACTTTCCCTCCCCTTCTTCTCCTTCCCCACAGCTGAAAGGCTGAGGCTGAAACAGACAGAGAGGTGAAATCCCTGGAGGAGGACAAGACAGCTGTGAGTACTGGCTCCTTCCTGCCTAGGGTGCTCTCTCACTGTAAGGCTACAACAGCTTTTAAAAATATATATAGTTAAAAATATGCAAAAGTAATGAAGTCATCAGTGGGTATATAGCACAGTTTCTTAGTCTTTAACAGACTATTGCTTTAACAATGACTGCTTCTGACCTTCAGTGTACAAATAAGCTGCACCTAAAATAGTCTAAGATATTACATATAAACTACCTATAAATGATAATGCTAGAATAATGTGTTCTAACAGTACACTTTGCCTTTAGCAAATTACATTCCAACATATTTATTTCTGATTTTTTATTGTGCTGAGAAGGAACAAACCTCCCCGAGCACTCTACAGCCCACAGTAAAAACATATTGAAAAACCACTGAAAATAGCATTCCATTTCTCTCCTTTACCTGTCATGCAGTGTTGGTATGTGCCTTCTTCCAAATCAGAAGTAGTATTTTACTGTTAGTGGAGGGATTACAGGTAAAGTTATTTCTGCACGCTGGCTGGATTGGATTTTACTCTCTACAATCAAGACAACTTCCCAGATCTCAATAGGAGTGTTGCCTGAGAGAAGGTGGTAGAATTAAGCCTTATAGTTTATAAAGTACCTTAGGATTTTTTTCTTTTCTTTTAATTTTTAATCGAATAGATTCTTGTTCTATTCCATACTGCTGTGAATCTTTTATGCACTAAACTCTCATTGACTTTGGAGGGAATGTGGACTATGGAAAAGATGGGGAAAATATGAAGCAAATTGAGGATCCAGCCAATATCAAATATGAAGGAGCAAATGCTAATGGTTCTTTCTTTCTTTCTTTATTTACTTTAAGAGCACAGTCTAATGCATATCTTGACTATTTGCTCCGCTGGGAAACTGAATATTGAGAAATCAATCTTGTAGCTTTGTGTGAGCTGAGCTTTATGGAATGGGACAGAGCCAAGCTGATACTGTCAGATTTATTTGGCATATAACCTTTTTAATCCTACAATTACAAAATGCAACATTGAAAGTATTCACTATGCAATAAAGACCTTCAATTGCTTAGAGAAACAGTCAATAAACATCATATTCTTCCTGAGCGAAGATTAATACTTCTAAAGTCCCCTGAGACACTTGACACCCCCACAACCTTTTGGCACAGCTTCTTAAAATAATTACAAAATACCTCATAATGATAATAAGACTGTATGTCAATACAATGAATAAACATGCCATGTCATTTTGTACGTCATCCCCTTGCTGGAGGAGGTGATGGAGCATGATTTTTTGGATGGTACAAAAGAGTAAAGGAGTTAAAGGAAGAATACATGAATAAATCATCTGAAAATGAAATCAAAGTCTTTGTTGGTGGTCAATAAGGGAAACGAGGTTTTGTGACATCATTTATGTCCTTCTGGAAAGAACATTATAAAAACACCAAACCTGTTGCCATGGAGACTATCCCAACTCAGACCGACCCTAAGGGACAGAGTAGAACTGCCTCATAGGGTTTCCAAGGCTGTCATCTTTACAAAAGCAGACTGCCACATCTTTCTCCTGCACAGAGCAGCTGGTGGGTTTGAACCGCTGACCTTTCAGTTAACAGCTGAGCTCTTGAACCACTGCACCACCAGCCCTCTTGGGAATTATGAGGGAGAGCTCTGCTGTCCAGAGAATGGTACAGAGTCTCACAGAAGTTGCACATAACTAATAAAAATGACCCTTCTCTGGAAGCTTCAGGTATAATGGGAGAGCTGGATAAACTCCAGTGAAATCACATACCATGTAGAATATTTCCATGGATTTCAGGATGTGAGGATGTAATTAGAGCTAAACCCAGCCACATGGAGTTATGAGAGATTTCTACAATTATGGAAGAAATTGTCACTAACAAGGAAGTTTTTGTGAAGGTCCTGAGTCCTCAGTAGAGTTTTGAGTGAAAGAAAAAGGCCCACAGTGACAAGAACATGTCAGGTTAGAGGAACTGGATCTGATAAAGGTCAAAATCAAGTATGATAAGTTCAGATTTGGATGCCAGCAAATAGATTCAGAAATGAAAACCGCAAGAGGTAAGAAAAAGAACTTAGTGGAGGACCGTGAAGCAAAATTAGGCTAATCAAACACAAAAAATAAGTAATCAAAATACTTGTTGAATAAATTATTATCACTTTTATACTATATTAAATTAACAAAAATGGTTCCCACTTAACTGAGCCATACCATTTCTGAGGCAATGTGTTAGTTGTTTCACATGTATTGTATCCACTGACCCTTTCAACACTGTGAAATAATATTATCCTTAATTTCCCTAAACGCAATTTGTTCTTCTGTAAATAACTAACTTTCCTATGACATTTTGATTTGATAAAGGAAGCAATTAGGAAATTCAATGCTATTACTAGACAGTGGCAACAGTGCAATGACTCTAGAGGAAGTCAGACTCCAGAGGGAGATAGTATCCATTAACACACTCAAGCTAGATCAGAGGAGTGTGAGAAGCTTGGGAAAAGTATCTTCTAGTAGTTCAGACTTTAAGGGAACGTTAAAAACATTGGCTGGGAAACGGTGATCTGAGAAATTGTTGAGCAAAAATCAGCAGAGGTGTTGAGTCACTGTTATGGATTGAATTATGTCCCCCCAAAATATGTGTATTAAATTGGCTAGTCCCTGATTCTCAGCATTCATTATTTTTCATCTGATGTGATTTTCCTATGTGTTGTAAATCCTACCTCTGTAATGTTAATGAGGTGGCATTAGTGGCAGTTATGTTAATAAAGTAGGACTCAATCTACAGGATTAGGTTATGTTTTAAGCCAATCTCTTTCAAGATATAAAAGAGAGAACAGAGCAGAGAGACACGGGGACCTCATACCAACAAGAAAGCAGCGTCAGGAGGAGAGAGTGTCCTTTGGACCCGGGGTTGCTGTGCAGAGAAGCTCCAAGTCCAGGGGAAAATTGATGACAAGGACTTTCCTACAAAGCCAACAATGAGAGAAAGCCTTCCCCTAGAGCTGACTTCTGAATTTGGACATATAGCCTACTAGACTGTGAGAGAATAAACTTCCATTTGTTAAAGGCATTCACTTGTGGCATTTCTGTTACAGCAGCACTAGATGACTAAGACAGCCACTATTTCAAGCAACAGTTAAAATGGATAAATTGGCCCTTAACCCACCATACAGAATACAGAATATTTGCTTTAAAAACATCATAACATAATTGTTCAGAGCACAGAGTCAGATGGCAGTTTACCTGGGCTTGAGCTTTGACTTTTCCAAGCACAAATTTTGAGATACTTGGCAAGTTATTGAGCTTAATCCTTAATTTTATCATCATAAAGTCATTGTCACCATTAATAGTTCCCATTTCATGATACTATAATAAAAATTAAATTAGATTTTGCATGTAAAATGCATAACATAAAGCCTGATTAGGATAATATGTGTTTAATAAATGTCAACTGTTTTTGGCATACTGTAACCTCAAATTTTCTACTGCTTTCTATATATCAGAGCTTGGAAACATACTGTCATGGATTGAATTGTGTCCCCCAAAAATATATATCAGCTTGGTTAAGTCATGATTCCCAGTACTGTGTGGTTGTCCTCCGTTTTGTGATTGTAATTTTATGTTTAAGAGAATTAGTGTGGGATTGTAACGCCACCCTTACTCAGGTCACACCCCTGATCCAATGTAAAGGGAGTTTCCCTGGGGTGTGGCCTGCACCACTTTTTATCTTATAAGAGATAAGAGGAAAGAGAAGCAAGCAGAGAGTTGGGGAACCTCATACCACCAAGAAAGCAGCACCTGGAGCAGAGCGTGTCCTTTGGACCTGGGATTCCTGCACAGAGAAGCTCCTAGTACAGTGGAAGATTGACGACAAGGACCTTCCTCCAGAGCTGACAGAAAGAGAAAGACTTCCCCTGGATTTGATGCCCTAAATTTGGACTTCTAGCCTACTAGACTGTGAGAAAATAAATTTCTCTTGTTAAAGCCAAAAAAAAAAAAAAAAAAAAAAAAAAAAAAAAAAATTGATGAGAAGGCTGACAGAGAAGAAAAGCCTTTCCCTGGGGAGCTGATGCCCTGAATTTGGACTTTTAGCCTACTTTACTGTGAGGAAATAAACTTCTCTTTGTTAAAGTCACCCACTTGTGGTATTTCTGTTATAGCAACACTAGATGACTAAAACACATACACAGTATGTATTTTCTCTCTAAATTCAGGAGCTTTCAAATGCTATTTCATAGTAAGAAAAAATCTTACGTCATGATCATGTGTGCATGAATATTCAAACACACACATATACATGTTCGTGCATGCATACACATACTTCATGAAAATACCTTTACTAAATGTCATGAATGCTGATATCTATCCTATTCCATTTTCTTCTATTTCTTTCTTTTTTAAAATGCTGGTTGTGACTCACTAAATTGACTTTATATCTCAATAATGGGTGTTAATCTATTGTTTGAAAAACACTATTCTAAAATTGTTCTTAAGTTAATGAAACTATTATAAATTTTGGAATTTGTACTCCACTGTTTATCCTCTCATACATTTGCTTTTATTGGAGTGCATTTAGGTATTATACTATTGGACTACTTTGAAGGGCATTATTATAAGAATAAATCTCATGAAATTTATTATTGTACATACTTTAGGGATTTCTTTTTTGAGGATCTGGTACAAAATCACACAAGATGCCTCATTTAAGGAGCCCTTGTTTGTCCCTCAGGTCTTATTAGGCCTGACTTGTACTTTTTAAAAATTATTATTGTGGAAACCATGGCTCATGCAAGGCATTAAAATCTGAATGTCTAGCATTCCTAAGAGAAAATAATACCTTGTGGAAGAAAACTGAAGAAAATTAAAACAAGTCCATGAAAGCCAAAGTATGACCTTGAATATATCCCACCTGAATTTAGAGGCCATCGCAAAAATAAATTTTATGCATTTATCACTAATGACTGAACGCCTAACGAGCTGTGGGATGACATCAAGGACATGATACCTGAAGAAAGCAAAAGGTTATTAAAAAGGCAGGAAAAAAATAAAAGATCAAAATGGATGTCCGAAGTGATCTGAAATTTGCTCTTGAGCATAGAGCAGCTAAAGAAAATGGAATAAATGATGAAGTAAAAGAGATGAATGAAGATTTCAAAGGGTGGCTCAAGAAGATGAAGTATGTGCAAAACCTGAAGTTGGAAACCCAAAGGGATGAATATGCTTGGCATTCCTCAAGAACTGAAAGAACTGAAGAAAAAACTTAAACCATGAGTTGCAATATTGAATGATTCTTTGGGAAAAATATTGAACGATGCAGGGAGCATCAAAAGAAGATGGAATTCTTCTGTACCAAAGATAGAAGATTCACTGTACCAAAAAGAATTGGTGGATGTTCAACCATTTCAGGAGGTAGCATGTGATCAAGAACCAATGATACTAAAGGAAGAAGTCCAAGTTGCACTGAAGGCACTGGCAAAAAACAAGGCTCCAGGATCTGACAGAATTGCAATTGAGATGTTTCAACAAACTGAAACAGTGCTGGAAGCGCTCACTCATCTGTGCCAAAAAATTAGGAGGATAGCTACCTGGCCAACCTACTGGAAGAGATCCATATTTGTTCCATTCCAGAGAAAGGTGATACAACAGAATATGAAAATTATTGAATAATATCATTAATATCACACACAAGTAAAATTTTGCTGAAGATCATTCAAAAATGATTGCAACAGTTCATCGACAGGGACCTGCCAGAAATTCAAGCTGGATTCAGAAGAGGATGTGGCACTAAGGATATCATTGCTGGTCTCAGATGGATCTTAGCTGAAAGCAGAGAATACCAGAAGGATGTTTATCTGTGTTTTATTGACTATGCAAATGCATTCGACTGTGTGAATCATAATAAATTATGGATAACATTGTGAAGAATGGGAATTCCAGAACACTTAATTGTGTTCATGAGGAACCTGTACATAGACCAAGAGGCAGTCATTCAAACAGAACAAGAGGATATAGTGTGGTTTAAAATTAGAAAAGGTGTGTGTCAGGGTTGTATCCTTTCACCATACTTATTCAATCTGTATGCTGAACAAATAACATGAAGTGCTGGACCCTATGAAGAAGAACAAGGCATCAGGGTTGGAGGAAGACTCATTAACCACCTGTGTTATGCAGATGACACAACCTTGCTTGCTGAAAGGGAAGAGGACTTGAAGCACTTACTGATGAAGATCAAAGATCACAGTCTTCAGTATGGATTACACCTCAACATAAAGAAAACAAATTCTCAAAACTGGACCAATAAGCAACATCATAATAAATTGAGGAAATACTGAAGTTGTCAAGATTTCATTTTACTTGGATCCACAACCAACACTCACGGAAGCAGAAGTCAGAAAATTAAAGGATGTATTGCATTAAGCAAATCTGCTGCAAAAGACCTCTTTAAAGCGTTAAAAAGCAAAGATGTCACCTTAAAGACTAAGGTGCACCTGACCCAAGTCATGGTATTTTTAATTGCCTAATATGCATGCCAAAGCTGGACAATGAATAAGGAAGACTGGAGAAGAACTGATGGATTGGAATTATGGTATTGGTGAAGAATATTGAATATACCATGAACTACCAGAAGAACGAACAAATTGTCTTATAAGAAGTACAGCAGAATGCTCCTTAGAAGTGAGAATGTTAAGACTTTGTCTCATGTACTTTGGACATGTTATTAGGGGGGACTAATCTCTGCAGAAGGACATCATGCTTGGTACAGTAGAGGGTTAGCAAAAAATGGAAGACCCTCAATGAGATGGGTTGACACACTGCCTCCAACAATGGGCTCAAATATAGCAACGATCGTGAGGATGGAGCAGGATGGGGAAGTGTTTCCTTTGTTTTATATACAGTTGCTCTGAGTTGGAAATAACAAGATGGTACCTAACAACGACACAATTTTTTTTTTAAATTGTACTTCAGGTGAAGGCTTACAGAACAAATAGTTTCTTATGAAACAGTAGTACACATATTGTTTTATGACATTGGTTAACAACCCCACAACATGTCAACCCTCTCCCTTCTCAACCTTTTTTTTTTTTTGTGAAAATATACATAGCCAAAGATACACCATTTCAAAAATTTCTACATACATGGTTCAGTGACATCGACTACGTTCTTCCAATTGTGCTGCTATTCTCACTTTAGATGAAGGCTTACAGAACAAAATAGTTTCTCATTTAACAGTTGGTACACATGTTGCCCTATGACAATGGTTAACAAACTCACAACACATCAACACTATCCTTACTCAACCTTGGGTTCCCTATTACCAGCTTCCCTGTCCTTCTTCTGCCTTCTGGCCCTGGTCCGGGGACTGCTGTGCCTCATTAGTCCCATTTGGTTTTATGGGGCTGTCCACTCCCGGGCTGAATGGTAAACCTCGAAAATGACTTCACTGAGCTAAAAGGGTGTCTGGGGGCCATACTCTCAGGGTTTCTCCACTCTCCTTTAGGCCAGTAAATCTGGTCTTCTTTTTGTGAGTTAGAATTTTGTTCTACATCCTTCTCCAGCTCTGTCCAGAACCCTCTGTTGTGATCCTGGTCAGAGCAGTCAGTGGTGGTAGCCGGGCACCATCTAGCTGTACTGGACTCAGTCTGGTGGAGGCCTTGCTAGCTGTGGTCCATTAGTCCTTCGGACTAATCTTTTCCTTGTATCCTGTTCTCTTAATTCTCCTTTGCTCCTGAAGGGAAGAGACCAGTGGAGTATCTTAGATGACTGCTCACAGGCTTTTAAGACCCCAGACGCTACTCACCAAGGTAGAATGTAGAACATTGTCTTTATAAACTGTGTTATGCCAATTGAGCTAGATGTTCCCCGGGACCATGGTCCCCACAGCTTTCCACCCAGCAGTTCAGTCCCTCAGGGAGTTTGGATGTGTCTATGGGGCTTCCATGACCTTTCCTTGTACAATTTGTGCTGGTTTCCCCCCTATTGTGTACTGTCTCACCCTTCACCCAAGATACCCCTTATCTATTGCCTATTCAGTATTTCCCCCTCACCCCTCCCATCCCTGGTAACCAACAAAGATTGTTACATTTTGTGTGTGAACTTTTTCATGGGTTTTTACAATAGAGGTATCATACAATATTTGTCCTTTTGTGATTGACGTATTTCACTCAGCATAATGTCCTCCAGTTTCATCCGTGTGATGAGATACTTCACAGATTCATTGTTGTTCTTTCTCGGTGCACAGTACTCCATTGCGTGTATGTACCATAGTTTGTCTATCCAGTCATCTGTTGATGGGCATCTAGGTTGTTTCCATCATTTTGATATAGTGAACAATGCTGCCATGAACATAGGTGTGCACATGTCTATTCGAGTGACGACTCTTATTTCTCTAGGATACATTCCTAGGAGTGGGATTCCTGGATCAAATGGTATGTCTATTTCTAGCTTTCTGAGGAAGCGCCATATCATTTTCCAAAATGGTTGTATCATTTTGCATTCCCACCAGCAGTGCATAAGAGTTCTGATCTCCGCACAGCCCCTCCAACATTTGTTATTTCCAGTGTTTTTGATTCATGCCAGTAATGTCGGGGTTACATGGTAGCTCATTGTGGTCTTAATTTGCATTTTTCTAATGGCTAGTGATCACGAGCATTTCCTCATGTGTCTGTTGGCCATTTCAATGTCTTCTTCGGTGAAGCATCTGTTCATTTCCTTTGCCCATTTTTTAATAGTATTCTTTGTCTTTTTGTTGTAGAGGGTTGGAGTTTCTTGTAGATTATGGAGATTAGAACTTTGTCTGACTTGCACTGTCCAAAAATTTTTTCCTCAGTCTGTAGGTTCTCTTTTTACTCTTCTGGTGAAGTCTTTTGAAGAGCACAGATGTTTGATTTTTAGAAGATCCCAGTTATCTAGCTTGTCTTTTGGGGTTTGTGCATTGATGGTTATGGTTTGTATCCTGTTAATGCTGTGTGTTAAGGCCTGGAGTGTTGGTCCTATTTTTTATTTTATGAACTTTACAGTTCATAAAACTTTTCAGGCTTTATATTCAGGTCTTTGATACATTTTGAAGTAGTTTTTGTGTACGGCGTGAGGTATGGGTCCCATTTCATTTTTTTTGCAAATGGATATCCAGTTTTGCCAGCACCATTTGTTAAAAAGATTGTCTTTTCCCCATTTGATGGACTTTGGGCCCTTGTTGAAGATCAGGTGACCGTAGGTGGATGGATTTACGTCTGGGTTCTCAATTCTGTTCCATTGGTCAATGTGTCTGTTGTTGTACCTGTACCAGGTTGTTTTGACTACTGTAGCTGTATAGTAGTTTCTGAAGTCAGGTAGTGTGAGTCCTCCAACTTTATTCTTCTTCTTCAGTAGTGCTTTACTTATTCGGGGCTTCTTCCCTTTCCATATAAAGTTAATGATTAGTTTTTCCATCTCTTTAAATAATCTTGTTGGTATATGGATTGGGATTGTGTTGTATTTGTAAATTGCTTTTGGTAGAATTGTCATTTTCACAATGTTTAGTCTACCTATCCATGAGCATGGTTGGTTTCTTGCAGTAGTGTTGTGTAGTTTTCTTTGTATAGGTCTTTTACATCCCCTGGTTAGATTTAGTCCTAAGTATTTTATCTTTTTAGAGGCTATTATAAATGGTATTGTTTTCCTGATTTCCTTTTCATCGTTCTCCCTATTGGTGTATAGGAATCCAACTGATTTTTGTATGTTTATCTTGTATCCTGCTACTCTGCTGAATCTTTCTATTAGTTCCAGTAGATTTCTCATGGACTCTTTAGGGTTTTCTATGTATAGTATCATATCATCAACAATAGAAAATTTTGTGTATTTATTTTACATCTGCCTTTATCTTATTATCTTAACTTTCTACACTTATTTTCCATTGTTCCATTTTCTTAATTTTATGATATCTTAGGTAATTTTTTGTATCTTTTCTTTATTAGTTTTTAAAGAAGTGCAATAGCCACGTTTCAAAATCCAGTAAGTTCAAAAGACAATGCAGTGAAAAGTCTCCCTCTCACCTTTATGGTAGCCATCCAGGTCTTATCTCTGGAATCAACTAATACAATCAGTCTCTTGCATATCTTTCCAGAGATAGGCAATATCTCAGGGTACATAAAGGTAAATTCATAATATTTATTAGAAAACTATTTATTATCTAACTAGCTAGCTTTTAACTCACATCCTTTGTATTAATACAAAAGTGTTATTCATATTAGTCTGTATTTACTTAACCTACAATGGATAGAAGCCTTGGTGGCGCAATGGTTAAGCACTCAGCTGCTAACCAAAAGGTTGGCAGTTCAAATCCACCAGCCACTTCACGGGAGAAAAGACTTGGAGATATGCTTCCATAAAGATTACAGCCTAGGAAAACTTATGGATCAGTTCTGCTCTGTCATATAGGCTTGCTATGGGTTGTAATTGACTCGACGGCACACAAGAACATGATGGAAATTATTCTATTGTGTATCAGTAAATAAGTGGCTTCTTCAGTCTTTTCCATGAATGAATGATATTCTGCTATGTATGAAAATTATTTTAACCAACCTCATACTGTTGTATGTTTAAGTTGTTTTCAATATTTGTAATTATAAACAACGCTACAAAGAGTAAGTTTGTTCACATACCATTTAGCACATGTGCATATGTGTAAATATATTCCCAGGACAAATTCCCAGAAGTGGAATTTCTGGCTGAAGGATATGTGCATTTGTGCTTTTGTTAAATATTGCTGAATTGCCCTTCCCTGAAGCTGACCACTTTATGCTCTTAACAGCAACCATGACGTGATTGCATGTGTTTCTGTAAACCACCTCAATCTTCTCTTTTTGAAATGACATTTAATAGATATCCAGTTGAGGTAAATTGTTAACATGGAAGTCAAATTTGGTTTTAGTAAGATTTAAAAATTATTGAAGCTGCCCTGTGATTACTGGGAAAAGAAAGACATAGGCTAAGTGAAGGATTTTGAAACTGACAACATAAAAATTAAATTTCAACTTCAAATGGATAATCCGTAAAAAACTCATAGCTGTCAAGTTGATTCTGACTCATAGTGACCCTATAGGACAGAGTAGAACTGCCCCATAGGGTTTCCAAGGAGCTGCTGGTGGGTTCGAACTGCCAAACTTCTGGTTAGCAGCAGAGCTTTTAACCACTGCCACCAAGGCTCCTAAAATTGATAAGCTTATTCAATATATGGCTGGCTGGCTGGATGAATGGATGGAGGGAGGGAGAGAGGGAAGGAGAGACAGACAGACAAATGGGAAGATAAGTAGATTGCTCAAAGGTAATCCAGCAGAGATTTTCCAGTTAGTAGTGAAGTACAGCGAGTTGACAAAGAAAATATAAAAGGAGATATTAATAAAATATGACAAATATAGGGGAGTACACATATGCCAGGTTAAGGAGATCATCAGTAAGAAGAGGAATCTAGTGAAGGAAAGGTGTGGTACCCAAGAGTAGATAAGAAATCTCTGGGGTAGCCAAGATAACATTAGTGATGGAAGCAAATGCAGCTTTGGGTCAATGAGACAGAATAAAGGCAGATAGCAGGATATCAAAAAGGAATGTTTTCTGTGAATGCTGACTGAAAATGCCAAGTTTACTCTCCAGGAATGTGTCATGTGATTAAAAATATTAAAGCGTTAAAAAAAAAGTTCCTTTGTGTGTGAAGAGAACCATATGACCATACTATATTTTCTTCATAATTAGAGTATAATTATCACACTACAAAAGAAGGATATTATATGTAAAAGCAAATACTCCAGTTGCTTTATCCTTCATAGACATGCAATATAATTAACACAGACTTTCCTTAAACATCTTGTACTAATGCAGCAACATTGTTTATGGAGTGTGCCATTTTCAAATATGAAGATATTAATTAAATACTATGTGGTATTTATAAAGACCAGTCTTTGGTTAGCACAGTTAGAAAGGTTTTCATGGAGTTGGGGAGGGGTGTCTTTCTAGTAGTTCACATCTAATGTGCAGTATTGACTAAGCCACATGAAAACATTTACCAAAGTAGAAAAAAGGTTGAAAAAGAAGTCACAATACTGTAATCCTTCTCACCGATATTTTTCAGTATTTTTGTATAGCTTTTAATCCTGTGAGAAGATGGAAAAAATGGTGTAGGAGAAGAATAGGTCTAAAGGTGGTAAGAAATTAACTGTAGAAAAGTGAAGAGTAGATAAAGTAGCAAGTAGGGAAGAGAGTTGTTTGAAATGGGAAGGAGAGGACATGTGAAAAATAGCCAGGTAAAGAGGGACAGATAAGAGCAGAACTATATGTCTAGAAAATGTATTGTGCAATGAAGGGCCCTGCCGCTGGTCTCAGTCTCATAGTGTCTGTGAAGAGAAATCACTACCAGAGGCTTCCACTGGAGTGGAGGGTGTGGGTAGGAGAAATATGAGGTGGCATACACCATCCAAGCATCATAGAAAATGGACGGCATGTTGGAGATTGTCTTGTCCAAAAACCCTCATTTTACAGATGGGAAAATTGAAGGCCAGAGAGCGATAATGATTTGCTATTGCCATTCTACTATGTTATGGGAAAATTGGGCTGAGACCCAGGACTCCAGACTTTTTAATCCAGAGTAGAGATCCAGTAGCCATCATTCTCCTTAGCCCCATGCAATCTTCTCACTTTTCCAGTGATCTTCTTGAAGACTCCCCAAATGCAACATAACCTCTAAATCACAAATGTAATGACTCACATGTTTATGTGCCTAAAGTGGAAGACCTGGGAAGGACCCGGGCACTCAGAGAACAAGCCCTCACCCAACCCATACAGAAGAATACTGGGGTCCCTGGAAATGACTATTTGCCTGCACTTATCTGGCTAATGGTAAAATTAACTAAATATTCTCCCCCTGATCATTATCAAATGGCTCTATTTATCTCCAAAAGAAGGTGTATATTTTTGTATGCTCATTTTTATATTTAATCATACATCACTTTGCATTATTATTTAGTGGTTCCAGGTGAACAACTTTTGTCTTCTCAACTACCTTATAAACTCCCAGGATACAGGAACAGTGTCTCACGTAGTTTTTTCATCTTCTTGTCACATCAACATGCAGGGGTAAATGACCCAATAAGCAAGGTAAGCATGGGCTTACTTGTGCTTACTTACCAATCTCTAGTGAAAAATTTCCCATGGGTTTCATGATGTGGTGAAACCCATGGGAAATTGTTTACTATGGATTAGTAAGTAAGCACAAGTAAACCCATGCTTATCTTGCTTACCGGGTCATCCGACCCTGTTAGGGATTGCAAATTTGAAAAGAGGCTTTGATTCTGTAGGAAGGTGCTGTGGGGCTGGGAGAGAAATAGATGCCAGCCATACCTAGAAGCAGAATCTTTGATATGGTGAAAAAATGTAAGCACTGTGCTTACCTTGCCTATTAGATAATTCACTTCTATCAACATCTCATGGTTTTGTCACAATCAGAGGGGTATCTACAAAAAATAGCACCTATGGCTATTAGTTTTCAATTGCTGAATGATCTCCCACAGCTGACAATGGAATCTGCAATGACCAACAGAAGCTGCTCATTGGAGCCCCCCCACCGCCCACCCCCCACCCAGGGCACGAACCATACCTGCCATATCCTAGATAAGCGTCTGGTTTGCAGACAGGTGGCTGTTTATTTCAATCCTTATATGAACATAATTCTAAATGAAAATTAAACTATGTTTCAAATGGCCCTCAAGATACTCTGCTGTGGAGCTAGCTGCTAATGCCATTTCTACGTTTAGAAGGCTCATTGACCAGTTAGGCACTCATTTTGAAGAACACCATTTGAGAAGTTGTTTTTAGACTAATTCATAATCTCCTTCTCCATCATTCTCTTTCCTTGCATTGGCTGTCAGTTTAAGCTGGCCCAAGAGAAGTGACTTTTACTATTTGCAGTTTCTCTGTTGTTTAATCAAATGGTGGGTGGAATCAAGGTTGGCTGCTCTGAGCTGCATTCAAGCAGGGATTCTTAGAGGGTAGAAATGTCAGCCTACCCATTGGGAGCTATTCCAAAGCCAGCTGGAGCTGCTTCAAACACTCTTAATTACCATTTTGTATTTTAAAGTTCCCAGTCATTGTGGTCTCTTTACATTAAAAAAAAAAAAAAAAAAGTAAAATAAATAAGTCCAGATAAACAGGCAAAAGGAAACCCAGCAGCATCCACTTTTCTTCAAATTTCACCTGGTAGAAGAAGCACAGGAAACACTTCCTTGGCCTGCTCTTTCATAGCTAACTGCTCAGAGGCACAAATCACCTTTTTCAGTCATTTCTTCTTTTGTAAGTTGATTGCCACAAGTAACAGCTTAGCCCTCATCCTAACCTGAGGTGCCACGAGAGACATTTAACCATGTTGGGCATCCAATTATTTGGAAATCACCCTGCAAATATAATGCAATGCCAGGTTTTGGCAATGACATTATCAAGGAAATATGCTTATTTGAGGAGAGTGTTCAACTTTATGTCAGTCTGCACACTACTTTCCCAGCTCCCGGTTTCTTTCTTCTACCTTCTTTGTCTTTGACTCCCCCTTACCCCCTTTCAACTCACTTTGTTTTGTTCAGCTTTGGCAGCCTGTAGTCTATGGAGTTACAAACATAGCTGTTGATGCAATACACTGGACCCAGTAACATGGTGTATTTGTACTATAGGAACATTCCCATCAGACATGCAATGCAAAAATACTTAAGATTACTGTACATCTTTTTTTTTTTTCACTTTCAGCTCATGGCAGCCAACTTAAACATGTAAGTATAAAACTGTCTTAGGTTTCTACTCACAGCAGATCCCATCATGGAGGTGATCACATCATATGACTGCCAAACCACCGAGAATCATGGCCCAGCCAAGTTGACACACAACCTTAACCACCACAAATAACACAATATTACATGAATTCACTGTAAAAATTAGATGTCTATTTGTATTAGTTAGATAATTCTCACTACAATTTCCTATTCTTTATTGTATGCTTTAAACAGAATTAAGGCCCAAACTATTTAGATTGTATTTCTAACATAAAGTCCTTATAGTAACATCATGGAAAATCCACTTCTTTAGGAAACTGTGTAGGACCAGCAGGAGGGTTGGAGATGTTCACTGTTATGTTATTAAATGTGCATTGTGCTTTAGTCAGTGAAGACATTTACTATTCTCATCATACTCCTTAGAAAAATCTGTGGGAAATGAGTTTTAAATGGAATTTATATCAGGCATGACTTTAAAGAAATGCAATTTTCAGAGGAGTTGGGGAAGAGGTGATTGTTGTTGTGTGTGTGTGTGTCACAAATACACCAAAACACCCATCCAAAATAATATTTTCCTTCACAATATCTACTTTCAGAGATCATACAGGCATCCCTTGCTCAAGGTTAAGACTCTTTTGTGGCATGTCTTTATGCTCACAGAAGAAAAGCAGTTTTATAAATGCTTAGTCAAAATTTGTTTTAGATGAAAAATAAAACAAACAGCTTATTTTGATTCCAAAAGATTTCAAAATGTTCTCAAAAATGAAATCTACTCTCATAAGACAGATTCACCACCTTGTATGGTATTCAACACAGTGGGTACCAGGCTTTGGTGAAATGACCTTAATAGGCCCTTCAACAATTGTTGGAGCTATGCCAGTATCATGGAAATACGTATACAGCTTCAGAACATGGATACTTTGAAAGGGAAGTACTCATTAGAATATATAAATTCTATTTTGTTAAAAAAACTAGAAACCTTAGCTATTATACCTTGTATTCTCAGTGTGTATATACAGATTAAAGAAAGGAAATTATCATTCGCTTCTGAATGCATTCATTTTTTAGTAAGTACTTTTGATCATCAACTATGTGTCAGGCATTGTGCTAAACACTGGGCATGTAACAATGATAAAACAGACATGGAAACCCCCTCTCACAAAATTTACAGAGAGAAAATAATTACAATGATTGTATAAATAAACTGACAAATGTTTTGAAGTAAAAATACAGTGTGCTATGAGAGCAGACTATAGGGGAACCCAACCCATTTGGAGGACCAGGGAAGACGCCATGAAGAAGCTAGATCTAAGCTGAAGCCTAGCTATGACATCAACCACTTTGGGTACATTATCTTACTTCACTTTCACATGAGCTTTGGCACTTAGATATTATCCTTATTTTATAGATGACTCATCTGTCAGTGAAGGTTTGTGTGTTGTTACGATGCTGAACAGGCTTCAGTGGAGCTTCCAGACAAAGATGAACTAGGAAGAAAAGTCTGGTGATCTACTTCCAAAAATCAGCCGATGAAAATCCTATGGATCACAAAGGTTTGACCCCGTTTTGGATGGGGTGACCATGAGTCAGGTGGGAGTGAGGCGGTGACTTCATGGCAGCTAAGAACAACAACAACATGAGGCACAACTAATATTTCCATCCCTGGTGTTTCCAATCATCTCATATAGATGTAAAAGCTGGACAATGAATGAGGAAGACCAAAGAAGAATTGGCACCTTTGATTAATGTGTTGGCAAAGAATACTGAACATACTATGGACTGCCAAAAGAACAAACAAATGTCTTGGAAGAAGTACAGCCAGAATGCTTCTTAGAAGCAAGGATGGCGAAACTTCATCTCATGTACTTTGGATACGTTATCAGGAGGGACCAATCCCTGGAGAGGGACATCATGCTTGGTGAGTAGAGGGTCAGCGAAAAAGAGGAAGACCCTCAATGAGATGGACTGATACAGTGACTGCAACAATGGGCTCAAGCACAACAATTGTGAGAATGGTGCAGGACCAGGCAGTGTTTCGTTCTATTGTACATAGCATGGTTATGAGTTGGAACCAACTCAATGGCACCTAACAACAACATCTATCAGATTAAATTTGTGCTCCTTCTATCACATCATACTGTCTCCAATGATACCCTGAAGAGTCTGGAAAATCATGCTGCACTTACTTGCTAAATCTGCAGGGCTCCTACGTATGTTGTTATTCAGTTGACGTTGTCTGATGAAAACTATTTGAGCCAAGGAAATTTGAAGACAATCCAGCAAAAATCAAGATTATTTTGGATGAGTACAAATTGGAAAATTGATCCAAATTTTTTTTTTTTCCCTTGAAGAAAGGAGTTTCCTTGAAAAATATAGATCCCTTGGGGCAATAAAGGAGCCCTCGTGGTGTGGTGGTTAAGCATTTGGCTGCTAACCTAAAGGTGAGTGATTCAAACCCACCAGCCGCTCAACCAGAGAAAGATGTAGCAGTCTGCTTCCATAAAGATTTACAACCTTGGAAACCCTATGGGGAAGCTCTACTCTGTCCTGTAGGGTTGCTATGAGTTAGAACTGACTCGATAGTAACAGGTTTGGTTTGGGTTTTGGTAGGAGGAATAAGAAGCAGCAATCTTGTACAGAGTGCATTGTGTAACTCAAACAGATTTTGAACAGATTCTTTGGCCAGCTTCCCTTAATCTCGCACCCTAAAGACAGCTTTCATTATTTAGCCCAGGAAAATCTTATTCTCTTCCCTCAGTGAATATATACACAGTTTGCATGTTCAGTTCAATTTGACAAACATTTATTTGGCACCTTCTATATGCAAAGCATTGTGCTAAGCTTTGTCTCTTTCATCCAGGAATGAATGTACCTACCATCTACTAAGAAATCCCTGGGTGGTGCAAACAGTTAACATGCTTGGCTGCCAATTGAAAACATCTTGGAAGAAAGGTCTGGTGATCTATTTCTAAAAAAACAGACTTTGAAAACCCTGTGGAGCACAGTTCTCCTCTGACACACATGAGGTCACCATGAATCAGAACTGACTCAACATCAACTAGTTATCACCTATTAGGATGGTACTAAAACAACTAAAAGGAAATAACTGAAAGGAGGGTGATTTAAATGTCGTCAGAACAAAGTGCCGGAAGTACTGAATGAAGGAGAGAAAGCACATCTGGTTTTTGAAAGAAGTTAGCATCTGAGGTAAAACTAGAAGGCAATGAGCTTTCGAGAATGGGCTGGGAGAAGGAAGGGGCTCCAGAAAAATACAATAGCTTGTACAAACAATTGGTTTTGGGGAAGTTTTTGGCAATTTGTGCAAAGAGTGACTGCATCTGACTGAAATATGGAGAACGTGAGGAAAAGGAGTTTGGGATGAGGCCTAGAGGTGAAGTTGGGGGTGCAATGTTATTTGTAGGAACAATTTACTAACATTTGGAGGAGGTGACTGGCATATTTAGAAATGCACTTTAGAAAGATTAATTTGGTAAAATGTGTAGAATCATTTGGATTGGTGGGAGAAGAAACAGCAAGTAGAAAAAATTGGAGAATATTCAACAGGGGCAACGTGAATGAGAGGTCCACAATGCTGAGAGGTGTATGAACAGAAATAAATATGTGGGCGTTTCTATACAGTGTAGTGCTCTGTAGCAGTATTACAGTGGTAGCTGTAAAACATTTGCATGTCCTTATTTAAGAAGAAAGTAAAAATGGCTGAAATGCTTTGTGCCAATTGTTAGTGAGAAATTAGAATTTTTATACACTGTGGTAGTATAAATTGGTAAAACCATTTTGAAACACTGTTTAACATTATTTGATCAAGCTTAATATACTTACATTTTATGAATGCTACCGCTAGGTATATCCCAAATAAATGCATACGTAAAAATGAGAACACATGTATAAAAATGTTCATAGCATTTATAATAGCCCCCAAATGGAAGCAGTACCAAAACCAACACCAAATCCATTGCCTTGGAGCTGACTCTGACTCATAGTGACCCCATAAAACAGAGTAGAACTGTCCAATAGGGTATCCAAGGCTGTGATCTTTATGGAAGTGGACTGCCACATCTTTCTCCCACAGAGTGGCTGGTGGGTTTGAACTGTGGACCTTTTGGTTAGCAGCCAAGCATGTAACCACTGTGTCACCAGGGATCCTTGGAAGCAGCACAAATGTGCATAAATAGAGGAATGGATAAATAAGCTGTAGCATACTCATACAGTAGAATCCTATATAGCATTGAAAATGAATGAGCTGCCACTACATACAACAATGTGGATGCATTTCACATATAGAACCTTAAGCAAAGGAAGGCAGGCACAAAAGAGCACATTAAGTATGTGTCTTAGTTATCTAGTGCTGCTGTAACAGAAATACCACAAGCAGATGGCTTTAACAAACAGAAGTTTATTTTCTCACAGTCTAGTAGTCAAATTCAGGGCGTCAGCTCCAGGGGAAGTCTTTCTCCGTCAGCTCTGGAAGAAGGTCCTTGTCATCAGTCTTTCCCTGGACTAGAAGCGTCTCAGCTCAGGGAACCCTGGTCCAAAGGATGCACACTCTTCTCCTGCTACTACTTTCTTGGTGGTATGAGGTCCTCATGTCTCTCTGCTTATTTCTCTTTTATATCTCAAAAGAGATTGGCTGAAGACACAACCTAATCTTGTAGATTGGGTCCTGCCTCATTAACATAACTACCGCCAATCCCACCTCATTAATATCATAGAGGTAGGATTTATAACACACAGGAAAATCACATCAGATGACAAAATGGCAGATAATCACACAATACTGGAAACCATAGAGTAGCCAAATTGATACACATTTTTAGGGGGCACAATTCAATCCATAAGTATGATTCTATGCTTTTTTTCTTTTGTCCTAGCTTTTATTTGTCATTTGCATCTGAAGTTCAAAAGCAAGTCAAACTAATCTGTTGAGCTAGAAGTTAGAATAGTGGTAGTCTATGGAGAGGATGAGTAAGTAATGACTGGGATGTGGTCCTGCAGTGGTTAAGAGTTCAGCTGCTAACCAAAGGTCAGCAGTTTGAATTCACCAGGCACTCCTTGGAAGCCCTATGGGGAAGCTTTACTCTGTCCTATAGGATAGCCATGAGTTGGAATCAACTCGACAGAAACAGGTTTGGTTTTTGGTTTGGGTGGGGTGGGGGATCCTGAAATGTTAGTTAAATATTTTTTCTTGGTCCAAATATTAGTTACATAGTGTGCTCTTTTTGTGAAAATTCATCATGGTGTCCACTCATGATCGGTAGGCTTTCCTGTATATGTGTTATACTTCAATTAAAAGTTTATTAAATTAAAAAAGAAAGCGGGAAATAAAAAATGTTACGGAAAGCAGTGGTATTGTAGACATGAACAGGAAGCAAAATCAACAAGATATTTAGTCATTTCAAGGTTCTATATTTTCTTCAAGCCAGCACAGTAGAGTCAAACAGCTGGCACTCCAACCTTCCAAGAACAGAAATCACTCTGGAAGATGGATTGGATGAATAAGGATAGAATTACCGTCTGCTCTCACGCACACCCGTTTACTTATGAGCTAATCTGTAACACTTACAGCACACACACTGTGCATTGAATAAGCTTTCCTGGTTATTCTAGCAAGTATTTTTTATGTGTGTCTTTCTCTACTACGAAGCTTGAAAAAATAGTCAAAGAAATTGATGGCAAACATTTTAAATATTTGCTTTGTGAAACTATGTGCTGTAATGTTCTGGTATCATTTCAGATAAACTTAAGTGTTATTAAAGTATATACCGTCCTTATTAAAACAGCCTACATACGCTTTGCTTTATGGTTGATTATTCAAAGCTGTAAGCTCCAAAGTCCAATCTTTCCTTGTTTTATAAGTTAATTATAAATGCACTGATGACCTAATGATAGACACTTTTACTAAATAGCTAAAGATAAAAGAAATAAAATTTAAAACTGTAATAAAACTTGATAGAGATAGGTTCAGTTTAAATCACAGTGGAAATACAGAGCCTTAGGGATTTAAATTGAAATATTGAGTCTTTCCCTCCCCCACCCCCCGACTCTGATTTGTCATTTGCAGGCTATTTGAGCTCAATGCTAATGAACTGTCACCCTTGAGCTGGTTTTTGGTGGATTGGAGCCGAGGAAGGAGTCTTAATAGATTGCTCTTTGAGTGCTCCAGTCTCAGAATTTTCAGCAGAAACCAAAGACTAAGGGTCACAAAAAGGAATGAAGCACTCTCTTATTACAATGGATAACTTGCTCAAAGGCAGATGCTTGAGCACCGTGAGGACAGACTTTCAGTGAGTTTGTACTCCGGGGAGCAATGACATACTTTCATTATGGATGGAAGATGCCTTTCTTCTGGCCTAGCTGCTAACTCATTTTCCCTATGTTGAAATCACTTTCACTATTTAAATGTAAAAGCCATCCATATAAGCGACCTGACATCCAGGCTATGATTAAAGTGCTGTGGTACTAATCTATTTTCTTGGAAACAGGAAGGCAATTTCTGCTGAATGAGAAGGGTCTCTCACTACATAAATGCTAGCCAGGTCATGATGTTTTCAATTCCATACAATGTTTATTTCAGTGCAGATATCCATACTGATGGTAGAGAACGATGCCTTAGACAAAGTCCAATTCATACAACATATTTCTGTATTTAGGATGTTGGTGTATTTGATATTTTGCTAACTCATAACACACACACACATAAACACATATGCACATGAGCATGCATACACACACAGGCCATAGGGGAAGACCTTGAAAATAAATAGGATACTTTCCCCAATTAAATCCTTGTCAATTCTTTCATCTTTATAATATTCCTTCCCAGCTTAATGCAGCAAACCTACCCCAAGTGTGCTAGCCTTCCTCACCTTCCCAATACTAGAGGAATTAATTGATTGTTTTGTTTTAAAAAGCTTCCTGCAGGGCCGAAGACAAGCTGGATAAATAAAAATAAATATGAGAGAGTAAATTGTCTGTACATGATATTATATCATATTTAATTATGTTAATGGAGATTCTAAAATAATTATGAGATGACTGCTCCTATTTATGCCACTCTATTGGTATAAAATTGACTTCCCTTTTCCAGAACTTCATGGCATCTGCGCGTTTTATAGGTCTCTGGTTTTCTCTCGGAGTTCTTTTTTTTTGATTGTTTCATTTTCTTGGTAGTCAGCACCACAGACGAAGTGAAGTAAAGAAGGTGAAACTGAACCAGTCAAGGAAATATTTATTAGAATGTTAGGACTTATTTTTTTTTTTCAGTGTCAGATATCTATGCTATCTCTGCTCTTATTACAACTGAAGTTCAAGAGATGGGAATAGCATGTCCCTGGCCCTTTTGCTGAAGTCACAGAAAGGAAGAAAATAATCAGAAAAAGAAGACGGTACTAAACAGTTAAACCTGAGTTATTCTGCTTTTCTTTTCAGTCTGCAAATGTGTTTTTCTAGCACATCTTAAAAATCATGTTGAAATCCATTTGACCTCTTTCTAAACTAGAGCCATTCCCTTAAAATGTGGCATCCTATGCACTTAAGGAGCCCTGGTGGTGCAGTGGTTAAGAGCTCGGCTGCTTAAAGCCTTAAAGTTTAGCAGGGGAGAGACATTTGAGAAAGACGGGCAAGTGTAGTTATTGAGTCTAGCATGTGCTGTGTCCCAGACACTATGTTAGGTGCTTTCCGTATTTTGCTCATTTAATCCTCAGAAGACTCTTAGAAGCAGAGGAGGCTTTTTTTCCAGGGCTCAGAAACGTTAAATAGTGTGCCCAATTCCACACTGTTAGTGGTGGCAGAGTTAGAATCGGAAGTAGGCTATAGGATCCAAAGCCCATGGTTTCTCCGATACATGCTACTGAAAAGTCAAAATATATGACAATATTATGAATTATCATTTTGTTTTTTGTGTTGCCTCTTCTGCTTAGGCTGTCATGAAATAATTAAAGTCACCTTAAAAGAAGACCCATATTATATCTTTACCCATATTATATCTTTAAAAGTGGGAAAACACAATTATGTCAGCAGGATACTAATGGCAGAACGTAGCTGCATTTTTCATGCCCATTTTCCCAAAGAAGTAGCTTTAGTTCTGAGGTGAGATAATGCAGTGCCCAGTGGTGATCATGGGAAGATCAGTGCAAGTGTCAGTCCTGGAACAGAAGAGCAATTGCATGTATTCCTGAGTTCTTGGCCAGGACCCCTGGAATTCAACTGGAGTCCCTTTCTGCTTTCAACACCTCCTTTCTCTCTGCTCTTAAACAGTGTGGTTTGAAACCAGACTGTCTAAAGTTCATGGAGAACTAACTGTAGCTCAGAGAGTTCAAACATTTAGTTAAGAAACTGGAAGGGCGGATTATTATTTTATTTTTCTTTTTTTTTATCTAACCCACTTGTGTCTTCTAAATTAGAATGGCAAGATTTCAGATATAGTATTTTCTGCTTCCAGTCAAGTCAGTTAATACTGTAATTTGCTGTGTTAATGGTACCATTTGTCCCTTCTGATCTCACCCCACAGGCCGAGGCAGCAGTTTAAAAGGGGTTGGATAAACTCTGCTCCAACTAAGGGGAAGAAGGGCTGTGATTATAAATAATGCACTTTGCAGAATAAATAATGCACTTTGCAGAATATAAATCACCATCCTTAGGTATTGACTCTGAAGACATTCTGGCAGCACGGATGGCATTACCATTAATATGTGACTATAAAGAACATGACTGAAGTACTCTAATGCTACCTTGCATATCACATTGTCCGTAACTGAAGAAGTGAATTTGCACATACTAAAATAATAGATCAAAATATAATCTGGTCACCAATTATTAGGGATCTCTGTGCAAACAGAGTTGGTGGCAAACTGTATATATTTTTAATCACAACCATTTCAGCAAGGAAAGTTTTCAACCTTGAGCTGCCAAAATCTGAGATTACCCTAATCATCATCTATCCTTTGTGGTGGTGTTCTTTGAAAATTGGCCTTTGTTTGCCAGTCTAACCATAGAAATCACAAATTGCAATTCCAAGAAGACACAAAAGATAATAGAAACTTCGATCCCGAGCATCTCTTCTTGTAGAACGCCAAAAAGCAGTTTAGAGTCTTACAAATTCTCTTTGCCGACGATGATTAGAAGCCCAGTGGCTGCCACAGTAATTGCTCCGTAATCTTATCTGTAATATCCGACCTGGTTTATGCATACGGTCTATATTCTAATAGCAGTCAACAGGTCACAAGTTAATAAAAATACCATTAACATCCCCCTGTGACTAAGGAAGAGAGAGATTCATCTCACTAGGATGTGGTGGGCCAATATAATTTCCTTAGCTGTTAGTGTAATTAACTGTGCTGGCCTATAGATTTCCCTGGAGGCCAGTGCTGGCACAGGACAACCTTGAAGCGTGCTCTTGGTGATACTGTGCCAGAGGGCACAGTTTGTCAGGGGATTGGGTCAATTCCGAGTCATGTTCCCAGGAATATAGCTGCTTGTATAACCATGCTGGACACCAACTGCATTTGTACACAGTTTCTGTTTTCCCAGGGACAGGTATGTACAAACAGGGTGACGCGTGAGATTGATAGTTTTTCTTTGACAATCCAGTCTCCCTTTTTACCTCTCTTTCCAAGCCTAAGATTCTCAACTTTTCTTCTGATAGACACAAAGTGTCTTCCTACTGTCCAAAACTCTTCTTTACCTAATCAAAATATATAAGCATTGATTTCAACTTCTAAACTTTGACCAACACTCAATCACATTAAAGTTTAAATTCCCCTAAGTATTTGCATTTTTAAGGCTAATTTTTTTTTTTTTTAATGGGTAGAAAATGTTTTTCTTACTCATTGAAAAATAGAAGTTGGGGATTCAGGATCTGAGGAAGTCTAGGAGTCTTACCACTCTGCTCTAAGATGATAAAATGCCCCCAGTTGTCCCTAAGGGGCTGGGGAATTGAATCCAGAAAGTCAGGGAGGAGTCTAAACCTGTACCATTCCTTCCCTCCTAGTCATAGTCTCTGTTTCAATATGGGGATCTCACTGGGCACTTTAGTTTCTTAATGAAAAGCAGACAATGATATTATAAACAGGTCTATATCCTTCATTTTGTTTCACTTATTCAAGTATTTTTCCACACTAGTTTCTGATCGTTTTCTTCAAAGAAATAATTACATGTGACAAATTCAGATTCTATTTTTCCTCCATTTTGAGAGGTAAAGTTTTACTATCAGTAATGTGCTTTCACTGACAAAGAACTTCTAGTCCAGTTCTTCGTATTTTTGAATTTTATAAATCATACCACCCCCTTCAAGTAATTCAGCAACTTGATTTTCTTTTCTTCTTTTTTATTCCCCTGTGTTAATACATGTTGCTCTACTTCACTTATTTTAACAGTTGCACAGGATCCAATTGCATGAATATGTCACAATCGATTTATCCACTCCCTCTCGAATGGTCATTTGGGTAAGTCCCAATCTTCTTATATAATAAGCAATTCCAAATTGAACATAGTCTGCACGTTTCCTTGTGCGTACTTCAAGGTGTCTCTACCAATAAAGGTATATCTAAAAGTAAAATTTTCTGTTTTATAGGACGAATATGATTTTACTAGATTAAAATCTTGTCAAATAGCTATCAAATGTGTAACTCAAATCCCTTCTGCCTGCACTAGATTGTTTCTGCTCCTTTACATTCTCATCAACACCTGGTACTGCTGAACTTTTTTACCCTAATCTGAAGGGTGATAAACAGTAGGTATCTGATTATTTTACCTTGCATTTTTCTGATTACTAGCTTGTTTTGGCATCCTTTCATATGTTTACTAGACTTTGCAGTTTCCTGTTCCAAAAATTGCCTGATCATAACATTTGCTCATTTTTCAACTGAACTTATTTGCCTTATTTTACTGATTTATATGATTTGTTTATGTACTCTAGCAACTGATCTTTTTTAGGTTATATACAACGCAAACATCTTCTCAAAGGCTGTGGCTTATATTTTAACTTCGTGTATGGTGTTTCTAATTTAAGGGTAGTAAAACGTATCAAAAAATTGTCTTTATGGCTAGGGATTTTTGAGTCTTGCTTCAGAAAACTTTTCCTATATAAAATTTTGTTTTTCTGATTAGCTCAATCATCATCTGGAATTCATTTTGCTTATGATATAATGGAAAGACCTACTTTTCCCGTATTCTATGCAGCCAATTATTTCCACATTATTCATTGAAAAAAAAAAAAACAATAACTATCCCTCTAATCAGAAATTCCACCTCATATACCAAATTCCCATAGACAGGTGAGTAGGTCTGAAAGGTTCTAATGCTAACCCATTCACCCATTTGCCTATTACTGAACCAATTCAACACTGTTTTAATAATTACAATGTTGTTGTTAGGTGCCCTTGAGTTGGTTCCAATTCATAGAAACACTATGCACAATACAACGAAACACTGCCTGGTCCTGCATCATCCTCACAATCATTGCTATGCTTGAACCCACTGTTGCAGCCACTGTGCCAATCCATCTCGTGGAGGATCTTCCTCTTTTTCACTGACCCTCTACTTTACCAAGCATGATGTCCTTCTCCAAGGACTGATCCCTCCTGACAACATGTCCAAAGTATGTGAGACGCAGTCTCACCATCCTTGCTTCTAAGGAGCATTCTGATTGTACTTCTTCCAAGACAGATTTGTTCATTCTTTTGCCAGTACATGGCATATGCAATATTCTTTGCCAACACCACAATTCAAAGGCGTCAATTCTTCTTCGGTCTTCCTTATTCATTGTCCAGCTTTGGCATGCATATGAGGTGACTGAAAACTCCATGGCTTGGGTCAGGTGCACCTTAGTCTTCAAGATGACATCTTTGCTTTTCAAAACTTTAAAGAGGTCTTTTGCAGCAGATTTGTCCAATGCGATGCATCTTTTGATTTCTTGACTGCTGCTTCCATGGGTGTTGATTGTGGATCCAAGTAAAATGAAAGCCTCGACAACCTCAATCTTTTCTCTGTTGATCATGATGTTGCTTATTGGTCCAGTTGTGAGGATTTTTGTTTTCTTTATGTTGAGGTGTAATCCATACTGAAGGCTGTGGTCTTTGATCTTCATCAGTAAGTGCTTCAAGTGCTCTTCACTTTCAGCAAGCAAGGTTGTGTCATCTGCATAACGCAGGTTGCTAATGAGTCTTCCTCTAATCCTGATGCACCGTTCTTCTTCATATAGTCCAGCTTCTCAGATTATTTGCTCAGCATACAGATTGAATAGGTATGGTGAAAGGATACAACCCTGACACACACCTTTCCTGACTTTAAACCATGCAGTATCCCCTTGTTCTGTTTGAATGACTAACTCTTGATCCATGTACAGATACCTCATTAGCACAATTAACTGTTATGGAATTCCCATTCTTTGCAATGTTATCCATAATTTGTTATGATCCACACAGTCAAATGCCTTAGCATAGTCAATAAAACACAGGTAAACATCTTTCTGGTATTCTCTGCTTTCAGCCAGGATCCATCTGATATCATCAATGATATCCCTGGTTCCACATCCTCTTCTAAATCCAACTTGAATTGCTGGCAGTTCCCTGTTGATATACCGCTGCAGCCACTTTTGAATGATCTTCAGCAAAATTTTGCTTGCATGTGATATCAGTGATATTGTTTGATAATTTACGCAATCGGTTGGATCACCTTTCTTGAGAATAGGCATAAACATGGATCTTTTACAGTCAGTTGGCCAGGTAGCTGTCTTCCAAATTTCTTGGCATAGATGAGTGAGCACTTCCTGTGTAGCATCCATTTGTTGAAACAGTTGGTATTCCATCCATTCCTGGAGCCTTGTTTTTCACCAATGCCTTCAGTGCAGCTTGGATTTCTTCCTTCAGTACCATCGGTTCCTGATCATATGTTGCCTCCTGAAATGACTGAATGTCGACCAGTTCTTTTTGGTGTAGTGACTCCGTGTATTCCTTCCATCTTCTTTTGATACTTCCTGCATCGTTTAATATTTTCCCCGTAGAATCCTTCAGTATTCCAACTCGAGGCTTCAATTTTTTCTTCAGTTCTTTCAGCTTGAGAAATGCTGAACATGTTCTTCCCTTTTGGTTTTCTATCTCCAGGTCTTTGCGCATGTCATCATAATACTTTACTTTGTCTTCTAGAGCTGCCCTTTGAAATCTTCTGTTCAAGTTTTTTACTTCATCATTTTTTTCCTTTTGCTTTAGCTATTCAATGTTAAAGAGCAAGTTTCAGAGTCTCTTCTGACATCGATTTAGATCTTTTCTTTTTCTAATGTCTTTTTAATGACCTCTTGCTTTCTTTATGTATGATGTCCTTGATGTCACTCCACAACTTATCTGGTCTTCGGTCATTAGTGTTCAACGCGTTAAATCTATTCTTGAGATGGTCTCTAAATTCAGGTGGGATATACTCAAGGTTGTACTTTGGCTCTCGTGGACTTGTTCTAATTTTCTTCAGTTTCAACTTGAGCTTGCATATGAGTAATTGATAGTGTGTTCCAAAGTTGGCCCCCGGCTAAAAAGTTTTTCCATCATCTCTTTCTACAGATGTAGTCGAGTTGATTCCTGTGTATTCCATCTGGCGAGGTCCACCTGTACAGTTACCGTTTATGTTGGAGAAAAAAGGGATTTGCATTGAGGCACTCATTGGTCTTGCAAAATTCATCATGCAATCGCCAGCATTGTTTCCGTATCCAAGGCCATATTTTCCAACTACCAATCCTTCTTCTTTGTTTCCAACTTTCGCATTTCAATCACCAGTAGTTATCAGTGCATCCTGATTGCATGTTCAATACATTTCAGACTACAGAAGTGGGTAAAAATCTTCAATTTCTTCAATATTAATTAAATATCATAATTATAGCTTTATAATAAATCTTGATATTTAGAAGAGCAATCGCCCTTGCCATTTTATTCTTTTTCAAAACTGGACTAGAAATTCTTGAGCCTTTGTACTCTTAAATATATTTTAGAAATAGTTTGTCAAATTCTGCAAAATCTTTGGTGTCTGACTTGAATTGCACTGAATTTATAGTTTACTATATTTACATTATGAGTCGTTTTAGTAATGGACACAGAATAGCTTTCCATTTGCTTGTTTCCTTAATGTTTTCAATAAATATTTTTTTCTCTTTCCAGAGTTTTACACATTCTTTATTTTTTCCCCAGGTTACTTATGTTTTCTATTGTTATTATAAACATTGTCTTAAATATAATTGCATATTCTGTTTGTGTCTGGTGTATAGAAATGTTGTTGATTTTTCTACCTAGTAAACTTACTGAACCCTCATTAATTCTAACTATGCTTTTCTATGTAGGCACATGCAAGTTTTTTTTCTTTTCCTTTCTATTTTTTTAGATTAATCTTTCAAAACTTTTAGTCTATATTTCTTTTCTTGCCTTACAGTGCTGGTTAGGGCCACCAATATAATATAATGCTGAATATAACGGTGATAGTGTGACCCTTGAAGCCCTGGTGGTGCAGTGGTTAAGAGTTTGGCTGCTAACCAAAAGGCTGGCAGTTCAAATCCACCAGCCACTCCTTGGAAACCCTACGGGGCAGTTCTACTCTGTTCTATAGGGTCGCTTTGAGTCAAAATCGATTCAACAGCAGTATGCTCCTGTGTTATCTTCCTGATGTAAAGAAACGTTTTCTAAAAATTTGACTTTTAAGTATGATTTTTGTTGTAAGTTTTTGGTAAAGACCTTCCCCTAGGTGTTGAGACTTCCTCTGGGTCCTGCCCTGGGCATATATCTCTATATGAGAGGTGGCCTCAAGCATTAGTCAGCGCTTGCTTTTTTCAATGTTCTCTTGTAAGTCCAGGAGTCCCACACTGTTCAAGTTGGACTCCAGTTCTGGTCCCTTACTTCAGGCACATTTACACTCCGTTCTTCCAAAGGAACTAAACTTCTGGCTGTCTCAGCCTGCTTCAGCCATGCCAGTGGGCTCATGTCATGGCTTTAATCTGCCTCACAACTTTACTGCCCAGTCTATCTGTCCAGAGACATTTTTCTAATTTGTAAGTGCAGCTGTGTTTTTAAATGTCTCATATCATATTTTGTCAAACATTGCCACATTTTTTTAAGGAAAAGCATAACTAAAAGCATGAACTTATAATACTATCTAAGTTGGAATCATCCCTCTTTTGCCCCATCCACCTCCATCCCACTAGGAACCAGGGGTTCACATGCTCTTATTCACAGCTTCTTTGTTGGAAGTTTGGATTAGCTGAAGCCTCCAGCATTTAGGAAACCTGATGATGGGGCAGACAAGAAGCCACTGGTCAAGGCCCTTGGTCCAAGACGTGACAGTGTGGCTATGGGAAGAGAAGAGAGATAAGGGATACAAAATAGGATGTGAATGGACACCAAAGGAGGCAGTGGACTTCAGCCAAGCAGCATGATGTAAAGACGAGAAGGTCTGAAAACCCTACATTTTTAAAATATTATTTAGTTTTGTGATCATTTAACAGTATTTTTGGTTTTTCAGGATAATAATTCATTAAATTTGAAACTTTGGTCATATAAAGTATGTTGCAGAATTTGATTATAATAGTAGATGGCCTTTATATATATATGGGTGTGTATATATGTATATACACATACCTATATCATATATATATTCAAGAATCATGATACATTGTTCATGTGGAATAGTCATCTAGAACAGTGAAAGGTAAAAAATTTCTAGAGGCAACATGGACCAGAGACTAGCATGGGGCTCTGAGGATGACTTTTATGCCCATACACTTTAGCCTCTGAGAGTTTAAATACTAATTTATAGCAAATGAGCAAATACTGATGCCTTAGACCTGGTTTGTTCAATTAATTGTTAAGTGATGAGGGAGATTAGAGCAATAGGAGAAACACAGACCAAATTTTCTATCAATCACACTAATAAATTGTGCACAAAAATGCAGAGGTGGCAAAGAGATACCTTACTGTTCATTTTAGACCAAATTTTTGACACTTGGGTATGTGGGATTTTTGTTTGCTTATGTTGCCTGGTTTGTATAAGAAGAGGAAAAATTGAACAAGAAGCTAGAAATAATTGGTTAATTAAATCTCATTTCCCCATAATGCCAGGCTATGAAGCAGGATGGCAGCAAAAAAAAATACATACATATTTCTTATTATAGTTTCCTAGTTTTACCAACTGAACATCAGAGACATGTATTTTCTATCAAATCTTCCTTTAGTATTAGAGTATTTTCCTATCTCCTTAAACATCACTGCTCTATACCTCCCCCTTATTGTACCCAAATCACCACCACCACCATTACCACAACCAAAACCAAAAAAACAAAAACTTTGATAATCTAACAGCTATTCAGTTGTGAAGGAAGAAACAGAGATTCAGAGGTTTTTCCTGGGTGGATCTATTCCAGGACAGAGGTGTTTTACAGTCAATATTTTGCAACAGGGAAGTGCACTAATGCACTTCAGAAGTATCAGGGAGCTGTGAGCCAGCAACATTTCTAGAGTGCACAACCACGTCCATTCCCTTTGAGCCATGCTGTCTAACTCCTGGAGCCTACTATTGGGTAATGTCAGAACACTAGGGAAAGCTATAATAGGTTTAAAAAGTAAACATGTATGTGCTGGGAATGGGTAGAATGGGTGGTTTTATCTAGAAGCTTAACCATTTTCAGTAATTCCCTAGCTTGGTCAATAATAAGGTACTATGAAGAAATACAAAGTATACTGCCTGATTTTTTTAGGACCAAGGCATTCACTGTCCTAGGTACCTGGAGTCTTGGCTGCTGATGGCTCGGTAACAGCCCACAGCTAAAGGAAATTGCTTCAGCCACAGTTACACTCCTTTCCTGGGGGCAACCTGCACCCAGTATCTGGTCATTGTGGCGATTCAAAGGCCTGGTCCCCTTGTTTCAGTTGGGACAAGAGGGTCATCCTTGTCCAGAGCTCTCCATAGTACTGGTTGAAGCCTCTGTTGTAACTGCATTGTTGTTCAACTTCACCCTCTGCCTTATCCTATGTCCCCCACCCCTCACAGGTGGTGTTTCCAAGAGTCCTGCCCCTCCTCACCCACCCCCCGCCAAAAAAACTATAAGTAATTCTCTGTCTCAGAGTCTCTTTCACAGAAAATCTGACCTAAGACTATTGATAGCAGAAGTGGCCTCATGAAGACTTTAAAGCAGAATTTTGGAGCTGGATTACTTCCTGACTGGCGTGCAATGAGTTCCCCATTTCTAGCAGTGGGTGGAACACTAATAGCCCCTGGCATGTGGCTGCAGTGCAATTGTTAAAATTTGCATTAGTGTAGATATCTCAAGTGTTTGAGAGGTTTGGGGAAAATAATAAATTTAAGGACTATGGAATCGGATTGCTGTTGCTCGGGACCATCGGAGCATTGGAGAAAGACAATGAGAGGTTCAAAGTAATTAATCACCAACACAAGGCAAAGTGTGAAAACCAAAAGGCCTTCTTGGCAACATGTAGGCTCTCTTCTTGTGCAGATGTAGGGCAGAAATAGCTAAGGATCAGACTCAAGACCTAGTTAGAAGAGTAGCAGAGCCCCAGAGAAAGTTGAGTCTCCAGCCCTAGCAAGTCTGCTATTCCAAGGTCAGAACTTGATTTTGTAAGGAGTGGAACTCTGAGACTCAGGATGAGGAGATCTGGGTTTAGTAACTAAAAAAAATTGTATCTACAGGATTTTTAAGCATTCTATGCCTCCAGAGGAAGCTCACTCTTACCTGCTAAATGCTAGTGTCATCCTTTGTTTGAAGATGATGCAGACGCCTCCACACTGCAAGACAACAATCCTTCTGAGAGCTACCCTACCACCACCCTCCTAGTGGTTACATTAATTATCCTTTGCATGATATTAGCCATCCTCTGCCATCGGCCATCCTGCTACTTGCACAATGTGCATGAGAGGTCCCTTGGATGTCCCCAAAGGCTATAATTACTCCCCATTTCTTCTCCCTTGCTGGCATCTTTGGGCTTCAGAACAAACTGTCCTACCTCCTCCTCTGAAGTCTAGATAAGCAGCAGGGCGAAAGAGACACAACTCTGGGCTAACAATCTGGGCTGGTGCCCCCATACCTGGCTACCTCCCTCTTTGGATGATCGGAGAGGAATACTTGCACTGCACTCTTTGCAGTGAAATATACAACCCCTGGAATATAAAATCAGGTGGGGAAGCTCCTTGGGGTCCTTCATCCTCGCTGCAAAAATAGGGGGCACCCATGGAAGTTTTCCATCCCACTTGGACAGCTTTTGAGCCAGGGAGGACTGCTGTAATGGAACTTTTCCTGTTGTACACTATATATATGTTGTCTGTGAATAATTAAAACAGCTTTCACCATTGCTAACACTGTGTAAGTATCTTGTGCATACGACTTGATCAAGATAAATGGATATAACATCCATGGGGTGGTTGGTGCCACTGGGTGGAATTTTCATCCCATTACTCTGGCTAGTACTTAAGATCTGGAGACAGCCTTTAAAGCAACCTGCATATGCAATGCAGTCACCTGAATGAAGTCATTACAGTGGCAGGAATGGAGGCTATACATGAGTTTAGCACCATGGTTTCCTACTCACCAAGTCTGATCTAGCTATCGCTGCAACCAAATGTCCAAATTACCAGCTACAGAGAGATCAATGCTGAGTTGCTGATACAGTACCTTCCCTCGAGGAGACCAACCAGTCACTTTGTAGAAGCTGGTTTCACTGGACCCCTTTTGCCCCTTGCATCAATTGGGACAACCTGAAGCACATCCCAGCTCTAGAGAAACTGCATTACAGTTTAGCTTACCCCTCTGCCCAATCCTACTTTCCTCACCCCTCACAGATGTTGCTCTGAGAGCACTCCCCAATAAATCCCCTGCAGACAAATTTCTGACTCACAGTCTGTTTCCCAGGTAATCCAGCCTAAGACAGACAGTGAGGTGCAGGACTTTCCCACTGATCTAAAGTAATTACCATCAGAAGAGAACACGAATTATCATCATTCGTCATTTCTACACATCTGCAAATTCAGCAAAATGATATTCCTTCTTATTTGGAAGAAGAATTTTCTATGTTTTGCTCAAGGGTGAATTAGCAGCAATTATTTGGAAAGAAACTATTTTACTCACATTCTATTGAAGTGACTCATTGCCTTCTTGTCATGGCCTAGAGAGTCATAGAATTAGGTCTTAGAATGGGCCCCACAAATGCACACAGTCTACAGAGGCCTTCGATCAGGTAATACTGCATCATTTTTTTACATTATAAATGTGATGTTCAGAGAGATTAGTTACCTTGCCTAGCTGCATAGCTGGGTTAGTGCTGAAGGGGAAATCAGAAAATAGATCTAGTAATACTTAGCACACTGTTTCCTTGTATTAATACTCTATCCTTCTATGTCTGTGAAGACTAGTCAAGTCTAAGTGAAATACATTATTTTAATAGGGAAATACTACCTATTCCACCTATTTCTGAAGAGCTACTTGCTAAAACATTCTGTGAATTTCTCAGAATATATCATTATATGATGTTCACATTTCCATGTAGAAAGACAGAAGTTGTAACTTGGATAATTTTGGTTGGAAAGAGAAACAGAAGGACTTATCTTTTAAGATGACCTAAAATAGAATTACTGAAAAAATTGGGAAATTCTATCTGATCCCAAATTTCCATGTAATAAAAAATGTCTTTCAAACAAGCAACATGATTTCTTATTTAGATTTCAAAAGAAGGAATTTCTGATGCTAACATATTTCAATAGTCACAACCTTCACCATCAGGTAAATTTTCTAAAATCAACCCATGTCTCTTTAGCTTTAGTTTATGCTCATTGAAATATTTCTATTCTCAGCAACAATGAGAAAATAAACCTTAGGTGTTACCAACATATTCCTTGAACTACAGTTAAGAAATGGAAATTCTGTGTGACTTATTTTTAACTGAATTATCCACTGATTGCAAGTTGTACATCTTTATATTCCAAACAGCTAACTAGATTAAGGAAATGCAATATATATAGTTGATAAATAACACCCCTAGAATCCACATTTAGAGTCTATCACACTCTGGTTTTATTATAAATTGAGAAATATATGTAAGACAAAAATGTGCAGAACATACAACCATTGCTCAGCACCAAAAGAGTGGAGAACAAAGAGAAAATTAAAAAAAGGATAGGACAAGAAATACAGAAACCAAGAAAATGATATAAATGAGAAAAATGAAATTAACTTTGTTTAATGGCAGAAACAAATAAAAAAATTAAATAAAGGAAATAAAGTAGTAATATTTTCAAGGGCTTCTGCCAATCTACCTTTCTTAGAATAAGGTTTTTTTTTTTTTTTTTTTAATGGTTGAAGTATTTGACTAATTATGAAAATGAAAAGGGGTTTATGCTATACATAAACTAAATCACTATGGTTGTGTGGGAAAAAACTGGTTTCATGCCAGAGGAATCAACTAGGAGCACCGGCTCGATCTAGCATGGCCATCTGGGTGGTATGAGAAAACTCACATAGCTTCTCTCGGCCTTAACATTTTCATTTCAAAAATGAAAGCTTGGGAACAGTTGATTTCCGGTCCCTCTAGCTCTACAATTCCAAGACAATTTTTGTTTTACCAGGCTTGTTACTTTAGGAGATAAAAAATGAGATTAATATCATATATTTAGTAATTTTACAAATGTTTATTGAGCATAGAATCTATTAACAACATTTTTCATTTGCATGGAACTTTCTATCTTTACAAGTTATTTTCACATTCCTTATCTCATTTAGTATTCACCATGAAGCTGTAAAAGGAGCCCTGGTGGTGCAGTGGTTAAAGCGCTCAGCTGCTAACTGAAAGGTCAGTGGTTCCAACCCACCAGCTGCTCCTTGGGAGAAAGATGTGGCAGTCAGCTTCCACAGAGATTTATAGCCTTGGAAACCCTATAGGGTCACTATGAGTCAGAATTGACTTGAGGGCAATGGGTTTGTTTTTTTGGATGAAGCTGTGAGATAGGCAATGTTATCTCATTTTATAAATGAGAACATGTATACTCGGAGAAACTAAGTAACTTGCTCAAGAGTACTGAAGGGCGCACAGGACTCAAAGCTGAATCTCGTCACTCCCAGGCTGCTCCATTATCCAAGCTTCCTTGCAAATGAAAAGTTTCTTTGAAAGAAGGTTTTACTGGACCTAAGAAGTACTAATTGTTCCCAAATTACTTCAGAACCTTCTTGACTGTGCAGTGGAGAACTGGGAGAGACAGAAATGCTGAAAGCCCAGATTTATGCATGTGCAGATTATCCCATAAATAGATTATTCCAACTCATAGCGACTCTATAGGTCAGAGTAGAATTGCCCCCTAGAGTTTCCAAGGAGTGGCTGGTGGATTCGAACTGCCGACCTTTTGGTGAGCAGCCAAGCTCTTAACCACTGTGCCACCGGGGCTCCTTTCCTACTTAAGCAGGTTCATATATCCACTATATTTCAAAACGTAGTTTAGGTTCAGAAAAATCAGACTTTTTCAAAGAACTGTCTACCTAATACCTACTCTCTGTGAGATTTAATGCCTTTTGTAGTTCTTACTCCACCACTACCACAAGTAAAAAGAGGCTCTGTGGTTTAAAACAGTTGGAGGATGCTATGTTAAACAAAGCTAATCAGCGTGTGCCTTTACTACAGGACATTTCAGAGTCTTTAATATGTTACTATGCATTGTGAATTTCCTAAGGGAAGAGATAATACTCAGTATTTCCTACGCTTATTCTAGCATCAAATTTTTTAAGGAAAATATTTCATTAAATTTCTGTTCTGTTGAATACAGCTTGGAAAACTTATCTCCTAAAAGCTGGAAAAGCCTAGAGATTATTTATTTTAACTTTCATAGATGAGTAAAATAAAACTCAAGTCAGAATCACACAGTTACCAGCATGGCTAATGACCGGAATTTTCTCTTACTAGAATGCTATTTTCATTTCACGTACTATGTTTCTGTAAATTAATATGAATTAGAACTATGAAAAGAGTCAGTTTTCCCACTCAATACGTATTTGGCACAGCTGAAGTCAGTTAGCATTTGATTTAAATAATGTATAGTAAAAGGTCTTGTCAAATCTAATATATATATTTACTAGGTTATGTTTTACATAAATTCAATATATTTTTAAATACTATTGATTTTCTGAATTCAACTGGGAAACTGAACTCTATAAAACAATTTAATGTTTTGTCTTCTTTCACAAATGTCAAAATCTTTGTGAAATTAGAAGAGATGGTTTCATGAAGAAGATAAAGGAAACTGTATCAGTTTCCTGTTGATAGTTGCCAAGCATTTTACATACAATGTCTATTTAGTTCTCAGGATCCTAAACAACAAACAAAACTATGAGCTCCATTTCCAATAGGGGATGAAAATAAAGCTGAGAATATCAGTTAAGATGGCCTAGGTCCCATGATCAAACAGTAAAGGAGCCAAGATTTCCATACAGTTTTGCCTGGACAATTCATTCCTCCAGCCTCTATTTTCCCTTGTATGAAATGTAGGTAATATCCAAATACATCACAGGGCTGTGTGGAGTATCAAATAGAATACATTTTAAAACATTTTGTGAACCACAAATTGCCTATATACATACAGATTATGATTCTATTTCTCAGTGAATAGCAAATATATCTTAATATTTTTCTTAATTTTCAAGTATGCCAGTAAGATACACTTAAAGGCAAATATCCCCATGAGGGAAAAACAATAAGAAAGTTCATGAAAATCCTTCTGTTGTTTTTATTCTAAAGGTTCCATGTTACTTTTAAATTTGCACTCTGGGCCTTGATCATAACTGTTGATTGAGCATGTGTAAAACTGAACATCTTTAATGAGAAATGCAAGATTTATGGCATTCGAAATTGCTTTGGAAAATAAAAATACAATTTCATTTATTAATGGTCATTAACGGCCTATAATCAAGGCAGCAACTGCTAGGCAAATAAATAAACAATTAGCTGTTTTATTTGAAGTATAAGCAGAAGATAATCTAGCAATTTTTTTTTTTATCTATTGGTTTTCAACTCCAAAATGGAAAAGTCGGATATAAACTGAATGTTTTCATATCAAATTATATTTGAATAGCCTAGGTGAGTTTATGCTTACCTTCTAATTTAAATTCTGTATATACCTACATTTTTATTGTTTCCATAAAGTAGACATTACTCAATTAAAATACAGTAACTCTCCACTTATCCAGAAGGCCCAGCTTGTCAGAAGTCCCTGATAAAGGCCTCAGAGAGGCCAGAAATATCTGCCCAAAGCCCTGCATCTAGGTTCTTAATGATTCATGTGGAACTCTACTGACTTTCTAAATACCCAATTCTTTTAAAGCGTAGTTATCTGGCTTTTCCGCCTCTGATAGATTAGTAGAAGCAAACCAGAAAATGTCAAAAACTATCTGAGGCAGGTAACATACACACAGAGGTGATGGCTGACAGCCTTTTACTATACCATCCAAAATAACAGATCCATAATGACTGTCTTGAATCACCAAGGGCTAAATGATGGTAACAATATTTGGACTGTTCTGGCTATGTAATGCATTTTAGGATGATTTTTCTCAAGTATGGTTAAGTTTAAATAGCTGTAAAGTTCAGTGTGTGTGTGTGTGTGTGTGTGTGTGTGTGTGTGTGTGTGTGTGTGTGTAACTGGCAATCTGTTTTCAAAGTAGGACAAAAAAAGAGGCATACTTTCCAAGAAGAGGGAACACAATAACCCAGAGTTTCAGTGACTAGAAAGAGGGGTGAAGGGTGAGTTGCCTGGTGTGACTGGTGCACAGAGTTTAAGTGGGAGGGTGGTCAGAAGCCTGGCTCTCTCTTTTCTTCTAAGGCTTTACTTATTGTTAAAGTCTCCTCTTGCCCTAGGGACTACATGGCATGACCTCGGAGTGTCACTCAGTTACTTATACATTGCTGTGCTTAAAAAGCCTGCAATGTGGTGTGGTTAGGAGGAGAAAGGAATACAGTGTGGAAGCAGGAAAGTGAAAAGGAAATTCACCAATCTCTACTGAACGTTTACCATAAGCCATGTCTTATGCTAGGTATTTCTTACACCTCATCCCATCTAATTTCACAACAATCATAAATCCCCACCATTGCTGATATTCTCATCACAGGGAAGAAAACTGAGATTCAGAGAAGTTTATCGTCTTACTCATAGACACAGAGCAATTCAGTGGTAGGGCCATATTTCATACCCAGATATGCCTGGCTCCACAGCTGTGTGCTTTTATGATCACACCATGTTGCTTGCTTGGGAGAATGGGCTCTGCAGAAGGAAAAACGGTACATAAAACTGAGCTATGGCTTCCAACAACAAAATTTACCTGCTGCAAAATAATAATTGTTTAAATTGCTGAATTGATTCAAATTAATAAATAAATATTGAACACATATTATGGGCCAGTGACAATAATAACGGCACACACTGATGATGAAGCATTTGTATTGTATGTAAAGTACTTTACTTACCCTGTTACTTAAAAGAAGACCCTGAATGGTAAAAACAGTAAACATTGTGGGCTGAAAACCAATACGTTGAAGGTTCAAGTCCACCCGGGGAAGCCTCAAAAGAAAGACCTGTCGATCTACTTCCAAAAAATCATCCACTGAAAATCCTAGGGAGCACAGTTCTACTTCGACACACATGGGGTCACCATGAGTTGGAATTGATTTGACAGAAACTGGTATTAGTTACAAATAAATACTCCCATATTAAAAATGAGGATGCTATGGCCAAAAGAGTTTAAATCCTTGGCCCACCGTTGACATAATTGTAAGCCGTGCTTTTCCCTTTTTTATTATAGTATGTCTCCAATAACCCAGAGGATTAAGCTCAATGGAAGAAAGTGGGAAGTTACATGGGACTGGGAGATAAGTACTTAGTGATGTTAGCAGTTAAAAATAGATTTCTCATCACTATATATAATTAGCTGTACGTCTATATATCTATCTTTGGAAATAGAAGCACCATAACACTTCATGTTGTTCCTACAACTACATAATTAGGTATAATAAGGCAGTAACTTTAAAAATCTGTAATATAGACATATTTCTGCTATTGTTCTCATATTTATAATGACTTGGAGTAGCCAGATTTCTACTTCACTCAAACCAAATGACACATTAGGGCAGTCTACAACCTATTCAAGATTATCAGCAATTAAAAAAAAAAAAAAAGGCCATCACAAATCTGCTCAAGCTTTTCAAATGATGTGGTTGAAGAAAGCACTGGAATAATTACGTAGAGATCTGGTTTCAGTGTTGGGTCTTACACTAATTCAGCCTGTGACTTTGTATAAATCACTTAGGTAACCAATTTTTCCCTGTATGTTACAATGATAGTTCTGGCATGATCTATTTTATTGGTCTGAAAAGAACTATGGACTAGGATCAAAAGATCCAGGTTTGAGCCTTGTTGCTTCTCAATTGTGAGACACTGATCAACTCAAACCGTTCGAGTCTTTGTTTTCTTGTCTTTAAAGTTGTGCTATTTGGCTGGCCTACCTAATCAAGTTGTACTGAGGTTCAACATGAAATAATGAACTGAAAGTGTGCTAAATTTTATAAAATACTGTAAGCATTAAAAAAAATCCACACGAACGTCTTGCAAGTTATAGCTATATTAAATATTTATCGAACATCGAATACCTGACAAGGGCCTAGTTTTAAACAGAGGTTAAAAGTGAAGCTTCTGAGTTAGACTGCCTGGGATCAAAAACTGACTCCACAACTTAAACTAGTTGACTTAATTTCTCTGTGCCTCCATTTTCTCATGTATAAAACTAGGAAAGTAGTATCTGCCTCATCAGGTTGTTTTAAGGATTAAATGAGACATTTCATATAAAGTCTAGCACGTGTAAATACTCTATTAAGAAGCAAAAGTTATTATTAGTGTTATTCTTTTCCTGAGGTTGAAATGAAAGCAATAAAAGGAAGAGAGAGATTTAGGACACAGTAGAATCTCCTGCCTTTTAAAAGCTATGTGGGCAGGAGGTTAATTTATATTGACACAGATAATTTTAATCAACTGCTTCAGTTATTATGCCTATTATTTCTGAAAGGCTAAGAAAACTGAACACTACTAGGGAGATTACTTAAGAACATGGCAAACCACTCCTCCTGGCACAGTGCTTAAGACCTCGGCTGCTAACCAAAAGGTTGGCAGTTCGAATCCACCAGCTGCTCTTTGGAAACCCTGTGGGGCAGTTCTACTCTGTCCTATAGGGTCGCTATGAGTCAGAATCAACTACATGGCAAAGGGTTTGGTTCTTTGGTTTTCCCACTGCTATCTTCTTCTAAAACCCAGTAGGAATATTGAAAATAAAGGACACCAGGAGAAGCAAGAAGATTTAAAAAAAAGAATAGAGTATGTCAGTCATTTTATGGATTTTATTTATGACACACGGTATAATTAGGCAATTAAATACCTGGAGATGCTGTTTTTTTCTCTGCCTGAAGTATCCTTTCCTCCTTTCCCTTTCTGATGAACCTCAGAATTTCTTCCAATGCACAAAAGACCCTCCTGCCATTCAGGCTGGTCCAAGGCTCCCTCTTCCACTGTACTGACATGAATCTCTATGCACGTCTATCTAACACTGAAATTACCTGTTTACCCAACAGTATCCCTTTCCAGAATGTAAGTTCTTCGAAGACAAGGACCATACTCGTCTGTACATCCTTAGAACTGGTCAAGTGCCTGGCATACATTAGGCATTTAATAAATATTTATTCAAGTGGATTAATTTATTTTTCTTCTTGATTAGGTGACCACATCTAAATTTTAAATTACTTTTGAAAGAAGTTCAAAATCCAATTTATAATATTCTTGCCAAATTTATTACTCGTAACATTTTTACAGATAGTTTCTAATGACACAGAGTAGATAAACATCTGCTGACCTACAGATTAAATAAAAAGAAAAGGATTTGTATTCTACACAAGTACCCCATGAGAGGTTTAACTCCTTGTCACTTTCCATAAACAAGCTATCTGGTGTTGACTTAGATTTAAAACACACTTAAAACAATCAACTTCTGTTGGTTAACTTCCAGTGTATTCCTCTGATAGAATGCCCATGTCTTTTCTAACTGCCTGCCATTAACAATGGCCCTGAAGCTAAATTTCTTAAGGCATACAACTAGAGTTATCTATTAACAAATCACATTCATTGCTTTGAATAGGCTCTTCTTAGTAAAAAGTAAAAAGATGCACTCTCCCCTGCACTACTTACACTGAACTGTAAGAAGTCTGTTTCTGTTTACTTTGCTTCCCTGACTCTACAGTTCAGTCAGCAACTACTTCCACTACAGTAGGGAAGACTCCTAGCTCCTAAACTCTCTTTTCCAGGGATTCGTTCAGGCTTCCCTAAAACCATAGACTGCTTGGCTACTTTTTCCAGACTACTGGCAATTTGATAATTTGTAATCATACAGATTTATTATTTATGCCCCACACATACTAATCATAAGCAACAACTATGAAGTTATTTGCCAAAACTGAACAATCATAATGCATTTTCCCTGCAAAAGTATCTAGGTACTAGGACGGAATTTCACAAGAAAAACAATCCTTCTGTGGCTATTGCCTTTTACTAATATTACTTTATTGATTAGAATTTCATTTCACAAAGTATATATGCATCTTTCTACCCCAATCCTCATATGCCATAAAAGTTAATAATGAAAGTACTATGTTTTCCTCTTTCAAGTCTGCATAGTCCAGATGAAACAATGTCAGAAACTCAGTAGTTTACATATATAATATGTGTATGCTTATGTGAGCATATATTCCAGGATACAGAAAGGGAAAGATTTCAAATTAAAAAGAAATTTATTATACACTCAACTGAAATGGTGATATTATTTATACATATATTAATATATATACGTATATATTTTTATATATATGTATATGTATGCATTTATCTATACATATGTATAGATAACATATATACATATTAGAGGTAGCAAAGTGCCAGAATTCAGGAATTATAGGTATAAAACTGGGCAAGATTACAATATAAAGTATAGGGTTATTTTCATCCTTGTCTAGGTAAAGACAACGCAGACCTGGTTGCATCTACTGTCCTTCAATCAACAAATTATGGGTGCCTCTGGATCTATGTAAATATTTGTGCATTCATACTACTGGGTGTACTTAAGTAGTCATTGATGGTTATACAAAATAGAACACACATTTCCTCCCTATATAATGCAGTAGTGATTTCATTAAACTTGTCATTACTGAAAATTGTATTGTAGGAAATCCACAAGCCAATCACATTCAGAAGCATTCAATTTGCTCATGTCCATCCAGACTGAAAAGCTCGCTGTGCAGCTGTGTTTAAGCCTGTATAATGACTTTCAATCTAGGACACAGACTCTTTTTGCATGTCCAATCGATTTGTTAGCAATCTGATCCTGTGCTAATAGGGCTATGTGCATTAAAATTCATTCCTTGAAAATTGCATCTGAGGGGAGGCAGGGCCAAGATGGCAGAGTAGTCAGATGCTTCCGGTGGACCCTCTTACGATAAAGACCTGAAAAAACAAGTGAATCAATTGTATATGACTATCTGGGAGCCGTGAACATCTAAGGCAAGGTTGAGGAACTGGACTGAGTGGCGGGGGGCGGAGAGACAGTTCAGAAGCAGCGAGGAGATGCCAGACTGGACCTGGCGAGAGCCTGAGCCCTTCAGGCCTGATCAGCTTGGGGGTGAGCTGCGAGGCACGCAAGCAGCGGTGCTTGGGAGTCCTGTTCCCCACAGGGAGAGACCCAGCTGCAGAGACTATACTCAGCCATGCAGAACCAGTGAGAAGCAGCCCTTGATTGCTCAAAGATAAGTATTTGCATCCGGCCTACCCCGTGGATCAAAAACACCCCCCTCAGGGAAAAACGTCTCTCCCATTTACCTCCCCACTCCCTACTCTGCACTGGGTCCCAGACTAGTTTCAGCAATTGCCAAGTACCCTAGGCCAGAAGTAGGATCCATCACATGCCCTGAGCCATTCTCCCAGCCTTGGAGAGTGAACAAATTAACAAACGGGGAAAAAAATAAACTGCCAGCGCCTATAAGCCAGAAACTCAGGGTAGGTGCAGCTCCTTTGCCTAGACACAGGCATAAGGTATCCATGGACTTTGAGTGCTTTTTCCCCTGCGTAGACTTGTTTGGGCCCATTTCAACAGTGTAGGTCCTCATTACCACAGTACAACAGGGTATATACTTGAAGTCCAACTTCAACTCTTTCAGCTGTGAAGTGGCAGGTTCTTGACATCTGACTCTGCTCTGCCCATTAAGCAGGGTATTCACCTACTCACATCAGGGGCCTGAGGACTGGTGGCTCTACCCATGCCACCTAACCACCTGCAATAGGGGCCCAAGAATAAGAGGTGACCCCCAGTCCTTAGAGCCAACAGCACTGGATACTCATAGTCCAACTGCAAAACCCACCCACCTATGCGCTCTAGGGAACAGGGACATGCCTTCCTCCTGGACACTTGGGGGTAGACATCAGCCCCCTGCCTTGCTCAAAGTGTGTCCCCCTGCTGCAGCCAGATGCTTGTGCCTACACCAATCACCCATGCCTATCTAGGACTGTAGGTGATAGCCTGCACTACACACATGGTGGCTATCTACCTGAGCACCTGAGCTGAATTCATACAGGAGGAATGGGCAGACTCCTGAGCTCACATACCTACTAACAGATTTAACCACCTGGTGACAGGACATTAGAGCTTCAAATGTGCCAGTAATCAAACTAGCTCACAGGAGCAGCCTACTTGGGCATATCAAAACAAAAGAAGAAGCTAGGACACAGTAAGCAAACATAAAATAAAAAAATATATATATAATACCTTAATGATGGCTCAGAGACAACAGTCAATATCAAATCACATAAACAGGTAGTCCATGATGGCTTCAGCAAGGTCCCAAAATGAAGAATTTAAGAAATTTTCCAGAGGAGGAAAATTTCTTGGAATTACCAGAGGCAGAATACAAAAGACTAATATACAGAACTCTTCAAGAGATTAGGAAGGAAATTAATCAAAATGCAGAACATGCAATAAAGGAAATTAAAAAGATTAGAGAAGAACATAATGACAAATTTAACAGGCTGCAAAAATCCATAGAGAGACAGCAATCAGAAATCCAGAAGATTAACAATAAAATTTCAGAATTAGACAACTCAATAGAAAGTCATAGGAGCAGAATTGAGGCAATGGAAGTCAGAATTAGTGAGATTGAAGATAAAGCACTTGACACCAACTTATTTGAGGAAAAATCAGATAAAAGGATTAAAACAAAATGAAGAAACCCTCAGAATTATGTGGGATTCTATCAAGAGGAATAATCTACCAGTGATTGTAGTACGAGAAATGGGGCGGGGAGGAGGGGAGATAACAGAAAATACAGAGAGAATTGTTGAAGATTTGTTGGCAGAAAACTACCCTGATATCATGAAAGATGAAAAGATATCTATCCAAGATGCTTATTGAACCCCACATAAGGTAGGTCTGAAAAGAAATTTACCAAGACATATTATAATCAAACTTGCCAAAACCAAAGATAAAGAGAGAATTTTAAGAAGACTAGGGAGAAATGAAAAGTCATCTACAAAGGAGAGTCAATAAGAATAAGCTTGGACTTCTCAGCAGAAACCATGCAGGCAAGAAGGCAATGGGATGACATATATAAAGCCTTGAAGGAAAAAAAATGCCAGTCAAGAATTACATACCCAGCAAAGTTGTCTCTCAAATATGATGGCGAAATTAGGCCATTTCCAGATAAACAGAAGTTTAGGGAATTTGCAAAAACCAAACCAAAATTACAAGAAATACTAAAGGGAGTCCTCTGGTTTGAAAATCAGTAACATCAGATAACAACCCAAGACTAGAACACAGGACAGGGCAACTAGATATCAACCCAGATAGGGCAGTCACAAAAACAAACCAAAGCTAAAACACTGAAAATAGAGAAACAGATGTCAATATGTAAAAGATGTCAACATTAAAACAAAAAAGAGGGACTTAAAAAATATAGACATAGATTTTTCAAATGGAGAGGAAGTCAAGGCAATATAAAGAAATAAAAGACTGGTATAAAGATAGAAAAATAGGGGTAAATATTAAGGTAACCACAAAGGAAAGTAACAATCCTATAAGTTGAAATAAAAAACTAGAAAAATATAAAGACTCAACAAACACAAAATCAACAACCATGAAAAAGATGAAAAGAAAACAACTCAGCACAGAAAACTGAGTGGAAAAAAGGAACTGTGAACAACACAGAAAAAAAAAAAAAAAATCAAAATGACAGCACTAAACTCATGCCTATCAATAATTACACTGAATGTAAACAGACTAAGTGCGCCAATAAAGAGACAGAGTGTGACAGATTTGATTAAAAAACATGATGCATCTATGCTGCCTACAAGAGACACACCTTAGACTTAAAGACACAAACAAACTAAAACTCAAAGGATGGGGAACAATATGTCAAGCAAACAGCAATCAAAAAAGAGCAGGAGTGACAAAATTAATCTCTGACAAAACAGACTTTAAAGTAAAATCCACCACAAAGGATAAGGAAAGACACTATATAATGATTAAAGGGTCAATAAACCAGGAGGACATGACTATAATAAATATTTATGCACCCAATGACAGGACTCCAAAATACATATAACAAACTCTAACAGCACTGAAAAGAGAGACAGACAGCTCCACAACAGTAGTAGGAGACTTCAACACACCACTTTTGGTGAAGGACAGAACATCCAGAAAGAAGCTCAACAAAGACATAGAAGATCTAAATGCTATAATCAACCAACTTGATCTCATAGACATATACTGAACACTCCACCCAACAGCAGCCAAGTATACTTTCTTTTCCAATGCGCATGGAACATTGTCCAGAATAGACCACATATTAGGCCATAAAGCAAGCCTTAACAAAATCCAAAGCATCAGAATATTACAAAGCATCTTTTCTGACCATAAAGCCGTAAAAGTAGAAATCAACAACAGAAAAAACAAGGAAAAAAAATCAGATGAATGGAAACTGAACAACACCTTGCTCAAAAACTACTCTGTTACAGAAGAAATTAAGGATGGAATAAAGAAATTCATAGCATCAAACGGGAATGAAAACACATCCTACCAGAACTTTGGGACACAGCAGAAGCAGTGTTCAGAGGTCAGTTTATAACAATAAATGCACATGTCCAAAAAGAAGAAAGGGCCATAATCAAAACATTAACTGTAAAACTGGAACAAGTAGAAAAGGAGCAGCAAAAGAAGCCCTCAGGCACCAGAAGACAGGAAATAATAAGAATTAGAGCAGAATTAAATGACATAGGGAATAGAAAAACAATTGGAAGAGTTAATAAGATGAAAAGCTGGTTCTTTGAAAAGATCAATAAAATTGATAAATCATTGGCCAAACTGACAAAAGAAAAACAGCAAAGGAAGGAAATAACCTGTATAAAAAATGAGATGTGTGATACCGCAACAGACCCAACTGAAATTAAGAGAATCATAACAGAATACTATGAAAAATTGTACTCGAAAAAATTTGAAAACCTAGAAAAAATGGACAAATTTCCAGAAACTCACTACCTACTAAACTAACACAAACAGAGGTAGAACAACTAAGTAAACCCATAACAAAAGAAGAGATTAAAAAGGTAATTTATAAACTCCCAACAGAAAAAAGCCCTGGCCCAGATGGCTTTACTGGAGAATTCTACCAAACTTTCAGAGAAGAGTTAACACCACTACTACTAAAGGTATTTCAGATCATAGAAAAGGATGGAATACTCCCAAACCCATTCTATGAAGCCAGCATAACCCTGATACCAAAACCAGGTAAAGACACCACAAAAAAAGAATATTACAGACCAATATTCCTCATAAACATTGATGCAAAAATCCTCAACAAAATTCTAGCCAATACAATTCAGCAACATACCCCAAAAAAAAAAAAAAAAAAAAAAAAATTCACCAGGATCAAGTGAGATTTATACAGGTATGCAGGGCTGGTTCAATAGTAGAAAAACAATCAATGTAATCCATCACATAAATAAAACAAAAGACAAGAACCATGTGATTTTATCAATCAATGCAGAAAAGGCATTTGACAAAGTCCAACACCCATTCATGATAAAATCTCTCAGCAAAATAGGAATAGAAGGGAAATTACTCAGTATAATTAAGGATATTTATACAAAGCCAAGAGCCAACATCATCCTGAATGGAGAGACTTTGAAAGCATACCCCTTGAGAACGGGAACCAGACAACGATGCCCTTTATCACCACTCTTATTCAACATTGTGCTGGAAGTCCTAGCCAGAGCAATTAGGCTAGAAAAAGAAATAAAGTGCATCCAAATTGGTAGGGAAGAGGTCAAAGTATCTCTATTTGCAGATGATATGATCTTATACACATAAAAACCCGAAGAATCCACAAGAAAACTACTGGAACTAATAGAAGATTGCAGCAAAGTTTCAGGATACAAGATAAACATACAAAAATCAGTTGAATTTCTTTACACCAACAGAGAGAACCTGAAGAGAAAATCACCAAATCAATACCATTTACAATAGCCCCCAAGAAGATAAAATACTTAGGAATAAATCTAATCAGAGATGTAAAAGACCTATACAATGAAAACTATAAGACACTACAACAAGAAACCAAAAGCGACCTGCATAAGAGGAAGAACATGCCTTGCTCATGGATAGGAAGCCTCAACATTGGGAAAATGTCAGTTCTACCCAAAGCAATCTACAGATACAATGCAATCCCAATCCAAATTCCAACAGCATTTTTTTAATGAGATGGAGAAACAAATCACCAAGTACATATGGAAAGCGAAAAGGCTCCGGATAAGTAAAGCATTACTCAAGAAGAAGAACAAAGCGGGAGGCCTCACGCTACCTGATCTTAGAACCTATTATACCGCCGCAGTAGTCAAAACAGCCTGGTACTGGTACAACAACAGATGCATAGACCAATGGAAGAGAATTGAGAATCCAGACATAAATTCATCCATCTATGAGCAGCTGATATTTGACAAAGGCCCAAAGTCCGTTAATTGGGGAATAGACAGTCTCTTTAACAAATGGGCTGGCATAAGTGGATATCCATCTGCAAAAAAACTGAAACAAGACCCATTCCTCACACCATGTACAAAAACTAACTCAAAATGGATCAAAGACTTAAATATAAAATCAAACACGATAAAGATCACTGAAGAAAAAATAGGGACAATGGTAGGAGTCCTAATACATGACATAAACAGAATACAAACCATAAGTAACAATGCTCAAGCACCAGAAGAGAGTCTAAATAACTGGGAGCTCCTAAAAATCAAACACTTATGCTCATCAAAATACTTCACCAAAAGGGTAAAAAGACAACCTACAGACTGGGAAAAAAAATTTGCCTATGATAAATCCAATCAGCATCTAATCTCTAAAATCTACAAGATACTGCAAAACTTCAACAAGAAAAAGACAAATAACCCAATTACAAATTGGGTAAAGGACATGAACAGGCACTTCCCCAAAGAAGATATTTAGGCTGCTAAGAGACACATGAAGAAATGTCACGATTATTAGCCATTAGAGAAATACAGATCAAAACTACAATGAGGTATCATCTCACACCAACAAGGCTAGCATTAATCCAAAAGACACAAAATAATAAATGCTGGAGAGGGTGTGGAGACACTGGAACACTTATACACTGTTGGTGGGAATGTAAAGTGGTACAACCACTTTGGAAATTGATTTGGCACTTCCTTAAAAGGCTAGAAATAGAAGTACCATACAATCCAGCTATCCTGCTCCTTGGAATATATCCTAGAGAAATAAAAGCCATCACACAAATAGATATATGCATAGCCATGCTCATTGCGGCACTGTTCACAATAGCAAAAAGATGGAAACAACCTAGATGCCCATCAGTGGATGAATGGATAAACAAATTATGGTATATCCACACAGTGGAATACTACGCAATGATAAAGAACAACAATGAAGCTGTGAAACATCTTATAACGTGGAGGAAGCTGTAGGTCATTATGCTGAGTGAATTTAGTCACAGAAGGACAAATATTGTATAAGACAGCTATTATAAGAACTCAAGAAAAGGTTTAAACACAGAAGAAAACATTCTTTGATGGTTACGAGGGTGGGGAGGGAGAGGGAGGGTTATTTACTAACTAGATACTAGAATTATCTTAGGTGAAGGGAAGGACAGCACACAGTACAGGGGAAGTCAGCACAACTGGACTAAACCAAAGCTAAGAAGTTTCCTGAATATAATCAAATACTTTGAGAGACAGAGTAGCAGGGGTAGGGGTCTGGGGACCATGCTTTCAGGGGACGTCTAGGTCAACTGGCATAACAAAGCTTATTAAGAAAATGGTCTGCATCCTACTTTGGTGAGCAGTATCTGGGGTCTTAGAAGCTTGCAAGTGGTTGTCTAAGATGCATCAATTGGTCCCAACCACCTGCAGTAAGGGAGAACGAAGAACACCAAAGACAAAAGGAAAGTATTAGCCCAAGAGACAGAAAGGGCCACATAAACCAGAGACTTCATCAGCCTGAGACCAGAAGAACTAGATGGTGCCTGGCTACCACCAATGACCGCCCTCACAGGGAACACAACAGAGAGTCCCTGATGGAGCAGGAGAAAGGTAGGATGCAGAGCTAGAATTTCTAGTAAGAAGACCAGACTTAACGGCCTGAATGAGACTGGAGGAACCCTGAAAGCATGGCCCCTAGATTCTCTATCAGCCCAGAACTAAAATAACTTCCAAGGCCAGCTCTTCTGACAGGGATTGGACTAGACTGTGGGACATAAAGTGATACTTGTGACGAATGTGCCTCTTAGCTCAAGTAGATACAAGAGACTAAATGGACAGCTTCTGTCCAGAGGTGAGATGGGAAGGCAGAGAGGGCTAGGAGCTGGTTGAATGAACATGGGGAATCAGGGGTGGAAAGGAGTGTGCTTTCACAGTACGGGGAGAGCAATTATGGTCACATAACAATGTAAGTATAAATTTTTATATGGGAGACTAACTTGAAATGTAAGCTTCATTTAAACTACGATAATAAACAAAATAAGGAAAATTGTATCCGAACTGGACAAGGCATACAGACTTCACGCAGTATCAACTTAGTTTTACCTTTACTTCACTTTCCAGAAGAGGCTATTTTCCTTTTGGAAGGAGACCTGTTTTCAGAATCATATACCAAATATTAGATAATGCTCATATACTAGTGTTGTGAATTCTTCAATTAGTATGTGTCGATTGTAAAGTAGCCAGATTGAAATACATAAAGTACTTTGTCCCAACTTCTAAGGAATTTCATGCGAACTTGGAACAATGCATTCTTGCTAATTTTATAATTATGATTACATACAATGAGTTCTAATAGCAATTCCACTTTCATGAAAGAAGTGCTTGAAATAAGGTTACCAGCCAAAATAAATAAATTAGAATATGTGAGGAAACTAGGAATTTTGGATAACATAAAAGGAAAGCAAGATTATGCAGGTCTCTAGAGTTAGAGGAGCCATTTTGCTTAATATTTCTCCATTAGCAAATTCTTTGAAAACCCTAAATCTGAGTTAATCTGCATAAACTGTCACTGATGTTATGAATTCTGGGTTTTGTAATCCTAGTTATAATTAAACAGTCTTTATTTTTGATGTCATGTAATAATCGATATATTACTGCAGGTTTCCAAACTACATACAATTGCTTTACTCCACCTTGTTTTCACAACACTGTGACACAATATTAAAACTCTGTAAACTAATGTTTGGCATGGAGCTAGTCAAATTACAGCAGTGAATGAAGCATAAAAATGTCACGACATGATTATCATACCTTATGAAACAAATATTGTAATTGTCATGTCCTGATTATCCAAGCTTGTGAAGAAGCAAAAATACTATATACAACTACACTGATAACATAATAATCTCATCCCACCCAGTTCAGTCAAATCTAGTTCTACCTGACCTTCAAGGGCAGCATGCTAAAGGAGCAATCTTTCCTTCTCATTCTGTGAAAAAAGTATGAAATGTGATTATCAGGTTGGTGACTAAAGGTTGAACCACCAGACGATCAAGTAAAAGAAGCCAATAAGCAGCCCTAAGCTATAAAGTCCTTGAAGGCAGGAGATACATTTTACTAACTTGTCTTTCTGTCCATCATATCATCAAGAACAGGGTTGTGCAGGTTCTGGAAAAGGTTTTCTTGAATTGAATTAGTTGAGTTGAATGAATTAAGTAACACAACACCCTGCTTGGAGCAGAAGTCCCTCAAATCAACCAAAGTCACACAACATTGGCAGGCTCAGTTTTTCAACTATAATGTAAAAAGGCTGGTTTGGTGTTTACTGTATCATTTGAGACTCATATTTGTTGGGAAGAGTGGCAGGGTATAAATAAACACATAATTAAATAACATTAGAAAGTTAAATATGCTTTTCATATTATTAGCTGATCTCTCCCCAGAATTCTAGGTTGTCAAAGATACTCCTTTGTCTACTTCTAATAGAAACATAGACACTAGGTTCTCCTAAGAAAATGAGAGATGAATGTTGGGGCACCTTGGGCTATAAATAAGAGTGGAAAGTGGAAAATTTCAAATTGAGAGAGAGAGATCTTAAGGAATTGTATTTTCCAACTTTCACTCTCTTCCATATCCCTGGATTTTTCTAACTCTCCCTTCCTTCCTCCAATTCACACGTTCTTCTGCCTGGCCTAAGCTCTAGAGATAACCATGAGGAAGAAAGAGCCCCAAGACTAGTTCCCTGATGCTTCCCTCAGCTCATTCCTATGAGTTACCAGGCACTCCTTCAGAACAATATCTTCTGTGAGGAGTGAGTCTAGTTCACCATGGGCAGGTAGAGATGGGGTTGTATTTGCAGAGGAGAACCCGCTGCACCATGTTCACACAGCACCACATAAGAAGCTACAACTTTTGGTATCTTGGGTGAAAGGTGAGACAGTACACAATACAAGGGAAACTAACACAACCTGCACAAGGAAAGGTCATGGAGGCCCCATGGACACACCCAAACTCCCCGAGGGACTGAGTTGCTGGATGGAGGGGTCTGGGGAACATCTAGCTCAATTGGCATGACACTACTTATAAATATAATGCTCTACATTCTACCTTGGTGAGTAGTGTCTGGGGTCTTAAAAGCCTGTGAGCGGCCATCTAAGATACGCCACTGGTCTCATCCCTTCGGGAGCAAGGGAGAAGGAAGAGAACAGGATACAACGAAAAGATTAGTCCAAAGGACTAACTGTCCACAGCTACCAAGACCTCCACCGGACTGAGTCCAGTACAGCGAGATGGTGCCCAGCTACCACCGCTGACTGCTCTGACCAGGATCACAACAGAGGGTTCTGGACAGAGCTGGAGAAGGATGTAGAGCATAATTCTAACTCACAAAAAAAAAAAAAAAAAAAAGACCAGATTTACTAGCCTAAAGGAGACTGGAGAAACCTCAAGTGTATGGCCCCCAGACACCCTTTTAACTCATTGGTGACGTTACCTTCGAGGTTCACTGTTCAGCCTGGGAATGGACAGCCCAGTAAAACCAAATGAGACTAACGAGGTACAGGAGTCCAGTGACAAGGGCCAGAAGGCAGAAGGGGAGTAGGAAGCTGATGATAGGGAACCCAAGGTTGAGTAAGGATACTGTTGATGTGTTGTGAGATTGTTAACCATTGTTATAGGGCAACATTTGTAGTAACTGTTAAATGGGAGGCTATTTTGTCCTCTAAGCCTTCATTTTAAGTGAGAATAACAGCACAATTAGAAGAGCGTAGTCAATGTCACTTAAATGTGTACGTAAAAAGTTTTGAAATGGGTATCTTTGGCTATGCGTATTTTCACCAAAAAAAAAAAAAAAAAAAAAAAATTAGCTGAGAATTTAGAGGGTTAAAATGTTGTGGGGTTGTTAACCAAAGTCATAAAACAGCATGTGTACTACTGTTACATGAGAAACTGTTTGTTCTGTAAGCCTTCACCTGAAGTACAATAAAATATTTAAAAAAAAGAAGCTATAACTTTTGTAGGCTGTAGCTCATGTTATCAAATTTTCCATAAATTAACAAAGCCCTTTCCTAAAATATAGTTTCTAGTGTGGAATATAATACAAAAATGTTTAAATACACTAAAATTGAGTTTCTGTCACTCCTCCATGATACAATAACCAAAAGATTTTTTTACTTAAATCACCTTTTTCTTCTTTATTTATTCATTCATTCATTTACTCATTTTTATCTATAACTTTGTTTTTTATAAAGAAGAATGTGATACTCCTTTTTTTTTTTTAAGAAAGGAAATAGATAACTAAATTAAAATAACCACTTCATAGTATGCCATATTTCCATGATGGCTCAGGTGTTTCAAGTTGTCTGCATATCTTCCCCATATTAAAAACATGGTAATACTTCTTACGTTCTTCAAATCTAATACTATTCAATATCTGCTATGTCTGGCGTCCTCTTAAAATGCCGTACTCTTAAGAGCAAGGTTCATTTATTATTAGCTTTCTATTATCTTTTCTTATTACCAACTCTTGGTAAATACACTTTTGGTAGTAGGTGACTTACATTTCATTCATGAATTTATGTTATAGCCAGCACATAGAAACCTGACCATGTATTAGAATATTAAAAATTACTGAGCACTGTATTGGTAACCCTGCAGGAAGCTGTAAGATGCATTTTAATGTTAGCTGTAAATACTTATTCGGCAACTGAGTATTTTACTTTAGTTAGAAAAAGAAAGGTTTTTAAAAAAGAGAATTCTGGTAGGGATTTCCTAAATACTAACAACTCATCAAAGATGATTTCACAGTTGAAAATAGAAAGAATGCTTTCACTTTAGGGTATAAATTGTTATTTTGAACCAATTGGATGTATTTCGTAAATGACTAAGTAAACCTTTAAAAAATCTGATATAATTATGTAATCTCATAAACCTTTCACTTTAGATCTAGGTATATCGTCTTCCCTTGCTTTTGTCCTCTTGGGAAGTGTTTTCAGACCTTCTGCTGTAAACCGGAGTTGTATATACACTGGAGCTGAGTAAATCAAATTCTTTTTGTCAGTCACCAGTACTCTAGTTGGGTAACCTAGATCGTATAACCACTGAAATCTATAGTACATTTCAACTGACTTGTCAGACTAGAGATATAACAGGCCACAAATGTATTTTAAACAGTAAATTCTGCCATCAGTATGAAACACAAAGCACTTTATATTCAAGAGGAAGAGAGTTAGGAAGACAAAATGGAGTTATGAACACATATCTATATACTCTTTAGACTAAATTGTATATGTCCATTATTGTCAGATCTGTTTACAATGACATTTCAGTTTTAAACACCTCATACATAATTAGCTTTCTGAAGGGTGGGCCACAGACACTTTGGATTAGGATATAAGTGGCTCCCAAATTCAGCTACAAAAAACACACAATGCTCACAGACCTTGAGGTTTAAGCCATATTGAGTTACAGTGAAATAAGGAGGTGTAATCGCACAAGGCAAAACAACAGACTTGCTGGCTGTGTGAGACGTTTCCTCTGCACATGGCACAGCTGGAATATTACCATTTCAAGGATCCCTGCCTTCCTCTTTCTTTTAAGAGAACTTCTGCCACCTGCGCGGTTTCTGCAGAACACTTCAGAAGATATCTTTTCACTTACCTGAAAGAAAGAACAACAACAAAAAAGCATTTAAACATCATCTCATGGCAAATTTGGTTTTTGCAATATTAATTAAAGAACAACAACAACAACAAAAACACCTTTGCATTATGTAATAGCACATTTTTAAAATATTGAAAGCACACTGAAATTTTGAAAATCAAATTCTGCCTTCTCAATGTTCCAACGTTATAATTTTAGAGATAATCTTTGAAAATCAAATTGGTCATCACTGATAAAATCATTTAAATGTCTTGCCTAGACTAAATTTTTCTGTACTAAATTTTCTTATTCTATCAGGAGCAATGTCTCAATCTAATGCAGGGGAAGGTGGACATTACCTGGTCTCATCGTGTATTTCACCATTCATTCATTCATTTATTCAACAAATATGTTGACCTTCACTATGGGCCAGGAACTTTGCTAGTTCTGGAGGATCGGCTGTGAGCCAGATGTTCTGACATTAAAGATCCTACATTGCATGCAATCACTCTTGCAGGTAAGTAAGCCATACATCTGTCAAGCAAGAAGAGATTCAGCAGATTCTCACTCCTCTGACCCCTGGGCGTGCTCAGAAGTCTAACCCAGCAAAGCTTTAATTTTCTTTGGCCTCAGTTTGCAACATTAGTGCAAAGGCATGTTTCCTAGTCAGAGGAAACATGGTCAGGGCAGAACAGGAAAACCCAGGGACATAGTAGTAAACAGCATCCGAGCAGGCTGACAAGTCATCGGGAGGGTCTGACACTGCCTCAATAATAGAAACCCATGCCCATCTCCTAGCAGTCCCCAGCATCAGCACCATGGCAGACAGTGTTTTCCTCTGGCATCTCTCAGCAGGGCATGGAGACCTTTTATAGGTCCTCAGTTTAACTGAACTTTGACTCCCCTTTTCTTCCTGTGAGAATGCTAATCTCTCTCAGTTCTTGACCTCGAATTAACCACCAGGCACCTGCCTTTCATGCTGCAAACCAAATGAGCCAAACAGGATAGTCCCAGCACCTAAAGGAAAAACAAACAAAAAACAGCTTCTGCTTCATGTGAAAGCCCTGTTGGTGCCCTTGGGAATTTGCCCCCTGGCATTTCCTATCTGCCATTGAACATTACCGAACTGTGTTCCATCTTAACATCCACAATGAGCATTGGAAGCTCTTGGCTTTCATCCCACCCACTCTGGGAGCAAGGACTGAGTTCCTTTCAGTGGGCGTGTGACAAATGAAGCTTTTGTCAGTGTACAACAGAAGTTACTAGAGCTATCACCGAGGGTTGTGAGACGAGCAAAACCACATTACAGCCCCTGCATGTAGTGGCTGTTTGGGTGGAGGCTGAGCCAATGCACTTAGTAAATGAAAACGATTAGATGGGACTTGGTGAGTGGGGAGACTGCAAGGGTGACTGCATTCAGAAAGGCAGCTAGGGCAGCAAGCAAGAACTTTCTGGCATGCTCAGTTTCCTAGCTCAGGTGGGGGATATGAGTCTTCTTCCATTAGATTTTTCAAGGTGTTTATCTCACTCATTTGATTTTTAATTAAGAGTTTTAAAAGTGCAAATTACTGAAAGATATCATAGAGTAAAATCCCTCTATAACATTCCTAGTTATTGCCTAGATATGAGTATGTTTTAAGACGGCTCTAGAACATGGTGTAAATATAAATTGCCTTTCCACTCACTATGTTTGTACTCACGTTACCAAGAGCCAGTGGATGGCTTTTGACAAATTCCTACATAAAACAGGTGAGTATATCTGAACTGGAGCCCAGGTTGCATAGTGGTTAAAGAGCTCAGCTGCTAACCACAATGTCAGCAGTTCAAATCTACCAGCTGCTCCTTGGAAACCCTACAGATCAGTTCTACTCTATCCTGTAGGGTCACTATGAGTCAGAATCAACTCGATGGTAAAGGGTTTTTTGGTTTATATCTGAACCTATGTACTAGCGTGAAAACAGAGTTACTTTGTATTGTAAATGTCCACATTCAGACTTGTGATGAAGAAAAATGCTGAATGCTTGTATAGCTATTCATGTCTCCATTTTCAGTGCATTTGCAAGAGTAAAAATGGAGGCCACCATGCCACATGTCTAAATATTTGAACGTTATAAATCAAGATAACTGTTGATATGATATATTCTCTCCTCCCACCTTTACACTATACCTTTATAATGACTTGTAAAGCCAGGGTAGAGTTTAGAATTCTAAGACTACTTGGAGTTTTGCACCAGAACATGGTCTCACAAGGAGAGCTTGTCCCAACCCCTGGCCCCTGACCTGTTGGCTTCCTTCCTTTTCTTCCTACCCCTGGCTTCATCATGCACTTTGAGGGAATCCACATCCATGTAACTATCCTCAGGCTACACATCCAAGCTTCATCTACACCCCATCTACTCCTTGGCCACTCCTCTGGCCTAGAGATGTGCACACTAAAGGTGTGGCCAGCCCTTGGAAGAAGAGACTCAGGAAAGAGTTCCTCACAGACCCTGCAAGCAAACTCAGGGATATGTGGGCAGGAAATTTTGGAGGCATATTAACCCAGATCACAGACTAGAAGAAGTGATGCAAACCCTGGGTGGATATCTCCCCTTGATGGCAAGGATTTCTTACCCCTTGAGGAGGGGTTTAGTCACTGTGTGGGGGAGATGGGAATGCTGTACTGCTCCATGGAGTCTTTGGTAGCAGCTACAATGGAGATGGAAACAAGATATTCCAAAAATAACCACAATCATTATTGCCTTCCAAGTGTATATTGAACATCACTCTTAAGAAGCTCACTACTACGCATTCTAATTGCATCCCTACTGCCTCTCTCTTTATTGCTGTTCTTTGTTTTTTGCCCCCTTCTGATGTTGTAATTCTGTTTTCAATAGGAACATTGCCACGTGGAGAGCATAATCAGGCAGCTGCTTAACAGTTGCCGCTAAACAACAAAACAGTTTAAACCACAAAGTCACCTCCAAGGAACCTTGGAATATGGAGAAGAATATACACCAACTAAAAACTGGCCAGGCATCGACTCTAACCCTGTCACTTTTGCAGAAGTGTCATGGGATCCTCAACCATTGCCAAGGGTCAAGCCATGGTTTTTAAGTCTCCTATGAAAGTTATAGCTACAAGAACCCAGGACCACAGTATAAGAAGCAAACAGTTGGGTGCTGATTCATGAATATCATACAGGGGAGGGTAGTTTTCACCAGAGAGCTTCCACTGGAAGTTCCACATAAATCACAATCATAAATAAATAACATCATGTAAGTACTAAACGGACCTAGCATCCCTCAGTTTAATCAAAGCTCAGGTATTCTGAAATCAGATTTGTTTTGATTTTCCTAGTGCTCCATGTTTTACTTCATGATAATGAAACAAAAGCTTTTCTAAAAACTGATAAAAATGAATCACTGTTACCTCAAGTAAATGCCATTCACACTTCCTCGAAAGGTTACCTTGTGAACCTAATGTAATCAAAACAGTGGCAGGAAAGTTCTAAACTCTTGTTAGATAACCGTCAATTATTTATCCACAGTCTACTGCTTATGAGAAGATGCGACCTTTTGGCCCGGAAGAAAAACAAAAGAACTGACTTTTTTTGTAATCTGTTGAGCCTGTTGAGGTATATTTACAAATGGTTATCAAAGGAAACCCTCTACATAAATGTTGGAAAGGACATAGACTGATACAGTGGCTGCAACAATGGACTCAAGCATAACAATGATCATGAGGGTGGCGCAGGACCGGGAAGTGTTTCGTTCTGTTGCACGCAGGGTCACTACGAGTCAAAACCAGCTCAACAGCACCTAAAAACAACAACAATATATTATCCAAAGGAATGGCCTATATAATCTCCATGAATATTGTGAGCCTAAGTGATTTACAGCCTTGAAAACCCTATGGGGTGGTTCTACCCTGTCCCATAAGGTCTCTATGAGTTGGAATCAACTCAATGGCAAGGGATTTGGTTTTTGGTTTTGGTTAAGTGATAATACTCTCAGCCAGTGCCAACACTGACAAATTAGGAATGATTTGTGTAACTGATACTATAAGTATAAACAAATCACTAAATACATAAACAAATAGTATTCCAAACCCATTGCTGTCAAATCAGTTTTGACTCATAGCGACCCTATAGGGCAGAGTAGAACTGTCCCATAGGGTTTCCAAGGCTGTAAATCTTCAGGGTAGCAGACTGCCACATCTTTCTCCCATGGAGAGGCTGGTGGGTTTGAACCGCTGACCTTTCTGTTAGCAGTCAATGGCTTTAACAACTGTACCACCAGGCTCCTTCACAAATAGTATTAGTATACTAAATATTTTAAGATACTGTAAATATAATCAGGATAGCCTTATATGATACTTTATAATCCACAAAATCTTTTTTACATTTTATCTCATTCTATCCACAAGACATCCCTGTGCAATACTGTTTCAAGGAAACCTTCTCATCCAACCCTATCTATCTTCTACATTTGCCCCTTATTCCACCTATAAACCACAAATGAAGAACTACCCCTACTAGATAAAGGAGGGAATAGATAGAGCCAAAGCTTGACCTTTGGACCCAGGTTATTTCCAGTAAGCCACGCTTTCTCTAATAGCAACCTATGGAATTTACATGTAAAAGTAACCATTTTGCAACGGTCAAATTCTTTTTATTGTATTTCTTCACCAAGAAATTTTCCATACCTTTCTGAGATCTTCACACACCCTTTTCTCCCAAAATTTAAGGAGGAAACAATGGGGAAGTAGCATTGCTAGGCCAATTTTGAAAATAAACTGGTTTTAGGTAACTTTCTCTTTCCTTCATTTCACCTTCTGTGTTATCATCAATTCTACTTTCTTTCTTGGATTTCTTTAATTGAATTAATAGGATTATCCTTTTGTTCCAATTCCCTAATCTTATGTATGTGTGTTTATTTATTTATTTTTACTCAGCAGCCAAACCCAAAACTAAACCCATTGCCATTGAGTGGATTCTGAGTCATAGCAACCCTAGAGGACAGAGTAGAACTACCCCATAGAGTTTCCAAGGAGCAGCTGGTAGATTCGAACTGCCAACCTTTTGGTTAGCAACCGTAGCTTGCTGTAGCTCTTAACCACTGTGCCACGAGGGCATACAGTGCAGCAAACATGAGAGGCTTGTCATCCTACCCTTTTGGGGGACCTATTGAGTATTGGGGGACCTACTGTACTCAGTTGGTTCCACACAAGGGTAGGATGACAAGTCCATTATGTTTGTTGCGTTATACATATTTCTATTTCTGGTTCTTTAGTACTTCAGGACAAACTAGAATAAGAAGAAAAGTTAGTATTGAGTTTAAACTATATTAACAATTGTATTTAGTAAGACTTTCATCATATTTTTTCCTGTATGTCATACCTGCTAACATGATTTATATCAACATTTATTTAATTCTGATTGTTCTTTTTAAATGGCATCCCCTTTCCTCAACAAAGTAACATCAAACTATTTAGCCTATTTATTTGCTTTCTTTGGCCCACTCACCCTCTCTTAGTAGCAATTGAATTTGCTTCTACTTTTTTCCTGCCATCATTTAAAACACTTTTATTCTTTTTTTCTATCGTTGTGTTTTAAGTGAAAGGTTACAATTCAAGTTAGTCTCTCATACAAAAATTTATACACTTCCATTCTTTTAACAATGAGGGAAATGATGGCTCAATAGGAGAATTCTTACCTTCTGTGCTCAGGTTCAATTCCTGGCCAATGTACCTCATGCACAGCCACCACCTGCCTGTCAGTGGAGGCTTGTGTGTTGCTATGATGCTGAACAGGTTTCAGCAGAACTTCCGGACTAGGATAGACTAGAAAGAAAGGCCTGGCTATCTACTTCTGAAAATTAGCCAATGAAAATCTTACGGATCACAATGGTCTGATCTACAACCAATCATGCCGATGGCAGAAGACAATTATTTCAAAAGTTATTCAATGAGAAAACAAGTCTCCCCATTCTACATAGAACTAATAGAAATGAATACATTCTACTGAGGCCATACAGCTAGTAAAAGACTGAGTCAGGAAAGAATCCAATGGTCTGATGTTAAACACTTGCCTCTTAACCATGCTGCAATACTGTCTCTAGGAAGCATCCCTGCCCCGCCTCCCTCCCCCCCCACCCTCCGGCCTCCGGCCTCCACCCTCCACCCTCCACCCTCCACCTCCATCTGCCGTCTACATTTTTCCTTTATTCCATCTTTAAGCCACAAATGGGGAAAAGGAGATGAAGCATAAAGCAGCCGAAAGAAAAGGGACGTATGAATATTTTCTCCAATATTACAGAGATTGGTATGTGTGTGGTAGAGAGAAGGCAATTCGCCTGCTTGTCCCTGGTGTTCTTTACCAGTGATTCTGACTTTGCACATGCCACGGATCAGGCCCTATGATCAAGGTCTTCTCTCACACATTCATGTGTCTATTTTCTAGGAACTGTCCCAAGTTTAATTTCGCTAAAATGCTATTCTCATCACACCCAGGTTTTACAGGTAACTAACCTGGCTTCATTCGCAGCCACCCCTGAGAGCTGGAGGTGCTGCGGGAGCCGCACCTTTAGCAGCTACGTCATCTCCATCCCTCCTGTGCTTCCTTACTCGCGTTTCCTGCCCCCGCGCCCCGCCCCGCGCCCGCTTTCTCTTTGACAGGGCCAGTGGAGTAAATTACATTTTATTCCTCTGTTCCATAAACTATGTCAATTTCTGTGGAAACAATATTAAATATGGTAATTTTCTTTCTTTTTCTTAATCCATTACATTCTCTAACCTCAGTCACGCAGACCTTTCAAAGAAAACAACTGCAAAGAAGCCTGGGTAATTTCATTATGCTAATTTGCTGACGCTAATCTGTAAAAATTGGAAAGTAGCCATTCGAGTGGGGATCTTTAGAAAGAAAACATGGCAAACCTTCCGCTCTGCCCTCCCTGCGCCTGCAGTTCACTTCAGCTGAGTTCCTTCTGTGTTGACTGGAGAGCGCGACCTCACACTCAGGCAGGCCCTGCACCTCTCTCACCTTCAGACGTAATTGGCAGGATTGGGCTCGCTCCTCTGAACTCTGTGCTTCTCCGGGAGAGGTGCTCATAAAATGGGCAGTAGGCAGTGCTTCCCTATGCCACAGCAGGAACCTTTACAGCAACTGAAGTTTAATTAAACAACAAAGGGCTGAGTGATAATGTCAGTATTTCAGTTTCCATTACCCACCCACCCCTGCTACTAGGCTTCCCTATGTGTGTGCTTTTGTTGACATCCTCAGAGGCCTTTAACCAGCTCCCAGATGCCTAGCAATGCTCTCTGCCCAGGAGTGTCCAAGAGCCACACAACCACAGAGCAGATAGGGACCCTAGAAAGCATGTCTTTCTCTGCTGTCTTTCACTCCCTCCGTTTTCTAAAAGGGCCAGGTGAGCAGCTTCCCCAATCCAGCTGGTGGTGGAGCCAAGCTTGCTGTTGATGAGTAAGGCCACAAAACCAAAAAAAAAAAAAAAACCTGTTCCCATCGAGTTGATTTTGACTCATAAGGCCACGGGGTAACACAGATATCCAAATATTTGATTTGGACTCTTAAACTTGTTTTCACTTAGTTCATTGTTTCAAGGGGTTTAAAAGAAAGTATTTTGTAAAATGCCAAAGCTATAGTAATGTGCATGCTAAATCATTAATTTTAGAAATGACAATTTCACATATTCTAACTGAAATTAAGTGTAAATAAATAACTCTAATCCATCTCAAATTCAGATACACATTCCAGTTTGAAATTTGTCTAATGATTAGAGAAAAAATAAAAGGGTAAATTATACACAGTGCTGTTTTATTTTTGACATAACCTCTCAATTTTGCTGGAGATGTAAATGTGTATCATCCGTCTACATTCTGCCATATGCATTCTGGAAACATCTCCGCATTATGACAGCAAAAACGCATTAATTACCTAAAAGTTGCTTAACACTACAGCACTAAAGTGTTGTATAGACTGTGCAGAGAAAGAAAACACCTTGCATATTGTCAGTTCACATGTGACATTAGTAGGTTGAGAATAGTGGGAGGCAAATGTGGTTGAGGGTTACGTGCTGGTCTCAGAACACCTGTGTTTATTTTTTGTTGTACCACTGCTGCTGGGGGACCTTTATTCTGTAATTTTTTTTTTTTTTTTAACATTTCTGAATCTAGAAAATGAGCCAGTTAGCTGTGGGTAGCTATATCATTCAACATAAAATAGAGTTATGTTATGAGTAGCAAAGAGGATTACGACTGTGCTAGCAGTAGAAACTAATAGAAAACGGGATTTATGCGGAGCTTTGTTGAAAAGAAAGCCCACATAAAATCAGAGAATGGTACAGCTGTCAGCTATTGAGTACAGACTAGCATAGTGCAGATAAAACCCACATCTGGGACAGCCACAGGCCCTTCTGGGGCAGCCACAGGACAATACAGACTACTGATCACACAAGGCTGAAATGCACTGTTCCTCTCCCTTCTGGTTCACTCTCTAGTTCAGACCCTCTCATTCCCTGTCTGGGTGGATTGCTGCAATATCCATCCATCCTCCCTAAATGTATCTTGTCTACCCCTCTCTCATCCAATCTCCATAGGCTTCATAGGTCTCCCTACAATAGCTAATAATGCCAACTCCACACTCAGAAATGCTTGTGTGGTTCCCAAGACCTTCACAACTGATGGAAAGTCATTCACATGGCATTCAGAGCCTTTCTCTCTTAGGCCCAGGCCTCCTGCAGCCTTTTCTGGAGCTCTCTATCCACGTAGTTTTCATTCTAGTCATGGAAGACCACTGTAGTGCTCCACTAACTTTCCCAACTCCAGTCCTCTCTTCACAGTGTTTCTCCTTCCCATAATGCTCTGTCATCCCCATTCCAGACTTCGAAAACACTGTCTATTCTGCCAATTTCTGTTCAAATGTTTTCATCACATGAATCTGTCTCTAGTCCTCTCTCCTGATCCTGTCCCCCCTCCCGTACTCCCATAGCATCTTGTTTATATTATCACCTTGTCCCACTCTAGGAGTCCCTGGGTGGTGCAAATGGTTAACATGCTTGACTGATAACCAAAACGTTGGAGGTTGAAGTCCACCCAAAGGTACCTCAGAAGAAAGGCCTGGTGATATACTTTCAAAGAATCAGCCATTGAAAATCCTATGGAGCCCAGTTCTACTCTGACACACATGGGGTTGCCATGAGTGGGAATTTACTCAGCAGACTTGGCAGTAACTGGTTGCCCCACTCTGCCTTGCCATCCAGTTAGGTATGTAGGAACCTGTCTCCCTCTACTAGATGGGAGGTTCCTAAAGGCAAAGATGGCATCACAATGGTTTCTGATATTCTAATACCTAGAACCTTGCCTTGCACCTATCAGGTGCTGAATTAATATCTGTAGACTCAACAACTTCCTTTAATTCCATTCAAAGAAGCCATCAGTGGTTCCATTCTACTCATTCAGCAGTGCTCCATGGATAGCAGTATGGATTGCTTTAACCAATATATTATGCTACCTCTGTTTGGTACTTTATAATTCCCCAAGTGCAAGGATAGAATGAATACGTAAGAGAAAGAAACACACTGAAATAAACATCAGTGTCCTGAAGGCAGAGTTCTGATGATGCTGGAAGTCGCTTGGGTATGTCTACTGTGTCTTTCAGCAGGAACAGTAATGGTAGGCTTTGCTAAGGAAGAGAAAAGCTAAAACATCTCCCATTTCCCCATTCCTAAAGCTTCTCTTGCCTGGCAGGAGCTCTGGATGTGTGGGAAGGCCTTTGGGACAAATCTGCACTGCTGCCAGGTAGCTGTGTTGGCTGGGGCTCTTCCTGCCACCCCCCTGCCCCGCCGTCCAGCCTACTGGGTTACATAAGGATGAAGCGACATTACATGTAAAAACAACAAAGGTTATATGTGGGACACAAGTGGTTTAATAAGTGAGCACAACCAGCCCAGTCCCTTTGGGGAAAAATCCAATAAAAATATTGACAAGGGGAATTGATGTTATTTTTGTAGGCATTCCTCAAGCATCTCTAAAAACAATCTCTACAACATCTGCCTTTTCATTCTCTGCCTTGAGTACCCTCTTCTGACCATGGCTGCATACTTTCACCCCAGTCTCAGCAGCTAAATGCAATAACATGAGTGGATTCAGAAGAGTAAACGAGGGAGACAGAGAGGAGATAAAATCTTTCTTCTTCGGCACCCTGTGTTTTGAGTGAAGTGTTCAGCTGGACTGCTTAGGCAGTGGGAATCCAGTTCCATGCGGCTAGGGGGCGCTCCAACACAGTTGAATGCTCTCTGCTAAACAGTTCGTTTAAATTTTCTGTTCTGCAACTCCGTGAGAGTCTTTTGAAAGTATCCCCTTTCATTGGCCCAGGGAAGAAGTTAGGCATCTCTGATTGGAGGATGGAAGAGTAGCTGCAGCAGAATTCCCCCGTTACATTCTGGGGGCTTATACGGTGTTCTTGTTTGTTTATGGGATGAAGCCCTGTTTCCTGCAGTCGTACCTAGCCACCGCAAGAGTAACTAGAAAGATCATCATGTGGCTAGAAAAGTTAGAAAATTAAAGATGGGGATAACATTGCAACTGGCTTGTTTACCTACCCGACTTTTTCTATTTTTAATTTGGTGATTTTCATGATAGCATTTGTTTTTTTTTTTCAGTTTGGAACTGTAATTGCTCTTATACTAAAAATTTTACATATTTATACATACACCCACACGCTCACACACAAACACACACATATACAGGTATGTGTAATTCGGCAATGTATGTATAATAAGGAAAAAGGCACAGCATACATATTTTTTTTCTTTTGACTTTGACATGGAATACTTAGGTAAGAATAAGTTTAAAACATGCAAATTTATCATAATAACCCTAATACAAGTAGGCTACAGTCAGTTCCTAATTTACCAACAGGCAATTTGTATATTGATTGTTTGGAAGTCTACCCCCTTAGAAATAATGTGTTTAGATTCTCTGGACAAATAAATGAAAGTTTCCTTAATGCACAATACACTTGATTCTAAACTGAGAAGCAATATAATGTAGTGGTGTCACTTTATTAACTGTATGAACTTCAGCAAACTGTTTAACTTGACTGACCATATTTCCTTACTTTGAAATAGAGATAACAATCTCACCTACTTCCTTGGGTTATTTTGAGGCTTAAATGAGAAAATAGTTGTAAGGTGCTTAGCACAGTGCTTGGCACACACAAATGACAGATGCTGTTAGCTAAGTAGATATGATAGTGCCAGGGCTTGGAACTGGTTAAGTCATGGCTGACGAAGCGTATCAGAATAGACCCAAATTTTTTAAAATTTGTGTTACACAGAACAATAACCAGAACGGGAAAATTATAGGTCAAAGCCCTGGAATGGGAGACTCAGAAGAGGTGTAGTGAGCCCTTTCAGGAGCCTGATGCAGAAGACTGGACTATTGGCAGGACTGTGGAGAGTGACACACATTCAAAGTGCTGTGGTCGGCTGCCATCTTTGAGCCTGGCAAAGCTGTTTACCACCCTTTTGGTCAAGAGATTTGGTTGCTATGCAACTTGCAAGCTGCCCTTCTTCTCTAAGAGGGAGAATAAGTTTCTAGCGGGACTTCAACCTGTAATTTTTGCCGTTCCAGTTATTGTTCCTGTTCACCCACATTTTAAAAAATTAGGTCTGCTCCAGCTCTGCTTCCTCAGCTGTGAGTGAACAGGGAAGAACCAGTTCGGAAGCCCTGGATAGTGCTCACGGTAAAAAAAACTACTCAAAAAATTTTTGCTTAAAAAAACGAATGAGTGAATGAATGGATGAGCCAAGAAAATTCCATACTCAATAATGTCTTCATGGAAAATATCCAGAATCACATTTTCTCCTTCTCCTATTACCTATAATTTTGCCAAGTTGGGTATAAGATTCTTCTCCTTTCCTTACTCTTTTAACAGTAATGAGGCCATCTCCAGCTCTACACCATTTAGGCAAATCCAACACTAGGATGAGAGCAATGGGTGTGAATGAGAGGGATGAGAATAACTGGGGGTGGGGGCAATGGTTCTGATTCAGGGTAGAATATATAAGGAATATAAATAAAAGGTGTGAGTCTCTGGAATTAGAGAAGAAGGAAGGAAGCTCAGATTAGTGATGTAGGGATGCTGTTGCTGGTTGCTGTTGAGTCAACTCAGACTCAGGGCAAACTTATGAATAATAAAAAATAAATATTCCCTGGTCCTGAGCCATCTACAAGATCATTGGTTATTTTGAGTCCATTGTTGCAGCTATTGTGTAGTTCCTTCCAACCTAAGGGATTCATCTTCCAGCACTATATCAGACAGTATTCTATTGTGATTCATAGGGTTATCATTGAAAGATTTTCAGAAGTAGATCGCCAGGCCTTTCTTTCTAGTCTGTCCTAGTCTGGAAGCTCCACTGAAACCTTTCCACCATGGGTGACCCTTCTGGTATTTGAAATACCGGTGATATAGCTTCCAGCATCACAGCAACATGCAAGCCACCACAGTACAACAAACTGAAAGACAGGTGGTGGGATATAGGGATAGCATCCATAAAGGGCTGCAGGGGATGGGGGCCAGAGGGCAGACAAAGGTATGTGTAATTAGGCAAAGGACAGGAGCTCTGAGAATGCAGGGAAAGTAGTAATGACATAGGCGAAGGGAGCTGTGATATGCTGAGATGGGTCCGCAGTGATGGGAGATGGGCAGCAGTAGGATAGCTTGTCAATGCAGCAAGCAAGCGATAAGAAAAGGGAGAGAGGAAGAAAATCCCTGATGTGGTCAGGCCTAGGAATGGTGCAGTTGCAAAAGCAGGGTGAAGAGCAAGGCGGAAACTAGAGTCAGACCATGTTTGAACAGGTGGTCCAGGTGGAGGCGCTGCATGACTGACTGGCCAAAAGTCTCAGCCCTTGGGAGTGGGGGCAGCCAGTGACATCTATTCACACAGGTCATGTTAAAAACACATGAGGTCAGGGGCAAAACACCGGGGGTGGGAGGAGCAGGCTACACAGACAATTACAGGAAAAAGGAAGGCGAAATCCCAGTTGAAGGATGGTATCATCAACAAAGTCGAGAGGGACAGGTTACTCAGCCACCAGACTGGAGAAAACCTCCTTTTCAAAGAGACCAGTCTTGGCCCACCCAGCTCACTCCCTCTTTGGAGCGTGGAAGATCAGGCCCACTATTTATGTCCTGGCTCCCAGAACTGGGGGGGTTCTCTCCACCCCATCAGGACTGAGAAAGTTCTAAGGGCAGCTGTTAGTCTCACATTCAGGGACCATGCTCTCCCTCAGTCCTGTGAGAATGGCTCCCTGAGGTCTTTATTTCCCCTTCATCTTCTTGCAAAGATGAATATTCCCCTGGAGCAGGAGCTGGATTTCAGCACCAGCGTTGATGTCCAGCCCTCTCATCCCCGTGGCAGTGGCAGCCGCTGGAAGGACCTGTGGCTGGACCCACCTACCGCAGAGGCAAAAAAACGAAACCAAAACCAAAAAACAGTTGCCATCAAGTCGTTCCTGACTCACAGTTAGCCCATGTGTGTCAGAGTAGAATGGTGCTCCATGGGGTTTTCAATGCCTGATTTTTCAGAAGTAGATTGCCAGGCCTTTCTTCCAAGGCACCTCTTGAATTTGCAGTTTTGGCTAGCAGGTGAGCACATTAACTGTTTCCACCACCCAGAGACTCATCTAAATTGGGATATGTGCCCAGTAAGAATTTTCCAGTTAGTAAATTTGTATTTTTGAGCATCTTAATTATAGATCTATAAATTTAACAGAATATGTAGAAAAATGCTATTAGCACTTCCATACTTAAAATTATTTAAGACGATTGAACATTCATGACTTAACACGAAGATCTTTTCTGATTCTAGTTCACATGCATTTGTAAATAATTAAAGTCTGTTTCATTGTGACTTTGTGGTGTTTCATGTTTTCATACAGGTAGTACATGTATTGACCTCTTCAAAGTGTTAAAAAGCAAAGCTGTCACTTTGAGTACTAAGGTACGACTGGCCCAAGCCATGGTATTTTTAAGCATCTTATATGCATGCAAAAGCTGGACAATGAATAAGGAAGACCAAAGAAGAATTAATGCCTTTGAATTATGGGGTTGGTGAAGAATATTGATATATACCATGGACTGCCAGAATAACAAACAAATCTGTCTTGGAAGAAGTAAAGCCATAATGCCCCTTAGCAATGAGGATGGTGAGACTTTGTCTCACATACTATAGACATGTTATCAGGAGGGACCAGTCCCTGGAGAAGGACTTCGTGCTTGGTAAAGTAAATCTATCGACAAGATGAACTGACACAGTAGCTACAACAGTGAGCTCAAACATAGCAATGATTTTGAGGATGGCGCAGGGCTGGGCAGTGTTTCCTTCTGTTGCACATGGGCTCACTATGAGTCAGAACCGACTCGATGGTACCTAACAACAACAACAGTACATGTAGGTGCGTAGGACAGTGTCTGTATGAAAGGAGGCGATCGATGCTCACATCTTATATATGATTTGTGGCTTAATGTGCCATTTTGAAACAAAAGAGTAGCAAATAAATTTTACAAACACCTTTATTTGTTATGATTTTAAAATAACTGAGTGTAAATTACTAAGCTAAGTGATTTCTCTGAGGTTCCTAGCTCACAGAATCTCGTGCTTAAATAATGGGTTCCTTAGTATTCTGAAGATTTTTCCAAGATATGGAAATATTCAGCTAAGTGGACACCTCACCATGTTTGAATTCTTCTATTTGTAAAATGAAAACTGCTATTCAAATTCACAAAGATGCTAAGAGAACTAGCAAAATGCCAAGGACAGAAGAAAAAAAAACAAAACAAAACACGCCTACACAGATATATTTCTGCGGATGATTACATAGGTTTGGTTGTTAGTTGCTTCTGGGTGATTTTTAACTCATAGCGACCCCACGTGACAGAGTAGAACTGCCCTGTAGATCTTTTTGGCTGCAATCTTTATGGGAGCAGACTACCAAGTCTTTCTTCTGAGGAACCACTGAGGGAGTTCAAAGCACAAACCTTTCAGCTAGCAGCCCAGCACTCAACAGTTGTGCCACCAGGGCTTCTGATTAAATATGATTATATATGTATATAAGTATATATGTGTGTTATACTTGTAATAAACTTGTAGTTTCTATTTGAATCATAAATAATAGAGGTATAAAATGGCTTTGTATATGGAAATTGGAGGCAACCCTGGTGACACAGTGGTTAAGCGCTCAGTTGCTAACAGAAAAGTCAGTGGTTCAAACCCATCAGTGTCTCCATGGTATAAAGATGTGGCAGTCTGCTTGTATAAAGATTACAGCCTTAGAAACCCTGTGGGGAAGTCTACTCTGTCTTAGAGGGTCACTATGAGTTGGAATTGATGGAAGTGGGTTTATTTTTTTTTTTATATGGAAATTGGACTAACTAATCAAGGTTTTAATTCAGCAGCTCACTGGTTGTGTGACATTGGTCAAACCACTAACCCTTTTTGAACCTCAGTTTCTGTGATGCTCTGTGGTGAAAACTCATATGAAAATACTGTATAAACAACAAAGCTCCTTATAAAAGCATGTTTTACTGGACTCTGACTCTACATGTCCCCAGTACCTTCCTGTAATCTGCTAGCATCTTTTTCTCATCTCCACTCCTTCCCTTTGCCATCTCCCTTCCATTGGACTCTAGCTCTTTCTACCACCACTGCAAAAGGTAAAGACTTGTGGCTGGTACATGCCTGTGAAGAGGCTCTATAATTTCTGAATAATATGCTCACTGAATCCTGGGCAGCCTGCCCAACAGTCCTAATAATCCTAAAAGATTCAAAGGAGATAAGAGCTTTGCTCAAGGTGACACAGTGGGTGATAGAAGCAGGACTGAAATTCAGACCTGGTTGAGTTTTCAGTGACCATACACTCTTTCCTGAAGAGCTGAAAGAAAGAATTCTAGGAGTGTGGGGTTTGAGGTTGGGTAGGAAGACTTGATTAGGGCAACCGAGGGCAAGTTAGGTGATTATAGTTCCTTTCTCCACCTTAATTGTTTTTCTGGAATTCAAGTTTAGGCAAATACAAAGAAAATAGTAGCCTAGCAAAATAACTCATTAGGCTGATAGACAATGGTATTTAGAAAATGATGAGAATTACTTTGTGGAAAGAGGAGTCAATATCAAAAGTGTTTGCTTCTGAATAGACCATGTCTGATCTGCAAGTAGTACCAGGATGGAAGGAGTGACCCCCCCACCCCAAGCCCACTCTTAATAGCTGCAGCATGCATATGGTGCCATTGATCTTAGGGTTAGATTTTTATTCAACGTCAGTTTGCTGTGTTCAGGAAAACTTTTTAGTATTCTCTGGAATATTTCTTCTTACATTTACATAAAGAAACATAATTCATGCCCTGGTCACTTTTAGAAGATATTGTTGTAATCATCTCTCTTTTTATCATAAAGTCCTGCCTGCGAGACAGCTTTCTTCCTCCCTTGCTTCTTGTCTTTCTTTATTTCTCCCCGCTCCCCGCTTCCTCCCTCCCTTTTTCCTTTGCCTTTCTCCCTCTTTTCTTTCCTTTCTGGTCATGTTTGCCTGAAATGTATTTTCAAAGTGTAACTTTTACTAGTAAAACAAAACCAGCTCCCCAGAAGTGAAGGAGACTCCATGCCAGGCTTCCACCACCGTCTCTGGTGGTCTTCCATCCTGAAGTGCAGGTGAGGCTGGTGGGCACTGTGTCCCTTGGCCTCATCACCTGGACTGTGGCTATTCAGCAGAAGGTAGCCTCTAACCCTGCCACTCTCCTTGCTTTCCTCCACAGCCAAACTGAGTCCACAAATGGAAAAGACTATCCTCCCCCTCGGAGCGCATGGCCTTGAAGTTGTCAGCAGGGCATCAGGTGAACGAACAGTTTCTGGGGCCAACGATTATTTCTTCATCTATGATGGATATACAGAGCTGATAGTTTAAAAAATAGCTAAACTGCACTTCTTGTGGGCTTTTTTTCCCCCTTTTCCATTTCTCCATCCCCTGGGAGCCAACTGTGAAGCTCTCTCCCTGCCTTATCTCGCAGACTTCAGTAATGAGCTCCAGGGGGACCTGCGCCTGCCTTTGAAGTAACATGGCTCTCTGAATACACTTTGAAATTTCTCTTCATACTTTGTTTGTTTCTTGTTTGCTCTGACTGTCTCCTTGTGGGGGAGGTCTGACAGCTGCTGGGGGGAGGGGCAGTCCAGCATGATAGCTCTGGAATGTGTAAATTGAACAACAACAGCAAAAACACAAACAAAACAGAATAAGAGAGTAAGGAAGAAGAAAGGAAAAACAAAACAACACAAAAAAACTCTCCCACCCCACCGTGAAGACAGGAATGGCAGACCTTGGGTTGGAGCTGCTGAAGCATCCTGCAGGCTGCAGGCAGAGGAAGACAGCCAAGGACAGACACAGCCGGGAGGCCTGAAAGCTGTCACAAAGGAAATGGCCTGCTGGAGACAGGTTCTTCTGGAGAAAGCAGAGAGACAGCAGAGGGGAGGGGCAGCGAAGGAGACAGACTCTGCCCTCCACTCATCAGGATTTGAAATGCTCCAAGATCCTGCCTCTGAAACAGATGAGCATCTCTGTACTTCAAGCATGGTAAATACACGGCACATCCATTTGAATCCTTATGCTTCCTCCATGGAAAGACCTGGACATTTTTTTGGAGATTCAAGAGAGGGACTGGAGACTAGGTTTAGCATACAGAGGCCACAGAGAAGGTTATAAAATGCAGGGAGAAACACGGCCTAGACATTTTATTTGGAGCCCTAGTGGTCCAGTAGTTAAGACCTTGGCTGCTCACAAGAAGGTCGGCAGTTCAAAACTACCAGCCACTCCTTGGAAATCCTATGGGGCAGTTCTACTCTGTCTTGCAGGATTGCTATGAGTCGGAATCAACTTCATGGCAACGCGTTAGGTTTTTTGGTTTAGACCTTTATTTAGCCATCTACCTGCACTGGGGATGAAAGAATTAATTTTAGCCTACAGAGAATTAATAAGCCACCATTTCCAATCAACCGGATTGCTATTCGACAGTGCACAGCATTGGGAGTGTGAAGAAAACTAGACTTTGAGACATAAAGAGGGTAATCCTCTCTTCAGAGATCTGATGTGGAATAGGAACACCAGACTGACAAAAGTCAGCCCAATATTATTGAGCTTTATTTTCACAAAAACACTTGTCTGAGAAGACCATTCAACTGAAAATATGGACTGTTGATCAGGAACCCCCAGGAAAAGTTGTGATGTTCCAGCAGAATGGCAGAAGGCAGGTAGAATGATGCTTTCCGCTTGTAAACACACATGAAGCTATCAGGGTGTTCTCTGTTCTGCTTTCCTAGGCTCCTTCTGAACATTTGCCTGTGGTTTTGTAATTATCTATCAAACTCAACATATCTGAACATGGACTCATAATCTCCTCAGCTCCCCCTGCCTTACGCACTTACTAAAATTTTAGAATCATTTTTGACTCCTATGACTTCCCTTTCTTGTCCTCTTGGCCCAGTCAGTCACCAAGTCATGTTTATTGTGAGGTATTTTATCTTAATCCTTACTTTCTTCCCTGGCTGCTACTTCCAGTCCCTATCCACATCCACCTAAGCTCTACTGCCACCGCCCCCACCAGTTACTGTGGGGTCAGCCCTGACTCATGGTGACCCCACGCGTGTCAAAGTAGAACTGTGATCCATAGTGTTTGCAGTGGTTTATTTTTCAGAAGCAGATCGCCAGGCCTTTCTTCCCAGGTGCCTCTGGGTGGACTCTAATCTCCAACCTTTCGGTTAGCAGTCAAGCGTGTTAACTGTTTGCATCACCCAGGGAGGCTATTATACCCCTTAGATGGCCCCCCTGAGTCTCACTCACCCTTCCCCCCTACCTAAACTTCAGCTTAACATTTGTAAATTACTGTTTTGATGTCTAACCACAGATCAGAAACTCTTAACAATTCTTTATTTCTATAAAGACAGCATTCCTCAGTCTGGAATTGAAGACAGATGGCAATTATCAACCTACTGTTGCAAATTAACTTGTACTTAAACCATTATGACCGCCTAATTCTTACTTCCAGGCCTTTCTCAAACCATCATTCCCATCATTTCCTTCCCTATTTATTTGCGGTGCCCATTGTATTGATGGCATGTATTCCCCTACCCTTCCTTTGCTCAGTAAGCATTGAGCTGACTTACTGAGTATATATTTGTATTTTGAAAGTCCTTCACTCTAAGGCAAAATAGTAACTCTAATTTAAACAGTTGTGAGTACTGACAAGCTGAGAAACTAACAGAGGCTAATGGTCCCCCCAACCCAAATCCAACGCTGGAGATGTCACAGGAGTCAGAGGGAGGTTTGTGAATGAAAGAACCCCTAGAGAAAGAGAGAGAAGTTGTTAAGGGTCTCAGGTGGGTGAACGAGGGCCAGGTTCATTGGACTGCAGATGGGCTGGGGCTCTAGGGGTTTTCTCAGGTGTGTTCTTTCGGCTCCCCCTCCTTCATCATAGGACAGGTTGTGTCTGCCAATGTTTATTGGGCCAGGGATCATAGCTAACATCTGAGAACTGCTAAAGCCTCACTTGGCTGGGGAGCAGATGACAATAAGAACAGATTCTTTTTCAGTTCACATGGAATATTCAAAAAGTTAAACTTGCACTAATCCAGAAAAGTTCAATAATTCCAATGAATATACATCAGATTCTGTAACTATTTTGTGATAAGATTAGAAAAGAAATAATAAAAACAGCAAAAAGTTTGCCATCACTTGAAACTAAATTGGATGCTATTAAATTGCCCTTGTCTAAAGCAGAAATCCTAAGGGAAATTATAAAATACTGAGACTTGAATGGCAATGATAACGCTGCGTAAGAAAACTTGCAGGCCGCAACTAAAGCAGCACTGAGAGGGAAATGTCTAACTTTAAATGAATTTATCTCAAAAGAAAAAGAAAAGGAAAGAAAACAAACCATGAATCTACTTAATACATTGAAAAAAGAGAAAAAGCAAATTGAAATAAGTGAGAGATAAGTATTAAGGCAAAAGGAAGAAATGAAGAAAACATAGGACAATTATACAATAATAAATATTACCAAAATCTAATGCTAGTTTTTTTGTTTGTTTATGTGTTTTTTTTTGTTTTTTTTTTTTAGGCTAATCAGACAAACCTCTGATAAGATGGATTAAAGGAAAAAGGGAATTTTTTAATTAAACAGAATGCGGAATGAAAGATTGCATAGGCAAAGACAAAACATTAATTAAGAAAAAAGAAGAAATATTGTAGCTAACCATTCACTAATACATTTTGGAAACAAAGATGAGATTTATATCTGAAAATATATGAATTGTTGTTGCAGACTGTATTTTCTATAAACATCCACAGGTTTTTCCAGAAACTCGCTACTCCCCCATTAGTGGTGGCATCTGTTACCTTTCCCTTTGAACCTGGGCAGGCTTGTGACTGCTCTGACCAATGGGGTATGGTGGAAGGGATGCTATGTGACCTCCCATGCTTGGTCTCTCTTGCTGGAGAAACCCAGCCACCATGCTGGAAGCCCAAACATGGAAAGACAGAGTGGAGAGACCACATGGAGAAGCCCCCAAGGAAAGGAACCAGGCATAGCTGGTAGCCAACAACTGTCAGATAGGTGAATGAATGAGCCTTTATGTAATTTCAACCCCTAATCTTCACTTCTTTCACCTGAGAAACAGCATGTCTCAGGGGCAAACCATCCCTACTGTGATCCTGTCAGATTTTCTGGCCCCAAAATTTCTGGCCCCAAAAATTGGTAGTGTTCTCCAGTAAGTTTCAGGGTAATTTGTTACACAGCCACAATAATCAGAAATAATTGCCATATTTGGCACAAAAATTAGAAAATTGAATTGATCAGTAACCATTTCAAAATTGGAAAAGATGATCAGAGACACCCTCCTACCTCTGAGCAAGTCCCAGACCCATAGAGCTTTACAGGAAAATCAGATTTTCAAAGAAAGATAATTCTTGTCTTACACACGATTGCTCAAAAACATTGGAGGGAAAAAAACTGTCATCCTAAATATCCTAAAATAAGATAAGAATAGTACAAAAACATCAAGTTTACTTATAAGCATTGATAAGAAAATACTAAATAAAATATTTAACAAAATCAAGAGTAGTAAGAAAATAAATTTGCCGAGAAATGTTTATCCTGAGAGCAAAAAGGTTGGTTAACATCAGAAAATCTATCAAAATCACCGTATTAGTGGCCTAAAGGAGGAAAGAAAAAAAAAAAAAAGTCATGTATTTTCCTTAATAGATGTAGAAAAAAATTTTTTGATAAAGTTCAATATATATTTATGAATAAAAGAAAAAACAAATAAGCAAGACAAAGCAAAACAAAACAAACAAACAAACCTCTCAGAATTCCTGGAATAGTTGAGTAATTATGGAACTATGTATAGATTAGATACTAAATCCACTGAAGCTTCCTATTTAAAGAAAAATCTTTGTATGGACTCCCTTAGAGATCTTAGAAAAGAAAAAAAGAAAGATGCCCATAATCATTACCAGCGTTCCATAAAGTACAAGCAGTTCTAGTCAATGTTAAAGCATATAAAATATATATATATATATATATATATATATATATATATATGAGTTACAAAGATTGGAAGAACTGAGACAAAGTTAAAACTATTTTCAGATAGTACGAACATTTACACAGAGAAATCCACAAATTTAAAACTCAAAAGTAGTTTTGAAATACTGCTAAAATCGGCTTGCATTAAACCAATAGCATTCAACTACTCTACCACCCATTTATCAGTTTGTCATTCTGTGGTGCCTTGTGTATTACTATGATGCTGAAATCTATGCCACTGATATTTCAAATACCAGCCAGGTCACCCATGGTGGACAGTTTTCATTGGAGCTTCCAGATAAGACGGACTAGGAAGAAAGGTCTGGAAATCTGCTTCTGAAAATTAGCTAATGAATACCCTATGGATCCCATATAGTGCTAGAAAATGTGGCCTCTACAGTTGGAAGTCACTCAGAATATGCAGGGGCCACAACAATGAACTCAAGCACACCAACAATTACGAAGACGGTACAGGATTGGACAATGTTTCATTCTGTTGTATATGGTTGCCATGAGTCAGAGCCAACTCAATGGCAAGTAACAAGAACAACAATACTAGTAATCAAGAACTTGAAGATATAATAGAAATTAAGTGTCATTCCTAATAACTACAAATGCTAGAAAGTATCTAGAAATTAGCTTGAGCAAAAGTTCATCTATTCTTTATAGATTAAATTGTTAACTCTGTTAGAAAGTCATAAAAGTAGCTTTAAATAAATGTTGTGGTTGACACCTTGTTCATGGATGGGATGACTTAACACTGTAAAGATGTGTACTGTCTACAGATTAATCTAGAGAGTAAATGTATTCCAATAAAAATACCAGTAGGATCAGCAGAATTATCTTAAAGAAATTTAACAAATGTATTCTAAAATGCATACAGAAAAATCAAATTATAGGTTATTAAATCCATTTTGAAAAAAAGTAGACCCAAGAAAGTCTTACAAGCACTAGGATATTAGCACTAGGAGACATTATAAAGACATAGTAATAAAAACTGCATTGAAATATCATAGAAACAGACAAACAGACCAAATGAGACAAAACAAAGAGTTTTAAAAGTTCCATGTATATATAAGAATTATATGCATGATAAATTAGTAATATAAATCTACAAAGGAGTAATTATATAAGCAATATTTGTGAGAAAATAGATTCATTATATGGTGAGCAATAAAGTTGAAACCCCTACCTTATACTATATAAAAGGTGAATTCCAAATAAATTTAAAACCTACATGTGAAAAGTAAAGCAATAATGCTAATGAGAGAAAATATATTTAAACAAGTCTCAAAAAGCACAAATTTTAAAGAAAATAATAAAACAATTGTTGACTTTACTACACTGGATATTAAGTATTTATGTTCACTGCAGATTACTATTGATAAAGTTGAAAGGTGACATACTTTGAGAGTATATTTGTGATATTTAAATATTAAAAGGATTAATATCAAGAACATGCAAGAAACTCTTGCAAATCAACTAGAGAAAGGCAAGAAATTCAATAGAAAATGGGCAGAGTTCCCAGATAATGTTCACAGGAGGGAAGTTGCACATGCATAGCAGAAATATAATTAATCATAAAAGTATAAATTGAAATTACCTTGAGACACCATTTTATACCCATCAGATTAGGAAAAAAAAAAGTTGGATAATAACAAGTGTTGATAAGAATGTAAGGAATTGGTACCTTTACTGGTGGAGATGTGCAAATGGTTCAACCAAACTAGAGCAATCTGGCAGGACTTAATACACTTATCCCTGTGTTTATCCTAGGACTCTTCAGTCCCACTATTGGATATATACTTCAATACAGGAGTCATCAAAATGAAGGACTTGTAGCTCCAGGGATACACAAAGACCTTTCCAAGGAGGCTTCACCCATGAAAATTTTCCAAGCTCAGAAATTTGACTGAATCACTTTTCTGATCCTCAAATTTCTTATATTTTTAAATTATTCTGTCTGCTTACATCATTATGGTTTTCTTCTTTCACTCTGTACCTTTCATTACTGCTCTTCTCCCCCTTTAAAAATAAAGGTCTTCCTCTCACCCATCCAGAGTTTTACTATGGGTGTTGACCCAGCTTTCAAAAGCCTGACTTCCTGATTCAAACAAGGTGCAATGTGAAATTTGCAGGGTGATGTGTAACATCAGAAGCAGGATGTTTTGGTCAATGTTGGAATACTCTAAATTCAGATATAATGAAGAGTGTTGCAGAGAAGTGAAGATCTGGTTCTTTTAATTACTTCATTTCTTCTCACCTTGACTATTGTCAAAGAATACAGGAAATGTCCTGTAGTAGCAAAACAAATAGAGTATTGGTAAGAAAGAGGGTAGTAACTTATTTCATTCAGGTAAATATAGTAGTCAGAGAAAGACTCCATGCCTTATCTACTGTTTTAAAATTATAATATTCAAAATTTGTAAGAAGTATGCTGGACAATATTAATATGCTCTGAAAAGCTCCTTCTCTGTTTTTCACTATTCTTGGTTATGAAAAACGACTAGAGGAATATTTTCCTTCCCCCTGCCTAGCTTTCTGCTTCAGTTGCAGGTTTTGCATGATTTCAAGAAGGAAGAGGAGAAATGATCCATTTTTACTTTTCACAAAGTAACACTATATCTTTAACTAAAGGAACTTACATAAGGGGTCCTTTATATTTTCTTGAACAATTATTTTAATCCTTAAGAGAGACGTTTTTATTAACTTTTATGGAAAATTTATTTAGAATATTAAAGCACTCAAGATTTAGATTATATATATAATATATAAATATATTAATATGTTACATATTTTTTGGAGTGTAGCATACCTCATCATGGGTCATACTTTGTACTTCACCTTTTGGGGCTCGCTGGGACTTAAGCCTAGTTATAGGTCTAGAAGCCAGAATTGGTAGTGTGGAATTGTTCTGAGAACATTCAGCATTATCTTGTAAGGCATCTGCCTCAGGCGATGCTCCAGGCAATGATTCAGGCAAGCGCCCTTTAGAGGCAGCTGGGCTAGGGCTAATCTAGTGGAGGGGAATGGAGTGGAGGGGCTAATGGTTTTTCTGGGCAGGCTGGTTTAGCAGACAAACATGAAGTAATCTCTTCAGATGGGACTGGTTCTGCTGGCAGGAGTGATTCAATGGAATTTACAGGCTCAGTGTCCCCATCTTCCTGATTATCTGCTGATATGTCCACATCCCAAGTCTCAGGATCCCATCTCTTCCCAATCAATGCCCTTACTTTAACCTCAGACATCTCTCAAGGTTTGCAATTGAGCCGGCGTTGTAATTCAGTCACTCTTACAATAAGACTCTGGGTTTGGTTTTCAGCAATTTCGGCTCTGTTACTACAAGAAATAAGGCTTTCTTTCAAAGCACAAGTGGAAGCCTTGAGGTCATGTATGCGGCATTTGAGCCTTGACTCGGAAGCCCTGAGCGCATTGCTTTCCTTCATCAGTCTATCTAGCCAAAGCAGGACAAACCAACCAGCTACCTTATACTTCTCATTCTGACAAAGCTGTAGAAAGATATCACACGTGTTCACCCTGAGCCTCACCTTTCACCAATACCTGATCTACGGGTGGTGACATTTTGCGTATTTGTATAGCCACCTTGCTCCATGGACTAGCAGTGACCTCTTTACTGCTGTAACCAGCAGAGTCATCAACGTCTTTATGACTAAGCAGACTTGAGAACCAATTTAGAAAACTTATCCTTACAATTTTGTTTCTCTAGAACCACTCCCGATACCAAATGTCTTAGGCTGGGTTCTCTAGAAAAGCAAAACCAGTAAAGTGTATAAATATATATATATATATATATAGAGAGAGAGAGAGAGATAGAGAGATTATATCAAGGAAACAGCTCACGCAGTTGTAAGAGGCTAGAACGTCCCAAGTTCGTGGATCAGGGTAGAGGCCTCTCCCAAGTCATGCAGCTGCAGAAGCTGGCAAGCCCAAGATCAGAAGGTCGGACAGCAGGGCTTCCACTCACAGGCTGTGTAGATTGACAAATCCCAGGTTTGGCAGATAAGCTGACAGCTCAAGTCCCAAGAACGGGAGATGAGACGATAGGAAGCAGCCTCAGGATCCAGAGAGAGCAAAAAGACAGAACGTCTGCTTGTATACAGAAGTGGGCCATACCACCAAGGAGACTCCCTTTCATCTGATTGGCTACTCACACTATATTCAATCACGGGAGTGATTACATTAAAACACAGAGAATCATGGCCCAGCCAAGTTGACACACAATCTTAACCATCACAATATAAATATATAATAAGTATATATTTATATTTGGAGTCTCTGAGTGACACAAAGGATTAACATGCTTGGCTACTAACCAAAAGGTTGGTGGTTTGAGTCCACCCAGAGGTGTTTTGGAAAAGAAAGTCTGTCGATCTACTTCCAAAAGATCAGCCATTGAAAATTCTGTGGAACACAGTTCTATTCTAACACACACGGTGGTCATCATGAGTCAGAATCGACTTGACAGCAACTAGTTTTATATATTTATATTATAAACATAATTTATAATTAAAAGACATAATTGCAAGGAATAAAGAAAATTATTAAATTTCAATATATGCATAAATTTTTGTTGTAGAGTTTTGATGAGATGAGGAATAAAATGCTTTCAAGCCTAAAAACATATTTCATTAAAATAAAATTTGTTAGGGAAGTGCAATAGAAATAAATACTCAAGGAGAAAAGAGAACAATGTAAAATTGTTGACAGTTGAAAAATGTTTTGTTTGGTTATTTTTACCCTTTTTAGAGTAATGGTGAGTATCAGAACTCTATGGCATGTCCAGATTATTTCTAAATACCATAAATGTTTTCACATAAAAATAAACGAAATAAAGCAAATGTTTTGGAAGAATAGCTAAGTCCAGGTCTTGAGTAAGACATTTGTAAGACAAGTCTTGTCATGGTTGAAAGAAAGGACAACATAAGAGACTAATAGGGTCACATCTAAAGGACCCAGAAGTCCACTTAAAGAGCCTTCCATGGTCAGAGAAAAATCTGAGTATTCATAACCTTTGAAGGTTGCTAGGCCAACAACTCATTATTCTGAAAACTGATAAAGGGAAAGGATCAAGCATTTATCTTGGGTTTCTTCCAAAGCTGTTTTTCAGAGTAACCAAATAGTTGATAAGGGAAAGTTCTTTATAGGCAACAATGGCTGAAAAATGCAGGAAAAATGATAGAATTAAGAAATCACTATTTTATAAACTTAAGGAAATACTGAATATAGGCAATGATTATTGACAGCTGCTAACACCATTTGACCAATAGATGGCAAATTTTAAATGAATGAGCCAGGCTGGCAAGACCTGAACCCACTGATCAATTTTACTATCACTGAAAGTAGGACAAATAGCCACTGTGTGTCTCTTGATGTGGTTCAATAGAAAATACAAAGCTGCACCCATGAAGCATTCTTGCAAAATATTAAAAAAATAATAATAATAATAAAATTGAGCGGCAAGACGGCGCTTGAGGCAGAAGCACCACGCCGTCCATCCACAGCAAAGATCTGAAAAACTAAGCCAAACAGAGAATCAACAATCCTGAAACCCTAGAACATCAAATGAAGAGATAAAGAACTCAGCCAAACACCAAATGGAGTCAGAATACTTAAAGAGAACGGAGAGTGAGGAGAAATTCATGCAGAGGTCCCCTACCAGCTAACGCAGCATGGATCCACCATCTTGGACTCCTATCGGAGACCAGCAAATGGGAGAACAGGAGAGCAGCCTTGCGAAGCATCCAGTGGGAGACAAAACAGCCGCTTAACTTCACACATAACCATCTCGCCGCTGCATCCTGCCTACCTGCACTGTGCACTTGACATCACACCACCAAGCTGTGGAGGCACGCCCTATTGGAACCTGCCCAGCACTGACTACCGACCGTCCTGGTGGCTGTGGTGAGTGCCACAAACAACCCATCCCAGTGTCTCCTCTTCAGCTAGACCTGCCCAGCTGTACCACAAGGACAAAACAAAAAATCTACAATCAACAAACGAGAGAAAAATCTACTGAATGCCCTGAAAACAGCAAACAATATCAAAACATTTACAAAAACAAGACAAGATGGCTCCAATAGGCATCCAAATTAAAACACCAGATAACTTTCCTGTGGAAGAAAATGCACTAGAAGTACCTGATAGGGAACTCAAATCACTAATACTCGGAATTTTCCAAGAACTGACGCAAAAAGCTGACAAACATGAGGAAAAAATAGACAAATTCATGGAAAATACAGACAAAAAATTGGAAGTATTCAGGAAGATGATGCAGGAACAAAATGCCAAAATAAATTCACAACTAGAAATTATACAAAAACAACAATTAGAAATCCAAAAGATAAACAACAAGATTTCAGAAATGGATGATGTCATAGAAGGGCTGAGAAGTAGATTTGAAACCGTGAAAGACAGGATCAGTGGAACTGAAGACAAACACTTGGATACAACTCTGTTTCAGGAAAACTCAGAAAAAAGAACAAAGAAAAATGAAGAGACCCTGAGAGTTATGTGGGACACAATTAAAAGCAAAAATTTACGAGTGATTGGCATCCCAGAACAGGGGGAGAAAGCAGAAAACACAGAGAGGATCATTGAGGAACTGCTGACAGAAAACTTTCCCAGTATCATGAAAGATGAAAAGCTGGCCATCCAAGAAGCTCAACGAACCCCATATAGAAGAGACCCCAAAAGAAAATCACCAAGATATACTGTATTCACACTCGCCAAAACTAAAGACAAACAAAGAATCCTGAGAGCAGCTTGTGAAAAACAAGAAGTCACATACAAAGGAGAAACAATAAGACTAAGCTCAGATTATTCGGCAGAAACCATGCAGGCAAGAAGGCAGTGGGATGACATATATAAAATCTTGAAAGAAAAAAATTGTCAGCCAAAAATAATATATCCTGCAAAACTCTCATTCAAATTTCATGGTGAAATTAGGTCATTTCCAGATAAACAGAAACTAAGGGAATATGCAAAAGTCAAACCAAACTTACAAGAATTATTAAAGGGAGTTCTTCGATCTGAGGACAAACAGCTTCAGCCCTCAGGCAGGACCTAGGACGCAAGATCATATGAACCAGATACCATTCTAGGAAATGAACTCTCGAGGACTATCCAAAACCAAAATAAATACAACAGGGAATCAGAGCAATCAATCAAAGGATGACAACAACATCAAAACAATGAAAGAGGGAACAAACGGCATAGGTATAGAACCTTCTAACGGAGAGGAAGGCAAGGCGATACCAAGTAAGGGTAGACTGCTTCAAACTTATAAAGATAAGGGTAAAATTCATGGTAACCACAAAGAAAGTTAACAAACCATCTCATAAAAATAAAGACGAAAAACATAAAGTCTCAGCAAAAACAAAACCTACAAAAACAAAAGAAATGAACACAAAATCCACAAACAAAAGTAACTCAGCACAAGAGAGTAAGAAGAACAAAGAAAACTTCAGCACCACAAAAAAAAGCACTACAAAATGACAGCAACAAACTTCCATCTATCAATAATTACACGGAACGTAAATGGACTCAATGCACCCATAAAGAGACAGAGGTGGCAGAATGGATAAGAAAACAGGATCCATCAATATGCTGTCTACAAGAGACACACCTTGGAAACAAAGATGTGAATTTATTAAAAATCAAAGGTTGGAAAAAAATATATGAAGCTAACAACTACCAAAAAAGAGCAGGAGTGGCAATTCTAATCTCAGATAAAATAGACTTTAAAACAAAATCTACCATAAAAGACAAAGAAGGATACTACATAATGAGTAAGGGGACACTTCATCATGAAGACATAACCATAATAAACATCTACTCACCCAATGACAGGGCTCCAAAATACATAAAAAAAACTCTAACAACACTAAAAAGAGAAATTGACAGTTCCACAATAATAGTAGGAGACTTCAACACACCACTCTCAGTAAAGGACAGAACAACTAAGAAGAAACTCAGCAAAGATACAGAAGACCTAAAGGACACAATCAGCCAAGTGGACCTCATAGACATATATAGAACAATCCATCCAACTGCTGCAAAGTACACATTCTTTTCCAGTGCACATGGAACGTTCTCCAGAATAGACCACATCTTAGGTCCCAGGGCAATCATCAACAAGATTCAAAACGTTGAGATAATTCAAAGTATCTTCTCTGACCACAATGCCATCAAGGTAGAAACTAACAACAGAAAGAGCAAGGGAAAAAAAAAATCAATTACATGGAAACTGAATAATACCCTGCTTACACATCACTGGGTAATAGAAGAAATCAGAGATGGAATCAAAAAATTCCTAGAATCAAATGAGAATGAAAACACATCATACCAAAACCTTTGGGACACAGCAAAGGCAGTCATCAGAGGACAATTTATAGCAATAGATGCACATATCAAAAAAGAAGAAAGGGACAAAACCAAAACATTAACTACAGAACTCAAACAAATAGAAACAGAACAGCAAAAAAAAGCCTACAACCACCGGAAGAAAGGAAATAGTAAAGATCCGAGCAGAAATAAATGAAATAGAGAACAGAAAAACAATAGAAAGAATCAACAAAACCAAAAGTTGGTTCTTTGAAAGAATCAACAAAATCGACAAACCACTGGCCAGACTGACAAAAGAAAAACAGCAGAGGGCACAAATAACCCAAATAAGAAATGAAATGGGGGACATTACAACAGACCCAACTGAAATAAAAAGGATTATAACAGAATATTATGAAAAACTATATTCCAACAAATTTGAAAACCTAGAGGAAATGGATAAATTTCCAGAAACACACAGCCTACCCAAACTACAAAAAAATGATATTGAAAATCTGAACAGACCCATAACAGGAGAAGAGATTGAAAAGGTAATAAAAAAAACTCCCAACCAAAAAAAGCCCTGGCCCAGATGGCTTCAATGGAGAATTCTACAAAACATTTACAGAAGAGCTTGTACCAGTTCTACTTAAGCTATTTCAGAGCATAGAAGAGGAAGCAACACTTTCAGATTCATTCTATGAAGCCAGTATAACACTGATACCAAAACCAGGCAAAGACGTCACAAAAAAAGAAAATTACAGACCAATATCTCTCATGAATATAGATGCAAAAATTCTGAACAAAATTCTAGCCAATAGAATTCAGCATCATATCAAAAAAATAATACACCACGACCAAGTAGGATTCATACCAGGTATGCAAGGATGGTTTAACATTAGAAAATCCATCAACGTAATTCACCACATAAATAAAAGGAAAGAAAAGAATCACATGATCATCTCAATTGACATAGAAAAGGCATTTGACAAAGTCCAACACCCATTTCTGATGAAAGCTCTCAATAAAATAGGTATAGAAGGGAAATTTCTCAACCTAATAAAGGGCATCTATGCAAAACCAATGGCCAACATCATTCTTAATGGAGAGAGGCTGAAAACATTCCCCTTGAAAACAGGAACAAGACAAGGATGCCCTTTATCACCACTCCTATTTAACATTGTGCTGGAAGTTCTAGCTAGAGCAATAAGGCAAGAGAACGAAATAAAGGGCATCCAAATTGGTAATGAAGAAGTTAAACTCTCCCTGTTTGCAGATAATATGATACTATACATAGAAAACTCTAAAGACTCCACGAGAAATCTACTGGAACTACTAGAAAGATTCAGCAGAGTAGCAGGATACAAGATAAACACTCAAAAATCAGTTGGATTCCTATACACCAGTAAAGAGAACGATGAAAATGAAATCAGGAAATCAATACCTTTTTCAGTAGCCCCTAAAAAGATAAAATACTTAGGAATAAATCTGACCAGGAATGTAAAAGACCTATACAAAGAAAACTGCAAAACACTGCTGCACGAAACCCAAAGGGATCTACATAAATGGAAAAACATACCATGCTCATGGATAGGCAGACTCAACATTGTGAAAATGGCAATTCTACCCAAAGCAATTTACAAATACAATGCAATCCCAATCCAAATACCAGCAACATTCTTCAAAGAGATGGAAAAACTAATTATTAATTTTATATGGAAAGGGAAGAAGCCCCGAATAAGTAAAGCACTACTGAAGAAGAAGAATAAAGTTGGAGGACTCACACTACCTGACTTGAGAACCTACTATACAGCTACAGTAGTGAAAACAGCCTGGTACAGGTACAACAACAGACACATTGACCAATGGAACAGAATTGAGAACCCAGATGTAAATCCATCCACCTAAGGTAACCTGATTTTCGACAAGGGCCCAAAGTCCATCAAATGGGGAAAAGACAGTCTTTTTAACAAATGGTGCTGGCAAAACTGAATATCCATTTGCAGAAAAATGAAACAGGACCCATACCTCACACCGTATTGAAAAACTACTTCAAAATGGATCAAAGACCTGAATATAAAGCCTAAAACTATACAGTTCATAGAAGAAAAAATAGGACCAACACTTCAGGACTTAATACATGGCATTAACAGGATACAAACCATAACCATCAACACACAAAACCCAACAGATAAACTAGATAACTGGGATCTTCTAAAAATCAAATACCTATGCTCTTCAAAAGACTTCACCAAAAGAGTCAAAAGAGAACCTACAGACTGGGAAAAATATTTTGGACAGTACAAGTCAGACAAAGGTCTAATCTCCATAATCTACAAGAAAATCCAACACCTCTACAACAAAAAGAGAAACAATCCTATCAAAAAATGGGCAAAGGAAATGAACAGACCCTTCACCAAAGAAGACATTCAAATGGCCAACAGACACATGAGGAAATGCTCTTGTTCAGTAGCCATTAGAGAAATGCAAATTAAAACCACAATGAGATACCATCTCACCCCGGCATTACTGGCATGAATCAAAAACACTGGAAATAAGAAATGTTGGAGGGCTGCGGGGAGATGGGAACTCTTATATACTGCTGGTGGGAATGCAAAATGATACAACCATTTTGGAAAATGATATGGCGCTTCCTCAGAAAGCTCGAAACAGACATACTGTTCGATCCAGCAATCCCACTCCTAGGAATATATCCTAGAGAAATAAGAGTCGTCACTCGAATAGACATATGCACACCTATGGTCATGGCGGCATTGTTCACAATAGCAAAACGATGGAAACAACGTAGGTGCCCATCAACAGATGAATGGATAGACAAACAATGGTACATACACACAATGGAGTACTATGCAACGAGAAAGAACAACAATGAATCTGTGAACCATCTCATCACATGGATGAAACTGGAGGACATTATGCTGAGTGAAATAAGTCAATCACAAAAGGACAAGTATTGTATGAGACCTCTATTGTAAAAACCCATGAAAAAGTTCACATGCAAAATGTAACAATCCTTGTTGGTTACCAGGGATGGGAGGGGAGGGGGGAAAATACTAAATAGGCAATAGATAAGTGGTATCTTGGGTGAGAGGTGAGACAGTACACAGTACAAGGGAAACTAACACAACCTGCACAAGGAAAGGTCATGGAGGCCCCATGGACACATCCAACTCCCCAAGGGACTGAGTTGTTGTACGGAGGGCTCTGGGGACCATGGTCTCGGGGAACATCTAGCTCAATTGGCATGACACTACTTATAAAGATAATGCTCTACATTGTACCTTGGTGAGTAGTGTCTGGGGTCTTAAAAGCCTGTGAGCGGCCATCTAAGATACTACTCTGGTCTCATCCCTTCGGAAGCAAGGGAGAAGGAAGAGAACAGGATACAACGAAAAGATTAGTCCAAAGGACTAGTTGTCCACAGCTACCAAGTCCTCCACCGGACTGAGTCCAGTACAGCTAGATGGTGCCCGGCTACCACTGCTGACTGCTCTGATCAGGACCACAACAGAGGGTTCTGGACAGAGCTGGAGAAGGATGTAGAGCATAATTCTAACTCACAAAAAAAAAGACCAGATTTACTGGCCTAAAGGAGACTGGAGAAACCTCAAGAGTATGGCCCCCAGACACCCTTTTAGCTCAGAGGTGAAGTTACCTCCGAGGTTCACTGTTCAGCCTGGGAGTGGACAGCCTAGTAAAACCAAGTGAGACTAACCAGGTACAGGAGTCCAGTGACAAGGGCCAGAAGGCAGAATGGGACAAGGAAGTTGGTGATAGGGAACCCAAGGTTGAGTAAGGATACTGTTGATGTGTTGTGAGATTGTTAACCATTGTTATAGGGCAACATTTGTAGTAACTGTTAAATGGGAGACTATTTTGTCCTGTAAGCCTTCATCTTAAGGGAGAATAACAGCACATTAGAAGAGCGTAGTCAATGTCACTTAAATGTGTATGTAAAAAGTTTTGAAATGGTGTATCTTTGGCTATGTGTATTTTCACCAAAAAAAAAAAAAAAAAAAGCTGAGAATTTAGAGGGTTAAAATGTTGTGGGGTTGTTAACCAAAGCCATAAAACAGCATCTGTACTACTGTTACATGAGAAACTGTTTGTTCTGTAAGCCTTCACCTGAAGTAGTATAAAATATTAAAAATAAATAAATAAAAATAATAAAATTGAATCCTTTATTCAATCAGTTCACTAGATTTAACACTTAGTTTATAGGAAATGTGGGAGACAATAAGAACATGCTAGACAACGCCATGAAGACACAATTATCATATCCAGAATGTGGGAACTTCCATAAGACAAACTATCTGGTTTCTTCAACAAATAAATAGCATGGAAAATAAAAATGAAATATAAAAATTAAGAATTAAAAGAGACTCAGGAACAACCAACCAAATGCAGTAAGTGAACCTTTTTCTGGATTCTGATTCAAATAAATCAACAGGAAAAAAAAAAATTGAAACATCCAGAGAAAATTGAGCACAGATTTAATATTAGACAACATTAAGGAATTGTTCATTGTGCTGGTTGTGACATATGGCATTGTGGGTTTTCCATGTTAGAAATACACTTCAATGTATTTGTGAGTTAAATGGTATACTGCTGGTGATTTGCTTTAAAACACACCAACAAATAGAAAAATTACATTGGGAGGAGATATGGTGGCACAGTGGTTAAAGCGCCTGACTGCTAACTGAAATGTCGCCAGTTCGAACCCACCAGTGGCTCTGCGTAAGGAAGATGTGGCAGTCTACTTCCATACAGATTTACAGCCTTGGAAACCCTATAGGGTTGCTATGAGTCTGAATCAACTCCACAGCAACAGATTTGGTTTACATATATATATATATATATATATATATATATATATATACCCCAAACCAAATCCACTGTCGTGGAGTTGATTCCAACCCATAGTGACCCTATATAACAATGCAGAATTTCCCCACAGGACTTCCAAGGCTGTAAATCTTTTTGGAAGCAGGCTGCCACATCATTCTCCCATGGAGTGGCTGGTGGGTTCGAACTGCAGAGTTTTGGGTTAGCAGCGGAGCACTTTAACCACTGAGACACCAGGGCTCCATATATTTTATGAGACTTAGCCATTCTTCCAAAAGATTTGCTTTATTTTGTTTGTTTTTAAGTGAAAACTTTTATGGTATTTAGAAATAATCCGGACATGCCATAGAGTTTTGATACTCACCATTACCCTAAAAAGGGTAAAAATAACTAAACAAAACATTTTTCAACTGTCAACAATTTTACATTGTTCTCTTTTCTCCTTGAATATTTATTTCTATTGCACTTCCCTAACAAATTTTATTTTAATGAAATATGTTTTTAGGCTTGAAAGCATTTTATTCCTCATCTTATCTCCATATATATATTTAAAACCTGTTGTTGTTGAGTCCATTCTGACTCATAGTAACTCTGTAGGACAGAGCAGAACTGCCCCACAGGGTTTCTAAGGAGCGGCTGGTAAATTCCAACTGCTGACCTTTTAGTTAGCAGCAGAGCTCTTAACCACTGCATCACCAGGGCTCCATATATATATATATACAGAACAAGATTGGCAGAATGTTAATTTTGTTTAAGTTAGATCATGGGTGCATGGAAGTTCATCATACTATTCTACTCTGGGGCGTATTTAAAATTTTCCATACTAAAGACTTAAAAAAAAAGATAATTACATTTATATTCCACTGGATTTATATTTATATTCCAATTTATATTCCACTAGATTATAAATAAAAATATTTATAAATGCAAGAAATTACACTCTGTATAAGTATTTAAATTTATAATGCAACAAATTTCAAAGTTAAAATTGCTCAAGGAGACACATTATTTTCAAATTCCTTTTAGGTGTGCATAATTATAAATGTTTGAAGACTTGTCCTAGAGAAATTCTTTCCCAGATGCATGACTCTTCTTCCTTAGGTACTGAGTAGGCATCTCAAGGAACCTTGTTGGCTCAGTGGTTAAGAGCTTGGCTGCTAACCAAAAGGTCAGCAGTTTGAATCTACCAGCTGCTCCTTGGAAGCCTTATGGGGCAGTTCTACTCTGTCCTATAGGGTCACTATGAGTCAGAATCGACTCGATGGCAAAGGGTATGTTAGTACCTAGGCATCTCAAGATAGAGATTAAAAGTAAATCCGCTAGCTCCCTTAACCTTCCTAACAGTTAGGCGTAGTTATGTGAACTGATATTGGTCTGTGAGATGAAGAGCTAATCTGGGACACTAGCTGGGGCATTCTGGCAAATATTTTATTTCATATTAAAATGAAATACAGTTCTCTCTTCATGCCCTACCTCCTACACTCCACCCCCTTGTGACTTCTGTGTAGTGTCAGTAAGGACATGATGCTTGAAGCTGCTTCCCTCAGTCAGTCACCTGATACAAGCTTCCTGGAACGGTATGCCCCGGGTCTAGGTGGCTCTCTGCATCAGGGGACAATCCTGAAGATAGAGGCTATCTGCTGAATGCCAGCCTACCGCTGGGCTTCCCATCCTTTCTTGAAGGGAGATCTGGGCAGTGTCCCTGTATCTACACAGAACCTGAGTTCTTCATGTTGTTGAGGCTCTGAACAAAGTCTGGGTCACCTATTTCTGATGTTAGCCAGGCAAAAGACGTGGGGTGAAGGTAGGAGTTGTTTGAGACAGAAGGCTACAGGCTTCAATGAATAGTTCAATATGCCTGGAGCATACCCTGCAGGATGGGTGTGGTCAGACATGAGAATAAAAGGTAAACAAGGTTCAAATCCCAAGGGCCCTCCCTATGTTACTAGCTAAGTGTTAAGGTCATAGCCCATGATGTTGAGTTCAGTGGAGACCAAAACATTTTAAGCAGGAGACTCAGATCAGGTTCTCAGTTTTGATCATCACTTTGCCTATTGTGGATTTCCATGATCCAAGGTTTGGGCAAGTGGAATAGGCAAGAGATGTGGTGGTATGCATTGAATAGTGGCACTAAGAATGGAAATTGGTGGCTGTAACTTGTGCATTGTATTTGCTTTACACAGTAGCTGGCTAAGGGTGCAAATCTCATGTAAGATTTGCTAGAAGAGAAGCACTAGAAGTTGGTGGTGAGTCTGGTTATGGGTTAGATGATATGCAGGGTGACTTCTGTTTATTGAATGTCATTTTTCCAAAATTCTAGAAAAACTATGTGAAAATAAATGCATCCATCCATGTGGGAACTTTGAAGTAAGAGCCTGCTCTGTGGGTTAAGCTAAGCCTGAGTTTTAAACCAGCTTTTTTGTTTGTAAGGTGCTTATTCTGGGAAAACTTGCTTAGTTGTCTTATTTTCTGTACTATCTCATAGGCTTGGTGGAGGATTAAATGAGAAAAGGTGATGTAAAGTGCCCGATACGTAATAAATCCCGAACAAATGGAAGTTGCTCTTATTACTTGTGTCATCCAGGACAGATGAAAGCAAAACCTTTGAGAAGATAAGCAAATTGATTCTATAAGGGAGAGAAAGGTTATCAACATTTAAAAGCATAGCAAAAAAAAGAAAGTAAAAAAAAAGATTTAGGACTAACAGTGATACATAAATGCCACCTTACTTACAAAAAAGGGTGACTTTAAAATTCATAAATCTGAATCAAGTACGCATGAACCTTTCAGATATGTTTTAAGAAATGATTTGTGTTCACAAGTGCCATACAAATTTAATATACTAATATCATTCAATTATGTCCAATTAAATCCTAGCATCTCTTTTCACACCAGACCCTTTGTTTGTTTTCGTGATAAGTATGCATTCTAGAAAATGTGTTTGCTAAGGGCAATTTAAGTTTAAAGTGAAGCTCTTTATTAGCAAACTTCAGGCTGTGTGCAAAATTGGTAAAAGTGATATACTGGACTTTGAATAGGAAAACCAGGTCTCCACTACAATCAGTAGAATATGCATTGGCACTATTTTCCAAAAAGAAATGAACCATGCATTATTTTTACTTACTTCCTTTTACCAGTCTACAGCAAAGACTTCAGCGATGTGGATCCTGGGGTCATATATTGTCCACACTTTGTACATTTAATTAATATTTTAGACCAAGGTACAGAAAAGGGACAACCAGATTTATAGATGACACAAGATAGGAAGAAAGCTACCATATAGATTTCAGAAAGATTTTGACAGGCTGTCAAATGGGTTCCAACTAACAAGATGTGATTAAGTATGGATTCATGTAAAATCCTACGTTAAGGTTTAAGACTAATGGGATGGGGGAAATTGATTTAATGTATTTTCTCAGGGGAAACAAATGACTGATCTTATTGACTACCAACCCAAGTCAATTGCCATTGAGTCGATTTTGACTCATGAGGACACCATGCGTGTCAGAGTAGAATTGTGCTCCATAGGAGGCTGATTTTTCGGAAGTAGATCTCCAGGCTTCTCTTCTGAAGTGCCTCTAGGTGGACTCCATCCTCCAGCCTTTCACTTAGCTGCCAAGTGCATTAACTGTTAGCACCACGCAGGGACTCTGTTGACTACCAAACCAAAACCAGACTCATTGAAGTTGAGTCCATTCCAACTCATGGCAACCCCATGTATTACAGAGTAGAAATGCTGGGTAGGGTTTTCTGGGCTGTAATCTTAACAGAAGCAGATCACCAGGTCTTCCATAATGCCACTGAGTGGGTTTGAACCGCCAACCATTAGATTAGTAATCCACTGCCATTGAGTAGATTCTGACTCATAGCTACCCTGTAGGATAGAGTACAGCTGCCCAATAGGGTTTCCAAGACTATAACCTTTATAGAAGCAGACTGCTACGTCTTTCTCCCATGTAGCAGCTGGTGAGTTTGAACTGCAGACTTTTTGGTTTGCAGCCGAGCACTTACCCACTGCACCACCAGGGCTCCTTTTTAGGTTGGTAGACAAGTGCAAACATTTGTGCCGTCTAGGGACCCTTGTTAACTACGAGACAACAGAAAATAATAGTACCTTGTTGCTGCTAACACAAAAACGAATTATTTTACTTTGAAAACATTGATATAATTCACAAAGTCGACCAAATATACTGAGTGTATATTGTGTTCATGGCATTGTGACAATCTATATGAGATAATAAAAGACTGCATACCAATTGCCTTAACCCATTGCCATCGAGTTGATTCCTACTCATAGCGACCCTACAAGACAAAGTAGAACTGCCCCATAGAGTTTCCAAGGAGCATCCGGTGGATTCAAACTGCCAATCTTTTGGTTAGCAGCCTTAGCTCTTAACCACTGTGCCAGAGGACTTAAAGTTGCTAGATTAAGAGAATGATCTCTTGTATCTTTCACAGAATTATTGAGGGCCTACACTTCTACCATCTGTCTGTCAGTTTGTCGTACTGTGGTGGTTTGCGTGTTGCTATTTGCTATGATGCTGGACGCAATGACATTGGTATTTCACATACTAGCAGTGTCACCCATGGTGGGCAGGTTCCAGTGGAGCTTCCAGAGTAAGACAGACTAGGAAAAAAGGCCTGATGAATTACCTCTGAAAATTAGCCCATGAAAACCATATGGATAACAATGAATATTATTTAATACAGTGCTGAAAGAGGAGCCCCCTAGGTTGGAAGGCACTACACAAAAGCCGCAACAATGGACTGAAACATACCAACCGTCATGAAGATGGCACAGGACCAGGCCACATTTCCTTCTGTTATACTTTAGGTCTCTATGAGTCAGAGCCAACACATGGCAACTAACAACAACACTGTGAATATACTACTCATATGAAAAACAAAAAACCCCCAACCTGTTGCCATCAAGCTGATGCCAACTACAGTGACCCTACAGGATCTGTAATTTATTATAGATGATAGGACGGGGAAATGTTTTTCCTAAAGTTTTGAGATTTTAGGCTTATCACAAAGAACTGCTGATCAGAAAAATTCAATATTCACTGGATGAATTAATTCTATACTTACATACCCATATACACACGCATTCCTGCACAGAGAATTAATAGTGAAATAATCACAGTGAAGAGCCAGGCTGTTTCACCGTGGTGTCTAAATAGATGAAAATCCCCCAAAAAATTATTTTTGCAGGTTCCAACAATTTCAGATTCTCAGTAATTCTAGTTGGGCTTCTCTGTCTGCCTGGACCTTTTCTTCTTCTTCTTTCCTTAATCATTAGTTTTTGTTCAACAAAGTTGATTTCTGGAATGTGTTTGATTTTGAGAATAGGGTCTTTAATAAATTGATCTGGTAATTTACCTGGTTAATTGACAAGACAAAGACATAGGAAGTGAGATAATTTCTCCCATCCTGTGGAGTAATTTTTTTGCTTTTTTTTTTTTTTTCCTGAGGTGACAACCCTATAAATTCAGCTGAGTTTTGGCAAGTTCATTTTAATCTCAGTTAGATATAATCATGGACCCATCCTGTTGTCTTTGACCTTGTTTTCAGGCAACTCAACATACATTCAAATCCAGTGAGCAATCATTCCATGTACCACTTTTCTCTTTCATTTCACTACTTATCTATATAGATTTACTGACAGCCCAATGCCAGTGTCACGCTTCACTTACAAAATTGTGCAACTATCCCTACAACTTACACACGATTTTTCCATAATTATGAATTATAATAGCCAGCATTTATGAAGTGTTTGTTTATTATATACCTCGTGTTGTTCTAAGTGCTTTACATATAATAACTCATTTAATCTCCCAAACAAGCCTACAATGTAGGTACTATTGTAATCCTCGATTGCTATTAAAACAGCTATATTTTGACAGAGTTTTGTTGGAAAGCTGAAGGAAAAGATTGTTTTGTGCTCGGGGCATTACACAGGCTTCCTTGGGAAGGTGTCAAATGAGCTGGTGGACCTAAGCAATTTTCAATAAGAAGAGATTGAATGGGGTGGGGGAAAATGGGAAAGTGAAATGCATATTGCAGGTATGGATAAGCATGAATAAAGCACAATGTGATGAAATGCAACCTGTGTTGGGAAGACACGCAGGAACTAGGCTGGGAATCAGTCACAAAAGTGCTTTGAATGCCATGTTAAGGACCCACAGGCTTTATTCTGTAAACAAAGGATTTCAGGAATAGGATGATTTCTCCTCCCATATGAAAAATAAACAAAGATAAAAAAGCACGTTGCCCACCACCTCACAGAGAGCAAATTAGACCACACTATGTCTGGACCTGGCAAAAGTTTCCAAATAAAATCTAGGGTATGAAGATGCAAAAATCTCCTCACTGTCAAGCGGCGTCACCTTGAATGACTCCTGAGCTGCTGGCGGCATGACAAACTCAGCCAGCTCAGGAGCACCTCACACTCTTACAGATGCACTGAATACACAGAGCCACAGTTACCGTCTACGTTTTTGTTCTTTTATTGTACACGGTTTATAAGAACTTATGTGTTCAAGTTTCGGGTATAGGAAAAAACTGATATTTTCAAAACCATGACAGAACTTACACATCCATGTGAGTGTTTCACTTCATGAGTGTTGTTTTACTTTAAGGTGATACTATTGTCAAAACCCATGGAGAACAGCTTTGAATCCAGGTCCCAACCCACACCAGAAAGGCAGCTTCTTTATTTTACTAGTATCTTTGTCAAGGCCAAATGGAATTAAAGCAGGAATCAGCCATCCTACTCATCCTTCTTAGAGGTCAGTGGTGGTTCCGTGGAAGAGTTATTGCCGTCCATGCAGGAGACCAGGGTTCCAATCCTGGCTAATGTACCTTGAGCACAGAGGCCACCCATCTGTCTGGGAAGGTGTGTGTGTTGCTACGATGCTGATCAGGTTTCAGAAGAACTTCCAGAATAAGACATACTAGGAAGAAGGCTTGATGATCTACTACTGAAAATCAGCCAATGAAAACCCTATGGACTACAATGTTCCAATCACCAGCCAATCATGGGGATGGCACAGGACCAGGCAATGGTTTCCTTCCATTGCGTGAGGGGTCATCATGAATTGGTATGGACTTCAGAGCAGATAACAACAACTGTCCTCCTTCTTAGTTCCAAAATGGCTTCTGACTGTTTGGAAAAATAAAATTCATATCCAAAGTATTAAGATTTTTTTTTTTTTAACCTGCTTAGGAATAATAGCTACCGTTGTTCAGTACTTATCATATTCTAGGAACTGTGCTAAGTGATGTAGGTATATAATCTATTATATCTTTGTTATGGAGCTCCGGTGGCACAGTGGTTAAGAGCTCAACTCTGGTGGCATAGTGGTTAAGAGTTTGGCTGCTAACCAAAAGGTCGGCAGTTCGAATCCACCAGGGGTTCCTTGGAAACTCTAAGGGGCAGTTCTGCTCTGTCCTCTAGGTTGCTATGAGTCGGAAGCAATTTAATGGCATTGAGTTTTGTTTTTTATCCTTGATATAGTTGGGTTAAAAGGATCAGTAAAAAGGTCATGCAGTTAGACATAATTAAGTGTGGAGGGAATAGTCTGCAGCACAATGTGTACAGTATTTAACCTTAATACTTGTGTGGCATACTGGTTAAAGCTGGTGACACTGGTGAAGGTGTCTGGATTGAGAATCCTGGCTCCACCACTTGATGTCTGATCTTCGGCTGGTCACTTGTAACTGCCCTTGGTTTGCTCATCTTTAAAATTGTGGTAAGATGCATAATATATATATACTATGCTTAAAACAGAAGTAGATGCTGGATGTTGGCTAGGTGGTCTATCAAGCTCCATTCGGGAAGACTTGTTTCTGCTCCACAAGGCCTCCTATCCTTTAGCAGACTGGACTAGGCTTCTTCACATGGCAGTTGCAGGGAGGGATTCCAAGACAGTGAAAGTGGAAGCTCCAAGAACTTTTTATGTCTAAGCTCAGAACAGAACCCACAATGTCATCCCACCACATTCTCTTGGTCAGAGTACCTTACACATTCTGCTGAGGTTCAAGGGATAGAGAAATAGAATCCACTTCTTGATGGGAAGAGCAACAGTCATATGGCCATGGGGAATGCATATAGGATGAAAATATCTGGGGCTTTTTTTTTTTTTTTAATCTACCATAGCAATGTTAGGGAACTGGGACCTTAGGGTAAGGAAGAGCTACTTCCAAAGGGCTTTAAGAGGGGAATGGCAAGATAATCAAACATGCTTTTAGAATATTACTCTGTCTAAAGCGAGGATCATAGATGGAGGGAGGGAGGACAGACTAGGTAGAGAGAATCCAGGTAAGATGCAATTGTAATCCAGGTGAGAGATGATGGTAGCTTAAAATAGAGTAGTAGCAATGGAATGGGTGGAAGTGGGAAAATGGAGAAGTTTTTAAGAGATGCAGAATCGAAAGATGTGGCAAATATGATTGGCTTTTGGAATCAGAAGACTTGTTAACTTGGCCTCTTTCATATCACCTGAGTTAAGGAAACTACAGCCATACTAAATAAAGCCAAAGTATTACAAGCCATGGGTTTAAAAAGAAATACAAAAGAAATAAATTAAAGTTTGCTGAAAATGGAAAGATTCAGCAGCTGGTGACACTTATTATTGTTCAAGGGTCCGGTGGTAATGTGGAATTGTGGAAAATCTATTAAGAATTACTTGATAGCATCCTTTTACAATGCCATTTTCAACAGAACTTTAATTTACATTTTATAAATTATGCAATATTTTATGAAGTAAGTGAAATCTTTTCGTATTCTAAAGCGCAACACTGTATTTTTGGCAGCTTGGAGTTTTGAACATATAATTTCACATTCCCTGATTCAGTAATAAGCTTTCTAAAAGGTGAGACCTGCAGAAATGTTGAAATGAGTTATTCCATCTCCTTGTCAATTTTTTAAAAAGTAATTTTCACATTAAGTACTATTCACATACAAACCATAATGGGATGTCTGATATGCCCACAGTAGATGCCTACAGTAAGTTAACATTTAATCAGGAATTTTTTTTAATCCTTATAGAGATATTAAAGGTAAACATTCAGATATCAATTGAAATGGACTCTATATTTGTAAGAAGTATGTACTTTAAGCCTTGGGAAGGGGAAAGGGTCCTTGTAAATACCTCATTAAAGCAAACTGAGACTCAGGAAGTGGTATTTTTCCAAAGGCAGTCAACACAGAACCTCTAAAACTTATATGGGCCTGATGCAGGCCACTCTGACATGAATAGTAGAATTTAATTATTTACATGGCAGCTGATCAGTTTCAAGAAAAAAATGAAGCCATTGTTTTGGATCAAATTAGCACAGTCCAGATTCTTTACATATTGGCACTTCAAAATACTAAGTGCTAAGTGAAAGGTGTATCCTGATCGGCTTAGACCAATTCTTTCACTGTATATGTAGACCGGGGATTTACAGTCTTGTTCTGTGATACTTCAGTGTATTTCCAATGATTTTCAGAGGCATCTGAGGATTTTCAATTTACAATATATCTAAATTCATGTAAATGTACCATGCAACTTTTAAAAATGAAGTTGGAAATAAATGAAATAATAAAATAGTGCATCTTTAAATTTTGCTCTTCATTGCATAGATATATCCTTCAATACTAGGGGTGGTGGTTGGGTGGGAAAGGTCATTAATTAAATGTAGAAATTACATTTAATCCAGCTTGTATTTTATGTGGATTGAGAAGGAAATGTGGCATTTGTATGTGGCAGGATAAGGTGTTAGTCCATAGGAAATTGTTCCCCATTTTAATAGCTGGAAGAGAAGACATGAATGAGGTTGGGAGGATTTTAGAAGAAACCTATTTAAAAGAAATTATTAAATGTCATCATTAATAATAAAAGAGCATTTTTAAACCACGGCATAGTTTGTCATAACGGAACATTATGATAAAAGTCAGCTAACGGAACGGGAGAGGAAAAGTAAGAAGATATAAAAGAAATGGGCTAGAGACAAAAATATTTTTTTTTTCAAGGCAAGTATACAAGGGCTTGTAAAATTTTAATGGAGCCTGTATTTCTGTAGAGTCCCTGGGTGGTACAAATGGTTAATGCACTTAGCTACTAACTGAAAAGTTGGAGGTTCAAGTCCATCCAGAGGTGCCTCAAAAGAAAGGCCTAGGGATCTGATATACTTCCAAAAAATCAGCCATTAAAACCCTAAAGAGCACAGTTCTACACTGATACACATGGGATCTCCATGAGTTGGAGTCGACTCAATGACATCTGTTTTGCCGTTTGTTTTTTCCCCTGTGGACCATTAAGTATTACCACTGGACAACACCCCTAAGGCCAACGAGACAGGACTCCTTCCCAACAAGCCAAAGTGCAGAAGAGCACTCTTGAACTCTGTTTTCAAATGTTTTGAAGAGTCAGATATCTTAAGACCATTGGACAATTGCCTGGTTTCCTTCTTAATGAAATGGTCCTTGCATAGTGTTCAAAGAAAGGAATAGTAGTAACATAAAACAACCAATATGGGAATAATTTAAAAGGTGGTAGAAAATCAAGTTGATTCTCTTGGACCCTAGGTAGCTTAAACGCTTTGCATTCAGCTGTTTGAACCCACCCAGCAGCACTGCAGAAGAAAGATCTGGCCATCTGATTCCATAAAGCTTACAGCCAAGAAAACCCTATGGAGCAATTCTACTCCTTAACACATGGTGTTGAATCCATTGGGTTTGGTTTGGAGGAAGTCAGATAAGAACAGCAAAGCCCATCTGATGTTAGCCTATTGTCATGGGTTGAATTGTGCCCCCCCTAAATTCCTGTCAACTTGATTAGGCCATGATTCCCAGTATTGTGTGGTTCTCCTCCAATTTATGATCTGATGTAATTAGGTGTTGTGTTGTAAATCCTAGCCTCTACGCCTGTGGTTGGAGCCCTGGTGGCGCAGTGGTTAAGAGCTCAGCTGCTAACCAAAAGGTTGGCAGTTTGAATCCACCAGTTACTCCTATGAGTCAGAATCGACTCGATGACAGTGGGTTTGGCTTGGTTATGTCTGTGGTTATGGTCCCATTTGGGAGTAAGTTGTCCACTATGTTAATGAGGCATGATTAGATTATATTAATGAGGATTAGGGTGGGGTGCACTACCTTTGCTTGAGTCACACCTTTTGTCTTATGAGGATTGAAGGAGAGAGAAGTGAGCAGAAAAGGGGGGACCTCCTACTATCAAGAGAGAAAAGCCGGAAGTGGAGGGCGTCCTTTGAACCCAGAGTCCCTGCACTGAGAAACTTCTAGACAAGGGGAAGATTGATGACAAGGACCTTCTCCCAGAGCTGACAGAGAGAGAAAGCCTTTCCCTTGAACTGGTTCTCTGAATTCGGACTTCTAACTTCCTAAACTGTGAGGGAATAATTTCTCTTTGTTAAAGCCATCCACTGGTGGTATTTCTGTTACAGCAGCACTAGATAACTAAGTCACATATCTACTAATTTTATGCTCTTCTGTCCTTTCAAACATTCTAGGCATTCACAGCTTCAAAAAGCTGCTTCTGGAAAGGAAAAAAGCCTCCTTTCCAAGGCTCCTTCATCACCCCTGCTCCCTCCAGAGTCAAAATGTGGTCTGAGCCCTATCACAAAAGAGAAGTCACATTTAATGAGAAAGCGGGAAGACCACAGAGATGAAGTAGGAATCACGATGGCACAAAACCAAAAAGCACAGTTGTGTTCTTAACAAATATTTATTGCAAGAGTCTGCCGATTATCTGTTATAGATTTTTATATACGTCCTGTGTCTTTCATCTTTTTATGTCACAGTTTATTCAGTCCCTGAAAAATGCACTTCAGATAAATGCAGATTTACATGCAAATTGCCTTTGCTAACCTGCCTTTAACTGAAAACTAGATTCAGAAATTTATGATTTTCCTCATTAACTCCTAATTTTAAAAAAAATTCAAATATTCAATATCATTTGTAAATAAAAAACAGTTTGCTAGGATTTATTTGGTTACTTTGCTCCTCCCTGTGCCTTCTAGAAACCACTGTGTTCACTGAAGTCATCAAGAAGAGCAATGCCTTCCCTGGACTGTTTTTTACTGTCTCCTGTAACATAGGCATCCTCCGAGACACTTTCCAGCCTGTGGCCTGGAAATTTTGGACTTGCCAACCCCACAATCACATGAGCCAGTCCCTTAAAATATCTATCTATTCATCTATCATCTATCATCAAAAGAAGGAAGGAAGGAAAGGGAGAGGGAAGGAAGGAGAGAGGGACGGAAGGGAGGAGGGAGGGAGGGAGGGAAGGAAGGAAGGAAGAAACCCTGGTGGGACAATGGTTAAGTTCTCGGCTGCTAACTGAAAGTCCTGTGGTTTGAACTCACCAATGAATGACTCTGCAAAAAAAAAAGCCCTGGTTCCTGTAAGGATTTACATCCTAGGAAATCCTATGGGGCAGTTCTACTCGGTCCTGTAGGGTCGCCATGAGGCAGAATTAATTCTAAGGCACTCAACAACAACATTATGTGTATAACTCTACTGCTGTTGTAACCTACCATATGTTATTGTTGCTGTTACTTGCCGTTGAGTCAATTCTAACTCATGGTAACCCCATGTATGCAGAGTAAAACTGTTCATAAGGTCTTCAAGGCTTTGACCTTTCATGTTGTGAGGCCTTTCTTCCTCGGTGCCTTTGAGTGGTTTTGAAGCACCAACCTTTTGGCTAGTAGTTGAGATAGACAGATATATATAATTGGTTCATTTTCTTGGAGAACTCTGAGTAATATATATTTTGGGGATACTGAAATTTCCAGAGCTCAGAAACTAAGGAATAATTACCAGAGGACATTTTGTACCAAGAAAGTATTGGTAGGATTACTATTAATAATCATAGCAATACTTAAGCATTTGCTAGAAGGTAATGATAACGTTTTGGAGTTGAGAAGGACTTCAGAGTGTTACCTGTCCTTACTTCGTATTTCAGTAGGCCATTAAATTGTGAGGGCTGCCAACAAGGGCTAAGAAAGGCCACGAGTTTCTCATTTAGTGGGTGGTAATAAAGCTAGTAACGCCTCAGCTTCCAGTCTCGCCAGTGGCACAGACCCTGATGAGTGCTGGGAGTTGTGGGGTGATGTCAAGTGAGGGAGGCAGGGGAAGGAGCCCAAGTTGCAAACAGTATTTCTCTTCGAGCTTTTTGGGGAAAATGCCTAAAGAGATTTCAGACATTAGAGACACCGATCTCCAAGCCTTAAGTGATTTGGGGTTATTTTATTTCTAATTCATAATAAATACTCCCGTTCATAAATAATTTTGTATTTTTAATTTTATATCCTTAAGAGCTCTCTCTTAATTTTATCAACTACAGGATTTATAAACTCTGGATCACTCCTACATGTATCATAAGAGTTTAAACTGGCTTAAGATGTGTCTTCTTTGATGATAGCTGTAAATGTCTTAAGTTTATCTACTTCAGTGAAAGGACTATACTTGTTAAATTGTAGAAATATATAGTTACAGGGCAAAAAAGTGATTGAGCCTATAATGTCATGTTTCCTTACTGACACCTGGTAGCAGTATGCTGAAAATACAGAGTGTAAATGGTTTTCCTTGCTGCATATAATAAGAATCACTGATTCTGATTCAGTATATCTGGGGTAGAAAGGTAAACTCTCAGCAGGGGGCAAACTAGAATAAACCAGTTGGAAGCCCTGGCCCTTGCACATACACCAAAAAAACACCAAAACCAAACCCCCTGCTGTCGAGTAGATTACAACTGCCAGTGACTCTGTGAGGCCCTGGTGGCTCGAGAGTTCAGCTGCTAACCAAAACGTCAGCAACTCGAATCCACCAGCTGCTCCTTGGAAACCCTATAGGGCAGTTCTACTCATAGCGACACTGCAGGACAGAGTAGAACTGCCCCGTAGGATTCCCAAGGCTGTAATCTTTATAGAAGCAACCTGCCACGTCTTTTTACCGAGGAGCAGCTGGTGGGTTTGAACTGCCAATCTTTTGGTTAGAACCTGAGCACTTAATCACTGCACCACCAGAACTTCTCCAATATTAAATTATGTTTTGCTTGTTTACATTTAACAGTCCTTTATTAAATCAATCAAGAATTTGATAGAATAAAATCCTAGGTTTTTTTTTTTTTCCATTTTCAGATAATACATCTGGTATTTCATTAGGTATCTGGATGACTTTGATAGTGATTAAAATAAATTATAGGTAACGGGAAATCTGTACTTGATGCTCATTGCTGCTCCAAAACTTGGGGGAGGGGTTTGGGCCCAAGGACTACCCATGCTCTTAGGGCTGTGAATTCTTCAATGCTTTATAGTTTTCAAGAAAATGTGAAGAAATACCAAATGCCATCCTTGATTGCGTTACCGCTGAGACTATGAGGGATTTTTAATCTACCGGAAGAACTAGAATGATAACCTAAATATACTTAGAAAAACGTGGTAATCTTACTCATTCCAATAATTTAGTTATTAAAATTTGGGAGGAAAAAAATTGCAGGCGTTTGTCAATGTTATCTCTGTCTTCTGTTTTTTTGGGAAAACTGGACACCCTTGTGGGGCTTTTACACATATCAACTTGACTTTCTTGAGCAAAAAAAGAAACTCACAGATTCTCTGTGTACTAAACAGACCGTTGGCAATATCTAAACAGCTGTTGCTGTATGATACGTATTTGGCTAAAAACAAACCCATCTGTATTTAATGCATTATTGCCAAAGTGTAGTAACATGCTGTTTCTAGTCTGAAAACACTGGTACCCTCATGTGAGACGATCAAATTGAAAATCTCACAGCATAGCTTTTGCACTTCTTGGCTATGAAAGTGGAAAAGCTTAGGAGTGTGCCAGCTGATGGTGGAATCTGTTTCCAGAGGCTTCCATTTAGGTGGCAAAAAGAGGATGACAGTGGATAGACTTGTGCTGGATAATCCTTTTCCTTGAAATATTCTTTAACTCTTTTATCTTGCTTTTCAAAAGAACGTCATAGTGTCTAATGCTTCCATGTAATTTTCTTTTTGTATAATCTTTATTTTTATGGATTAAAAAAGCAACATATACTGAATGGCAGAAAAATGGGAAACTACAAAGAAGAAAAAGAAAATAAAAAGTCACCCTTTATCCTACCACATAGTTTATGTGGATGTGCCATTTCTGAGTAGCTATTATTTAATGATTCAGGTGTTTGGCATAACTCAATCAGTCAACGTACTGAGATCGTTGTGCCTGAATAACAAGTGAGAAAGGAGACTTGGAGAGGTTAGGCAATCTGCTGTTGTTGTTAGGTGCCATTGAGTCGATCTTGATTCACGGCAACCTCATGTGATAGAATAGAACTGCCCCACAGGGTTTTCTTAGCTGTAATATTTATGGAAGCAGGTGGCCAGTTCTTTCTCCCATGGAATTGCTGTGTAGGCTGGAACTGCCAACCATTAGGTTAGCAGTCCAGAACTTAACCATGGTGTCACCAGGGGTCCCTTAGGTGACCTGCTAAGGTTGCTTATCTCTTAAGTGCTCAGTTAAGCATTTGAATGTAGGTTTGCCTTATTTAGAGCTGGGGCTTTGCCTATTATAGCACAACACCTCTCTTTAAGAAAATAATGCCATTCAAAAAATATGTCCCCAGATGTCAATAGAATATAGACAACTATTTTTATTATGATTTAAGATCCCTTTGAGTTTTTAAAACCCAGACTATATAATGATGATAACTGGGAACAACCTCTTAGTTCGCTCATGAAAGAAATATTCACGGATGTATTAAAATGTATCCATAAACAATTAGATTTGGGATTTCCTAGTATTTAAAGAAAAATATGTTAGCTAACGAACCTTTTAAGTTAATTAGTGTAATGAAATTTTCCTCTAAATACTAGCACTTTATTTGACAAAATATTGAACAACTTGGGGAGATTCTTTTTTTTATTTTTTCCTCCCATGATTTGAATAATGCATAGCTTTTTCTCATAATAGGTAAATGCTCAAATCAATCTCAAAGAAATCTTACCTGCGAAAGCTCCAACTAAATGAGCATTTTTCTCTGCCTACCACTTGCACCAGCTCCTGTAGTGAACAGTCAACAGCTGGAGTGGTAACGGGGAATTCTCAGTGCAGCTAATGAGGGCCCCATATTTCACAGCTCAGAGGCTATAGAGTACTTAAAAAAAAAGAAATTTACAAAAATCTCATTCCGTTGTTCGTGTGCAGACACAAGGAACTGTTGTCTTTAAGGGAACAAATTCTCTGCGCTAATAATCAAATTTATAGAACTATAAAATAAAAATGAAGAGAATTTATTAAGTGATTGGTTTTGTAAAATGCAATGTCACAATTCCATCAAAACAACTGAGATGTGTCTGAAGTATGATTAAATGTAACATGAATGTTTTTAAAAACATTATTTTCCCCTATTTCTCAAATGAAAGAAGGGATGGCAACATTATCTATGGGAATGTTCAACTAATGCTGTAAAAATGCATGGGACTGAGAACATATTAGCCCAATACACTAGAATATTCTTGAATACTTTTTTTAAATATGTTGACAAAATGCCACTTCCCCAGGAAGCCATTCTAAATAATTGCATTTAAGTGCTCAGAAGAAATGTTTGTCAAAACTTTTAATTCCTGTTTCTCTCTTGTCCCCCGTCTGTGTCTGATTTTGCTAAAAAATGATTTAGAAGAAAAAGTACAGCTACCTCTCAGGCCCCCTAAGTAAAAATCTAGAACAGTTGGGAAAAGCTGGTGAAACATACAGCCACAATACGCTTCTATATGAAAAGAAGCCACGTATTCAAGTGAGAAGAGAAACAGAGAGATTGGTAGAGAGAGAAAGAGAGGAATGGAAGCACTTGAGCTGAGGAAACCAAATATTTAGAGAGGTAGACACAAAGAGAGAAGAAAGAACAGGAGAAAAGTGTCACTGCTCCAGAAATAGGAAAAAAAGCAAGGCAAGAACAAGGTGTGATTCAAGGTGCTATGCTCTTTTAATCCACGAAGCAAACCAATATTGTGAAGGAGGGATTATTATTCCTTATGGTGTAGCATTGTAACAATAAGATAGACATTGAGTCAAACTGAGCACTTACTAATAGTGTGACCTTGGCAATTAATCTCAGAGAAGTAGTGCTTTCAAAGGTAAAATGAGAATTTTTAAGTGCTTAACTACATATGTTAACAAGTACCATATTTTCCTCAAATAACGTGCCCATATAAATAAAGCGCCCACACACATAATGTGTGAAAATGATGAAATTATGGAAAAAAAAAGGTTCTGGCATAGCATGCCCATGCACATACTGCACACTTCTTGTGACATTTCTAGAAGTGAATTTCGGTTTCTTACACTCTCATTCAAAGATCCAAAAATGTTACTTCTGATCATATTTGTATAATAAACGTATAAGCCATGGTCAAGAAGTCATGGATTGAGTTTGGAAAGTAAACAACTGAAACTGTAAGTTTCTATTCATTTAAGTTGCAATTATATCCCCATTGCATTTGAGTCATCAATGGGAACCTTGAACCTACTGAATGAATCACAAGCTATCAATTAGAAGTGTAAACAAAGCAAAACCTGCACTGGCATAAATGGCATCGAGTACCTATCAATAGGAATCTCAATTCAGTCTGTTTTGACATAATCATCACGGTTGTCTTCCGACTCTGGCTTTTAATTGGAGGGGTAAACAAAGCCAAACTGACACAGGATTGCTCTTGGCTCAAGAGTTGAACACGAAAACCTTATCTGATCATCTTAAGTGAAACCATTAAGCTATACTAGGTCTGCTTATAGTCTAATTATGTCTTATTAGAGCCAATGTCTTTGATCAATGATCAAAGTCATCTTAATCACATGCTTGGGAGCATATAAAAAGACCCTGCTTCTTGCACATCTCACATTTGAATTTTTCGATCTCTTTACTGGAACTAGCCAGTTATTGATTATATTATGTACTTTTTTTAGTTTATAAATCTAAATCTTAGAACTGTTTAGGATCATGGCAGGAATTAAACACAAGTCCTACACTGCTGACTTCAAGATAAAAGTTGTTGTGAAGGTAGAAAAAACAAGCAACAGAATAGCAGCGGAGACCTCAAGGTTGGAGAGTCGTCCATTTGTGAATGGAGAAAGGGGAAGAAGGAGCTGGAGAAGAGGAATCCGTGAAAACGTGCACGTCCTGGGCCCAAAGTGAAATGGCCTGAGTTGGAGAATGACTTGAAAGAGTGGATAATTTCTGGACGAGAACAAAATCAAACTGTCTCTGTGTAGCAACTCAGATCAAAGCGAAGCTTCTGGCAAATGAAAGAGGAATCCCAGATTTTGAGGTGGATTGCACCTGGATTTCTAAATTCATAAAAAAAGAATGGCCTTTCTGTGAGAAAGAGCACTGCTGTGGGCCAGCAACTTCCGGATGACCAGGAGCAAAAGACAGTCAACTTCTGAATGTTATAGGACCAGGCAGGGGGGATTCTCTTTGAAGAAGTCTTTACTAATCTTAACTCCATGGCTGCTCACAAAGAAAAAAAATTTTCAATATTATATTAACTCAACTGGTGCCCATATAGCAGTCATACCTGGTGGCCTTATCTACTAGCTGCAGCCACTAGATATAGCGGTCAACCACCCATTTAAGACTATTGTGGAAAGAGAGTGGGATGAATGGATGTCTGGGATTCATGAGTTCATACCATCAGGATGACTGAAGGGGGCAACATTTGCAGAAATCTTCAAGTGGGTGGTTTCTGCTTGGGGGGAAATAACCCCAGAAACCATCTGCAATGGCTTCAGGAAGGTTGGGATTGTGTACCGACAGAATATTGATGGTGAAGATGATGACATCAGTTCAAAAGTCACAGAAGCGCATCTGCAGGCAGTTCTGAGATATTTCAATGATGATAGTGAGGAGGGATCGGACTTTGAAGGGTTCCGGGAGTTGGATGATGATGATGATGATGATAATGAATGAGCTAAAAATGGCCTGTTTTAAGATGAAGACACAATTTCTTCTGGTGATTTTATTTGTTGATTTCAAAGATACTGATTACCAAAAATTATGTTTCGGTTTAAGATTTATGAAAGCAATAAAATACAGACAACATTTTGTTCTTGTAGTTTTAGGCCAAGGATCAGTGCTTACTTACTAATTTCTAGCTCTTTGTGCATTCATACTCTTCGGTTTCCACATGACATCCCATTTCCATCACAAGCCTGTTCAGTTCACCGTTGGTTGCACTTGGTTTAGGAAAATACTGGCATGAGATCAGTTTTATCCCAGTAACATTAAATCCATTGGACAGACAAAAAAAATTGAAGTCAGCAACATGTAAAAAAGTACTGGTATAGTGCACTTATGAAAATAATGTGAGGGGGCTGCGCGGTTTGCAAAAATGTAGAATGTGTGTTACTGTGGAAAAGTACAGTATAGCAATATCTAATACTGTGCTTTTTTATTAGTAGATACTTGATTAGTGATAATGTGGGCTTTATTTTACAGATTAAATGCTGGGCCTCAGAGAGGGTCAAAGGAACCTAACTTGGAAGCCCACACATTTTTCGTTTGTTTACTTACTTGCTTTTAAACAAGCGTAAGGCACTTTGCACAATATTAGCCTATTGCAGGTTCTTACTGAATGGTTTCTGTCATTATTATTGTGCACTCTGCTTCAGAGTTTACCCAGGGCTCCATTTCTTCAGAAGCAACATTGGCAACTCCTGATGAGACCCAAGAAAAAGTGTGAAAACTTTGATACAAAATAGATTTATTTTAGAATAAGCAAGGAGACCCATAAATGCCTTCAATTAAGTTTCAAGAAGAAGTCCCTGGGTGGCGTAGATGTTTACCTTGAGCTCAGCTGCTAACCCCAAGGTTGAAGATGCCAGTCCACCAGAGGTGCCTCGGAAGAAAGGCCTGGTGACCTACTTCCAAAAACACAGCCATTGAAAACCCTATGGAGTACTGTTCTACTCTGACACACATGGGGTCACCAAGAGTAGGAGTCAGTTCAACAGAAACCAGTTTTTGTTTGTTTTGTTTTTAATGTAGACACTCAAACATTTTTTCTCCCCAAGTAACTTAACTAGTTAAGCAAACCCTCTGAACTTAAAAACCTCTTCTTAATCAAATATTTACTTTAGCTTGGGACATGTTGTGGCTTAGGCCTAACTGAGAAGAAATCAAAGTACAAGGTATACACTTCCTCATCTTCCTCTTTCCCTCAAAACGTCTCCTCACAACTTCTAAATAGCTGTGGGCTTTACTAATTCTCTTTGACTCCCGAACTTGAAACTTGACTCTGCTGGATGTCTTCTCCTGGGCATCACTGTTCACAGGTAAGTTTGGCCTTTAGCTGCCAGGTAACTGTTCCAGACTACTTGTCTCTAAGTTTCTCATGAACAAAGCTGATTATTGAACCAAGATGTGGGAGGGTGGGGGTTGGGTTGCTGGAACTTTAACTTTAGGACAAAGAAGAGGCAGGTTTTTGAGAGAGTAAAAACACAATGGCCCAGGCATTAAATGGCATGTTAACCCATATTAACTATGTTATTGAGTCTTTCAAGTTGTCTTCCTTTCTCTCTTTCTCAGAAGAGCTCACTGTATATACCTCTTTATCTCCGGTTCACTCCTTAGCTCACTACAATCTGGCTTTCATTCCCACCACTTCTCTGGAACCATTTTGGCAAAGATCATCAGGATGACTTCACTGCAAAATCCCATGGACGGTTTCTTCTTTCTCTTACCAGAAATAGCTTTCAACTCTTTAACTTCTTTTAGAAATATAATCTTCCTTTGCTTTCCATGAAACAAACATACTGGGTTCTTGTCCTGCCTTTTAGCTTATCTTACTCTTCTTCACTGGTTCCTCTTCTATCCTCCCCCTTTAAAACCAGTGATTAGCATTTTTGTAGTGTCTCTCTGTGACTTGTACTTTAATCTGTACACTTTCTAATATGGCATACTACTTCAACTCCCATTTACACACTGAAGAATCTTTTCTACCTTGATCTTTGGTCCCCCTCTTGAGTTCAGACCCCTGGATTCAACCACCTGCTGGATATATCTATGTGGCTTTTCAACAGGCAACTCAAACCCAAGTGCCCAAAAATGGGCTATTAGGTGACCCCCATTCCCACCCCACCTGCTCTCCCTCCCGTGGTGTGTTACCTGCCCAAATAATATTTGTGAAATGAAAGAAAGAGGGAGATAAAAGGGGAAAATGGGAAGGTAAGAAGGCCAAATAACCAAAAACCAAACCAGTTGCCGTACAGTCGATTCCGACTCATAGTGACCCTATAGGACAGAAGAGCACTGTCCCATAGGTTTCCAAGGCTGTAAATCTTCATAGAAGCAGACGGCCACATGTTTCTCTTACAGAGTGGCTGGTGGGTTTAAATCACTGACTTTTTGGTTAGCATCTGAGCACTTAATCACTGTGCCACCCAGGCTCCTTACAATGAGAAGGTAGGAAGGCAGAAATTGTGAGTTTAGAGAGTACAATATTAACATTCATTTAACTGTTCTACTGTATTTATTTATGTTTGGGGGGACTGTGGTTTGTGATTTAATTCATGTTTAGGGAAAACTCTGCCCCCCCCCAATTGACATTTACCCTTCCCATTTGGATGTCCCCAAATTGGGTTATACTTTAAAGACTGTAGTTCTAACTACTTGGCTTAATTTACACCAATCAGTCATCCAACTGCCTAGTCTAGTTCCCAGGAATAACTAAAAATTCTCCAGGAACTTAATTCTTATTCCTGAAAAAAAGACCACAAAGATTCAGGACCAGCTTTACTGTATTTATTTTATTTATCAAATACATACTGAACACCAATCATGTGTGTGGCTTATTTGAAGTGTTCTACGTGCACTAAATCATGAGTTTTCACAACCCATATCTCTACAAAGTAGATACTATTATCTTCACCCCCATTTCATAAATGGGGGAAACTGAGGCACCGGGAAGTTAAGAAACATGCCCAAGGTCACACAGGTAAGCAAGAGCCAGAGACTGACTCTAAACTTAGGCAAGTGTGGCTCCAGAATGAAGGCTTTTAACCAGCTGATCACACTAGCTTTCCAGTGGGTAAATAAGTGAATACACATTTAATGTGATTTCATGGGTGCTAGTTGGTTAAGAACTTGGCTGCTAACCAAAAGGTCGGCAGTTCAAATCCACCAGCCACTCCTTTGAAACCGTATGGGGCAGTTCTACTCTGTCCTATAAGGTCACTATGAGTTGGGATTGACTCGATGGCAACAGATTTTTTTGTTTGTTTGTTTTTTAGGGAGACTTCCTGCGTGGTGCAATTGGTTAAGTGCCTGACTACTATCTTAGTCATCTAGCGCTGCTCTGACAGAAAAACCATGAGCGGATGGCTTCAACAAAGAGAAATTTATTCTCGCACAGTCTGGTAGGTTACAAGTCCAAATTTAGGGTATCAGGTCCAGGGGAAGGCTTTCTCTGTCGGCTCTGGAGGAAGGTCCTTGTCATCAGTCTTCCCTTGTTCTGAGAGCATTTCAGCCCAGGAACCTCAGGTCCAAAGAACACGCTGTGCTCCGGGCACTGCTTTCTTGGTGGTATGAGGTCCCCACTCTCTGCTTGCTTCCCTTTCGTTTTTATCCCAGGGAAACTACCTTTATATTGGATCAGGGATGTGATCTTAGTAAGGGTGTTATACAATCCCACCCTAATCCTCTTTAACATAAAATTACAATCACAAAATGGAGGACAACAACACATTACTGGGAATCATGCCCAGCCAAATTGATACTCACATTTTTGGGGGGACATAATTCAATCCATGACAGCTACTAACTGAAATGTTGGTGGTTCAGACTCACCCAGAGGTGCCTTGGAAGAAAAGCCTGGTGATCTCTGTCTGAAAGTTCTCAGCCTTGAAAATCCTACGGGCACAGTTCTACTCTGCAATGCACAGGGATCACCATGAGTCAGAATCACCTTGATGGCAACTGGTTTGTTTGTTTTAGGAAGACTCAGGAGTTTCTGGGTGGTGCAACAAGCTTGGCTGCTGACAGAAAGGATGGAGGTTCAAAATCACCCAGAGGCACCTCAGAAGAAAGGCCTGGCAAACTACTTCAAAAAAACAAGCCATTGGAAACCCTATGGAGCACAGTTCTACTCCGAAACACATGAGGTCACCATGAGTAGGCATGAACACCACTGCAACTGGTTTATTATCTATTTGCTGATGTCGAAAATTCTAGGTCAGAGCCTAATCCCTTTAGTGAAGCACAAGGATCTCTATTCAAATGCAAATACAATCTTATCTGTCCTTTATACCTTAGTAAAAATTGATTTAGCAAGACATTTTGTGACAGCAGATTTTGATGATGGAAGTGTTCAAGGGGACACAAGCTGAGATTATAAAGTAGGAGCATTCTGAAAATGGGGACAGGAGGGAAGGAAGGATTAGGCTGTGACTGGAATCGCAGGCTTGCCTGGACTGGCTACGTAGATTTAGGAGAAAACTCGCAGCGTTCATAGGAAAAACAAACACACACACACACACACACACACACACACACACACAGATGGAGACTTTTGTTTATTCCTTGGAATACTGGGGATTTCAAAATCTGCATCCAAATAAAAAGGTCAATTTGCCACAGTTCAGTAAAAGAATAGAGGTCTCAATTATGGAATACAATGTAGGAGGTTGTGAAATTATTACAAGGAAATCCTTGAATGTATATATTCATCAAGCATTGCTTCCGGAGTGAGTAAACAGTAAATCCTACTCATCTGTAGATTACTATTTCTCAAAACTTATAGTTTCTAAATTTCTTACTTAGAAATTAATTCATGGTACTTTTGCCATCATGGATTTTCTCAAGCAAACTGGAGGGCAGATGGGTGGAGAGGCTGCACTTTTTTTTTTTTTTTTTAATTGTGCTTCAGGTGAAGGCTTACAGAACAAATAGTTTCTCATGAAACAGTTGTACTCATATTGTTTTATGACATTGGTTAACAACCCCACAGCATATCAACCCTTGCCCTTCTCGACCTTTTTTTTTTTGGTGAAAATACACATAGCCAAAGATACACCATTTCAAAAATGTCTACATACACACACAGTTCAGTGACATGGACTACGCTCTTCCAATTCTGCTGCTATTCTCACTTAAGATGAAGGCTTACAGAACAAAATAGTTTATCATTTAACAGTTACTACACGTTACCCTATGACAATGGTTAACAATCTCACACATCAACAATATCCTTACTCGACCTTGGGTTCCCTATCACCAGCTTCCTTGTCCCCTTCTGCCTTCTGGCCCTTGTCACTGGACTCCTGTACCTCATTAGTCCTGTTTGGTTTTACGGGGCTGTCCACTCCCAGGCTGAACGGTGAACCTTGGAGATAACTTCACCACTGAGCTAATAGGGTGTCTGGGGGCCATACTCTCGAGGTTTCTCCAGTCTCCTTTAGGCCAGTAAATCTGGTCTTTTTTTGTGAGTTAGAATTATGCTCTACATCCTTCTCCAGCTCTGTCCAGAACCCTCTGTTGGGATCCTGGTCAGAGCAGTCAGTGGTGGTAGCCGGGCACCATCTAGCTGTACTGGACTCAGTCCGGTGGAGGCCTTGGTAGCTGTGGACAATTAGTCCTTCAGACTAATCTTTTCCTTGTATCCTGTTCTCTTCATTCTCCCTTGCTCCTGAAGGGATGAGACCAGTGGAGTATCTTAGGTGGCCACTCACAGGCTTTTAAGACCCCAGACACTACTCACCAAGGTAGAACGTAGAGCACTGTCTTTATAAGCGGTGTCCTGCCAATTGAGCCATAAGTTCCCCGAGACCATGGTCCCCAGAGCCCTCCACCCAGCAATTCAATCCCACAGAGAGTTTGAATGTGTCTATGGGGCTTCCATGACCTTTCCTTGTACAAGTTGTGCTAGTTTCCCCTGTATTGTATACTCTCTCACCCTTCACCCAAGATACCACTTATCTATTGCCTAGTTAATATTGCCCCCCCAACCCCTCCCATCCCTGGTAACCAACGAAGATTGTTACATTTTTTGTGTGAACTTTTTCATGGGTTTTTACAATAGCGGTCTCATACAATATTTGTCCTTTTGTGATTGACTTATTTCACTCAGCATAATGTCCTCCAGTTTCATCCGTGTTATGATATGGTTCACAGATTCATTGTTGTTCTTTCTCATTGCATAGTACTCCATTGTGTGTATGTACCATGGTTTGTTTATCCATTCATCTGTTGATGGGCATCTAGGTTGTTTCCATCGTTTTGCTATTGTGAACAATGCTGCCGTGAACATAGGTGTGCATATGTCTATTCGAGTGACGACTCTTATTTCTCTAGGATATATTCCTAGGAGTGGAATTGCTGGATCAAATGGCATGTTTATTTCTAGCTTTCTGAGGAAGCGCCATATCATTTTCCAAAATGGTTGTATCATTTTGCATTCCCACCAGCAGTGAGGCTGCATTTTTAACCTCATACTTCCACTAGTATAGAGAAAATGCCCCTGGGTGGCACAAATGATTCAACACCTGGCTACTAACCAAAAGATTGGTGGTTTAAATCCACCCAGAGGCACCTTGGCTGAAAGGCCTGGAGATCTATTTCTGAAAGAGCATTGCCATTGAAAACCCTATGGAGTGCAGTTCTACTCTGACACACGTGGGATCTCCATGAGTGGGAATTGACTCCATGGGAACTGGTTACTGGTTAGTATAGAGGATAAAACTGGAATCTTAAGTTGAACATGCTAGGTATATATATGTGCCTTATTTACTTATGTAAATGATGATGCTTAACTCAGGATAAGATGTTTTTATCAGCATCACATTTGGAGTGAATGGATAGAACTTGCGTCTTGAAAGAGAGAAGGATGGGTCTCCGGGCCAGCACCCTGGGTAGCACACGTACAGCCAGATGGATACCTGTGTGCACTGCCACAATTTACTGCTACATGTAACAACACAACCTTTGCTTGCATTCTTTTACCTTTGCCTCTTTAATTCAGCAATTAAAGCACTTGTAATGCCGAACAAATCAAGCTATGATTTTCTGACAATTATCGTATCTAGATAGAGTAACAATATCAGCGAAGACACATTCACTGAAATACCCATTAGACCACAGACATCAGCTGCATTTGGGATCAAATCAGGCTATTAAACCACAGGCCAGAGCGTCTGTGATTTGCATGAGTAATTAGAAATGATTAATAGAATGCCTTGCTTAATTAAACTTATCTCATAAGGGCACGTCTTGAAAACTTGTGAGCTTGACAATTCATAATCATCCTTGATATGTTGGGTATAATATTTTTTAGCTCCCATAAAGGATTTTTTGACTATTTAACATAGACATGATGTAATGGCACAAGTCACACTGTGTATTAGATAGCTTAGAAATGTAAGAATGCTATAGAACAGTGTGGAAAACACAAAATGATGATGTTTCAGGGAACAGCATAACTAAGAAAGGAATGTGGATTGTCTCAGTGAGCCTAGCTACTAAATGCACCACCCATCTGTCAGTTCATTGTACTCAGGTGGCTTGAATGTTGTTGTGATGCTGGAAGCTACGCCACCAGTGTTTCAAGTACCAGTAGGGCCATCCATGGAGGACAGCCTTCAGCGGAGCTTCCAGACTAAGACATACCAGGAAGAAAGGCCTGGAGATCTATCTAGTTCCTAAAATCAGCCAATGAAAATCCTATGGATCACAATAGAAAATTGTCCCATACAGTGCTGGAAAATAAGCCGTCTAGGTTGGAAGGCACTCAAAATACACAGTGGCTGTAACAATGGACTAGAGCAGGCCAATGATCATGAAGATGGTCCAAGACCAGGCAACATTCCATTCTGTTGTACATGAGGTCACCATGAGTCAGAGACAACTCCACAGCAACTAACAACAAGCCACTAAGTTAACTGTCTACCTCTTTAATATAGGCATAGCAACATTTAAGAATAATAATCAAATCCATAGATAATTGCTTAGTTTTTAGCCCAATTGTTAAGATGAAAAATGAGACAAAATCTATTCAATATCTGCTGAGTTCCAAGCCATAGAGTAAATAGTACCATAAACACAAAAGAGAATTAAGACTAAGTTTGAACTTAAAGGGTTTATAACAGAGTGAGAAAATATATATATATATATATAAATACCCAAATACTTATACCAACTAACTTACTTGTGTTTTTGAAGTCAGGGAAAATGAGATTAGAGCAAAAACTCAAGAGATAAAAGAGATGCTGCAAGACCTAGAGTTTAAATATCTATTAATTGTCTTTTGCTAATTCCTAAGAGGAGCCCTGGTGGGGCTTGGCTGCTAACTGAAAGGTTGGCATCTCAAACCCACCCAGCAGCTCCTCAGAAGAAGGAGCTGACCCTCTGGCCTGTAAAGATTACAGCCTAGAAAACCCTATGGGGCAGTTCTACGCTGTCTCATGAGGTAACTATGAGTCAAAATCAACCCAATTGCACCTCACAACAATGACAACAATTCCTAAGACACACAGTGTCTCACCACCATTTTTCACACTTGCTAATCTGACTCCTCTGGTCTTTCAGAGAGGCCTCCTCTTCACCCACTGTTTTCTGGAGCAGTTCTCTCTCCCCTTTGTCCCTCTCTTCCTGTCAGTTTACTTCTCAAAGTTGTTTTTTTATTCACCTTCCCTACTTCTTATCAGGATGAACGCCTCCACGTGACCCAAAAAACAGACACTTTTGAGGGTTCCAACAATTTTTGAAATCCAAAATATATGTTTAATTTTCAGTGTGTAACACATCAACTTTAAGTTGAAAAATAATAAATTAAAAATAAAACTCTTTCCATAGAGTAGATTTAATAAATGTTCTTTCGACTGAAATAAGGACAGATTGAGGAAAGCAGATCTGAAGGACTGAAGGATGGGCATTGGGAACCATTAGCATCTTCTAAAATAGGCAATGATAAGATTATTAACCATGAAATTGTTGCTTATATGTTTAGTAGGATACCTGACTGCATAACTCTGCTGTAGCTGTGTTTTCTGTACTTGTGCAGAGATCTGAATGTTAGAAAGCTTTCTTTCAGTAAGCAAGAAATCACGGTTCCGGCATGCAGTAATTTGGAGTTCAAGAGCAACTTTAAGACAGCCATCCATGTCCATAAGAGACAGAGTTCAAGTGCTTAGCAAAGGTAACTGCGTTTGCCATGACATAAGGTAGCAGCTTTCACTTCCGACTATTCCAGAAAAGCACGTTACTTCAGAGGTTATTTTCGCGCAAAGAGGATGGAATAAAATAGTCAGTAAAATAAGTCATTTGAATAACAGTGAGGCATTTGTTCAGATCCAGGGTTTATATTGTCAGTTCAAACAACTAATATGCTGACAGTAGTCATTCAAATGGTTCATGATGAAGTATGTTTTGAACAGGACATACCTACGTTGGGTTTAATCCATTTTTCTCATGAATGGTGCCAGGCTTCAGTGGTGAATCTTCCTTTCCTCTTTTACCCACCCAGATATGACTTTAACAGTGCACTGGAACTTCACATAACATAAATAAGCAAGCATATTTTAAACCTCTTTTTGTGGAAAGTGTGTAAGGACAAAGCTCCTCATCTCAAGAAGTTTTTAAATTATATTTGAGAAGATAAATAGAACATAGATAATCAGAACAAGAAAGCATAATGTAATAATTACAGTAAGAGAAGACATTTAATCTAATAATTATAGTGTTTTTCTGCATTTTGCTACAGGATATGTATTCTGGCATTATTATAAATATTAATCTCTGTCCAAGTACATGCAAGAGGTCTGCATTCCTAAACCTAACAGACTTCCTATGGAACACTAAGAAGCTCATAAAAATGCCCAAAGCCTCTGAGCACAGATTTTTGGTTAAGACTCCTTGATAACTAGGTCCTTCTTATTTTTAGATCTCCTATTGTGCTTATACGTAATAAGGGCTCATAACCACTTGTGTTCAGATGAGTTGAGTGAGCTGGTGTTTAGAATTAGCTATGTCTCCAACTAGTATGGGCATATCCTTGATTGTGCACATGTGCAAGGATATAAAAGTAAAATGGGTCATTGAGCACAAATATTTAGGATCTCACTATGGAAAGCTAGAGGGTTTACGTGCAGAGGAAGGAATATAGACTACTGCTCCAAGGACCCTTGATGACTGATTTATGGATAGTCAAGGGAGAGCCAGTTCAGATCCATAACAGAGAGTACAGAGGAAAGAGCTTCTACAAGTGTTATGGTCTTGGGTCTGCCATTAATTAGTGGTGTGACCTTGGATAAGTTCCTCAACCTTTGTGAACTCTAAAATTCTCATCTGTAAAATAAAATGAGCCAAGATTTGAATGAGATTATTTCTAAGACCTCTTAAAGTTCCAAAATTCTAGAACAGCATTTTCTGAAATATGTTCTGGAAGAATTTAATAAATGTTCTGTGAAAATGTATTTTATGACAGTAAGAATACAAAATGCTTGGATGAAACAAAAATTGTTATTTTGCTTTGTTTTGAGTAATTGGACTTTTTAATGGCTTTAATATACTAACATGCATTTTGTGACCCTGATAGGTCTTATCAAGCTTTTTTGACTATGGAACTTTTAATTTTTATATAAAACCTATGAACAACTAAAGGTATGCTTATATTCCACAAGATCGAGCTTGGGAACTATATCTTTAGGAGTCTGAACATTTCTTGATAGAACTTGATAGAACTCATCCAGCAACTAATATTGTAGCTAATTCAATACATCCTTCTATATGAAAGGGAGCTCTGGTAGCACACTGATTAAGCACTCAGCTGTTAACCCGAAGATCAGTTGTTTGAACCCACCAGCTGCTCTGTGGAAGAAAGATGTGGCAGTCTGCTTCTGTAAAGATTATATCTTTGGATACCCTATGGGGCTATTTTGCTCTGTACTGTATGGTCGTTATAAATTGGAAACGACAACAGTGGGCTTGGTTTTTTTTTTTTTTTTTATATGAAAAGCTCTTTCAAATACCTTACTCAGTCATGGCAACAGATTGGTGACGTAAATATTAATTCATATTAAAGGTGAAGAAACTGAGCTCTGAGGGTTCACATGATTTGCCCACGGTCACAGAGTTAAGGAGTAAGACTGAAATTATAAGTCAATATTCCAAGTCTACGGTCCTTTCTACTTTCACAACCACCAAAGCTACTCTTCAGGATTCCAAGGTGGCTTTCTCTGTGTGCTGTGGCATTCTGCAGGGGTCAGTGGTTACAAGGAGCCCTGGTGGCACAGTGGTTAAGAGCTCAGCTGCAAACTGAAAGGTAGGCAGTTCAAATCTACCAGCTGCTTCTTGGAAACCCTATGGGGCAGTTCCACTCTATCCTATAGGGTCACTTTGAATTGGAATCGACTCGACAACAACAGGTAGTTCTTTTGAGGCCACTCAAAGGAGAATAGTAACTACCGTTCATGAACAAAAATATGGGAGCCACAGCTCTATAATATGTGATAGTGCAAGCACTCAGGGGGATACCTGGGGTAAGGTCTTCCTGGAATAACTCCTGGTGATTCCATACACATCATATTTTAAGAAAAGACTATGTTATGCCAATTGACCTAGATATCCCTCGAGACCATGGTCCTCAGCCCTCAGCCCCAGTAACTCGGTCCCTCAAGGTGTTTGGGTGTGCCTAGGAAGCTTCTATGACTTTGCCTTGGTCAAGTTGTGCTGACATCCCCGTATTGTATGTTGTCTTTCCTTTCACCAAAGTTAACACTTGTCTGCCATCTAGTTAGTGATTTCCTCTCTCCATCTGAACCCTCACTCGTAACCATCAAAGATTGTTTCGTTTTTTTTTTTTTTTTCTGTGCATAAACATTTTCTTGGGTTTTTATAATAGTAGTTTCATATAATATTTGTCCTTTTGTGATGGACTTATCTCACTCAACATAATGCCTTCCAGATTCATTTATGTTGTGAGATGAATCACAGATTCATAACTGTTCTTTACTGTTGCATAGTGTTATACTGTGTTTATGTACCATAATTTGTTTATCCATTCATCTACTGATGGGCATTTAGGTTGTTTCCATCTTTTTGCTATTGTGAATAATGCTGCAATGAACATGGGTGTGTATATGTATATTCATGTGACAGCTCTTCTTTCTCTAGGATTTATTCGTAGGAGTGGGACTGCTGGATTGTATGGTATTTCTATTTCTAGCATTTTAAGGAGGTGCCATACTGTTTTCCCTAGTGGTTGCACCATTTTACATTCCCACCAGCAGTACATAAGAGTTCCAGTCTCCCCACAACCTCTCCAGAATTTGTTATTTTCTGTTTTTTTTGATTAGTGCCAGTAATGTCGGGGTGAGATGGTATCTCCTTGAGGTTTTGATTTGCGTTTCTCTAACAGCTGATGATCTCGAGTATGTCCTCATGTGTCTGTTAGCAGCCTGAATGTCTTCTCTGGTGAAGTGTCTGTAAATGTCTGTTGCCCATTTTTTTAAATGGACTATTTGTCTTTTTGTTATTGAGGTGTTGAAGTATTTTATAGATTTTAGAGATCAGAAGTTTATTGGATATATCATAGTCAAATTTTTTTTTTCCAGTCTGTAGGTTCTCTTTTTACACTTTTGGTGAAGTCTTTTGATGAGCGTAAGTGTTTAATTTTTAGGAGCTCCCAGTTATCTAGTTTATCTTCTGGTGTTTGTACATTTTTAGTTATGGTTTCTATTCTCTTTATGCCCTTAACATTGTCCCTGTCTTTTCTTCCATGATCTTTATGGATAGTGAGATTTTGGCTTGCTTGCTTTAGACACTTCATCAGGAAAGACCAACTTCTAGAAAAGAACATCATGGTCAGTAAAGGATTGGTGAAGGTGAGGTAGTCCCTTGGTGAGATGAACTGACACAGTGGCTGAAGCAATGGACTTAAGCAGAGCAACAATCGTGAGAATGGTGCAGGACCTGGCAACACCTCCTCCTGTTATACATAAGGTCACCATATGTCGGAGTCAGCTTGATGGCAACTAACAAGAATAATCAAAGCAATATGAAATTAATGTCCAATGATACGTTAGCAGCTTCCTGTTTGCTCAGGATTCAAAGATAGTTACCACACAATTCTCTTGTTGCTTAGCCTATGTCATATCCCTTGAGAACTTGACTGAGCAGTCAGTCTGGTTCCCTGATTTCTGGGTAAAGAGTAGGACAGACCTCAGTGAGCACAGATTTCTAATGGATCAAAAAGAATTAGAGATAAAGAGAGCAGACAAAAGGAAAAAAAAAAAAAAAAGACTCAGCCATAGCTGGGTAAAAAAACTTACTGACAAACCTACAAAAGATTTACTGTCCCATACTTAACAATTAGTTCATCAAGGGACAAGAGGGCTCCACATCGATTTTCCCCAAACTTAGGTTCTACTCTCAAATAAATTATTTTAAAAGAAAGCAATGAAATAATAGCCTATTCAGCATCTTTTCAAAATAAGAAATTAAAACATCTTTAAATTCTGTAACTGAACAATAGCTCTAAGGCTACCATTTTGCTGTGACAAATGCCATCACCAAACTTCAGGCGATCGGCCTTAATTGGCTGCACTGTATTTCCCACCTGAAACATTGCATCCTTTCTCCCAACAGTCACATAACAAAAACATGATGGAGGTGATTAGACTAGGGAAGGAACAAAACAACTAAGAGGATTCAGGCAATGTTCCCTGACTCACCCTCCCTATTTGTAAACTAGGACTAGTTATTTTTATTCATTAGTGAGCTGCAATCTTGGTACACAAAATCCTCTAATAAATTGCAATTAAATGGGATCTATTCCAGGGAAGGAAGCTCCTGAAGAAGTTTTTGTGATGGTTTTCCATGCTGACCCTTGCTAAAAGTGCTATGAATTTTCCAGAACTGACCCTTGATAAAAGTGTTGTGAACTTAAAAAAAAAAAAAAACCCTAGAAAAAAAGATCAGATAATGCCATGTGATCACTGACTGCAATGCCCAGTGACACACTAAGCAGTGGTTCTGACCTCAGGCCAACTTACCCAGAGAGAGCATCTTACAGATGATAGAGAAATGAACTAAAACGGGAAGTCCAGAGTTCTACTGTGGGCTCTGTCACAGTAGCTGTGTGAGGCTTGGGCAACAAACCTAACCTTTCTAAGCTCGACTCCTCAGCTGGGGCTGGGGCTCTTGTCTTGCAGGCTTCACAGGGTTGTAAAGAGGATCACACAAGAAAAATGTTGGAAAGTGCAAAAATGCTATAGAAATAGGCACACAGAGCACCTAGTCTGTACGATATGTTTGACTCTTTGTCTATCTCTGTAAAATTCACCTTCTCCATGGTGACATCTGAGACTCTTTTATTTATAGAAAGGCTGAATAGACTAAGACTTACACCAGGGCGGTGACCTGCTACGCATGTGCATGCCTGCAAAAGATTACTGAGCAGCTGCTATGAGGTATCCTCACAGCTTCCTCAGTAGAATCACCAGACTCTACACTGCTGTGACACTCAACGCATTCAGTTTTGTTATATTTTCTACCCTGTAGCTGTCATCTTCCTACTTTCATGTGTGGGTGAGACCAATGCAAACATACACATGGTAAACACATTGAACAAAAGTGAAATGTGGAAAGAAATAGGAGAGAATTCAGAGCAGAAGATCTGTCACTGAGAGTGTGGTATTCTGTCATTAGATCAAGGTTGAAGTCATGGAACACATTTTGTGATGCCCTGGTGGCTGGAACCATACAGATGGACATTAGGAAACTGCACAAGATTTAAATGGGATCAAGTCCTTAAACACTTAGGCACCATATCCTTATGCACCCTAATAAAGCTGGACTACCTCATGTACCTTTTCAGCGAGGCTGGAGTCAAATAGTATCTAAGAAACATTGAAAAGACATTTTAATAATTATTAAAATATTTCCAGTGGTGCCAAGAGAGAATTTCAGTGCATTAGCCAGAAGACCTCCACAAGGCCCTTTTGTCCTATCCAGCCTCCCAAAGTCCTCCTTGTAGCTTCGCAAAATAATCAAACTTAACACCCTTGTGTCTTTTCCTCCACACCCAAAAGTCTAGCCCCAGTCAATCTGTTTTACTGATTCATCCCTCCAGTCTTGGCCCTCTAGGCCCTCTTACAGAGCATTTCATGACGTTTTCAATTTTTTAAATCAAAATATTCTTTCTTATATCTTTTTAATTCTTATGTTCAGCCCATCACCTCAGTTAGGTAACAAACAAAACAAACAAACATCACACCCAGTAGGTTATTGCTCCAGTGACGAAGGTTTTTTTTTTTTTTTTTTCCGTTGTACGACACTGTGTGGATGTGAGAGGAAAGAAAGTTGTAAATACGTTTATGTATCTATATCTATGTATATATATATGTATATTTTTTAATTTGCAGCTACATAATGGGCAGGTGGGAAAATGTTTGAAAACAGAAGACGGATCCCTTTTGAAATATAACCACAAGTATATATATATATGTATTGTTGAAATACATTGAACACAATTTCTAAGTCAATCGATTTGTTTTAGAGACGAGGAGACTGAGGTCCTAGGAAATACTGCGGAGGTTCACCATGCTTGGTTATGGTAGAGCAAACTATTGATTCTTCTTCATTCATGAGTAATAAAAAGTCAGCTAAAATAAGTGTATGCATGCAGGCACCCACACGCATACAGTAATAAGATAGTGTTGAATGCTTGCTCTTTGCAGTTTATAAGGAAGTTGTTATAGCTGGAATAATTCCTGCTAAAGACAATTTATTCTGGCTTACTCTAAAGGCCATCTCTATGATTTTTTTTGTCTCCATCTTTACAAGATCCCAATTTCTGTAGACTAAGATGCCAATGACTTGCACATATATTTAAAAATATTATAAGCAATTAATACGTTTGATTCCATGTTTAGAAAATATTTTCCCTTCAGGTAATTTTGAATAACATTTTATGTAGTTATGCTTTCACTTTTCTCATTTTTCTCTGCAACAGAAGTTCTGGCTTCTTATTAATTGGGTCAGTAAGCAATCACTAATGAAAATAAACAAAAAGTCCTCATTAAAAATCATCCTTGTTCATGAATTTTTAGAACCTGAGTTTCCCTTAATCTTAGCAGTACATAGTAGCATGTTTCTGGAATGTACTTTCCTGTCCTATGGCTAAAAGTGACATTTGCTTGGTCCCTGGGTCGTGGTCTCTGTTCTGGTTCATTCCAATTAGTCAGCAACACAATCCCTCGATGCTCTGCTCCAGTGATTTCTGGGAAGCAGGACAGAAAACAGCTGGGGTCTGATGCAAACTGGAAACAAGGCACTGAATTATTAGTTAGTAGTAATCTCCCTCTCTTTCTACCTTACCCTATCTCCACCTGCCAGGAGCCTATTTGGAGTTTTTACAGGATAAGATAATTAAGAACTAGTTTCCCTCCCAGATATGCCCATCAGTCACATGAACCAGGAGGATGTATGTTTTCAGAACAGAGAAGAGGTTTTCAAATAATTTATCTGGCAAGAGTCTGAGAGGTTTCTGGAAATCTGGTGATTTCCAGAGACTTACAGGACAAAAAAGATGCAACTTGGAACCAGAAAGAAAAAAAAAAGATCTTTATTTTTCAGAGACCCACGAGAGGCTCATCCTAGCGCTGTTTCTGGAATATAGAAGGTGCTCAATAATTGCTTGTGAAATGAAGTGGTGCTATCTGGTGGTTGTAAAGTAGGGGAGCAAAAAAGTATTGGGGTAGGTGTCTCAGGTCTAAGAGTGGAGCCAGTTGTCTCAATGGGAATTCAGGAGGGAATGCTGAAGGTCACCTGAGGACATAATGACAAACTAAGGATTTATAGCCTGATCTATTTTCTCCAGAACCCATGTTCTTTTCCCTAAACCATATTACTGCCAAGGCATTCCTAGATCACCACCCGTGCAAGTATTCATGGAACTCAGAAAGAAGAACAAAGCATTTGATGTTAGCACTTTGACTTAATGGGCTCATTGCTGCTTGAGAATCACCATGAACAGGAAATTAGGAGCTCCCGTCCAAGGCTTCTGTTCTGGTTCCGCAAGGAACCAGCTGAGTAAGTCACTTCATCCCTTTAGGCTTTATCTATAAGATGAGTGAGTTGGGTTAAATGGATTTTTGGGATGCTTAGGCCTTAAAAAATTATTTTCTGCATCTGAAGGGAAGGTTTGTGAAAGAAAAGGAGAACCAGACATTGTCTTAAAACTCTTTCACAGAGTTTGACTTAATCCTATTATTAGCACTATAAAGAATGTATTATTGTCCCCATTCCCCCACCTTTTAAATAGGAAACCCAAGTATTATAATCACTGTAGAACATGTTCAAGGTCACACAGCTAGCATATGACAAAACTGGGAATCCAACCTAGAGCATACTTATAGTTGCAAATTTTATAGGCAGATTAACGGAAAGCAGCCTCAGTCTCATCCTGAAAACAACAATGAAGGGTTGATCACTTCAGATTGCATCCTGGTGCTTAAAATAGAAAAGAGACATGAATTGTCATGAAATGATTATTTCTTCCTTGAACCAAATGTAACTAAGTAAGAACTGCAGTCAAAACCTGAGAAAAATCTCTATAAGGTCTTGGAATCATCATTGGGTTTATAATATAATGGTGCTAAGACTCCATTAACCCCTGCTCTTCTTTCAATCAACAAAGCTTTGTATTGAGACATCCAGCGTGGACTGAATGCTGAATGGAGAACTCTGTCACTCATCTTAAAATCCTTGTAGCATGTGCAGGAAATAATACATATGGCTTGTGCCCATGAAAATATAAATAGGCAAGGAAGGTCATTAACTGGCCTAAACTAGAAAATAAGACAGAATTATAAATGTACACACTTTCTTGTAAATATCCAGATTCTCTCTTTCTATCTGTCTCTGTATATATGTTTTCATCTATTTTTAAGATTACCAAATGACTGAACATTGGGTAAGAAAACGTCAGGGTCAATAAGCACATAATGTTTTTCATGTGCTAAACCCGAGGAAATTCATCTCAGGTTGTCCAAGAGGAAGGTGAAAAGGTAATTTCTGCATTGGGTCATAGATGTCTAGTCATTTCCCTGTACACACACGCAAACACATGCATACACACCAGAATCATAGAGAAATGAATACATTTTCACATTAAAATTTACGTGTTAGGGCTATTTAATGTCACTCAGTGGATACTGATAGTTATTACAGCTTTCTGTACATTAATATACATTAAAAAAACAAAAAAACCTGTTGCCATCAATTCATTTCCAACTCATAGTGATCCTATAGGACAGAGTAGAACTGCCCCATAGGGTTTCCAAGAAGTGGCTGGATTCGAACTGCTGACCTATTGGTTAGCAGCTTGAACTCTTAACAACTGTGCCACCAAGGCTCCTTAATACACACACACATATTCATATAGATATACACAAACATATTTACATATGTACCAGTTTATCTATCTGTAAGGAGCCCTGGTGCACAGTGGTTAAGCTCTTGGCTGCTAACTGAAAGGTCGGTGGTTTGAACCCACCAGCTGCTCCGTGGGAGAAAGATGTGGCAGTCTGCTTCCCTAAGGATTACATTCTTGGAAACCCTGTGGAGGAAGTTCTACTCTGTCCTATAAGGTTGCTGTGAGTCAGAATCAACTTAATGGCAGTGGGTTTTTCTTTCTTTTTTTTTTTTTTTTTTTGTTTATCTGTTTATCTATCCATTAGGTAAATTTCTTCCAGCAATAAGATAACTAAACTAAAGAGACTGACGTAAGTCCTTCATGTTTTACACGGAAATGTTATTTGGGACCTTGAACTCCCAAAAAGTGAGTAATATGTCTGTCAGACATTGAATTAATCAAAATCACAAATGAACAGGTGCTGTGTGTGTACAGCTGTGATAGACACTCGCATGAAACATTCATCACTGCACAGTGTCCGGAAGGCTTCTCCTTAGATGAGGAAAGCATTAGAAATGTGGGGTGAAACATCTCAAGAAATGCGGATGGGCTCTTATTCTCTGTAGGGATTTTGAGATCTTTCCCAACAGTAAAATTCAGTATTCTTCCCATTTCTTGGAAAACAGCAAGAATATTATGTCTATTCAATCTTTTACTTTCTTTTGAGAATAGAAACACTGTGGTCTTGAATCTGGGCTTCACCCAATGAAGAAAATATGACCTCATATGGATTGAGAGAATAAAAAGATACATATTTTATAGACACAAGATGGTACAGGTTGTCACATTGCTTTGGGGAGTTGTACCCAGTTATTGAGTCTTGTTAAAATTTTTAAAGAGACTCAGACCATGTCAGGGTCCATCACTTTTAGGGGACTTGTTTTGTTTCTTTGGCTGGTACAGTCATTTTTGTTACCTTTTTTCCTTCATTTCTCTCTCTCTCTCTTTTTCTGGCATCCTATAGGCCTTGATTGTAGCACCAGTTCTTATTATAACTCAGTACTGAGTTTTTTGTCTTTTTGTTTTTGACCAAATAGCTAAGCATTCGCTCCATGAAGAATACTGTGCTTCGTGCTGTCATTCACTGCCCCCAATATCTATCCGCCCAAGGAGGAGGAGTATTTTCATGATTTTTTCCATTAATTCTCAGCCATCTGGTCATTGTAAGAATGCCGCTTTACTGACCAGTAGTCCATAGATGGATAAATGTCAGTCACAGTCATCTTTCAGTTGAAGAGGAGGGCCTAGAACTTCTCATAACAGTGAGTGTGAAATGGTTAATTAGCAACACCTCCCACGTTGCTGAAAAAGTTATCTTCAATGTTATTACTTTTCATCTTAGACTTCATCAAGGCAATATGTCTCTTCACCAAAGAGAAAGAGTAAGAGCCTTCCTTTTGCTATGACTGGAAACCCTGGTGGCATAGTGGTTAAGAGCTACGGCTGCTTAACCAAAAGATTGGCAGTTAAAATCCACTAGGTACTCCTTGGAAACTCTATGGGGCAGTTCTGCTCTGAACTATAGGATCGCTGTGAGTTGGACTCGACTCAGTGGGAATGGGTTGTTTTGCTATTATTAACACAGGTCAAGGAGAGAGCATCAGATCCAAGCAAATAGAAAAAAGGAAATCATTTCTGGTGTTACAATAAATCATGGTATACAGCCTGCAGGTAGAAGCCCAGGGGGCAAAGGTAGGTTCCACTGCTTTCTGTCTGCCTGCAAAAACTACTTATGCTGTTTAAGCTCCAATTTTCTTAGCTTGAAAAAATGGGATAAAATATTCACTTCTTAGAATTGTCATGAAGAGTGAATGAGAAAAAGTATGTAAAATGCAATGAAGTCGCTGGCACTTAGTAAACCTTCAGTGACTGTCAATTCCCTTCTCCTTATTCCAAGCACATTTGAGACTGAGGAAAGCTGATAATTTGGGTAGATTTCTGGGAATGAAAAGATGAAGAGTCATGTACAAATAATAAAATTTCTACCTGTCATAATAAAAAAAAAAAAAAATGGCACAAGAACTCAGTGAGACACATAGAAGATCAGTGGAATAAGGTAATACAAGGTGATGAAAATAAATGATCTGGTTGAGAATTATCACCAGGATTTTAAGGAGGAAGAAATAGAGATCAGTATTTCCACAGAATAAGAGTCTGAAAGACAGTATACCAAAATGGTTAGGCACATAGGCTAGGAAGTCAGGCTGCCTGGGTTTGAATCCAAACACTACCACTTGTTAGCTGTGTGACCTAGAACAAGTTTTTTAATGTCTCTGTGCCTCAATTTCATTACCTATTAAGGGGAAATAATATTAGATGTGTTCCTGGGACATAGTAAATATTATTCAACAGTGCTAGTTAGTGTGTGTGTATGTGCACTCAAGTTGGTATTTATATATACATACATACACATATATACATCTATATATACACACACACATATATATATATTTGCCATTTTGGAGTATGTTTCCATCTTTTCTGAATAAATCTGTTAGTTTTTTTCCCTAAAATCCCATGAACCCTTGCAGATATTTCTAAACATAGACACCTGGGCTTGGTAGACCACACCTGACTAGTTCAGAAATGATATGTAACCCAGAAATGAGAAAACAAATGGTATCATCCCCTAAAGCGGTAGTTAGGCCAATTGCTTCAGATTCACCTGCCATGCTTGTTTAAAATAAAGATCCCCGGATCCTATCATTAAGAGGATCATACACTTTATTGTTTAGACCTGTATGTTTTTGAGAGTGAAGTGGATTGCTATAAATACTCTTGGTGGCTGACAAAAATAAACTGCATTATCCCAGGCAAAATAGAACATAGGGTCACCCTACCAATCCCGGATATATAGGGTCTTTAGGACTGAGCCCCAGGAATTTTCATTTCTATAAAGTTTTCAAGATGATGCTTTTGCAGTGTAGACTTTGAGAAAGGCTGTTTTAAATTGTGTTAACAAGATTTAATTACTCCAGGCTTTGTGGACTTTATATCAAACCTCCATTTCCTGAGCATATTTCTCTGTGGTGAGGAAGAAAGGAAAAAAGCAAGAAAGGGACCTGCAAAAAACTTCCTTCCTTTTGTATTCTGTAATCTACAAAGTAGGTGTACAGATCCTTGTCTGCTCTTGAAATTGAGCAAACCCCATATGATTATGGTAAAGCCACTTCTCTCTTGGCTACAAAAGTAGCACTTTACCCCTACAAACTACCTAAAAGACTGATTCTAGGGAGGAGGGTGTAATGAGGCAGTGATTATCCAACGTCCCTTAAGGGATCAGCGAACTTAACCCAGCATGCTCTCGTCCCTGTTGTTCTCGGCAGTCACCACCAGAAGCACGAGCCCCCCAGAAACTATTAGTGCATGGACTCTTACTCTCGCAGAGCTCTGCACAGCCCTTAATCTGACTAAACTCCTGTTCCTTCTCAGCTCTCCCCCAACGCCCTTCAACTGCCCTCTAAAGCACATGGCCTCTGCTCAGAAATTCCCCTTTACCCTCAAGCTCTTCTCTGAACATGCTCTTCCCAAACTGCCCTAATGCCTGATATTTCCTGAGACCAGAGATGTCTCTATCGCCATCTCAAGGCAGAGCCTTTTTTTTTGTTTTTGTTTTTTCCATTCCCCTGCACCCCTGAAGATATGGCCTGGGGATGGGGTAGGCTTCTTTTGTGCCTTTCACTGCCACTTGCCGCCCATTTCTCTTTCTTTGTCCCTCAATAACAAGAGCACTTTTGAGGACTGTCACAACATCACAGCATCTACTACTGTTTCCTGTTTAAATCATCTACTGACCTCATGATCATCCCCTTCTTTCATTAAAAATATTTAGAAGGTGACTCACTGTCTTCAAAAGGACTTTAATTACTGCTATATTCACCATACAGGTAGACAGGCCAATACCTTGCACTATCAATTTATAGGTGTTCTCACTTCCAGTGATTCTTTCCCTAGTCTCAGCCAACCACTCCAATGGTATTCAGTAGACATTGTTATCACCAACTCCCATATCTTGATTTTAATCAATCCAATCTCTGTCCCCATTTCCTATTATTCAAAGTCACTCATTATTGCTTCCAAACTCCTTTAATTCTTTGAACCCAGTGAAACTGCCAATCCATTAATTGCACCTGTTTACTTTCGAGCTTCCTCATCCTCCTCACATTTTCACTTCCTCTTAACCTGATATAGGTGCTATGATTCATCACTACAAGCAATCACTTGCAAACGTCATTAATTCAACATTTGCTTTCCTCCAACATGCCAAAACCCTGGTTGGTAACACCCATTTTTCCTTTTTATTGTACTACCGTATGTGAATTGCTTAAACAGCGTGAGTAAAACAACGAACTCCTATGACTGGACCTACTGTAAATTTGGATCATATTTTTAAAGTGGAACTTCAGCACTGCCAGTCAGGCTATGATGCTTCACTTGTCTGTTTATTCTTTCTTTTTGTTTTAAGAGGACTGTTTTATACCTTTTATTTTCTCATCAAATATCCCGTAAAATGTACTCTTACTTCATTATCAACCGATGACCTCCATGTTTATTTAATTGAGAAAATAGAAGCATTCTAAATGCAATAATCCTCACTTGTCTTCCATCAAATCTACCAACCTGTCTGCATGTCGATCAATATATCTGCCTTCTTTCCTGTTAGAAGGGATCAACTCGTGCTGCGCAATTCAAGGCCAACCCCTGCACTTGTGCGCTGAAGGCCATTGCCCTCCACCTGCTCAAGGATTTCACTTTGCACTGCCTGTCTCTCTCCCACGTCATCAATTTACCCCTCTATACCAGATCATTGTTACCAGCATGTTAACATGTGGTAACATCTTCCATCACATAAAAGCAAAACCCTCCCTTGACCCAGTGTCCTCCTTTAGCATCTGTCCCATTTCTTGGCTATTTTTTTTTTTTTCAAGCAATCTCCTCAAAATGTTTTCTGCCTACACTTTATCATCTATCATTCTCTTCTCATCATATTCTAATCTAGATTTTGTACCTACCATTTTATGGAAACCACTATTTCCAAACTAACAATGATTTCCACCTAATTAAATTCAGCAGTCAATTATCTGTGTTCATCTTATTCTATTTTCAGCAGCATTTGATAGAGCAAAAATACCTTTTTTCGCTTGGCTTCTAAGATACCACATTCCTCTTCACCACCATCCCCCCTACCTTAGTGGTAGCTCTTTCTTGGTTTTCTTTGGTGGAGTCTCTTCCTGACCTCTAAATTTTAGAATTCTCCCAAACTCACAGCTTATACCTCTTCTCTTCCCTATTCACTCTCTCCCTAGGTGATCTTGTCCAGACCCATGACTTTAAATATCATCCATATACATACTGAAATATGTATGTATTTATTGATAAAATGATATGATGCCTGGCATTCATTCCAAAATAATACTCAAGAGAGAAAAGAGAGAGAGGTATGGATGAATCAAGATTGGCAATGAGCTGATAATTAGTAAAGCTGAGTGACAGATAATACGGGTTTTTTTGTAGTATTCTGTTTTGAATGCTTAAGATTTTTCATAATTAAACATTTGTAATGTCATCTTTATAATGACTTCTGAATTTATTACTCTAGTTCCAATACTTTTCAAGTTCCAGGCATAGATTCAATCCCCTACTCAGGATCTCCCCTTGGAATTCTAAGAGTGGTAAAAATTAATATGCCCAAACAGAACTCTCAATATCCTTTTGCCTTCAAATCTATTCTTCCTTGTGATCCCCATCTTAGCAATGTCATTATCATACTTCCTTGCTCAGACCCCATACTTACCATCATTGATTTCTTTTTATTCCCTCACAAACTGCAGCCTATATCTATCAGCAAGACTTGCTGGTTTACCTTTCAAAGTGTATGGAATTTGGTCACTTTGCACCAACTCTAGAGGTAGTACCCTCAGTCAAGCTGCCATCATTTTTCACCTGAAGTACTTCAGTAGGCTACTAACTCATCTTGCTTTGTCTACTACCCTCAAAGAGTCTATGCTCGATATGGTAACCCTGAACACCTTTTAAATCAGTATATGTCACTGTTTTGATGAATACTTTTAATGGCCTTTTTTCCAATTTTTATGAACAGCCAGAATCCATACAATGGCCGACCAGATCCTGTGTGGTCTGTTTTCTGCTTACTTCTCCAAACTCATTTGCTGTAAATGTTCCTCCCACTTACCTACACCTGCTAAAATGGTCTCCTTATTTTCTTCAAATATGTCTGGTTCATTCCCACCTCAAAGTGTTTGTACGTGCCTTTTCTCCTATCTACAACGTTCCTCCCCTAGACCTGCCCCAAATCAGTTCCCTGCTTTCTTTTTCTTCCTGGCACTGTTAGCTACTTACATTTACATCCTATCTATATGACTTTACTTATTGATTTTCTTTCCTCAACTATGATGGAAATTGTATGAGGGTCATCTTTAACTATTGTATCTCCAGGGCCTAGATCAGGGCCTAAAGTTGGATAGATAACGAACAAGGAAAAAAACAAAAAAAGTGAGTAGATGAAATAAATGAATGCAGGAGTCTGCTGTGCATTTTCACATAAAAGTGATCTGTAGGTGCCTGTGAAGTTAGGAAACTGCTGCTAGGAAAACAGAGTTTCTCTGTGAACCTTCCCGAACGTAGCTTCCTTGTTGCTGTTCTTAGACGCTGTCGAGTCAGATCTGACTCATAGTGACCCTGGTCCTGCACTATCCGCATAGTCGTTGTTATGTTTGAGCCCATTGTTGCAGCCACTGTGTCAATGTATCTCTTGAGGGTCTTCCTCTGTTTGGCTGACCCTCTACTTTACCAAGCATGACATATGACTCCAGGGACTGTCCCTCCTGACAACATGTCCGAAGTACGTGAGACAAAGTCTTTCCAGTCTTGCTTCTAAGGAACATTCTGGCTGTACTTCTCCTAAGATGGACTGGTTTGTTCTTCAGGCAGTCCACGGTATATTTATCATTCTTTGCCAACACCATAATTCAAAGGCATTGTTCTTCTTTTTAGGTATTCCTTATTCATTGTCCAGCTTTCCCATGCATGTGAAGCAGCTGAATGGCATTAGATGATAATACTAGTGTAGTTTTAAGCCTGTTTAATTCAACGGGGTCTAAACAACTCCACAAAATCAGCCCAGTAACACTGTGAGATAGTTGACCCCAGTTGCAGCAGGGAATTCTCCAGGGGAAATCAGTCTATGCTTCCTAATCTGCGTCTGCTCTCCTGACAGTTCCCTTTACCTACAAACACTCAATCTCCTAATTCTGAAATTAAAAAAACATGCAGATTGCCACAGGGGAGACCAAGCAATCAACAGAGTACCTTTTTAGTAATTCAGTATTAATGAACCTTTTACTTTGAGCGGTATTTTAAGAGTAGGAATCTCTACTTCTCTGCACAGGCCCTTTCTCTAAATGACTTGCAACCCCAGGCAACTTGTGGACACTGGATTTAATCAATCCTCAGACACAGGTCTTTTTAGCCAAGGGTAAAGTGAAGTTCAATTGCAATTTGGCTCTCCCAAGCAGTCCCTATGTTTCCATCATTCTGAGCTTTTTGCCCCAGTCTTCCTGGATATAAAAGTGGAAACTTATTTCTAACTTTCTTCCTAATAGATGGTCTTTTACTCCTTTCATGAGATCAGCATTATATACTTTTAGACCAAGAAGAAACTCTTAGGACAATATGGGCACTTTATGCACTTGAAATAGTATATTCATTTGCAGTGAACTTCAGGAAGATTTGTGTTCTCCATGTGTGCTTACAAATACTTTCTTTGGGGTTTTGAGGCACTGACCCCTGGCTTGAGTGTAATTCATCCAGAAAATAATTGGAACAAGGAAAATTATGCTTTTATTCCTACAATATAACAACGAAAATCAGTTCAATAGCTAATTTCCTACTGAAGTATCAGAATGCAAGGAATTTATCTGCACACCTTTTCTTCTCCCTTTCTTTTCTTTTACTCCCACCTGCCTGAATTGTATCTGTGCTTATGTGATACACCAATGAAGTAGTTTATGGAGCCCAACCATTTGTGCCTTTTTGTCCCTCAAATGTATAAAACCATAATCCATATGCATAAATTCACAATTCATGTGCTTATAGCTGCTTATAGCTCTATTAAGATAGTAAATTTTCCAATGCAATTAAACTATGAGATAAAGAGATAATTGCAATTTCAGACTATCATAAATACTCAGGCCCTTACAGCTATGCAGGAGCTGTGGTGGCGCAGTGGTTAAGCACTCGGCTGCTCACCGAAAGGTCGCGGTTTGAACAAACCAGCTGCTCCGCAGGAGAAAGATGTGACAGTCTGCTTCCATAAAGATTCTATCCTTGCAAACCGTATGAGGTAGTTCTCTTCTGTCCTGTCCTGTAGGGTTGCTATGAGTTGGAATCGACTCGGCAGTAGTGAATTTGGTTTGGTTTCTATAGCTGTATACCTGGTGAGGAATTGAGGCTGATTTGTATTATGGTCACGCAGTGGTTCAGTGATACTGCTGCTAACCAAAAGGTCGGCAGTTAAAATCCACCAGCTGCTCCTTGGAAACCCTATGGGGTAGTTCTATGTTGTCCTCTAGGGTTGCTATGGGTTGGAATCGACCCCAGGGCAAATGGGTTTTGTTTTGGTTTTATTGTAAACTAAAAGAGTAACATAAAGCCACAAAACTTTTACCCCTCGTGTTCTCCTAGTTATCCCAACTCTCACAATCCAAAATCAGGTGCATGGAAGAGTCTGATATAGTCATAAAATATTCCTTACTCTCTGAACTTGCTATCTGAAACTAAGAAACTGAATAGACTCAGATAAAGTTGTATCCCCTTGTTACCTGAATTCGCGATTTGAATTCTCATTATTCAAATTCAAGAACTGAATTTGGTTGGTGAAAGAAACATGCCCTTTGAAACGGTGGCTTTCTCATTTTTTAAAAGGAGCTACACTGTAGCAGTAAGGTAGTAATCCCTCTTGTTTTATAGCACCAGTTGCTGCTCAGTGGATCTTTACTCATGGAGACTTGGTGTGTGTCAGAGTAGAACTGTGCTCCACAGGGTTGGTTGTCAATGGATGATTTTTTAGAAGTAGATCACCAGACCTTCCTTCCGAGGTTCATCTGGGTGTACTCGAATCTCTAACCTTTTAGTTAGCAGCATAGCACATCACCATTTTTACCCCCAGGGACCCCAGTAGGAGCTGTAAACCAAAAAAAAAAAAAAAAAAACCCAACCAATCCGGTTTCCGTCAAGTCAATATCCAACTGTGACCCTATAAGACAGAGTAGAACTACTGCATAGAGTTTCCAAGGAGTGGCTGCTGGATTTGAACTGCTGACATTCTGGTTAGCAGCCAAGTTCTTAACTGCTGCACCACCAGGGCTCCAACAGGGTCTGTAGTCAGTACTAAAAAAAGTTCAACAGGGAAACAGCAAAGTCATTTAGGGTATTGCTGACTCTAATGATTAAGTCGTTCTGTGTATTCATAACCAGTGTTGCGAGACCTCTTTGTAAGTTTGCCATGATCATTACACAGACAGCTTCCATCATTCAGTCATCAGAGATCACCATGAAGGACACAGCGGTGCACACTCTGTCTTCCAGGACTGTACTAGAGCTCCTCTGAATTTCACAGAAAAGACCACTGAGTAGAAGACACTCAACAGCAATTAAAATATCCCAAATGGTCATAAGATTCTTTCATTTATTTCTAAGACGTCTCTGTTACAGCTTTGCTACTTATACAAAAGGACAAGGTATGGAAAATACCCTGGAACTAGAAGAGATGACATTTTCTTAGGGCTCAGTACAGTGTCTTTCACAGATGAGATATCTGAATACTTACTGGGTGACATGAATTGATTTGTAAATGTTTATTTTGAATTCTCTTCTGTGTCATGAGGTAGACATTGGGCATTCAAGGCAGAAATAAGTAAGGTATGAACATCAGCTTAAAAGAAAGCTTGTATCTGGGAAGCTGAAATGTACTAGAAACTTGGGACAAAGAGCTGCAAAGGACAGCTTTGGGGTTCCGTACTGTCAACGGTCCACCCGTCATTTATATGTAAACATTTGGACACTTTCAGGCTAGAACTGCAATACTGCACATATGAATCTCCTTTGGGGGTCAATTGCAGCAAGAACGATTTTGTGCTGGGGGTTTTTAGGATACAAAAAGGTCATTTTCTCGAGTGATCAAAAATCACAAATCTGGCAGAAGTTCTTGGGGCTGGAATTTGTTAGGGGCCCAATCTTAGTGCTCCCAGATAGTTTGCCAATAAGATGGAAGGTGTGAAAACCTTCGTAGTCAACTGGATCAATTTAATTTAATGTGGATCAACATCCAGCTATGGAGACTAGGATCCTATGACAGAAGACAGGAAGATTTTTAAGCATCTGGGAGATGGTGCGCTGGCTATTGTTTATAATTTATTTTTTATGGAGGTGTAATTTATATACCGTGAAATGTGCAGATAGACACTTTGATTAGCTTTTTTTTTTTTTTTTTAAATTGTGGTAAATACACACGTATGGAGCGCTGGTGGTACAAAAGTTTAAGCACTCAGCTGTTAACCAAAAGCTTGGTGGTTACAACCCACCTAGCGGCTCCATGGGAGAAAAACCTGGTGATCTGCTTCTGTAAAGATTGTTGTTGTTGTTGTTAGGTACTGTTGAGTCAGTTCCAACTCACAGGAACCCTATGTACAACAGAACAAAACACTGCCCGGTCCTGCACGATCATCACAATCATTGCTGTGTTACAGCTCATTGTTGCATCCGCTGTGCCAGTCCATCTTGTTGAGGATTTTCCTCTTTTTTGCTGACCCTCTACTTTACCAAGCACGATGTCTTTTTCCCGATAACATGTCCAAAATATGTAAGATGAAATTTTGCCATCCTTGCTTCTAAGGAGTATTCTGGCTATACTTCTTCCAAGACAGATTTGTTCCTTTTTCTGGCAATCCATGCTATATTCAATTCTTTAAAGATTACAGCCAAGAAAACCTTATGGAGCAGTTCTACTCTCTCACGTGTGGTCACCTTGAGTCAGAATAGACTTGATGGCACCCAACAACCACAAATACATATGTAATAAATTGTTTGCCTTTTCAACAATCTTCACATGTACAATTCAGTGAAATTTAGTTATGCGTATCATGTTCTACCATGACTCTTATCCATTTCCAAATTTCCGCATCACCCTTAACAAAAGCTTAATGTCCCCCTAAGCAGCGAGTCTCCCTTTTCCCCTCCCTCCCACCTGCCCCTGTAATCACTAATAAACTTTGGACTCTATTAGCTTTTGCAAATCAGTGCAGATGCTTGTGTAACTCACATTTGATTGAAAAGTAAAGCATTTCGATTACCACATCCCCTCCTGGCCATTCCCAGTGAATCCCTGTTCCTCCCTGGAGGCAACCACTGGTCTACTTTTTCATCACCACAGGTTAGTTTTCCTTTTCTAGAGCTTCCTTTACATGGAGGCTGACAGTATATACTCTTTTGTGTCTGACTGCTGCTCAGCAAAATGTTTGAAATTCCTCCATGTTGCTGTGGTTTGCTCCTTTTTGCCCTGGTGGTGCAATGGTTAAGCACACAGCTGCTAACCAAAACGTTGGTGGTTTGAACTCATCAGGGCTCTGCGGGAGAAAGACCTGGTGATATGATCCTGTAAAGATTACAGCCTAGGAAAGCCTATGGGGCAGTTCTACTTTGCCCTATAGAAACCAACTCCACAGCACACCTCCACCACCACCACCACAACAGTTTCCCATTATATGAATATATGTCCATTTGTTTGCCCATTCTTCTCCTTACAGACATCTAGGTTTTTGTAGTTTGGGGATACACCCACTACTGACTTATTGACATGGTTAGGTTCCAAAGACCAAGGTGTTATGGGAAAATCAGCATTGCGTGAAAATGGGAGATGACCACATCAGATCATAAAATGGAGGATGACTACATCATTACAGAATTTCCAATTACCTTATTACTTAACAGCCAAATTACCTCATTACATAACTTTCAAATTACCTCATTATACAACTTTCAAATTGCATCATTACGTAACTTCTAAACCACAGAAAATTATGGCCCAGCCAAGATGGCACATAATCTTAATCATCACAGCTTGCGTTACTCTTGCCTTGCACCTCAGCGTTTGTACTGCCAGACTTTCATTGTTAATGTGCAAAATAGTTGGATAGTAGATTGGTTACTACTGTCATAAATACAAAATGTTAGATAATAAGATAGCTGATAAGTGAGGAGTAGGTGCATTGTGAATAAAACTGCTATGAACGTTCTTGATCAGAAATTTTGGTGGACATTTATTTTCATTTCTTTGGAATGGAATCCATGGATCATAAAGGAGCCCTGGTGATGCAGTGGTTAAGCACTCAGCTGCTAAGTGAACGATCATCAGTTCAAACCCTCCAGTAGCTCCGTGAGAGAAAAGACCTGGTGATCTGCTCCCATAAAGATTAGAGCCTAGGAAACCCTATAGGAAAGTTATACTCTGTCCTAGGGTCACCATAGTCAGAATCGCCTTTAGGGCACACAACAACAAGGTAGATAAATGTTTAACTTTCTAGGAAACTACGCATACGTTTTCCAAAATGATTGTGTCATTTTACACTCCTAACTGCAACAACTGAGTATTCCTGTTGCTCTCAGGGACAACAGTTGCTAAGGTTAAATGTTAAAATGTTCTTAGCCATTCTAACCAACTGCTGTTGAGTTGACTCTGAGTCATGGCAAACCTATGTGTGCCAGAGCTGAACTATGCTGCAGATGGTTTCAATGGCAGATTTTTAGAAAGTAGATCATCAGGCCTTTCTTCTAGGTACCTCTGTGTAGCTGTTCTAGTAGATGTGAAATGGCATCTCATTGTGGATTTAATCTACATTTTCCTAATGACTACCCATGACAATCGTTTTCTTATGAACATACTAGCCATTAGTAGATCTCTGTGAAGTGGTATTCAAGTCTCTTGTCCATTAATTTTATTTGGTTGTTTATCTCTTTATTATTCCATTGCAAGAATTCTTTCAATATTTTGAATACTAGTCCTTTGTTAGATATAGATATGCAAACATTTTCTTTCAGTTTGTAGCCTGCCTACTTATTTTCTTAATGGTGTCATTTGATTAGCAGATATTTTAAATTTTGATGTGGTCCTATCTTTATATATACACAGTTAGTGCTTTCTCTATCATATGTAAGAAATCTTTGCATATCCCAAAGTCACAAGAATAATCTCCTGTTTCTTCTAAGAAGCTTTCTGGTTTAGCTTTTATGTGTAGGTATATGGTCTTTCATGAATTAATTTGTGTATATGTAGTGAGGTAGGGATTGAGTTTCATTTTTTTCACATATAGCTATCTAATTGTTCCAGAATCTTTTTTTTTTTTTAAACAACTTCCTTTTCCCAGTAATGGTTATGGCATTTAAGTGTAAAATTAATTAGCATCCAGTAATTTACCATAAGAAATGCCACTCTAAATAATTGGTTTAGACTGACAGTACTCTGTCTCTGATAGAGACATCAAGTACTAGAGGAGTGATTATATGTCTTTTAAGGCAATTGCTGAAATATGCTGGGATGTGCCTTGAATATCTTTATCTTCTCTTGACACATCCACAAATAAAAGACTGATGTTGCTTGGGCCCTGCTTATGGATGTGCATATGGTGCCCTGCACAGGAATATCAAGCCATGATGGGTCATGGGAGCTGAAATCTAGCTTACGATCCTGTGTGACAAGCTGCATATGCTTGGGGACATAGATAGGAAAAGAGCTGCAACTGCTAGGTAAAGTGGCCCCCTGGTCCACACACAGGAGACATGCTTTGTAATTCACTTCCAGGAAATAGTTTAAGGTTCACCGAGAGATGGCATCTTTCTAATTTGTATCAAGGGGCTTTTGATGCCAGCACAGGCTCTGCACTGCTTACCTAACGTTCCTGAAGCTGCAGCACAGAGTCACTGACAGCTCTGGTGGTACCACAGCTCTTCAGTTTAAAGCTGTGGAGACGCAGCAGGCTTCCTGCCTCTGTTTCATCATTCAGATTTTGATTTTTTAAGTTGTTCTGTGCCTTCCTTTATAAAATAGACATGGCCTTCAGGACGGTCTCTTTTCTAACTAATGATCCTGAGAATCCCATCTAATTACAATATCTATCACAGATATTAAAATGGTTTTGTTTGTAATATCTTATCACCTCAGTCAATTTTAATCTGAACAATAAATGTGTAGAGGGCACCTAGGCACAGTTTACGAAGCTTTTAGAGGACGAGGCTTTTTTCCTCCTCCTCCCAACCTTCTCATTCTCTTGGCTGCACATTCTCTTACTTGCCATTTTCTCCTTGCTGTCAGCCATTGAAATACACAAACGGGTGCTGAATTCAACCGACTAGATTGGCCCATTGCTTAGAGGACTTCAGGCAGTCTATTAAATCTCTGCTTATTTCTATAAGGGATGCTAGTAAACTTTCTGTTCATATATCTCACTTCAGAGTTACAGAAAGAGGTTCTAAGAAGTTAGAAGACTTGCCCAAGTTTACACAGCTATTTAGGACCAAAGCTGTGTCTAGGATCTCTGTGTCTACAAACTAGGCTTGAAAACAACCTGCAAGTTTATTGTCAGCCCACAGTTCCCAAACTCCTCTGATGTTAAACAGAAGCTCTTGCTCCTCTCCCCTTTCAGTTAAATAGAAATACATGTGAGGGTTGGTAGAAAATGCAGGAGATCGGGAATGGGTAGACATTTGGGAAAAGAGATTTTTACCTCAGAGGATGGCAGAAGAAATTGACAAGAAAAATATAGTACTACTGCTGGGTAGTACTGAAAACCCACTTGATATTTGTGGGTATAAAATTAAAGTAGGGTTAGCCATTGTTGTGGTGTAATTCTCCCCCAGCCAAATTCAGCTGTTTGAATAGATATACAAACAAGATCAGAATTTTGTATTTAACTGGGATTTGTGTTTTGTTCCACAAGTAAGAAAAGGAGAGGGAGGAGGAAGGGAGGTAAGGAAATACGCAAGGGATTGATTATACTGAAAGCCCGTGGCATCTTAGTTTTAAGGAGGCAAGGGAAGATGGGAAAAAAATGTTGCTTAGTGAAAAAGGATTGGTCCTGATGGGGCTAAAGAATTGTTGCAGTGTACATATTAGAGTGTAGCCCCGGTGGTGCAGTAGTTAAGAGATTGCTTGCCAACCCAAAGATCAGCAGTTCAAACCCACCAGCTGCTCCTTGGAATTCCTCTGTCCTGTAGTGTCACTATGAGTCAGAACTGACTCTATGGCAATGGGTTTGGTGTTGGGGTACATATTAGAGTAAGCAAGTTTGAAATATAAGATAGAGTTAATTAAAGTAGAGATTTTACTGGATAAGTTATTGGTGGGTTTAAATTTTACACAGCTGAGATATAGAACAAAAGAGCATCTTCAGTGAATGAGAGAGAATAGAAGTTTGGTGTATGATTGAAATGAAGAGTGGTGGCAGATACAGTCTGATGAGGAGCTTCTGAGGAGCTAAGGATTCTGAAGGCAGAGGGAAGGAAGGCAACAATGAGGAGGGGTACCACGACCCAACCTCAAAGCCCTACTTTATTTAAGTGGAGTGTACTTGTTTCCATGGGCAGCTGTGACAAAATACCACAAAGCACGTAGCTTAAAAAAACAGAAATCTATTGTCTCACAGCTCTGGAGGCAAGACGTCCAAATTCAGGGTGATGGTAGGGCCACATTTGCTCTAGGGAAAAGTTCCGCCTTGTTTCTTCTAGCCTAGCAGAGTGCCAGGTGTTCCTTGGCTTGTGGCAGCAATACTCCAATCTCTGCCTCCGTTTTCACATGACTTTCTTCCCTCTGTGTCTGCCTGTGTGTGTGTCTCTTCTTTTCTTTTTATCAGGACACCACTACTCTAGTTTGACCTAATGGTAAGTAATCACATCTACAAAAATGCTATTTCCAAACAAAGTCACATTAAAAGGTACTAAGTCTTAGGACTACAACATATCTTTGTGGGGGACACAATTCAACCCATAGTAGTGGGGTATGGAGGAAAAAAATCAGTTACCTTTTGAGACAGACAGAGCAGCATTTGGGTCCTCAAGTAATGGGTAGGTTTACATTAAAGTGAAGAGGTTGAAAGGGAGTTAAGAGATATGGGAAATTTTAATGACAGACTAAGAGTTTCAGTGGCTCAGTGTGGGAGTAAATGAGAAGCTGAGTCAGAGTCAAGATGGGCAGATCCACGTGGGGAAATGCCTGAGTGATCAGCATGAACTCCCAGTGGTGACACGGATGAGAGGTGTGATGGTGTCAGTTCTGGTGGCATCTTGGGGGAAGGTAGCTGTCATGGATTGAACTGTGTCCCCCCAAAATATCTGTCAACTTGGCTGGGTCATGATTCCCAGTATTGTATGATTGTGTACCATTCTGTAATCTGATGTGATTTCCTTCTGTGTTGTAAATTCAATCACTATGATCTAATAAGATGGATTAGCGGCAGTTATACTGATGAGGTATACAAGATTGGACAGTGTCTTAAGCCAATCTCTTCTGAGATATAAAAGAGAGAAGTGAGCAGAGATACATGAGAACTTTATACCATCAAGAAAGCAGTGCTGGGAGCAGAGTGTGCCCTTCGGACTTGAGATGCTCCCAGACCAAGGGAAGACTGATGACACTGACCTTCCTCCAGAGCCAACAGAGAAAGCGTTCCCTTAGAGCAGATACCCTGAATTTGGACTTGTAGCCTACTGGACTGTGAGAGAATAAACTTCTCTTTGTTAAAGCCATACACTTGTGGTATTTCTGTTACAGCGGAACCAGATGACTCAGACAATAGCCGTTAAAGGTATACACATACACACACACACACTCACACATACAATCAGTTTAAGTTTTATTCAAACTAAAACAAAATAAAAAATACCTAATAATGTTTTATGAGCTCAGAGGAATCCATAGGTTTCCAAAATGTGTCAATATATTTACTTGCTTTTGTGTCTGTTACCATTTATTTTTATCTTAGAAAAGGTAAGACAGTAAAAAACGAAATGGTTGTAATGCAAGTAATTGTGTAACTAATTGAGAAACCTGCAGATACAGCTGCAAGTAGGGCCCTCTGAATCATTTACGTTTTCTTCCAAATGCGGCCCTCTGCCTTTCTTGGATACAGTCACATCCAGAGATGAAAGAAATGATGACCACAGCAGCAACAACATAACAGGAATATTGCATTTTCAAGAGAAGAAATCATCAAGAAATCTAAAACAACGTGATTCTTACTTCCTCTAGGGATTCCTCTTACATAATTTCCATTTTAAACGAAGCAAAAATACTTCCAATAACTAGAGAAACACTTAAAAATTAAGAAACACTTGTTCTAGTTAATGTGTCTGAATAGTACGAAGAAAAAAGTCTCCCCCAGGAAGTAATTATTACTCAAAAATTACTCTAATTAGGTCATGAATACATTAGGCCATATTCAGTGCCAACAAGAGAAAAAATAGAATTGGAAATCTGACACACATAAAGCTTCCAATGGGTTAGGGCGATTTTATTCCAAAATGCCATTAAGAGATGAAAAGGTCACCCTGTAGGGAAGTAATTGGTACAGAACTCTTGTAACTGATTAAAGGGGCTTTTATTTAGGCATTTTTTTTTCCTTTCTTTGAAAAGGGGTCTTTCTAGATATGGAAAAAAGTATATGTGTGTACAAACATATATATGCATATATTTATATTTATGTATATATATGTATATACACACATACACACAAAAACACAATTCTGATTGGATTAGATGGCTCTTTGGCTGTTTCAAGACTATAAAAGAGGAAAACAAGATCCCTTGACATATCAAAATAGGCACACTTGAAGACTGAGAACAAATTTCATGGAATATTTTACAAAAACATAAAAAAATTACAGATGTTTCCATGGGTGACTTGTTTTCAATAGGATTATTCCATCTCTCTGATTTCTTAGAATACCTGCTGCATAGGAAAGTTCTGCATTTAATCAGAAAAGAGTATGAAATTTTAATGAGTTGATTATGCCCAAAGCAAGAGGCTGGAAGTGTGAAAGACTTTATTTTTTAAAAGAAACAACAGCATCTGATGACGGAACCCCTGATGTAGTTTGAAGGCTGAATCTGTGACTCACCAGTAAGCCTCATGAAACAAATAAATGCAGCCAGGTGAGGGAGAGCAGCCACAGGGTTTATACTTGCATCTGTCCTTGTTAAAAGCATAGAAAAGGTTCTGTCAGTTGTAGGATGACTTCGTTTTTCTTATATGATTTCATATTGTGAATGCAGTTTTACTTAGTGGTAGTTTGCAACGTGCTGTAATCAAAATCACTCTATTTTAAACAGCTAACATCCTCATCACATACACGACGTGAAACCTAAATGCAAAACACCTGAAAACTCACATTTTCCCCTTTATTGTTAGCTTACAAATATTCCATTTTGTAGTGTCCTTTAAGAACTCTTAAGAGTTGTCAAAGGGATCAGGTATACCATATGTCTGAGTTATTTCAATCTGTGATTCTTGATAATAGTGGAATTAACTTCTATTCTTACTTCTTCATTTAGTCATTCATTCATTCAGCAATATACATACCTATATATGTGTATATATATATATTTTAAAAATTATTATAACAATTTATTTGGAGAAGTGTTTTAAGCACATATATGCAAGGTTACTCCAAATCAGAAGATCTTTTAAGAAAATAAGAAAATATATTTTGATTTAGACTAACTTTACTGAATTTTTTTCCCATACAAAAATTTATACATACATTGTTACATAAGACTAATTGCTCTCCCCATACTGTGACAGCACACTCCTCCTTTCCACCCGATTCCCTATGTCCATTCAACCAGCTCCTAACCCTCTCTGCCTTCCCATCTCACCTCCAGACAGAAGCTGCCCATTTAGTCCTTTGTAACTACTTGAGCTAAAAGGCACACTCCTCACGAGTATCACTTTATGTCCTACAGTCCAGTCGAATCCCTGTCTGAAGAGCTGGCCTCAGAAATATTTTTAGTTCTGGGCTGATAGACAATCCAGGGGTCATGCTCTCTGGAGTTCTTCCAGTCTCAGTCAGACCATTAAGTCTGGTCTTCTTACTAGAATTTGAGTTCTGCACCCCACCTTTCTCCTGCTCCATCATCAGGGACTCTCTGTTGTGTTCCCTGTCAGGGCAGTCATTGGTGGTAGCCGGGCACCATCTAGTTCTTCTGGTCTCAGGCTGGTGAAGTCTCTGGTTTATGTGGCCCTTTCTGTCTGTTAGGCTAATACTTTCCTTGCGTCTTTGGTGTTCTTCATTCTCCTTTACTCCAGGTGGTTGGGACCAATTGATGCATCTTAGATGGTCGCTTGACAGCTTTTAAGACCCCAGACACCACTCACTGAAGTAGGATACAGAAGATTTTCTTAACAAGCTTTGTTATGCCAATCGACCTAGATATACCCTGAAAGCATGGTCCCCGGATCCCTACCCCTGCTACTCTGTACTTCAAAGTGTTCATATTCAGGAAACTTCTTAGCTTTGGTTTAGTCCAGTTGTGCTGACTTCCCCTGTAGTGTGTGCTGTCCTTCCCTTCACCTAAGACAATTCTTATCTACTATCTAGTTAGTAAATAACCCTCACCCTCCCTCCCCACCCTCGTAACCATCAAAGAATGTTTTCTTCTGTGTTTAAATCTTTTCTTGAGTTCTTATAGTAGTGATCTTATACAATATTTGTCCTTCTGTGACTGACTAAATTCACTCAGCATAATGACCTCCAGCTTCCTCCATCTTATGTTTCACGTCTTCATCGCTGTTCTTTATTGTTGCATAGTATTCCATTGTGTGGATATACCATAACTGGTTTATCCCTTTGTCCATTGATGGGCATCTAGGTTGTTTCCATCTTTTTTCTATTGTGAACAGTGCTGCAATGAACATGGGTGTGCATATATCTATTACATACCTATATTTTAATATTAACTTGTTACTAGGACACTATGTCAGACTTACAAAAAGTTGCAAAATTTCTCATACTACCTTCACTCACATTCCCAAACCAAAATGATCAAAATCAGGAAAGTAACATTGATAAGATGATAACATGTGATATATAGACCTTAGATAGATTTTTCCAATTGTCCCAATAAATATTTTTGAATACCTAGGATTCTACTGTATATAGCATAGAAGGATAAAGAAATTCTGAAAAGTAAAAGATGTCAGAGAGTTTGTTGATCCATAACATGTATTCAGTGCATTTTAATTCCATAAATAGACATTAGCTGTCAACTGTGTATATGGAATAAATAATATTATCTCCTGTTTGTTGAATGCCTATGATGAGTCAGGCAGTACACTAATGTCTTTATGTGAACTCTCTAATTTCATCCTCACAACAATCTTATAAGGAAGATATTATTTTTTAGATTTATTTATTTATTTATTGTGGTGAGTATATACTTAACAAAAAATTGCCACTTCAAATAATTTTACGTGTACAATTCAGTGACATTAATTTCATCATGCTGTGCAACCATCATCTCTAAGGGTAGATATTATTTTATAGTGGAAAAAGTAAGGGCTCTAAGAGATGTGTTCAACAGCAAGTAAGCTGCAGACCTAGAGTTATAATACTCACCTGTGTAACTCCAAAGGCTAAACTCTTATTCATTATACAATATTTCTTATAGCATGAAACAGCAGATACTCAGAATACATGTTCTACTGTCCTGGAGCTCATAAGCTTCCTGAGGAGAACTACCAAATGCATACAAACTCAGAACATTAAGGGTGGGAGGGACCTGGATGTTCATCTTCATTGAAAGTTATAACCGAGTCCCACCCTCTCCCTGTGCTTCAATCCCCATACTTCTCACTTGTTTTCTACGGCACTTGCCACCATCTGACTCGCTATATCATACACATATGTGTTATGTTAATATTGTTTTCTCTCCCCACAGGAATGTAACTGCGAGAGAACAGCCAGTTTTGGCTTTTTGTTTGTTCTCCATCATTACTGTATCCCCTGCACATAGAAATTTGCCTTGCACAAAGTAGACATTAATAAAAGATTTGTTGAGTGAACGATTGCACTCTTTCAACTGCTTAATTTTATAGGTAAGGGAGGTAAAACCCAGAAAGACTGAGTTGCTCAAGGTTATATTAATTTAATGACTTGAAATGTCATTTAGTTGAATATTGTAGTGTATAAATAGGAGTCACAATGAGTGGCAAAACACTGACTGAGCCCCACAGCAGCACAGAGGAGGAAATCGACATGGGCAGAGTCAGCTGGGAAAGAAGAGTGTCACAGTGAAGGGAACAGCCAAGATGGACCATAAAGAGTAGGTAGAAAAACCTTTATGACAAAAGACACTGAGAGGAAATTAACAATACAAATTAACAAAGCATATTAGATGACAAGATAAAGAAGAGAGTTCATTTTGGGAAAGGATGAACAATCAGGCTTGGAAGGAATAATTGTGCTAGATTATGGAAGATCTTCACTTCAGGTAGAGAAGTGTGCATTTCTGTAGGCAAGGTAAACCATCAATGACATAAAGGCCAACCCCATTTCCACTCTAAACAAAAGCCTTAAAATTACCAGAAATTAAACAGTGATTTTTCCAGGGTTAACTTCTATCTACATCTCTCATTTTGCATGTTAGTATCTGGGTATAATGAGTATGATGCGTCATTGCTTAAGAATGACTGAACAGATAACACCTTCAATTGGTGTTCGGTAATTCCAGTAAATAGAGATAAATAAGATATTTCAGCTGAGTAAAATAGTAAAAAAAAAAAAGAGAGAGATGCTAGAAAGAACTGGACAAAGAAAAGAAGATGTGTGTGATTGCTACCGGACAGATGATGCTAGTGAAACCAGAGTCTGATGCTTTGATGTCTCCTTTTTGATTTCAGTATATACACATCTATCCCAGAATTAAAGTAGTGCACATTCTTGAGCAGCAATCATATTTTGGCCATTCTGACTTGGAAGGCATGTGGATTGAAACTACCTGTTTTAACGGTGGTGAAGAGGAATCTGACAATACAGGATGATGTTGTGTCCTCTCAAAAACAAACCAAAGGGGGCAAGGCCAAGATGGCGGAGTAGTCAGATGCTTCCAGTGGACCCTCTTACAACAAAGACCCAAAGAAAAAGTTAATCAATTATATATGACAATCTATGAGCCCTGAACATCTAAGGCAAAGTTGAGGAACCGGACTGAGTGGCAGGGGAAGAGAGAGATGGTTCGGAAGCAGTGAGGAGTTACCAGACCTGACCCAGCGAGAGCCTGAGCCCTTCAGGCCTGAGCAGCTCATGGGTGAGAAGTGAGGCAGGAAAGCAGCGGTGCTTGGGAGACGTGTTTTGCACAGTGTGAGAGACCCAGCACCAGAGAGTCTACTCAGCCACCCAGCACTGGTGAGAAGGAGCTCTAGATCGGCGAAAGATAAGTATTTGCATATGGGCTACCGCGTGGATGAAAAACACCCCCCTTAGGGAAAAAACTCCCTCTTATTTACCTCCCTGCTCCCTGCTCTGCACTGGGTCCCAGGCTGGCTTTAGCAATTGCTGAGTCCCCTGGGCTGGAAGTAGGATCTGCCATGTGTCCTGAGCCATTCTCCCTGCCTTGGAGAGTGAACAAATTAATAAATGGGAGAAAATAAACTGCCGGCTACCTTAAGCCAGAAACCCAGGGTAGGCACAACTCTTTTGCTTAGGCAAAGGAATAAGGGATACACAGACTTTGAGTGTCTTTCCCTCTGCAGAGACTTCTGTGGCCCCATTTCAACAGCGTAGGCCCTCATTACCACAGTACAACAGGGTATATACCTGAAGTCTAACTTCAACTGTTTCAGCTGGGCTTGTGACATTTGACATTGCTCTGTGCATTAAGCAGGGTCTTCACCTACCCACCTTAGGGACCTGAGGACTGGTGGCTCTACCCACACCACCTAGCTACCTGTGAGAGGGGCCCATCAGTAAGAAATGCCACCCAGTCCTCATAGCCAATAGCACTGGGTGCTCATAGTCAAGCTGCAAAACCCACTCACCTACATGCTCTAGGGAACAAGGACACAACTTCCTCCTGGGCACTTGGGGGTGGCCGTCAGCCCCCTGCCTTGCTCAGAGTGTGTCCTCCTGTTGCAGACAGATGCCTGTGCCTACAACAATCACCCATGCCTGTCTAGGACTATAGGTGAGAGCCTACACCACACACTTGGTGGCTATCTACCTGGGCACCTGAAATGAATCCATACAGGAGGAGTGGGTGGACTCCTGAGCTCACATAACTAGTAACTGATCTAACCAACTGGTGACAGGACATTAGAGCTTCAAAGTTACCAATAATCAAACTAGCTCATACGAGCAGCCTATTTGGGCATATCAAAACTAAAGCAAACATAAAATAAATAAATATAATAACTTATTGATGGCTTGGAGAAACAGTCAATATCAAAACACATAAAGTCAATCCATGATGGCTTCAGCAAGTTCTCAAAATAAAGAATCAAGAAATTTACCAGAGGAGGAAAATTTCTTGGAATTACTGGAGGCAGAATACAAAAGATTAATATACAGAACTCTTCAAGAAATTAGGAAGGAAATTAAGCAAAACGCAGAACATACAATAGAGAAAATTAACATCACAGAAGAGCATAATGACAAATTTAACAGGCTGCAAGAATCTACAGAGAGACAGCAATCAGAAATCCAGAAGATTAACAAAAAAATTTCAGAATTAGACAACTCAATAGAAAGTCATAGGAGCAGAATTGAGGCAAAGGAAGTCAGAATTAGTGAGACTGAAGATAAAGCACTTGACACCAACTTATTTTAGGAAAAATCAGACAAAAGTATTTTAAAAAATGAAGAAACCCTAAGAATTATGTGGGACTATATCAAGAGAAATAACCTACGAGTGATTGGACTACCAGAACAAGGGGGGATAACAGAAAATACAGACAGAATTGTTGAAGATTTGTTGGCAGAAAACTTCCCTGATATCGTGAAAGATGACAAGATATATATCCAAGATGCTTATTGAACCCCACATAAGGTAGTTCACAAAAGAAAGTCACCAAGACATATTATAATCAAACTTGCCAAAACCACAGATAAGGATAGAATTTTAAGAGTGGCTAGGGATAAACAAAAAATCATCTACGAAGGAGAGTCGATAAGAATAAGCTCAGACTACTCAGCAGAAACCACACAGGCAAGAAGGCAAAGGGATGACATATTTAAAGCCTTGAAGGAAAAAAACTGCCAGCCAAGAATTATATATCCAGCAAAACTGTCTCTCAAATATGATGGCAAAATCAGGGCATTTCCAGAAAAACAGAATTTTAGGGAATTTGCAAAAAACCAAACCAAAATTAAAAAAGAAATACTAAAGGGAGTCCTCTGGTTAGAAAATCAGTAACATCTGATAACAACCTAAGACTTGAACACAGGACAGAGCAACCAGATATCAACCCAGATAGAGAAGTCACAAAACTAAATCAAAGCTAAACCACTGAAAATAGGGAAACAGATGTCAATATGTAAATGATGACAAAATTAAAACAAAAAAGAAGGACTTAAAAAATGTAGACATAGATTTTGCATATGGAGAGAAAGTCAAGGCAATATAAAGAAATAAAAGACTGGTATAAACTTAGAAAAATAGGGGTAAATATTAAGGCAACCACAAAGGAAACTAACAATCCTACAAGTCAAAATAAAAAACTAGAAAAATATAAAGACTCAGCAAACAAAAAATCAACAACAATGAAAAAGATGAAAAGAAAATAAAGAAAAATGACTCAGCACAGAAAATTAAGTGGAACAAAGAAACTGTGAACAACATACAAAAAAAGACATCAAAATGATAGCACTAAATTCATACCTATCAAAAATTACGCTGAATGTAAATGGACTAAATGCACCAACAAAGAGACAGAGAGTGGCAGATTGGATAAAAAAAACACAAACTGTCTATATGCTCCCTACAAGAGACACACCTTAAACTTAAAGACACAAAAAAACTAAAACTCAAAGGATGGAAAAAAAAAAATATCAAGCAAACAACACTCAAAAAAGAGCAGGAGTGGCAGTATTAATCTCTGACAAAATAGACTTTAAAGTAAAATGTACCACAAAGGATAAGGAAGGACACCATGTAATGATTAAAGTGTCAATATACCAGGAAGACATAACTATAATAAATATTTACACTGCCAATGACAGGGCTCCAAAATACATAAAACAAACTCTAACAGAAATGAAAAGAGAGACAGCTCCACAATTGTAGTAGGAGACTTCAACACATCACTTTTGGTGAAGGACAGAACATACAGAAAGAAGCTCAACAAAGATACGGAGGATCTCAATGCTACAATTAACCAACTTGATCTCACAGACATATACTGCACACTCCACCCAACAGCAGCCAAGTATACTTTTTTTTTCCCAATGCACATGGAACATTCTCCAGAATAGACCACGTATTAGGCCATAAAGCAAGCCTTAACAAAATTGAAAGCATCAAAATATTACAAAGCATCTTTTCTGACCATAAAGCCATAAAAGTAGAAATCAACAAAAGAAAAAGCAAGGAAGAAAAAAATCAAACACATGGAAACTGAACAACACCTTGCTCAAAAACTACTGGGTTATAGAAGAAATTAAGGATGGAATAAAGAAATTCATAGACTCACACGAGAATGAAAACGCATCCTACCAGAACCTTTGGGGCACAGTAAAAGCAGTGCTCTGAGGTCAGTTTATAGCACTAAATGCACACATCCAAAAAGAAGAAAGGGCATAATCAAGACATTAACCCTACAGCTGGAACAAGTAGAAAGAGTGCAGCAAAAGACAACTTTGGGTGCCAGAAGAAAGGAACTATAAGAATTGGAGCAGAATTAAATGAAACAGAGACTAGAAAAACAATTGAAAGAGTTAACAAGACTGAATGCTGGTTCTTTCAAAAGATCAACAAACTTGATAAACCATTGGCAAAACTGACAAAAAAAAAAAAAAAAAAAAAAACAAGAGAGGAAGCAGATAACCTGTATAAGAAATGAGATGGGTGATATCACACAGACCCAACTGAAATTAAAAGAATCATAACAGAATATTATGAAAAATTGTACTCTAACAAATTAGAAAACCGAAAGGAAATGGACAAATTTCTAGAAATTCACTACCTACCTAAACTAACACAAACAGAGGTAGAACAACTAAATAAACTCATAACAAAAGAAGAGATTGAAAAGGTAATTTAAACAACTCCCAAAAAAAAAAAAAAAAACAAAAAAAAACCAACCCTGGCCTGTATGGCTTCACTGGAGAATTCTACCAGACTTTCAGAGAAGAGTTAACACCATTACTACTAAAAGTATTTCAGAGCATAGAAAAGAATGGAATACTCCCAAACTCATTCTATGAAGCCAGCATAACCCTGATACCAAAACCAGGTAAAGACACCACAAAAAAAAGAAAATTAGAGACCAATATATATCCCTCATGAACATTGACACAAAAATTCTCAACAAAATTCTAGCCAACAGAATTCAGCAACATATCAAAAAAATAATTCACCATGACCAAGTGGGATTTATACCAGGTATGCAGGGATGGTTCAACATTAGAAAAACAAACAGTGTGATCCATCACATAAATAAAACAAAAGACAAGAACCACATGATCTTATAAATCAATGCAGAAAAGGCATTTGACAAAGTCCAACACCCATTCATGATAAAAACACTCAACAAAATAGGAATAGAAGGGAAATTCCTCAGTATAATTAAGGGCATTTATATAAAGCCAAAGGCCAACATCATCCTGAATGGAGAGACTTTGAAAGCATTCCCTCTGAGAATGAAAACCAGACAATGATGCCCTTTATCACCACTCTTATTCAGCATTGTGCTGGAGGTCCTAGCCAGAGCAATTAGGCTAGAAAAAGAAATAAAGGGCATCAAAATTGTAAGGGAGAAGTCAAAGTATCTCTATTTGTAGATGATATGAGCTTATACAAAGAAAACCCCAAAGAATCCACAAGAAAACTACTGGGACTAATAGAAGATTCCAGCCAAGTTTCAGGATACAAGATAAATATACAAAAATGAGTTGGATTCCTCTACACCAGCAAAGAGAAACTCAAAGAGAAAATAACCAAATTAATGCCATTTACAATAGCCCTCAAGAAGGTAAAATACTGAGGAATAAATCTAACTAGAAATGTAAAAGGCCTATACAATGAAAACCAGGAGACACTACTGCAAGAAACCAAAATAGACCTGCATAACTGGAAATACATACCTTGCTCATGGATAGGATGACTCAACATTGGGAAAATGTTAGTCTTACCCAAAGCAATCTACAGATACAGTGCAATACCGATCAAAATTCCAAAAGCATTTTTTAATGAGATGGAGACACAAGTCACCAACTTCATATGGAAAGGGAAGAGGCCCCAAATAAGTAAAGTATTACTCAAGAAGAAGAACAAAGTGAGAGGACTCACACTACTTGATTTTAGAACCTATTATACTGCTATGTTAGTCAAAACAGCCTGGTACTGGTACAACAGATACATAGACCAATGGAACAGAATTAATAATCCAGCCATAAATTCATCCAGCTATGAGCAGCTGATAATTGACAAAGGCCCAAAGTCTGTTAACTGGGGAAAAGACAATCTCTTTAACAAATGGTGCTGGCATAACTGGATATCCATCTGCAAAAAACTGAAAGAAGACCCATACTCACACCATGCACAAAAATTAACTCAAAGTAGATCAAAGACTTAAATATAAAATTGAAAACGATAAAGATCATATAAGAAAAAACATGGACAATGCTAGGAGCCCTAATACGTAGCATAAACACAATACGAACCATAAGTAACAATGCACAAGCACTAGGAGAGAGACTAGATAACTGGGAGCTTCTAAAAAACAAACACTTATGCTCATCAAAAGACTTCACAGAAACAGTAAAAAGACAACCTACAGACTGGGAAGAAAATTTTGGCTATGACAAATTCGAACAGCGTCTAATCTCTAAAATCTACAAGATACTGCAAAACCTCAACGACGAAAAGACAAATAACCCAATTAAAAATTGCACAAAGGTTATGAACAGGCACTTCACCAAAGAAGATATTCAGATGGCTAAAGACACATGAAGAAATGCTCACAATCATTAGCCATTAGAGAAAATGCAGATCAAAGCTACGATGAGATATCTCTCCCCAACAAGGCTAGCATTAATCCAGAAAACACAAAATAATAAATGCTGGAGAGGTTGTGGAGAGACTGGAACACTGATACACTGTTGGTGGGAATGTAAAATAGTATAACCACTTTGGAAATCAATTTGGCACTTCCTCAAAAAGCTAGAAGTAGAAGTAACATACGATCCAGTTATCCCACTCCTTGGAATATATCCTAGAGAAATTAGAGCTGTCACACGAACAGATATATGCACACCCATGTTCACTGCAGCACTGTTCACAATAGCAAAAAGATGGAAACAACCTAGGTGCCCATCAAGGGACGAATAGATAAACAAATTATGCTATATCCACACGATGGAATACCACACAACGATAAAGAACAACGATGAAGCCATGAAACATAACATGGAGGAAGCTGGAGGGCATTATGCTGAGTGAATTCAGTGAGTCACAGAAGGACAGTTATTGTATAAGACCGCTATTATAAGAACTCAGGAAAAGGTTTCAACACAGAAGACAACATTCTTTGATGGTTACGAGGGTGGGGAGGGAGGGTGAGGGTGGGGAGGGACGGTGAGGGTTATTCACTAACTAGATAGTAGACAAGTATTACCTTAGGTGAAGGGAAGGACAGCACACACTACAGGGGAAGTCAGCACAACTGGACTAGACCAAAGCTAAGAAGTTTCTTGAATACAATCAAACACTTTGAGGTACAGAGTAGCAGGGGTAGGGATCTGGGGACCATGCTTTCAGGGTATATCTAGGTCAATTGGCATAACAAAGCTTGTTAAGAAAATCTTCTGTATCCTACTTCAGTGAGTGGCGTCTGGGGTCTTAAAAGCTGTCAAGCGACCATCTAAGATGCATCAATTGGTCCCAACCACCTGGAGTAAAGGAGAATGAAGAACACCAAAGACGCAAGGAAAGTATTAGCCTAACAGACAGAAAGGGTCACATAAACCAGAGACTTCACCAGCCTGAGACCAGAAGAACTAGATGGTGCCCGGCTACCACCAATGACTGCCCTGACAGGGAACACAATAGAGAGTCCCTGATGATGGAGCAGAAGAAAGGTGGGGTGCAGAACTCAAATTCTAGTAAGATGACCAGACTTAATGGTCTGACTGAGACTGGAAGAACTCCAGAGAGCATGACCCCTGGATTGTCTATCAGCCCAGAACTAAAACAATTTCCGAGGCCAACTCTTCAGACAGGGATTGGACTGGACAGTGGGACATAAAGTGATACTTGTGAGGAGTGTGCCTCTTAGCTCAAGTAGATACAAGAGACTAAATGGGCAGCTTCTGTCTGGAGGTGAGATGGGAAGGCAGAGAGGGCTAGGAGCTGGATGAATGGATATGGGGAATCAGGGGTGGAAAGGAAGAGTGTGCTGTCACAGTATGGGGAGAGCAATTAAGGTCACATAACAATGTACGTATAAATTTTTGTATGGGAGACTAATGTGAAATGTAAACGTCATCTAAATTACAATAAAAAAAAATAAAAGACTTACACACACAAAAAAAAAATCCAAAAATACTTCTATTTGTTTTGTTTCTTGTTGTTTGTTTAAAGCCTATTTTATAGCTCTATTTAATTTGTTAAAGATTATTATCCCCAATGACAGATAACAATACAGGCTCAGAGGGGTTAAGTGACTGTGCAAGGATACCCAGAGAATATGAGAATCAGGGTTTATGCTTAGATGCCCTGGCTTCAGCATTTCTGCCATTTCCACGATATCATGCTCCTTGGTCCCACATCAGCTTTCTCTCCCAGATTGACCTCTACAGTAAAAGTGGAGAATCGACTTCCTCATTAACTTATAGTTACCCAGTGACTGAGATGTGGTTTTGGGGAGAACCATGGATTCATAGTCACCGAAAGTGCTATGTCTTGTGCTAATATTTTTGAGACAGCTCTTGATACCATGACCAAGTTAGGTAAGGTTAAGACATGCCATTCTTGCTGCTGGCCTGCTGGCCTGCTGGCTCATGTTTCTCTTCTTCTTTCACTGCTTAATACATATCTTTTTCCCATTTATAACTACATTATATTTTTTTCATCCTTAGAGAGACCTTACCAGCTCACAATTTAAAAACAAAAACGAAAAACCTTTATTTCTTCTGGTCTGTTAAGGTTTCGTTTTTGATATATAAACCTTTGTGTCATCAAGAATTTACTATGATATAAGGAGTGAAGAATCAGTCTAGACATTTGTTTACAAATTCCTAGTCATTTGCTCCAGCACTACTTAGAAAATCCAGTTTGCCCCTCACCTTTAAGATACAGATTCTCATGTAGAGGTTAGTCTGTAATCTCGTATTATCATCCATTACTCTGTATGCATATTTCTCTGTCAATATGACACAAAATTATAACACTTTGGCTTTAAAACATGTGTTAATATCTGAAATCTTCCCCATCTTCTCAAATTATTTTAGAAATTTTCTGGAAAATCTTAGTGCTACTTTTTCTAGAAAAACTTTAGTTAGCATCATTTTATCAAGTTCCCTAAAAGTCTTTTTGGTATTTTGAGATTGAATTTAAAGATTATTTTAGATATAATTGTGAATTTTATAAAATTTAATCTACTTTAAAACGGATTGTACATTTCCACTCATCCAAGACTTTTTTGTTCCTCAGTGGAGTTGTGACATTTTCTTTATATTTGATCTGCACATTGCTTATTAAGCTTGCTCTGAGTATTATATTGTTGTGACTAGTCTAGTGAAAGTTTTTCTTTCACCAATGTTCTATTTGTTCCTAATTGTTTTTTGAATCAATATATTATTTGTATATTAATACAAAATCATGTAATATACAAAGAATATTTTTCCTTAGCTATAGTATTTACAACCATCTATTTAATTTTTTATAAAACTTTATTATCTACAATGCCAACATTGTCTACATCCAGAATAATGTTTAATAAGAGTAGTAATTTTTTTTTTTTCTAAAACACGAATGGGAATGCCTTTAGTGTTTCACCATTAATCATATATTTATATCATGTCAGGGAAGTCCCCACTTTTTGCATTTATGCAATGCTGTTTTAAATTGCTTTTAAATTTAAATGGAGGTTGAATTTATTCCCAAACCTGCTTTTGACCTCTGTCAAGATAATCATATTTCTCCATGTATTTATAAACTGAAATATTTTAGTGGATTTCTTGTTATTGAACCATCCTTGTATTTCTGAAACAGACCTCATTTAGTTAACAGTGGAACATTATATTCATTGACTGCTGAATTCATATTGCTAAGACTTTATTTAGAGTGGTTGTATCAATATTCACATCACCCAATTGTATTTTCTTTCTTTTATGAATAATCATTCCTACATTTTGTTTTTTTTTTTTTTTTTTTAAGAGGAAAGGTAATTTCCTTCTTGCTTATAGTATCAAAAGGAACTTCTTGAAGACTTGAAAGAGAAGACCTAAGAAAATTTCTAGGTCTTCCTTTTTCTCAGTGTTTCTCCTTGATAATTTATCTGATTAGGTATTATGTATCTTCTTAAGTTTAGATAATGTATAATTTTCTAAAAAAAAAACATTCATTTCATTTATGTTTTCAATGTTTTTTGAATGGAGTTTAGAACAGTGTTCATTTATTATTATCAAGATTTTTTTTTTTCTCAGTGGCTTTTTGATTTTTTATTATTTCTAATTTTGTGCATTGTGCTTTCTCCTTTCTTTCTTACACCAATATTTCTTCCCTTTTTAAAAAATCAGAACAGAGATTTATCATTCTATATTTTTTAATTAAATTTTGAAAATTCTAATTTCCCTGGATTTGTTTCTTCTTCTTTTCTATTTTTCCAGCTGAATGCTTCTCAAGTATTGTTGTTTATTCATGTGATATTTTAAGGCTATGTATTTTCCTCCAACACAATTTTAATCTACATCACAAAAGTTTTAATAAAATCACTACTTTCTACATATTCTACACTTTTAACCTTGCTTTTCTTCTAGATATGAGTTTTCTTTTCTTTTTTTTTTATTGTGCTTTAGATGAAGATTTACAGAGAAAATTAGTTTCTCATTAAACAATTAATACACATATTGCTTTGTGACATTGGTTGGCAACCCAGTGACTTATCAACACTCTCCCCTTCTTGACCTTGGGTTCCCCATTTCCATTCGTCCAGCTTTCCTGTACCCTCCTGCCTTCTAATCCTTGCCCCTGGGCTGGTGTTCACATTTAGTCTCATATACATGGTCGAACTATGTGGACTATTGTTTGTTTTATAGGCCTGTCTAATCTTTGGCTGAAGGGTGAACCTCAGGAGTGACTTCAGTACTGAATTAAAAGGGCATCTGGGGGCCATACTCTCAGGGTTTCTGCAGTCTCTGTTAGACCAGTAAGTCTGGTCTTTATTGTGAGTTTGAATTTTGTTCAGCATTTTTCTCCAGCTCTGTCCAGGAACTTCTACTTTGACCCCTGTCAGAGCATTCGGTGGTAGTAGCCAGGCACCAGCTACTTGTGCTGGACTCAGTCTGGTGGAGGCTGTGGTAGTTGTGATCCACTATGCCTTTGGACTAATCTGTCCCGTGTGTCTTTGGTTTTATAAGGTTTTTTTTTAGAAATACATTTCATTCATTTTGTTTTTTGTTTAATTTACATGTCATTGAGTACATTGGTTCCTATTTTCATTACAAGTCTCAAGCACAATTATTATTTGATCAAAAAGATGGATTATTTCTTTTTTGTTTCAAATTTATTGATGACTTTTTTTGAAGCTAACAGTATGGTCAATTTTATAAATACTCTATAGTTAAAAATAAGTTCTATTCTCTGTTTTCAGGAATGAAAGCTTAATATATACTTAAAAGAGCAAATGTATGATTATATTATTTAAATTCTCTAGGGCTTTATCTTTATGATTTATAGGAGGAAAACTTTATAATTATAAATATGATTAAAACCATAATTGATGATACGCATATTACTTTAAAATAAAACAAATACCATGGCTAAGTTTTCTAAAAGAGAACAACCTAAATGTGACTTTGAATTATGTGTCTTCTGAAATATGACTTGTCTAGATGTTTGTCACATACATATGTAAACTCAGAGACCTTTATGGTACATTTGAATTACCTAGAGTTTTTCTCATGTTCCCAGATGCTCTGTCAAAGACAAACCACTAAAGAGTCATCTCAGAAAGCATCTATAGGTTTGTAACCAACATCACTCAGTGCAAAGAAGAGTCAGACCAGCGACTTCTCCTAGGGTCCTAGTTGCTCCCTGCTAGAGGCAGGGCTTGCCAAACATAGCCCTGTCTGTCCTGATTTTCCTGGGGACAATCTGGCCATTACAATCTTATCAAATAACCTATTACTTCAAACTTTTAAAGCATAGAAGCATAACCTTTTCTCTGAAATCCCAGTGAAGAGAAATAGTTCAAATATAGACTTAAAACATTCCCCTCATATCTATTTATTTTTTTTAGAGAACACAGTTAACTCTGTGAAGATAGATTATAGAAGTGAGATTTGAATGTGAAGCTCCATTTCAGTACCACAAGCCTCTGCAGTGGAGAGCCACTGTCTAGGTGTGTGGATGGAAACATGGTACTTCCCCAGACAGCTTGTTTCCACCAAAGGAGTCTCAGTTTTCTCTATGGGCGCTTTTGTGTGTGTATGTGTCTCAAATCTTTTCAGGAACTGCAAGCGTGTTCTTTCATTGATACAGAATTACAAAGTAGAGCTGTGAAATATGACATGGATTTTGAAATGACAGACGTCTGGGAGTGAAGCAAACATTTAAGGAGGAGTAGAGCTCTGTTTCTTTTTTATCCAAGACAGAGAAATGTTCCTTTTGATGTATGCTCAAAATAGGCATTTTGTTTTAATAAAGTGTATCATATTATTATGGCCAGAAAAGTTACTTACAACTTAAATGACTCATTTTTCAAGAGATCATGGAAACAAATTAGAAGTGTACTACTTCTGGCATGATTATCTGTCTCTAAAACCAAAGATAATCAAAAACCAAACAATGGAGTTTTCTTAAAAATTCTGTTTGGGTTTAGGTGTGCCAATATTTCCCCACAAAAAGTTAACGGAACTATGAGGACTTCCAGTAAATTGGCGCTCTAGGCAGAAGCACCATGCCATCCCTCCACAGGAAAGATCCGAAAAACTAAGCCAAACAGACAAAACAACAATCCTGAAACCCTAAAACATCAAATGAAGAGATAAAGAACTCAGCCAAGCACCAAATCGAGTGAGAAAACTGACAGAGAACAGAGAGTGAGGAGAGATTCATGCAGAGGTCCCCTATCAGCTAATGCAGCAAGGATCGGAGACCAGCAAACAGGGGGTACAGGAAAGCAGTTTCATGGATGTTCCAGCGGGAGACAAAACAACCAGTAATTTGTGATATATGCTTTCCCACCCCCCACCCTTCTTCACCCCCACTTGGCCTCCTTTGCTTCCCACGGCCACAATCTCTTGTCCAGGAAGCACCGGCTGCTTGGATTCCACCCACCCAAAAGGGCAGGTTCTCTGAGTGCCATTTGTTGGCTGCTGGTGTTGCTCTTCTCCTCATCTTTTGACTTCTTCCTTACCTCTCACCACCTCCCCCTCCTTTCACTCAAATACCTGGCTCCATGCGCCATCTTTGCTTCTTCCTGAGGGGCTGCAGAGCTCTGGTAATTTCTGATATACGCTTTCCCACCCCCTACACTTCTTCATGCACACTCGACCTCCTCTGCTTCCCATGGATACAGTCTCACCACCTCCCCCTCCTTTTGCTAAAATACCTGGCGCTGTGCACCAACTTTGCTTCTTCCTGAGGGGCTGCAGAGCTCCATTCAAGTGTGGAGCTGCTTCCCGGTCTGGGCTGCCGTGCTGGTGGGATCCCGGGGCTTTTGTTCGTTTGTTTGTTTTGAATTGCTTGTTTGTTTTCTTTTCCTTTTCTTGAGTTGGGAGCCCATTCTGGCCAGGCAGTGCTGCATGGCTTGGAAACTACCCCCTTGGTTTGCACAGACGTGCAGAGGGACCGCTGAAGGCATTTCTTTTTTCATTTTTTTTTCTGTTTTTTGGGGGGGCTTTTCTTGTTCTTTTTTTTTTAAATTTGTTTTCTTTTCTTTTCCCTCTTTTTGCCTTTCTTCATTACTCAGTTTTTCGTCTCTTTATATCTTCCTACTCCTTCTGTACCCTGAATACCTGGCATTGTATACTGCTATGCCTTCTAGCCAGGCTGTACTGAAGCACCTGAGAACAACTTACCCAGACCTCAAAGCCACACTGGTGGGGTTCCTGGGAACTTTGCTGTTCTTTAACCTTTCTAATTTTTATTTATTCATTTTTTTCTTTTATTTTTTTTTCTTCCTCTTTCCCTTTTGGTTTTTCTCCATTTCATAGTCTCTCATCTCACCACTCCAATGGCAAACTCCCCTAGCATTCTTTTTTGTTTGTTTGTATGTTTTTGGCTCCTTTTCCTCTCTCCCATATCCATCTTATCTCCACACATAACAATCTCCCTGATACATCCTGCCTACCTGCACCATGCGCTTAACATCATACCTGCCCTGCACTGATTACAGACCCACCCTGGTGGCTGTAGTAAGTGCCACAAACAACCCATCCCAGTAACTCCTCTTCAGCTACGTCTACCCTGCCATACCATATCTGAGTGACTGACCCTGCCAATTGGAGAAGGAGGTGAACAACATTGTGTCCACAGATGAGCAAACAACAAAGAACACACAACCCGCCTGCTCAGACATAGTCAAATTAAAAAAAAAAAAGGACAAACCAAAAAAATCTATAATCAATAAACAAGGAAAATAACTACTGAATGCCCCAAAGACAGCAGACAATATCAAAACATTTACAAAAACAGGACAGGATGGTTCCAGTAGGCATCCAAAATAAAACACAAGATGACTTTCCAGTGGAAGAAATGGCACTAGAACTACCTGACGGGGAATTCAAATCCCTAATACTCAGAATTCTCCAAGAGCTGAAGCAAAAAGCAGACAAAAACGAGGAAAAAATAGACAAATTCATGGAAAATAAAGACAAAAAATCAGAAGAATTCAGGAAAATAGTGAAGGAACAAAATGCCAAAATAAATTCACAACTAGAAATTATACAACGACAACAATTAGAAATCCAAAAGATAAACAACAAGATTTCAGAAATGGACGGTGTCACAGAAGGGCTGAGAAGCAGATTTGAAACAGTAGAAGACAGGATAAGCGGAACTGAAGACAAACACTTGGGAACAAGTCCGTTTGAGGAAAACTCAGAAAAAAGAACAAAGAAAAATGAAGAGACCCTGAGAGTTATGTGGCATACAATCAACAGCAAAAATTTTCGAGTGATTGGAGTTCCAGAACAGGAGAAGAAAACAGAAAGCACAAGAGGATCATTGAAGAACTGCTGACAGAAAACTTCCCCAATATCATGAAAGATGAAAAGCTGTCCATCCAAGAAGCTCAATGAACTTCATATAGGAGAGACCCAGAAAGAAAATCACCAAGGCATATCATGATCACACTCGCCAAAACCAAAGACAAACAAAGAATCCTGAGAACAGCTCGTGAAAAACAAGAAGTCACATACAGAGGAGAAACAATAAGACTAAGCTCAGATTATTCAGAAGAAACCATGAAGGCAAGAAGGCAATGGGATGACATATATAAAATCTTGAAAAAAAAAAAAATTGCCAGCCAAGAATAATATAACCTGCAAAACTCTCATTCAGATATAATGGTGAAATTAGGTCATTTCCAGATAAGCAGAAATTAAGGGACTATGTCAAAGCCAAACCAAATTTACAAGAATTATTAAAGGGAGTTCTTTGATCTGAGAACAAACAACTTCAGCTCACAGGCAGAATCCAGGACACAGGATCATACCAGCCAGATACCAATCTAGGAAATAAACTCTCAAGGACTATCCAAAACCAAAAGAAATACAACAGGGAATCAGAGCAGTTAATCAGAGAATGACAACAACATCAAAACAATAAAAGAGGGAATAAACAGCATAGGTATAGAATCTTCTAATGGAGAGGAAGGCAAGGCAATACCAAGTAATGGTAGACTACTTAAAACTTAGAAAGATAAGGGTAAAATTCATGGTAACCACAAAGAAAGTTAACAAACATACTCATAAAAATAAAGAGGAAAAACATAAAGTCTCAGCAAAAACAAAAGAAATGAAAAAAAAAAAAAAATCCACAAACAAAAGTAACTCAGCACAAGGTAGTAAGAAGAACAAAGAAAACTTCAGCACCACAAAAAAAAGCACTGCAAAATGACAGCAACAAACTCACATCTACCAATAAATACACTGAATGTAAATGGACTCAACGCACCCATAAAGAGAAGAAGAGTGACAGAATGGATAAGAAAACAGGATCCATCAATATGCTGTCTACAAGAGACACACCTTAGAAACAAAGATGTGAATTTATTAAAAATCAAAGGTTGGAAAAAAATATATGAAGCTAACAACTACCAAAAAAGATCAGGAGTGGCAATTCTAATCTCAGATAAAATAGACTTTAAAACAAAATCTACCATAAAAGACAAAGAAGGATACTATATAATGAGTAAGGGGACACTTCATCATGAAGACATAACCATAATAAACATCTACTCACCCAATGACAGGGCTCCAAAATACATAAAACACACTCTAACAACACTGAAAAGAGAAATTGACAGTTCCACAATAATAGTAGGGGACTTCAACACACCACGCTCTGTAAAGGACAGAACAACTAACAGGAAACTCAGCAAATATACAGAAGACCTAAAGGTCACAATAAGCCAACTTGACTTCATAGACATATATAGAGCACTTCATCCAACTGCCATAAAGTACACATTCTTTTCCAATGCACATGGAACATTCTCCAGAATAGACCACATGTTAGGCCACAGAGCAATCCTAAAAAATATCCAAAACATTGAGATAATTCAAAGTATCTTCTCTGACCACAATGCCATCAAAGTAGAAGTTAACAATAGAAAGAGCAAGGAAAAAAAATCAACTACTTGGAAGCTGAAGAATACCCTGCTTACCCATTAGTGGGTAATAGAAGAAATCAGAGACGGAATCAAAAAATTCCTAGAATCAAATGAGAATGAAAACACATCCTACCAAAACCTTTGGGACACAGCAAAGGCAGTCCTCAGAGGACAATTTATAGCAACAGATGCACATATCAAAAAAGAAGAAAGGGGCAAAATCAAAACATTAACTGCAGAGCTCAAACAAATAGACAGAGAACAGCAAAAAAAGCCCACAGCCACCAGAAGAGAGGAAGTAGTAAAGATCAGAGCAGAAATAAATGAAACAGAGAACAGAAAAACAATAGAATCAACAAAACCAAAATTTGGTTCTTTGAAAGAATCAACAAAATCGACAAACCACTAGCCAGACTGACAAAAGAAAAACCCGAGAGGACACAAATAACCCAAATAAGAAATGAAATGGGGGACATTACAACAGACCCAAATAAAATAGAAAGGATTATAACAGAATATTATGAAAAACTATACTCCAACAAATTTGAAAACCTAGAGGAAATGTATAAATTTCTAGAAACACACGGCCTACACAAACTACAACAAAGTGATGCTGAAAATCTGAACAGACCCATAACAAGAGAAGAGATTGAAAAGGTAATAAAAAAAAACTCCCAACCAAAAAAGGCCCTGGCCCAGATGGCTTCACTGGAGAATTCTACAAAACATTTACAGAAGAGCTTGCACCAGTACTACTCAAGCTATTTCAGAGCATAGAAGAGGAAGCAACACTTCCAAATTCATTCTATGAAGCCAGCATAATGCTGACACCAAAACCAGGCAAAGATGTCACAAAAAAAGAAAATGACAGACCAATATCTCTCATAAATACAGATGCAAATATTCTCAACAAAATTTTAGCCAATAGAATTCAGCATCATATCAAAAAAATAATACACCACGACCAAGTAGGATTCATACTAGGTATGCAAGGATGATTCAACATTAGAAAATCAATCAATGTCATCCACCACATAAATAAAAGGAAAGAAAAGAGTCACATGATCATCTCAATTGATGCAGAAAAGACATTTGACAAAGTCTAACACCCATTCTTGATAGAAACTCTCAATAGAATAGGTATAGAAGGGAAATTTCTCAACATAATAAAGGGCATCTATGCAAAACCGATGGCCAACATCATTCTAAATGGAGAGATGCTGAAAACATTCCCCTTGAAAACAGGAAAAATACAAGGATACCCTTTATCACCACTCCTATTTAACATTCTGCTGAAAATTCTAGCTAGAGCAATAAGGCAAGAAAAAGAAATAAAGGGCATCCAAATTGGTAACGAAGAAGTTAAACTGTCCCTGTTTGCAGATGATGTGATACTATACATAGAAAACCCTAAAGACTCCACGAGAAATCTACTGAAACTACTAGAAAGATTCAGCAGAGTAGCAGGATACAAGATAAACACTCAAAAATCGGTTGGATTCCTATACACCAGTAAGGAGAATGATGAAAGGTAATCAGGAAAAAATTGCCATTTATAATAGCCCCTAAAAAGATAAAATACTTAGGAATAAATCTGACCAGGGATGTAAAACATCTATAGAAAGAAAATTACAAAACATTACTGCAAGAAACCCAAAGGGACCTACATAAATGGAAAAACATACCATGCTCATGGATAGGTAGACTCAACATTGTGAAAATGACAATTCTACTCAAAGCAATTTACAAATACAATGGAATCCAAATCAAAATACCAACAAGATTCTTGAAAGAGATGGAAAAACTAATCATTAACTTTATATGGAAAGGGAAGAAGCCCCAAATAAGTAAGGCACTAGTGAAGAAGAATAAAGTTGGAGGACTCACACTACCTGACTTCAGAACCTACTATTACAGCTGCAGTAGTCAAAACAGCCTGGTACTGGTACAACGACATATACATTGACCAATGGAACAGAATTGAGAACCCAGATGTAAATCCATCCACCTACGCTCACCTGATCTTCGACAACGGCCCAAAGTCCATCAAATGGGGAAAAGACAGTCTTTTTAACAAATGGTGCTGGCAAAACTGGATATCCATCTGCAAAAAAATGAAACAGGACCCATATCTCATGCCGTATACAAAAACTACTTCAAAATGGTTCAAAGACCTGAATATAAAGCCTAAAACTATACAGTTCATAGAAGAAAAAATACGACCAACACTTTAGGCCTTAATACATGGCATTAACAGGATAGAAACCATGAGCATCAATGCACAAACCACAAAAGATAAGCTCGATAACTGGGATCTTCTAAGAATCAAACACCTATGCTCTTCAAAACACTTCACCAAAAGAGTCAAAAGAGAACCTACAGACTGGGAAAAAAATTTTGGACGGTACAAGTCAGACAAGGGTCTAATCTCCATAATCTACAAGAATATCCAACCCCTCTACAACAGAAAGACAAGTAATCCTATTAAAAAATGGGCAAAGGAAATGAAAAGACACTTCACCAAAGAAGACATTGAAATTGCCAACAGACACAGGAGGAAATGCTCGCGATCACTAGCCATTAGAGAAATGCAAATTAAAACCACAGTGAGATACCATCTCACCCCGGCATTACCGGCACGAATCAAAAACACTGGAAATAACAAATGTTGGAGGGGCTGCGGGGAGATTGGAACTCTTATGCACTGCTGGTGGGAATGCAAAATGATGCATCCATTTTGGAAAATGATATGGCGCTTCCTCAGAAAGCTAGAAATAGACATACCATTCGATCCAGCAATCCCACTCCTAGGAATATATCCTAGAGAAATAAGAGTCGTCACTCGAATAGACATATGCACACCTATGTTCATGGCAGCATTGTTCACAATAGCAAAATGATGGAAACAACCTAAATGCCCATGAACAGATGAATGGATAAACAAACTATGGTACATACACACAATGGAGTACTATGCAATGAGAAAGAACAACAATGAATCTGTGAATCATCTCATAACACGGATGAAACTGGAGGACATTATGCTGAGTGAAATAAGTCAATCACAAAAGGACAAATACCGTATGACACCTCTATTGTAAAAACCCATGAGAAAGTTCACACACAAAATGTAACAATCTTTGTTGATTACCAGGGATGGGGGAGGTGGGGGGGAAATACTAAATAGGCAATAAATAAGTGGTATCTTGGGTGAAGGTTGAGACAGTACACAATACAGGGGAAACCAGCACAACTTGTACACGGAAAGGTCATGGAAGCTCCATAGACACATCCAAACTCCCTGTGGGACTGAATTGCTGGGTGGAGGGCTGTGGGGACCATGGTGTTGGGGAATATCTAGCTCAATTGGCATAACACAGTTTATAAAGACAATGTTCTACATTCTACCTTGGTGAGTAGCGTCTGGGGTCTTAAAAGCCTGTGAGCAGTCATCTAAGATACTCCACTGGTCTCTTCCCTTCAGGAGCAAAGGAGAATTAAGAGAACAGGATACAAGGAAAAGATTAGTCCGAAGGACTAATGGACCACAGCTAGCAAGGCCTCCACCGGACTGAGTCCAGTACAGCTAGATGGTGCCCGGCTACCACCACTGACTGCTCTGACCAGGATCACAACAGAGGGTTCTGGACAGAGCTGGAGAAGGATGTAGAACAAAATTCTAACTCACAAAAAAAAAAGACCAGATTTACTGGCCTAAAGGAGACTGGAGAAACCCCGAGAGTATGGCTCCCAGACACCCTTTTAGCTCAGTGGTGAAGTCATCTACGAGGTTCACTGTTCAGCCTGGGAGTGGACAGCCCCATAAAACGTAATGGGACTAATGAGGTACAGCAGTCCAGGGACAAGGGCCAGAAGGCAGAAGGGGACAAGAAAGCTGGTGTTAGGGAACCCAAGGTTGAGTAAGGATAGTGTCGATGTGTTGTGAGGTTGTTAACCACTGTCATAAGGCAACATGTGTACTAACTGTTAAATGAGAAACTATTTTGTTCTGTAAGGCTTCATCTAAAGTGAGATTAGCAGCACAATTGGAAGAGCGTAGTCAGTGTCATTGAACTGTGCACGTAGAAATTTTTGAAATGGTGTATCTTTGGCTATGTATGCTTTCACCAAAAAAAAAAATGGTTGAGAAGGGAAAGGGTTGACATGTTCTGGGGTTGTTAACCAATGTCATAAAACAATATGTGTACTACTGTTTCATGAGAAACTATTTGCTCTGTAAGCCTTCACCTGAAGTACAATTAAAAAAAAAAAAAGTTAATGCAACTAAAAATAGTGATACGAAGTGAAAGGCTGGCATTTTAACAAAACATACAAGAATTTATGCATCATCTGTGATAGATTAAGTATGGCCACAGGTTACTTGTGATTCCTTCCATGTAGAGGTGGAGTCTATTCTGAATCCTTTGAATTTGGCTGACCTGTGATTCTCATTGACGAAAAGAAGGTGCCCTAAGTGAAAGTATGTGAGTTCTGGAATTTAGGCCTCAAGAGACCTTTCAGATTCTGCCTCTGCCCCCTTGGAACACTGCCCTGAGATAAAGCCGGACTGGCCTATTGGAGGATGGGAGTTCCTGTGGGAGAGAGCTGGTATCCCCTCCCTAGAACTAAACTGCCAGACTTTTGAATGAGTCTGCCTGGTCCGTTCCAGTCCAGTAGACTCTCCTTTTGAATGCAACTGCATAAGTAACCTCAGGTGAAACCGGCAGAGGAAACATTTTTCCGTATCACAGAATCATGAGAAATAATAACTTATTGTTACGTTAAGCCACTAAATCCTGGGATGTTTGTTATGCAGCAAAAGGTAACTGATACAACATCCAAGGAGTGTTTTCTTTAACGGAAACTTCCCTTAGGAATTACCTTCAGATTCTATTTAGAAGCCACATCCACCCATCGCCCCCATCTCATGCACACACTACAACTTCCATTGCTCCTTTACAAAAATTAAAAGCCAACAAAAAACCTACTAAACTAAAAACTGATTTTGCCGAGTTCGAATGTCCACTTTTTCAGTAGGCTTAGCTTACACTCAAAGAATATAAATTTGCTTCTCTTAGGACAATCGACATCACACACACGAGACTCTAAAAGCCACTTCCAGGAGAAGAGCTTCCTAAATATTCTGAACAATGACAGCATAATTAGAAAATCTATCTCTTCCTTGGCTAGCACATGGAAGAGAAAAACCCTATTCTTTTTTTTACCCCCTCTAACAAAAATCATTGTTCTTTTATAGTCACTTTTATTTTTGCATTTTCCCTTGTTCCTCATCTGCATGGTACATATTTTTAGGGATAGCATTAGTCTATGTGAATATCTACGTTCAGCAGAGAAATCACATGTTCTTGGAGTTACATAAGTGCTCTGTGCCAACAATGCTTTGCCTCAGTTTTATGAGTCCTGTTTAATCTAAAACAGCTCTGCTTGCCTCGCCACATGCCTCCACCCCTCCTCGTTTTGAGTGTTGTTAGGAAAAACCTTTAACAGTGAGGAAGATAATGAAAAAATCAAAAAGAGTTTTATTATCCAAATTAATGGAAAAAGGATGGGTTCCAGTTAGACAAAAAAACCTAATAGAGGAAGGATTAATCCCTGCCTTCTCAGCTGCTTTCTGTCTCATTGCTACCCTTGCTGTTGCCCACAAGATACATAAGTAAATGAAAGAGTTAGGACTAGTGACTTAGAAACTGCGGTTTGTGAAAGCGTAAAGTTATAATTCCCTGCCACCCCTCCCTCAGTTAAATCTCAGGTAAATTGCTTTTCCATTTTAGAATGAATCCACAGTGACGGCAGTTACTATATTAAAGATGTTGGTCAGAGAAACCAAACTGTGATTTTTCTCTAGTTTTTCAGCTGGTGGAGTTCTGGTTAACATAACACACTTTTATCCTCTTTTGCTTGGATGTGTTTGGCTTATCAGTAAGTATCAGAGCTACTTTTTCCTAAAACAATGGCCTGGAAGGCTGGAAGAGTATTAGCTTTGGGAAGAATTACAATAGTAATTTCTTTGGTCTCCTCAGTCAAGCACAAATCAACAAGTCTTTCTCTAAATCAGAAATGTCTTTCTCTAAATGCCCAGGTTAATATCTAATTGTCTCTGCATGGTAGAAAATGGCAAGGTTGTCATGACAACTGGGTGGAAAGTTTAGCTAGAATAATGTTTGCTTTTAAAAGAATGAAGCAATTTCAAGCTTTTTAGTGCTATCTGAAAATTGCTTTATACCCCCATTTTTAGACTGTAGAAGGTGATCGATCATTTTTTTTTTAAACTGGCTTACAGATTCCCTTAATACTGGTTTTGAATCAGTTTTTTCCCCCCCGTTTCTTCTGTTGCCTGTTTTCTTCCCCCTCCTAGCTGAACTCTATACTTGTGAATGAAGAAAATTGTCCTCTTGTTCATTAGTTCACCGGGCCTATAGCATCTGAATAAAATGAACATTTAGCTACAGTTCATTTGACTGGTGTATTGTAACACAATCTTTGAAATAAATCTCTGGTTACTAAATGAAGAGAAACAGTATTTTTGGTTTTCTACTCTGCAAGATAGAAAATGAAATGCATGTCTTAAAATTTCCAAATGGATGCTCACTACAAAGACAGTGAGTAGATCTGATCTTTGGAATGGAACACAGACAATTCTTTTTCTTTCTATTCTTCCCTTTCCTTTCTTTATAATAAAATTTTCTTTTTCTTTATTTTTTTACAAACCCCTTTAATTAAAACAGCAATTTATTTAATTATAGTTCTTCATAATTGCATAATTATTTCTACAGTGTTGTCTCTGGTCACTGTTTTTGACCAGTCTGGACACATAATATGCTAAATGCTGTAGTTAAACCAACTGATATTTTGATAATGCAAGCAGTGCTTAGGGACACTCAAAGGGGGAGAGGTGCTTTGCAGAGTATGTATTTCTGGGGATACTGGCTTGGAAGTGAGGGGAAGGGGTTTGTAAAAATCTGCCATAGATTTTAGTATCACTGTATTTATTTTTCCTGTTTCAAGATTTAGCAAGGAAAAATTTTGTAAAACAGAGTGAAATAGAACCAAGATGAAAGCAGCCAGAACATAAACTAGACATACCGTAAGAGCAGTACAGGTGCTGAGAGTTGGGCTGAGGCACCTAATCGCAGAGGATGGAACGGGGTATCTGTGCAAAAGCAGGGCTTTGAACCCCCTGTTGAGAATTTGCATTTCCACCCCAGATATACTGAATAAGAACCTACAGTTTAACAAGATCCCCAGGTGATTCTTACAGATCTTATGTATACATAAAATCACCTGGGGATCTTGTTAAGCTGCAGATTCTGATTCAGTATATCTGAGGTGGAAATTCAAATTCTCAGCAGGGGTTGAACTGGAATTATCTGGTTCAAAGCCCTGTGCAAAAGTAACAGAGTTTTCCCACTAGGGATTTTGAGGTGGCCCGAATTGCCATGCTGGTATCACTAAGAGTAGGTTCAGCATGGAGTAACAGAGGCATCCCAGCCAATGCAAATGCTGAGAAAAGCAACACAATATCAAGAGCAGAAAACAGAGAGAGTATCAGAGAGATTTCTTTCAAGGGTACAGCCACCAAACTGGGATTCAGGGTAGTGTCCCCACTCTTTGGATAGGAACTAAAAAGAGCACATCAAAGTCTCCATCCTAAGAAGACTGAACTCTCTGGTCCTCATGTCTACTTAGTTGCTCAAAACCAGAAACCTAGCAGATATTCTTGATTCCATTTTTCTTCATCTTCCATGTTAGATCCTTTAGCAAGTTCTGCTTGCTACCTACAAGGTAAATCTTCAGTTTTCCACCTTTCCAAGCCACCATCTTCATGCACAAGGACTTTTACAACAGCCCGCTGGATTCCACTCTTTTCCCTAGCCCATCCATTCTCAATAAAAGGGCCAGAATATTATTCTAAAAACGTAAGTTGAGAAATTCAGTTTCCCTATTTAAATACCGTCAGTGCCTTTCCATTACTCTTAGAGTACGTGCTGCACTCTATCATACAGTCTACAAAGCCCTGCAGGATCTTTTCCCTTCACAAATCTCCAGCCTCACCCTTAACCACTTCCCTTCTGCTCACTATGCTGACCATCACACTGTACTCCTTTGTATCCTTGAACTGCGATGTTACGGATCCAGCAGGTGGGGAGAAGAAGTCCATCTTTGCAAAAAACAGACAACAGTTTACGATGGGAATAAGGCAGAGCATGCCTTTATCTGCTTGACATCTAAACTTTTATTCCCCCTTATTCCATAGACGTTGGTGGTTTATTGGTAGAATTCTTGTCTTCCACGAGGGAGACCTGGATTCAATTCTAGCCAATACACCTCATCTACAGCCAACACCTGTCCGTGGAGGCTTGCCTGTTGCTATGATGTTGAACACGTTTCAGTGGTGCTTCCAGAGTAAGATAGAACAGGAAGAAAGGCCTAGTGATCTACTTCCAAAAAGCAACCCATGAAAACCCCATGGATCACAACAGTGCAATCTTGTTGTGCATGGTGATGCTATGACTCAGGGGCCAAATGGATGACAGCTAACAACAACATGCAAGCCTCTGGAATGATTTGGATGCAGAGAAAGTGTCCTCATAGTTGGAAATGTGTGTACTGAAAAGAAACGAGCAAAGCTAGAATCCTATAGTGTCTTGTGAATCTTGTGCTAGAATCATGGCAGTGCAAGTCACTAACTCGAAAGACTCCATTTCAGGATGAGTGAATCCAAACTGAAGGCACTGGAGATGGAGGCAAGGAACACAGCAACAGGAGGAATCAGGAAGCAAAAGTAAACATCTCCCTACTCCACCTCGGGGCTGATGAGAAAAGGCAGGAGGGCCCCGTCCCTGCAGGAATCCATTGCTTTGAAGAAACTTAAGAATATGGCAGAGCAATTAGAAGAAGCACACAGAGAGCCTTGCACATGCCCCCCTCGCTATTTTAATCAAAATATTTCCCTTTTGTGAGGAGCTCATTTAGAGGAGATGTAACAAGCTGGTGTCACCTCGATTCTCCAGGGTTAGAGCCTGCCATGTGAGCCTGCCAGTGCTCAGTGCTCCAGATTCAGCCTCCCCTTTTCTTACTGCCTAGAGTAGACAAGACTGTCACTTAGAAGATGAAATATATTTGCAAATTAATTAACTTTGTCCAGCAACTGGAGAATTAGATTTCTGTTAAGGGTTCTGTCTGAGTGATGGATTCTCCAGACACTGAAGGAATTAAATACTGCTTTTTCTTTTTTTCCCTTTCCTTTTTCTGCAGGAGGATCATACAGCCATCATTGTTCCAGTCCTTTCCTCCATCTTCCATTTATTACAGCATTGCATCTACAAAGACATGGAATTTGCTTCGGTAGATGATGACTCTTGTGAGAATTTTTAATCTCTATAAACTTCTTATCAATTTATTATAAACTCAAGAAGCTAATCAACATTAGGTTGAAGTAGGGTAGGAGGCAGCTGTATTAGAACAGGACTTTGCAAGGATTTTCTTTCCTTGACCGGCTCTTTGTTCTGATTTTGAAATGCACAAGGAGGAGGCCAGAGGAATATAAAATGGTGACAAGAGCCTACAGAACTTTGGAAATGCAGTGTAAGTCCATTAAGGGATTTTTGCTATTAGAAATCTCAGGCAAGGAAAATGCATTTCTATTTCTGTGCTGAGCAGTATAGAAACACTAATACACACTAATATTGGATGTGTTTATTTGTGTCCACTTTGGAATATGTGTAAGATTTGCATGATGGTATCTTAGGAAGGCATTACCCTAATGACCACAGAGTTCAAATATTCTTGGATCTCAATGAAATGCATTTTGTTGGAAGAGAAAATATTTCAAAGACATGTTTACTCAGATTATGATTAAAGATGAGTATTTGAAATATAATCCTTTCCCTTCTGTTTCTTTTTTATAAAAATAAATATCACATAGTAAAGGTATTAAAGAACTATGACTATGCCTTTTATCTTAAATTATTAATAATTCACTCCTGGAAAATGAACACATAAGCAAAAATATAATCACTAGGAGACCATATTCAAAATGGTGAATATGTGCATGTGAATCATTTATAAACATATAAACACACAGGCGTCCAGGGTGGAGACGGGGAACTAATAATTCAAAACGTAGTTGTTTTTGTTGTTAATTTTATTTTATTTTTTTTAGGAAGCAGAATAAAATAATTATAAAGAAAGAATTATGGAATCAAACAGCCAAAATTGCTAACGGAAAAATAGCTAAATAGAATGGAATTCACATTCCTTGAAGGTCAGGATAAAAAAAATAAAAAACGAACAGTTGCTAGGAGTCGATTCTGATTCATAACTACCCCATGTGTGTCAGAGTAGAACCATCCCACAGTGTTTTCATGGCTGTGAACTTTCATAAGCAGATCACCAGGCCTTTCTTCTGAGGTACCTCTGGGTGAGTTGAAACCACCAACCCTGTAGTTAGTAGACAAATGCGCCACTAGGGACAGTGTATTTTTATTTTGTATGTCTAGGGCCAACCGAGGTGCCTGAACTACTATGAACTCCAATAAATATTTGAATGAAATCAGCAAAGCTGTACATCTTTGGTATCAGCTTCAGCAAATCATAGTTTTTTTGTTTTTGTTTTTTCCTATTTTTATAGAGTCTCAAACTTAGGAGATATCTAGTAGTTGAACTATTCAGATCAGCTTCTTGGTATTATATCAGTCAATTCGGTGTTTTAGGAAAATGTTTAAACTAAACAGTACAAAATTTGTCAACCCCTTCTTAATGATTCCCAGAGCCAGAACTAAGTAAATCTTGCAGCTTATCCTGAGCTAAATAAAATTAGGCCACCCTAAGAAAAATAAAGCTTTAAAGTCCCAAAGAAAGCTGGTAATTTACAAAATTGTCTCTGTGCACGCGTGGGTAGACGGCTGAGCACGTGACGCGCTGCTGAACACGCCCACTGTCAGATGAGATATGACACTCCTATTCAGACACTTAACACTTCCAGTCATAACAACACCATGTTTCCAGCTTTGTTTCCTATACGATTCCGATGGTGCTTCCATTTAGCAAACAAACACTTTCCCTCGTGCAAAGCCATCTGAATTTTACTAGCTTGATATCTCACAAGTTCTCCCTATAAAATGAATGTATATGGTTTCTAGTAAATATTCCATTCTACCTCAGCATTCCAATAGTGGCGGAGTAATTCTTGAATTTTATATCATAATAGATTCAAATCTATGTAAGGTGTACATGCAATGAAGATAATATATAAATACCCTTCTCTGTGTGCTGTCTTATTTTAACTAGATTTCTCTCCTGGCTCCCCATCTACCATTACAGCTAGGCTGTGAAGTTTAGTGTCCCTGGGAAATGACAAGATCAAATTTTGGGAAGTTTCTTCCAGAAAGGAAAAGGGAATAGAGAGATGCTCCATTCTGGCTAGAAGTAGGCAGGTTAAATAGGTGTCTTCTGATTTCTCTCTGTGGAAGGGTTCAAGAGAAAGCTGGAATCAGTAGAGTTTTGCCCTTTTTCCTCATCTATTTGCCTGGGGGAGAGAACTATGCTGGAAGGCCCTGGTTCAATTCAGGGAAGGATGGTACTGTTCTGGGAGAGAAAATTTGCTAGAGAGACTCCACTGAGGTAATGCTCCTGACTCCTCCTCCCTTGTCTGACGCATTCAGATGATTCATAAAGTTTCTGTGAGCTCTGTTGGTGAAAGGGTGATAGATTACCAGACGCCATGGCTGAAACTAGGGTCTAGCAGTCCCTGTTGCACATCACTCCCAAAAACCATATGGGAACAAAATACGTCTGTGGTCATCAATCCAAAGAGCAGACCAGATCAGCCACCCTACTGCAGAAATGAGCCCCATTCTGGACATCCAAGACTTCCACCTACTTCAGTCTATGAGCTCATATCATATATTTCCTGCCTCTAACTTAGGAGCTGATACCATTTTAGGTGGCAAGAGGAGAAGGACAGGGATGGGGTGTGAAAATGGAAGGGCTATATCCAAAAGATACCTAATCCCAAAAAAACAAGCCTGTTGCCATTGATACCAACTCATAGTGACTCTTTAGAACAGAGTAGAACTTCCCCATAGGGTTTCCAAGGAGTGGCTGGTGGATGTGAACTGCCGACATTTTGGTTAGCAGCCTTAGCTCTTAACCACTGTGCCACCAGGAGTATTTAGACTAGAGGAGATGAAGAAACCAATAAAAGTTTTAAAATGACCTCCCCACTCTCACCCACCCTAGCCCCAGTATACTGAACAAAAAGAAGACTGAGAGAAATATTAGAGAAATTAGTCTTTTTTTTTTTTTTTTTTTTTTGTCATCTGAGTGATAGTGTATACATTTCCACACAAATGTAGTACTGTATAGATATAAATTATCCTTGTAACTAATTTTCCCTTGAACTCTTCTGCTTCATTCACTTCTGGAATGCCTTGGACATGCTCTTTAGTAACTTAGCTGCCCACACCAGAACTCTGTTGCCTGCATATTTAGAAAGGTTGTCAGTGTCCCTGTGTCACAGTTCAGCAAAGCCCCAGCTGTCCTACCAAGTTCAGATATCACTAAGCAGAATATATTCTCAGTCTCCTTCCTTCTCTATCATGTTGGAATACAAAGGATCAGTGCCTCCAGCACGCACTGGATTCATAATTGCAAGTGTTTCCCCCTCCCCTCAAATATTAACTTTCTCCTAGGAACCACATGAGTCATTATATCAAAAAGAATTCATTGAACTTCAACCAGTTCAAGAGGTAGAATAGGATCAGAAACCAATGGTACTGAAGCAAGAAGTCCAAGCTGCACTGAAGGCACTGGTGAAAAATAAGGCTCCAGGAATCAACAGAATACCAACTGAGATGTTTCAACAAATGCATGCAGTGCTGGAAGTGCCTACTTGTCTATGCCAAGAAATCTGGAAGACAGCTACCTGGCCAACTGACTGGAAGAGATCCATATTTATGCCTATTCCCAAGAAAGGTGATCTAACCAAATGCAGAAACTATCGAACAATATCGTTAATATCACACACAAATAAAAGTTTGCTGAAGATCATTCAAAAGTGGCTGCAGCAGTATGTCGACAGGGAGCTGCCAGAAATTCAGGCTGGATTCAGAAGAGGACATGGAACCACGGATATCATTGCTGATGTCAGATGGCTCTTGGCTGAAAGCAGAGAATACCAGAAAGATATTTACCTGTGTTTTATTGACTATGCAAAGGCACTTGACTGTGTGGAGCATAACAAATTATGGATAACATTGTGAAGAATGGGAATCCCAGAACATTTAATTGTGCTTATGAGGAAACTATACATGGACCAAGAGGCAGTTGTTGGAACAGAACAAGGGGATACTGCATGGTTTAAAGTCAGGAAAGGTGTGCGTCAGGGTTGCATCCTTTCATCAGGCCTGTTCAATCTGTGTGCTGAGCAGATAATCTAAGAAGCTGGACTATATGAAGAAGAACGGGGCATCAGGATTGGAGGAAGATTCATTAACAACCTGCGTTATGCAGATGACACAACCTTGCTTGCTGAAAGTGAAGAGGACTTGAAGCACTTACTGATGAAGATAAAAGACCACAGCCTTCAGTATGGATCATACCTCAACATAAAGAAAACAAAAATCTTCACAACTGGACCAATAAGCAACACCATGACAGACGGAGAAAAGATTGAATTTCATTTTACTTAGCTCCACAATCAATACCCATGGAAGCAGCAGGCAAGAAATCAAAAGATGTATTTTATTGTGCAAATCTGCTGCAAAAGGCCTCTTTAAAGTGTTGGAAAGCAAAGATGTCACCTTGAAGACTAAGGTATGCCTGACCCAAGTCTTGGTGTTTTCAATCACATCATATACATGTGAAAGCTGGACAATGAATAAGGAAGACTGAAGAAGAATTGATGCCTTTGAATTGTGGTGTTGGCAAAGAATATTGACTATACCATGGACTGCCAAAGGAACGAACAAATCTGTCTTGGAAATAGTACAACCAGAATGCTCCTTAGAAGCAAAGATGGCGAGCCTACCTCTTACAGACTTTGGACATGTTGTCAGTAGGGATCAATCCCTGGAGAAGGACACAATGCTTGGTAAAGTAAAGGTTCAGAGGAAGACCCTCAACGAGATGGATTAACACAGTGGCTGCAACAATGGGCTCAAGCATAACAAAGATTGTGAGCATGGCCCAGGATTGGGTAGTGTTTCATTCTGTCGTGCATAGAGCCACTACGAGTTGAAACCGACTCTACAGCACCTAACGACAACAGCAGGAGCCACATCATCTTCTCATATGAACCCTAATCCTTTTCTCTTCCTCCTCTTCCTTTTTCCATTCTTCTTTCTATTCTTCATTTTTGTTTCTTCTCCGCTTCCCCCAACTCACAGGATAAACTTTAATGATGAAATTTCATGCTCAGCCAACTTCTTTATGGCCAATGAAGAAGCATCAGTCAGGCTATATAGCTGCTCTTGGGAGCACTGCTGCCTGTTTCTTATTATGGTGTGGACAGCTAGCTGAGGGTAAAGTGTGGTCAAGCGCTAAACAGCAGATACTTTCCCACCCTTCAGTACTTCCCCTCTGTCACTACATAATATCCTATCCCTCTATGCAAAGAGGAACTCACAGTTTAAAACTTCCCAATGCTTTCATTCATTCATTTGGTCAGTCTAATCCATAATCTTGAGAGTTTTTTTTTTAATTTATCCTTTGTTCCCTCTACCTATTTTTTAGACCACATTTCGTGTCAACATGCTGCATCTTTTCTTTAAGATATCTCATACCTTGACATATATATCTATCTTAATATAAGGTAGCTCTATACATTTGTGATTTTGTAAACATTAGAACATTTTTCATTTTTTCCTTGGTTGTTGAAAATAGTGCATGCAAGAAATCTGGGATTCAGATTCCCAAATAAGTATGTCCCACACTCTAAACAGCTGCCATCAAGTTGATTTTGACTCATAGGGACCCTATTGGACAGAATTGAACTGCCCCATAGGGTTTCCAAGGAGAGGCTGGTGGATTTGAAACACCAATGTTTTGGTTAGCAGCCAAGGTCTTACCCAGTGGGCCACTGATATTTAACTACAGAAAACAGATTTATATTAAAAATTCAAATATTTGCCCTTTGAATTTATTTTCTTAGAGTAAGCTCACTCACCAACCCTTGGAGGTTGCAATGTGTAAATATATTGATTACAATTATACTGCTAGTGTCATTATGATATTAAACCACTAGGCTTAAAAATAAAGATATTGAGATTTTGTTTTACCAATGACTGTGTGATCTTGAACAAGTCACTTAACTTCTTTGAGCCTTAGCTTCCTCTGGAAAATCAAAAAACTATTACTTTATAGGACTGTTGTGAGGGTTAAAGAGAAAAGGTGTAAGCTCTTTGAAACAACAACAAAATGAATCATGGTAAGGTAGAGTTCTTATGCTTTTGATCACATCATGTTTAAGAAAAATCAAGACATCACAAATACAGAATTACCAACTTCAGAATAAAAGAGAAGCGTTTCTTTTGAGTATTATCATAATTAATGCACTTTTCTGATTTCTGTTTTTGCCTACAACCAGACCTGGCATCATCTTAATCAGGAGGCTAGATTATATTTCCCTACTGGTAAAAAGTGCTGACGAAAAAGTGTGTGGGGGTGCTCCATATTTCTGTTGTTGTTGGGTGCCATTGAGTAGAGTCTGACTTATAGCAACCCCATGTAACAGAGTAGAACTGCCCCATAGGTTTTCTAGGCTGTACTCTTTATGGAAGTCAACTGTCAGGTGGGTCTTTCTCCTGTGGAACCACTGCGTGGGTTAGAAGCTCCAATCTTTCGGTCATCAGCTGAGCAATTAACCACTGCACCACCAGGGCTCCTTTCCACAGTTTTAGAGGTCCAGAAATGCATAAGGGAGCAATTTTCTGCTACAGGGAGTAATTTCACATAATGCCACCCACTAAGATTTTTAGCAGCCCTGTATTTTTACACACCAGGGGACAATTAGGTTGTTCATCTGGGCCTAGGATCTTGATAAACTCGAACAGCTAATGAGATACAGGTGTGGTTGTGTCTCGTTAGGAAATCCAGATTTGCAGAACTCCTAAAGCAGAGGTGGAATAAATCAAGTCCTCTAGAATAGTTTTCTACCAATGACTGTACAGTGTTGAAACCCAGAATGGTAGTACATTTTCAGTAGTAGTGACCAGTGGCTCTGTGTCCAGGAAGCTCAGGAAGAATTCACATTGTCCAGGGAAACATATGCATTTTTGCACTCAGAAGAAAGCAGAATGCTTACTGACTCACAGAGCAAGAAAGATATTGCCTGAAATATAATGCAAAGAAAAGAATCACACACTTATTTTAACCCATACTCTGTCTTCCAAATCATTCTTGAATTGTTTGGGCAATTTTTCCAATTATCTCAGAAAAGCTTTCCAATGAAATATTTTCCCCCCTAGACCGTGAAATTTGTGCCTTCTAAAGATAGACGAAATCTCATTAGGTTCAGAAGACTATGAGAAACTAATCTTTTCGTCCAAAGTTGCCTCTACTGCTAGAACAAAAGATGAGGAGTTAAAGTCAACAGGTTGACAGCTGGGAAACACCAATGCAAAAATTGCACAGAATTGGTTTATTGCACAAAACTGTTTTGTTTAAGTAAATCTTTCTGGATGTAATGAGTGTACAGAAGTTTATTAGCCCCAATACTTTGGTTGTGAAATGAATCAATATCCTACTGTGATAAGGAGCTTCAAGTTATCTGTTGGTGAATTTTAATATTTGTACAATGGATTCACATATTAGAACCCAGAACATGAAATATTTTTATTTGCTTATATGTGTTTGTTTTTCTTAACATTTTTTTCCATAGGCACTAAAATATGTAAATATCATCACACAGTACTTAGTAGCAAAAGAATACACCAGCAACAGTTGGTGTCTTAAATTATTCAGGATTCTGTTTTGTTTCTACATAATCAGGGTTGACTTTTTTACTGTGGTATTACTAGGTGTAAAAAAGTGTCACGTAAAACCGATGTCGTGTAATAGAAGAAAAGACATTGGATTAGGAGTCAGAAGACAAGCTTTCTAGTAAAAGTTATTGTTGTTAGTTACCATCCAGTCAGCTTCGACTTATGACAAGCCCATGTGTGCTGAATAGAACTTCCCCATAGGGTTTTCAAGACTGTGACCATTCAAAAGAAGATAACCAAGCCTGTCTTCCCAGGCCCCTCGGGGTGGGTTTGAAATGCCCCTTTTGGCTACTAGTCCAGCAGTTAGTTATCCGTTTATGCCACCTAGGGACTAAATTTAGAGTGTTGCTGTTGTTGTTAGGTGTCATGGAGTTGACTTTGACTTGTAGTGAACCCATGTGACAGAGTAGAAGTGCCCCATAAGGCTTTCTTGACTATAATCTTTACTGAAGCAAATTGTAAGGTCTTTTTTCTGCAGAGCTGCTGGGTTCAAATCACCAATCTTAAGGTTAGCAGCCGAGTGCTTAACCATTTGTGCCACCATGGCTGTTTCCAGTAAGAGTATGTGCCATTTATTGAGTGCTATGTGCCATGTAAGGAGCCCTGGTGGCATAGTGGTAAAAGTGCTCAGCTGCTGACTGAAAGATTGTGGTTTCAACCCACCAGCCACTCCGGGGGAGAAAGATATGGCAGTCTGCTTCCATAAAGATTAGTCTTGGAAACCCTCTGGGGCAGTTCTGCCCTATCCTGTAGGGTCGCTATTGGTTGGAATTGACTCAATGGCCACAGAGTAGTAGTAGTATGTGCCATGTGGGGCACTAGTGGTTCAGCGGTAGAATTCTTGTCTTCCATGTGGGAGACCTGGGTTTGATTCTCAGCCAATGCACCTTATGCTCAGCTACCACCTGTCTGTCCGTGGAGGCTTGTGTGTTGCTATGATGCTGTCTTAGTCACCCAGTGCTGCCATAACAGAAATATCACGAGTGGATGGCTTTAACAAAGAGAAATTTATTCCCTCACAGTCAAAGTAGGCTAAAAGTCCAAATTCAGGGCGTCAGCTCCAGGGGAAGTCTTTTTCTCTCTGTTGGCCTTCTTCTCTTTGGTGTTCCCCTGGACTAGGAGCTTCTCGGCGCAGGGACTTCAGTCCAAAGGAAATGCTCTGCTCCTGGCATTGCTTTCTTGATGGTATGAGGTCCCCCTGTCTCACTGATCACTTCTGTCTTTTATATCTGAAAAGATTGCCTCAGGACACAATCCAGTCCTGTAGATCAGGTCCTGCCTTACTAACACAACTGCCACACATCCTCCCTCATTAACATCATAGAGGCAGGTTTACAACATACAGGAAAATCACACAGTACCAGGAATCATGGCCTAGCCAAAGTGACACACACATTTTTTGGGGGACATAATTCAAACCATGACGGATGCTGAACACGTTTCAGTGAAGTTTTCCAACTAAGACTAGGAAGTAAGGCTTGGTGATCTACTTCCAAAGATCAACCAATGAAAACCCTGCGGACCACAATGGTCTAATCTCCAACTGACCATAGGGATGTCAGAGGACCAGGCTGAGTTTTGTTCCACTATGCATGGGGTCACCATGAGTTCCGGGCTAACTAGACAGCAGCTAACAACAACTCTGTGTTCAAGCACTTTGTGTTTTACAAACATTGACTCAATGAATCCTCAAGACAGCTCTAATAGGCAGACAGTGATATTGTCCCATTTTACAGAAGCAGAAATTGAGGCTCAGTTGATTAAAATAAAACTTGTTTGAGGTCACCCGGCAGAGGATCACCAGAGCCAGATTTCAATTCCAGGCACTCAGACCCAAGAACCCGAACTTTTAACTCCTCAGTAGTCATCGAGTCTTGTCATTTGCTTACTGTAAGACTGTCAGTTATCCTTTTTGTGTTTCATTTCTTCTGTAAAATGGGCATAATAATAGCAGCCCTGCTCAGTCTGTAAAGTTGTAGTGCAAATAAAATGACATTGAGCATATGGACGTGCTTTGTCAACCGCAGAACGAAAAGGAGTTTGACACTGCTGTGGTTATCATTATGTCACTAAAGTAGAACAAGGAGGGGCAGCCAGCAGTGAGCCAGCTCTCCTTTGGCCAATTCTTAACATGCACTTTCTTCTGCGGCTTCTCACAAAGTTCCTGGGCACATGTACTCCTCATAGACCAGGTAGCTGTGTGAGTGGAGCAATTACTGGAGCATCTTCTTCGGTGGCCTGCAGATGTTGAAATATCTCAGGAAGGCTTAAGACAAATAGAGGAGTGTCCTCTAAAAACAAATAACAGGGTTGGCATTCAACTGGCACTAGAGGAATTTATTAGTTGTGAAAATATTTAAATATTTCTGCACCAAATTGACCGGTAATATTTACTGCCTTGAGCCCCCTAGTTCCTGCACCCCATCCCCACCTCTGAACTCTGGCACCACGGCCTTCCTCTGGGATTCCCTGGACCTCCCCACGTCCCAGAACCTAAACTACCCTTAGACACAGCAAGAAGGGGCCTGCCAGGACTCTGGGTTGTAACTCTCTCTGTCCTGATTGGTTGGTCCTCAAGTCATTCTGACTGTGAAATATTTTTAGTATAAACTCTGTAAATATTCCCCATGAAAGATAACATTTCAAATCTATCATTCATACATTTGCATTGTATTATGAATAAGGCTACGGGAGTCTTTTCATTGGTGGACAGACAGGTTGCTCTCCAAGCCTTGAACTTGCTCCCTCAGTACTTGCCTTGAGCTTTCCTCCCAGGAAGTCCACAATGAGTATGGTTGCTGTACTGCACTTGCCTGCTAGCTTGTTGCCTCTCCTTGAGGGCAGGCACTGCTTCTTTCCCGTGCTTAATGTGGCAACTTAATCGATGGTGAGATAAAGCATTGATATTGAAGCAAGAGAATGAGAAGAATTAAGGGGGGAAAATGGACAGTCAGGGAGTAGCAAGCCTACAGGTATTGTCCAAAACTCGAGCTAACGTTGGAATCAGAGGTGGAAGTCCTGATTTTCAGACATTTTCAGACATCCTGACTTCATTATTGCTCTGTGTCAATACATTGTTGCTATTAGGTGACATAGAGTTGATTCTGACTCATAGCAACCCCACGCGACAGAGTAGAACTACCCTACAGGGTTTTCTTTGTTGTAATCTTTATGGAATCAGATTGCCAGGCCTTTCTCCCATGGAGCCTCTGAGTGGATTAAAACTGTCAACCTTTCAGTTAGTGCTTAATATTTGCAACACCAGAATTCCTTCTGTGTTAATATAGATTTAGTAAAAAATTCCTGTTATATTAATGACTGGAAAAATCCTGGGATTTGTCTCAGATGTAGTAAAGAGGAGATAGGCCTCAAAGTCAGACCTGGATTTAACTTCTGATCCCACTTAGTTGTGTGACCTCTGATAAGAAACTGAAACTCACTGAGCCTCAGTTTCCCCATGTAGATCGGATTGATCATGTACATCTGACTGCTCAAGAAGCAAATGAAAAACAAAAATGTGCAGAGTCTGAGTGTTGCCTTTTATGCAGCACATTGGAGTTTATAAAGCATAAACTTGTGTGATCTTAATTACAAGTAGCATGGTGAAGTATAAGAGAAGCAATTAATATTCAAAATTAAAAAATTTAAAGCAGATATGTAAAGTGACAAATCCAAGGTCACACAGATGTAAGCAGAAGCACCAGGACTGGAACTATGATCTAGTGCTTTGTCATCTCAGCAGAGCTCTCAACTTAACAATGCAGAGGAGCCTTTCAAGGAGACTATTAGGGTTGTGCTTCACTTATACAGCAACCACACCCTCCATAGCCCTGCGTCTTGCTACATACAGAGGTGTGATGTGGTGTAAAGGGCATGGAACTCAAAACCAGCAAACAAGAATTCCAATGGGAATTAAAGAATTCCAAAATGAATTAAGCACTCTCTCCCCTACCACTTAGTGATTCTGGGTTAGATGCATCTCATCTGTGGCCTTCATTTCTTTATCTGCAAAATGAATAGAATGATATCATAGCCTGTGTTATGAGGATGAATTTAAGTAGCATATGTTCAAGAGTTGTGTAAACTCAGAATAACCACCTAAGGGTCTACGATGCCACCATTATCACCCCATATGGCATAGAAGACATTCCTCCAAAGGTGCAGCTTCTGCTTTACTGATCACTCAGCTTCATAAGAAAGATGTAGACTCTTGGTGGCTTGTCCTCCCACTTCTGGTTCTAATATGCAAGATTAAGGGACACTATGAATTGCTTTTACTTTTCTACAAATAATTACTTTAAGGATATTATTATACACTCTTGAGGATCGAAGTTCAAATGTGGTCTACAGAAAATTCTGAAACTGCAAACATTCAACCTGTTATATGTGAGACATATGCCAGTTGGGTTATTTGTCACAAATTTTTATGTTGTGTTACTGTAGCTGCTGAACATCTGCTGTGCTCTATGCTGGTGGCTGCATTCCAACGGTAGGCAAAGAGGCTTCTAAGTATGCTAAACATGCTGTACGGTAATTGCTAATTCAGTGTATTTGGATCCACTGGGATTGCAGGCATTACGAAAATAGACACAGGAAAGCAGGTTACCACTAGTAAATACTCTCAGTTTTGCAGAAACAAGGGATCTTATGGAGCAGTTGCTTTCTAATTTCACTAGAATCGAATTCATTTTATTTCAGCAAAGCACTGTGCTGGGTAGTGAAGAGGCAAGCAAAATAAATTCTAGTTTCTGTTCTCAAGTAATGTTTATTTTAGCAGATAAGACAGAAATACATGAACCTAATTTCTCCACAGGGTCTTGGATATGTGTGACCAACGTGTGATAAAATCATATTTTGATATAAGTGAATTTGAGAAGAACCCCTCAGTTTATCCCCCTATTAATATGGAGATAAACGCATTCCCTTTATAGGAGACACCGTCGTCTTCCTGTCCGTAAGCTCCTCAGCCCACCTCGGAAGTCATCGGTGGTTTCTATGGACAGTTTTCAGACAGCTGCCTACCTGGAGCACCTGTTTCTCTGCCTGCTTTCTTTGGCCATAGGAGTGCTCTTCCTGCATGTGGAGCAGGCCGGCAGTGAGGGAAGTTATTGCCTCCAGAAGCAACCTTCAACCCAGGAAAGATGGGAGTCTGTGGGTAAATACGTCATCACTTTATCTGTTGGGGGAATAATTTGGAAGCGTTTTACATAGTATCTCAGAAGGTACCCAGGGGAACTGAACATCAGAGAATATCTAAAACCAATTTGTGAGAATGCTTTCAAATGTGCTTTGTTTTAAAAAGTCACTGAATGAGGGAGATGTTTCATCAGAGATTGGTGTGCCCTGGGCAGCAGTGACCTGGTAGATGACAGAATTAGAAGATCAGGGACTGAGGGATCAGATATGCATAATGAAGGAAAATAGGCATCTATGGGGATGAGGGAGGGGAAAATAATGAAGTCAAGGTTAAGGGATAGCAACTATCATAGAAATGATAGAAAGAAGGAAATAAAATATCTCGAAGACTATGATACACAGTATGCTTTTTCACTGGATTTTCAAAAGATCCTGTATAGATATTAGAATATCCATTTTGCAGATGGAGGAAGGAACTCAAATTAAATTACCCGTGTTCAGATAGGAAATGACAGTCAGGATCTACATAAATGTTTGACTGTATAGTTAGGTCTCTCTATCCAATATCATATTTTAGTCTAAGCAAAGAGTTCAAAATCCAGTCAAAACGATAAGCCAGGTAAACTCCTTACAACAAGAAGTGCCCAAGAATGTAGACAACCTACAGCTGCAGAAGTAGGCAGATGTGTGTGAGGAAATGCCTGTTGGTTGTCACAGATGGGGAGGACAGAAGTAAAAACAATATTCACTTCTCTAAATTGAGAAGACTCAAATTGTGTCCCACCCCCATCCCTTCCAAAGCATATGATCTAGGCTGGAACCCTGATTATTTAAAGCATTAAAAAAATGAAACGGAAGTGGTTATATGTAGTGAAATCTCCACATTCTCACATGACAGTCAGCTCTGGTGAGTAAGGAAATTCTGAGGTGACAGGGATAGTGTTCAGAAAGATTCCTGCTGTTCTGGGTGAGTGGGCAGGAAAGTGCATAGCAACATATGCACTTCATTCAGTAAGAGTAAATGTAAGGTGATATCTTTTGGGGGAAAATAATCCAAACTACAAGATTACGGGCTCCAAGCTATCACCAACAACCCAGTAACCTGTGAACATATTATTCACTGAAAAAAATGGCTGAAAAAGCTGCTGGGGCCAAGAGACCCATGCAGTGTTGTGCTTCTTCATGAAGTTTTGTATAAACATAACAGAAAGCATTACTCACCCTTGCAATGAAAACAGAGTAAAACAAAACATGGCGTGACCATATCTGAATGCACTGTGCACTTGCTCATTGCTCTCCAGGATACAGAATGGAGCTGGACAAAACCAAGCTAATTAGAACAGTCAGGATGGAGGGGGGCTTCCCCCGAACACGATGAGATTAAAAATTCTCCATTTTATAGGATGGGAGTTGGGCAAAGAAATGATGGAGGTGTACTCTTTCGCTTAAATTATACTAAAAAATAATACATGGAAGTGGCTATTTTAGATCTGAAAACTCTACGTCTAAAAGTGTTTCAAATTTACAGTGCTGCCCAGATCACCAGACATTCTGTAAAGTTTATACTTCCATTCTTATATACACACATTCATTTATTCGTTCACAGATCAAACAACCATGTACCGACTGCTGTTTATATGCTAGGGACTGAATTAGACATTATGATTAGGTGTTGGGATAGCTGGATATACACTGTCTTCCCTCAAAGGGCTCACCATGTTTAAGGCATAAAGCAAGGAAATATATAATTATGGTATAGTGTGATGACTGTCATTAATCGAAGGTTATTCTAAAATAGTAATGGTTGGTGGTAAATTCACATGGAATAATTTGGAAGTAAACCCATTGCCATGGAATCAATTCTGACTCATAGCAACCCTATAGGACATAGTAGAAATGCCCCATAGGGTTTCCAAGGAGCAGCTGGTGGATTCGAACTGCTGATCTTTTGGTTAGGAGCTGAGCTCTTAACCGCTGCAACACCAGGGCTCCAATTTGAGAGAAAGTATAATAAAAATTTTATACAGCTGTTTATTTCATAGTGTGTTTCTTATCCACGTGCCCTTGTGTGTGCTTTCTTTTTGATATTTCATTTTCAATTGCATACTGACTTTTTCTAAGTGGAATGATAAAACGAGTAAGCAGTGTATTCAAGTAGCATTAAAATTGAGCATTTAACATGCAAAAATACTTTTTCAACACTATTGATATCATGATCGCTATAGATTCCTATAGATTTAAATTCAGATTTGCATTTATATTTTTATTTCCCTGGTAAATGTTTATCCTAATACACGGCATTCAGGTTTTTTAATGAATACAACGTTTTATCTCTGAGCTTACAATACTCGAATTTTTTGGGCTTTTGGGTGCTTAATTTCTCAACTTTGACCTTGCATCAACATGAGATGTTGAATTTCATAGCATATAGCATTTTTATATGCTCTTAATCACCACGGATTCAATCATGCTTTTTAACTACAGTGTAAACACTAGATAGAAAATAACTTATTTAAACAGCAGTGATAGTTGCCCTAGAAACTGTATCTCAACAACAAAATAAAAATCTTTCATAGGCAAGAAGAGTGAATGAGAGGATATGACAAGGAAAACGCTAAGGCTGATCTGGAAAGCTTACCTTTTATGTATATGCGATACTAAAATGTCTACCTTAGAAAGTGCAATAAAGTCCCCATAAAGTTGATCTTCATATTGTATTGTATAGGTCAGTTCATTAATAAATTATAAGCAAATACAGTTAAAATGATATAGGGAATAATATACTTACCAACTTCCAATCATACAATTTCTGTTTTATTTTTAGATCAACAAATTAGGAAGTAGAATTGTTGAAAGATCATCTCTATCAAATCAACAATATTTAGAAAAATATTTCTGAGGAGATTGTAGCAACCATTTTGGAAGGGAATTTGTATCATTTGATGTCATTTAAGGAAAATAATTCAGGTATCTACTCTGTTGCCCTCTTTTTCTCATAGTAAATTTCCCTGCAGCAGGTATCGATGTTAGAGATCAAACTGTTGTCTTCCTGCTGGGTGGGAGAACAGACTGTCTCTCTTTATTTCTTGAGTAGCCATTGTATCTACACCAACAGCTTCACCTCGCACCCTAATATAGTCAAGTCAAACCTGCCTTAAAAATGCATGAGCCAACTCTCACTTGCACTGAATTTTTCATTCTTTGATTCTTTATAAGATTGTTACTTCACAATGTCAAAAAGCCTCAAAGCTTTGGCTTGAATGTCCAAACTCAAAGGCACTCAGTGCTAAGTTTGATCCTGAAACCATAAAATCAAAAGCACACCGATTTCAGCCACATCGTTTGCCGAGTGCCTTACAACAATAGAAGTAAGTAGCAATTAGTAGAGCATGCCTTTCTCTTTTTCTAGCCAATTTTGAAAAGATTGATTATGAGCTGAGTATAAAGCAATGACAGAAATGCATTTTATATGGTATCCTTTCAAATGATGTCTTTATGAGAATAGTCTTCCAAATAATTGTTGTCTCTCAGTCTCCTTGGGTGTGACATTTCCACTGAGTAAAAAATATTTTTGGCCTTTGCATTGGGAATTGTCCTAAAAGTTAGCTTTTGAACCAGCAAGAACATCAACATTATTCTACCATCACAGGATGTGCTCCCTTGATTTACTCCCTTTTCTCTTTCTGTGCTTCTCTGGATCCTTTTACTTTCTCTTGCCCAGACTGACTGAAGTTGGAGGCTCCTCAAAGAAGTGCAGAACTGGGGCTGCCTAGTTAATGGAAATAAAGATTGCACCTAATACAAAGTTTCAAAATCAAATATTGCTATTAAATTGTTCTAAAATAAGAGAGAGTTTGGACCATGTATAAACAAATTCAATTAATCATAACTAGAGAAGTGAGATCAGGCTATATCTAATGTCTGACAATTTCAAAATTGTCAAACCATTTGGATTATTGAGAAAACTAATTTAAATGTTGTGTTCATCTAAGCTGCCTCATATAATATGCTTTGTGAGTATCATTTTTAGACTTTTCCCCAAAGCCAACATCAAGCAAAGCCACAAAATGTGCATTTCAAAGAAATGTACATTTCAAGTTTAGTAATTAATCCACATGACATAATTAGTTGCAGATGAAAAATGAAAGACTAACAAACAGAAGTGGTGCCGTTATGGGAATAGGACAGATAGGGGATATGGTTGATGTTTTCTTAATACAGATTATAAGACAGGCACAGGGATAAAATAGACTGACCTGGTGAAAATTCATTTACCTGTAAGTTCACTGCACCAAAAGTGGAGCATCTGATAAATTCTTGACAAGACTTGATGAAGATAAGAGGAAGCAACAAGGCAATGTTAGTCTGGCTTCAATTATGACAAACAAAAAACTAAATTGGGCTGGAAGAAGTGATGTGAACCTCATGAAAATTGTGATTTTGATTTTGTAATAGCAATAAGAAGGAACGCAAGGAAGTTTTTTAAATTTATTTTTATGTTGTTTTATTTTATTTTAATGTTATCCCTTTCAAAAAATAATTTGAGTTAATTGACAAAGATTCAGACATAGTAAATAAGAGTTAGGTATGAGAGGAGTGGAGTCAAGGTGGTGGACTAGTCAGATGCACTAAGCCATCCCTCTGCAACAAAGACTTGAAAAACAAAATAGAACACATACAGACATCAATCCTGGAACCCTGAACCTTAAATGAAGGGGTAAAGTATTATATCAGAAGTCACTGAGAAGAAGGCATTGATCAAAAAGAGTGAACAGATAGAGATACGGAGTGGAGGTTTCCTGCCAAACTGCATGACACAGCATGGCCATCTTGGAATAAAGCCAACAAGTCTGCACTAAGAACCCAGAAAGGAACCTTCCTGGAATTCCCAAAAGGAGACAGAGGTATGGGTGCAGACACACCCAGAGCAAAGTAAGACCACATTTGCTGGCTGCAGCTCAAGGAAGTGCCCAGACATTCTCACACGGTAACCAGAGGAGCATGATACTACAACCCCCACCCTTCTGGTGAATAGCAGCACAAACTGCCCCATCCCAGCAGCCCTGACTGCCAAGGATCATAGTATGAACACCCCCATTCTCATCTCCCATCTAGCCCCATCCACTCCTCCCTTCACTCTCTCTCCCCATCTCTCCTCAGCCTCACCACACCCTGTGGCCACAAGTGGAACTGGCCCCACTCCAAGCCCCTTTCTACTGGCTCTGCCCCACTGTGCCCCATGACCCTGAGCAGAACCCATGCTGCTCTGACCCCACCCCCATGGGCAACACCTCTTTGCATCTCATGGCCCTGAGTGGAACTGGCCCCACTCCAGCCCCCTACCCATGGGCTCCACCCCACCATGCCCCATGTATCCAAGTGGAACTAGCCCCACAACAGCCTCCTCTCCACTGGCTCCACTCTGCCGTGCCCCATAACCTTGTGCAAAATCAGCCCTATGACACCCCTCCCCACTGGCTCCACCCTGACATGCCCCATGACCCCAAGCGTAACTGGTCCGGTGACACCCCCATCCCTGCCAGCTCTTCCCCACTGTGCTGCAGAGAAGTGACACATTCTCACCTCCCACCACCAGACCTACCTTGCTGCACCACAGCTGAGTGACCAACCCTGCCCACTCACATAACGTGGTGAGAACTATTGTGCTCATATATGAACAAGCAACAAACAAGCCTGGCTCACCCACCCAGACATAACAAAACTAAACAAAAAAACAGGACAAAATAAACCAATGTACAATCAATAAATAAAGAAAATAACACCTGAATGCCTCAGAGGCAGCAGACAATATCACAGCATATAAAACAGCAGGACAAGAGTGCTCCAGCAAGTGGCCAAAATAAAACACCAGGTGACTTCTGGTAGAAGAAAAAGCACTGGAACTACCTGATATGGAATTAAAAAGTCTAAAATTCAGGGCTTTCCAAGATATTATGAAAGAGATCAGGAAAAACACAGACAAAGCCAACCAAAATAGTCAAAATCAAGGAAAAGACAGATTAAAAACAATAGAAAAATTCAGGAGAATATTACAAAAACAAAACATCAAAATAAATAAACAATTAAAAACCATAAAAAAACATCAATTAGGAGTCTAAAATATAAACAACAAAATTTCAGAAATGGACAACTCAATAAAAGGTTTTAGGAATAAATTTGAAACTACGGAAGACAGAATCAGTGAAATTGAAAACAAGTCCAATGATGCCACTTTAAGGAAAAATCAGAGAAAAGAATGAAGAAAAACGAAGAAAATCTAAGAATTATGTGGGATACAATCAAGAGCAAAAATGTGTGCATGATTGGAGTTTCAGAACGGGGGAGATAATAGAAAACACGGAGAGGATCGTTGAAGATTTGCTGCCAGAAAACTTCCCTAATATCATGAAAGATGAAAATCTGACCATCCAAGAAGCTCTGTGAACCCCATATAGGACAGACCTCAAAAGAAAATCACCAAGATATATCATAATCACATTCACTAAAACCAAAGACAAAGAAAGAATCCTGAAAGCAGCTCAAGGAAAACAAAAAGTCATTTTCAAAGGGGAAACAATAAGACTAAGCTCTGATTACTCAGCAGAAACCATGCAGGCAAGAAGGTAATGGAATGGCATATATAAAACCTTGAAAGAAAAAACAAATTTCCAATCAAGAATAATATGTCCTGCAATACTCACTCTCAAATACAATGAATGGCAAAATCAGGACATTTCCAGATAAACAGATTTTAAGGGAATTTGTAAAAATCAAATCAAACTTACAAGAAATACTAAAGGGAGTCCTTAGGTTAGAGAACCAACAACGTTAGACAACAATCTGACTCTAGGACACAGGAGAGCACCAGTCAGATACCAACCTAGGTAATGAACTCTCAATGATATAATAAAACTAAAATATTTAAAACAGGAATCAGAGACATAAATCTGTAAATGACTATGTATTAGGCTGGGTTCTCTAGAGAAGCAAAATTAATGAAGCTTAAAATACACACACACACACACAGAAAGAGATTGATATGAAGGAAATGGCTCATGTGGTTGTAGAAGCTGGAAAGTCCCAAGTCTGTGGGTCAGATTGGAGGCTTCTCATGACTCACATAGCTGGAGCTGGTAAACTCATGATTGGCAGGTCAAACAGCAGGCTGCAGGCTCACAGGCTGCAGAGTCTGATGAATCCCAAGATGCGCAGGTAAGCTGCTAACTCAAGTCCCAAGAATCGGAGGTCAGATGAACAGGAGCCAGCTGCAGGATCCAGAGTGAGCAAAACCCCACTAACATTGCCAGAAAGACCACATATATTGGATGCAGGCCACACCCCCAAGGAAACTCCTTTTCAATTGATAGGCTGCTCATAGCAGATCTCATCATGGAGGTGATTACATTATATTAGATCTGATTATGGAAGTGATTACATCATTATACAGCTGCTAAACTACATTATAACTGACAAACCACTGAGAATCATGGACCAGCCAAGTTGATACACAACCTTAGCCATCATAGACCACCCCTTGTCAAGTTGGCACCAGTATACATCTCCCTAAACCATACACAATCTTTAAATAAAGATAATTATAAAGCCATACTTGTACCTAACATGATAGGACTAATGCGTACAACCAAAAATGCACTGGCCCTATTTACATCTTGTATTTTATAAGTGAACAAAACAAAAATATTTGATGCACACGTACAAGGAAGAAATACTCGAAAACAATTACAGTCCTTGTTTCTGCAACTGGTCACATGGTCATAGCTGGTATTTAGAACTAGCTTCTTCCACCATCCATTCCATATTCCTTTTACTCTCAGCAGACAACTCAGGTGGTCATGGTTCTTTGCCTAGTGGGGTGACCCAAACCTTCATTGCTGAAGGGTCTGGGCCATTAGTAGTTATGCTGGAATAGGCTTACTGTAGTTTAATTACAGGGCACGGTACTACTAAGAGATACCCTAAAGGATCCCCTGTATTCAAGACATGTTCTTCTTTACCTCCATTGTGTAATATCAATCTTATTTCCTCTTGTTATCAGGATCAATCACATCAGCCAATACAGTAACTCCATTCTTTGCCCATTGATCCAGAGGCAGGAGGATCCCAAAGTGGCCAGGTGGCATTCTTAACTTCCAGTTCAATGGAATCAGCGTAGTGTCTCCTGGTGGGAGCATTCCTCCCTTTGGAACTAAGACCTCAAGACCAGCAGAGCACAGAGTCACGGGGACAGGAAGTCAAAATTTTGCAAGTAGATAATAGTGAGTAGTGCCACTGCAATTTCCACCCCTTGGTTCCTGGAGCCATGAATTCTGGCTATGGGAGAAATAGCACCATATATTGGACACTGGTTTACAGCATATACAGCCGCCTGGAGAACATTTCTCCAACCCTAAAAGGTATTGCCACCTAGGTGGCATAGTAATTGTGTCTTTAGAAGGCCATTCCATCATTCTATCAAGCCAGCTGCTTCAGGATGATGGAGAGCTTAGTAAGACTAGTGAATTCCACGATCATGGGCTCATTGCCACACTTCATTTCCGGTGAAGTGAGTTCCCCGATCCAAGGCGATGCTGTGTGGGATACCATGACGGTAGATAAGGCATTCTGGAAGTCCATGAATGGTAGTTTTGGCAGAAGAATTGTGTGCACAGAAGGCAAATCTGTATCCAGAGTAAGTGTCTATTCCAGTAGGAACAAAATGCTGCCCTATCCATGATGGAAGTGGTCTAATGTAATCAACCTGCCACCAGGTTGCTGACTGATCACCTCGAGGAATGGTGTCATATTGGGACTCAGTGTTGTTTCTGCAACTGGCAGATTGGGCACTTAGCAGTGGCTGTAGTGAAGTCGGCCTTGGTGAGTGGAAGGCCATGTTGCTCAGTCTATGTATAACCTTTATCCTGCAACCACGGCCACTTTATTCATGAGCCCACGGGGCAATTATGGGAGTGGCTGAGGAAAGAGTATGACTGGTTTCCACAGAACACGTCATATTATCAACTTGATTGTTAAAAACCTCCTCTGCTGAGGTCACCCTTTGGTGAGCATTCACTTGAGACACAAATATTTTCACTTCTTTGGCCCATTCAGAGAGGTCTAGCCACATAACTCTTCCCCATACCTGCTTGGCACCAATTTTCCAATCATGTTCCTTCCAAGTCCCTAACCATCAAGCCAAACCATTGGCCACAGCCCATGAATCAGTATACAATCAATCGCACATCTGGCCATTTCTCCTTCCAAGTAAAGTGAACAACCAGGTGCACTGCTTGAAGTTCTGCCCACTGGGAGGATCTCCCTTCACACTGTCCTTCAGGGAGCTCCCAGCAAGGGATTTTAGCGCTGCCATTGTCTACTTTCCAGTGGTGCCTACATATTATGCAGAACCATCTCAACACCAGACATGAGTTTTCTCTTCCTCAGTCAACTAATCATAAGGAACTTCCCATGAGGCCATATGTGCAGACTGAGAGAGGGCAGATAATGTGACGGGAGTGGAGACCATGAGGATTTGGGCCACTTCCTCATGCAACTTACTTGTGCCTTTAGGTCCTGCTTGGTCTTGATCTCGAATATACCACTTCCATTTAACAATGGAGTGCTGCTGTACACGTCTCATTTTATGACTCTGAGGGTCAGACAACATCCAGTTCATGATGGACAGCTCAGACAACATGGTAACTTGATGGCCTATGGTTAGGCATTCAGTCTCTTCTCAATAACATAGGAATATAAGGTAAATTCCTCAACATAATAAAGGGCATATATACAAAACCAATAACCAACATCATTCTCAATGGAGAGAGGCTGAAAGCATTCCGCCTGAGAACAGGAACAAGACAAGGATGCCCTTTATCACCACTCTTAGTTAACATTGTGCTGAAAGTCCTAGATAGAGCAATGAGGCAAAAAAAAAAAAAAAAAAAAGAAAGAAAGAAATAAAGGGCAACCAAATTGGCAAGAAACAAGTAAAACTATCCCTATTCACAGATGATGATATTATGCATACAGAATCCTAGAGACTCCACAAGAAAACTACTGGAACTAATAGAACGATTCTGCAGAGTAGCTGGATACAAGATAAACATACACAAATCAGTTGGATTCCTACACATCAATAAAGAGAACTATGAAAAAAAAAATTAGGAAAGCAATGCCATTTATAATAGCTCCTAAAAAAAAAATCAAAATACTTAGGAATAAATCTAACCAGGGACATAAAAGACCTATACAAAGAAAACAACAAAATACTACTGCAAGACACCAAAAGAGATTTACATAAATGGAAACATATACCATGCTGAGGGATAGGTAGATACAACATTGTGAAAATGTCTATCCCATCCAAAGAAATCTACAAACATAATGTGATCCCTATCCAAATACCAACAGCATTCTTTAATGAGATGGATCAACTAATCATTAGCTTTATATGGAAAGGAAAGAAGCCTCGGATAAGGAAAGCATTATTGAAGAAGAAGAACAAAGAAGGCCTCACACTACCTGACCTCAGAACCTACTATACAGGTAGTCAAAATAGGCTGATACTGGTACAACGACAGACACATTGACCAATGGAACAGGATCAAAAACCCAGATGAAAATCCATCCACCTACGGATAGCTGATCTTTGACAAAGGCCCCAAATCCATTAAATGGGGAAAAGACAGTCTTTTTTTTAACAAACGGTGCTGGTAAAACTGGATGTCCATCTGTAAAAAAATGAAACATGATACATACCTCATACCATACACAAAAACTAATTCACACTGGATTAAAGACCTAAATATAAAACCAAAAACTATAAAGATCACAGAAGAAAAAATAGGGTCAACACTAGGGTCCCTAATATATGGCATAAATAGAAAACAAACCATAACTAACAATACACAAACACCAGAAGATAAAGTAGATAACCGGGATCTTCTAAAAATTAAATACTATGCTTATCAAAAGACTTCACCAAAAGAGTTAAAACCTGCAGACTGGGAAAAAAAATTTGGCTATGACAAATCTGGCAAAGCTCTAATCTCTAAAATCTATAAGAAACTCCAATACCTCAACAACTGAGAGACAAATAACCCAATTAAAAAATGGGCAGAGGATATGAACAAACACTTCACCAAAGAAGACATTCATGTGGCTAACAGATACACGAGGAAATGCTCGCAATCATTAACCATTAGAGAAATACAAATCAAAACTATAATAAAATACCATCTCAACCCAACATTACTGGCACTAATCAAAAACAAAAACCAAAAATTAAAAAAAAACAGAAAATAACAAATGTTTTAGAGGTTGCAGGGACATTGGAACTCTTATGCACTGCTTGTGGGAATGTAAAATGGTATAACCACTATGGAAAACGATATGGTGCTTCCTAAAAAAGCTAAAAATAGAAATACTATATGATCCACCAATCCCACTCCTAGAACTATGTCTTAGAGAAATAAGAGCTGTCACACAAATACACATATTCATACCCATGTTCATTGCAGCATTAGCAAAAAGGAACAACCTAAGTGCCCATCAACAGATGAATAGATAAACAGATTATGGTACACACACACAATGAAATACTATGCAATGATAAAGAACAATGAATCTGCAATTCATCTCACAACATGGTTGAATCTGGAGGGCATTATGCTGAGTGAAATAAGTCAATCACAAAAGAACAGATACTAAATGAGACCACTATTATAAACACTCAAGAAAAGGTTTTCACACAGAAGGAAATAATCTTTGATGGTTACAAGGGAGACAAGCGATGGGGAGGGAAAAACACTAACTAGATAGTAGATAAGTAGTAACTTTGGTGAAGTGAAAGATAGTACACAATACAGGGGAAGTTAGTACAATTCGACCTAGGCAAAGTCATAGAAGCTTCATAGACACACTCAGACTCCCTGAAGGACCAAGTTATTGGGCTGGAGGACATCTAACTCAACTGATGTAACATAGTTTATAAAGACTATGTTCTACTTCTGACTTTGGTGAGTAGCATCTGGGGTCTTCAAAGCCTGCTAGTGGTCATCTAAAAAACATCTACTTGTCTCATTCTGTGTGGAGCAAAGGAGAATGAAGAAAACCAAAGACACAGGGAATTACTAGCTCAAAGGACTGTGAACCACAAATACCACAGCCTCCACCAGCCTGAGGCCAGAACAACTAGACGGTGCCCAGCTACCACCACCGAACTCTCTGTAGGGATCACAATAGAGGGTGCTGGACAGAGTGGGAGAAAAATGTAGAACAAATTTCAAATTCAGAAAAAAAAGATCAGACTTACCGGTCTGACGGAAACTAGAGAGACCCCAAGAGTTTGGTCCCCAGACATCCTGTTAACTCAGAACTGAAATCACTCCTGAAGTTCACCCTCAACCCAAGATTAGACAGGTCAATAAAACAAACGATAACACATGCGAGGAAGGGGCTTTATAGTCCAATCATGTATAGAAGACTAAATGGGCACACCTATGCAAAACCAAAGACAAGAAAGCAGGAAGGGACAGGAAAACTGGACAAATGGAAACAGGGAATCTGGGATGGAGAAGGAGATAATGTTGACACAATGCGAGGTTGGCAACCAATGTCACAAAACCATTTGTGTATTAATTATTTAATGAGAAACTAATTTGCTCTGTAAACTTTCACCTAAAGCACAGTAAAAAATAAAATACATTTTAAAAAAGAGTTAGGTATGACCCTACAGTGAAGCTAATAACCAAAATGCATGGCATAAATTTCTATAGAGCTGTACACTTTTTAGCAAGAGCCACAAATTTGGATTTTACCTTTCTAAAGAGGGAAGCAGGATCACATAAGATTCACAGGAAAATCATAACTCTTCCAGATACAGAATGCATAAGTAGCTTATAGTAGGGATGTAGAAATATGACAACGGCCTCAACAGCATCCTTAGGATAAGCAAAGCAATAGATTTCGTAAGGACGTTTCTTACAATGTCCTTTATAGGACATGATATTAAGTAAAAATGAAATTCAGTGAAGCAATACCTTGAAGTTTGATCTAGGGATAAATTGTAGCTTGTCTAGAAGAATGGATACCTTTGTATCCCTTGCAAAACTCTTCACAATGGTTGTCTCTCTCTCTCTGCTGAATCTTTAAAACCATCAGGGCCACTGAGTTTGAATTTATATTCCACAAAAAGTACCTGGAGGGAAGGTTGTTTGTTCCCACATACATATGGGATTGCATAGGGTATAGCAAGTAGCACAGTTTGGAGTAGGAATGACATCCTGAAAAAAATTGAGGAATCTAACAAGACAGGGTGCTGAGTGATTGCCACCATGTCTCATATCACTAAGATTTCTGAGAAAGTATAGAGATTTACCATAGATTCTCCTTCTAACCAAAATCAGTGCAGCTAAAGAGAATGAGAAATTCTAGAAATTAAAATTTTAATCATAAGATTCAGAAAAGAAAGATATAATTAAGTTAATGCAATTGCCCAAGAAACTCTTGGTTTATATTTTAAATGACATGCAATGAAAACAGAGACATGTAAAGACAGATGAATACGTGCAGTGAACATGCAAACCTAGTGCCAAGAAGAATAAAGACCAGAACGAGCTTCAGGTGTGCGAAATATCCTAAGATCAATAAGAAAAAGTGCTTACCTCTGTGAGGTTTATTCAGAACAACTCATGGTGTAGGGCAGATAGTGAACTAGCAATAAATGAAAGCCAGGATTTTCAGCTCTTGAGTTTCATCCGTCTTTTCTGACAAGAACCTAAATCTTCCCATAAGAGGGGATAGGATAAACACTGTAAAAATGAATTAAAGTTCTGGCAGATGAGGTGGTGGTAAATTATTACCTGGGCAATTTTAATATCTTCAAATTTCCAGACTCAGAAAGATTTTATTGCAAGAATGTAAAAGAATGAGCACTAAATTATAGAGAATAAAGTGGGGCAAAAATTCCAATTCAAAGAAATGGGAAAAATTATGGATTGGCGAACTTAACATTGATTTCTAACAAAATTATAGAAGGAACTGGGAAATAGATTGGTTATAAGAGCTTATGAAAGAAAGAATCTACTAATAATTATGATGGAACTAAGCTTATTTCTGTTTTCCATAAAGCAGCAAATCAGAGGATGTCTTCAGATCTTATTTATCTTTACGTCAGCCATACATATGAGAAAGCATATTGAAAAGATAAAGAGATTGTGGTCTTGCTACAATTAATTTATAGTTTTAATTGAAATATTTTGCATACCCATGGAAGTAGCAGTCAAGAAATCAAACGACATATAGCATTGGGCAAATCTGCTGCAAAACAACTCTCTAAAGTGTTAAAAAGCAAAGATGTCATTTTGAGGACTAACGTGTGCCTGAGTCAAGCCATGGCATTTTCAATCACCTCATATGCTTGCAAAAATTGGACAATGAATAAGGAAGACCAAAGAAGAATTGATGCGTTTGAATTATGATGTTGATGAAGAATACTGAACATACCATAGACTGCCAGAAGAAGGAATAAATCTGTCCTGGAGGAAGTACAGCCAGAATGCTCCTTGGAAGCGAGGATGGCGAGACTTCATCTCACGTACTTTGGACATATTATCAGGAGGGACTAGTCCCTGGGGAAGGACATCATTATTGGTAAAGCAGAAGGTCAGTGAAAAAGAGGGAGACCATTAATGAGATGGAGTAATACAGTGGTTGCAACAATGGACTCAAACAAAGCAACAATTGTGAGGATGGCACAGGACTGGAAGGTGTTTCCTTCTGCTGTATATAGGCTTGCTATGAGTTGGAATGAGATAGATGACACCTAACAACAACAACAACCCCAGAAAGTTTGCATGGATCAGTAGTTCAATGTAGACTAAAAGGATGTTTCCTGAGATGTACCATGGGATGTCTATCTATGTCTGTCTATCAATGACTTGAATGAAGACAGAGAAAGAATGGCTATAAAATTTGAAGGCAACACCACACTGGAATGAATGACAGAATCATAATTCAAAGTGATCCTAAAATACGAAATTATTAAATCTTTCATTTCTTAATCTAACATGTATTGAGACTCTCAATTTGAGAGCCTGTTATATACCACTCACAGTTACAGGCATGTAGATCCGTTAATGAAAAAGTCAGACCCAGTCCTCAAGATGCTCCAGGTCTATGGAGGCAGTTGAGCATGAAAACATAACGACACAACTGACAAAGTGGCATAACAGAGGAGAGAACAGGTGCTATGGGTGCCCAGAGGAAACAGTGCCCATCTCCACCTGGGGAGGAGGGAGGAGACTGCTGGCATGCCTTCCCCAAAGGAAGTAATTCTTAAGCCAGATAGAGTTAAAAACAAAAAAACAAAAAATAAAAATTGGTAAAAGAACTGAGTTAAAGAACGCTTACATGGAAAAGGCCCAGTAGTCAAAGTTGAACACAGTCTCAAACAGTGTCAATAATTTATTTGTCTGAGATTTAAAAAACAAATAAATAAATAAACCAACCTGGCAATTTCAGAGGAATCCCTAGGTGGTGCAAACAGTGAGTGCGGTCAGCTGCTAACCTAACTGAAAGGTTAGCCGTGGTTGAGTTCACCAGAGGCTCCTTGGAAGAAAGTCTGGGTAATCTACTTCCAAAAATTCAGCCAGTGAAAACCCTGTGGATCATAGTTATACTCTGACACACATGGGGTCGCCATGAGTCGAAATCGACTTGACAACTGGTTATAGTTTCAGAATTCTTACTGGAAATATTACGCCTGGATTAAAGGAGGAAATAAGAGGAACCCTTTGACTCTTTCTGACCTAGCTCTCCATAGAAAATAGCTTGGTGTAGCAGTGTGATTATGTTTTTCACATCTTCCAACAGAGAGATAATCTTACACAGCTGAAAGTACCTCTTTCTTCCTAGCCCCACAAAAGAAGAATGCAACTGTTTTATAATAAAAACTCATCTCCAACAATGCTGTCTAATGCTGATCTTTTTAAAAATTCCTAAACAATAAAACAGAACAAAAGAAAAAAGTTTTATTTTGAATTTTAATCTATCCGCCTCCCCCCTTTTTCCTATCATCTTCCTTTTTGGTTTAATCTTGTGTGAGCACAACCCTCATAAGGGAAACAAAATATTCCTTCCAGAGATATTTAACAAGCATGTTTGGCATTCAAAAAATAAATTTAACTTTAAAATTTGCAGTTAATTAAAAGTCTCAGAATTGAAGGAAAAAGATATTTTACATAACTATTCCTTTACCTTTCACTAAGTTAACAAAGTTGCATTTCAAATAACTAGAGGAAAATACCTAAAATTACAGAGACACATAAATCTAAATCCCAGTACCTGGATGATTACTTTCAGAAATCCAAGCTCAAGTGCACGCACGCGCGCGCACACACACACACACACACGCACACGTACACACACTCCTCTAGAAACATGGATTCAGCACCCTATAATCTGGTCACACCAGCTAACAACAAGCTTTTTTTCAGGAGGATCTCTCAAAGATATGGCTATTTTAACTGTCTCATTTTTCTTTGAAGGCTTTCTGTTTTTTCTTTGAAAGCAGAGCATCCCATGCTGCCTAGGAAACATAACAGTTGACTGCGATAGCAACAGGTAAGTTCAAGATCAATCTACTTTTCAGAGAAATGGTGGTCATGTTGGGGGTATTGTGGTAAGGCAGCACACAGTAATCACTTACTTGGAGAGATTAATCTATTATTTTGTAAATTCAACCATTCAATTAGTCCACAGGAACCTCTTTAGATACAGGCAATCCAGATAGTTTAAATAACTCTCACTTCATTTGTTTAACTGCAATTCATATTTGACTGGGAAAAGGAATCTAAAGCATCAACATCTGCTAAATTTGTGTAAAACATAAGCTAGGGAAATCATACCCCAAACCACGGTCGCATTAAGCCCAAGTAAATGGTTCTAGGTAAGTAAATTATTTACATAAGTATCTAATATGCTAGTTTTTGTTTTTTCTTTTTTATTCTTTCAGATGAAATTCAGCTTTAAAATAGATGAAAGTTATGTAGATAATTAAATAAGGGTGACAAAGGAATTAATTGAATGATCGTTCATTAAGCAGTGTATGACGCATATTAAAATTAGCCTTACCAAATGATATTACATACAATGACATATCCACAGTGTAACCTGCTGGCAACATTGTCGTATTTCACACCTGACTTAAAATAAATTGGTGAAAAGACAAAGTTGCTAGAATGTGACTTGCAGCTATGATAGGAGCTAATACTGACACATGTTCCTATTATTTTGAAGCCACCATTTTAAAGGAGACAGGAGCTGAGATGTCATCATATGAACCTCTTGGCTGGCTGGACAGTAGAGCTGGATGAGATTCTCCATGAACTTTCCATGGAGCTGGAGCAGAATGGATCCAACTCATTAACATGGGGGCCTGCGGGAATGTCTGAGAAGTCTAAGTTATAATACATTTGCTTGAGTAGAGAGGTTATGCAATGATGCCTTCTGCATTGTGTGATTGCTGCACATGGGAGAGTAGTTAACAGCTGCCAGAGAGCTTCAGCAATCAATCTAGGTAGACCAGGTCTACCTAGTCAGCTCTCCTCTATAGGCATACGCATACACTTGATACTCAATTGGGAGGGTACCACCTAATATTTGTATAGTATCTTTTAATGTTTATGTGTAAACTAGTTACATATTATGTGTATACTGTATCAATCATAGTCGTTCGGATTTTATATAGACACACAAATACAAATATATTTATTTTGAGAAATTGGCTCATACATTTGTGGGAGCTGGCAAGTCTGAAATCTGTAGGGCAGGCCAGCAGACTGGAACCTCGAGCAATATTTCCATGTTACAGTCTTAAGTAGAATTCCTTCTTCTCCCAGAAACCTCAGTTTTTGCTCTTAAGGCCTTCAACTAATTGGATAAGGCCCACCCACATTATTAAAGATAATCACATTTACTTAAAATCATCTTATTATACATATTAATCGCATCTGCAAAATACCTCCAAAGTAAAATCTAAACTAGTGTTTAACCAAACAACTGGGCACCAGAGCCTAGCCAAATTGATACATAAAATTAACCATCACCTATATATAAATAATCAAAGAGCCAACAGATATCCTGACACTAGGTGCTAGAAATACAGAAGTTTACAGGAAACACATGGATTCTAACCTCATGATACCTATAATTTAAGAGGAAGAAAAATATTGAACAGATTCTCATGAGAATGATGAACACTCTAAAAAGTATAATATGAGCATCGGGACATAGGACAGGTGACTTAACCAAACCTGGGACACCCAAATAAATGGCGTATTTTCTGAATACTAATAGCTGAGTAAAGAGCCCTGGTGGAACACCAGAAGGACCACAGTTCCAATCCACCAGCTGCTCCGAGGGAGAAAGATGTGGTAATCTGCATCAGTAAAGATTTACAGTCTTAGAAACCCTATGGTGCAGTTCTGCTCTGTCTTATAGGGTCACTATGAGTTGGAATAAACTTGATGGCAATGGGTGATTTTTTTGACAGCTGAGTTAGCCAAGTTAAAGGGTGGCAGAGAGGAGAATTTTGGTCAAGGGAAATAGCAAGCCCCAAAGATAGGAGAGAACATAGATTTTTAGACCTGAAAGGAATTCTGGAACACCTGGACACTAGAGAACAAAGGGCAAATAAAGCCAGTAGGGCAGGCAAGAGAAATTATACAAAGTTATGGCAGCCATATTAAGGATTTGGGACTTTATCACAAGGACAATGAGAAGTAAATGAAAGACTTTAAGTGGAGAAAAATGTGATAGTCTTTGTGGTTCTTATCTCATTAAATCCTAACAACAACCCTGTATATATGCAATGGATACTATATCAAACATACAGTTCAGAACCATGAAGTTCAAAGAGGTTAAGCCACATGTCCAAGGTCACAAAGCTACATAGTGGCAGAGGTAGGTTTTGGAACCTGATCTTCCATTTTAAGCCCAGTGTTCCTCCATAGTGAAACCAATGCCATTAGCTATCAGTATTTTTTTTTTTCATTAGCAAGATTCTTTGGATAGGGAACATCCCCATGACATTTAAGAGAAGAACATGTAAAGGAAAAATAAGAGCCCAGAGTCCTCCTGATAGCCCTAAGATCTTCCTATAATTACTGCTAGTAGTAGAGGGAATCAGGAGAAAGAGGTCTACTTCAGAAGGCAGATTCGCAAGCCTTGGCCATTTTATTGATAAACTGATGGGGGCAGGGGGGAGGAGAGTGTTCTCAAGTATAACAATACCTGTGAGGCTCTGGTCACAGGTCAATGTGACATCATGGACCCCAGGTGGCTGCCAGAAACTAACAACCAAGAAAGTGTCAGTGCCTGGGAGTTGGGGTGCAGCTATTCTCACAGATGGATAAGAAGCTAAAAGCAGAAGAACCAAGGCAGAAGAGAATCATACATTGTTACCAGAAAAAGCTGGTTACACAGCACGAGTAGATTTAAAAGGATGACAAAATGCTCTTTAGAAGCGAGGATGGCAAGACTTCACCTAATGTACTTTCGACATGCTATCAGGAGGGACCAGTCCCTGGAGAAGGACATCATGCTTGGTAGAGAGTCAGCGCAAGAGGGGAAGAATCTTAATGAAATGGAATGACACAGTGTCTACAATGATGGACTCAGACATAGCACTGACTGTGGGAATGGTGCAGGACCAGGCAGTGTTTTGTTCTGTTGTACATAGGGTCGCTATAAGTCAGAACTGACTTAACGGCGCCTTAGAACAACAACAGGTGGGTGCACCTATACCAGCTTTCTCAACTCCTTGACTACAGAGCAGTGTGATATTAGTTAGGACACATCTATTTCATCCCCCTTCCATGCAAAATGACAATGACCTCCATGTGATAGGTCACTCACCTAACCGCCGGTGCCTCAGTTTTCCTCATGAATAAAGTGAGGATAGTGCAGATATTCAATTCATATTTGTGATTATGGAGAAAATGAACTTGAGCAGACCACAACACAATTTTCACGATGACAGTATTTTTTAAGGTGACCCTATTCTCAATTAAGTGCATTGTTCTAGCGGAATATAAAAGTAGAAAACTGTTTTCCCTCTTCTGCTTGGCTTGGGGATTTCTACAAAAACCCTGAAGCATAAATATCAAGAGGACATCTACTGGTCTTGAAAATCCTTTCTACAGTCATGATTGATGCTACCCAAAAGAAAAGACAACAATCAGAAATACAGAGGAGGAAGTGAGAGGTTTCCATGAACTTTTTCATTCATTTCTCTCTCCTGCTAGCTGTAGTTCATTCTATTAATATGTATTTAAGATGAATATCACTTCAGGATTTTCTAAGAAAAAAGTGAGAGAAGTAACATTTTCAACATAGCCTAGCGCAATTGTTAAAACCGTGGACTCTGGAGCCTGGAAGCTTGGGTTCAACTTCTGGCTCGTATTTCCTGGCTGTGTGACCTTGGGCAAGTTAATTAACCTCTCTGTGCCTCAGCATCCTGATCTGCAAAATGTAGATAATAATAATATCTACCTCATGAGGTTATTGTCAGGATTTAACGAATTAAAATATATAAAGGACTTAAATCTGGCACATAGCAAAACCTCAATACATATTAGTTATTATTATATTATTCATCTTTCATTTCTTTCACATTTCTATTCTCTGATCTAGTTTTTTCATTAATATCTTCTAATTGTCCAAAAGAGGACTAAGGTTTGTAAAAAAAATAATTATAACTAGGTTTCGTTATTTTAAAATTTGTTTCGCTTAATTAGAGTTCTTATATTAATTGGAAACCCTGGTGGCACAGTGGTTAAGAGCCCAGCTGCTACCAAAAGGTCAGCAGTTCAAATTCACCAGCTGCTCCTTGGAAATCCTATGGGGAAGTCCTACTCAGTCCTATAGGGTCGCTATGAGTTGGAATCGACTCAATAGCAGTGGGTTTTATATTCATTGTAAATATTTTTGACACTTTTATAGAAAACACAGACAAACAACAGAACAAAGCCCACCTGGGCATGTTACTGCATGCACAAGCCCATCCCAGTGGATTAAAAATGAAAACTAATGGGGCTAGAAGAGAAAAGAGCAAGACATTATCTTCAACTACCTTTTAGGGAATTGAAGAATAATACAGTTTAATAATGATATTTTACACGAACAAATTTCTCCTCTTTTGAGAAGAGCTTAATGTGCTTAATTCGGTTTTCATTTATATTAATCATTTCTTACCTCTATTAAAACATGTATCACATTGTATTGCAATTTATCTATTTATATGTATATTTCTCCTACTAGACCATGAAATCCTTGTAGGCAAAGGCTCAATATTATTCATCTTTCTGGCTCCAAGTCTAATACAGTGCCCTGGAAAGTAACAGTTTCTCAGTTAATATTTGTGAATAAACAAAGAAATGAATGGACTCCTCAATCATCTTGTTGGTTCAATTAAACAGGCTAAGTTATATATAGGCTTGAAGCAAGCCCATAAAGGAAAAAAAAAAAAAAAACCTTTGTAATTTAAGCAGTAAATTTTACAGTATCTTGCAGAAGAGTACTTTTCAAAAAGAGTAGGTCACACTTTGTTTAAATAGCAAACTTCTTGGTAGTCCACATGTTGGTGTTTGAATGTTCACTGAGGAAAGCTCACCATATTATGCAGATATAACATCCCTCTCTCCTTGTATCAGTTCAGAGAACAACATGAATTTCATTCCTCCTCTCTCACCTAGAGGCATGCCCATTTCAATGTTATCCCTGTTGGCTTAGTCTCATCCTCTGTCAGGGACCCTTGTCCCGGAAAGTGGTAGCTTGTGAACTAGGTCTGTTTGAGTCTGATTTTCCTGCTCTGGCTCCAGAATCTCTGCCCCTGTTTTGACTCCTACTAGACCTTCAGGGTCTGGTTCTTTCTCCTGTTGCCTAGTTTCTCTAGATCTGTGCCCTGTCCTGTGTTTCTGATCTCTGATCTCCTAGAGAATGACCTGGCTCTTCTTTGCTCTATACCTAGAGACATATCTCAGATTGCAAAATCACAGAATGGTTACGCTGGGTCAGAATTCAGAGTTAAACTAGAACATGAGCACTAGAGAAGTGCACTGTCTTACCTAAGGCAAGTCAGCACATCAGTGCCAGAGAGAGAACTAAAGTTAAGCTCGCTTGTCTCTGTGTCCAGTACGTTGCCTTTATGAAGATCTGGTTAACCTGGACATTCTAATCTCAAAACTCTAGACCCTACTTCCTCATCTGGTTCATAAGACAGGTGTGCTTTTTCCTATCCTGACTGAATTCTTGCCATGATTCTAGGCTAATCAGAACTTTCATATCTGCTCCATTCTTCTGATTTTTCCTAACAAATTGGCCTGATATATTTTGTACAATCTAGCTACTTTTTTCAAGACTTGTCTCTGATAGGATCCATGTGATTGTCACATGCTGACTTAAGATTTTGTGGATTTCCTCCCAAACTTCAAATAAAATACCAATGTATAACCAGAGAATGCAAGCCTTTGAGAAGTGTTTACTCAGAGTCTACTATGGACAAAGCTCAGACTTAATTTATCTAAAAGGAATTCCAGTGGGGCCTTATCTTCTTTTATCTCTCTCTAATTGTCTACAATTACTTGGATAACTGGCATGGTTTAGGGATTAATATTCTAAATCTCAACTTCTGTTAGTTATTTATGTAATTAAACCAGCTGCCATCAAGTCAATTCTGACTCATGGAGACCCTATGTATGTCAGAGTAGAAATGTGCTCTACAGGGTTTTCAATGGCTGGTTTTCCAGAAGTAGATGGCCAGTTCTTTCTTCCAAGGCACCTCTGAGTAGGCTCAAGCCTCCAACCTTTTGGTCAGCAGCTGAGTGTAGTAACTGTTTACACCATCCAAGGACTTCATTTATGTAATTTACCATTTATGTAATTACTTCATGCTTTATCTTGACCTGCTATTTACTTATAACTGTGTTTTTCAAACTATGAGTTGTGACATATTAGTAAGTTAAAATCAATTTAGTAAGTTGCAATAAGAATTAAAAAAAATAATAATAGAAAGGACAGAAAAGAACAATATATCATACACAGAAAGGTAAATATTACTTTGTGAAACTATTGTTTACATAGGCATATATATATATACACATTTATGTATATATGTATATATACACATTTATGTATATATATATATACATTTATGTATGTCTGTATATATGTATATATATATACATTTATGTATGTATATATATACATTTATGTATGTGTGTATGTGTATATGTGTATGTATACACACACACACACACACACACACGTTCGTGTGTATATATTTATGTATGTATGTAGGTGTCTGGCTGCGAAGGTCGTGATAAAAAAAGAAAAGAAAAGAAAGCCACAGACCTACAATGTATTTATTTCTTTCTAATGAGAGGCTGTAACATGGCATGCTTTTTTCTTAAAAGTTATTCTGTAATTTTCATCCTCAACTTTTTGGATCAAGTGTATTTTCAGAAACAGGAGGCGTACAGCAGTGGTCATAGTCCCTACTTCAGCACCAGGCTGCACAGAAAATGTCTGCCCACGTTTCTAATGCAAGTCACTGGACTGAAAGTCTAAATACATGTTTAAAGATGTGGTGTAGATGCAAGTTTTCAGAAGACCAGGAGCCATGTGAGAGAAGGCGCATGTCTTCTCCTTCCTGCCTAGGTTAACACCCACCCATCAGTCAATTCCCAGCTCTCTTTGGAGCTTTTCTTCCATTATTGTTTTGCTACTCAATTACTACGTTAAAATCTGAAGATACGTGACTAACACTGGAGCATATAATGTTTGTGGGTGTGTGCTTGAGATACTGTTATCTACTTTGAGGAAGATAAGAGAAAAAGAAATGGGGGAAGAAATGGTATATAAATCCTTTATGCATCTGAAAGGTAAATTAGTAAAGAAGGAAAGGAAAAAAGAGTCCAGAATGTACCTAGACTGTGGATTTTCAAATCAGAAAACAAAATATCTTCCAGTCATCTACAGAGTTTGTAAAATTTTTGATGTTTCGATTTTCCCATATTTAAAGGAAAAATAGACACACAAAATATATAGATAAAACAATGAACAGGGATGCTCGTTTTGAAGAATTAGAGATTTAAAAAAAAATGCAGACACCATAAAATGTCTGAGAAAACAAGACGGTTGTAAGCCCAGGCATTCCCATCACCCTCTGTGGATTTATGGACTATGACAGTGGCTTCTGGCACTGGGCGAAGGATGGCTTGTGGCCGACCACTCCCTCCTCACTCCTCTTGTTTTATTATGTTTGTTTGTTTTAAGTTTGAGTGGCATGATTCTTTTTTACTAGTTGTTAAAACAATACATGAGAGAGATAATGGACAAACCTAGACGGGTGTTTGAGCACACATGCCACCAGATAAGCTCCTCACAATCAAAAGTCACTCATGTCCCCTCCCCAGGCCCTTAGTTCCTCCAGCCCTTAGAGGTCAAGATGACTCATCTTCTTAAGCTAACAAGGGAGATCACTGTGTTATTTTATAGCCAACAACAACAGAACAAGAGTCATAGAATTTAGAGCAGTAAAAAACCTTCCATATCATCTATCTAACTCCCTTATTTGGTAGATAAAGACATTGTGGTTCAGAGAAATAAAAGCATTTGCCCAAGTTTATACATGTTCCAATGGCAAAACCAACCTCTACTCACTGCTAGGCCAGTTTTATAAAACCACCACCACAGATTTATTTAAACACTTTAATGCTGACAATGCCCCCAACAAACAAGTTAAAGGGGAAAGTGCATGTTTCAAATGAACCCAAAACCCCAGATTATATTTCCCACAGTCATTTGAGTAGATATTTACAAAAGAAGAATTCACTGTACTGTCCTGCCAAGTCCAAGTTCCATGTTAAGACCCCTAGGTTTCTCATTATGGTCACAGATGTTAATTCAATTGCTCAAGGCCTCATAGTAAACGGTAGTGCTTGGGACTCCAGTATATTCTACTCCAAAGGCAATTCTCTAACCTCTGTGCTGTTCTGCCAAAGTGACAATAGCTGCAGCAGAGTTAGAAATAAAGTTCAGTTACAAATATAATTTCTTAACACTTAGGTCTCATAGCATAATATTGTAATTAGATATGATTGGATAATGAGAGATAGGACCCTTGTGAACTCAAGTTCATCAAAAGTGATTCCTATCATGTCTTCCCAGGCCAGAGTTCACATGGCAGAGCTGTGTACCACAGGCAGCCATTGAGTTGTGTAGCAATTGGAAATGCATAGGACTTTCCTGAGTGAAGACATCATGGTATTTACTGCAGCCACAAATTCAAAACCCATTTTGATGGGTTGGCCATAGTTGCAAAGCTGGGTTCAATTTAGGAAGAGTCCTCCCTTTTCCACTCCTACCTTAATCTTTCACTTGTCTTATGAGAGAAAAGGAGCTTTCCCTTCGAAGGTCTCCTGCTTTTCCTCATCTCCCAAACAACAACAACAACAACAACAACAAAAAACCCCGTTGCTGTAGAGTCGATTCCAACTCACAGTGACACTATTGGACAGAGTAGAACTGCCCCATAGGGTTTCCAAGGCTGTAATCTTTATGGAAGCAGACTGCCACAGCTTTCCCCCACAGAGTTGCTGGTATATTTGAACAGCTGACTTTTGGTTAGCAGCCAAGCTCTTAACCACTGCACCACCAGGGCTCCAAAGGTCCCCATAAATCCCAAATGCAAATGTTTCTACAAATTACTTCCATTTTAAATATTGTCTATTTACTCCTGACACTATTTCTTACTCTTTTCTAAAACAAAATGCAACAAAATAAAGAGAAATTGAAAGAAAAATAAAACAAAGCTCACAGTGCAAGACAATGTGTCCTTTTATTACTCTTACTAGGACTGTTCTTACCACAGCTGATGTCCGTCAGCCACAGAAGAGGGGATCTTTATCCCAGTTATCAGGCTGTGCTGTCAGCTATCGTTCCTGGCCCTTCTAGGATCTGTCTTCCAGTCAGCGAGATGAAAGTGTTCCACTTAAATATCAGAGTGGCACCATCCCCATAGCAACCAGAAACAAGAGCTTTTTAGGATGGGAAGAAAGTGAATGGGGGAAGGAGAGGTGCTATAATTATTTATTTTGCATTAAGTAAAATACATTCAAGTTGAAAATATCCTACAATATTAAAAGAGATAATAGAATAGCCTCTCCAACCCCACCCCCACACTTTACCTGTCTGCCATTACTGTGAATAAAAATTACCATCACTCAGTGAAAGTATTCAGCTTTCTTTCATGAGGATTACCAAATGATGCAAATTATTTCAAGCCATTTATTACTAAAAAACTTATAGCAATCATTTGGAAAATAAATAGGCATATGTCCTACATCTTTAGAAAGAAGACATTGATAATAAGAACATGAAAATCTCAGCTGAGTTCTTAAAAGTCTAGTTCTCAGTCCTACCTAGATCAAACTGCAGGCAACATGTGGGTCTCAGTAACTTTATTTGAGACTGGAGAAAGGGATTAAAATTAGCCAGCAGAGTTGCCTTTTAAGGCACATTTCAGATGTTACCAGGAATTAAGCCTGAATGCCTTAGTGGCAGGCTTCAACCCCAGAAAATTTGTTTTTACCGGTTGCTGTTGAGTCAGTTTCGACTCACGGCAACTTCGTGTGTCAGAGTAGAATTGTGCTCCATAGGGTTTTCAATGGCTGATTTTTTTTTTTTTTTTGGTTTTTTTTTTTTTGAAAAAGATCATCAGGCCTTTCTTCTGAGGCAACTCTGAGTAGATTTGAACTTCCAACCTTTTGGAGACCCAAATAGTTAAGCTCTCAACTACCAACGAAAAGGTTGGTGGTTTGAACTCACCCAGAGGCTCCTCAAAAGAAAGGCCTAGCAATCTGCTTCCAAAAGGTCACAGGAATTAAAATCCTATGGAGCAGTTCTACTGTGCACACATGGGGTCACCATGAGTAGGAATCGACTGGACTATAACTGGTGATCAGTTACATTTCTTTTTAAACAAATCCAAGTTTCTTATTTTACATTTCATATGCTTATCACCTTTCACTTTATTTCTGCTTCAAAATTAGCATAAAATAATACACCATAAAGACTAGCTGTATGTCTAACACATGTGAATACTTAAATATATTCAATGGTCACACCAGTATATTTCTTGAAGTCTTGAGGCTGAAATATTTTTATTGTAGAGTCCTGTCATATAGATATTTAGGAACTAGCTCATTCTTTACATTGTTCAGAATGTCATTATTTTTGTTGTCCTGGAGAAATTAAAGGTAAAGGTAGACGCATTAGTGAGGACATTACTGACGTTTGCTTTTCCCCTAGAAAGGAGTTGTATGACTGCCTCTGTGGGAGGTCAAAAGCCTGCTGTCTCAGTGACAGGACACAGTAGGATGGATAAGGGGATTATTTCCTCTCATTTGTTATTTGGGATCCTCTAGATACTGTTTTCTGGTGCCATGAAAATTTCTAAGCGAGGGAGTCTGAGACAGACTTTACAGAAACCGTCTCCATCTGCTGATTTGAGGAGCAGAATAATCTTGGTCTGAAACAAAGATTGAAAAAGAAATTTGCTGGTGATTTAGTATTACCCATGTTTTATTTGCCTGAGTGAATAGGCCTTACTATTCAGTTTAAACACACCTCACCAGGAAGAATAAGTATCATTTATCTAAAGACCTTAACTGGATAATTTGGTGTATTGCACAGAACTCTCTGTCACATATTCACTGCCTATGTGAAGGAAATACAGCTAGAATAAGAAACAAGAAATGCTAGCAAATTCTGTCCCTGTCAGAAGCAGGCTCAGAGTCTTGGCTGTTTCAAAAACTCCTGCTCCTCAGCATGTGGTGGAGCTATAGACTTCCCACGTGGAGCAGCACAGGGAAAGGTCTGATTAGGCTTTGTTAGTATCCTGAAAAGAGCAATGGGCAAGGAGGTAAGAAACTCAGCCTCTCACTTCCATTCTTCCATGCTTTGCCCTGTGAATGTGGATGTCTAATATCTTTCAAAGCAAAGAGAAATTTAGGGCTGCCAGAAATTTGAAAGATCATTTAGGTCATTAGGATTTCTCAGTGTGCTTTTTTAGAATAAAAATGATGTGGGGGTGTTAATTCCTAGAAGATTAACCTGAAAAAGGGATCTGGAGCAAATAACTTTAAGAAATGCTATGTGACCCAAAGTTAAATAGGGCTCTTTACTGAAGAAATTCTCAGAGCCTTTAATATTGTAATTACGTTGTGAATCTCTGTAATTTAACTGTAGGTTTCTTATGGATGGAATTAACTATATGATTTTCCCCAACCAAGCTTTTCTACATATATATACACATGCTCCCCCCTCAAAAAACAAATGTTGCCGTTGAGTCAATTCTGACTCACAGCGACGTTGTAGGTCAGAGGAGAACTGCCGCAAAGGGTTTCCAAAGAGCAGCTGGTGGATTCGAGCTGCCATTCTTTTGGTTAGCAGCTGAGCTCTTAACCACTGTGCCACCAGGGCTCCATATATTATTTTGTTTTTTCATTAAGAACCTTGAAAGAGTGATGTTTCTAAGAACACACTTTGAGAAGAGCTGATCCCATCCAATTTTTTTTTACCTTATCAAAGAGAAGACTGAGATCCAGAAAGCTTAATTTATTTGCCCCAGTTTCCATAATAGCTGAATGACAAAGACATGACTAGAACCTTCCTCTCCTGACCCCATATGTGGGAATTCTACCCACTGCATCATGCTGCAATTTTTAAGTTTCCTGAGTTCCACTCTCTACAACTCTAAAATGAAGAAAAATGAATCTTTTGATTCCTTGTCAGGGATTTTATGAGAATTCAATGAGAAAAAGTTCATGAAAAACTCCCAAGAAATAATCCCTGGGTAGTGCAAATAGTTAATAAGCTCAGCTGTTAACCAAAAGGTTGGAAGTTCAAATCCACCCAGAGGTGCCTCAGAAGAAACGACTGGTGATCTACTTCTGAAACATCAGCCATTGAAAACTCTATGGAGCACAGTTCTACTCTGACACATGAGGGGTTACCATGAGTTGGAGTCAAGCTGATGGCAACTGGAACTGGAAGTAGAAATATAAGGTTTTAAGGATTGTGGCTGTGATGCTTTTGGAAAACTATTCAGAAATAAGTCACTTATTCTGGAAGCGCCATACCTCCATTCTAAGAGAGTTTTGTAGTCTCCCCTTCTCTCTGCCTGTTAAAGGGGTCTTTAGAGCACTAGGAGGAGCCCTGGTGGCACTTGGCTGCTAACCAGCTGCTAACCTAAAGGTTGGCTTTGATCCCTCCCAGTGGCTCCAAGAAAAAGACCTGTTGATCTGCCTGTAAAGATTAACCCATTGCAGTTCAGTCAAAGCCGACTCATAGCAACCCTATAGGACAGAGTAGAACTGGGTGCAAATCTTTAGGGAAGCAGACTGTCACATCTTTCTCCTGGGAAGGGGCTGATGGGTTTGAATCGACAATCTTTCGGTTAAGCAGCTGAGCCCTTAACCACTGCACCACCAGGGCTCCTTCCTGTAAAGATTACAGCCTAGGAAACTCCACGGAGCAGTTTGACTCTGTCACATATGGTCTCTATGAGTCAAAATTAACTTGATGGCACACCACAGCAACAATACTAGAGCACTAGGGAGTCCATGGAGAAGCAATGAGATGCTCAGGGCCTTTCTGGAATTGTACTTTTAATTCTTTGGTTCATATATGTGCTTTCAAGATTGTGGGGAATCTGCGAAACTTCATTTTATAGTAATTGTGACTAAATAGGACTTAAAGCTGAGAAAAAACCCTATGAGAACCCCAAAACTAAGCTCAGCCGTGGGTCCCACCATCTCCCCACAGGGTAGGGCTCACGGAGAGCTGGTGTTTTGGCTGATATAGCATTTGCACTCCTTCTTCCCCCATAGTAAAGAAATATAAAGTTGCACATAAATCTACCTTTCTGATCTATTCGTTTCTTTCTCAGGTATTTACCCAAAAGAAAAGTATATGTTTGCACAAATCCTTGTACATGAATATGCATAGCAACTTTATTTGTAATAGCCAAAACTGGAAACAACCCAAATATCCATCAACAGATGAATGTATAAACAGTATGTGGTAGATCCATATATAGAACACTATTCAGCAATAAAAGTATATGAACTACCGATACATGCAACAAGGCGGATGGAAATCAAAAGCAATTTTATGCTGAGTGAAAGAAATTAGACAAAAAAAAGTACATACTACATGATTACATTTATAGAAAACTTTACAAAATTCATATTTATCTACAGTGACAGAAGGCAGATCAGTAGTGCCTGAGGACAGAGTAAGCAGAGAGGGGCGGGCGGGAGGAATTACACAAAGGCCTGAGGAAGCATCCAGGGGTCATGGATGTGCTCATTAACTTGATTATAGTGTTTGTTTCACAGGTTTGTGTATATGTCAGACTTATCAAATTATATACTTAAAATATGTGCAAAACATGTTATGTCAATTATACTTCAATAAAGCTGTTTAGAAACAGAAAAATGTCTAAAAGCGTGTGGGTAGATACGCGTGAGAATTCTCCTTTTGAGGAAACACAGAGTAAAGGGAGCATTTGAATTTTGATTTGCTCCCCCCATCCTTCCTTAGGGAGCCCTAGTGGTGCAGTGCTTAAAGCGCTAGGCTGCTGACCAGTGGTTCCAGAGAAAGGTGTGGTAGTCTGCTTCTGTAAAGATGTACAGCCCTGGAAACCCTATGGGGGCAGTTCTCCTCTGTCCTGTAGGGTTGCTATGAGTCAGAATCCACTCGAGAGTAATAAGTTTGATTTTTTTGTTTTTAATCTTTCCTTCCTACAAGAATGGGTGGCCACAACCCTCCCTGTTTTCCCTTCTAAGTCAGGGGCTGGTGATATGATCTTTTCTAGAGATGGCTGAGCCACTGAACAGTAGGAAACCTGACAGTGCTGGAGATTGTGCAAGAGGGTGGCAAACAAATGGCAGGAGGGATTTCTGATTGGATGAAGAAGATTATGATCTTACAGTTTTATAGAGACAGGATAGGTAAATGTCATCGTTCAGGAGATGCTGCAGAAACTAGCTGAAACTTAATGGGGCTACTCTCTGGGCCAGATGACCCAAGCCAGGAAAGGATGTTGAGCAGACCCCAGCAGTGCAGGCTGAGGACAGATGTAGTGAGAGGCTAAGCCTGAGTCAAACTCAAGGAACAGTAAGGTAAAAATCTACTAGGTCTCTCTGAATAACCAGCAAAGGAGTCCCTCTAGTGCACCAATGCTGGGCACCTGTCCCAGTGTCAGAACTGCTATTGGATGGAGAGGTAGATATGACCAACAGATAGGAGGCAGCCTCCTCACCTCCACTGATGTAAATTGGTCATATAAAGAAACACTAGTTTTAACCAACAGAGCAAAGACAACCAATTTGCTGTAGGCAGTTGTGCCTGGAAATTTGTTTTCCTCGCTCTCCTCCAAAAGAATAAACGCAAGAAAGAGGAGGTGCTGTTCTAGATAGCCCAGGTCTCCACCCACCCCACCCGTGTTCGCCCTCCCCTCTCCTCGGACACCAGAGCACAAGGCTATCCTGCTTAGAGGAAGGGGAGAACATTAAATTAAATGTGAGATGCATGTTCAGAAATGTTAATAACTGAAATGGGACTCTTTTAACAAACTGAAAGTGATTTAAAAGTTCTATAACTGATGTTGGGGAAAGAAGGTGTATTTTGCAATAGTAACAATAACTAGAAAAAATAAAAACTGGTTTAGGGTTTTACCTCATCAGTTGAGACACTTCTGTATCACCTGTTACATAAAAACGTGTATTTTTTAGTGCAGGACAGGGGCAGAAGGAGAGAGAGGGTCCAAAAATTTCATCAGATGCTCGAAGGAGCTCAAGTTTCCAAATAGGTTATAAAACAAACAAAACAAAACAAACCCATTGCCATCGACTTGATTCTGACTTGTAATGCGCCTACAGGACAGAGTAGAACTGCCCTATAGGGTTTCCAATTCTGTAATCTTTAATGGAGCAGACTGCCAAATCTTTCTCCTGCAGAGCAGTTGGTGGGTTCCAACCGACAACTTTTCGGTTAGCAGCTGAGTGGTTATCCACTGTGCCACCAAACAAACAAACAAACAAAAAAAAACCCATTGCCATAGAGTCAATTCTGACTCATAGCAACCCTACAGGACAAAGTGGAACTGTCTCCTAGGGTTTCCAAGGCTGTAAATCTTTACAGAAGCAGTCTGCCACATCTTTCTCCCACAGAGCAGCTGATAGGTTTGAACCGCCAATCTTTCAGTTAACAGCCAAGCTTTTAACCACTGTGCCATGAAACCAAAACCTAACCAAACTTGCCATTGAGTTGATTCTGACTCATAGCAACACTATAAGACAGAGTAGAACTGTCCCATAGAGCTGATGGATTTGAATTGCTAACCTTTTGGTTGGCAGCCAAGCTCTTAACCACTGTGTCACCAAGGCTCCTTAAATAGGTTAGAAACTACTGATTTTTTTTTTTTAAGTTAAATAAACTGAGTCCAATTTCCAGTACGACTATTGGAGCAAAGGACTAAACATAATCAGAGTATTTATTTTCAGGAATCAGCTAATATGCTCTTCATAATTATTAGGTAGAAAGGGAAAAAAGAGTTCTAATCTTAGTAACTCTTATCAATATGGCTGTGAAATGATGTTTACGGATACATCTCTGGGTCTGTGTACAGTTTCCATATTAGGGCCCCAAACTAAACTTGCTTATGGATTTATGAAGGCCAGGATCTGCATGACTGATGGTTTTGTTGAGGTCACTGAGAAAATCTGTAAAAAGGGATACAGTTTTCCACAGCTTCCCTTGCCCAGACTGGGAGCCTCACTGGGAAAAAGGATGGCACTTGGAGTTATAAAACTTGGGCAACCCCCGTCTTTCCCAAGTTGGACTGCCCAAACGATTGTCAGTGATGGTTCCACAGCTGTGCATTTGAGAAAATCCCCAGAGCCAAGAAAAGCCCTGTCTCTCTCCCCTATTCTAGAGGACATGGTGTCTACAGAACAGAGTTGTTGATTCCCTCTTTCTAGATGGTGCCTCTGTGAACTACCGCAGTGTGCACATAAAGCCCTGTCTCTCTCCCCTATTCTAGAGGACACGGTGTCTACAGAACAGAGTTGTTGATTCTCTCTTTCTAGATGGCGCCTCTGTGAATTACCGCAGTGTGCACATAAAGCCCTGTCTCTCTCCCCTATTCTAGAGGACACGGTGTCTACAGAACAGAGTTGTTGATTCCCTCTTTCTAGATGGTGCCTCTGTGAACTACCGCAGTGTGCACACAGAGGCAGACCTCTTAGCGATTAGTTTCCTGGTGCACTGTGAGCTCTAACCTGTCTTCCTCTGAAATTTCATTGTTGCTCAAATGCTTTAAAGCTTCTGTGTCCAGGAGCAGTTTGGCCAGTAGCGTCCAAACATAAAAGAGCTTCTAGTGCTCAAAGGAGTGACTCAGAGATATGTTTTCTTGCTAATTGACATAGTTACTGGGCATCATCAGATCTCAGAAATTCTGTTGAAAGGGCCTGTTTTCCACAGTGATATGGAGTTCTCAGTGTAGGCGTATTAACAAGACAGGAATGTTGCATCACAAAACTCTGAACACATTTGTATTCAGGTTATTTCTACGAAATGAATCCTTTAATAAAATAATTTTAAATTAATGTATAAAGATAAACTTTATTATTGTCCCTATGCTGCTGGACAGAATAGAACAAGGCACACTTGATGAGAAACATTAACTCTTGCAAAGCCTCCTAAAGGAAGACAGTTTAGGAAGAAATAGCAAAGTCCAGAGAAGCCAATGTTGAAGTGCAAAGAACAAAAGATGAGAAGTCCGAGGAGCCGAACTCAAGTTTTCGCCTCACCATTAATTAACTGTGAAGCACTGGACAATTAGAAAATGCTCTTTGGGACTCAGATTCTTTATCTGGTAAACAAAGGTTCGAATAAATGTTCCAAAGATTCCTTTTAACTCTCCACTAAGGATTAGTGCCTTCCTTGAGGCATAAAACGGGACAGGGAGAAAAGTCACACTGTCTTGAATTTCAGGTTCCTTCAAGTTATACCACTGTACAAAACCGTAACTTGTCTTCTTGTATTACTTAGAGCCCTGGTGGTGCAGTGGTTAAAAGCCTGGCTGCTAACCAAAAGGTCAGCACTTTGAATCCACCAGCTGCTCCTTAGAAACTGTATGGGGCAGTTCTACTCTGTCCTAAAGGGTTGATATGAGCTGGAATCGACTCAACGGCAACAGGTTTGCTTTAGGGTTTTTTTTTTTTTTTTTAATATATATTTTATTGTACTTCAGGTGAAAGCTTACAGAGCAAATAGTTTCTCATGAAATAGTAGTACACATGTTGTTTTTTTTGACATTGGTTAACAACCCCACAACGTATTAAGCCTCTAAATTCTCAACCTTTTTTTTTGATGAAAATTACAGATGGCCAAAGATACACCGTTTCAAAATTTTCTACATTCACAGTTCAGTGACATTGACTACGCTCTTCCAACTGTGCTGTTATTCTCACTTAAGATGAAGGCTTACAGAACAAAATAGTTTTTCATTTAACAGTTACTACACATGTTGCCCTATGACAATGGTTAACAATCTCACAGCACATCAAGAATATCCTTACTCCACCTTGTGTTCCCTATCACCGGGGGGCTTCCTTGTCCCCTTCTGTCTTCTGGACCTTGTCAGTGGACTATTGTACCTCTTTAGTCTCATTTGTTTATTTATTTATTTATTTATTTTTATTTTATTTAAACACCATTTCAAAACTTTTTACTTACACATTTAAGTGATATTGACTATGCTCTTCCAATTGTGCTGCCATTCTCGCCCAAGATGAAGGCTTACAGGACAAAACAGCCTCCCATTTAATAGTTACTACAAATGTTGCCCTATAGCAGTGGTCAACAATCTCACAATACATCGACAGTGTCCTTATTCAATTTGTGTTCCTTATCATCAGTTTCCTACTCTCCCTCTGCCTTCTGGCCCTTGTCACCGGACTCCTGTACATCGAAAGCCCTTTCTAACTGATATTCCTAGAGCAGGGTACTTTTACCATTTGGTAGAGTGCAGTAGAAATCATTTATACAAATGTTCCTTAAATAGTCACAAATATAAATGCCTTGCTCAAATGTTCTGAAAATACCAAGTGAAGTACCTAATTCTGCTCATTAGCTATAGTTGAGGTAATTCAGGACACTGACTACTTCTGCTCATTAGCTATAGTTGAGGTAATTCAGGACACTGAGTACCACACTGCACAAAAAAAAAAAAAAAGAGTTTACTATAGGTATAGTAAAATAAACATGATAAACCTCTATTAAGTAACAACAGTCCAGCAGATACTTTCATTAGATGATTTCAGGTTTGATGTAATGCAATCATCTGGGCAATTTGGATGACAATTCAATTCCTGTAGCTTTGAATTAAATCCTGTGTGTGTGTGGTTTCTGTATGTTTATATGCTGCAGAGAATCTACGAGATTTATACAGTCTAATCTTTTTTAGTACTGTGACCCATTAGAAAATAACACTTCTTTATTTTCAGTGCCATATTATTTAGTTATTGCCCATTAGTGTTACAGATATAATTTTCTTTTCCCAATGAAATTGTAAAAACATTTTTCTGAGTACAATGACTGATATGAAATTTGGGAAAATGCTAGGAAAGTGATCATACATTATACTTAAGTGATACCTAGGGAATATTTATCACGATGGCTTATAACCACCAGCAGGCACACAGAAGGTGATAAGAGTCCAGTTGTGGATGCTCTCACAACTGACCATTTCTCTCTAAAAACCTTTAAGGTATGAGTCACCAGGCTGTTTAGAATTATTCTGTTCTTTTTTTTTTTTTTTCTATTGCTGTCATTAGGAAATCTTTAAATCTTTCAGTTGTACATTCTTATTTGCCAGGACTTCAAATGTAAGAATCTGCTGAACAAGGCATGTGAAACAATGCCCAAAGTCGCCTGCAGCTGCTCTGCACCCTCCTGGGATTTTCTGGGCCTTGGTTCCTGATTGGACCTCTGTGCTGGACCTTGGAAAGCCCTGCTTTTTGTTTATCGTTCAAACAAAGCCTCTTTAATAACAGCATATGTAAAAGAAGACTTTAGAATTTAATTTATTCCAGTGTAATAAGGTTGCCAAGAAAAGATCAAGGTAAAAGCCAATTTCTTGTTTCCTTTTAACAGAACCTACCAAACCTTGACTTGCTCTCCAGTCTCCTCTGAGGCCCCCTGACACCCATCTCATACTCCGTCTTACTTAGCCACTCCCAGTTCCCAGCCAATGTCTCTTCCCTCCATGCCTTTGCATATGCTACATCTGCTCTGCTCTTGCTCCTCTCCCAGCTAGCTCTGACTGGTCCTCCAAGGCTTGATTCGGAGCTTCTCTTCTGGAAAGTCTAAGTCTTTCACAGAAGCCACCACCAGCTCCAGTATGGACAGGACATGTGTATCTTGCTCTGTGTTCCCATATGTTCATAAGAAAATCAATGCCCTTGTCTCTCCGAATTACACTCTTCTCTAAGAATAGCTGTCTCTCTCGAACAGACAGTGATCTCCTTTAGATCTGGGATTGTTTGTTCACTGTCTCATCCCTAGAACTAGCCACACACTTGCCCCTTAGTAGCCACTCAGTCAGTTTTGGGTGATTGAATAATGGATGAATGACCCACCTAATGAACTGTGGACTTTTAATCTAGAGAAGAGAAATCTAAGAGGCACATGAGAGGGGTCAGTTTATTGTACTGTGGTGGCTTGCATGTTTCTATGATACTGGAAGTTCTACCAGTGGTATTTCAAATACCAGCAGGGTCATCCAGAGTGGACAGGTTTTGGCAGAGCTTCCAGACAAAGACAGAGTAGGAAGAAAGAACTGGCGATCTACTTCTGAAAACCATCCAATGAAAATCCTGTACATCACAACAGAATATTGTCCAATATAGTGCTGGAAGATAAGTCACATAGGTAGAAAGGCACACAAAATACACAGTGCCCATAACAATGGACTTGAACATACAAATGATAGTGAAGATGGCACAGGGCCAGACAACTTTTGTCTGCCATGAGTCAGAACCTACCTGAGGGCAACTAACAACAAAGACAGATATATGAAAGTACTGTCATTAACATAATAAAAACTAATCTTTATTATTGCTTCATAAGTGTCATGCCGTGTTTCAAGTTCTTCATATGTATGATGTCATTTAATCCAGCGAAAACCTAATGAGATTGAACTATTACTATTCTCATTTTTGTGCATGGAAAATTTGAGGCACAGAGAAGTTAGGTAACTTACATAATCTTCATCAAAAAAGAGTGCAGCCGGGTTTCAAACTAGCCCATCCACCCCAGAGCCCATACTCTTAATTACGAGAACACAGAGGTTGCCTAGGCTGCTACTGCAAAAAAAAAAAGTAAGAGACCTTATCGCTAGCATTTGAGTGCAATGCTGACATTTAGTTGGAGCTCAGTAATTGTCTCTGACGTAATTTGTTCTGAGTGACCTAAAGAGTAGAATTCATAGAATGGACATAGGTTTTAACTTAACAGAAAAAAAATAACTTTTTAACGATTAGTGCTGTCTAACAATGGGATAAGGAGGCCTGATAGAGCAATGGTTAAGCACTTGGCTGCTAACCGAAAGGTTGGCCGTTCAAATCCACCTAGAGGTTCTGCAGAAGAAAGACCTGGCAATCTGCTTCCATAAAGATTACAGCCTAGAAAACCTTATGGGGAAGTTCTACTCTGTCATAGAGGGTTGCTATGAGTCGAAAACAACTCAATGGCACCTAACAACAACAACAATAATGGAATGGGCTAACTCTGAAGTCACTCTTTTGTAGAAATGTTTAAACAGAGACTGAGTTACCCCTTAGTGGAAGATTTTATAACTGGAATCCATGAGTGTGAGAAGGACCAGGCACTAGTAAGTTGTCATCATCAATGCCAGTGTAGTTATGCTCTGGCCAGGCATATACTGAGACACAGTGACTACAGGATGGAGCTTGTCCAAGTTGGGTCACTGAATTCTTTCAAAGAACCAAGACACCATTCAGACCCAAATTAAGAATTTTCTAACAGCAGATTTGGACATAAGGCACTGTGGAAAGCACATACACTAAAAGGATACCCCATTGCCATCGAGTCAATTTTGACTCGTAGCAACGATGTAGGACAGAGTAGAACTTCCCCATAGGGTTTCCAAGAAGTGGCTGGTGGATTTGAACTGCCGACCTTTTGGTTACTAGCTGTAGCTCTTCACCACTGTACCACCAGGCTCCCTAAAAGGAGAGGAGTCTTACATATGCCACTAACTAGTCAAACAACTTTGGCTACATCATTAAATTGTTCAAAGCCTCAGTTTCTTCAGCTACAGGGTGGGGGCAAGAATAGCTTTCCTACTTTCAATATGCAGGGATCAAACAAATAATATTTGTGTAAATGGTAGCATGTAATGTAGATATAAATTATTATTAAGGAGATATAAAAGATAGGTTATGAGGAAACCCTCGAATAATGCCAGGTCTATATGCACTCAGAATCCTGGTGGTGAAGTGGTCAAGAGCGCAGCTGCTAACCAAAAGGTCAGCCGTTCGAATCCATCAGCTGCCCCTTAGAAACACTATGGGGCAGTTCTACTCCGTCCTGTAGTGTTGCTGTGAATCGAAATCGACTTCACGGCAATGAGTGTGGTTTGGTTTTTGGTATGTATACACTTATTCTACCCATACCTAGCCCCAGCTGTGGTAACTCCTTCAAAAACAATTCTGGCATGATTTGGGTGTATTTGTTAAAAATGTCCCACTCTAATGGCCTGAATATACTGGTTTACCTCATATGAACTGATACCTTCTCCTGGGTGATGTTCTTGGTCACAGCCTTTATATCATAAATACAGTGCATATCCATCCCTGATTATGTACAGATCTTAAGCTGCTGAGGTTAGAGACAACATTCGTAAGTATTTTGAGGCTGATAGTGTGAAAGTCTTCCCCTTTCTCTTTCCTGCACATTCGTACCTGCTCAGTACATCAGCCACACCATGCAGCAACCGCACATGTTTTGCAAATGATAATCGCAGGGACACATGTTTGTGGAGATTTGGACTGTGGCTTAACCTCAGTGGCAGGCAGACTTGATCAAAGGAAAAAATTCCCCTTCCTCAGGTTACAGAGTCATCTTTGATAAAGACATGCCAGTCAAACAAACTGTGAAATAATTTTAGATGGAATTAAACAGCAAGGTAGCATTAAAAATACATGGGAAACGATAGAGACAAAAATAAATAAATAAAAAAGAAGCAAGAATAACAGAAGGAAGCCAAGTGAGAAGGTAGAGAAAGCTCAAGTCCGGGGGGGCGGTGGGGAGAAATAATGAGTAAAGAAAGAAGCAAATCCACAAAAGAGAGGAAGGAAAAAAAACTTCAATACCTGCTATGCTGGACACCTGATGGGGTTCCCTGGATCCCATTGTTCTCCCAATTTCCAGAGATGGATTAGCAAACTAATATAAACTGAGCATAAATTTGCTGACTGCGGTCGCGTGAAGTCACCTTGGACCTCATCAGCATTGCTAAACACCACCCGTAACCTTTCCATTATCACTGAGGGTCTGCTCAGCACCAGGCCCAACTGCTCCAATAATTTCAATTACTTTCCCTGACAAATTTTATGTTTCATGTATTTTAGTGGCCTGATAATTATGATTTCTCTCATTTCTCGCTGTCGAGTTTAATGGGTTCCAGCATGAGTGTGCAGTTTCAGAAATGAAGTTCCACTTGAATTCACAAGTTATTATCTACTTTTGTTAATGGAATTGGAACAGAGAGAGTGGAAAAGAGGTAAAGAATGAGGAAGAAGGAAGAGATGAGCGAGCAGTGGGAGGAAAGAAAAAGAGAAAACAAAAGGCCGAGATAGAAGAGCAAAAACTAAAACACTCAACCAAAGGTGGAGAAAAAGCCAGATAAAATTTGAGCAGCAAGTAGAAAGGAAAGTATGTGAGCAATTTTTTTTTTTTTTTTTTAAAGTAAGGATGGCACTGGATAGGTTATTTAGATACATGACTGGTGAAAAATAGTGTGCCGGTAAATTCTCAGGCTTTGCAGCTTGAGCACACTGGGTTTAAAGAACCTGATTCTTTCACTTACCAGCTGTGTGATCACAGGCATGCTGCTTGACCGCTCTGAGATTTGTCTGTTTTCTTTCCATCTGGATAATAACTTTGTACACTATAGGACTAATTTCCTTTTTCTTTCTCAAATCCTCTTTGTGTGCATGAGTGTGCACATTTTTATGAAAGAACAGCTATGTACAAGAAAATGTGCCAGTACTTTGGGAGGGACTCTCTTTGTGGTACAGAGCTGGAGGCAGGGTGTGTGTAGAGTTAGAGACGCCTGGGCGTTGACTCAACTTCCCTCTCACATGAGGACACAGTTTCACTCTCTCTGTCTAGCTTAAGAAATGGGAGTGTCCGATTTTGAAAACACTCCCATCAATGGAAGCTCCACTAAAAAAGATTATTTGTGTTAGTCCTACCTGATTATCATGCAAACCCCAAACAGGAAAAGATTTTGATGCAGCAAGACATCCAGGGTCCCAGATCCATCAAGACCTTGTGAACCCAATGTCACCAGCTACTGTGTGTCACCTGTTAGGGTGCAGATATGCTGCTATGGACTGTAACTTATCCTGCTCTGCAATGTGCTTTCTAGTGGGGTTGTGCATACTGTCTCTGACCACAGACCTTTTAATCCATTGGAGAAAAAGTAGGAAATAGCTGAGAGAAGTAGGACATAGAAATATGACGAAGACATAGCTCTTGCCTTCAAAAAGCCAACAATCTAATTGAGAATATAAAACAAATATATAAATAAATGTAATGGAAAATCCATAAGATAAATGCTGAAAAAGTGGCATATATGGATCAAATTGGTTTGAGGAGGGAAAATGTCATATCCATTTGGAAAGATTACCTTTTATTAAGGACTCACATCTTAAAGGAATGAATATCTTGGTTTATAATTTCAGACATCAGTGAGTCACTTGGGGAATAAAAAAGGAGGATTACAGAGTACCTCTCTATGTCCCTGAAAATACATCACATAGGTGGTAACAACTAAGCCCTGTATGGCATGCACTTTAGGTGATAAAAATAAAGATTTAGAGAGAATGATAAATACCCAAAGAAACGTTTGAATTATAAACTTTAAAGGTAACAAAAACCAGCAGTAGTGCAAAATGATAGTGATAACCATATGTGAAAATAGCTGAATGAATGAATCTTTTAAAATGCCTTTACTCTGTATTCAGTAACTAAAAAGTATTTATTTTCTCAAATGATCCTACTACAGTCCACTTAGAGATGGCATGTCTTCTTCAGTTTAGTTAAAATGAAATCAAAATGACCATCTTTCTTAATGTGGACTGAGGGAAAACAACCAAGTAACTGGAAAATGTGTGCCTCCCTTAGCAAGTACGTTTGTTAAAAGCAACTAAAGACAACTGGAAATTTCTGAAGGTTGTCTTACACTTATCTGTGAACACATTTAACAGAGCCTTCTCTGGGAGGAATGTGATCAGTTGATCAATGAATTCACCAATCAACTTTTAAATGAGGCCCTTTTAGCCCTTGTATTCCAATAGGACGCCCCCTGCTCCAAGAGTCAGTCATGTTCTAACTTTGAGGCACTAATGCCAGCTTCGCTTTAAGCAACAAGCAAAGAGGTGGAGGCAGAAGAAGGAATGATGAACAGAGAGTCAACTCGCTTGGTGCTGAGACACACTTGGTGTTTGAAAGGTAGACTGCCGGAAAATGCAGTCTTACAGGCCTTGACGTTCAGAAAAGGTACATGGGGTACAAAGACGAGTGAGGAACATTCTCCCTAGTACAAAAGCCCCCATGCTCTATTTGGGGAGGACTAACCCATACCCAAATAGTCACAACCCCCGTAAGGCAGGTAGTTGCAAACTGCTGTGGGAGTCGATGGGCGAGGAGGGGCCCATGCCTCATGAATCGGTCAAATTTGAACTGGGCCTTGAAGAATCCCAGGAGCTTGTCTTGTGGTGAAAGGAAGGAAAGGGTTTCAAATGTCAAGAAAGTTCTCAACAAGATGCTGTTGTCAAGGTTCATTAAATCTTCAGGTGAGCGCTGTTTGTCATACAACCTTTTTATTGTCTATTCCCAAGTTACTACTTGGCTAAGACAGTGTTAATGGCCCACAGAGGACTTCGGCAATAAAAAAAAAAAAAAAAAAAAAACGATTACAAACCAGTGTCAGCTCTAGGAACTCTCATGGTGGAGAAACAATTGAATTTGGCTTCTCTTGGTCACAAGTTGATTTTTATCCCAGCAGGATCACATTTGGGTCCGAATTAAGAAATTTGATATTATTGAACATCTAGCCACATTCTCTTTGGCCTGCCTTGCTTGCCTCAGTTAGTCATGACAGAGATGCATTTAAATGTTAGAACACAGATGGTGAAGAAAAATGACTAAGGGAACTTGGACTTCCTATACTCAGACATCACCAATCCACTGTCCTTTCCACAGAGTCTGTGGCCCTGAAGCCAATTAGCAATAGTAAATCCAGAACCTCAGAGGCAGGGTGGAGGTTTCTTTGGCCTGTTTGATTCATTTAAGTATCCTTCCTAAGTTTCTATACTGTCTACTTTCTTTATCCAAGGCTCAGCAGGAGCAGGAACAATAATACATACAGAAATCTTGAAAAGTAGAATATTATATTTAAAGTCAAAGATTCCATATCCTGCTAAAAGGACTCATAAAACACTTCGAAGAATAAAAACTCTTTCATCTTTGTATCTCTAGAGTTTAGAAAAGTAACGAAGGATTTCTTTCCCCCTTCTTTCTGGAAGTTATACTGGGTTCTTGAACTACAGCCGTATTAATTTTGGAGAAGTTCAACCTATTCTCATGTTTTAGTATGAACAATTTGAAGAATCCTCCATGCTGACTAGAAATTTTTGTTGTTTATTTATTTTTGTAGACAGTGGGACCAGTCATCTCCTGTAATTAAATAGAATTTTTGAAATAAAAGAGAAACTGATAGTATTCTTTTAACATTTAGAGCATTTCCTTAAAGTTCTGTGTACGTTGGTATCATCCTCAAAGTTTTATGAATATTTTTATAAGCATCTTTTGAAAATAAGACTCACAATAAAAAGTTGAAAAAAATAAAATGATGCAGTTGAAGCACAAAAGGTCCAAAGTGTGTTTTATAAAAGATAAATGGGATTCACACATCCCAGCAGTTGTCTTCAAACTGCAGCCCTTTCCCCAGTTGTTCATGTATATTATTTAATGGCATGATTTGTTGTGAAAAAAATATTTAAACTGCTTATTAAAGACTCATATACACCAGGCACTTTACATATTTTAAGTCTAATTGTCACCATCTAAATGCCACACACATTTATTATTGAAAAAACAAACTCAGCTCAGGCAACTTGTCTTATTTTTTTAATTAATGAAGAAAGAACTGAATAGATTATTTCCAATATTAGACACATGACTGAGGAGGTAGATACAGCAGCAGGGTTTAAACTTATGTATATCTGATTTAAAAACCAAGCTTTTCCCCTTTTCTGCCAAATTCTCATTTACAAGGCATTTAAATTTGAGAAAAACTCAAAGTCCAGGTTATCTGAGCTAAATGACTGTTGTGATTTTGCTTAACCCCGTCTTTTTTTGTCTTCCATATACAATAAAGATCCAAAGTATTCAGAAACATGAAAATGTCACTGCTAGTCTCTTGCTTTATTTAAAGGAGCTCTTACTATTATCCAGACTAGAGAAGGAGACACAGATCCGCCCGACAGTTGGCAAAGTCGGAAGGAGGAATACTGAGTGAAAGGAAGAGGGTTCTGCTGCAGGAGAAGTTTAGAACATAGAATTTGAGCCTGAGATATTTCTGTTACAGAGCTGTCCAATAGAAATACAATCCTAGCCACATGGGAGCCTCCTACACATATTAAATTTCCTAATAGCCTTTTTGTTTTAAGTAGAAATAAACAAGTAGAATTGTAATACTATATTTTATGTAATTTAATAGACATGAAATATTACCATTTGAATATATAAACAATATAAAAAAAGGAACGAGATATTTTAGGAGTCCCTGGTGCAAACAGTTTAGCATTCAACTACTAACTGAAGGTTGGTAGTTCGAATCCACCCAGAGGCAAACTGGAAGAAAGTCCTGGCAATCTGCTTCTGAAAGGTCAAAGCCCTGAAATCCCTATGGAGCACAGTTCTGCTCTGCACACATGGGGTCGCCATGAGTCAGAATCAACTTGATGGCAACTTTTTGTTTGTTAATGAGATATTTTACGTTCTTTTTTTTTTTTTTTTAATATGATGTCTTAAAAGTCGGGTGTATTGGAGCAAAGAAGAATGAAGAACACTAAAGACACAAGGAAAATATTAGCCCAAGAGACTAAAGGTCCACATAAACCAGAAACTCCACCAGCCTGAGACCAGGAGAACTAGATGGTACCTGGCTACTACCAACGACCGCCCTAACAGGGAATACAACAGAGAGTCCCGGATGGAGTGGGAGAAAAGTGTGGAGCAGAACTCAAATTCGCGTAAAAAGACCAGACTTAATGGTCTGACAGAGACGGGAGGAATCCCCGAAACTATGGCCCCCTCTGTTAACCCAGAATTAAAACTATTCCTGAAGCCCACTCTTCAGGCAAAGATTAGACTGGACTATAAAACAAAAAATAATACAAGTGAGGAGTGTGCTTCTTAGTTCAATCAGATACAGGAGACCAAATGGGCAGCTCCCGTCTGGAGGCAGGATGAGAGGGCAGGAAGGGACAGGAGCTGGATGAATGGACACAGGGAGCCTGGGGTGGAAAGGGAGAGTGTGCTGTCACATTGTGGAGATTACAACTCATGTCACAAAACAATATGTGTATAAAATTTTGTATGAGAAATTAACTTGAGCTGTAAACTTTCATCTAAAGCACACACACACACACACAAGTCTGGTGTATTTTATATTCACAGCACATCCCAATTCTGACTAACCACATTTCAAACGTTCAGTAGCAACACGTGACTAGAGACTGCCGTGTGGACAGAGCAGTGCTAGTAGTTTAAGAGCTTGAACAGAGAAGGTGGTCAAAAGGACCTTGCATTAATATGAACTAATTTTAGGAAAGGTGATTTAAGCATAAGATTTTATAGATTGATAATTGGAGGGGGATAAAAATCCCACCAGCTGGTAGTGAGGTGGAGTGTGGAAGGAGAACTGTGGAGTGAAGTGATGGGGGATGAAAACCAAGTACCTGCAGAACAGGCATTTTATCTCCATTGTCTAACACTAACTCAACAGGAAGTTGTAATTCTCCCCATTACCTAGATGAGAAAACTAAAGCTCACAGAAATGTAGTAGCTTGCTCAAGTTTCTACTTTCTACTGCTCTATGAATCCATGACTATTCAGCTTCAATACTTTGTATCTAACTTATCTTCACTGCTTGTAGTTAAAAAGGTATTGCCATCTGCCAGCTGACCTGAGACTATGTTGCTAATGTGAGGCAGAGGCAGACCGGATTTGCAAAGGGGAAAGGGAGGCAGAGGATAGAAAGCTTGGAAAGGTCTGTTTTGAAAGCTGTAGCTGCGCCCTTAAGCTCTTAAGGTGTTAGGGAAGGCAAGGAGCCAGACACCAGGCAGCTATTGTACTACACCGTTGTTATTCTGGAGGCATTTACCTGCTGTGCTATCGGTGCTGTTGAAAACAAAAAGCAAAAGATTGGACTTGACATGTAGTCAGAGGGCATAAGTGAAAGAAACTCATGAAAACGAGGTTGGTTAAAAAACTGAGCCGCTTGTCCAATGACCTGCCTTGGATATTTAGAAGTTGATTAGATCCTATCTGACTTACACAGTCTCAGAATGTCTCCTGGCTCTTATTTTTAAGTACAAAATAATGGTCATACTCCTAAGAATACCTGGGAAATGCAGAGACTGTACATTCTGTGAGTAGAGGTTATAAACTTACCTACTTATATCATTGCAGTGAGAAGATTTTTCATCACATTGTTCTGATAAAGTCAACTCTTCTGACAACGTGGAGGAACGGAGAAAGGGCCTCAGACAGCTCTAATAATCCTGCTTTCATGAAAACTGACTAATAAAGAGTATCAAGTGATTTTCAGTTAAGGATCAGTGCTGAAGGGAAAGAAAAGCCAAATGAGCTGAAGAGCAATAAGACCCTCTTTAAAAATGGAATCATAATGAATTTTCACTTCTATTTGGATGAGTATCTTACTCTTAATTACTTAACTTAGAGGCTTGTGGGAGAGCTAAAGGATATATTATATCCATTCATTCAAAATGTCTTTCAACAACTACTTTTTGAGCATCCGCTACGTGCCAAACTCTATTCTAGGCTCTGGTTATAGATGAATGTGACACAGACTGCAAGCTAATCCCCAAACCCACTTCCTTTTCTTGGGAACACAACTAGAATACGTTTCCTAGCCTCCTTTGTGGTTGGGTGTGGCCATGTGAGTACTAGCAAATGGAAAGTAAGAAGTGACCCTCCTTCTCTGGCTATGTGGGATTCTCCATGATCTTCCACCTATCATGGTGACCTTGAGAGTCACGTTGACACTGATGGAACCACAGGGTAGAAGAAGGAACAATCACAACTTGGAAAAGTTGTTGTTATGTGCCATCCAGTCAATATTTGACTCCTAGCAACCCCATGTGACAGAGTAGAACTGTTCCAAATAGTTACTCAGCTGTAATCTTTATAGGAGCAGATCTCTAGGTCTTTCTCCCGCTGAGTGGTTGAGTGAGCTCAAACCACCCACCTTTTGGTTAGCAGCAGAGTGATTAACCACTGCGCCACCAGGGCTCCTTACTTGGAAAAGACCTGCCCACAAGTAAGAACACTGGTTTGGGACTTGAGCTGAGCTAGAAATAAACTTCCCATGTTACAGCAGCTAGTACTACTTTGACTAATATAAGCATGAACAAAATGGACTTGTGCTATGCTCTCTTGGTTTTACATTGTTACGGGAGATAGACAATAAATAAACCACAGACATTCAGTTTATATGAAAATGTTACGTCTAGATATAGAAGAGGCCCACATTGATTGTTCCAGGTTTATCTTAAAAGATTAAAATTGCTGCTGATATAAAAATAATTTACATTTGATGTTAGAAAAAAAGTATCTCTTTTCTTCTTCATCCTTCACCCCACTCCCCTACCTCTTTTATGGAGCATAATCTATTTTCTGAAATAGTGATGTGGAATAACAGAAATCCAGCATCTTAGAGATCTCAGTTCACTGGCCTCTTTTATTACATGATAATCCACTTGTAGAGATATATATGTATTTTTTCTGAGCAAAAATGAAACATTGGTTGTTTTTTAAAAAAAAGTTCTCGTGAGAAAAATATAGAAATGGGGACTTTAGAGTCTGGAGGGAGAACAATAGCAGGATGACTAGAATGGTAATTAAAGAGATCTGAGATTGAGTCCCAATTATGTGATCTTGGGGAAGGTGGCTAATTCTGGGGCCTTAGTTTCCTCACCTACAAAATTGGAGGTGTGGGTGAATTGACCCCTAACATTCCTCCTAGCTCTCACATTTTCAACTTCTGAACCTAAAACTTTTTTTTTTTTTTTTTTTGGACAGAACACAGTAGAAGCTGGCTCAAACTCACATGCTTGGGAAACACTCTGAATGGTTTACAGGTTCAAATGTTGGGACTCAGTATGCGAACCCTGAATCTTTGTTCTCATTGAGAGGCTTGACACATTTTCTAGAAAATGGAGGCTAAAGAGACATTGGAAAATTCCAGGTGATGCAGGGATTCTGTTTGAATTATCCAAAAAAACTGCCTAGGACTTTTGCTTCTTTTGACCCCTGCACTTCTGAGCTGGTATGTATTTGTGGATTCTGATTCCCCAAAGCTTTGAGCTCACTTTATCCTTTGAAGCGTCAAACTTTCAAAATAAGAACTGTACTGTTTTTAACAATTGGGTCTGTCTCCCCAGCTCCCTACCCCCTGCCCAGACTCTTTCCTCTCTCTGTTCTGTCTCAGGCCCTTCTCAGCTGTCTGGCTCCTGCTGTCCTGCATTGTGATGTAAGGTACTCTCTGCTTTCCTTTCCTTACTGTGGTGCCTTTGATTCAGATACAGACAGATACATTATTGATCAGATTTTGGCTGCTGCTCTCAGCTTGCTGTTGCTGCCCTAGTAACTAATAAGCTAGTAAGAGAAGAAGAAGAGTGAAGAGAGCCTGCCTCATTGTAAACAGCGAGTAGATGACAACTCCACAGCCTCCATCTTGGAACCTTTGAGAACATGCTTCCTGCTCTCCCACTAGGAGTACCTATGGTTGGGCACATATCAGCCCTGCACAGAGGCTGCGTGGTCCACACATGTACAGGGGAGGCCTGTGTGGATGAAGATGGCAGTATTTTCATATAGGGAGAACCATTCTGTGCTCCATAGTGCATGAGTGGCTGGACTTCTCTGCTGAGCATTCCATACAAACCATAAACAGCCACTTTGAACCAGGTACTTTATAACAAAACCAACCAGTTACCCTCAATTTGAATCTGACTCATGGAGAACCCATGCATGCCAGACTAGAGCTGTGTACCATACGGTATTTAATGGCTGATTTTTCAGAAGTAGATTACCAGGACTTCCTTCTGAGGGGCCTCTGGGTGGACTCGAACCTCCAACCCTTTGGTTAGCAGCCAAGCATGTTAAAAGTTTGCCCCACCCAGGAACTCCGTATACTTTAAAATCCTATTTTCGCCACAAACCTGTGATGTAGTTATGTTATCTTTGCATCACAGATGTGGGTATTTAGGTTGAGAAAAGTCATGTACCTGGTACTAGGTGAGTTCTCCATTTCACCTACTGAAGTGCATCTAGGTAACCGAGTTAAAGATCACTGCAGGAGCTGCAATTTAAACTCAGGTCTTCAGGTTCTGATCCTGCATGCTTCTCTTGATACTCTAGGCTGCCGTGGCTGGGAATTTTCTCCTGCTAGTGGTGGCACAGTGGTTAAAATCTTGGCTGCTAACCAAAAGGTCAGCAGTTTGAATCCACCAGCTGCTCCTTGGAAACCCTGTGGGGCAGTTCTACTTTGTCCTACAAGGTCACTATGAGTTGGAATCCACTCTATGGCAATGAGTTTTTGTTTTATTTGGACTCACTCTTAAACACCTTTTCTGGGGCTTCAGAGAAAATGCCTGAAAAAAGCTACAGTTGAAGAGTCTCCAATCTTACCTAAGGTTCCCTCCCTCTTTACACATTCAAATGTCCTATTTCAACTACTTATTAAAGAATTGAGTGTTCATACCCTTTAACTCAACAACTACACTATTATAGTTATGCTTACATAAGTGTGTGTGTGTATGTATACACAGAGACATATATATAGAAACATAACTACTCTAAACTGCAATAGCAAAACCTGGAAACAACTTAAGGACTAGTTAAATAAAGTATTGTACATTCATAAAGTTGAACATATTCAGCTATTAAACAGAATGGAATAGATGTATGCATACTGATTTTGAAAAATCTCGAAGTTATATTATTAAATGAAAAAGACGTTTGTATTGGCTGAACTCTTTTGTCAAAAATTTTATCTATCTACGTGTCTGTCTGTCTGACTATCTACCTACCTACCTACCTGTCTATGCTGGCTTACGTACAAACAATTTTACATTTGGCAGAGAGTGTAGATAAAATCTGTTAACAACAATTTCCAATGGGAAGAATGATTATGGGAAAGGAAGACTTATATTTTATAGTTTACATTTTTGTGCTTTTTAAATTTCTCACTTTGTGCAGATATTGCTTTTATTTTTAAAAGGAAGTCAACTGAGATTAGCTAGGCTCTGATATTATGGGGTTTCCTTTTTAATGTATTTCTATATTTCAAAATGTCTTATGTCACTTCCAGCAAAATGGCGCTCTAGGCAGAACACCATGCTGTCCCTCCACAGCAAAGATCCAAAAAACTAAGCTGAACAGAGAAAACGACAACTCTGAAACCCTAAAACATCAAATGAAGAGATAAAGAACTCAGTCAAGCACCAAATGGAGTGAGAAAACTGACAGAATGGAGAGAGAGGAGAGATTCATGCAGAGGTCCCCTGTGAGCTAACGCAGCATGGATCCACCATTTTGGACTCCTATCAGAGACCAGCAAATGGGGTACAAGAAAGCAGCTTCATGGAGCTTCCAGTGGGAGACAAAACAACCAGTAATTTGCGATATACACTTTCCCAATCCCCAGCCTTCTTCAGCCCCACTTGGCCTCCTCTGCTTCCCCCAGCCACGGTCTCCTGTCCAGGAAGCACAGGCTGCTTGGATTCCACCCACCTGAAGGGGCCGGCTCTCTGAGTGCCATTTGTTGGCTGCTGGTGCTGCTTTTTTCCACTTCTTTTGATTTCTTCCTTACCTCTCACCACCTCCCCCTCCTTTCGCTCAAATATCTGGCTCCGTGCGCCATCTTTGCTTCTTCCTGAGGGGCTGCGGAGCTCCCTTTGAGTGTGGAGCTGCTTCCCGGTCTGGGCTGCTGGTGCTAGTGGGATCCCAGGGCTTTTGTTGTTTGTTGGTTTTGAATTGTTTCTTTTCTTTTCCTTTCCTTGAGTTGGGAGCCTTTTCTGACCAGGTGGTGCTACGTGGCTTGGAACCTACCCCCTAGGCTTGCACAGACATGCAGAGGGATCCCAGAGGGCTTTTCTTTTCTTTTTTTTCCTGCTTTTTGGGGAGCTTTTCTTGTTCTTTTTTTTTTTTTTTTTAATTCATTTAATTTTCTTTTCCCTCTTTTTTCCTTTTTGTCTTTCTTCATTATTCAGTTTCTCGTCTCTCTGTATCTTCTTTCTCTTTTTGTGCCCTAAATACCTGGCATTGTATACTTCTACAGCTTCTAGCAACGCTGTACTGCAACACCTGAGAACAACTTCCCCAGACCTTATAGCCGCACTGGTGGGATCCCCGGGAACTTTGCTATTCTTTTCCCTTTTGATTTTTATTTATTCATTCTTTTCTTTTTTTTAATTCTTCTTCCCTTTTTTGATTTTCTCCATTTCATAGTTTCTCATCTCTCCACTCCAACAGCTAGCTCCCCTAGCATTCTTTCTTGTTTATTCGTATGTTTTTGGCTCCTGTTCCTCTTTCCTCTCTCCCATGGACATCTTAGTTCCACACATAACAATCTCCTCGCTACATCATGCCTACCTGCACCATGCTCTTCACATCACACCACCAAGCAGCACAGGCACGGCCTACTGGAACCTGCCCAGCACTGATTACTGACCCGCCCTGGTGACTGTAGTAAGTGTCACAAACAACCCATCCCAGTAACTCTTATTCAGCTAGACCTGCCCTGCCATACCATATCTGAGTGACTGACCCCGCCAACTGAAGAAGGAAGCGAAAATTATTGTGTCCACAGATGAGCAAACAACAAAGAACACACAGCCTGCCTACTCACACATAGCCAAATTTAAAAAAAAAAGGGATGAAACAAACAAATCTACAATCAATAAACAAGAAAAATAACTACTGAATGCCCTGAAGACAGCAGACAACATCAAAACATTTATGAAAACAGGACAGGATGGTTCCAGTAGGTACTCAAAATAAAACACCAGATGACTTTCCAGTGGAAGAAAAGGCACTAGAACTACCTGGTAGGCAATTAAAATCTCTAATACTCAGAATTCTCCAAGAGCTGAAGCAAAAAGCAGACAAAAATGAGGAAAAAATAGACAAATTCATGGAAAATACAGACAAAAAATGGGAAGAATTCAGGAAAATAATGCAGGAACAAAATGCCAAAATAAATTCACAACTAGAAATTATACAAAGACAACAATTAGAAATCCAAAAGATAAACAACAAGATTTCAGAAATCGATGGCATCATAGACGGGCTAAGAAGGAGGTTTGGAATGGTGGAAGACAGGATCAGTGGAATTGATGACAAATACTTGTATACAACTCTGTTTGAGGAAAACTCAAAAAAAGAACAAATAAAAATGAAGACACCCTGAGAGTTATGTTGGATACAATCAAAAGCAAAAATTTTTGAGCGATTGGAGTTCCAGAACAGGGGGAGAAAACAGAAAACACAGAGAGGATCCTTGAAAAACTGCTGACAAAAAACTTCCCCAATACCATGAAAGATGAAAAGCAGTCCATCCAAGAAGTTCAACAAACCCCGTATATGATAGACCACAAAAGAAAATCACCAAGGAATATCATAATCACACTCTCCAAAACCAAAGACAAACAAAGAATCCTGAGAGCAGCTTGTGAAAAACAAGAAGTCACATACAGAGGAGAAACAATAAAACTAAGCTCAGATTATTTGGCAGAAACCACGCAGACAAGAAGGCAATGCGATGACATGTATAAAATCTTGAAAGAAAAAAATGGCCAGCCATGAATAATATATCCTGTAAAACCCTCGTTCAAATATGATGGTGAAATTAGGTCATTTCTAGATAAACAGAAATTAAGGGAATATGTCAAAGCCAAACCAAATTTACAAGAATTATTAAAGGGAGTTCTTCAATCTGAGAACAAACAACTTCAGCTCACAGGCAGAATCTAGGACTCAGGATCGTGCCAGCAAGATACCAATCTAAGAAAAGAACTCTCGAGGATAATCCAAAACCAAAAGAAATACAACAGGGAATCAGAGCAGTTAATCAGAAAATGACAACAACATTAAAACAATAAAAGAGACAATAAACGGCATAGGTTTAGAAACTTCTAATGGAGAGGAAGGCAAGGCGATACCAAGTAATGATAGACTGCTTCAAACTTTGAAAGACAAGGATAAAATTCATGGTAAACACAGAGAATTTTAACAAACATACTCATAAAAATAGAGGAAAAACATAGAACCTCAGCAAAAACAAAACCTACAAAAACAAAAGATATGAAAAAAAATCCAAAAACAAAAGTAACTCAGTGCAAGGGAGTAAGAAGAACAAAGAAAAGGTCAGCACCAGCAAAAAAAAGCACTACAAAATGACAGCAACAAACTCACATTGATCAATAACCACACTGAATGTAAATGGACTCGATGCACACATAAAGACACAGAGAGTGACAGAATGGATAAGGAAACAGGATCCATCAATATGGTGTCTACAAGAGACACACCTTAGAAACAAAGATGTGAATGTATTAAAAGTCAAAAGTTGGAAAAAAAATATATCAAGCTAACAACTACCAAAAAAGCAGGAGTGGCAATACTAATCTCAGATAAAATAGACTTTAAAACAAAATCCACCATAGAAGACAAAGAAGGACACTATATAATGATTAAGGGGATGATCCGTCATGAAGACATAACCATAATAAACATCTACACACCCAATGACAGGACTCCAAAATACACAAAACAAACTCTAACAGCACTGAAAAGCGAAATTGACAGTTCCACAATAATAGTAGGAGACTTCAACACGCCACTCTCAGTAAAGGACAGAACAACTAAGAAGAAACTCAGCAAAGATACAGAAGACCTAAAGGGCACAATCAGCCAGCTTGACATCATAGGCATATAGAACACTCCATCCAACCACTGAAAAGTACACATTCTTTTCCAATGCACATGGAACGCTCTCCAGAATAGACCACATCTTAGGCCACAGAGCAATCATCAACAAGATCCAAAACGCTGAGATAATTCAATGTATCTTCTCTGACCACAATGCCATCAAGGTAGAAATTAACAACAGAAAGAGCAAGGAAAAAAATAAATTACATGGAAACTGAATAATACCCTGCCTACAGATCATTGGTAATAGAAGAAATCAGAGATGGAATCAAAAATTCCTAGAATCAAATGAGAATGAAAACACATCATACCAAAACCTTTGGGACACAGGAAAGGCAGTCCCCAGAGGATAATTTATAGCAATAGATACACACATCAAAAAAGAACAAAGGGACAAAATCAAAATCTTAACTACAGAACTCAAACAAATAGAAAGAGAACAGCAAAAAAAGCCCAGAGCCACCGGAAGAAAGGAAATAGTAAAGATCAGAGCAGACATAAGTGCAATAGAGAACAGAAAAACAATTGAAAGAATCAACAAAACCAAAAGTTGGTTCTTTGAAAGAATCAACAAAATCGACAAACCACTGTCCAGACTGTGAAAAGAAAAACAGGGGAGGACGCAAATAACCCAAATAAGAAATGAAATAGGGGACATTACAACAGACCCAACTGAAATAAAAAGGAATATAACAAAATATTATGAAAAACTATACTCCAAAAATTTGAAAACCTAGAGGAAATGGATAAATTTCTAGAAACACACAGCCTACCCAAACTACAACAAAGTGATGTTGAAAATCTGAACAGACCCATAACAAGAGAAGAGATTGAAAAGGTAATAAAAAAAACTCCCAACCAAAAAAAGCCCTGGCCCAGATGGCTTCACCAGAGAATTCTACAAACTCTTACAGAAGAGCTTGTACCAGTACTACTCAAGCTATTTCAGAGCATAGAAAAGGAAACAACACTCCCAAATTCATTCTGTGAAGCCAGCATAATGCTGATACCAAAACCAGGCAAAGATGTCACAAAAAAAGAAAATGACAGACCAATATCTCTCATGAATATAGATTCAAAAATTCTTAACAAAATTCTAGCCAATAGAATTCAGCATCATATCAAAAAAATAATACACCACGACCAAGTAGGATTCATACCAGGTGTGCAAGGATGGTTCAACATTAGAAAATCAATGAATGTAATCCACCACATAAATAAAAGGAAAGAAAAGAGTCACATGATCATCTCAAATGATGCAGAAAAGGCATTTGACAAAGTCCAACACACATTCCTGATAAAAACTCTCAACCAAATAGGTATAGAAGGGAAATTTCTCAACCTAATAAAGGGCATCTATGCAAAACCAATGGCCAACATCTTTCTTAATGGAGAGAGGCCAAAAACATTCCCCTTGAAAACAGGAACAAGACAAGGATGCCCTTTATCACCACTCCTATTGAACATTGTGCTGGAAGTTCTGGCTAGAGCCATAAGGAAAAAAAAAGAAATAAAGGGCATCCAAATTGGTAATGAAGAAGTTAAACTGTCCCTGTTTGCAGATGATATGATATTATACACAAAAAAACCTAAAGACTCCATGAGAAATCTACTGGAACTAATAGAAAGATTCAGCAGAGTAGCAGGATATAAGATAAACATTCAAAAATCAGTTGGATTCCTATACACCAATAAGGAGAACGATGAAAAGGAAATCAGGACAACAATACCATTTATATTAGCACCTAAAAAGATAAAATACTTAGGAATAAATCCAACCAGGGATGCAAAATACCTATACAAAGAAAACTACAAAACACTACTGCATGAAACCCAAAGGGATCTACATAAATGGAAAAACATACCATGCTCATGGATAGGCAGACTCAACATTGAGAAAATGACAATTCTACCCAAAACAATTTACAAATAGAACACAATCCCAATCCAAATACCAACAAGATTCTTGAAAGAGATGGAAAAACTAATCATTAACTTTATATGGAAAGGGAAGAAGCCCTGAATAAGCAAAGCACCACTGAAGAAGAAGAATATAGTTGGAGGACTCACACTACCTGACTTCAGAACCTACTATACAGCTACAGTAGTCAAAACAGCCTGGTACTGGTACAACGACAGATACATTGACCAATGGAACAGAATTGAGAACCCAGATGTAAATCCATCCACCTACGGTCACCTGATCTTCGACAAGGGCCCAAAGTCCATCAAATGGGGAAAAGACAGTCTTTTTAACAAATGGTGCTAGCAAAACTGGATATCCATCTGCAAAAAAACGAAACAGGACCCATACCTCACACCGTATACAAGAACTACCTCAAAATGGTTCAAAGACCTGAATATAAAGCCTAAAACTATAAAGTTCATAGAAGAAAAACTAGGACCAACACTTCAGGCCTTAATACATGGCATTAACAGGATATAAACCATAACCATCAGTGCACAAACCCCAAAAGATAAGCTAGATAACTGGGATCTTCTAAAAATCAAACATCTGTGCTCTTCAAAAGACTTCACCAGAAGAGTAAAAAGAGAACCTACAGACTGAGGAAAAAATTTTTGGACAGTGCAAGTCAGACAAAGTTCTAATCTCCATAATCTACAAGAAACTCCAACCCTCTACAACAAAAAGACAAATAATCCTATTAAAAAATGGGCAAAGGAAATGAACAGACACTTCACCAAAGAAGACATTCAAATGGCCCACAGACAGATGAGGAAATGCTCGCGATCACTAGCCATTAGAAAAATGCAAATTAAAGCCACAATGAGATACCATGTCACCCTAGCGTTACTGGCACGAATCAAAAACACTGGAAATAACAAATGTTGGAGGGGCTGCGGGGAGATTGGAACTCTTATGCACTGCTGGTGGGAATGCAAAATGATGCATCCATTTTGGAAAATGATATGGCGCTTCCTCAGAAAGCCAGAAATAGGCATACCATTCGATCCAGCAATCCCACTCCTAGGAATATATCCTAGGAAAATAAGAGTCGTCACTCGAATAGACATATGCTCACCTATGTTCATGGCAGCATTGTTCACAATAGCAAAACGATGGAAACAACGTAGGTGCCCATAAACAGATGAATGGATAAACAAACTATGGTCCATACACACAATAGAGTACTCCGCAACGAGTAAGAACAATGATAAATCTGTGAAGCATCTCATAACATGGATGAAACTGGAGGACATTATGCTGAGTGAAATAAGTCAATCACAAAAGGACAAATACTGTATGAGACTTCTATTGTAAAAACCCATGAAAAAGTTCACAGACAAAATGTAATAATCTTTGTTGGTTACCAGGGATGGGAGGGGTGGGGGGGAAATACTACATGGGCAATAGATAAGTGATATCTTGTGTGAAGGGTGAGAGTACACAATACAGGGGAAACCAGCACAACTTGTACAAGGAAAGGTCACAGAAGCTCCACAGACACATCCAAACTCCCTGAGGGACTGAATTGCTGGGTGGAGCGCTGTGGGGACCATGGTCTCCAGGAACATCTAGCTCAGTTGGCAAAACACGGTTTATAAAGACAATGTTCTATATTCTACCTTGGTGAGTAGCGTCTGGGGTCTTAAAAGCCTGTGAGCAGCCATCTAAGATACTCCACTGGTCTCATCCCTTTGGGAGCAAGGGAGAATGAAGATAACAGCATACAAGGAAAAGATTAGTCCAAAGGACTAATTGTCCACAACCACCAAGGCCTCCACCAGACTGAGTCCAGTGCAGAAAGATGGTACCCATATACCACCACTGACTGTTCTGACCAGGATCACAACAGAGGGTTCTGGACAGAGCTGGAGAAAGATGTAGAGCAAAATTCTAATTCACAGAAAAAAAGTCCAGATTTACTGGCCTAAAGGACACCAGAGAAACCCTGAGAGTATGGCCCCCAGACACCCTTTTAGCTCAGTGGTGAAGTCATTTCCGAGGTTCACCGTTCAGCGGGGGAGTGGACAGCCCCATAAAACCAAATGGGACTAATGAGGCACAGCAGTCCAGGGACAAGGGCCAGAAGGCAGAAGGGGAGAGGAAAGCTGGTGATAGGGAACCCAAGGCTGAGTAAGGATAGTGTTGATGTGTTGTGAGGTTGTTAACCATTGTCATAGGGCTACAAGTGTACTAACTGTTAAATGAGAAACTATTTTGTTGTATAAGCCTTCATCTAAAGTTAGAATAGCAGTACAATTGGAAGAGCGTAGATGATGTCACTGAACTGTGCATGTAGAAATTTTTGAAATGGTGTATCTTTGGCTATGTATATTTTCACAAAAAAAAAGGTCGAGAAGGGATAGGGTTGACATGTTGTGGGGTTGTTAACCAATGTCATAAAACAATATGTGTACTACTGTTTCATGAGAAACTATTTGTTCTGTAACCCTTCACCGGAAGTACAATAAAAAAAGAAAAAGTCTTATGTCTTGTTTAATAATGCCCTAACACTAAGTCTTAATACATACATATACTTTTATATACATAGGGTTGTTGGCCACTTTCCTGACAACGAATTCTGAAAGACGAAGAGAGAAAATCTTGGGAGGTGTAAGCCCCTGGATAATGACAGGAGACGTAGGGGAGTGAAAGAAAGCACTGTGGCAGGGAGGGGGAGCACTATACTCTTTGCTGCTCTGCGTTGGTATAGAGGTGACAAGAGGGAGGACTGCTGGTCTTTAAGGAGATTGGATTCCAGCTCTGCTGGGTCATTAAGTTCTCTCCTGCACATGCCACTTAACCTCTCCTAACCTCAGTTTCCTCATTTATAAAAAAAGGGAATTGTGTTGGATGATTTCTGAGGTGCCTTCAAGCTCAGAAATCTATAAAATTCTATGAAACTTCATCCTTTCTCCCACCACATAATTGGAGGCAGTGGTAATGAAATAAGGCTGGAATATAATTTTTCTTTCAATGTACATTTTCTCTGTCCTTCAGATGAAAGTAGTTGATAGGTCTTGTTTTCTCCATCCTCTTACCGTGATTGCAAGTGAAGATAAACTTGCATTATTTGACACCATATGTGACCTTTTAAATACCAGGAAAACTGAGCTGGCCTGGAAATGGAACACAGTTCTAGTCAGAGCCAGCAAGACACACATAGTGAATAAAACATCATGGTATTAAGGATAATCAAGGTATTTTTCTTTTTAGTCTGAGAAAAAAATAGATCATTTGATATTTGGAATTTTGTAGTATGTGGTATTTCCTATTTAATCTGACCCAGCCTTGCTGTCCTTTTTAAAACATTTCAACAATTCCAAGACTCTATACTACCCAACTGTTAGTCATACTAGGTGGCTTGTGTGTTGCTGTGATGCTGGAAGCTATGCCATTGGTATTTCAGATACCAGCAGGGTCACCCATGGTGGATAGGTTTCAACAGAGCTTCTAAACTAAGACAGACTAAGAAGAAAAGCCTGGAGATCTACTTCTGAAAATTAGCCAGTGGAAACATTATGGATCACAACAGAACATTGTTCGACTCATTTGCTTTGGACACATCATATGGAGGAATCAATTGCTGGCAGAAGATGCAATGTTTGGTGAAGCAGAAGGCAAGCAGGGGTGAGGGAGACCCTCAGTGAGATGGATTGGCACAATAGCCACAACCATGGACTCGAACATTGTGGTGATTTTGAGGATGACACAGGACCGAGCAGCGATTCCTTCTGTTGTACATAAGGTTTCCATGAGTTGGAGTTGACTTGATGGCAGATATCTATCTGTTTGTCTATCTGTCTGTCTGTCTGTCTATCTAAGGTTCTCTAGTTCATACTTACAGAGATGAAGGAGACTTGGCCTGGTCCAGACCATCCCAGCAGACTGGCAAGCACTCTCAGGCTTTAAATCCCTTGGCTTGGGGTTAAAGAAGGAGAGAAAGCTATAAACCTGGATGACCGCTATTTAATGGTGTGACCTAGGAAAGTCAATGAAATTGGGGAAATATTTCTCAAGGACCTACCTCATATTGGACATCATGCTAAGTACTAAATATTCAAAGATGAACAATACAAGACTCTCCCTTGAAAAAGATAGAAGTCTAAAGGGGGAAGAATCAACACATTTGTAACTATAGTATAAATCCCACACCAGGAGCATGGACCAAAGCTGTAGAATGGGCCATTCAACCTGCAGAAGAGTCAGAAAAGTTTCACAGAAGAAATCACATTTGAAGTGGGCCTTAAAGACAAGTAAACAGTAAAACAAGTAAACAGTATGTAGGGACTTCTTTTGCTGTTTCTAACCTTTCTGTGGCAAGGAAAATATTCCTAACTCTCTCCGGAACCACGGACAGCTCCAGAAGGCTCTACAAGTGTAGCGAGCAAGCAAGTCATCTGGAAAGATCTAGAAGGATCCAGAGGTAGCAGAGTTGTGTGGAAGGAAAGGAAGAGTAAGAGAATGGTGAACAAGCCAGGGAAAGAATGGGTCCTGGAAAGAAATGATAGGGAAGTAGAACATGGAAGGGATGCGTGCGGTGAGACATTGGGGAGGAGGTGAGTGAGGCTTTTAGACACTGCAAGTTTCATTCCAAAATTATCCTGTTTAAATTAACCCTTCAGAGACTGAAGAGTCTCTGTAGCAAGTAGGTAATCTGTAGTAGCTGCTGCAGGAAGTGCACCTCCTTTCATACCCAGTCCCTCCCCTCCTGCAAGCTGTCAGGAACATGGCAAGTCTTGTCCTGAAGCCTTTGGCCAAGTGGCTACAAACCTAGCAGCACCACTAAAGCGCAGACATCCTGCTGGGATGGAGATAAATAGAAACACAGCTGGGAAATATTTCACAACTAGGTGTGAATAGATGGAGAAAGGAGAGAAAATATTTCTATCAGGGAGTGATTTACACTAGAGTTAGACTAAGGCTCATAGCCAAGTGCAGGGACCAGCTGGAAGTCACAAGTGAAAGTGCAAATACTATATTTTTCTTTCTTTAAGCAATTTGTAAGTTTAAATCAAGTCAGACAATACTTTTTAATGATATTACTGTTCCCCAAAATACTGTCATTCCATGATTTATTTACTTTTCTTCCAGCAGAGTCAGGGTCAGAATTGCCGAAGTCCCAGTGTCAGGGAAAGAAGATATGGTATTACTGCTTGACCAGGTGATTGTTTGCTACAGGAAAATAGATTGAGGGATTCAGCATCTTTCCACATCCCAAAGGGTCTCCCACTAGCCTGAAGTTTCTGAGGCTAGAGTCATTCTTGAGTATAAGGATATTGCACTTCCATAAAGGTCCTATCCAAATGTCGGTTAATAATTAAAAGCAAAAACAAACCTGTTGCTGTCGAGTTGATTTAAACTCATAATGACCCTATAGGACAGAGTAGAACTGCCCCATAGGGTTTCCAAAGAGCACTTGGTGGATTCGAACTTCCAGCCTTTTGGTCAGCAGCCATAGCTCTTAACCACTGCACCGCCAGGGCTCTCAGAGTAATAGGATATATGAAATCTTGCAAAATGGGATCTTGTGTTTACAGTGCTGGAGGACTAACCCTATTCACTGTGCTTCCAGGTTCTCAAAGTAAGTTGTTCTATATTGGGTGAAAGAGCCCTGGTGGTGCAGTGGTTAAAGTGCTGGGCAAGGTCAGTGGTTGGAAACACCAGCCATTCTGTGGAAGAAGGATGTGGCCATCTGCTTCCTTAAAGATTTATAGCCTTGGAAAGCCTACGGGGCAATTCTACCCTGTCCTATAGGGTCGCTATGAGTTGGACTTGATGGCTGTGGGTTTATCTTTTTTTAATTGGGTGAGCAGCAGAGCGTCCTGAATCCATATAGTCATGAGCCATATTATCATATCGTTCTAACTTTATCATTTATATAGAATTAAGGACTTAAGATATACTATTCCATTGAGCCTACAAATCACAAAGTGGAATATTCAAGGTCTTATTCAAGGTCTTCAACTTAGTTGTGATGATAATACTAGAACAAAAACACAAATAAAACCCTGAGCTCCCGAGCCTCATTCCAATGTTTCCTGCTGACTCCACTGTTCCTGATATACCTAAGAGGATACAAGTTCTAGAGGACCCTTCATCAGAGAAATCAGTCCATAAAGAAAGCAGAGTTTTCACAGCTATCCACACCTTCTTCTTAACTTCATCTCAGCTCCAGGAGCTGATGCACTAAGATCTTGTGTTGTTTAAAGCAGAGTGTGTGACAGGCAGCTGGCAGGCACCCTTAGGTCACCTGAGAACACAGGAGAGGGTAATCATGCATGTGTCCCGGGAGCAACTCTGAAAATTCAGATAAATCGATTAATAAATGAGAATTGGGTGTGAAAGAAACTCACACTCTTGCTTTCTGTCTTTAATAACTGGTATGATACTTAATGAACCAGCAAGTGTTTATTTTGAACAAAGTATGTCCTTGATATTATGCGAGGAGCTATGGAAGATAGAAACAAATAATGGAATGGCCTTCACCCATAAACTGCTTGTGATCCTATTTTAATGAAGCATGTTCTTGTCTCTGCCCACTGAATCGTAAAAATCCTCCCACATTTTTCCTGGGAATAGCATAGCATTCATGCTGTTTTGGCTATGGTCAGTATAGTGTTTGGTACCTTTACATATAAACATTAAAAACATGAAAAGATAATTGATGTTAGTTGCCCAGTCTACAATAAGCCCGCCATATTTACACCTGTTGGTACCGAGGAGACACCAGGGATTAACTGCCAACTGTGCAAATGGTGCTGACGTGAGATACGATGAAAGTGCATAACGTGGTCCACGGCAGGGTGCAGCGCTGCTTCAACAGGCTACCCTGGCTGAATTTTCAGAGAAAGTAAAGGAAATGAAGGAGAAGAATGGATGTGGAGGCCCATCTTCTTCTCTGAAATGTCCTGGTGATCTCACAGAGGAAAGTTGCTCCTCAAAAAAGAGGAGTTTGGGACAGTGATGAGCATGTAGGAGAAACTAAGTGAACTGAGATGATCTAAACTTTTTTTTTTTTTTTTGTGGACACAATCTCAATAAAACCAAAAAAAGCAAACCTATTGCCTTCGAGTCGATTCTAACTCATAGCAGCCTTTTGGACAGAGTAGAACTGCCCCATAGGGTTTTCAAGGAGTGACTGGTAGATTTGAACTGCTAATCTTTTGGTTAGCAGCCAAGCTTTTACCACTGCATCACCAGGGTTCCACAATCTCAAGAGATACACCCTTATCTTCCTATTCAACTGATTTTAATAATAATGCTACTATTAGCATAATATGACAGGTATTCTACAGAAAAGCAGAAAGTAAAAGTTTCCTCACAACTCTTGGCAACCCTCAGGAATACCTTGGTATGGCTTCATTATCATTTATCTCTTTCTATTTAGGAAGGCTCGTCACCGAAGCTCATGTCATTCTGTTATTCCCTATAAAACTGTTGAAAATAAAAGCCATATTATTAAAAGTGCTTATTCTGCACAAAATGGATTAATATCTTGCACTTCAAGCTTGCCATGTTTTAGTCTTTAAAAAAAAAGACATTAATGTTTTAAATCATTGTGGACATTAGGGGTTCAGTGGTAGAATTCTTGTCTTCCATGCAGGAGATCCAAGTTTGATTCCTAGCCAGCGTACCACATGTGCATATACCACCCTTCTGTCAGTAGAGTCTAGTGTGTTGCTCTAATGCTGAACAGGTTTCAGCAGAGCTTCCAGACTAAGACAGACTAGGAAGACAGGCCTGGAGATGTACTTCCAAAAATCAGCCATTGAAAACCCTATAGATCACAATGGTCCTATCTGTTGTACATGGGGTCACCCCGAGTCAGTGCTAATTTGAAGGTGGCAAACAACAACAACTGTGTTACATTTCACTTTATCTAATATATTCCTGAAAGCTATGAGTAAATATTTTTGGATATGTGAACTCATATATAAATGAATTGTGAGAGTAATTATTATTAAGAAATGTGTCCATTTAATTCAACAACTACTTCCTAAGAGTCAATTCCACTGCAGACATTGAACTAGGTGCTGTGGATATACAGATGGATATGACTTGGTCCCTGTCATAAAATGTAGACGTAGATTTTGCATATGGAGAGGAAGTCAAGGCAATACAAAGAAATAAAAGACTGGTATAAACTTAGAAAAATAGGGGTAAATATTAAGGTAACCACAAAGGAAACTAACAATCCTACAAGTCAAAATAAAAAACTAGAAAAATATAAAGACTCAGCAAACACAGTATCAAGAAAAATGAAAAAGATGAAAAGAAAATACATAAAGAAAAATGATGCAGCACAGAAAATTAGGTGGAACAAAGAAACTGTGAACAACACACAAAAAAAGATATCAAAATAACAGCACTAAACTCATACCTATCAATAATTACACTGAATGTAAATGGACTAAATGCACCAATAAAGAGACAGAGAGTGGCAGATTGGATTAAAAGAAACATGATCCGTCTATATGCTGCCTACAAGAGACACATCTTAGACTTAAAGACACAAACAAACTAAAACTTAAAGGATGGAAAAAATATATCAAACAAACAACACTCAAAAAAGAGCAGGAGTGGCAATATTAATCTCTGACAAAATACACTTTCAAGTAAAATCCACCACAAAGGATAAGGAAGGGCACTATATAATGATTAAAGGGTCAATACACCAGGAGGTCATAACCCAATGACAGGGCTCCAAAATACATAAAACGAACTCTAACAGCACTAAATAGAGAGATAGACCACTCCACAATAGTAGTAGAGATAGACCGCTTTTGGTGAAGGACAGAACATGCAGAAAGAAGCTCAACAAAGACACAGAAGATAGATCTAAATGCTGCAGTTGACTAACTTGATCTCATAGACATAGACTGAACACTCCACCCAACAGCAGCCAAGTATACTTTCTTTTCCAACGCACAAGGAACATTCTCCAGGATAGACCACGTGTTAGGCCATAAAGCAAGCCTTAACAAAATCCAAAGCATCAAAATATTACAAAGCACCTTTTCTGACCACAAAGTCATAAAAGCAGAAATCAACAACAGAAAAAGCAAGGAAAAAAAAATCAAACACATGGACACTGAACAACACCTTGCTCAAAAACTACTGGGTTATCAAGAAATTAAGTATGGAATAAATTCATAGAATCAAATGAGAATGAAACCACATCCTATTAGAACTTTTGGGACACCGCAAAAGCAGTGCTCAGAGGTCAGTTTATAGCAATAAATGCACACATCCAAAAAGAAGAAAGGGCATAATCAAAACATTAACCCTATCACTGGAACAAGTAGAAAGAGAGCAGCAAAAGAAGCCCTCAGGTGCCAGAAGAAAGAAAATAATAAGAATTAGCGCAGAATTAAATGAAATAGAGAATAGAAAAACAACTTAAAGAGTTAACAAGACCAAAAGCTGGTTCTTTGAAAAGATCAACAAAATTGATAAACCACTGGCCAAACTGACAAAAGAAAAATAGGAGAGGAAGCAGATAACCTGTATAAGAAATGAGATGGGTGATATCACAACAGACGCAACTGAAATTAAAAGAATCATTAACAGAACACTATGAAAACTTGTACTCTAACAAACTTGAAAACCTAGAGGAAATGGACGAATTTCTAGAAATTCACTACCTACCTAAACTAACACCAACAGAGGTAGAACAACTAAATAAACCCATAACAAAAGAAGAGATTGAAAAGGTAATTAAACAACTCCCAACTCTGGCCTGAATGGCTTCACTGGAGAATTCTACCAAACTTTCAGAGAAGAGTTAACACCACTACTACTAAAGGTATTTCAGAGCATAGAAAAAGATGGAATACTCCCAAACTCATTCTGTGAAGCCAGCGTAACCCTGGTACCAAAACCAGGTAAAGACACCCCAAGAAAGAAAATTACAGACCAATATCCCTCATGAACATTGACGCAAAAATTCTCAACAAAATTCTAGCTGATAGAATTCAGCAACATATCCAAAAAAATAATTCACCATGATCAACTGTGATTTATACCAGGTATGCAAGGATGGTTCAACATTACGGGGAAAAAAAAAAATATGAACGATGCTCAGCGTCAATAGCCACCGGAGAGATGCAAATCAAAACCACAATAAGATAACATTTCACTTTCGCTCCCACTAGGAGGGCTAAGATTAAAAAAAAGAAAAAAGAAAAAAAGCAGAAAATAACAAATGTTGGCAAGGATGTGGGGAAATTGAAACCCTTATCCATAGCTGGTGGGAATTCAAAATGGTACAGCCATTGTGGAAAACAATGTGGTAGTTCCTCAAAAAACTAAAAATAGAACTACCATATGACCCAGTAATTCCACTCCTAAGTATACACTCAAAAGACTTGAAAGCAGAGACTCAGAGACTTATACACCAGTGTTCATTGCAGCACTATTCACAATAGCCAAAAGGTATAAACAACCTAAATGCCCATCAACAGATGAACGGAAAAACCACAGGCTGTGTGAATATACAGTGGAATATTACTCAACCAGTAGAAGAAACAAAGTATTAATACATGCTGCAATGTGGATGGCATAAGCTAGTGAAAAAGTCAATCACAAAAGTACAAATATTCTATGACCTCACTTACATAAAAAGCAAGAAAAGGGAAATGCATGGAGATCAAAGTTTATTTGTGATTACCAGGGGTGGAGAGAGGGGGATTTAATGGTGATGGAAAAACTGCATTGATTAAGGGTAGGGTTGCAAAGCCCATTATTGTAATTGCTGTCAATAAGTTGTACACTGTAAAAAGTTGAACTGGCAAAAGTTGTATGATAAATATACTCATAACAGCAACAATAACAACAAAAAAGAGTAGCTGCTGAAGCTGCTTACGTACACTAAAAACCTCACGGGATTTGGTTCCTTGGTTTGGAGGTTTAGGATCATGATTTCATGGGACATCCCAGTTAATTGGCCTAATAACCCAGTTAGTGCTACAGCCCTACCTCCTAGTTCATTGCATAGTGCCTGGGGTCTTAAAAGCTTACAAGCAACCATCCAAGGCAGGACAATTGATCTCTATTTGCCATCAACAACAGAGAAAGAAGGAGATTCAGGTATAGGAGGAGAATACAAAATGTGTGGCTAATTGCTTCCATGAACAACTGCCTCCATTGCCATGAGATCCAAAGAACTGGATGGTGTCCGGCTACCATTAATGAACATTTTGATCAAGGGTACTATAGCAGAATCATGATCAAAAACGGGAAAATACAGAACAGAATTTAAAATTGTCATGGACTCTAGACTTTCTGGAGCTATGGAGGCTGGATGAACTCCTGAAACTATTACCCTGAGATAATCTTTAAACATTAAACCAAAAAATATCCCCTGGAGTCTTCTTAAAAACAAGAGTTTAGCTTAAGTAGTAAAAAATGTCTGCCTTGAGCATTACGCTTTTTTAAGAACTACGCAATCAAAGTGACAACAGTCACTTGAAAGATTAGACAGGAACCTCAGGGGCTAGTGATTTTATGTTAATGAGGGAGGAACAATTCAGAAAAGAAGGGTTAGAATGGCTGCACAACTCAAAAGATGTAATCAATGTCACTGAGTTATACATGTAGAAACTGCTGAATTGGTGTATGTTTTGTTGTGTATATTCTCAACAACACCACCAAAATAAAATAAAAAATACATATATACATCTATAGTTGATGTTCAGTTAAACTTTGTGGAATGAATGAATGAAAAAACTGTGGGTTTCAGCTGAGCCCTGGGCCAGCTTGCAAGAAGAAAGGGCCCTATCTATGCAGCTCTGCTCCCACGGTGGGAAAAAACAGGGTTCGGTCCATTTGTATTGTTCAAGGTTTCTAGTTTTCCATACCAATGGTTACCTCCTTTTAATAGAAATAACTGAGAATTTGATAATAGGAAGAGGAGAGAAGGAATGAGCAATCGCGGCTGTTGTTCCAGGCTGTTATTAAATTATACTTTTAAAACCCATGTTCTAAAACCCAGTGTGTACAGAAGGAGGCTGTGTGGAAAAGCTGCAAGCAGCTGGGAGAGTTACAAAAGGGAACAGGGAACCAAAGAGCTGTGTCCATATGCTGTCATCAAAAACAGTTTCCAATACAGCCCCACGGTGCTGACTCCCAGCACAGAGAAGAAGAGTCATGGCCCCTAGTTGCTGCCTTTTCTATGGAAAATGGAGACCTGAGTCACATAAACACATTTTTCAGTGGCTTGAGGCCTCTCTGCTTTTTGGCTGGTGCCCTGTCACCTGGGAGATGGTTTCCTTGCATCAGACTCTGTCTTTCTTGCAGGCCAAAGGCCCCTGAGACTCCAAGATGTGCTAATGATCTCCTCTCCCCTGGGCAACCGCCCTTTTACCTTTCAGAGTATGATGACTTCAGGCAACATCATTTTGAGAGCACAAGATCAGAGCTTACTTCTCAATCTGACTTTGCCATTTTGATATTTGCACTGCCTCAATGAGAAAATTTTATCCAAAATTAGCATCCCAGAACAGATACTGAAGAGAAGCAAGAGAAGAACAAAGAGGAAACCTTTACTCTGCACCTTTTCTCACTGAAGGCCCCACCTCCTAGTACTACTGTCTACTGTTCCAAGCATTCTTTTTAGTCCTCAGTTAGTTTTGGACCGCCTGTCTCCATGGGTCCTCGTTAAAGCAGGTGTCATTAACATTCTTCAGTCTGGCTATACGTGTAGGACACTCCAGGAGTCTACAATTTTTGACTAGTTACCTTTCTACTAAGGAGCCATGGTGGCACAAATGGTTAGGTGCTCAGCTGTTAGCAGAAAGATTGGTGGTTGGAATCCACCAGTGGCTCTGTGGGAGAAAGACCTGGTGATCAGCTTCCATAAAGATCACAGCCTAGGAAACACTGTAGGACAGTGCTGCTCTGTCCTATAGGATCGCTATGAGTCAAAATCGACTCGATGGCACCCAATACTAACAACTTTTCTACCACTTTCCCACTCAAGAAAATGTATCATAACATAAAAAAGTGAGCAGAGGATTATTAAGGAGAGTACCTTGAATCTGTTCTAATTTATAAAAAGATTACTTGCTAACTTTTATATCTTATCATTAGGCTACATTATTTGCAGACACCTCACAACTGATCTTGACACATCCACTGCAGGCTAGCATGAATGAACAACATACAGCTTCACACACGTTTGGAAGGCTAAGTGTATGCTACAAAATTTGCGAAAAACACAGGCTGTGGTTTCACTTATCCTCACACTTGTTACCTGTTTGTGGTTTTGCTGATTTTTTAACACCTCGATTGTATGGAACACCAGGGAAGGGAGAGGTGGGAAACTACTTAGGCTGAGCAACACCAAGATTGTTATGGCTTTCTGCCAGCCAGAACACCATGTGAGAAAAAACTTGGGGTAGCAAAGTGATGATAAAAAAGAGCCATTTGTGGAGATAGTTGATAAGCATATGCTAACGAACCAAGTTCCTTCTTCTTTCACCAGAATGTTATTGCATTTCAAGTGTTTGGAAAAGAGTGAGTTTGAGATTTGCTCATAACTTTAAACCAGTTCATGTGTAAATTTTAGGTGCTTGGGGAAAAAATCAAGCACAGTATTTTCATGGCTTTTAAGCCCTAATTGGGGTTTCCTACTCTGAAAATATTGGGTGTCTAAGACAGTTGAAGGCAATGGCTAATGAAGAGCCTCGGATTATCTCTGAATTTACAGAATTTGCTCTCAGGCTTCTCTCTGTCGATACAAGAAATCAAGGACTTGATCATAATCCTGGCAAACAATCCAAGGTTCTTTTGCTCATCCTTTGGGACTGCTTTGCATACATTATGTATGGTACTCATCAGATATTAGCAGTTAACAATGTTAACTACGGTGAAAATGATGATGTGAGGAAAAAAATTAAAAATAGAATATAGCCTTATCAAATTAGAAGCTTAAGAGAAAAGATCTTTCCCTCATTAAAATTTTTCCTGTCTATTCTGAACCAATCTTTGTGCCTCCTACTGTTACGCCCATTTGATTCTTCAAACTGAGCTTTAAGGAAGAAGTTCCTACTTTGATTAAGGAAGCCCAATTATCTCATTAATGGAGGGACTAATTATGTCAAAATCTACATAACATACCTATGTTCTTCCTCTCTGAAATGATAATAGGTTGAAATGGCTCTTCCCAGAAGGAAAGTAGTTGAAGACTGGCGCATTTACTTTTAACTAGGCAGATACACCCTATCTAAAATTAGAGGTTTATAATTCTGGATCAAGGGAGGGTTTGTGTATGAAATATGACCCCCTCTGGAAAAAACAAAAACAAAAACAAATCGTTGCCATTGAGTCCATTCTGACTCAGAGCAACCCTACAGGACAGAGTAGAACCGCCCCATAGGGTTTCCAAGGAGAGGCTGGTGGATTCAATCTGCAGACATTTTGGTCGGCAGCCAAGCTCTTAACCATTGCACCACCAGGGCTCCATGAAGTCACCCATAATGTAAAAAGAATAAGCAAGGTAAAACAAAACCAGTTATAAGTACTTGATCAGTGTTTAGCTTCTGGAACTCTCCTTTATTATGACTTTGAAAATTAAGTTCACACTTGGACAAGATTGATTCAACAGAGTCTCTCTGTACAGCGTAAAACAGGCTTACTTAACAAATATTAGTAGTCACCATAACATTATCATTGTATAGACTGGTACAAAATTGACACATAATACAAATGAGATAGAAGCCAGTACTTTTTAGGAATCTTGCCTGTTTTGTTATGAAAAGGAGATCAATACATTGTATCATGGTAATTAAGAGATTAGCTCTGAAGTCAAAGAGCCTGGGCTTAAATTCTGTTTCTTCACCCACCAAGTTGGGCTACTAGTGATACCAACCTTGTAGATATGATGTTAGAATTAAAAAGCATAATGTGCCTAGGCACTAATTGCATCTAACCCTGAATGCGGTAACAATGTTGTTGTTAGTTACTGTGGAGTCGATCCCGATTCATGTCTCTATGAGTCAGAATCGATTGGATGACAAGGAGTTTACATTAACAGTAGAAGTCACTTATTACAAAATTGTGTCTATTTAAGGGACACATGTTCTGGGGTGTTTGTCATTGTCTCCTTCCTTTTCCTGTTTTGCTCTTTCTTGTAAGTAACATCACTTTCTCTACTGTTCTTTGGTTATGTCCTTCAAGCATTTTAAAGGTGTGGTATATTCTTGATGATCAGTGTTGAAATTCTCAGACACCTAGAACACTGACACCAGTTGAGGCATGAAGCAGAAGAAAGGGAGAGAGCTAGAGCAAGTGTTTGAGAGCCCAAGTCTGAGGCTTCCTGGGGAAGAATGGATATTGCAGGTCTGCTCTGACTGTACCAGAAGTAATCACAGGGCTGGATCTTCCTAAAGGAAAGACTTGGGAAAGTATTTATGGGGATGCATGTGTGAACGTGAACCTGTGTAGAGTTTATCATTGTCATTCCAGGTGCTTTATTTAGCAAATGAGCTCAGCAATATCTCCCCCTGAAATTGCTTGCTCCAAGGTGCTTAACAAATGGTTGGCCATTTAATGGCCCGAGGCAGTGCCAGAGAAGGTTAACACACTGACAAAATGGGCATTAACCATGATAACAACTGTTTTCATGGGGGATTATTGCTATTATAAACCTTATTCAACATCATAACACTAGCAATAATATTTATTTTTCTCCCATTTTAAAATTAACTCATCCCCAAGAATGTACACATATGCACCGACACAGAGGGGATGTGAAAACTCAGTGTTAGACCTTTAATGGCCTTTCCCTAATTCTCTGTTGTTACAAAAACACTCAGAGGCATAATCCAATGCTTGGGTAGATTATATTACTCAAACCAGATGAAGTGGATTTAGGAAGAGAGAAGGCACTTTTTCAGATCCTATTGTGACAAAGAATCATGCCTATTTCTCCTAAGCCTTACTGGACTTCATTTCAACTGGACTTGATGTCCATGGTTTGAGAGGCTTGGACAAGAGAAGATGGGGCATGTTTGTACGGAAAATCCCTGTCCACTTGTACGTTGCCTGGTCAAGAAAGAAACAGCTGGAATACTCATCTAACTTGTTCTTATTAGCAAAGAACATAGATAATTTACCATACTAGTGTTGGGAAGATAAAGACACTGCTTAGAAAGAATGAGACATTTCTCTGGTAAGATGCAGTTGTGGAGTATGGAACAAGAACGGCCCTGGAGAAGTAGTACTATCTGATGGGGAAGGGTGGTTTGGCGAGGATCAGCATAGAGAGGTCCTAATAGGGCTGTGGCTTTAGAAAGGATAGGCACTGGATGAGGGGCTCTGGTAGGACCTCCTCCTGAGCTGTGAATGGCCTATTCAAAGAGGAAGGGGAGGGGAAATGTCAATCACCCTACTTCCTAATTCTGCTAGAACAGGACTGATAAACCTAGGGTGAAGTTACTGACTAAACATACACAGCTGAGTCACAACATATCGCGTTCTTAACTGAGTCCATTGGCTGGAACAGATGGCTTTGCTGACTCTGTAATTCATAAACGGAATTTTTCCTTCTGCCACTTGAGCCAGAGTAGATTTGGCTTCGTATCACTTTTCTTTTCTACATGTATCCTACTCATTTCTTTAGATATATTTTCTTATCTTTTTTGGCTTCCATTTCCACTGTAGAGCTATCCTCTTCTGAAGGTTTATTTATCTTCTTTGGTTATTCCCTTTGCCTCTTCTTTCCTAGAAATTGCTTTCATTCTCTAAGCACACACACACACACACACACACACATACACACACACACAGAACATAGAAACTTCAAAACTGCTTTTCCTGTTGGATCATTTTGCTTCGAATCCCTTTTCTATCCAGCTGGCAGCAACTCTCCGCTGACTGGCAGCTATGCTCCATCACTAGCCACCAACTCTGAACAACAGCCAAGAGGCTTTTCCTTTTCTTTAACTCTTACTTTCTCTCTGCTTGTACCTTCAGCTTAACTTTAATTCTCTAATTTCGATTCACCAGACAAGTTCCTAGGTACTCCAGTATTGTTTTGTTGTTGTTAACTGCTGTCAAGTCAGCCCTCCCCCAACCCCTCAACTCATGGCAACCCCATGCACAATGGAACGGAATGCTGCCTGGTCCTGCACCATCCCCATGATTAGTGAGAGAGTGAACCATTGTGATACATAAGGTTTTCACTGGCTGATTTTTGAGAGTAGATCGTCAGGCTGTTCTTCCTAGTTCACCTCAGTCTAGAAGCTCTGCTGAAACCCATTCAGCATCATAGCAACACATGAGCCTCAACTGACAGACAGGTGGTGGCTGGGCATGAGGTGCATTGGCAAGGAATCAGACCTGAGTCTTCTGCATGGAAAGTGAGAATTCTACCACTGAACCACCAATACCACCTATGTACACTGATATATACATTATTGAATTTAATCCTCCTGCTCCTTATTCTGCTTTTGAGTTGAAGATAGGATGGCAATTTACTTACACTATTGAATTTTTAGTGTACTCATATATTCTAAGACATCTATCCTTAAGCAACAGAAACATTAGGAATGTACATAACATGTCTCTGATAGCTAATCAGGCAGTTTTTACTTGATCACTTCAAAAGAAAGCAAGTTCACTACCTTTCAAGACAGCAAGTACCATTCTATTTTTAGACTTATGAGAATATTTATCCCTACCCTTAGACAAAACTACTTCCTAATGACTTACCCGTGGATACTAGTTCTATTATGTAGAGTAAGGTTAATATCTTTCCTTTTTGCCACAACTTCAACTATTTTAAAAGATGTATCCTCCCTGAGTCTTCTCTAAACTAAATATTTTCATTCTCTTCAATATTGCTCATAAGGGACATCCTGCACAAATTTGGCCGTACTCCTTTGGACCAGCCTTATTTGTTACAACCCTGAATCTGCTGTAGTGTTCAGAATTAAACTCAGTTTCAGAAGAGGTATACGTAATAAAGAATATGGTGCTTATATGTAAGACAAATTTAAAAATAATAAAACCCATTAGTATACTTACGGAACTCATTATCCCCTCAAGTTGGTCTAAGTTGGAAATCAACAAAATTAAGAGGTAATAAAATAAATTTGCTTTCAGAGTCTAGGCAGCTATAGGAGTAATTGCATTTTAGGGTTAATCAGAGTTGTACTTACAACCCCCTTCCCACACACAACCCAAGTCTATTAGATGAATGTGTTTATGCTTATCATTCCATCTGAAACAAAACAACCCTTCCCTAGATGGAAATGTCAGAATTCTTATTTTATAAGGTTTAGAGCTTAGGTCTGACATATTATGGCCATTCATGACACATGTACCTTGAATTTGACCCCCAGATCAGACAAGCCCTCTCAGAGTATTTTGGTCCCCAAAGTTTGGGATCCTTGGGCATGGGTAAGATGATCTTATACCATCAATTGGTCCTATTACAAGACTGAGGGAGATAAAGGAGAGCCCCAACCTACCAAATTCCACAGTAAATGTTATCTGGGCTTTGCAGCCGCAATGAGGTGTTCTACTTGGCATGCCCATGAAACTTAACCCCTGTCATCTGACCAATAAAGAGGAAATGGATATTTGATTGAATCTGAGAGGCTTAGAGACCACTATAGCAACAACAGCTTTCTATTCTTTTGGGAAACATTGCTCCTTTGATCCCTTGCAGCATCATTTAAAAGGCTATGTGTTTGGACTTACAATTCATTGTGTGTGGGTTCATAGTTAACACAAGAAGGCATCTCCTTAGAGAAAAGAGTTTGACTTTATCAAACCTAAAAAGGTGCTATGAATCTCCCAAGACCCTGTGTGGGAGGATTGTCTCATGTTAACTCTGTCTAAATCTGAGAAAGCTATGCCAGAGGCATAATCTAGGGGCTGGTTATGCTAGAATCTGGGAATAGGAGTTCATGAATCAACACAAATCCATATTTTAAATCAATGTCAGGTCCATTTGTCCACTGCCTTTGAAGAAATTAATTCATGTTGTTTTTTGTTTTGTTTTGTTTTGTTATGTGTTGCCAAACAGAGGTAAATTGGTGACAGACAAATTGGTATGTATATCACCGCCCTTTGAAGTGAGCTGGCTCTGGCTGGCATTGACACAACATCCAGAGTGGAAAACCACTTACATAATGGCAAAACTGTCAAATCTCTGTTCACTAACACTCATGTTCTAGCTATGGTTTCACCATTCCATGAGTGGGTTCCTGCTTCATAGTTTTCTGTGACTCTGACCATAATGCTTTTGCTTGTTCCTAATTTCATAAACACACTGTTTGCTATCTTACTAACTTCTCTGTTTAGCTATCAGGTGGCAAATAGAATTCATCTTTCATCCCAATAGCAACTGACTACTAGCTGCTGCCTGGAACACTGGAGAAAGATTATAAAGCTGTGTCTGGACTCACTGTGATTGACTGAAAATGCCTGCAATGGATACATGGTGGTGAGGTGGTAGTATGTGTGCCATTTTTGGATAATTTCTTATGTAATATTCCAAACAAATGGGCAAAAGATATCTATTCTGACAAGTTGTGTATGAGAGTCTCCTCCCCATAGGTTGTCTATATAGTAAGTCCGTCATCAATAATGAATAATACAGCTGCCATTTACAGAGCAAAAACAATGTGCCAGCCACTGCAGTCAGTGGTTTACACACATTATCTCAAATCTTTCCATCAGCTCTACAAGTAGGTATTGTTATCTACATTTTACAGATGAGAAAACAGGGCTAAATAGCATGAACAGTTTTTCCACAGTCCTGTGGATAAGTGAGTGGCAAAGGCAGAATTTGCACTCCGGCTCATTCTGCACCAAAATAGAACAATAACAACAGAAACCATAAGCATCTGTGGACCCCATCGCATCCCTGAAAGAGAGTCTCTATTTTGTAAGTGACAAAGGAGCTCATGGAAAAAATACAGTCTCAGGTCCAAGAAAGTTAAGGGGCATACGTCAAACTTCAGATCAATTTTAAATAAAACATTCTCAAGACTTATAATTATTATTTATGACCATGGGTGAAACCTGAACAAAATAGGAATCATTTCTTTCTAGTATTGTACTACAATCTCAGAAGGTAGGAATATTTGTGTGCCTATGATTTGCTCTACTAGAGGGTAAACTCCTTGAGGCCAGGGGACTGTATTCTCTATTTTATTGCCTCCTTACTATGGTTAAGATTAAAACACAATTCCCTAAAAATACTTGCATAAACATTTGTTAACTAAGTGTGTGTGTTAGTTATCCAGTCCTTCTATAACAGAAATATCCCAAGTGGATGGCTTTAACAAAGAGAAATGTATTCTGTCACACTCTAGGAGGCTAGAAGTCCGAATTCAGGGCTCCAGCTCTGGGGAAGGTTTTCTCTCTCTGTCAGCTCTGGGTTAAACTCCTTGTCATCACTCTTCCCCGGTCGAGGAGCTTCTCAGTGCAGGGACCCAGAGTCCAAAGGACGCACTATGCTCTTCGTGTTTCTTTCTTGGTGGTATGAGGTCCCCATGTTTCTCTGCTCTCTTCTCTCTTTTATATCTCAAAAGAGATTGACCTAAAACACAACCTAATCTTGTAGATTGAATCCTGTTTCATTAACATAACTGCCACTAATTCCACCTAATTAACATCAGAGGGATAGAATTTTGATACATAGGAAAATCACGTCAGATGACAAAATGGTGGACCATCACACAATACTGGAAATCGTGGGCTAGCCAAGTTGACACACGTTTTTTAGAGGGACACAATTCAATCCATAACAGTGTGCAGTCACTTAAAAAATAAATCAATAAAAAGAAAAAAACAAACAAACAAATAATAAACTGGCCTGACGTTTATTTTTCTTAATTCTTAGTAAGCATATGGGGACTAGAGTGACTAATTTATAACCAAGATGACAAAAACAGAGCTAGTTTCCAAATTCTGATTCTTTACCATTATTGTGCTGATATGTCTCTAGTCCACGATACAGAAAATAGCCTTATAAGCTGGATGATAGCATTTAAATTCACAGTGCAGTAACGTTAAGTATGACAGACAAAGACTATGGCAAAAGCTTTAACATTCTTCTGTTTAGTATTCACCAGATGGGTACAGAGAAAAGGACTGCATGCAAAGAGTTAAGTAATGCAAGTAGAAATAGCAATGTTATCCTACAAGTAGTGGGGACAGTGTAATGCTGCATCATCTCATTTTAGTAGCTGAAGTAATTATTTATGTTAAATAACCACAAAGCGATTATTGCCAACATAATGATTAAGGTTTATGGTGCAATGTAGAAGGCCAAACTTGTTATATATATGGTAAACCTCAATAATTCAGTTTTTTAATAACAGTTTGAGATTTTATCAACACAGAGTAATTGCATTATATTTGAATTAAGTTCACATTGGAGACAAGATAATATCAAGCGGAGTATCTCATTCTTTTTTGTAATATTTAGAACAGATTCCGTGATCTCTCAAATCAATGCAGTTCAGTTCAAGTTCACTGCAGAAGCAGTTTCCTACTAGAAACCATGGATCGTACACTCTCATCAACCTTGACACATGGGGCTTACCAACAAGGCAGAGATACGCCTATGGAATTTACTGAAAATAAGAATTTTCTTCATTATTTCATTCATATTTTTATTCAAAGAATATTAAAATTGATTTTAGCATTTCCGGGTGTTGTATTGTTACTCTAGGTCAATGCATCTCAAATTTTAGCACCAATGAATACCTATGGCAGAAGAGAAATACATGTTCCCCCAGGGACCTGGGTGCAAACTCATTAAAACTTTAACTTTTCTCTAACAGCTGATTTTATCTTTAAAATTATTGTAAATTTTGCACTCTCTTCCAAAATGCCTTTGACTTTGTTCTTATACCAAGAACAACATTCAAATTACTTACTGTCAGGGGGAAAAAACTATGCAATGCTTATCCCTGAATTATGCAAGCCTCTAGTTTGAGAGACCCTGTTTTAGATACTTCATTTAGAAGCTAAATATTTTCATGCTGAGCCAGAAAAAAATCACTTTACTAGTTTTCCTGAAGTGCCAAGAGTATTATTTGAAAGGTCAATTGATCCTCCTGAAGTTGCCTACGAAGGTTAAAATGCACCTCAGCAGTCCAGGTGCCTTTACGGATGGATCATATGCAAATATAATAAAAGCTTACTTAAACTTATTTACATTTTCAGCTCTTTTCACTTAGGGAAGCCAGGAGTCTAGGACATTTACTCTTCCTAGTTTAAGAAAGAACCTAGAAAAGAAAAATCCCTAAAGACTGTTCAATAGAATTCTTGTAAGAGGTTTCACAAAAGAGGAAAGGACTCAGTGATCTGATAAAGTTGGGAAACTTTGCCTACCACATATTTTTTGCAGATTTAAAATAAATCCTAGACGATTATTGGATACAGAATATTGCAGCATCTGAGAGGTTCTCCAGTATTCCAAATAACTCTCAATTCTTATTTTCTCAAATTAGTTTACAACACAGTAATGTAATAGTGCACCAGGGAACATGCTTTGTGAAAAATACACACTTATTGATCTCATCTGCTTATATTGCAAGCTGTCTCAGTGTCAGCCTTTCTAAACCGAAAAACGGTATCTTTCCTCATCTGGCTGGTTCTTAACCCTTCTGTTAAATTTAGGAGCGTTAAGTCTCACCGTCTCAATCATGTGCATTTTGTGTTTTGGCAAAAAGATATGCAGAGAGGCATTTCTGTTTGGTTTATGAGATCCTTTTCAATGATGCCCGTGATTTGTCTTTTCTAGCTATGGAAGCACACTGGGTTCGTTCAGTGAGTCCCTAGTTCCTCCTGCGTCAGTAGTGATGGTTTAGAACTCATCAGTTCTACCAATGTTTTGGATTTATTTTTTCTTTCTATCAATTAGCTTGAGTGCACCTCTTTCGTGTACCTCAGTTACATTTAAGTTCTTACACAAATGCTTTTGAATCCTTCCTGCAATCTATAGCGGTCAACTTGGAAATTTCATTCACTCTCTGTAACAACTCATTGGAAATTTTGCGTTTGCTCCTACCAAGTCATTGGATCCAGCACTCATCGTTTTATTTTTCTTCCCCAAAGATGCATCCATTCATCTTTCCCCCTTATTTCCTATCTTCATCTAGATACTCTCCAAAACAAAGCAGTGAAATGGCAAAATACATTTGGTGAACCTATTACACTTTACAGAGATCTTCAAAGCACATTAAGGCCCTGTGATTCTGACTCTGAATGCTGAAACAGCCGCAGGGAATGGGAACAGGAGACCGCACAGCCCAGAAATTGTGTTGGAAAGGAATAGAAACCCACTGAGAGAATCTAAATAAAGCAAACTGGAACATGAAATGGGAACCTGAGGGAAATAGAGTGGAAGGTGGCAGTCTGCAATGGTCTGTTTCAAAACAGACTATACGAGAGTATAGTATGTAGAAATCGTAGTGGAAGTAGTTGGAATGAGAAGAAGCCTGGGGGAGTTGATCATTAATCTTCAAATTTAACAAAGAACAGAATAGTGAAGAAGAATGAAATGCAATCTAGCAGTCGGGGAGTGCTAAAAAAACAAAGAAATTCGCAACATGGGAAGTTTCATGTCATAACCCCAGCGAGTTTCATTAGTTTCATATATATTCCGTGCAATAAAAATAATTCATGGGGATGAACAAATGGTTATAAATTAAAATACACTTCCTGGAAATTATTTACCCAATTCAAATTTTTTATGAAGCTATATCATTGGGTATGTAGGCATAGTGGCAAGGAAGGGACTCCATAACTCAACCATGTAAGACTTAGGAGACTCAGATGTTAAGATAGACGCTTCTAGAGGGCAAGGGTAATGTCGGTGGTGTATGTTAGGATTTTGAGTCTCCAACATATAATATAAACTTAGTAAATATTTATTATCAAAGAAGATGATGATAAAGACCTTGGTTCTTCCTGTGATGTGTTCTATAACCAAGTCAATCTGCCTCAAGCTTTTGTTACAAGGATTTATAACACACTTAGAATTCCTTACAAGATGAAAGATGCCATAATACAGAGCATAATGGAACCAACAGTGTGAGTTGCATAAGGATGGAGATCTGGAAACTGCCTGAGATGAGGGTGGGGGGCAGCAGATTTGGAGAGGCAAAGGAAGGGAGCAAACCCAGCTTTAGACAGCAAGGTAAGTGCATAAATGGAATATCGCATTTGGAAAGAATGGCAAACAGGCAGGAGGCAGCACACCGCTCAAATAACAACGATGCAGATAATAACCACAGCAAAGGCAACATTTATTGGGCTTCTGCCCTGTTACAGGCACTGCACCAGGTACTTTACATACAGGCTATCGGTCAATTTTCACATCATCCTGTGGTTAAATATCATTTAACCCATTGCCGTTGAGCCAATTTTGACTCAGAGCCACCCTATACCACAGAGTAGAACAGCCTCACAGGGTTTCCAAGGCTATAATCTTTACCGAAGCAGACTACCACATCTTTCTCCCACGTATCGGCTGGTGGGTTCAAACCGCCGACCTTTCTGTTAACAGCCAAGTGCTTAACCACTGCACCAGCAGGGGTATATGCTGTTATCCCTCTTCGCAGATAACGAATCTAAGGCTCCAAAAAGTTAAGTAACTTGCCTACAATCACACAGCTAATAAGTAGTAACTAGTTCTACCTGGTTAAAATTCCTTTGCCCCTACCCACTTAACAACCCAAACAATGCAATCTCAATGTGAAGCTCCTTTAGAGTACCAGAAGGATGGGGAGGGGGAGGCAGGAGTTTGAAGTGCAGATATAATTCTAATTGACAGAAACAAGACAAAATTGCTAAAATGACTGACTATTATCTTGTTGAAAGATTATCATCACAGTGTCGTTATCACTGGCTAAGAAGCCCAGCTTTGAAATCAGGTTAACCTTGCTGGCTGTGTGACCTTCAGGAAGTCTCCAACTTTCACAGTCTCTCTTTCTACATCTGCAGAATGGCGATAATAATGCCTGCCTTAAGACTATTGAGAGATTTAAGAAAGCAAGCACACTTGGAATGCTCAGCACAGTCCCCGACACATAGTAAATACACACTGTTGGTGGTGGTGGTGCTGTTGAGTCAGTTCCAGCTCATAGCAACTCTATGTACAGGAAAACTAAACACTGCCTGGTCCTGTGCCATCCTCACAATTGTTGTTATGTCTGAGCCCATTGTTAAAGCCACTGTATCAATCCATCTCATTAAGAGTCTCCTTCTTTTTCATTGACCCTCTACTTTACCAAGCATGATGTCCTTCTCTAGGGACTAGTCCCTCCTGATGACATGTTAAAGAGCAGTTATTTCTTGATACTATTGATGCTGCTGCTATTAGCATAGTCAGGTTAACTGCTACCTCCAAATATTTTTTTCCCAAGATGCTTGTACTTCAGCACTTATCAAAGAAAAGAAGAGATTTAGAACTAGATGGTCTAGAGGCTTGTAGAGGAAGGGTACTAAGCCGATCAATTACACATTCCAGAAAGGAAATTCTAAAAATTGGAATGCCCAGGGTTCAGTCTCTGAGTCTCTTCTTTTTTCTGTCTACCTAGGAGGTCTCCACCAGCCTCATGGCTTCATATGCTGATGACTCCTAAATTTAAATCTTCAGCCTGGACCTTTCTTCTCAAATCCAATCTCATATATCCAACACCATATCTGAGATCTCCATTTTAATGTCTGATAGGCATCTCAAATTTAGTAGGTCTAAAATTGAGATCCTAGTCTTTAAACCTTCTCCTCTCTTGTTCCTCCCCATTCAAGTTGATAGTAAATTCATCCTTCCTGTTGCTGAGGTCAAACACCTTTCTATCTTTTTATTGAATTCTATTTTGTCTCTCACACTTCACATTCATTCTGCCGTGAGATCCTGCTGGATTGACCTTAAAAGACATCCATATGTGATCGCCCCTAACCATCATTGCTACTTCTAGTACCCTGGTCTCAGCCATCTGCTCTAGTCTGGAATACTGCAATCATCTTCTAACAGGTTCCCTGCTGCTTTCAGCCAAAGTGAACATTTAAACATTTAAGTTGGATCATGTCACTCCTCTGCTCAAAAGATTCCAATGGCTTAACCACTCACCGAAAGAAAAAGCTAAAGACCTTATGAAGTCCTATGGTGGCCTTGCCATCAACACTGCTGTCACCTCTCTGGCCTTGTCTCCTGCAGCCCAGGTTGTGGTGGACACACTAGCCTCCTCACAGATCTTCTCACAGGCCAGGCACATTCCTGCCTCAGTTCCTTTGAGCTTGCTATTTTTCCTTCCAAACATTTGCAAGGCTTATTCTATACCTTATTTCAAGTCATCCTTTTAGGGAAATGCCTAAAATATCAGCCAGGGTATCTAAAAATTACCCCACCCCTGATAATTTCTAGGCCCTTCCCTTTATGTTTTTTATTTTTCTATTTTTAACCTCATCATTCCTAACATAGTGCATAGTTTTGTTTTTTTTTAATCTTGTTTATTGTCTGTCTCCCTTCTATAAAACGTGGACACTTTGAGGGTTAGCTCTTTCTCTGCTTTGATCACTACTAATTCCTTTTGCACTTAGAATAGTGCATGGCTCAACAATGAATGTATAAGTGAAATAATAAATGTTAGCTCTAAGACTCTTTCATCAATCTCTCTCTATATATTTATAATTTATATCATTGTCCATATGTCCGTTCCTAAAAAGGGGGTTGGTATGCGTGTATGTGCATATATGTATACGTGTATATTAAACTATAAGTTCTTTATGCTTGGGATTTGTTGAACTGTCTGTGCCATATGTATAGTGCTGAGAATAGTTCTGAATGCAGATAGGTGCTTAAAAAATGTTTATAATTATTTCTGATGAATCAGCTGCAAGTAAATTCTTGATTGTGTGATATATGTCCCCATTCTCTCTACAGAAAAAAGAATAGGGTAAAAACCATAAACACATTCTCCAATTAGTCACTATGAATAAACCTTCACATTTGCCTTCATCTTTCTTCTGTCTCCCCTCTCATTCCATTTGCTTTTTTGTTATGAAAATGGTATTTATGGGCCAGGCAGGGCTGAGTACGATGCAGTGATTATGGCTGATTTTATCACAGATGTATTACTTAGCTGCAGGGTGAAGCGCCACTGTAAAATGGATCATGAATCCCTGAAATTGACTATCTGTCACCTTTATAATCCTGATGGAAAGGCAGGTCAGATCAGGCCTGACAACTTCCAATGCAAACAAGAGTACCAAAGCAATGTTCCTGACTCAATTTGTCTGGAAAAGTAACTACCGAGTAATAAGATAAAGGTAAAAACAAAGCCACAGTGAGGAGGTTGGGAGCACTGTGTAACGTCTCACCCCACGTCATGGGTGAAAATCTACATGAGTTGTAAAAGTGAGACACTTGAGGTGCTGAAGACACACATATTTAGAATTGCCCCAGTCATTACTGACTAATCCCTGCATTTGCAGTTCTTAGCCCTAAACTCAGAAATTTGATATAACATTGGATTTGGATGTATCTTTGATGTTTCAGGCTCAACATCGCCTAACACATATGTAGAAGCCCAATAAACATTTGTTAAATAAAAGCATGATTGAATAAATCAGTGCAAAAATATTTAAGTCATCTAGTCTTTGCTTTACCCTTACATTGACGAGGTGTTCACCGCTTCAAAGGAAAACTCATGCCATTATTGAAGAGTGTTTTAATTTTTAGAATATTTTTCCTTATAAAAAGCCAAAGTCTTCACTATAATTTACACCATGAATCTTCATGGCTAGGAGTCAATAGTTTTAATTTGATTAACTCTCCTCTTCTGTATACCAGTATATTGATTTTCTTATGATGAGGTTATTGGTGCAATTTACATTTTTTTTCTTTGCATTTCATAGGGTACATCCTCCAAAGGCTTGGGGACATATCACTAGTATAACTTAGGTTTTTATACCTGCTGACTACGATGGGTCCTAAAAAGAGAAGTCTTCTCCAGACCACCTAATATTAGACATTTTATGTGTTCTTTCTTTGGTTGTATGTACTGTTTCCCTACTCTCTCAGCTGAGATTTTTGAGATGTTCTACATTTTTACTTTAATGTTCTCCGGGAATTCATTTCAGCATTGAGTGCATTTCAACATGGAATAGACATAGCACAGGCTTTCTCAAACAGCCCTAATCACTGCATGCATATTTCTGAATTTTTCTTCCTTTTGTCTTCTAACGTTTATAGAGATCACTCTAGGCTTTGTTTACAGTTATCTGCAATCCTAAATCCAAGATAGTCCTCTGATGGTAATACAAAGGCTTTTTGAGCCAATAAAATTGCTGTAGGCTCAACCTCATCATATTTGTGAAGTACTGCAAGATTGGCTCCATTTCATTATAGGTAAAAATATAGAACTTCATTATGTGATTGGACCATCTATTACTTAGAATAGACCTATTCAAACAGTACTGTGACAATAAGCTCTGTTACCCCAAAGGTCCCTTTTATTCCTTTATTCTTCCTCATGAGAAGATGGTTTGGTTGTATTCACTATTGTGTGTGTATGTGTGGGTGCATGTAGGATTAGCTGTCTTTGCAATTCATTTGTTCCCTGCTAATGAAACCTCTGTGTCACTAACAAAGCAGAAAATAAAAAAGGTAAATAGCACTCTCCAGAAACAATTTGTTTCTTGTTACATCCACTTTTGTTAAACACCATCTGAGGGACTTTTGCAGAGCAAGGAAGAGGAAGAGGCTGCAAACACAATTAGTTGAGTCAAAAAGAAATAATAATTAGTCACAATGCAGTCAAATGGATATTTGTTTCCAGGAAGGAAACGGGGCATTGAAGCATGGCTAGTCACAGGAAGAATGATATATGAGGCACACGTAGATGTTCATTGCCAGGCAAGTCCTACTACTGACTTCATTAGGGGCAGCTGTCATTTCTGCCCTTCACAGCCCACAGCCCACGGTCACACCAATCACTGCATAACAGTAGAAGGAAATAACTATTTAAAAAAAAAAGTGTGGAAGCTAATGTTTCCTAAACAATTACCATGTGCAATGCAATGTTCTAAAATGCTAATGACAATGTTATGATAACAGTGCACTGAAAAATGAGTCAGATAAGATAGTTATGATAGGTATGACTAAGAACATTAATTCATTCAAACTTTAAGAACTGATAGCAATTTATTATGTTTGCCTGAACACAATTCATAAGCTATCTGAAAATTAATAAAAACCAAAAGAGCATTACCTTAAACACTGAAGAAGGAGAAGGGACAATATGGATATATAACAATTATGCCATGTTTTGCAATTAGTCACTTACCCAGGATGGAGGCTTGTAATGGTTGGAAGTAGAAGATCAAGATTATACTTAGAGTAAGAGGTTGTACGATAACATGATAGCTAAAAACTGGAGTGATATGTACATTTCTGACCCTATGTTGGAGCCATGATTGAGTTTATAATCACTTAAATTTTAGCTTTTCTCTAGAAATCCTCTGCAGATCTAGACAATCACAGGATGGAGATCAGCAGTAAAAGGAAAAACAAAAAACAAAAAACTTTACTCTGACTAGGGGCTTAGATTCAGAAAATAATATTGTTTATCCTGTTTTAGTTTTATTATGGATTCCTGTAATTGGAATCCATTTTCTTAAAGTTGTAGTCTCCTTCATAAATGGCATGCTATCTTTTTCTCAGGCTTCCAAAGTGCCTGGCAATTAAAAGAAATTCAAGAAATATCTGTTAACTCAGTTCAACTGGGTAAAAAATATACATGGTTACTCACAGCCCTAAACCACACGTTTTCCATAAAAGTAAAAAACAGAAACAAGTATGCTTCACAGAAATCTGTGAAATGGATAAGTCAGTCTCTGCTAAGGTTGAAAAAGCTGAACATAGGACAATGGACAATGTTTTTAAACTTACTTAGATAACAGAAGATCCAAACATGTACTCTAGTATTAAATTTTTAACAGACAACTTGAAGAATGATATTCTTGAATATTATGTTCTTGGGACACCCTCACTCTGAATCTTCCTCCACATCCCTTCTTCCAGGAACTACTGGCCAATGCAATAGAACACACAAGGCAATAGATGTATCTATGCTGAAATCCCTGCACCAAAGCCCTATAGCACATAAAGTGAATGGCTTACTCATCATCTACTCTAATCCTTCTTCTGGCAGATAAAAGCTGAAATGCTAAAATTAATTAATTAATTAATAAACAAATAAATAAATAAACAAACAATGTTCCTTGTGTTCCTCTGCAGCAAAGATTCTTCCTGTTATTTTTACTACCAATCTGATGAACACTTGTGAGACTTTAGGAACTGAGAAACATTAAAAGTTGTAAGTCACAAATTATCCACATTGTTTTTAAGGATCCTGACAAAGGAAGCATGGTTCTGGAGCCAGCAATTTTAGTAGCAGTTTCTTGATGTCGTATTTCCTGATCAAAGTAGAATGAGAATAGTTCTGGGGCTGGCAGCTGTGATTACAGGTTCCTAATTACATATTGAAGTTGTCAAGGATTTCATTTTACTTGGCTCCACAATCCATACCCATGGAAGCAGCAGTCAAGAAATCAAATGACGAAAAAAGTAACCCATCTGGGGGTCAAGATGGTGGAGTAGTCAGATGTTCCTTGTGGTCTCTCTTACAATAAAGACCCCAAAAAACAAGTGAATCAATTACATATGACAATCTAGGAGCCCTGATCATCAAAGACAAAATTGAGGAATCAGGCTGAGTGGCAAGGGGAGGGAGAGACAGTTCAGAAGCAGCGAGGAGTTGCCAGACCTGACCCAGCAGGAATAGGCAACCTGCAGGCTGGATTGGCTGGCACAAGCAGTGAGGCAAGAATTGGGTTTGGGACGCGTTTTCCACATCAGGAGAGACCAAGCAGCAGAGAGTCAGCTCAAACCTCCAGAACCAGTGAGAAAAGGCATTTGATAGGTGAAAGATAAGTATAAGCATCTAACCTACATAGTGCATTTAAAAAAAAAAAAAAAAAAAAAAAAACCTCCTTTTGGGAAATACCTCTCTCCCATTTACCTGCTCCCTCCCTGCTCTGCATCAGGTCCTGTCTGCAACCACAGATTGCTGCACTCCCTGGGCAGTAAGTAGGACCCACTGCCCACCCTGAGCCATTCTCCCAGCTTTGGAGAGGGAACAAATCAACAAACAGGAAAAATAATCTGCAGCTCTCCTAAACAATATTTATCTCTGACAAAATAGACTTTAAAGCAAAATCTACCACAAAAGATAAGGAAGGACACTATATAATGACTAAAGGCTTAATACACCAGGAGGACATAACCATAATAAATATTTATACATTCAATGATGACAGAGCTCCAAAATACATAAAACAAACTCTAACAGCATTGAAAAGAGAAATAGACAGCTCCACAACAATAGCAGGAGACTTCAAAACACCACTTTCAGTGAAGGACAGAACATCCAGAAAGAAGCTCAATAAAGATACGGAATATCTAAATGCCACAATCAACCAACTTGATTTCATAGACATATGCAGAACATTCTGCCCAATAGCAGACAAGTATACTTTCTGTTCCAATGCACATGGAACATTCTCCAGAATAGACCATATATTTAGATGATAAAGCAAGCCTTAACAGAATCCAAAACATCAAAATGTTGCAAAGCATCTTTTCTGACCATAAAGCCATAAAAGTAGAAATCAACAATAGGAAAAGCAGGGGGGGGGGGGGGAAACAAACAAATACAAGGAAACTGAACAACACTTTACTCAAAAACTACTGGGGTATGGAAGAAACAAAGGAAAGAATAAAGAAATTCACAGAATCAAATGAGAATGAAAACACATCCTACCAGAATTTTTCAGACACAGCAAAAGCAGTGCTTAAATGCACACACCCAAAAAGAAGAAGGGGCCAAAATGAAAACATTAACCCTACAACTCAAACAAGTAGAAAGAGAGCAGCAAAAGAAGCCCTTGAGTGCCAGAAGAAAGGAAATACCAAAAATAAGAGCAGAATTAAATGAAATAGAGACTAGAAAAACAATTTTCAAGGAACCAAAAGCTAGTTCTTTGAAAAGATCAACAAAATAGATAAACCATTGGCCAAATTAACAAAAGAAAAAAACAGGGGAGGAAGCAAATAACCAGAATAAGAAATGAGATAGGCAACATCACAGCAGACCCAACTGAAATTAAAAGAATCATAACAGAATACTATGAAAAATTGTACTGTAATAAATTTCAAAACCTAGAGGAAATGCACAAATTTCTAGAAACACACTACCTACCTAAACTAACACGAACAGAGGTAGAACAACTAAATAAGCCTATAACAAAAGAAGAGATTGAAAAGGTAATTAAACAACTCTTAACAAAAAAAAGTTCTGGCTCTGACAGCTTCACTGGAGAATTCTACCAAACTTCCAGGGAAGAGTTAACACCACTACTACTAAAGGTATTTCAGAGCACAGAAAAGGATGGAATACTCCCAAACTCATTCTATGAAGCCAGCATAACTCTGATACCAAAACCAGGTAAAGACACCACAAAAAACAAAATTACAGACCAATATCCCTCATGAATATAGCTGCAAAAATCCTCATCAAAATTCTAGCTGATAGAATTCAACAACATATCAAAAAAATAATTCTCCATGACCAAGTGGGATTCATAACAGGTATGCAAGGATGGTTCACCATTAGAAAGAAAACAATGTAATCCATCACATAAATAAAACAAAAGACAAGAACCACATGATCTTATCAATTGATGCAGAAAAGGGATTTGAAAAAGTCCAAAATCCATTCATGATAAAAACAGTCGGCAAAGTAGGAATAGAAGAGAAATTGTTCAACACAATAAAGGGCATTTATACAAAAGCAACAACCAATATCATCCTAAATGGAGAGAGTCTGAAAGCATTCCCCTTGAGAACAGGAACCAGACAACGATGTCTTTTATAACCACTCTTATTCAACATTGTGCTGGAATTCCTAGCCAGAGCAATTAGGCTAGAAAAAGAAATTAAAGGCAGCCAGATTGGTAAGGAAGAAGTAAAAGTATCTTTATGTGCAGATGATATGATCTTATACACAGGAAATCCCAAAGAATCCACAAGAAAACTACTGGAACTAATAGAAGATTTCAGCAAAGTATCAGACTACAAGGTAAACATACAAAAATCAGTTGGATTCCTCTACACCAACAAAGAGAACTTCAAAAAGGAAATCACCAAATCAATACCATTTACAATAGCCCCCAAGAAGATAAAATACTTAGGAATAAATCTAACCAGAGATGTAAAATACCTATACAAAAAAAACTACAAAACTGTACTGCAAGAAACCAAAGGAGACTTACATTAGCGGAAAAACATACCTTGCTCGTTGATAGAAAGACTCAACATTGTGAAAATATCAACACTACCCAAAGCAATCTATAGGTACAATGCAATCCAGATCCAAATTCCAATGGTATTTTTTAATGAAATGGAGAAACAAATCACCAACTTCATATGGAAAGGGAAGAGACCCTAGATCGGTAAAGCATTACTGAAGAACAAATGGGAGACCTCACACTACCTGATTTGAGAACCTATTTTACTGCCACGGTAGTCAAAACAGCCTGGTACTGGTACAACAACAGATATATAGACCAATGCAACAGAATTGAGAATTCAGATGTAAATTCCACCAACTGTGAGCAGCTGATATTTGACAAAGGTCCAAAGTCCATTAAATGGGAAAAAGACAGTTTCTTTAACAAATGGTGCTGGCATAACTGGATTTCCACCTGCAAAAAAAAACAAAACAAGATCCATATCTTACACCATGCACAAAAGCTAACTCTAAATGGATCAAAGACCTAAGTACAAAATGTAAAACAATGAAGATCATGGAAGGAAAAATAGAGACAATGCTAAGAACCCTAATAGAGGGCATAAACAGAATACTAAACATAACTAAAAAAGCACAAACATCAGAAGAGAAACTAGATAACTGGGAGCTCCTAAAAGTCAAACACTTATGCTCACCAAAAGACTTCACCAAAAGAGTCAAAAGACAACCTACAGACTGGGAAAAAAATTTTGGCTACAACAAATCCGATTAGTATCTAATCTCTAAAATCTATAAGATACTGCAAAACTTCAACAACAAAAAGACAAATAACCCAATTAAAAAATGGGCAAAGGATATGAACAGGCACTTCATCAAAGAAGACATTAAGGCAGCTAACATATACATTAGGAAATGCTCATGATCATTAACCATTAGAGAAATGGAAATCAAAACTACAATGAGTTACCATCTCACCCCAACAAGGCTAGCTTTAATCCAAAAAACACAAAATAATAAATGTTGGAGAGTTGTGGAGAGACTGGAACATTTATACAGCGCTGGGGGGAATGTAAAATGGTACAACCACTTTGGAAAAAAAAAAAAGCTAGATAAAGAAGTGCCATATCATCCAGCAATCTCACTCCTTGGACTATATCCTAGCGATATAAGAGCTGTCACATGAATAGATATATGCACACCCATGTTCAGTGCAGCACTGTTCACAATAGCAAAAACATGGCAACAACCTAGCTGCCCATCAACAGATGAATGCATAAACACGTTATGATATAGTCACACAATGGAATACTACACAACATTAAAGAATAATGATGAATCCATGAAACATCTCATAACATGGTTGAATCTGGAAGGCATTATGCTGAGTGAAATTAGTCAGTCGCAAAAGGGCAAATACTATATGAGACCACTATTATAAGAACTCAAGAAAAGGTTTAAACACAGAAGAGAACATTCTTTGATGGTTATGAGGGTGGGGAGGGAGAGAGAGGGGAATTCACTAACTAGATAGTAGTTAAGAATTATCTTAGGTGGAGGGAAGGACAACACACAATACAGGGGAAGTCAGCACACTGGACTAAACCAAAAGATACGAAGTTTCCTGAACACAATCAAACACTTTGAGGGACAGTGTAGCAGAGGCAGGGATCTGGGGACCATCATTTCTGGGGACATCTAGGTCAATTGGCATAACAAAGTTTATTAAGAAAATGTTCTGCATCCTACTTTGGTGAGTGGCATCTGGGGTCTTAAAAGCTAGCGAGTGGCCATCTAACATGCATCAATTGGTCCCAACCCACTTGTAGCAAAGAACAATGAAGAACACCAAAGACACAAGGAAATTATTAGCCCAAGAGACAAAAGCGGCCACATAAACCAGGGACTCCCCCAGCCTGAGACCAGAAGAACTAGATGGTGCCCCACTACCACCAATGACCGCCCTGACAGGGAACACAATAGAGATTCCCTGATGGAGCAGGAGAAAAGTAGGGTGCAGAAGTCAAATTCTAGTAAAAAGGCCAGACTTAATGCTCTGACTGAGACTGAAGGAACCCCAGAAGACATGACCTCTAGACTCTCTGTTAACCCAGAACTAAAACCATTCCTGAAACCAACTCTTGAGACAAAGAATAGACTGGACTATAAGACATAAAATTATACTCGTGAAGAGTGTGCTTCTTAGTTCTAGTAGATACACAAGACTAAATGGGCATCTCCTCTCTGGAGGCGAGATGAGAAGGCAGAAAGGGATAGGAGCTGGTTGAATGGACAAGGGAAATCCGGGGTGGAAAGGAGAAGTGTGCTGTCACATTATATGGATAGCAACTAGGGTCACATAATAATGTGTGTATAAATGCTTATATGAGAAACTAACTTGAGCTGGAAACTTTCACCTAAAGCACAATAAAATCAATTAATTAATTAATTTTAAAAAAGTAACCTCCCTGCCAGCTCTTGGCAAGCAGTCTTGGCAGCAGTAAGCACTGACTGACTCCATTTCCTTGTACAATGAACAACAATGCCTTATTGTTCTCCCCATCCCCCTCCCCCCAAAAAAGAAAGAAGTCAAATGACACATTGCGTTGGGTAAATCTGTTACAAAAAACCTCTTTCAAGTGTTAAAAAGCAAAGATGTCACTTTGAGGAGAAAGATGCACCTGACTGAAGCCATGGTATTTTCGATTACCTTATAGGTATGCAAAAGCTAGACAATGAATAAGGAAGAAAACTGAATATACCATGGACTGCGAGAAGAATGAACAAATCTGTCCCGGAAGAGGTACAGCCAGAACGCTCCTTAGAAGCAACGTTGGGGAGACTTTGTGTCACTAATTTTGGACATGTTATCAGGAGGGACCTGTCCCTGGAAAAGGACATCATACTTAGTAAAGTAGAGGGTCAGTGAAAAAGAGGAAGGCCCTCAACTAGACGGATTGACACGGTGGCTGCAATAATGGAATTAAACATAGCAATGGTTCTAAGGATGGCAAAGGCCTGGGCAGTGTTTTGTTCTGTCGTACACAGTGTCACTAGGAGACAGAACTGACTGAATGGCACCTACCAACAACAATTACGTGGCTGGCTTCTTGATTTATCAGCTTTCTCGAATCTAGACCATAGCAAAGATATTGGCTCAGTTGCTGTCCCAGTTTTACTGTGTGGTTTTAGAAGTCATTCTTGGGAGTTCAGCCTGGAATTTGTTTTTTCAGGGTTTCCAATGATTCTGCCTAACAAATACTACCTTCTAATAACTACTTCTTCGTGCTTAAAGAAGTTAGGCTAGATTCTATATATGTAAATAAGGATACTTATCCAACAACATATACTGTATTTTTATGCAAATAACATGTACCTTTATGTTTGTTTGCCTAAGGCTACTTCCCCCTGGGAAGTATTTTCGTAAGCATGCTAGGCTAATTGTTTCCTTATTTTTTTACAGTAACATGTAAAAAAAACTTGGCATAGCAATACTTATGAAAATACCTCCCGGGGGAGGGAACAGTTGGCATACAAACATAGAAGGCATACATTATTTGTGTAACAATATGGTAGTCCATTTTTCTCCATCTGTCAAAGTAGGGAATACTCTATCTTCTCAAATAAGTCTTAGGAGTTGTTGTTGTTAGGTGCTGTGGAGTCAGTTCCGATTCACAGAGACCTTATGTACAACAGAATGAAACACTGCCTGGTCCTGTGGCATCCTCGCTATCGTTAACTATGTTTTAGCGCATTGTTGTTGCAGCCACTGTGTCAATCTATCTTGTCAAGGGTCACCCTCTTTTTTTCTGAACCTCTACTTTACCAAGCATGATGTCCTGGAGAAGGACATAATGTCTTAGGAGAGATCTATTTAAATAAGATAGTATTTACTGCAATATCCTTTCCTGACTCCTAGGCTCTTCTTTAATAACCTCTTTTGCTTCATTGACTTCTAATCTAGAGATAGCCCCAACATGGAAACATACATACCAAGATTATAATTACTGCTGTAATCTCTGTTTTTGAAAGTTTGGAAATCTAAGGCTGATTCATTATTAGGAAAATAATGTCATACACTGAGTAGTAATTATTCATGGAAGTTGGTCTTCTAAAATTGACTGATAGTGAATTCAAACAAGAATATTACGGACTGTTCATTTATCCAAAATTATTTCTTATGATCTTTTAGGAGATTTTCTAGTGATAGAAAATCTAGCATCCACATATCAGGCCCCAGAGAATCGAAGGCTTTATTACATTCAAGGGAGATTCTCAATAATTTTAACTGATGTCCACATCATTAAAAGTCATTTAATATTTGTTAAACTCTCTGCTTCACTTTTTTCTGCAGGGTTACGCTCATATATAGTTTCATGAATTCGATTCACCCATTTAAGCTTAGCATAACATTTGTGGAAAGGGCTTAAAAAGATCATCATCCTGAGATTTCTACCCTTTCCAACCTGATATTCAGTGACTTTTGAAATGGTTTCCTCTTTTCCATGTACCATTGGAATATTAACATTTTGGTTCTGGAAATCAATAATTGGCAAAAAAAAACCATTCTGGTGCCTAGTGACACTGCCTTTTTAAACTTGGAAAACATTAAATGTTAAACAAGTTCTTTCTCCAGGAGAAAGTTATTTATTTATTTTTTTTTAATTAAGTTTACCGTGTAGTTTTGTTCTGCTTTTGCAAAGCATTGCAACATGCATATACATGTTCTCTACTAACACTTATTATCAGCAAGGATGAGCACAGAAGAAGAGAGGTGTTCTTATTCCACTTCATGAAGGTACCATTTCAACGTTAATTGGAACCCTTAATATCTATGCCCTACGTTGATGTTTTGGTTTACCATGAGCTATTTGGGTTGTGTTAAACTTGGCAAGGTCATTTCTTTGAATACAAATAGGTAACTTCAGAAAACTACTATGGCATTAACAAAAGCTTAATATATAATAATTTCTCACCAAATATTATTTGAGTAACTGTTGAGCTTCATAATTGCAGAGACAATGTCATGCTAAATATTTCCTTGTTTAATCAGGTGAGGCTATGGCCCATATATAGAAAATCACTTTTGTTCATTTACAACAGAATAGATTTTATTTATTGCTAACTGCGTTATTGAGAAATTCTCCAATGTCTCACTTCTGGAAAGAAACTTATGGAATATGTGAATTCAGACAAACAACCTTGTTCATCCTAGCTATGGTCTCCCTTAAAATATCTTGGTATTTCTGTGAGATTCCCATGCCGAAACTAAATTCTTCATGTAGATGCCTCCCACAAAAGACCTTGAGCCACGAACAATCATTAGTTTAAATTTGTTTTACTGAACGGTTTGGGTCATTTTAGTCAAACTTGTTGCATTAGTTAAGGTAAAGGCTCAGCTGCAGTTAAACCAACAACAACAACAACAAGGCCTAAACAGTGACTTAAAGAAAACACAGGTTTGTTGATTGTTCATATAACAGTCCTGAGATAAGAGGTCAGGTTGGTGGGCAGTTATGCTCCATGAAATCATTCAGGGATTCGAGTTCTTTCCTTTTTGTTACTTTGACCTTAACAGCTTAGGTTGAAACAAGGCCGTGGGTGCCTCCATGTTTTTACTGTGAAAAGGGGTAGAGAGAAAATGGAGGAGCATGATCCAATGTTTTAAGATGCAGACTAAAAAAAAGATGGCACTTATCACTTCCACTCATATTCCATTAGTAAGTACTTAATCATCAAAAAGAGGGATGGGAAATAATAGTCTCCAAATGAGCAGCCAGCCATGTACTCAGCTACAGTTCTGTCACTGCGGAAGGAGAAAATGGATTTTAGTGGACAGCTAACAATCTGTACACCATTTGCCATCCTTAGCCAATCGGTTGACCAAGTTAAACTGGTTCACTTCAAATGAGACGAAGAAAAATTTTTTTTCTAACTATTCATGATTCATACTTGGATTTGATCAAGAGATAAAATCTTTCCCCTCAAGTGTGGTTTATTGAGAGATTTTTAAAGCCATCCCGTCAGTCTTTTTACTGACTTATTAAAAATCTGAATAGCCCTCATTTGAGCAAGCATGGAAAGTAAAGTTAAGGGATAAAGTTAGGGGATTAATCCTTTTCCTCCCACTTTCCTATAACTCACAATGTTTCCAGAGAGCAGAAGCATTGAATTATAGAAGAACATCCTTTCATGTAAACATATCAAATGTCTGGCTGGCCTATGTCATCCTCAACACCAATCTTTCAGCTCCTCAAACCACCTCGTAATGGTTAAGGATGTGCTTTATGAATCTCTTATTACGGCATTGCAAAATTTTTTAATAACAAAGCAACCATAAAAATACTATTAAAAATAATTAATAATTCACTTGGTCCCTATTTAACTCACCATGGCTGCCTAACTTCACATAAAGAGTTGGAGCTTCAGTGGTGAAACGAGGCATTGACAGGTGTTGCAGTATCACAAAGGTTATTTCCCATTAGCCACATGCTGAATGTTTTGGAAATAGCAGCAGTAACGCTGTAACTCACAATGCCGCCTGTGCATCAAGTCGTTATGTTAAATGAAGTTATTATTTTGGTTAAATAAATTCTAAGCCATTATTATAAACATATTAATTAAGGTTGATGGTATAATGAAACAGGTTTACTGTTAACTTCACACATGTTAACCTAAGTGGAAACAGAAACAATTTAACTCCAACAAATGCCTGAGAGTGAAGCTTGAACAATAAAGGGCACTGTGCTTCAGACTGAAATGTCTTTTCTGTTTGGGTTGTGTGAATGCCCAAATTCAGGATTAACAAACTTTTTGCAGAGATAATTTAGCAAAATTATTAAGAACACAAATTTTAAAATGAGACTGGTTTGTTTTTGATTGGTGGCTCCACTACTTGTTTTTGTATGACCTTGAAGGGCATTACTTGGCTTCTCTAAACCTTAGTATCAACATAAGCAAAATGAGGGTGTTAATTCTGGCTTCCTTACATAATTATTGTGACAGTTAAATTAGTTCTCCTATCTTAAGCACTTTGCATGGTATCTGGAATGATGAATGGCTTAATAAATATTAATGCTTATCATTGTTATTATTATTATCATCCTAAAATGTTTATACTGCCTGTCCATTCGTATTGTTATACATTGGTCCTTACATTTGAAATAAAGTAGTGTACAAAGTTGACGAGGACAGTATATATTTTTTCCAAGGGGAACTATTCACATCTTAACTATTGGATACTGGAATCAAGACACAAGCAGTCTGTGAGAAGGGAGATTAAAATGGAGGGCATATGGATGGCACAGGGGTGAGAAATGTGTCTGAGGAACCAAACGGATGATTCAACAAACTATCAGAGAGGATAGTTTGGATGGTGAGTAATACTTCACTTTTAAATGAGAGTTGAGGAAATGAGTTTTAAACTGCAACTGAATGAATGTATTTAGCATAAATATGGAGAACAATATTCTATCCATATCAACAGGTTTAACTGGAAAGAGGAAGGAAGTTTGGATCATACATGTTTAACATGTTTGAAGAAATTGTCATTGTGAATTGACCTCACTGCAAACTTAAATGAATAAATAAAAGTCACTGAGACTGTTAAAAATATATATATATTTTGCCCCTGGGTTTGCTATAAAAGGATCTCAGGGGTTATTACCATCTTATCAAATATTCCATTAAGACTAACAGCCCTAAAAGAGAACTTTCATTTGCCAAAATTTCCTCTGAGCTCTAGGAATCTTTTTGTCATTGTCATGACTGGACCAAGATTCAATACAGAAAAGAATGAAGTCAGAACCTGGTTAATATATAATTAGCAGTAAAAGGAGTTGGGGCATTTGAATAATGCATCAAATGGTCGGACGAGAGGACTATCAAGGAAATGGAGAGCACATGAGCTAAACATAAATCAGGTATAAGGGGTAAGACGGACTTGGATGGTAAGTGGAAAAAAAATGGCAGAGACTAGTACTAATGCCTTCTATTTGTATCTACTCTTCCTTAACACTGGCCCCTTTTTAATACCTACAGCATCTGTGAGAGAACCTTGGGACAAGTATCCAAATACTTATTTTGGAAATAAGAAAATTAGGATGGTAAAGTGACTCACATGGGGCTTCTCTAATGAGTCAAGGGCTCTCCTGGGACTTGCTCTCAATCCTGTGCCATCGTCATTAAGACCCACTGCTTCTGGTCAATCAAGAAACACAAACTTCCCACATACAGCTACACGTACGTTCTTATTTACATTGTAATATTGAGCTGATAGCAAAGGTTAGAGATCCCTATCCCATATATCTCCTTGCATAATGGGTATCCTACTGTCACCATAAAATGGAGCAGGTATTGCTCTAAATCTTTGCTAGTGTGGTCTGAGAACCACCAGCACCTACCTCACCTGCAGAGTCTTAGAATTATAGTCTTAGATCCTACTTAGACCTACTGAATCAGAATCAGCATTTTAGCAAAATGTCCAGGTGATTTGTATGCTCTAAATCACTCTCAGCCAATGTTCTTTTAGGTTTACTGTCTAAAGTGCCTCAATTCATGTTTCCCCATTCTTGTTTATTTTTACTCAAGCTGACACCAGGCACGTATCAGAGGAATAAGAATATATATATATATTTTTTTTTTTTTCTTTTTCTAAGATGCTGAAGGGTGGGTCAAGAACAGCCCCTTAGTCTGGCATAGCAGAGCCCATACCAGTTCCCCCACAAATGCCTGGAGTTGTCTGACCCGCTGTTATTTACCCTCAGGCTCCACTGCAACTCATGCCTTCAAGGTTCCTCCAACCACAGAGGCTTTGAAAGGCTGGCTCAAGAGGAAGGACGCATCAGAACTGCCCCCACCCCCACCCCACCCCTAGCAAAGAAAGCAAACTGTGGAAGTATTCTCCTTTTAACAAGGAGATCAAACCACAGTTGAAATTAACTAGATGACAGGTGAGACACCCTAAAAGCTGCCTCTCTAGAGTGGGTTGGGAAGTGACCTGAGATGGGCATTTCTGCACTTCCCTCAATGAAAGGGATGAGCACAAAGTTGCTATTTCTGAAAATTCTGGGAAAGGTGGGTGGTCTGGACAGTAGGTCACAGTGCTCTGTGACAGAAACTCAAGTGACACAAATATAAGTTAGATAACTTTTGTTCTTGAGAGTTTCAGCAAATTTGAAACAAAAACATACAATTGCATACGTGGCAAGGGCAGTAGGTATCATAAGAGAAGCACAAATAAACTTTAATAGAAGTTTCAATATAGCCCAGATTTGAGTGAATCCTCTACAAATTGTTCCATGCCTCCTCCTGTATGTCTGCCTAGCCTATTCTACATGCTTATCCCAAACCCAGCAAGTAATGTTCTCTTAGTTTGAGAATATAAGAAGTTAAGTAGATTTCATGGATTGAATTACATTCCCCCAAAAATGTGTTTATCAGTTTGGCTGGGCCATGATTCCCAGTACTGTGCAGTTGTCCTCCATTTTGTGATTGTTAATTTTATGTTAAAGAGGATGAGGGTGGGACTGTAACACCCTTACTCAGGTCACATCCCTGATCCAATGTAAAGGGAGTTTCCCTGGGGTGTGGCCTGCACCACCTTTTATCTTACAAGAGATAAAAGGAAAGGGAAGCAAGCAGAGAGTGGGGAATCTTATACCACCAAGAAAGCAGTGTGTGTTTGGACCTGGAGGTTCCTGCTCAGAGAAGCTCGTAGACCAGGGGAAAACTGATATATCACAAGGAACTTCCTCCAGAGCCGACAGAGAGAGAAAGTCTTCCTCTGGAGCTGACAGCCTGAATTTGGGCTTGTAACCTACTAGACTGTGACAGAATAAATTTCTCTTTGTTAAAAGCCATCCACATGTGGTATTTCTTTATAGCATCACTAGATGACTAAGACAGTAGACTACCCTCAACTGTAATTGTGTTAAAAATTTACTGAGCGACTGCTATGAGTGGGCTAGGGCCTCCTTTAATGGATAGAGGAGGGGGAAAAAATTAGTCCTAAAATTAAATAACTATATTTTGTGATTGCTGTTAAGTCCATTTAAACTCCTAACTGCTGTGGTAGGCAGAATAATGGCCCCTCAAACAAGGCCACGTTCTAACCTCTGGAACCTGTGAATGTGTTAACCTTACTGGCAAAAGGACCTTTGTAAATGTGATCAAATTAAGAATCCTGAGGTGTGGTGATTATCCTGGATTATTTAAGTGGGCCCAATGTAATCACAAGCATTCTTTAAAAATGATACAGAGAGGCCACAAGGAGAAGCAGAGAGATATTAGAGCACAGAAGAGGAGGTCAAGGTGATGAGAGGTGAGGAGGCCTCAGCTTGCTATTGTTGGCTTTAATGATGAAGCGACCAAGAGCCAAGCACTATAGACAGCTTCTAGAAGCTGCAAAAGACAAGAAAGTAAATTATCCACTAAAGCTATCAGAAATAAATGCAGCCCTGCCTTGATTTTGATTTTAGCCTATGTGACTCACCTCCGACTTCTGACATCTATATATTAATACTGTGTAAATTTGTATTGTTTTAAGTTGCTGAGTTTGTAGTAATAGAAAACTAATACATGTGCTCAGTCTATTGTTATGGAAAAGAAGGGGCCCTTTCATTTCTTCCTAAGATTTAGGAGTCTAAGTTTCAGTAAAAAAACAGGTTACAAATTTATTAAAAATATATTCCTTCTGTTTTTACTAAGTGGCATCAAGGATTATGAAAAAAACAAAAACGCAAAAAATGACGTCTATTTAACATAATTCATAGTTATAAATTTACATCTTATGGATCTATTTCTAGAACGCATACAAGTCATGAAAACAATGGTGTCATATTTAAATACATATGATAACAGAATAAAAAAGTTGACAGAAATTACCCTACTACTGTAACATGTTGTCATAGATTGAATTGTGTCCCCCAAAAATATCTGTCAACTTGGCTGGGTCATGATTCCCAGTATTGTATGATTGTGTACCATTTTATAAATCTAATGTGATTTCCTTACGTGTTGTAAACTTTATCACTACGATGAGGTTATACTGATGAGGTTTACAAGATTAGATAGTGTCTTAATTCAATCTCTTTGGAGATATAAAAGAGAGAAGTGAGAAGAGACACATGGGAATCTTACACCACCAAGAAAGCAGTGCCAGGAGCAGAATGTGTCTTTTGGACCTGAGGTTCCTGTGCTGAGATGCTCCCAGGCCAAGGGAAGACTAATGCATCACAAGGACCTTCCTCCATAGCCGACAGAGGAAGAAAGCCTTCTCCTGGAGCCGATGCCCTAAATTTGGACTTAATAGCCTACTGGACTGTAAGAGAATAAACTTCTCTTAGTTAAAGCCATCCACTTGTGGCATCTCTGTTAAGGCAGCACTAGATGACTAAGACATGTGCAATGTAAAATTTAACGTAAAATGATCTCTGAGTCATATGGACTTCCCATGAGGTTACACTGTTATTAGAGATTGTATCTGTTTTTCTGCTCTGATAGCCCAGGGTCAACTAGCTTACACCCTGGCAGATCCAAGCTGGTTCTGTCTTGACTTAGGTGAAATGCAGAATTGTCTCAGAGCATAATTGGTTCTACAGTCTACCTGAGTAGTCCATAAACACTCAGCAATTCAGAATAGTGGAGGAAGACATACACAAATCTCTACAGTACTCTGAAGAAGACGTAGAAGCAGGAGCCAATTTAGAACCAGAGGAAACCTAACAAGGACACATCAAACTAAAGCAAGTTTCTTGAGCTAATTCTTGTCTGGACTATACCTAGAGAAATATTGGATGAAGTCCAAGCAGCAAGGATGATTAAATCCAAAACTCAGAATTTCATAACAAATCTATTTCTCGTAATATGTACCAAGTAGCGCCTTCAAACTACTAGCTCCTATGGGGGAAAAGAAAAAAAATCAGCACAATTTCTATAAACAGAGACAGAAATATCAAATTATATACTACAACACAAAAACTCTGACCATATTTCAGACAATTTTTTGATATGAAAATAAATTGCCTTCTAGCAAAATCCTAGCAATATCTGATCCCAGCCTGTTATGTATGAAGACTTTCTAGGAAGCTCAAGTGTTGTGCTGTGACAAAGCTTAACTGCTTAATTAAGAATTCCATCAATGATTTCAAATAGTTTTTCTCAATAAGAAAAAAAGATTGAAAAGAAAAGGCATGTTTGAGATAAGAGGTGAATATCCATGTAAGAGAGAGAAATGTTTTAATGTCATAAATGGCAACAAAACAGCCTTCAAATTTTATTTTAAAAATCTTCAGTTTTACAGCATATTGACTAGTAATTACTATATTTGCAGCAGAGTTTTGGAGAGGTGGTAAAAAAAAAACAACATTTCTCCAGTGATGAATTTAAAAAAATGCTTACTTTCTTTACACAAGAAAAACTCAATAACAGAGTGATTCAAATTACAGAATATTTGTTTCATCCAGAATGGCTGTAGCCCTCCATGGGGTAAAAAACCTTGTCCCTGAGCAGCAGTCTTGGAAGTCAAAATTCAGCATGTACTGACTCATCCTACAGCAGAAGGGCAATTTCTGTCATTTTTTAAAATTTGAATATATTACTGGAGTCAACAGCAACTTATAAACTGGCTAAAAAAGACTTGCTGTGATTGGCCTTGATCAGAAGATCATTGAAAAGGCAGTTTTTCCTCATTAAATATATTTTTAAAATATTTTTGCAAATTTCTTTATTTTTTTTTTCCATTTTATTGAAATTGTTTACAGTGAGTAGTCATTGATAGAGACGGAAAAATGCTTAAAATTTAAACAAATAGGGACAATTTTGTCAAGAATACTTTTGAAATGTCAATGTAGCTTCAAACATGTGTTTGAAAGTCTTTTATGGAAGTTGAATGTTGCCATGGATGGAATAATGTCCCCCTACAAAATGTATGCATCAATTTGGTTGGGCCATGATTTCTGGTATTGTGTGATTTTCCTATATGTTGTGAATCCTGCCTCTTTGATATTAATGAAGGAGGATGGGTGGCAGTTGTGTTGGTAAGGCAGGACTCCATCTACAAGATTGGATTGTGTCCTGAGGCAATCTCTTGAGATATAACAGAGAGAAGTGAGCAGAGAGACAGGGGGACTGCATATCACCAAGAAAGCAGTGCCAGGAACAGAGCACGTCCTTTGGACCTGAGTTCCCTGGGTGGAGAAGCTCCTAGTCCTGGGGAACATTGATGAGAAGGCTGACAGAGAGAGAAAGCCTTCCCCTGGAGCTGACACACTGAATCTGGCTTTTTAGCCTACTTGACTGTGAAGAAACAGATTTCTCTTTGTTAAAGCCAACCACTTGTGGTATTTCTGTTACAGCAGCACTAGATGACTAAGACAAATGTGTGTGTGTGTGTGTATCGATACTTCAGGTTGTCTACCCCTATAGCCCTCCACAGATTTGTTACTTTTTCTGATATCCTATCTAGTTATGCCTAATTTAAATCTTAGTTTCTTCTATATCATTTTCCGCATCAATAACGAATATTTACTGAGTGAATAATGTGTACATTGCATGATCCTTGTACCAGTCTGGTCAGGACCCACATTTAGACAGTGAATTTAATAATACAGAAAATGTTACACTTTATTTGTTCCTTGGGCCATTCAGTTCTTCAACTTATCTCTAAGAAGAACACCAAAAGCCATGTGAGAGGAGACCTACTGAGCTCCAAGTTTGCAAAACAGATCGAAACTATACATTTAACTTAGTCTAAAAGCCATAGGTTTGGTTGACTGAAAATTTTAAACTCAGGTAATGTGGCATATGAGAATATTGACTATGGAATCAGTTAGAACTGAATTGCAATTCTAAGTCCACCATGTACTACTAGTTAAGTAACCTCAGGTTAGACCATAAATTTCTCATGTATAAAGTGGTTTTGTTAATATCTATCTTAACTGTTTATTGGTGCAATTAAATGAGAAAAAAAGCAGATTGCCAATCACATGTGGTAGATAGCTAATAAATACTAGTTTCCTTCTTCCTCTCCCTGTCTTCCTTTTAGCATGTGTTATGACATTGATTATTCCTAGAAGCTTTCTTCTTCCTAGGTAAAGTAGAATCCATTTTTGCTTATATTAAAAAGACATTAAGATATCAAAAATAATTTCTAATTTTAGCATGATAGGACTTTATAAACAAACACATAAATAGTACGTTTCGTGATTTTAATTTGTTTTATCATCACTCGGAGCCCTGCTGGTGCAGTGGTTAAGAGCTCAGCTGCTAACCAAATGGTCAGCAGTTCAAATCTACCAGCTGCTCATTGGAAACCTTATGGGGCAGTGTTACTCTGTCTTTTAGGGTCGCTATGAGTCGGAATCAACTCAAAGGCAATGGGTTTGGTGTGGGTATCATCACTCAATACTTGCATCTCCAAACAAAGGAGTAAAAACTATGTTAATCTATGCTCAGAAAAATGTTCCTCATTTTCCTTATTCATATTTATTGGCTTCTCAAATGTTTCTTTTTTGTTTGTATTTTCATTTGCTGTATCATATCTTTCGTGAAAGGCAGAGACATGGAATTTGAGGTATAAACTTCACACTAAGTAGAAGTTAAGGAGAATCTCATATTTTTCCTGAAATTACTACCACTTTGTTAACCTATTTGATCAGTGGGAAATTAAATCTATGTCTTTCAGGTACTTCTCAGCATTCTGTTTCAATGTCTACTGTTGGAGTTTATCAGTAAGTCAGAACTCTGAGCTTTCTTGTTGTACTCAGATTCTTTATTGCTTAGTCTAAACCACGCTTGCTGGTTTCTATTCTTTCCCTTTGCATGGTGGACTATGGAATCTTTGATCTTCTAGGAACAAATACCTTACCTCCAACCTCTTCCTGAAACACTCCTTTTAAATGTCCACTAAGTTTCACAGAAATGAAATTTAGCATTAGGGTTGATCTATTACAGCAATTTGCTTAAGGGGAATCTATAAGCTAATGAAAGGTCATAAAAAATTGATGATGGTGGTAAAACAGAAGTAGAAGGTGGTAAATTTGGTTCCAGTGGTAGTTGTAATAGTGAGATGGGGTGATATGAATAGTAATGTGAGTAGTGGGGAAAGTGAAGGATTGACTTCGGAATCAAGTGTCAGTAACTCATTATTTTCATCGGGAGAAAGAGCTCCAAAGTCTAGGAGTAAAGTTTAAATGGAAGAAGGGGAATAGCAACTTAATAACTAAAAGCAACATGAGTAAAAAATACTCGATTAATCCTGACATCAACTCTCTGAGCTATGATATACCTGTTTTGTAGATGAGGAATATGGAGAGCAGAGAAACTAAGCAAACATCCAAGGTCACAAATAGCAAGTAGTCAAGCTGAGATTTGAACTAAAAGAGTGTAAAGAATTGTAGACCGAATCAGCAGTCTCTAGCAATTTCCACTGAATATGCACTTGGGAGGAAAGACCTGGCAATTTGCTCCTGAAAGATGACAGCCTAGGAAGCCTTATGAGGCAGTTCTACTCTGTCATATAGGATCGCTATGAGTCGGAATTGACTCAACTGTACACAAAATCTCAGTTGGATTTAATTGTGAGACTGGAGACATAAACGTCAGCTTTCAGTTCTAGCATACCTTTAAAGGTATTACGATATCTCTGACACTAGCTCCTTAAACCATCTGAACTGTGAGGATCCTCTAAGACCATCAATTTGATAAAAAAAAAAAAAAAAAAGTCTTTAGCAGTATTTTCTCCTTCTCATTCAAACTTACCGATTCAGGAGGACATGCTACTCAGGATTGCTTGTTTCTTGCTATTTACCTCCATAGTCAGCCATTTGCCTGACAAATTCTAATACTTTCCCCTCTTTGGAAATTGCATTCACTTTTATTACTATAGTGGCCATGAAAATGAGTTACTTAGATGTCCTAATGCAGACAGCGAAGTTGACTAACTGCCCTAGCTGCTGCCCTCTAGATCCACCACCACATTTATGCCAAGGCTACACATACCCTGGGTTGCTTTTAGCAAAAGATTGAGTACGTTAATGACACTAGTGCAGGTCCATTCCTGTGGTATGCAGGGCTCCTCAGATGGGTGACTTCGAACAAAGGACTGCCCATCATCTAACCAAAGCTTTTTATAGTACTGTACTACAGTGTGAGATTCTTTCCACCCGATCCTCCTCCCTCCTCCTCTCCTTTCACAGGTGTCAGATCTACTTTGTGGTTTGAAGGCTTTTCCTGCCTATTCCTGCCATCTTCCCTTTATTATTCAAATATGTTTTCCCCAATATATTTTCTACACATCCAACCCCATCTATCTTTCTTGGAGGACTCAAGTTAATACAACTACCCTGACCTCTTTGAACTTCACAGCTTGTCACAGTCTGTGATGATTTTTACACAGATTCATGCATGATCTTTACACTCCTTCCACTGTCATTATTCTATTATTGACTTTCTATCACCTTTACTTCACATTTTCTCAAAATATGTGTCATAAAATAGGTCTCTTCATCTTGATACGCTCTCATGAGTGTTCTCTCTGTACTTTCAAACTTTGAACTTCTGAAAATAACTTTCTATACTTGCTATCCACCTTTGCATTAAATACCATTGGTATCTGGCTTCTATGCTAACTCCTTTTTTGAAATCATTTTTCCTCCAAATCCAATATTTTTTTTTCGTTTTCTATCATCTTCAAACTTGATGCAGCATTTGATATAATGGATCACTTCCAGCTTGAGTTTCTCTGGTTCCTTGGCTTTTGTAGCATTCTACTTTACTGTTTTCTACCAATTCTACGACTGAAATTTATCCGAATTGATTTCTTCTTCTAAAATTCTAAACATAACTGATCTCCAAGAAACCATTATCGAGGCGGGTAATACACAGCAGGCAAAAAGAGGGTGAATCTCCGTTCAGCCCGGGAGTGGACAGCCCCGTAAAACCAAAGGAGACTAACGAGGTACAGGAGTCCAGTGACAAGGGCCAGAAGGCAGAAGGGGACAAGGAAGCTGGTGATAGGGAGCCCAAGGTTGAGTAAGGACATTGTTGATGTGTTGTGAGACTGTTAACCATTGTCATAGGGCAACGTTTGTAGTAACTGTTAAATGAGAAAGTATTTTGTCCTGTAAGCCTTCATCTTAAGTGAGAATAACAGCACAATTGGAAGAGCGTAGTCAATGTCACTGAACTGTGCATGTAGAAATTTTTGAAATGGTGTATCTTTGGCTATGTGTATTTTCACCAAAAAAAAGGTTGAGAAGTTAGAGGGTTGACATGTTGTGGGGTTGTTAGCCAATGTCGTAAAACAGTATGTGTACTACTGTTTCATGAGAAACTATTTGTTCTGTAAGCCTTCACCTGAAGTACAATAAAAAATAAAATAAAAGAAAAAAAGAAAAAAAAAGAGGGTGAATCGTATCCACCTTCATGGCTTTAATCATCACTCATGATTGATGACTGCTGAATTGCTCTTTCTGGCCTTCATTTCTGTCTGGATAACTAGGGCTATGTTTCAAATTGCCTGTTGAATATCCCAAAACCAAAACCTGTTGCCGTCAAGTTGATTCAAATTCACAGCGACCTTATAGGACAGAGTAGAACTGCCCCGTGGGGTTTCCAAGGAGCAGCTGGTGGATTCAAACTGCTGACCTTTTTGGTTGGCAGCCGAGTTCTTAACCAATTCGTCACCAGGGCTGCATTGAATATCCAGAGTCCATTAAAAAAAAAAAAAAAATTTGTGCCAAACTGAACTTACTTTCTTACTTCCAAAACTCATTCTTCCTCCTGAATTCATAATTTCTTTTAATGGTATCATCTTCCCACTCAAATTCCCACTTTAATCTTTACTTAATTTGTGACTGTTCTCCTGACTTCTGCCACCCACCACAATCCTATTCTCTTACTTAATCCAATTAGGTTTCTAGAGTCATTGTCCTGTATAACTGAAAACTCCAGACTCCTCACCATTTCCACTGCTGCTCCCCAAGTTCAGGCCTTCATTACCGCTCAACTGGGTATTACAATACTTTGCATTATTTTTCCTTTATTCTATTTTCTCCCATATCCAAACACATTTACCTTCTACCATCAGATAAGTATTCCTGAAAAACTTCTCTAATCATGACATTTTCTTGCTTAAAACAGATAGTTTCCATGGCCTATAGCAGTGAACTGTTACTTCAACATACTGGGGTGTTGTCAACTATTTTGACACGTATCAAAAGTAATTTGCCATCATTAATAATTAAAATACTGTTATCTGAGAATATCTTGATAAAAAAAGAACAGTCATGATTATTTTTATTAAAATAGCACTCTTATTCATTTACATTATGAAATGATTTCTTGAGGAGTTATGGCTATTTGCATATAACTTTTGCTATGTCCCTATCCTGCATGTTGAAATGTCATCTGTCATGTTTGCAGAAGAGGAACAAGGCTGAGAACTCTTTGTCTTTAGGATCAAGCCCAAATTTTGTAACTTGGTATTTTGTGTTGTTGTTAGTTGCTATCAAGTTGGCCTCTGACTCATGGGGGCCCCACGCTGGGCAATCTCCATGATTTGGGGATCAAACCATTATGATTCATAGGTCTTTCGCTGGCTGATTTTCAGAAGTAGATCACCAGACCTTTCTTTCTAGGGTATCTTAGTCTGAATGCTCTACTGAAACCTGTTCAACATCATAGCAACATGCAGACCTCCACTGACAGACAAGTGGTGGATGCACATGAGGTGCATTGGCCAGGAGTCGAACCCAGGTCTCCTGCATGGAAGGCAAGAATTCTACCACTGAGCCACCAATGCTCCCTTTTGATAGCTCTTCACAGTCTGGCCTTGTCTTAGTTTCCTAGTGATGCCATAACAAAATATCATAAACCCAGTGACTTATAAGAACTGAAATTTATTGTCTCCAGCTCTGGAAGCTACAAGTATGGATTCGGGCATCGGCAGGGCCATACTCTCTCTGTGTGCTCTAGGGGAAAATCCTCCACTGTCTCTTCCAGCTTCTGGTAGTTCTGGGCATTTCTTGGCTGCTCTTGGATTTTGGATATATCTTCACATAGTATCTGTCTTTCCCCTGTGTGACTCGGTCCACCTATCTGTTCTCTCCTTTTATAACGCATCACTCAGCAGTGACTAGTCACATCCTACTCCAGTATGACCTCATTAACTGATAATATCTTCAAAGACCCTATAGCCAAGCAAAGTTACATTCACTGGTACAAGGGTAACATATTCTTTGGGGATACAATTCAATCCATAAGAGGACCCAGCTTTGTTCTCTACCTGTTCTCACACTCTCTTTGTGCTAACAAGAAAACAGCAACAACAAAAAGTTATTGTATAAATTCATAAATAAAATCTATAAAATAAAATAAATTCCTTATTGCTAACAGATATAATTCATGCTGTCCTCTATGCCCAGAAAGTTCTGGTGCTTTAGTATGTAGATTAAAGAGCTAAAGTTTCTTTAATACCAGGCTTAAGTGCTATGACAGTCATGAAATTCGACTTCCTCCTTCAAGCTAGAAGCAATTTTTATTTTTATTTTTTGCATTCTGAAATCCAAAAGCATTTCATCTACTCCTCTGGTAGGGTAGATGATACTTTCTGCTTAATCTTACAGTCTTAAAAATAATATTTTAATCATATACTATGAGTCGGAATCGACTCAACAGCAATGGGTTTGGTTTTTGGTTAGACCATAAGTCACTTGAAAATAATAACTGTTGTTTTGTTTTGTTTTGTAGCCCTCACAATGCCTGACACATAATTGGCATTCAAAAAATGTTTATTGAATAAATGGACTTTGTAAGTTATTCAAAGTTATTGAAGGTTATTCATTGATTTGACATTTCCCTTTCAAATTCTGGTAATTTGTCCATATACTTCCTCTTCTAAATCATTGATCCAAGAATTAAGTTAAAATAACCTGAGGACTCTTTCCTGGGAGTAACAGTTACAATTTCTCCATTCAGAGGGAAGAATATCTTCTGATGGGTGGGAGTGGAAAGCCTTGTAGAAATATGTTACAGACTTGCTCAAATTCCAAATGAAGCCTTAATTATGGCATACTCAATGATCTTGTACTTATAAATCACGTCAAGAAAACTAGTTGATTAGTCGAATAAAATTTTTCCCTAAAAAAAGGACAATATTCATCTTATCACAGCATATATTTGCAGAATCAAAAGTCAAGTTTTCTGATTTCCAACTGAACATCAATTTATTTTTCAGCTGTACCCATAATTTGCACTAGAAGAATAGGTCAATTCAACTTGGGTAGGGCTGGGCCTGACACAAGGTTGTGAGAGAACAGATAAAAGGAAAACGAATTTCAAAATAGAATAATAATTCCAAAATATCTGTTATTTCAGAGGGTGGAAGGGACCAAAAGAGGTCATCTGATTTACCTCTTTGCCCTGAGGACAGGAGTACCCCCAACCTGTTCCGAAACAGTGGTTATATTCTTTAGCCCTCTGTAAACAAGAAATCTAGTGTATGCCATGGCTTCATTTTTTTCCAAACATTTTATTTCCCTATGCTGGTTGGCCAAGAAAAAAAAAAATTTTTTCAACAAGCTCCTTCTTATAGAAGAGGTGTACTAAACCCAGAAGTGCCTGAGTTACAACCTTGAGTTTGGCATAAATATTTTGATGATTTAATATACTTGGCCTTTTAGAAAACACAGGGTAAGCAGTTTTTTTCCCAATCAAAGGAACTTAATCTTCCAAGACTGCAGTGGAAATTGCAAGTAAAAGTGTGGAGCACACAATGGTTTCCCTTTGTGAAAAGATAGATAAAGTCAAGGGCAGATGCAAAATGTATATTTCTAGAAAGAATATGTTGTGCATGCTCCTGGATGACTGCCAGTGTGGGCACTTGGCTCAGAGAGAGAAAACATCCCAGTAACTGAAGGCAATAGTTTTCATTACTTCTCCAAAGCAGAGACGGGTGACTAAAGCCTTCCAAGGTTCTCATCAGCTTTAGCAAGAAACATTTGTGTGACAAAAGACATTTGGTATTTAGGATGCCATGGGGACTGCATTGCTAAAACTGCTGATCCACAATGGTTGTAAAAGAATTTGTAACAAACGTTATGGTTTTCTTGCACTGGTGGGCTTTCATAAATCATTTCTTATTGCAGACTCCATGAACAAATGCCATAGAAAAGACTGAAGGTCTTTTTCAGTCTCACAATGGAGTTTGTTTTTCAGAGGCAAAACTTTCAAGGAAAAAGGACAGTTCTGTGCCAAATTTCCCTAGATCTTAAAGATAATATGAAAGAATCTTGTCATTGAATACTGTGCACATGCACAAACACATACCCACACATACACTTACACTGCCCTGTCCTTTGTCAACTAGATCAATATTTCAGACACAAATGAGGTGAGCTCAGGGGAAGAGAGATTCATATTGAGGTATGAAAACATTCAGGAAGAAAAAGGTTCATTTAAGAGTACAAATACACCCAGTAAATCATGGTGAGCTTGGTGGGGTGTCTGCTCTTCCTTCTGGCAGCTGTGTAATTACTCTCTCAACATAGCAACAACTTTCTTTGGAAACAGACACTCTATATGCAAGACAATTATAGCACTGTGTTTCACTGCTGGCCAAAATCCAGGCTACATATGTCACAATCCATTAGTTAGTAGATGTATCTGAGCAGCCTGAAGTTTATTAAACCCAAGTGCCACTTTTCCTGATCACTTATCTCAAAGGTATCCCAAGGGCAGTCATGGACTGTTTCTAATAGTCCATCAATCCAGTCTGCAAATACTTCTCTCCAAGTCCAGACTTTATGAATTATTAACCTGATCCATGTGGTCTCGTAATTCTCAATTCAGCTTCCCCCTCCCAAAATTTTTGAATCCTTTGTTACATCTCACCATCTGAGACCCTCAGAAGCCACAACAAACTAGGAAGAACATTATTTCACTTCCCCCAGGAGAAATCAGGTTTGTCTGGATTTGCGTTTGATCATTTTAGTGTATATCTTGGGCGGGTCAGGATAGACAGAAAATTGACAATGAAAATCTAAGAGAAGACACTGTTGCTTTATTAGTGTCCTGAGATCTCCCTTCTCTGAAATACCTAAAATATGTCGAGTTCACACGTCCCTATTTAACATTTAAGGAATCCCTGGGTGGAACAAATGGTTAAGTGCTAGACTATCAGCCAAAAGTATGACAGTTCAAATCCATCCAGAGGCACCTTGAAAGAAAGCTCTGGTGGTCTACTTCTGAAAAATTAGCCACTAAAAATCCTATGGAGCACATTTCTACTCTGACATATGTGGGGTTGCCATGAGTCAGAATCAACTCAAAGAAAACTGATTAGTTAACATTTAAGTATGTGATGTCATACATTATCTTCTAATAATTCCACACGTAAAAGCATCATTTTCCTAACTAGTTTGCAATGGTAGAGGTCAAGTCTTGAATGGTCTGATCTTGTTAGCAGGTATGTATGTGCTGGAGCGGGCTGATACAAGATTATGAGAGCTAATTTTTAAATTTTTAGGAAATTCTTCCAGCCAGTTTTAAAATACAGCCATAATTAAATATTAAAATACATAAGCTTACAATTAAATAAATTACATTTGCCAAAAAATGAAACAGGATCCATACCTCACATCATATAAAAAGTAACTCAAAATGGATCAAAGACCTAAATGTTAAATCTAAAACTCTAAAACTCCTGGGAGAAAACATAGGGATAAAGCTAGGGGTCCTAATTTATGACATAAATACACTATAAAACGTAACTAAAAATGCACAAACAATAGAAGAAAAACTAGATAACTGGGACCTCCTAAAATAAAATACTTATGCTCATCAAAAGACTTTACCAAAAATGTAAAAAGAGAACCTACAGATTGGGAGAAAAATTTTGGCAACGACATATTGGACAAGCATATAATCTCTAAAATATACAGAAAATCTCTATACCTCAACAACAAAAAGACAAACAGTCCAATCAAAAAAACGGGCAAAGGACATGAACCAACACTTCACAAAAGAGGACATTCAGGGGGCAAGCAAAAACGTGAAGAGATGCTCGAGATCATTAGCTATTAGAGAGATGCAAATCAAAGCTACAATGAGATATCTTACTTGTATTTTATTGACTACGCAAAGGCATTTGACTGTGTGGATTATAACAAATTATGGATAACATTTCAAAGATTGGGAATTCCGGAACACTTAATTGTGCTCATAAGGAAACTGTACATAGATCAAGAGGCAGTCATTCGAACAGAACAAGCAGATACTGCATGGTTTAAGGTTAGGAAAGGTGTGTGTCAGGGTTGCATTCTTTCATCATACCTATTCAATCTGTATGCTAAGCAAATAATCCGAGAAGCTGGACTATATGAAGAAGAACAGGGCATCAGGATTGGAGTAAGACTCATTTACAACCTGGGTTATGCAGATGACATAACCTTGCTTGCTGAAAGTGAAGAGGATTTGAAGCACTTAGTGATGAAGATCAAAGACCACAGCCTTCAGTATGGATTACCCCTCAACAGAAAGAAAAAAAAGTCCTCACAAGTGGACCAATAAGCAACATCATAATAAACAAAGAAAAGACTGAGGTTGTCAAGGATTTCATTTTACTTGGATCCACAATCAACACCCATGGAAGCAGCAGTTAAGAAATCAAAAGACACATTACATTGGGCAAATTTGCTGCAAAAGGCCTCTTTAAAGTGTTGAAAAGCAACCATGTCACCTTGAAGACTAAGATGCGCCTGACCCAAGCCAGGGTGTATTCAATCGCCTCATATGCATGTGAAAGCTGGACAATGAATAAGGAAGACTGAAGAATTGACACCTTTCAATTGTAGTGTTAGAGAAGAATATTGAATATACCATGGACCGCTAAAAGAACAAACAAATCTATCTTGGAAGAAGTACAAGAAAACGTTCCTTAGAAGCAAAGATGGTGAGATAATATCTCACATACTTTGGACATATTATCAGGGGGGATCAGTCCCTGGAGAAGGACATCATGCTCAGTAAACGGTCAGCAAATAAGAGGAAGACCTCCAACGAGATGGATTGACACAATCATGGCTGCAACAATGGGTTCAAGCGTAACAACGATTGTGAGGATGGCGCAGGACCGGGCAGTATTTTGTTCTGTTGTAAGTAGGGTCGCTATGAATCGGAACTGACTTGACGGCACCTAACAACAACAACAACAACAAATTCTGGTATAAGGGATTCAGGCTGATCTTTAAGCCCATTTCAAATTCTGATATTTCCCTGTTCCAGTAGAAAGAGGAGGAGTTGGGATTTGTTATGGATTGAATTGAGTCCCCCCAAAAAGATAAGTTAAAGTCTTAACCCCTATACCTGTGATATGACATTGTTTGGCAATAGGGTTTTTCTTTGTTATCAGTTAAGTTAAATAAAGTCATGCTGGAGTAGGGTGGCCCTAATGCTAATCCCTTCTGAATGCTGTCTTATAAAGGCAGAGAACAGACACGTAAATATAATCACACACGAGGGAAAGATGCCACATGAAGATACATCTACAAGCAGTAAAGAAACACCAAGAATTGCCATTATCCACTAGAAGCTGGAGAGAAGTATGGAACAGTTTTGCAAAGCCTTCAGGAGGAATCAACAAGGTGGAAACCCTGATTTGGACTTCTAGCATCCAGAACTATGAGAAAATAAATTTATATTCTTTAAGGTCATCCACTTCATGGTATTTTTGTTATAGCAGCCATAGGAAACTAAGACAGGATTGTTACCCTTAATTACTCCTAGCCTCATATCTTTAATTACATAAAACCTAAGTTTTCCAAAGCAGAAAACACTAACCATAGTGGGAAGAGTGTCCATCAACTAAGCTAGAAAAGAGCAATCTCTGAGCTTCAAGGTTGAGAAGGTTGCTTTCAGCAGGTAATATAAAATATTAGGCAGTTGTGAGAACGTTTAACAAAAGAATTTACCATTAAAAGGAAAAAGAGAGAATCATTAGAGAAGAGGGATACAAGTTACTTAGTCAGAAAGGCTTTCCAAGTCAGTGGAATTTCAATTCCAGAAAACGTATCCTGAGGAGTGGGAATGTGATGCACCACAAATGGGAAAGTTAGCAAAAGCTAGGACTAGAACGTAATTTTCTCTCAACATATAAATTTATACTCTTAGATGAATATTACATGTAACTGGTATTAGAACAAGACTGGTTAGCTTTATGGTATTCTTTGGGCATGCTCTTGTAACTTTTAGCATTTCATTGCTCTGTTTAATAAGTGTACTATCGTAGTCACAAGTACAAATCCTGATTGTTTTAGCCCATACAGTAACAACTAATTTGACCATGCAATCAGAAATTTTCCACTGAGGTTCATGTTTATCTATTGTTGAAAATGGAATATTTTAGTCATCTGAATTTTTGCTTTCCCCTTACATGGGGTGGACTATAAAGTAGTTAAAAGCTCGGGCTTTGTGGTTAGACTACCTGGATTTGAACGCAAACTCGGGCTGACCTTGGGAAACTTACTTAACTTTTCCTTGTCTCATTTATGTGTACAATGGCTTACACATTGTACTTATCTCTTAAGCTTGTTGTGAGAATTAAGAGATATATAATATATATATCATATATATTCCTGGTATCTGTACATTAGCTATTTGAAGAACAGTAGAGTGGTGTTAAAAATAATGTCACATTTTGTCTTTTTGAGTCCTCTGTAACTGTAATGGCTGACAAGTGAGGCTGAGGTTTAATGGCAAATGATGGTGAATGATTTGGAATGATAGAAAGTTAAAAGAAAGTGTTCTTAGAGAATAAATTCATGTTCATACGTGTAGACTTACACATTTGTGCTGCCTGACAGTTTTGGATTCTGAAAGAGTTTTGTATTCTCTAACTCTAATATTTTTGACAGTTTAAACTGTGCTCTGCAATATGGTAGCCACTAGCCACATACAACTACTTAAACTGATTAACTTCCAACACCATTAACAATTCAGTTCTTTGGTTGCACTAACCACATTCAAGTGCTCAAGAGCAAGGTGGCGAGGGGCTGCTGCACTGGCCAGTGCTAATCCAGAATACTTCATCAGTATGGAGAGTTCAGTTGACTATTGCTGATAGAAAGTGGGACTGAAAGGGAGTTTGAGGAAAAAACCTAGAAATAGAGAAAATGACGTGGTTGAATAGAATGCTATGGTTGTTCTTTAAATATTACAGATGCAGGTATAATTAATAATAGTTTAGGCATCATTTTCATTGTGAAGACAAAGAGACCACTGTAAAAAGTGTAATAAGCTGCACAGATAATGTGCTTCTTCCCATGTACAATGACTCAGCCTATAAAATCCTGGTGTGAGTGAGGGATTATTGTGATTAGAGAGAAATCCACATCAGCGGGAAGTTGGGTATCCAAAATGCCAACATTAAAGAAAAAACAACAACAACAACAACAAAATCTCCTCCAGTTCTGCCCAACAGATCTAATCACAAATTCTCTTAAAATGCAATTCAGTGAGGAGAGTTCTGGCAAAATGGCGCTCCAGGCAGAAGCACCACACCGTCCCTCCACAGCAAAGATCCGAAAAACTAAGCCGAACAGAGAATACAACAATCCTGAAACCCTAAAACATCAAATGAAGAGATAAAGAACTCAGCCAAGCACCAAATGGAGTGAGAAAACTGTCAAGAGCGAGGAGAGATTCATGCAGAGGTCCCCTACCAGCTAACGCAGCACAGATCCACCATCTTGGACTCCTATCAGAGACAAGCAAACAGGGGGTACGAGAAAGCAGCCTCACGGAGCTTCCAGTGGGAGACAAAACAACTGGTAATTGGCGATATACGCTTTCCCACCCCCCACCCTTCTTCACCCACGCTCGGCCCCCTCTGCATCCCACAGACACAGTCTCTCGTCCAGAAACATCAGCCTGCACTGGCTGGCTCTCTGAGTGCCATTTCTTGTCTGCTAGTGTTGCTTTTTTTTTTTTTTCCTGCTTCTTTTGATTTCTTACTTGCCTCTCGCCACCTCCCCCTCCCTTTGCTCAAGTACCTGGCTCCGTGCGTCATCTTTGCTTCTTCCTGAGGGGCTGTGGCACTCAGTTGGAGTCTGGAGCAGCTTCCCAGTTTGGGCTGCCGTGCTGGTGGGATTCTGGGGCTTTTGTTCATTTGTTTGTTTTGAATTCTTTGTTTGTTTTATTTTCCTTTTCTTGAGTTGGGAGCCCGTTCTGGCCAGGTGGTGCCACGTGGCTTGGAAACACCTTCTTGGCTTGCAGAGCCATGCAGAGCGATTGCTGAGGGCATTTCTTTTTTCATTGTTTTTTTTTTTTTTTTTTTTTTTCTGTTTCTTTGGGGGCCTTTCTTGTTTTGTTTTGTTTTAATTTCTTTTTCCTCTTTTTCCCTTTTTGTCTTTCTTCATTGTTCAATTTCTTGCCTCTCTATATCTTCCTTCTCTTTCTGTTCCCTGAATACCTGGCGTTGTATACCTCTATGCCTTCTAGCCAGGCTGTACTGCAACACCTGAGAGCGACTTCCCCAGACCTCACACCTGCACTGGTGGGATCCCTGGGAGCTTTGCGGTTCTTTAACCTTTCTGATTCTTATTTATTCATTCTTTTCTTTTCTTCCTCCTCCCCTTTCTGTTTTTCTCCATCTCATAGTCTCTCATCTCTCCACTCCAATAGCAAGCTCCCCTAGCATTCTTTTTTCTTTGTTTGTATGTTTTTGGCTCCTGTTCCTCTCTCCTCTCTCCCATATCCATCTTAGCTCCACACATAACAATCTCCCTGCTGCATCCGGCCTACCTGCACTGTGCGCTTGACTTCACACCACCAAGCAGCACAGGCATGGCCTACTAGAACCTGCCCTGCACTTATTACCGACCCTCTCTGGTGGCTGTAGTAAATGCCACAAACAACCCGTCCTACTAACTCCTCTTCAGCTAGACCTGCCCTGCCGTACCATACCTGCATGACTGATCCTGCCAGTTGAAGAAGGAGGTGAAAATTATTGTGCCCACAGACAAGCAAACAACAAAGAACACACAGTCTGCCTGCTCAGACATAGTCAATTTTTTTTAAAAACAGGGATGAAACGAACAAATTTACAATCAATAAACAAGAAAAATAACTACTGAATGCCCCAAAGACAGCAGACAATAACAAAACATTGACAAAAACAGGACAGGATGGTTCCAGTAGGAGTCCAAAACAAAAAACCAGATGACTCTCCTCTGGAAGAAAATGCACTAGAACTACCTGATAGGGAATTCAAATCTCTAATACTCAGAATTGTCCAAGAACTGAGGCAAAAAGCTGACAAACATGAGGAAAAAATAGACAAATTCATGGAAAATATGGACAAAAATTAGAAGAATTTAGGAAAATAATGCAGGAACAAAATGCCAAAATAAATTCACAACTAGAAATTATACAAAGACAACAATTAGAAATCCAAAAGATAAACAACAAGATTTCAGAAATGGACGATGTCATAGAAGGGCTGAGATGCAGATTTAAAACGGTGGAAGACAGGATTTGTGGAATTGAAGACAAACACTTGAATACAACACTGTTTGAGGATAACTCAGAAAAAAGAACAAAGGAAAATGAAGACACCCTGAGAGTTATGTGGGACACAATGGAAAGCAAAAATTTTCGAGTGATTGGAATTCCAGAACAGGGGGAGAAAACGGAAAACACAGACAGGATCATTGAAAAACTGCTGACAGAAAACTTCCCCAATATCATAAAAGATGAAAAGTTGGCCATCCAAGAAGCTCAACGAACCTCATATAGAAGAGACCCAGAAAGAAAATCACCAAGGCATATCATATTCACACTCACCAAAACCAAAGACAAGAAAGAATCCTGAGAGCAGCTCGTGAAAAACAAGAAGTGACATACAGAGGAGAAACAATAAGACTAAGCTCAGATTATTAGGCAGAAACCATGCAGGCAAGAAGGAAATGCGATGACATATATAAAATCTTGAATGAAGAAATTGCCAGCCAAGAATAATACCTCCTGCAAAACTCTCGTTCAAATTTGATGGTGAAATTAGGTCATTTCCAGATAGACAGAAATTAAGGGAATATGTAAAACTCAAACCAAACTTACAAGAATTATTAAAGCGAGTTCTTTGATCTGAGGACAAACAGCTTCAGCTCACAGGCAGAACCTAGGATGCAGGATTGCACCAGCCAGATACCAATCAAGGAAAAGAACTCTCGAGGACTATCCAAAACCAAAAGAAATACAACAGAGAATCAGAGCAGATAATCAGTAAATGACAACAACATCAAAACAATTAAAGAGGGAATAAATGGCATAGGTATAGAACCTTCTAATGGAGAGGAAGGCAAAGCGATACCAAGTAATGGTAGACTGCTTCAAACTTAGAAAGATAAGGGTAAAATTTATGGTAACCACAAAGAGAGTTAACAAACATACTCATTAAAAAAAGAAGAAAAACATAAAGTCTCAGCAAAAACAAAACCTACAAAAACAAAAGAAATGAAAAAAAATCCACAAACAAAAGTAACTCAGCACAAGAGAGTAAGAAGAACAAAGAAAACATCAGCACCACAAAGAAAAAAGCACTACAGAAAGACAGCAACAAATCCACATCTATCAATAATTACACTGAATGTAAATGGACTCAATGCACCCATAAAGAGACGGAGAGTGACAGAATGGATAAGAAAACAGGATCCATCAATACACTGTCTACAGGAGACACACCTTAGAAACAAAGATGTGAATTTATTGAAAGTCAAAGGTTGGAAAAAAATATATCAAGCTAACAACTACCAAAAAAGAGCAGGAGTGGCAATTCTAATCTCAGATAAAATAGACTTTAAAACAAAATTTACCATAAAAGACAAAGAAGGACACTATATAATGATTAAGGGGACAATCCATCATGAAGACATAACCATAATAAACATCTACGCCCCCAAACAGGGCTCCAAAATACATAAAACACACTCTAACAACACTGAAAAGAGAAATTGACAGTTCCACAATAATAGTAGGGGACTCTGTAAAGGACAGAACAACTAACAGGAAACTCAGCAAATATACAGAAGACCCAAAGGTCACAATCAGCCAACTTGACATCATAGACATATATAGAACACTTCATCCAACTGCCGTAAAGTACACATTCTTTTCCAATGCACATGGAACATTCTCCAGAATAGACCACATGTTAGGCCACAGAGCAATCCTAAAAAAGATCCATAACATTGAGATAATTCAAAGTATCTTCTCTGACCACAATGCCATCAAGGTAGAAGTTAACAATAGAAAGAGCAAGGAAAAAAAATCAACTACATGGAAACTGAATAATACCCTGCTTACCCATTAGTGGGTACTAGAAGAAATCAGAGACGGAATCAAAAAATTCCTAGAATCAAATGAGAATGAAAACACATCCTACCAAAACCTTTGGGACACAGCAAAGGCAGTCCTTAGAGGACAATTTATAGCAATACATGCACATATCAAAAAGAAGAAAGGGACAAAGCCAAAACATTAACTACAGAACTCAAACAAATGGAAAGAGAACAGCAAAAAAAAGCCCACAGCCACAGGAAGAAAGGAAATAGTAAAGATCAGAGCAGAAATAAATGAAATAGAGAACAGACAAACAATAGAAAGAATCGACAAACAATAGAAAGAATCGACAAACCACTGGCCAGACTGACAAAAGAAAAACAGCAGAGGGCACAAATAACCCAAATAAGAAATGAAATGGGGGACATTACAACAGACCCAACTGAAATAAAAAGGATTACAACAGAATATTATGAAAAACTATACTCCAACAAATTTGAAAACTTAGATGAGATAGATAAATTTCTAGAAACACACAGCCTACCCAAACTACAACAAAGTGATGCTGAAAATCTGAACAGACCCATAACCAGAGAAGAGATTGAAAAGGTAATAAAAAAAAACTCCCAACCAAAAAAAGCCCTGGCCCAGATGGCTTCACTGGAGAATTCTACAAAACATTTACAGAAGAGCTTGTACCAGTACTACTCAAGCTATTTCAGAGCATAGAAGAGGAAGCAACACTTCCAAATTCATTCTATGAAGCCAGCATAATGCTGATACCAAAACCAAGCAAAGATGTCACAAAAAAAGAAAATTACAGACCAATATCTCTAATGAATAGAGATGCAAAAAATTTCAAAAAAATTTTAGCCAATAGAATTCAGCATCATATCAAAAAAATAATACACTACGACCAAGTAGGATTCATACCAGGTATGCAAGGATGGTTAAACATTAGAAAATCAATCAATGTAATCCACCACTTAAATAAAAGGAAAGGAAAGAATCACATGATCATCTCAATTGACACAGAAAAGGCATTGGACAAAGTCTAACACCCATTCCTGGTAAAAACTCTCAACCAAATAGGTATAGAAGGGAAATTTCTCAACATAATAAAGGGCATCTATGCAACACCAATGGCCAACATCATTCTTAATGGAGAGAGGCTGAAAACATTCCCCTTGACAACAGAAACAAGACAAGGATGCCCTTTATCACCACTCCTGTTTAACATTGTGCTGGAAGTTCTAGCTAGAGCAATAAGGCAAGACAAAGAAATAAAGGGCATCCAAATTGGTAATGAAGAAGTTAAACTCTCCCTGTTTGCAGATGATATGATACTATACACAGAAAACCCTAAAGACTCCATGAGAAAACTACTGGAACTACTAGAAAGATTCAGCAGAGTAGCAGGATACAAGATAACATTCAAAAATCAGTTGGATTCCTACACACCAATAAGGAGAACAATGAAAAGTAAATCAGGAAAACTATACCATTTTCAATAGCCCCTAAAAAGATAAAATACTTAGGAATAAATCTGACCAGGGATGTAAAAGACCTATACAAAGAAAACTACAAAACACTACTGCAAGAAACCCAAAGGGATCTACATAAATGGAAAAACATACCAAGCTCTTGGACAGGCAGACTCAACATTGTGAAAATGATAATTGTACCCAAAGCAATTTACAAATACAACGCAATCCCAATGCAAACACCAACAACATTCTTCAAACAGATGGAAAAACTAATCTTTAACTTTGTATGGAAAGGGAAGAAGCCCCGAATAAGTAAAGCACTACTGAAGAAGAAGAATAAAGTTGGAGGACTCACACTACCTGACTTCAGAACCTACTATACAGCTACAGTAGTGAAAACAGCCTGGTACTGGTACAATGACAGATACATTGACCAATGGAACACAATTAAGAACCCAGATGTAAATCCATCCACCTACGGTGACCTGATCTTCGACAAGGGCCCAAAGTCCATCAAATGGGGAAAAGACAGTCTTTTTAACAAATGGTGCTGGCAAAACTGGATATCCATCTGCAAAAAAATGAAACAGTACCCATACCTCACACAGTATACAAAAACTACTTCAAAATGGATCAAAGACCTGAATATAAAGCCTAGAACCATAAAGTTCATAGAAGAAAAAATAGGACCAACACTTCAGGCCTTAATACATGGCATTAACAGGATACAAACCATAAGCATCAACACACAAACCCCAAAAGATAAGCTAGATAACTCGGATCTTCTAAAAATCAAACACCTATGCTCTTCAAAAGACTTCACCAAAAGAGTCAAAAGAGTACCTACAGACTAGGAAAAAATTTTTGGACAGTACAAGTCAAAGTTCTAATCTCCATAATCTACAAGAAAATCCAACCCCTCTACAACAAAAAGACGAATAATCCTATTAAAAAATGGGCAAAGGAAATGAACAGACACTTCACCAAAGAAGACATTCAAATGGCCAGCAGACACATGAGGAAATGCTCGTGATCACTAGCCATTAGAGAAATGCAAATTAAGACCACAATGAGCTACCATGTCACCCCGGCATTACTGGCACAAATCAAAAACACTGGAAATAACAAATGTTGGAGGGGCTGCGGGAAGATCGGGACACTTATGCACTTGCTGGTGGGAATGCAAAATGATACAACCATTTTGAAAATGATATGGCACTTCCTCAGAAAGCTAGAAATAGACATACCATTCGATCCAGCAATCCCACTCCTAGGAATATATCCTAGAGAAATAAGAGTTGTCACTTGAATAGACATATGCACACCTATGTTCATGGCAGCATTGTTCACAATAGCAAAATGATGGAAACAACCTAGATGCCCATCAACAGATGAATGGATAAACAAACTATGGTACATACACACAATGAAGTACTACACAACGAGAAAGAACAATGATGAATCTGTGAAGTATCTCATAACATGGATGAAACTGGAGGACATTATGCTGAGTGAAATAAGTCAATCACAAAAGGACAAATATTGTATGAGACCTCTATTGTAAAAACCCATGAAAAAGTTCACAGACAAAATGTAATAATCTTTGTTGGTTACTAGGGATGGGGCGGGGGGGGCAGTAAAACTACATAGGCAATAGATAAGTGGTATCTTGGGTGAAGGGTGAGACAGTACACACTACAGGGGAAACTAGCACAACTTGTACAAGGAAAGGTCATGCAAGCCCCATAGACACATCCAAACTCTCTGAGGGACTGAATTGCTTTGTGGAGGGCTGTGGGGACCATGGTCTCGGGAACATCTAACTCAATTGGCATGACACAGCTTATAAAAACAATGCTCTACATTCTACCTTGGTGAGTAGTGTCTGGGGTCCTAAAAGCCTGTGAGCGGCCATCTAAGATTCTCCACTGGTCGTAGTCCTTCGGGAGCAAGGGAGAATGAAGAGAGCAGGTTACAAGGAAAAGATTAGTCCAAAGGACTAATTGTCCACATCTACCAAGGCCTCCACTGGACTGAGTCCAATACAGCTAGACGGTGCCCGGCTACCACCACTGACTGCTCTGACCAGGATCACAACAGAAGGGTCTGGATAGAGCTGGAGAAGGATTTAGAGCATAATTCTAATCCACAAAAAAAAATACCAGATTTACGGGCCTAAAGGAGACTGGAGAAACCTCGAGACTATGGCCCCCAGACACCCTTTTAGCTCACTGGTGAAGTTATCTCCAAGGTTCACCATTCAGCCTGGGAGTGGACAGCCCCGTAAAACCAAAGCAGACTAACGAGGTACAGTAGTCCAGTGACAAGGGCCAGAAGGCAGAAGATGACAAGGAAGCTGGTGATAGGGAACCCAAGGTTGAGTAAGGACATTGTTGATGTGTTGTGAGATTGTTAACCATTGTCATAGGGCAACGTTTGTAGTAACTGTTAAATGAGAAACTATTTTGTCCTGTAAGCCTTCATCTTAAGCGAGAATAACAGCACAATTGGAAGAGCGTAGTCAATGTCACTGAACTGTGCATGTAGAAATTTTTGAAATGGTGTATCTTTGGCTATGTGTATTTTCACCAAAAAAAAAAGAGGTTGAGAAGTTAGAGGGTTGATACGTTGTGGGGTTGTTAACCAGTGTCATAAAACAACATGTGTACTTCTGTTTCATGAGAAAGTATTTGTTCTGTAAGCCTTCACCTGAAGTACAATTAAAAAAAAAAAATTAGACAGTGGGGAAAAAAAATGCAATTCACTGGTAAATATCTTGGTTAACAATTAGCTCAAGCACCCCTCTTCTCCCACCCTTCTGTCAAGCCATGGATGAATATTCATATCAGGTCATTTTAATCATTAAAATAATGATTCTTTTCTTGATGTGATAAAATTCTACATAATTTATTTCTCCTTTTGGGGATAAAAATTGTCTTTATTTTGTTTTTCCACTCTCAAGTCCAAAGCTTTTTCTTTTTCTTTTCTGGCACTGAGACAAAACAGGACACAGGACAAGTCAGAGAGGTGACTGTACTGGCATGCTACCACTGAAAATCAATGCTCGTGCGTCCTTGGCCTGTTATATGGAATGTAATGGTCTGGAACACTAAGATCTGCACGGAGGCACAAGGTACCTGAGGGAATGTATGGAATCAGAATGTCAGGTTACAGCAAGTCTGTGTGCAGTAGAACACAGCGAGTGTGAGGGAGACATCCAGAGCAGAAAGTCTCTGAGCTGGGCTCAAGGCAATGTTTCCAGGGGGACTCTTGAATCCAGTGTAAAGCCCCCCTTCCACCTTCATTATGGGGGAGACAGTGGTAGGAGAGGGGGGCTGCAGAGGAAGAAGCCAAAAAGACAGAGGAACAGACACCAAGGGACAAAGACAGATGCATACATGCACACACACTCAAAAACGCCACGGCAGACAGAAAACACGCTTACAAGCTGATAGACACAGAGAGAAAACAAAACAAATCCTGATGTGTTCCTTGTTTATATTTTTTTCTGATTCTTCACTAAATCCCTATTCAAAGGGGACTTTCAGTTTGTTCAACTTTATTGTTTACTCAAGTAAGAACTAAGAAATTCCGAATAATGGACAAAATTTCAAAACCCAAAAAAAAAACCAGGATTCTAATTTCTAAAGAAAAAATGTGTTTATTTAGCTTTAATTAAGAACTGATACCATTTAAAAGATAGTCATAAACCAGCATAGAAATCACTGCCCCGTTCTCAGAGTTTTGCTTCTCTTCCATTCTGGAAACACAAGCACTCTGCTTTAGTTGTGCTCTGACAAGCTGTGTGCAAAAACAAAATGTTCCCCAGAACCTAGACCAGAGAAATTTCAGGATCTGGCAATTCCTTTGCTTAACTGTCATTATGAAATGAATTAAAATGAAATGAAGCAAAGTAACATTTACTGGTCTTTTCTAATCATGGATTAATTATTCCCAAATGAAAGTTCTTGCTTCACCTTTTTTCAGATGTGTCCACATTTCCTGTTTCTTTCTGAGACTGCGTGTAAAGAATTCTGGAGCATTATGGCAGAAGTTGGTTTTAGTTGAGTTTTACTGTCTCCTGTTTGCCTGGGGGCATTCTAATGTCTAGATAGACTAAGGCATTAAAGAAAATAAAGATCTAGGGTGGAGCTTCAGAGATGTTCCAGTTTGGACCAAATAACTTGTTCAAGTCACATCAGTATCTACTGCATACCTTTAGGTGCCAGAGACTGTTAGACAGAAATTCTAGGGTATCTGGAAGTGGCTTTCAGGGCTCAATCCCTTTCAAATTTAAAAATCTATTGCCTTCCATAGTTATCTAAAGTTTTTTATATGCCCATTATAAACTGGACATTAGACCCATTGGAATCCACTGGGAATAACACACAGCACTTGCATAAGAACAAAGAACCAAATAAAACCTATCTAAAATGTCCAACTTCACACTGCTGCAATATTTGCATTTTATAGAAAACATTCTCAAATCATTTTAGTAAGTGGAATGCATTTTTCTCCATGAACTGTTAATACTGAATGCTTAATAGCTTCCCCGGGGTTTTGTGTCTTGCTATGAAGCCTTCAGTGATTTCATCCTTGTTAAAGTACAGTAAACAATCACAGTTTATTCTCATAAGCATAAAAATTTCGATCTATTACTCATCCTAGTTTTTATATTCTTAAGGATAGAAAACTTAACTTTTCAGGCAATCTGAGTATCAGACAATGCTAAATCAGTTTGAAAGCTTGGCGAATATTGGGATAAACATTCCTAAAATGCTCTAAAGTGTAATATCAGCATCTTAACTCTGATAGAGACAATTATGCTTTCCAATTTTTCAGGTTTTTGAGTAAGACACTAACTACCCTTTTCCATTGTTTGAGCTTGGTTTTCATTTTTGTTTCTGGTGACAATTCTTTGTTGATAAAAAGACCATGTCGATTTGTCCTTCTCAAGATGAATACCTCTGAACTCATCTTCAATAACTTGAATTTCCAGTTTGGTTCCAAAAATATTTTTTAAAAGTATTATAGCTCTGTATTTAAGCCTGGTACATGCAAAAAAGAGCTCATATGACAAAGATCACAAATAAATTATAACCACAGTATAGAATGCATTGTTCTTGTTATTTTCCCAATTGTGAAAAAAATGAAAATATGAATATATACATCATGTAAAATTAATATATTATTATACCTCTTAGACATCTCTAATATTTTGCTGAATCTCTGTGGTTGTTTTTCCTATCCAATTATGTAAATGCTTAAAGAATCTTTAAAAAATTATAGTATAAACTGTATATAAAGTTTGATAAGCTGCTTCTTATTTTAAATTGCTATTATTTCCTGTTCTTCATAAACATGATTCTACATATGATTATGGCACAATTTATCTAACTATATTGCTATTATGGAGAATGGTTGTTTATAACCCTTTAAAAATGCATAAAATATAAACTTTTTCCAAAATGTTCTACTATAATTTTGCTTATTTTATTAGAAAACATTTATCAAAGCAGAATTAAGAATTTAAAATGTAACACTTTCAAATGTAATTGCTTGCATACTTGAAATTATATTAAGCCTACAAATAATTGGAAGAAAATTTTCATTCTGAAATTCTATTCATTTTCCTTTTAGGCAAGTCTCTGAGATTTTTAAATATAGTTCATATTTTTGTTTTTCTTAATTGGATCTTTTCCCCCCCACAATATTTAATAGGTTTATAGAAAATATATTAATTTTTATATAGTTATTTTGTATCTGGTAACTTGTTGTCTTCTCTTTGTGGGTTTTTTGTTATTTGGTGCATAAAGGCTCATTGTTATATCTTTATTGCAGAACTGTTCTATAAAACTAAATTTTTATTTTTCCGTGATCTAATTTTCCTTTTTAAAAAAATTATTTGATTTCTAATTGTATTTTTATTGGTCATTTTTGTTTGATTCTTTTTTTATTTTCCAGAAGGATATACATGTAAACAGCAAATATATCCTACTTTTATAGATGCGAATAATAGAGTTCTTGCCTTAATCTTGATTTTGATGATTGTACCTCTAATGTTACTCTGTCAAGTTAAAAAAAAGCCTAAATAGGTGATGGTTTCCGATGCTTATTTCTTATCAGATAAAAAGAACATCTTTATTTTACTACTATACTAAAATATTTTATCATTAATGTATGTAAAATTTTAATTGAATTACTCTTTGGCATCTAACAAGATCATACACATTTGTTGCTCCTCCATTAACATAAATTCACTGCCCTCTAAGCTTCCTATCTAACCTTTTGAGCAGCTATTGTTAATTTGATCTCATACAGATAGTTCTTTAAAAGAGCACAATGCTCAAGGTAGACATTCTTTATTAATTAAGTTAAACTACTGTTTGGTTTAAAGAAGAATTTAGGGGATATTTTTAGTTTAAGGTTTGAGGTGTAAAGATTATCTCAGGGTAATAGTTTTGGGGATTTAGCTAGCCTCAATGGCTCCATAAAGTCTGGATTTCATGAGAAAAGGAGGGTGAAAATGTTTGCACATCATGAAGGATGTAGTTAATGTCACTGAATTATATATGTAGAAATTGTTGAATTAGTGCATGTTTTGCTGTGTACATTTTCAATAACCACAAAAATAAAGTAAAAAATAAATTATTTAAAAACATCATAACACATTTGCTATACTTAGATTTTCCATTATCTGAGTAGATTCTTTCATTTTAAGGCACATTTATATTCCTGAATTAAATCTTGTTTGTTATATTGTTATACTATATTTTCCATACATTGTTGAATCTATTTGATAACATCTTGTTTATATCTATTATATATGTATGTGTGTGCATGTGTATGTATGCACATTTGCAGTTGTCAGGTGCCAATGAGTAGGATCTGAGTTATCACAACTATCATGGATTGAACTGTGTTCCCCAAAAATATATGTCAACTTAGCTAGGCCTTGATTACCAGTATTGTGTGATTGTCCACCATTTTGTTATCCGATGTGATTATCCTGTGTGTTGTAAATCTTACCTCTGTGATGTTAATGAGGCAAGATTAAAGGCAGTTATGTAATGAAGCAGGACTCAGTCTGCAATCTTGGGTTGTGTCTTGAGCCAATCTCCTTTGAGATGTAAAAGAGAGAAGCCAGCAGAAGGACATGAGGACCTTATACCACCAAGAAATAAGAGCCAGGAGATTAGCATGTCCTTTGGACCTGGGGTCCCTGCTCTGAGAAAGTCCTTGACCAGAGAAGATTGATGACAAGGACATTTCCCCAGAGCTGACAGAGAGAGAAAGCCTTCCCCTGGAGCTGGTGCCCTGAATTTGGATTTCTAGCCTCCTAAACTGTGAGAGAATAAACTCCTATTTGTTAAAGCTATCTACTTGTGGTATTTCTGTTACAGCAGCACTAGATAACTAAGACAGTCACCTTGTGTATAACAAAATGAGATGTTCCCGCACCATCCTCATCATCCTTGGTATGTTTGAGTCCACTGTAGTGACTGTTATGTCAGTCCATCTGATTAAAGGTTTCCCTCGTGTTTGCTGCCCCTCTACTTTACCAACCACAGTGTCCTTTTCTCGTGATTGATCTTTCCTGATGACATAACCAAAGTAAGTGAGCCAAAGTCTTGTTGTCCTTGCTTCTAAGGAGTATTCTGGTCGTATTTCTTCCAAGACTGATTTTTTCGTTCTTCTGGTAGTCCATGGTGTATTCAATATTCTTCACCAACACCATATTTCTAATGCATTAAATCTTCTTCATATGTTGTTAGTTGTTAGGTGCCATCAAGTCGGTTCTGACTTATAGTAACCCTATGTACAACAGAAGGAAACACTACTTGGTTCTGTACAATCCTCATAATCATTATTATGCTTGAGCCCATTGTTGCAGCCACTGTGTCAATCCATCTCATTGACGGTCTTCCTCTTTTTTGCTGACCTTCTACTTTACCATGTATATCTATATGTGTGTGCGTGCGTGTGTGTGTGTGTGTGTATACCCACACATACATACATACATATATATATGATTTTAGTATATGGGATTATATATATAAATAGTTATATATGTGTACATACACATATATATAGGTATAGATATTTTGTTCAGGTTTTAATTTCTGGGTTTAATACCTTTGAAGCTGAGGAATTTAAGCTGTTTGTTTATTTTCCATACTATGGAAAAGTTTTAAATTTTGTAAGTATCTGATCTTTGTAGTTTTTTCATACTTCACCTCTAAAATTTTCTGGACCTAGAGTTATTTAGGAAGCTAATTCTTTGACAAAATATCGGCTTCTTCCAAGTGTGCTTATTGATTAATTTATTCAACTGATATGTACTGACCTAATCTATATGCTACGTATTGTGCTCAGTGAGATGTCATAAAATAAGACACTTACATTCCCTATTATCATAGAATATGCAACCTAGTAATGGGGACAAACATCAGGTAAGCAATCTCAAGAATAACTCAAGGTATTTTCCACTTTCTTGGGGCTTTCACATGATTATTTTTTGGTAAATATTCTTTTTTTTTTTTTTAAAGGATTCCCTTTCTTATTGTAGGGTTCTTCTTTCAGGAATATGAAGGACATTAAGGACCATGTTTCTAGAAAAAGTTCTCAGTCATGCACACAAGAATTTACATAGATCTCAAGGACTTCTTAGAACTCAGGAAGTCCACCCATAAATTCTAGGGTAAGCAATATTTTTCTATGTCACTATTTTATTTTTACATCCTTGATTTAGAAATGTTTAAATACAGTTAACTTGCACACGCTATTTCCTGATTTCTAATAATTATGTTCAATTATATCAATGTTATAGTTTTCAGTATAAAAACACTCAAAACTGTTGAATATTCATATTGCATCTCTCTTTTATTATCTGTATAAAATCAATATTTATAAACTAATTTTTTGCTTTTAATTCTATTGTTCTAAAGTTAATCTTTATTATTTCTATATTCTTTGTATTCTTATTTGTCTAACAAAACTATGAACATCTTTAACTTTTCTTTTCTTTTTTGAAGATGCATTGCTTGGTTAAATTATTTTAAGAACTCGATCTATGAGACTTTGTGATAATAATAATACTTGATTCATAGGGTTCTCATAAGGGTTATGGGACATAAAAAATTTAAAATATGCAGCATATTATATAGCATAGTGTCAGGCACATATTAAGAAGTAACAAATATTCAATATTATTATCATTATCATGATTACTAGTTATTTAATAGGGGATTTGAAAGAATTTACATTGATTCTCATAATGGGTATCTGGTCTTCCTTTGTCTTGTTTTGAATATTTTCCTGATTCTTACTACATTTTCTGTGTTTTGCTATACAATACTTTTTTTGCATAGTACCTAGCTTGCTGTTCTCTTTTTCAGTGATCTACCAGTATGTATTATGTTTTCAATTCCACTTAGTGGTTATCTTTACAGCTTCCAAAACTAATCTTTTAAAGTGTAAAATATTACAAACGTATGGAAAACTACAGAAAGTAATTCAACTGACAACAGACACCAATGTAGCAGTCAGATTTGACAGATGTTAACATTTTGTTCTACTTGTTTCAGATCTTTCTCTCTTAAGGGAATAAACCACAAAGCTCCACACTCATTAGAGAGAACCACTGCCCTGAAGTTAGTGGGTATTCGTCTCATGTATGTTTTTATACTTTCTCTACATGAATCTATACATCTCTAACTATTAAAGTTAATAATTAGTGTTCTTGAGCCACTCAATTGTAAAATTTGGAATTTAGTATTTTTGCACTGCGCAACTCTGTTTCTTGTTCTTGTTATAACTCCAAGCTATATATAAATATATATATATATATATGTATGTATACAGAAGAAATTGCTATGTTCCAGAAGAACCTGAAGACGAGGATTTGGTGCATCCCAATTATGAAAAAAACCTACAAAAAGGGGTGAGTGTTGAATTAGTGTAGGGTGAAACAATAATGTTTTTGCAGCATTAGCCGATGCTTTGCCAAGGTAAAACTAGTGCAATTAGAAAAGATTATGATCCATGATGCAGATTTTTTTGTTTGTTTGTTTATGCTGTGGATACGTTATCTATTTACCTGATGTTTATTTCTGTCCAGTTTGTTAGATACTTCGAACAAAGAATAGTTCATCTCTTTCAGCCATACACAGATGAACTTTAAGTGAATGCTACCTTTGTCAAAGAGCCCTGGTGGTGCAACAGTTAAGTGCTCGACCACTAACTGAAAGGTTGGAGGATTGAATCCACCCAGTGTCTCTGCGGAAGAAAGACCTGGCTACCTACATCTGTAAAGATTACAGCCTAGAAAACCCTATGTGGCAGTTCCACTCTGTCAGATGGGGTCGCCATGAGTTGAAATTAACTCAACGACACCTAACAATGACAACATGTTTTATAAAATTGTGTTTTTATATCATATATATTTTCATTCAATAATTATTTTTTGGTATTTGACCTCAGTTTTGTAAGTAAATTTGCTATAATCATTTAGACTTAGCTGTGTTTTTAAGTGGTTTTAATGTTTCCTACCAATCTATTTTACCTGTGATTTCCTATGATCTACTTCATAATGTGGATTTATTTCTGATCAATTGGTGTACATTTAAAGTAACTTTAGAATAATAGATATATTTTCTAGGCCATTGAATATCTGAGAATAACTTTAAAAACACACTTCTTCATGGGGAAAAAAAAAAGAAAAGCAAACAAGTTAACACATTGGGATAAAAATACCCTAACAGGCTATTTTCAACTAAACATATTGTGGACACTGTTCTGTTATCTGTTGGTATCTGGTATTGCAAAAACAGCAAACAGCCATCAGCATCCTGCTCTCTGGCCAATTCACAGAATTTATTTATTTATTTTAGTTTTGTTATTCACAAATCTTTCCTCTATGTTTCTAGACAAGAATATTTTTTCATTGATTTTACTACATTATGGTTATCTTTAATCTGTTTTCTCAGGTCACTTTTAACCTTTACAAAGTTTATTTTGATTATCTCTTTAATCATTGCTTCTGTTAAAATTGTTCAGCTCTCTTCCTAATAATACTTAGTTATTCGTTAATTATTTAGTTATTAGTTATTAGTCTAGATCTGAGAGCATACTCTGCTTTCTTTATCTATTGTGTTCTTTCACATTTTCTTTCTTTTTTTTATTTCTGGTGCTTTTTTTTTTAAGTACATTGTGCGTTTCTTATTTGTATGGAATATCATTAGCTTGTCTTTCTATACTATCATTGCAAGCTATCCAGCTTAGACTGTAATTCTGACTTTTATAAGTTTCACTGCAATCATTCCCCATGCCCCTCATCAACTTTTGTAAAGTTTTCTGCTGTCTTTTCATCTCAACCTATTTTTTTTCTTATTCCTTCTCCTTTTCCATAAAGAAAATGTGACCTGGTCTACTACTGAGAACAACAAATAATTTTCTAAAGGTTACTCATTACTTAAGTAATGGTTAGTAGAAGTAATAAGTATGCTCTCCGAAGTATCAGACTAACGTTCTCTTTCCCAAGTGCTGAATCATTTCCTAACTCTGTTTTATTTTCTATAATCTTTGTATTTCTATTGAGTCAACCTTGGATAGAGGGCAAATTGAAGCAGTTTTAGTGCTTATTAATAGATAGTGTGTCAATTGCCTCTGTTTTTACCTCTGTTCACTTGGGTGCTGGTCAAATATTTTGAGATTCACAGATGGATAATAAATTTATATGCTCAGCTCTTAGCCTAATGCCAGAAGCCTTTTAATCTGTTGTCCTGTGTGTACTACTGAATTGAAACAGGATAGTATCTTATCTTAAGTTCCTGATGGTCTGACATAATGAACAGATGAAATCCATGGAAAAATAGAGTCCCCAATATCTGCTTAAATGTTTTTTGTGTGTTGCCTGTGCACTACCTCACAACCCCACCTAGCTCTTTTCTTGTAGTAATTGCATATCCCAGAGCACAATGCATCACAGCTTGTCTTTTAGTACATCTCATCAATTTGTTTTCTGGAAGATAGAGTCTCAAACTAGACATAGAAAGAGAGGCAAATAGAAAATGGTAGGAGAAAAGGAAGACTGGCTGCCCTAATTTGCACCAGTTTAGTTACAGGAACCATTTAGTTGTCTGATAGATACAAACTGCTTTGTTTCTGATCTATAACACAAACAGCAAGAATGGGAAGATTGTTTTTATGTCTAGATTCAGATAGGCAGTTGTGTTCTGTTTCTGGCTCATCACTTTCAATACAGCTATATCAGTCTTATAGTTTGCAGAAGATGTAGAGAAGGCTGATAGATAGCTTAGCTTTGTGAAGGCAACATGGTGTTTCAGTTAGCATTAGTCTGAACTTTGAGTAACAGAGATATAACAAGATAGAAGTTTATTTCCCTATTATGTAAAAGTCTAGAGGTATGGTAGACTAGTTAGCAGGTTTGATCCACAAGGCCCTCAGAGTTCAGCCTCCTTCTGTCTCGTTGCTCTGTTGTGTGTAGCCTCCATTCTCAAGGTCCCTTCATAATCCAATATGGCCATTGTGAGTCAATGCACTCATATTCTAGTCAACAGAAAGGAGGAAGGGACTAAGGAGAAAGGGCAAAGGACATGAACAAACTGACTTTTAAGGAAGGTTCTCAGAAACTTCCATAATCTTCCTGCTTACATTTTACTGACCAGAAATTAGTTACAGGGCCATAACAATCTTGAGAATAAACAGGACCTAGGAAATAGAGTCTTGCTGTGAACAACCATGCACCCACTCAAAAAGGAAAGGTTATAATACAAAAAAAAAAAAAGAAGGAGAACATCAGCAATGTGCAAGAGAAAAGGAAATTAGGGAAACATTACTTTTTACAGTAGCATTTAAAATAATAAAATACTTAGAAATTAATTTAACCCGGAAGGTAAAAGACATGTATATAGAAAATTATAAAACATTGCTAAAAGAAATCAGAGAGGATGGAAATAAATGGAAGAATATTCTGTGATTGTGGATTAGAAGGCTTAATATAGTTGAGATATCAATACTACACAAAACAATCTATAAATTCAATGCAATCCCCATTAAAATTTCAACAGCCTTCTTAAGAAAAATAGAAAAGCCAATCCTCAAATTTATATAGAAGGGCAAGAGACCCTAAGTAACGAAAACAATTCTAAAGGAGAAGAAAAAAGCAGGAGGACTCACACTTTCTGACTTTAAAACACACTATGAAACTACTGTAATTAAAATAACCTGGTACTAGTATAACAACATACACATAGACTAATGGAATATACTTGAAAGCCAAGAAATAAAGCCATATATCTATGGTCAACTGATTTTAGAAAAGGGTACTAAATCCATCTGATGGGGAAGGAAAACTCTTTTCAATAAATGGTGCTGGGTAAACTGGATATCCACATGCAAAAGAATGAACTAGGATACAACTCATATCTTGCACAAGGAACAGTCCATAATGGATCAATGGTTTTAATCTGAAAACTAAAATCATAAACTTCATAGAAGAAAATGTAGCAATGAAGCTATGGGACTTCAGTTTTTGTGATGGACTAACAGATATGACAACAAAAGCACAAGAAGTAAAAAACAAAATAAATAAATGGGACCTCATAAAAAATAAATAATTCTGTTCATCAAATAACTCTGTTATATCAAAAAAGCAAAAAGACAGCCTAAAGAGTGGGAGAAAATTTTTGGTAACCATACACGGGTAGTCTTCAACTTATGACAGGGTTCTGTTCCAATGACTCTGTCAAAAGTCATTCTGATGAAGTCGAATACCTCTTTTTTTTTTTTTTTTCATTATTATTGCCTTTTGTTGTCTGTATCTTTAAAAATCATAACATTGAATATCTGCAAGTGAAAATTTAAGAATCATAATATCAGTAAGTTACACACTGCAACACTGTATGCAGTACATATTACTAAAGATGCATAAAAATAAATAAATAAAAGAAGGTCATAAGTGTGGTTCGTTGTAACTTAAACTTGTCTTAAGTCAGGGACTACCTGTATCCAGTAAGAGTCTAATATCCAAAACCTACAAAATATTTCTACAACTGAATAACAAAAAGACAAGCAACCCAATCAAAAAATGATCTAAGGGAGACGGGGCCAAGATGGAATAGTAGTCAGACACTTCCTGTAGTCTCTCTTATAATAAAGACCTGAAAAAAAAAAAAAAAAACAAGTGAATCAATTATATATGACAATCTAGAGCCCTGAACATCAAAGGCAAAATTGAGGAATTGGACTGAGCCTCAGGGGGAGGGAGATGGTTCAGAAGCAGCAAGGAGTTGCCAGACCTGACCTAGCGGGAACCAGCACCCTGCATCCAGCACATGTAGTGTGGCAAGCAGTGGTGCTCGGGACATGTTTTTCACATCGGGAGAGACCAAGAGGCAGAGAGTCTACTCAAGACTCCAGAACCAGTGAAAAGCAGTGCTCAACCAGTGAAAGATAAGCACATTCATCTAACCTGCCATGTGGATCAAAAAACACCCCCTTTGGGAAAAACCTCTTTCCAATTTACCTGCCCTCTCCCCCCTCCCCCCTCTGCACTGGATCCTAGCCAACTTCAGCCATTGCCATGTCCCCTGGGCCGAAAGTAGGACCCATCACGTGCTCTGAGCCATTTTCCTTGCCTTGGAGAGGGAACAAATTAACAAACAGGAATAAATAATCTGCCAGCTCCCCTAAGCCGGGAACTTAGGGTAGATGCAGCCCTTTTGCATAGGCATAGGCATAAGGGGTTCATGAACTTTGAATGCCTTTCACCTCTACATAGTCCTGTGTGGGCCCATTTCAACAGCGTAGGCCCTCATTAGCATACTACAACAGGGTATATACCTGAAGCCGAACTTCAACTGTATCAGCTATAAGATAAAGTGGCAGGTTAGAGACATTTGACACCACTCTGCCCATTGAGTGGGGTCCTCACCTACCCATATCAGGGGCCTGAGGACTGGTGGTTCCACCCATGCCACCTAGCCAACTGCAACAGGGGTCTAAGAGTAAGTGGTGCCTACCAGTCTTTACAGCCAATAGCACTGGGTGCCCGTAGTCTGGCTGCAAAACTCACCCACCTATGCACTCTAGGGAACAGGGACACGCTTTCCTCCCAGACACTCAGGGGCAGGATTCATACACCAGCCTTGCTCAGCATGGGATGACCTACTGCAGCCAGATGCCTGTGCCTACACCAATAACCCCTGTCCATCTAAGATTGTAGGTAAGAGCCTGCACCACACACTTGGTAACTGATGACCTGGACATCTGAGCTGAATCCATACAGGAAAAGTAAACAGACTCCTGGACTCATATCTTGTAACAGAGCTAACCACCTGGTGACAGGACATTAGAGCTTCAAAGGTGCCAATAATCAAATTAGCTCACATGAGCATCCTATTTGGACATAACAAAACAAAACAAAAGAAAACAAGAAGCTAGGGCACAGTAAGCAAACATAAAATAAATATAATAACTTATTGATGGCTTAGAGACAACAGTCTAATTCAAATCACATAAAGAGGCAGACCATGATGGCTTCAGCAAGATCTCAAAACAAGGAATCAAGAAATTTTCCAGAGGAAGAGAACTTCTTGTAATTACTGGAGGTACAATGCAAAAGATTAATATATAGAACTCTTCAAGAGATCAGGAAGGAGATCTGGAAAACACAGAACGAGCCAAGGAACACACAGACAAAGCAACAGAGGAACATAAGAAGATTAAAGAAGAGCACAATGAGAAATTTAACAGGCTGCAAGAATCTATAGAGAGACAGCAAACAGAAATCCAAAAGGTTAACAATAAAATTTCAGATTTAGACAATTCAATAGAAAGTCATAGCAGCAGAATTCAGGCAATGGAAGTCAGAATTTGTGAGATTGAAGATAAAGCACTTGACACCAACTTATTTGAGGAAAAATCAGATAAAAGAATTTAAAAAAATAAGAAATCCTAAGAATTATGTGGCCTATGAGTGATTGCAGTACCAGAATACAGGAGGATAACAGAAAATATAGAGAGAATTGTTGAAGATTTGTTGGCAGAAAACCTCCCTGATATCAAGAAAGATGAGAAGATATCTATTCAAGATGCTCATCAAACCTCACACAAGATAGATCCCAAAAGAAAGTCACCAAGACATATTATAATCAAACTTGCCAAAAACAAAGATAAAGAGAGAATTTTAAGAGCAGCTGGACATAAATGAAAAGTCATCTACAGCAGACTGTCAATAAGACTAAGCTCAGATTACTCGACAGAAACCATGCAGGCAAGAAGGCAATGGGATGACATATATGAAGCCTTGAAGAAAAAAAAAAATTACCAGCCAAGAATTATCCATCCAGAAAAACTGTCTCTCAAATATGATGGCAAAATTAGGACATTTCCAGACAAACATAAATTTAGGGAATTTGCAAAAACCAAAACAAAATTACAAGAAATACTAAAGGGAGTTCTCCAGTTACAAAATCAATAACATCAGATAAAAACCCAAGACTAGAACACAGGACAGAGCAACCAGACAGCAACTTAGATAGGGAAGACACAAAAACAAATCAAAGCTACAACACTGAAAATAGGGAAAGAGAGATGTTGATATGTAAAAGATGACAACATTAAAACAAAAAAGAGGGACTGAAAAATGTAGTCATAGATCTTTCACGTGGTGAGGAAGACAAGGTGATATAAAGAAATAAAAGAGTAGATTAAACTTAGAAAAATAGGGATAAATAGGAAGGTAATCACAAAGGACACTAACAATCCCACACATCAAAACAGAAAAACAAGAAAAACATAAAGACTCAACAAATACAAAATCAACAACAATAAAAAAGATGAAAAGAAAATACATAAAGAAAAATGACTCAGCACAGAAAAGTAAGTGGAACAAAGAAACTGTCAACAACACACAAAAAAGACACCAAAATGACAACACTAAACTCATACCTATCAATAATTACACTGAATTGTAAATGGACTAAATGCACCAATAAAGAGACAGAGAGTGGCAGATTGGATTAAAAAAAACATGATCCATCTATATGCTGCCTACAAGAGACAGACCTTAGACTTAAAGACACAAACAAACTAAAACTCAAAGGATGGAAAAAAATATACCAAGCAAACAACACTCAAAAAAGAGCAGGAGTGGCAATATTAATCTCTGACAAAACAGACTTTAAAGCAAAATCTACCACAAAAGATAAGGAAGGACACTATATAACGACTAAAGGCTTATTACACCAGGAGGACATAACCATAATAAATATTTATGCACCCAATGATGACAAGGCTCCAAAATACAGAAAACAAACTCTAACAGCATTGAACAGAGAGATGGACAACTCCACAATAATAATAAGAGACTTCAATACACCACTTTCAGTGAAGGATAGAATATCAAGAAAGAAGCTCAATAAAGACATGGAGGATCTAAATGCCACAGTCAACCAACGTGATCTCATATACATATACAGAACACTCCACTGAACAGCAGCCAAGTATACTTTATTTTCCCATGCACATGGAACATTCTCCAGTATAGACCACATATTAGGACATAAAGTAAGCCTTAACAGAATCCAAAGCATAGAAATATTACAAAGCAAGTTTTCTGACCACAGAGCCATAAAACTAGAAATCAATAACAGAAAAGCAAGGAAAAAAAATCAAACACATCGAAACAGAACAATACCTTGCTCAAAAACTACTGGATTATAGAACAAATTGAGGATGGAATAAAGAAATATATAGAGTCAGATGAGAAGGAAAACACACCCTACCAGAACCTTGGGGACAAAGCAAAAGCACTACACAGAGGTCAATTTATTAATAAATGCATACATCCAAAAAGAAGAAAGGGACAAAATCAAAATATTAACCCTACAACTAAAACCAATAGAAAGAGAGCAGCAAAAGAAACCCTCAGGCACCAGAAGAAAGCAAATAATAAAAATTAGAGCAGAATTCAATGAAATAGAGAACAGAAAAACAATTGAAAGAGTTAACAAGACCAAAAGCTGGTTCTTTGAAAAGATGAACAGTATCGATTAACCATTGGACAAAGTGACAAAAGAAAAACAGGAGAGGAAGCAAATAACCAGAATAAGAAATGAGATGGGCAATATCACAACAGATCCAACTGAAATTAAAAGAATCATAAGAGAATAGTATGAAAAATTGTACTTTAATACATACGAAAACCTAGAGGAAATGGACAAATTTCTAGAAACACACTACCTACCTAAGCTAACAAAAACAGAGGTAGAACAACTAAATAAACCTATAACAAAAGAAAAGATTGAAAAAGTAATTTAAAAACTCCAACAAAAAACGCTCTGGCCCTTATGGTTTCACTGGAGAACTCTACAAAACTTTCAAGAAGAGTTAACACCACTACTACTAAAGGTATTTCAGAGTATATAAAAGGATGGAATACCCCCAAACAAATTCTATAAAGCCAGCATTACCATGATACAAAAACCAGGTAAAGACACCACGAGAAAAGAAAATTACACACCAATATCCCTCATGAATATAGACGCAAAAACCTTCAACAAAATTCTAGCCAATAGAATTCAACAACATAGCAAATAAATAACTAAAAAAAAAAAAAAAAAAAATTCACCACGACCAAATGGGATTCATACCAGGTATGCAGGGATAATTCAACATTAGAGGAACAATCAGTGTAATTCGTCACATAAATAAAACAAAAGACAAGAACCACATATTCTTATCAATTGATGCAGAAAAGGGATTGAGAAAGTCCAACACTGATTCATGATAAAAACTCTCAGAAAAACAGGAATAGAAGGGAAATTCCACAACATCATTAAGGGCATTTGTACAAAGCCAACAGCCAACATCATCCTAAATGGAGAGAGTCTGAAAGCATTCGCCTTGAGAACAGGAACCAGACAAGGATGTCCTTTATCACCACTCTTATTCAACATTGTGCTGGTGGTCCTGGCCAGAGGAATTAGGCTAGAAAAAAATAAAGGGCATCCAAATTGGTAGGAAAGAAGCAAAAGTATCTCCGTTTGCAGATGATATGATCTTATACACAGAAAACCCCAAAGAATCCACAAGAAAACTACTGTAACAAATAGAAGATTTCAGATAAGTATTGGGATACAAAATCAACATACAAAAATCAGTTGGATTCCTCTACACCAACAAAGAGAACTCCGAAGAGGAAATCACCAAATCAATAACATTTACAATAGCCCCCAAGAAGATAAAATACTTAGGAATAAATCTAACCAGAGATGTAAAAGGCCTATACAATGAAAACTACAAGTCTCTACTGCAAGAAACCAAAAGAGACATGCATAAGTGGGAAAACATACCTTGTTCATGGATAGGAAGACTCAACATTGTGAAAATGTCAATTCTACCTAAAGCGATCTACAGACACAACACAATCCAGATCCAAATTCCAAAGGCATTTTTTAATGAGACAGAGAAACAAATCACCCACTTCATACGGAAAGGGAAGAGGCCCAGGATAAGTAAAGCATTACTGAAGAAGAAGAACAAAGTGGGAGGCCTCACACTACCTGATTTTAGAACCTATTATACTGCCACGGTAGTCAAAACAGCCTGGTATTGACACAACAAACAGAGACATAGACCAATGGAACAGAATTGAGAATCCAGACATAAATTCATCCACCTATGAGCAACTGATATTTGACAAAGTTCCAAAGTCCATTAATTAGGGAAAAGATAGTTTCTTTAAGAAACAGTGTTGGCATAACTAGATATCCATCTGCAAAAAAACTGAAACAAGACCCATACCTCACACCATGCACAAAATGGATAAAAGACCTAAATATAAACTCTAAAATTATAAAGATCATGGAAGAAAAAATAGGGACAACGCTAGGAGCCTTAATACATGGTATAAACAGAATACGAACCATAAGTAACAACGCACAACAACCAGAAGAGAAACTAGATAACTGGGAGCTCCTAAAAATCAAACACTTACGCTCATCAAAAGACTTCACCAAAAGAGTCAAAAGACAATCTACAGACTGGGAAAAAATTTTTTTGGCTATGACCAATCCAATCAGCATCTAATCTCTAAAATCTATAAGATGCTGCAAAACCTCAATAACACAAAGACAAATAACCCAATTAAAAAATGGACCAAAGATATGAACAGTCACATCACCAGAGAAGACATTCAGGCTGCTAAAAGACACATGAGGAAATGCTCGCGATCATTAGCCATTAGAGAAATGCAAATCAAACCTACAAATAGATACCATCTCACTCCAACAAGGCTAGCATTAATCCAAAAATCACAAATAAATTCTGGAGAGGTTGTGGAGAGAATGGAACACTTGTACACTGTTGGTGGGAATGTAAAATTGTACAACCACTTTGGAAATCAATTTTGTGTTTTCTTAAAAAGCTAGAAAAAGAAGTACCATACAACCCAGCAATCCAACTCCTTGGAATACAGCATAGAGAAATAAGAGCTGTCATACGAATAGATATATGCACACCCATGTTCATTGCAGCACTGTTCACAATAGTAAAAAATGGAAACAACATAGTTGCTCATCAATAGATTAATGGATAAACAAATTATGGTATATTCACACAATGGAATACTACACAATGATAAAGAACAATGACGAATCCGTGAAACATCCTATAACATGGCGGAATCTGGAAGGCATTATGCTGAGTGAATTTAGTCAGTCACATAAGGACAAATATTGTATAAGACCACTATTATAAGAACTCAAGAAAAGGTTTAAAGACAGAAGAAAAGATTCTTTGATGGTTATGAGGGTGGGGAGGGAGGGGAGTGATATTCACTAACTAGATAGTAGACAAGAATTATCTTAGGTGAGGGGAAGGACAACACACACTGTAGGGGAAGTCAGCACAACTGGAGTAAACCAAAAGCTAAGAAGTTTCCTGAATACAACCAAACACTTCGAGGGACAGAGGAGCACGCACAGGGGGCTGAAGACCATGTTTTCAGGAGACATCTGGGTCAGCTGGCATAACAAAGTTTATTAAGAAAAGATTCTGCATCCCACTTTGGTGAGTGGCGTCTGGGTTCTTAAAAGCTAGTGAGCAGCCATCTAAGATGCATCAATTGGTCCCAACCCACCTAGAGCAAAGGAAAATGAAGAACACCAAAGACACAAGGAAAATGCTAGCCCAAGAGACAGAAAGGGCCACATAAACCAGAGACTCCATCAGCCTGAGACCAGAAGAACTAGATGGTGCCCTTCTACCACCAACAGAGAATCCCTGATGGAGCAGGAGAAAAGTGGTGTGCAGAACTCAAATTCTAGTAAAAAGACCAGACTTAATGGTTTGACTGAAACTGGAGGGAACCCAGAAGACATGGCTCCTGAACTCTCTGTTAGCCCAAAACCAAAACCATTTCTGAGGCCAACTCTTCAGACAAAGATTAGACTGGACTATGGGACATAAAATGATCCTCATGAAGAGTTAGCTTCTTAGCTCAAGTAGATACATGAGACCAAATTGGCAGCCCCTGTCCAGAGGCGAGATGAGAAGGCAGAGAGAGTCAGGGGCTAGTTGAATGGACACGTGAAATATGGGGTGGAAAGGAGGAGTGTGCTGTCACAGTATAGGGAGAGCAACTAGGGTCACATAACAATACGTGTATAAATTTTTGTAGGAGACTAACTTGAATTGTAAACTTTCACTTAAAGCACAATTTAAAAAAAAGAATGATTGCATAGCTTCAATAATGTAATCAAAGTCACTGAAGTGTACATGTAGAAAATTGGTGAAATATTATATGTTTGGTTGTATATACATCAGTATAATAAAACAAGAAAGAAAAAGATGGAGACAAGAGAGATTGAGTATAGCTAGATGACTGGGACACCGCTGTGGCTTTTCACCTTTCAAAGCATGTCGTCATAACATCTGAGTGAAAAAATTGGGAGAGGTTGAATCAGAGGCTGATAACCAGACTCCGTTTAAAACCAAAATAGAAACACATCATAAGTCTTTGAATCTTTCACAGAATTTAATTTTACCTTTTAATAACTGCATGTTAGAGCCCATTGATATAACTCAATATCAGTTAAGTTTCTAATACCACACCTGTTTCGTGGCATTAAGACCACGGTTTACCTATGAGAAAAACACTTGCACATTCTTAGGATAAATATCTATTTTCTTTCTTTCTGAGAGGGTTTATATTGTATCTGAAACAATTCTTCAAGCCAGTAATATATGCACGTCTCACGCTTGTGACATTTTCAAGTGATCCATTCAGAAACAGCTGTGAGTTTAAGTGGAAGAGGAGATTGCAGGTAGAATGTGATCAGGGGGTGTTGAAAATGATCTTTGTATTTCTAATCTTTCCTCATCTCGGTACTCACAATTCCACCTGATAGTCCCTATTCAGTAAGATTAAATCATGCAACCTTATATATCAAACTGCCTTCCTAAGAAGAAGCAGTTTTAATTGCTATAAACTTGTCCTTTGTTCACATGAGCGTTGAACTTTAATTAATCTCTCCATTATCTATTTGTGGATATCCTGAACTTTGTGGAGCAAAATTCCCATTATTAGTACCTCAAGAATTATTTTACTAACAGCTTGTCTCCTTCACTGCTCTATCATTAAATGTGTCGCACTTAATAATCTTTGTTATGTATTCCACACTCGAAAAGACCATCACCGGAAGCATGTCATAGAATTTTTTTTGGCCTGTTAGCTGCTGTTGAGTCAGTTCTGACTCACAGTGACTCTATGTATAACAGAACAAAATGTTGTCCTGTCCTGCTCCATCCTTGCAACTGGTGCTATGCTTGAGCCCGTTGCTACAGCCACTGTGTCAATCCATCTCATCAAGAGTCTCCTTTTTTTTGATGATGCTCTACTTTACCAAGCATGATGTTGTTTTCTAGGGATTAGTCCCTTTGATAACATGTCCAAAGTCCTTGAGACAAAGTCTCACCATCCTTGCTTCTAAGAAGCATTCTGGCTGTACTTCCTCCAAGACAGATTTGTTCATTCTTCTGGAGGTCCATGATATATTCAATACTCTTCACCAACACCTCAATTCAAATGTGTCAGTTCTTCTTTGGTCTCCTTTTTCACATTGAAGTTTAGCTTTTTACGCGTATGAGGCAATTGAAAATACCATGGCCTGAGTAGCAGAGCTCTGCTGCTAACCAAAAAAATCTGCAGTTCAAATCTACCAGCTGCCCCTTGGAAACTCTACGTGGCAGTTCTACTCTGTCCTATAGGGCTGCTATGGGGCAGAATCAACTCGAAGGCAACGGGTTTGGTTTGGTTTTTTTTTTTTTTTTTTAGTTTGTTTTTTGAGTCAGGAGCACCTTAGTCCTTAAAGTGATATCTCTGCTATTTAGCACTTTAAAGAGGTCTTTTGCAACATTTTTACTGCTGCTTCCATGGGTGTTGATTGATCTGAAAAGAATGAAATCCTTGACAACTTGAATTTGTTTGCCATTCATCATGAAATTCTTTATTGGTCCAGTTGTAGCAATTTTTGTTTTCTTTATGTTGAGGTATAATCTTCATCAGTAAGTGCTTCAAGTCCTCTTCACTTTCAGCAAGCAAGGTTGCAGTATCTGCATATCACGGGTTGTTAATGAGTCTTCCTCCAATCCTGATGTTGTGTTCTTCATCATATAGTCCAACTTGTCGTATTGTTTGCTTAGCATACAGCATACATAAGTATGGTGAAAGGATACAAACTTGATACATACCCTTTGTTCTGTTTGAGCAACTGCCTCTTGATCTATGTACAGGTTCCACATGAGCACAAGTAAGTGTTCTGGAATTCCCAGTCTTCAGAGTGTTATTGATAATTTGTTATTATCCATACAGTCAAATGCCTTTGAATAGTCAATAAAACACAGGCAAACATCTTTCTGGTATTCCCTGCTTTCAGCCAAGGTCTGTCTAACATCAGAAATAGTATCTCTCATTTCACATCCTCTTCTGAATCTGGCTTGAATTTATGACGGTTCCCTGTCAATATATGGGTGTAGCTATTTTGCTGAAGATAATTTTTTGGCCTAAAATCGTCAGAAATTGGTTGTGTGTGTGTGTGTGTTTGATGTCAGTTCTGTCTTTGCTGTTAGTTGACTATGCTATCTATTCATAACATTGATTTCTCAGCTTACACCATACAATGATCATGTAAACTTTCTTCAATTTATTGCTGTTTATTGCTTTGTTAAGGAACCCTCATGGCACAAATGGCTAAGCACTAGCTGGTAACCAAACGGTCAGTGGTTCAAACTAACCAGCAGCTCTGAGGGAGAAAGATGTGGCAGTCTGCCTCCGTAAAGATGACAGCCTTGGAAACCCTATGAACAGTTCTACTCTGTGCTATAGGGTCACTGTGAGTCATAAGCAACTTGAAGGTGACTGGTGATGTATCCCTGTGTTGTTAGCTGCCATTGAGTTAGCCCCAGACTCATGGTGGCTCCACGCACAGTGGAACAAAATGCTACCTGGATTTGCACCATTCCCATGACTGGTTGCAGATTAGACTGTTGTGATCTATAGGGTTTTTTCAGTGACAGAATTTTGGAAGTAGATTGCCATGCCTTCCTTCCTAAACCATCTTAGTCTGCAAGTACCACTAAAACCTGTTCAGCATCGTAACAGCACTCAAGCCTCCACTGACCTTTGGTGGCTGCATATGAGTTTCATCAGCCATGAATCAAACTCAGGTCTCCTGGAGGGAAGATGAGAATTCTACCATTGAACCAGCACTTTCCCCATTACCCCCTTAGTCACTGGTAATTCATCCCTCATCAATTATGGAATTAGCTCTATACTTGTTCTTTTACTCTTTTCCCTGCCTGCCTGTCCAGTACTGACATATACTTTTCCCGAATTCATCTTCTTAAAACAAAGAAGTAGTTATAATAAGGGTTTATCGAGGTACTGCGGAGAGAGTCCGTAAACCAGGCTATGACTGAATAAAGATGAACGTGAAGGCTTGGAGACATCAGCTTGATGGGGTGTGGCCAAAAAAATTAGGGCAAAAATACTGATTACAGCCCAGGCGTTGTCCACTTCTTCTTTGTCCCCATCTAGATCTTGGGCAACAGGTTGTCTGTAACTACCTCTAGTTGGCCTAGAGTGGCTAGGAAATGCAATGGGTGTTTGAAATGGCTGTTTTCACTTCCCTGAAAGTGTTTGTCCCTTTGTCTTGACATAGTGAGCCTCTAAACTTATTGTTCACACATTATTTCCTTAAAGATAGAGATGAGGAATGGGACAGAGAATAAGAGGACCAGGTACCTGATTCTAGGGGAACAAGATTAAAGATCACGATTTTAATAAGACGGTAGGAATAATGTGAGTCATGTCATTTATACACCAGCATTTAATGGATGTTTAAAAGTATTTAATGAATAATTTTATGAATTTAAGTACACAGAAAAAAGACTAGAAGGAAATCCGCTAACAATAAAATAGAGGTAACCTACATAAGTGTTGGTTTTCCAGCTTCTTTGTTCTAGAGTGTGTGTGTGCGTTTCTGTTGTTCTCATTTGTTTTTTTATTCTTTATAATCGGAACAGAAGCAATAAAAAATGACATGTTGTACGTATTTTAAATTTTATTATTATAGACTAATAGCTCTAGATCCTAACTTTTCCTGCTACATGAGTTTACCTTCTTGCCTGCATCGTCAGCTTTGTGACATTTAAAGCTCTTGTGTTTCACATACCACATGCATCTGTGCGATTACTAGTGAGGCAATCTAAATTTGAGTAAACTTCTACATACTTTCATTCAATAATACACATGATTTCACAGAATTATTTTTCCTGCTCCCTCCGCATTACTGGGGATATCAGTAAGAATATTAGCTCTTTTTCTAAGAACACACCCTGCTTTGAATCAAGGATAATTTTCATTCTTTACACGGCAGGAGGTTGGGGAATTTCTATGCATCAATATCTTTAAAAGACCTCCATCTCCACAGGCAGATACAGAATGCTGAATATTTAGCATTTGCTACTAGAGAGAGGTTTGCTACTTATAATGTAGGTAGCTGACTGCTTGTTAGTGTGTATTCTGCCACTAAACTGACTTAGTTATTGTTAGAGTTGTCTTAGCAGTAACCTGGTTATTTTTTCAAAGAAAAAAAAATCTATGAATATCAAACCATCATGTGGTCTTCAAATAGAAGCCCAGCATTCCACTCCTGCTCTCACCTCTTCAGTGTGACCTGTCCCCAGGAAGCAAGGTCCGGGAAAAGCAGTACGGACAATTTGGGGCCATACTAATGGCCCCGCCCTCTCAGAAAACAAAACTGGCAAGTACTGGTAATGTAAGTTCAGCTGTCAAAAAACAAACTGCAAGCAACAGATTGAAGGCACAACCACGCAAACATATATCTCAAGAGGGATAATTAAAACACACATACACAGAGAAACAGATGACTTTCTTGTCCCCTTAACCCGATTCTCTTATATCTTCAACAAGCAATAAGGAGAAAGTGGTTGTGTGCTAGAGTGTCCCTAAAACTGGCAATTAATAAAGATTCTGTTTTGACTGTCTAAGATTTCCTTCCTGCTAAATGTTTAAAAATATATCATTCATTCAGTTTGTCTCCACTCACATTCTGTCGGCTTCAGGAAGGTTTTCTTGTTCTTTTTGACTTCTCTGACTCCAGAGGTGCACAGGGGACCTTTTCCTAAATGACAAAGATTTGTTTCTGTGTGTACTTGCCTCCATGAGTATGGAAGGAGAGAGCTGTAACTAGGCGAGTCAGTATGATCTTTTCCTGCAGATGTGAGCCCTGGGCTTGTTGAGTTTCTGATTAATCCTTCATCTCTGAGGTGTGTGTGTGTGAGAGAGAGAGAGAGAGAGAGAGAGACAGAAGCAAAACTGAACTGCAAAACATCATCTTCCCTAATGTCTTGCTTTTGTTAGAATTTACTAGAACATGCGACTAAATGCTAAGTATGAGTGGCACCTCTACAAAGAGAAACTTATAGATGGATTAAGAAAGAATAAAAACCGAAAGTGCCTACTTTTTCTTCTTCTCTGAGTTATGTTGTATTTAGAACTTGGGGATTCACTTTTCCTCTCAAAGCTGGCCACAGAAACACAGTCATCCAGGTATCTTCCTTCTCTGAATAACAGCTCAGTGTGGATGCACATAGCATGACAATGGTGGAAGGGTGGAAGATTGGGTGAAGGCTAGGCATTCCCATTTGGAGGTGGCAATATTTTTAAGACTTCTGCCATCTTATGCTGTTCATTATCCAGCTCACTCTAGAGAAGTCTGAAGACTGCAGCAATCCAAATTTAGGCCGTTTTATAAGTAGATTTATTCATTCAATAAATATTTATTGGATACTTACAATGTGCAAAGCATTCTGAAGGATACAAAATGAATAACAAAGTCTTTTCTCTCAAGCAGCTTATGCTTGCATAGGGAAAGTAATACATATATGCAAATAACTGCATTATTTTATTCAGGACTCTTTCAGCTGCAAATGACAGAATCCAAACACAAAGTCACTTAAATAGAATTAAAAAAACTGCGTTTATGTAACTGAAAAGTCTTTGAGTAGATCTTCAGTAGATTTCAGGCACAGTTGAATCCAGTGGCTCCTCTCATTTGATATTATTCATTTTCTCTCTCTCACTCTCCCCTGCCCACAACTGCTCCCGTTTGGACTCTTGGGACCAACCACTATGGACAGAGATTTCATGCTTGGCTAGTACTGGTCATGTAATGCTAGCAATTGAAACTGTGCCTGGACTTTGACAAGTGTTTCTGAAACATTTATTAAATAAGTAAAATGAGTGTTTTCAGTAGCTTGGATGATACAGACCCACAGATTGTAAGTGACAGTGGGAAGGAAAGAAAGGCAGAGGGTATTATTAATACCGCAAGAATTTCTTCAGTGAGACCAAGGGGAGAAAGGGTGAAAGGGCTGGAGTCTTACTGATATAGACTATTCTTTGGATAAAATTTATACTTAAAGAGAAAACTGATCATGCCTGTAGGCTTAAGAGAACACTTAAATTAATATAGCTATGTTTCTGAGCAAGTAGGCATGTGTGTGTGTGTGTGTGTGTGTGTTTATGCATGCTGCAGGTGTTGGGGGAGAGGTTAGAGATCAAGAGCTAGCTGTAAGTTAATCTTAGAAATGGAAAAGAATAATTTTCCTGTTAAGCCGGGGGAAAAGAGAGGGTTGGTGAAGAGGTAAATGTTTTAAAGCTGTGAGGAAGGCAGCTGAATGGTTCAGGATAGAATGGCTCCTGTGTTCTCAGTCAAACAGAATAAGAGACTGAATTCTGAACTGAGGACAGTAGAAAACACTGCCCTAGCCACTGTTATAAAAAGGATAGAAATTGTGTAAAAATAGATTACAATGATTTTTAAACAGACCTAAAAACAAAAAAATCAAACCCATTGACTTTGAGTTGATTCTCTCTCATTGAGACCCTACAGGACAGAGTAGAACTGCCTCCTAGGGTTTCCAAGGCTGTAATCTTTATGGAAGCAGACTGACACATCTTTCTCCCACGCAGCAGCTGGTGGGTTTGAACCACCAACCTTTTGGTTAGTAGCTGAATGCTTAACCACTGAGCCTCAGGGCTCCCCTTTAAACAGATTTAGATAACATGAACTTTAGCAAACCTAATGACAAAACAAACAAGCAAAAACCTTTATCCAACACCTCTCTGCAGTACTAGATCAGAAGAGACTAGGGGAAAGAGTAAGAGCCTACTGGGAAAAAAAAAACTGGAAAACAAGAACACAAGCACTCGAAGAACTGGTGGGACTGTGCGCCTATGTTGGGTAGAGAGACAAATGAAGACAGCAGCAAGCTCATGAACTGTGAGAATGGGAAAGTGTTCAAGGGAGTAGAGGACGTGGGGAAAATCTGAGCAGACTGTGTAGGACAAAGTAGCAGTTAAAGTGATTGTGAGCCCTGAGGAGAGCCTGATCCTGGCCTTGAAATGTGACTGTGTTGCTAGGAGACTGAAGTGGAAAAGGAATGAAGGTCATTAGTTCTGAGGGGCCTGAGGCTCTAAGAGGTAAAGATGTTTGATGAGTCTTGAACTTGCAACTATAAAGTCTTAAAGTCATATCATCAGAGCCAACCCTAGTGGTAAGGGGTGGAGGGAGTTGGAGGGAAATAAGGGTCGGGGGAGCGAGAGCATCCCTAGGGGTGAAAGATTTCTGGAGCTGTCTGCGTCATTCAGAAGCCCCAGTGGCGCAGCGATTAAAGTGCTTGGCTGTGAACCAAAAGGTTGGTGGTTTAAACGCACCAGCTGCTGCATGGGAGAAAGATGTGGCAGTCTGCGTCCGTAAAGATTACAGTCTTGGAAACTCTGTGGGGCAGTTCTACACTGTCCTATAGGGTCACCACGAGTCGGAATCCACTTGACGGCAACAGGATGCTTCATTCATCACCATTTGTAAACAGTGCTAACAGGACCATCTGGGCCAGCTTCAGCCAGAGACAAGTCATCAGACTGTTAGCCAGAGAGGTGACGTGGAAAGAATTATCAAACCTTGTCTTGTGGACTGGGAGACTGCATGTGTGAGTGGGTTTATAGGTTTATTGTTTTTGTTTTGAGAGTTAAGCACCTTTTAAATATTTAAGGACAGAGCTACCTTCTTCCCCACAATCCCAGAGGTAGCTCTATGAGGTGCTCCTAAACTGAGGTCAATTTCTGCAATGATTATACCCTGAGAAGAGTTTGCCCCCGATTTAAATACATAACCCACATGACGGCCTCTTCTCTCACCTCTGCCACTTTCTAAACATTTACATTTTTATTTCTGCCATAGGTCTTATTAGCATAGGATTTAAAAAATCAATTTATTCATTCACTCATTCATATACTTATTTTGTGTCTACTTTCTACCATTAGAATATAAATTCCATTGGGGCAGCTATCTTGCACAGTCTGTTCGATTTTCTATTCCCCGTGCCCAGATCTGTGCTTTGCAAATAAAAGGTGATGTATGGTGATCTATGCCTATATCTCTATCTCTGCCTTAGCTAGCTATCTGTCTGTCGGTCTGTATTTCTAATCCCTGTCCAATTACCTGTACAAAGTTTTCTGTTATTTTTTTTAGTACAAAGAATAAAAAATAAAGGTGGTACAATAGTAAACAAATAAAACATCCCTTCTGCTCTTGCCTAGTTGTTCCTAGTTTACTTTAGCAGTATTTAAAGAATATAAAAATGTAAAGTAGTAAGGAAGTGAATTATATGGTTAACCTCATTGCCTTATCACAGATGCAATTATTTCTGTTTTAATATATTCAACACCCTCCCTCTCCTCCTCCTTCTTTCTTGCTGCTCCTTTTTCCTCTCCTTCCTTTCTACTTCCTCCACTCTCTTGCTGTCTTCCTCTCTTTCTCTCCCACTTCCTACCACATACACACATTCACCACACATGCATTTGTAAACCTTTCTGCCGGATCTATGATTTTCATGTGAGGACTGTAACTGACCCTCTCTTACACATACTTTCCCTGATTTGCATAGCTAATGGGAATAATGAAATTTCTAGAGTCAGTACTGCTCTTGCTGTATCTTTATAATCATCATCATATTATTAAAATAATGAAAGTAAAATGCTCAGCTACTTGGTACAGTGCTAATGAGGTCAAGGTAGTGGGTTCAATCTTTGGGCAAGACACAGAGGGGGAAAAAAAAAGATTTCGTGGCTATTGACTGCACCTTTAACCTCAACGAGCCATCATACAAAGTCACGTTATCAGTTATAACAGGACCAGAGTTAGAGAAAAGGAATGGATTTAGGCAAATCCACAATTTGATCGGGGCTTCTCTCGTTACCAGCCCAGATGTTATCTTAGACCATGAAGGAGGGAGTCAAGGTTGGCCAGCAAGAAAAAGTAATCTTAACAGATGACTAGTGAATATATTTCAAGAATATAAGAATAAATCAGACAAATAATCAAAGGTTAGGACAGATATTAAAATAGGTACCATCTATAGATGGCAGTGCCAGGAATTCTACTAAACTCTTTAAAAATATTCATTCCTTTTAGGTCTAGCTCCTACAGCTGCAGACGTTGCACACAGCACAACTTTTGAGGGTATTTTTCACCTACAGTCTGATGTGAATGGTGATGCCTAGAGTCGAGCCACACAGCGGTTGTCTCTTTAATCCCAAGTCAGTTGTGTGCCACAGGCACTAGTATCCCCTGCTTTACACGTGAGGAGACCGGGACTAATTGAGGATAAATAACTCACACAAGTCACATGGTTAGCAAGTGGTTGAGACTGGAGTCAAAGCTATTCTGCTTAAATCAAAGAAATCTTCAGAATGGGGAAAATACATATTACATTAAGGTAGGATCACATAGTAAAACTTGGAAGAAACCCTCTGGGTCCAGAAAGAACAGTACTTTAATAACCTTCAGGAAAATCCACAAGGAAAATAAAGAAAGGTCCAGGGTCACAGAGGATGACCCCAAGATTCCAGAACAAATGACAGGCAGAAAAGGTATTGAGGATCTCGCCATTTAAGATACTAATTCATACCGATATCATAATTTATTTAAGGTGCTTTAGGGAAGCAAAGAGTATAGTGACTCACCTGTGGTTTACTGTCCAGGCCTGAGATTTGTCCACTCTTTACTTAAGGTAGAGAACATAAACAGGGTGTCTTTAGGTTTTTTATAGTGGCTCTCCATAGTGGGGAGGTGCTTTTAGAATGCATACTTCTGGGTTCTACCTTTGGCTACTCAATTCTGTTTCCCAGAAGATATTTAGCACACCAAGTTTGGCAACTACTGCCCTAGAAGACAGATGAGGTGATGAATTGTACTCAATGCCTAAAGTCCACACATAGGCAGAAGGTTTGAAACAGATGAAGACAGAAACCCAGAAAGAAACACCAGGAACATGAGACTCAATCATAAATACTGAGTCTCCTTGAAATTTCCCTTTCAAATGGAGTAGCCCACTAGACCGTCATTAGGCTTGTCACCCCAGCATCCAGCTCACTCTAGGAGAGAAGCAGCAACACCTTACTTGGCAGGACTAGGAGTCAGAATAATTCAGATTCAAGTCCTTGCTCTGCCACTAACCATCTAGGTAACCCTGAGAAAATAGCACACTTTCTCTAGCATCAGTTCTTACCTATAATGTGGGGGTAAAACTACTCTCTTGCAGAGCTGTAAAGATAAAATGACATCACTTATGTAAAGTGCCAGTATAGTGCGAGTTTGCATCAATGATGAATGTTGTATTTATTGCTGTTATTATAAGAAGGCCAGGAGAAATCCAATGAACCTAGAAAGAAAATCCACAGTTGTTTTCAGGTCAGACAAAGGAATTGGGTCAATAGAAGTTCGCCTTGTTCTGTAACTATTCAACTTCAAGCAAACTCACATTTCAAGCCTAAAACAAATTTAGCATTGACTATATAATTGTTGCTGTTGTCAGTTGTCATGGAGTTAGCCTCTGATTCATGGAGACCCCATGCACAACAAGATTGAACCACTGTGATCCATAGGATTTCCACTGGCTAATTTTCAGAAGTAGATTACCAAGGCTTTCTTCCTAGTCTGTCTTAGTCTGGAAGCTCTGCTGAAATCTGTTCAGCGTCACAGCAACATGCAAGCTTCCACTGACAGACAAGTGTTAGCTGTGCTCGAGGAACACTGGCTGGGAATCAAACCTGGGCCTCCCACAAGGAAGTCTAGAATGCTACCACTGAACCATCACTGCCCTCATTCTATCTTCATAGTGCCATGTAAGGTAGGATTATTATAAGCAAGAAGAATTATTTAATACAACAACAGAGAGGGTATCTTAGTCTCCTCGTATTGCTGTAACAGAAATACCACAAGTGGGTGGCTTTAAAGAACAGAAATTTATTTTTTCACAGCTCTGGAGACTAAAAGTTCAAATCAGGGTCTAGGCCATGTGGATTCCTCTCTTTTCGGTGGCCCTGGCCATTCCTTAGTTCCTTGGCTTGTAGAGGATCCTCCCACAGCCTCTGCCCTCCCCAGGTTGTAGGAGCTTCTGGGTCTATTCTGCTCTGTTTATAACTAAAAGCTGATTAAGTTTAGGGCACGCTCGACACTGATAGGGTCTAAGTAACTTAACAAAGAAAGGTCTATTTCCAAACAGGATTACATCCACAGATATAAGGGTTAGGATTCCAACACATATTTTAGGGGGGCACAATTCAATCCATAACAGAAGAAAAGATTAAAGGAGGCTGGTACTGAGGTGCTGCTTAGGTCTTTCTGTGTGCTCCTGGGGGAGGGAGGGTGCTGAGAATAGCCTTCAAGGAGGAGGGAGAGCTTCCCCAGAATCTCTAAGGAGAGGAGGACAAAGCAGCTGAACCATTTTGAGTTTGCTTCATTTTTAAGACTATAGTTGAAGGAGAAAGATATTAGCAAGCACTTGAATAAAGATGGTATTGTGGAAATCTTCGTGACAGAGTCAATGATTTTGAATCCAAGAGACATTTTCACCCTGATTTTTATGACAGGGACGAAAGCATCTGGCGTGAGCTTCAGAAAAGGTATAATCTTTTAGTTAGCTTCGAGGAAAAAAGAAAAAAAATAAAAGCAGCAAGTCAAAGGAACTGCTGGTTAAACTTGGCAAAAATTTCTACTTAGAGGAGCATGATTTAGAAAGGCATTTTTTATGCAGGGGTATACATGACCACTAACTCAGGATGTCTGCAAAATGTCAATGTGCTGGTTAATTGGACATTACCTTTCCCAAGTGTTTGTATAATTATGCAACACATATGGATTACCTATTCTCAGATAAATGAAATACATATGGAATCTTAAAATATTCAGAATTTGTCTGGTCTACCGCTTCCATTTTATATATCAAGACATTTAGGTCCAGTTCGGAATAATATGAAGAGCCCTGGTGGCTCAGTGGTTAAGCACTCAACTGCTAACTGAAAGGTTGGCGGTTCAAACTCACCAGCTGCTCCATGGGGGAAAGATGTGGCAGTCTGCTTCCATAAAGATTACAGCCTTAGAAACACTACGGGCAGTTCTACTCTGTCCTATAGGGTCACTATGAGTTGGAATCGACATGATGGCAATGGAGTTTTTTAGGAATAATATTCCTGAGGTCACTTGGTGAATCAGTAATATAGCCAAGATCAGAACCTAGATCCCCTCACTCTCAGGTCAGTGTTTATTTCCAATGCCCCAGGTTATATAACTCTTAACGTTCTTGAATATACTTTTTTTTTTTTTTAAGTGACTGAGAACTTTATAGTGCCTTGGGGGTCATCACGATTGACATCCAAGGGGAGACCGGCCCATGCCTCTCTCTTCTAGGTTAAAAGGCAAAAGTTATAGACTTAGGAGATTAGGCTGAATCTCTTCCCACTCAGGATAGTACCTCAAAACTTCCCTTTTAAAACAAACTATTAATATTCACTTGTTCATTTGTCATTTGTGTCTTTCTCAAAACTGTCACTGTGCAAAATGTGCAAGAGAAAGTGCTTGGATTTTGTGGGTGTTGCAGAAACCGTAGTTTTAAGTGTCAATTTAGAAATGAAATAGTTGCTACATTAGCTTCCCAGGGCTACTGTAACAAATACCACAAACTGGGGGCTGAAAACAACAGAAATGTAATCTGTCACAGTTCTGCATCCCCAAAGTCCAGAGTCAAGGTGTCATCAGAAATAGTTCCTTCTGAAGCTCTAAGGGGGAAACTGGCCCATGCCATTTGCTAGTTTCTGGTGGTTGCCAGCAATCCTTGGCATTCCTTGGCTTGTAGACACATCGCTCCTATCTCTGTCTCAGTCTTCCTATTACCTTCTCTATGCCTCTGTGTGTCTGTCCTCATTTTATAAGGACACCAGTCATTGGATTTAGGCCTACCTTAATTTAGTATGACCTTCACTTAGCTTAATTTTATCTGCAAAGACCTTATTTCCAAACAGGGTCTGATGTTCCTGGCAGATGATTTTATTTTTTTTGTGGGGGGGGGGGTATTATTTAATACACTACTGTCATCTAAGACAACATTTTTAAAAGTATGATTAAAAGAAAGACCATCGTATGTACTGGAGGCAACTTCGCACAGCTGAAAATGTAGGTATTGCAAAGCTGTCATAAAGTGGGCTGACCTGTTGAAATGTTAGAAAGTACAGATGTATAATGTGCGAAAGATAAATTTTGGGAGAAACCTCACCAGTTGAGCCCTTAGCTTCTACAATTCACAAAACATGTAATCAGTCCCCTTTGAGGTCAGTGCTGCTGTGGGAATACCATTTATGAGCATTACTTATCGTGTTGGAAGATCTAAAGTTGAAATGTTTATACATATATCTATGTTTGATCTCATTAATAAACTGATATTAGTGTGGAAGAGATTATGATAAAATTAAGGGCTGAGGAAGTTTAGATCAGATTTCCAAAAGAGACTACTCCAACGTTAATGTGGGTATGAATCAACCGGGAAATGGGTTAAATTGCAGATTCAGATTCGGTAGATCTGGGGTAGGAATAGCTGTTCACATTTCTAAAAAATCTCCCAGGAAATGCTGTTTGTGCTGGCCCATGGACCATGTTTTAAGTAGCAAGGGTTTAGAACAGTGAGGGAAAGGGGAGGGGCAATAAAGCTCCAGGAGTTAGGGAAACTAGGTCTCCTTCTCTATTCTTGACGTATTTCTAACTAAAGATACAGCTACTGCTGTGGAGCAAAGGAAACAGACTCTGATTAAAGGTTTCTGGTTCAAATCTAACATATTTTGGTGTTTAAAACAATGTCTGTGTCTGTGTGAGTGTGTGAGTGTGTGTGTGTTTGAGTGTGTGTGTGTGTGTGTGTGAGTGTGTGTGTGTGTGTTGTGTTTCAGAATCCAATCTCCCTGTTCTCTTCATCTTCTCCACACTGCAGCCAGAGTGAACGTTTTAAAACTCCAAATCATCATTTCACTCTCCTTATTAAAATATCCCAGTAGTCCCTTTTGTCATATGGACAATGGACAAATTCTTTTAAAATAGTTTACAGGGTTTCAATGATTTTAAAATAGTTTACTGGATGTGGCTGCTGCCTCAGCTATTATCATTCTCCCCTCTATGTAAGCTCCAAACATCTGAACATATTTTAGTCTCCCAGATACCATATGTCCTCCACTTCCTGGGTCTTCACAATATTTTCCCTTCTTCCTGAAACACTCTTTCTTTCCCTCATCCCAATTCTCACCTTTACTTGACGATTCCTTTTTATCTCTTTGAAGAAGTCTTCCTAGATACCAGAGTTGGGTGTAACAGCCTCTGATACAGTCATCATAAAATAAATAAACAAATAAATAACAACAACAACAAAAAATGGTTGATTCTGACTCACGGAGACCCCATGTGTGTCAGCAGAGAACTGTGCTCCATGAGATTTTCAAGTCTGTGATCTTTCGGGAGAAGCTCATCAGGTCTTTCTTTTGAGGCAACTCTGGGTGGATTCGAATCACCAACTTTTAAGTTATTAGTCAAGCACTTAACCATTGGCACCACCCAGGGACTCCTAATGATCCTATAGCACCTTGGTTTTATGATGTATAACCTGTCATGTTGTCATAGTCAATTTACTTGAGAGTCTCCCCCACTGTACACAAAACTCTTTGAAAGCATGGATCATATCCTTTGTGCTCACTAGTTTATCCTTCTCCTCGCCTAACCCTCTTTAAACAAGCATTTAACAACTATTGAATAAAGAAACGAAAAAGTAACACTGCAATACCTGGATGGGAGAGAGGGTGAGAAATTGGTGTAGGGCATTGTCCAGAGAGAGTAGAAAATGCTGAGTGGGATAACCTATTAGGGCTTGGGCAGTAAGAAGGCATTTTCCTAGGAGAAGGGGCCCAAGATCATGAGGCATCCACATTGGGCAAATGGCAAAGGAAAGGGAACTCAGAAATGAAGAAGCCCCCAAGGCATGGTAAAGAAGGGTGTAGAAGAAAAAAACATGCTTACCTAGTGGGTTTCCTGGGTCTGTTTAAACAAAACACACTGGGAAGACAAAAAACCCAGAGTGGAAGTAGAGGGAAGGCAGGGGTGAGCAGACACAGAAATAAAATACGTTCCCAAAGTTGGTGGAGAAGCAGAGGATCAAGACACTGGGAGACATGAGATCACTGACATTGTGGACTTAGGAGACATTTAATTGCTTAAATGCTTTGAGAACAGGATTATAGTAGTTTACAGAATAAAAATAACACCTTGTGAGACCAATGTGACAATTAAGGACATTTTGCTGAAACATTCTATGTCCAGTACAGAATAGACAGGAAGAGAAAAAGAAGTGACTGGAAGGGCCCCTAAAATAAAACTTGCCTTGGGCCTTGCACATGCAGGATGACTATTCATATACACAAGTCAGAGAAATGTTTGTTAGTCTGAGATTATGACACTTTGTTTGGATTTGATTTCTTAGGACACCCCCAAAACAGTTGTTTTCAAACTTTTAATAAGCAATGACCCTTTTGTCAAATAAAATAGTAACTCTTAGGACTAAAAGGATACTCAAGTTGAAACCTCAACATAAAGAAAACAAAAATCCTCACAACTCGACCAGGAAGCAACATCATGATAAATGGAGAAAATACTGAAGTTGTCAAGGACTTCATTTTACTTAGATCCACAATCAACACCCGTAGAAGCAGCAGTCAAGAAATCAAAAGATGCATTACATCGGGCAAATCTGCTGCAAAAGTCCTCTTTAAAGTGTTAAAAAGCAAATACGTCACTTTGAGGACTAAAGTGCTCCTGACTCAAGCCTTGGTGTTTTCAATCGCCTCATATGCATGCAAAAGCTAGACAATGAATAAGGAAGACCAAAGAAGAAGTGATGTCTTTGAATTATGGTATTGGTGAAGAATACTGAATATACCATGGACTGCCAGAAGAACAAGCATATCTGTCTTAGAAGAAGTACAGCCAGAATGCTCCTTAGAAGCAAGGATGGTGAGACTTTGTCCCAAGTACTTTGGACATGTTGTTATTGGAGGAATCAGTCCCTGGAGAAGGACATCATGCTTGGTAAAGTGGAGGGTCAGCAAAAAAGAGGAAGACTCTCAATGAGATGGATTGACACAGTGGCTGCAACAATGGGCTCCAACATAGCAATGATTGTGAAGATGGCACAGGACTGGGCAGTGTTTCGTTCTATTGTCCATAGGGTAGCTACGAGTCAGAACCAACTCGATGGCACTTAACAACAACAACAACAGGTTGGGAAGAAGTCTGTGGAGATGATTACCAAGTCAACCTCCCACATCCTCCCATCAACCCATTAACAACCTCTTAGGACCTTGGCAGAACCTCGGGGCCTTATAATACACTGTCATAAACAAATTTCTTCCACGCACAAGGCCAGGCATTGTCCTCCCCTAATATTTGGTGAAGTACATTTGCAAAGATCCCACGTACTGCTTAGTGACATCTTAAAAAATTTAAATTCAGTTTTAACACTCTCTATGATATCTCCATCCAAAATCCACAACAAAAAGTCTGTGTGTTTGTGTGTATGTATATAGACTTAGAACAAAAGGAGATATATCTCTGTTAAAGTGCTTAAAGGTAAACAGCATCATATAGTGTGTGTATACACATGCATGTTTGTATGGTTGAATGACTTACTATAAAATATAAACAAATATGAAAATTCAACATATCAAGCTTTTAAGAAAACAGAAGTCAAAAAGGTTAATTTTTTTCAATTTCACTTTTGCTTGTTATCAATCACTTCTTAACAGAATTTTCTGCTTCTAATTTACACTGAATCTTTTCTAGAGCCAATGACCTTGCCAGTGAATGATCAGTTTAATCGATAAGGCATCTGGTCTTCATAAAGAGATCCACTAGAAGAGATTTCTAGTGAGTGGTTCAGTCTTAACAGAGTGCATAATAGGCACTTCCTCAATATTTGCTGAAAGGCCAACTGAATGAATGTCAGCTTTTATTCTGTCTTTTTAAAATTTTTTATTTCATCACGCAAGCCATTACAAGATTTCTAGGTTGCATAGTAAAACACTGGGCCTCAAATCAAAGGATTTGGGCTGAGTGCCAAACTCTAGCCAATTTCTTCTTTGACGCTAGGCCTCATTTTAATTTTCTGTAAAGTGGGGGTGGCAAGCAATTCCTAAAACACTATGGGCTGTTATAAATATGTAAATGACTGTCTTTGGTAGTATTTGTTCTCTTTTTGAGACCTAAATTATTTTTTTCCCAGAAGTCCAAGGAGAGGAGCACATTCTTTCCAGATATTTTTATTTCTAAATAGTATTTTCCTGGTTTAAAACTGTTCTGTCCAAATATAATAAGCATGGTTTCATCCTCTGATATTGTGCACAGTCGAGAATGTCTGCCTTAGTTACGAGGCAACTCTCTAAACCCTTATTTTCTAATAAGTATGTTATTAACATCAAAAAGATTTAATTAACTGTCTCTGATTTATCATTTGTCTTTCTAGCAAAAATTATACTTTCACTAGGATCTATAAACCCAGTTAAGAGATTTTTTTAAAAACAAAACTAACTTTTAAAAGGCCTGTGTCTGTCACTGTTTAACTTGAAAACATCAGTTGATCTCACTGCTTCTTAGTACAAGTCTGCCTTAATGCACTCAGAACAGAAGAAGATCATCTCTTCCAAAGTGCTATAAAGGTAAACGTCATCATACAGTGCATACACCATACTACTGAGATGCACTCATAAATTGTAATTGCCACCCAGGATTTAGGAACAAACTGCAGAGTAGAATATAAAAATTAAAACCAAACCCATTGCCCTTGAGTCGATTTCAAACTCATAGTGACCCTGTAGGACAGAGGAGAACGGTCCATGGAGTTTCCAAGGCTGTAATCTTTAGGGAAGCACACTGTCACATCTTTCTTCCGCAGAGTGGCTGATGGGTTCAAACTTTTGACCTTTCTGTTAGCAGCTGAGCACTTAACCACTGCACCAGCAAGGCTTAGAATAGAATATACTAGGGTTTAATTAAATGGTGGCATAAAGGTTTTTCTTTTCTTTTCTTTATATATATATTACACTATATATATAAAGAAGAGAAATATATATATATATATATACACATATATATATATTTTACCAACGAGCTGTACCCAGATTATGTTGAAACAGAAAGCTAAAGCTAGTACCTAGGATTCTCTGATTAATTTAGGGAGAAGCATATAGGAAGCAGCATTTATTGAGTTTCTATTATATATCATAAGAGCTTAATTTTCATAACAGCCTTGGGAAATAGGCATTATCATTTCCATTTTACAGACCCAGATTCTAAGGCTAAGTCAACTTAATAACCTGCACAAGAAAACTTATACATGAAAAACACTAAGATTTGACTCCTGGTGTCATAGCCTCGCATCACAACCTTTTTCTTTAATACCATTGTTTCCCAAGAGACAAGAAAATAATTTGGAAAAGATGTAGAATTTGAAATGTTGATCTACTGCATATTTATATGTAGATTAGATTCACATCTAATGTAGACCACTAGATTTAGAATCAGCTTCAGGTGTAACAGAACCCAACATTTGAATCAAACCAGAAATTCACTCATTCATTAAATATGTGTTTACTGATTACCCTCTGCATGGCAGGCAAAGTGCTAGTGTCGTGATCTACAAGTGTGCCCAGGACACAATCTGTGCAAATATTCCTGGCAGTGGTCATCCAACCTTAAATATTCCCAGCACCTAGGTCCAAGCATCTGCCCATGAAATTATGTAGATGAAGGCTGGACAGTATATCTTAACATCATATTTAACTCTATAAACCAGTGAAAATAAAATTAAAGAAAACAAAACAAAGCAGACATCAATATTTTATTCTAGTTTAAGTTCTAAAAAAATTGAATGGTATGCTCTTAATTCATTATAATTTTTTGATTTGATGGCCCCATTCCTTTTGTTTAGAAGATAGAAGTAGACATCAGGAAATCAGGAACCAGAAGCAAACCTCCCCTTCCCCATCAACTTGGGCAACTGGGTGCTAAAATTTGAGGCAGAAATAAAAAAAAAAAAAACAGCTAGTTACCTGGTGAAACATTGAATAACTCCTAGCTTTGCTTTCTCTGGCTAAAAAAATGTGAACCATGTGTAATGTGCCCCTCACTGCAGTATGAATTCATTCTTAGCATTAAGAAGGACGCTTGAGTTCCACAGCCTGCTACTCCAGTAGCAGTGATGGACCAGTATTATTAGTACACACATGTATTTGCACCCAAGCCCATTGCGTATAGGCAGGTTTTCTTTTCAGAAAGAGGTAGGCATTATTATATGAACACTGAGCCTAAACAAAGGATAGTATCTGAACACTACTTTGCAGAGAATTTATTGACCAGCTAGATAAATCATAGATAGGTAGATAGATAGATCATACAAAAATTATAAGAGTGTGTAGTTACTGCAAGAGATTTCATGAGTTTTAAATGCCTGTAAAGGAGATAACCGTCCTCTCATGGAAAGCCATTGTTGCCCATGGAAATGCTCTACAGGATGGCATATGGTTAATGCCGCAGGAATGCTGTAACACGGTACAGTGAGACAGCGGGTACCATTCAACAATAGCTTAATTATAAAGCACAAGGTACAGAATGGGATGCTTCTGAGTTAGCATCATTTGCCAAAGGATAATAACCACCATATTTTGTTAAGTGCTTATAATGTGCCAGGAGCTTTGCATACATTATCTCATTTAGTTCTTAGGAAAAACACTTCATAGGTGGACTTACATTCCCTACTTCACAGATTAAGAAATGGAAGCTCCTAGAGGTTAGAAAACACGTGGCCATGAATGAAGAGTATTGGTAGATGCCTGCATGTCTGCTTTTTTGGGAGAATTTAATACACCTGCCCTGATTCAAGAACACAGGACTCATGTTTCCTCTAGGGCTTGTGCACTTGTGTTTAATAAGGGCAGAGCTGAGATTCTAACCAGGGTGAACCTGACTCCGACTCCTAAGCTTTATGAAATAGTGACCCCTTCTGTGCTCATTTATTTACATGTACTTCCCTCTTCTTCACATGTTCTAGGTTGATCATTGTTGTTATTACTGATTTTGCACTCTGATACTCTTAATGAGATAACTCCATGTTTGCAACCCTATCGGTGGACATTGTCCTAGAGGAAATGGGTACCCTGTGTCCTTTGAGTCAGGGCAGGTGCATTAAACTGCCACCAGAAAACAGACATATACACATCTACCAGTATTCTTTTTTCTGCATTCACATGCCACCCCTTAATTTATTGCACTCAGGCCTTAAAAACTGTCTTCTCTATTTTATTGGCAATAAGATGCTAAGAGTGTAAGACATACTGTTATTTTACGAATCACTGAGAAAGGGAAATATACGGTCAATTAAACTGTGACACAATGCTTTCTTATCATCTACTCTAAGAAGCAACTCGATTTTATAAATAAAATATGTGTTTTAGAATTGGTCAAATATGGTCTGTGTTATGTAGTTTTCACAGTATGTTATATTAACTAAGTATTCTTTGGCATGGATGTAATTTACACATGATTCACTGCTCATCCAACTTTTATAGAATTCCAGTTCTAGCATGTGCGTACAGGCAGGCCAGCCTCGTGATTAATTATGTAGGCTGTGGACCCAGCCAGTCTGGGTTCAGGATGTGCCTCTTCTACTTACTGGTAGCTATATGACCTTGAGAAAGTTTCTTAACCTTTCAATGGTTCACATTCTTCATCTCTAAAATATGGATAAAATAAAATCTAACTTACAGGGTTATTATGAGGATTAAATAAATCACATTGTGATTTGCACGTATTAAGTATCTAATAAGTATTTACTGTTAAAATTGTTGTTACTATGATTTCAGATTGTATTAAGATGTGAACTGTATCTACTACAATTGAACTTCCTTCAGGCGAACCTTCACAATGCCCAGGGGACTCCATCTCAACTTCAAGATGCAAAGCTTTACAAGCATGCAGCTGTTCTGGACATCAGGGATGTATGCACAGCCCATCATCATATGAGTTATGCAACCTGCCACACAAGCCACATCCTTGCAAATCATGTATCCCCAGAGGATGTGCACAGCTATGCACAGAGAACCAGCTGTGTCTTAAGTATTACCACTTTCCATAAATTTACAATTAATATTAATCCTGATCTTGAAAATAAGCTGCGAACCAAAGCAAATCACCTTAAAAACAGATTTTTGTTAATGAGGAGATATACTCTAAGTTTCTCACAACCTACCTTCTTTTCTTTGATTCTGTAAGAAACTGCAAAGCGTCTTTCCCTGGTGAGATCCATTCCACGACGGCTGATACATGCTTGAGAGAACTTTTGTGCTTAATTAGAACAGAAATATAAGTAAAGGCAAAGCCTCATTCACCCCTCTCGTCCATTTCCTCTCCATTCACTTACTGTGTTGTTGCTTATTAATGCACTGGCTACACATAGCCACATGTCTAACAAACAAACCAGCTGAAGGCCTAGGCATTCTTGACCCTTCTATTCCTTCTCATGCTCAACTTAAACATCAACTTATATGTCTCCTCACCTCAAACATTCATGTAAGGTCAAGCCCATTTACGGGTTTCAATGTGCTCATCCATCCCCACCCCATGCTGTGCATTCTCCTTGGCCGTACTTGTTTAAGCTGTGTAGCTCACATAAGGGGTACATTTGCCCTATTACTCTAGCAAGAATTTTATTTTCCTCTTTCCGTAGATGCTCCAATTCTTTTGGGCACTAGGCAAAAATGAAACTGCCTAGCACTCTGTTTCCAAATACATCTTAGATGAGCTGATGGCTATTATGGTGGAAAAACGAAAGGCACTTATCAAGCACACGTGAAGAATAAAGGCACAATCTTATCCATTCTTCTTGTCCATCTGTTCTCCACTTAGATTAAAAGAGAACCGGACAAGACAACATGGTACACCAATGTATGTATAATACGTTTGTCTTGGTGTAATCTAACCTGATAACTTTTCGTACAACAATAGGAAACAGATGTAAACCATCAACTATGGAATTGTCTACCATGGCACTATGTTCTCATTCAACTAGTGCTTCATTACCCTGGTCCTTTTCCATAACAGTGTTAACATCCTAGAAAACAGGGAAATAATCTCATTCTTTAGCACTTGTTATGCCGGCCTAAAGAGAGGGCTAGTCTGTAAATCAAGTAGTATCTCTGAAACTGGTGATAATACTCATGGCCACAGAATTGTATTGGTGTGTAAGATCTCCCCAGTCGAGTCCTCATACTAGCTTATTCTCCACAGTGAAATGGGGAATCATAATGTCTGTTATTCATTGGTAACTACCTTAGAAGGCCAAGTTCCTTGCTGTGTCAGGGGAGATTTATGCCCTGACCACTTTTTTCTTAACTTCAACCTTCGGTTCCATTATATTTAGGATTCATTGTCCTGAGTTTTCCCACCTAGCAAACTAGATAGCGTGCTATGGACTCTAAATGACTTACGATCTCAGTCCTCAAAAATACTATGGCTTAGACATGCGACCATCAGACAGACACCAGGTGTGCAGATGATCTCAGCATCCAGCTAACAAGAAATGACAAGCATGTTCTACTGGTCTTCATTTTTCCCATTTTTTCTCATTTTTCCAGCCTGGAAAACTTTTTCCTTATATCATATTATTTTATTATTCCTTTATTTTTATATTTACTTTTAAGGATGGACTACATAGAGGCAACAAGGCAAGGATATAGCATGGCCAAATCCTGAGATACCTAGTGGTGTGCCTTCTGTATGTCACAGATCAAGCGCCACCTACACTGGGACATTAGGACTTGAAGACAAAAAACAAGAATGACGCATCACACACATGCCTGGAGCAGATATTTCCAAGAATACGTCTATAGCTTTCTTAAAAAAAAAAAAAAAAAAAAAAACCTTGAATGGAGGAAATCACCCTGTCTTGATCATTTATTTTGGAAAAAATGTGTTAACCATGGGACATTACATATAATTCACTAACCATGTCAAATGAAGTATAGTTTGGAAGGGCATTGCTCTGGTCTTTGCCACCTTTTCCTGCAGCAGAGCATATCGTTCTGAAAATTAATGTCTGGGGGAAAAAAAAAAAAAAAAAACTAAACCAAAAGCAAGAGACAAGAAGGCTGGCAGGCGGGGTGTGACGCTGGTGAGATGTGAATAAGTAATGCTGAACAACTCAGCAGGACCATTATCTATTTGTTTATTAAGTTTTCCAGTATAGTAGATTGATCTGAAAATAACAGAACGTTTACGAAGCATGAAGCATTTCCTAAGCTTTCAATTAAAATAAAATAAAACAAAATGCAGGATGCATGTTCAATGTAGGAAATTCCATGAGAGTATTGGTCACCACAGCCAGGCATGGCCTCATTACCTAGTGCTGTTATTCAGCTCACTGAGTACCAGCTCAATTCCAGAGCCAAGTGTAAGGGATGAGGCTCATTACTAACCTGGGGCTGGTTCTCTAGGGTGTAACATGTCACAATGATCTTTTAAAAGAAAGGCCAGCGCTGCGATCCCCACTTATAGATGAAGAAAATGAAGTACATCAACTGTCTTTCCACGGGATCCATTGTAAAAATCAGGATTTGAACTGAAATCTCAGAAATCAATGTTACTCCCTGAAACATCTGTCCACTCTGTGCTTGCATTTCTGTGGCTTCTTTTTGCTAAGAGTTTGAAAACAGGGAGGAAAGTACAGAAAATAAGAGAGCATTCAACAAGAGAGAAGGTGCAGACAGCAAGTCAGAGAGTGTAACAGACCGATGATGCAGGTTCTGATACTGTGATGCCAGGGAGGGATGGTAGCTGGAGTGCTGACAGACATGATGGAGCACAGATGAAGGAAGATGGCATGGGGACCTTGACTGTTCTCTCAAGAGCCACACAGAGAAGGGCATCAGGGTCAATTTAATTTCTGAGGTCCAAGAACAGATTCAAAAAAAAAAGAAAGTCCAAAATAGAGTAGCCCACAAGAAATTAGGACCAACCATAGTAACCAAAGCCAGTCTTACAATAGTTTTCTGTTCTTAGTTTTAAAGATTTTGTATGTATCATTTTTAGATTGATAAAATCTCACAAAGACACATAATAGAGCTACTGGACTCTGGTGTGTGTTCACTAGTGTCTGTCTTAAAAGTGCTGGTACTTCTCTCAGCTCTGTGGAAGTATGAACCGCATTGGTGTCTTCATAGGCAGAATTCCAGTTACACTTGGAGAAATTCCAGTCATGGGCAGCCTTCTCCACTCCATGAAAGGCCACAGGAAACCCACGATGAATGGAAACATTACGTATGAATAGTGCATATTTATAACCTGAGATGGCTCCAAAACACTACAACCTGAAAAAGACAGAATGAAATCTCATATTTCTCATTTTTCTATTTTTTTTTTCCCCAAGTGTTAAAGCAAAATTTCACCTAAGAAAGAATGCAAAGGCTGAAGAACAGAGTTTTAAATATAATGCACTTCCAGTCCTTGGAGGCCAAACTAGAACTCCTATTTCTTCTCCTGTATATCATTCTTCTCATCTTGTTCACGAAACACAGTTGAGTGTAGTTGGAACTTCACTGGGTTAGGAGTCAAGTGGAAGTGAAGAAACTTGTTTCCGTTCTAGCTCAGTCAGTGAGAAGCTGTGTGATCCTGGGAAATTCATTTAGTTTTGAGTAGGACTCAGTGGGGTATAAAGATCCTTCAACCTCTAAAAGAACATGTTATAGAAGGAGGGGGCTCTAATACGTGGTTTAGAAAGTAGGCTCTAAAACTGGACTCCTTGGATTCAAATTCAGCCTCCACTAGTGACTCGTAATTGAACTTGGCAATTTGCTTAGCTGCTCTTTTCTGCAGTTCCCTCAACTGTAAAAGTGTATTGAACTCATAGGGGATTGGGAGGAATCCTGAGGATTAAATGAGATAACAATTTCTGAAGAGATTAAAATAGCACCTGGCATATAGTAAGCACTCAATGACTTTTTGCTATTATTGCTATAATGATGTTTCATCATCTCCAATAGTAGTGATTTACCTTGTAATGGCCGGGATTTACTGTGTGCCTGCTGTGTGTCTTTAGCCAGCCACTTTGCTAACAGATTGATCGGGTAAGTAATGATTTGGAACAATCGGCACTGGAGGCAGGTTTGGGAAGGAGAGTCTGGCTGATTGCTGTTGTGCTATTTTTCTTTCTTTTATGACCCATAACCAGTACTTACTGGAGCAATATGTACTCATAAATTGCAGTCCCAGAGAGCTGGAAGAGAAGTTGCTATTTAAAGGCTGCTCGCAGTGCTTAGATTGGTATTTTGTGGTTATTACATAGAAATAAGGAGCCCTGGTGGCACAGTGGTTAAGTGCTTGGTTGCCAACTGAAAGGTTGGTTGTTCGAACCCACCAGCTGCTCTGTGGGAGAAAGATGTGGCAGTCTGTTTCTGTAAAGATTACAGCCTTGGAAACCCTATGGGGCAGTTCTACTCTGTCCTGCTGGGTTGCTACGAGTTAGAATCCACTCGATAGCAATGGGTTTGGTTTAGGTTTTTGACATAGAAATAACCTGTTGGGAAATAAAAAAGACCAAATTTACTGGTCTGACAGAGATTGGAGAAACCCCAAGAGTATGACCCTTGGACACCCTTTTAGCTTAGTAATGAAGTCACTCCTGAGGTTCACCCTTCAGCCAAATATTAGACGGGTCCATAAAACAAAACGAGACTAAATGGGCACACCAGTCCAGGAGCAAGGATGAGAAGGCAGGAGGGGACAGGAAGGCTGGTAATAGGGAACCCAAGGTCGAGAAGGGGAAAGTGTTGACATGTCATGGGGTTGGCAACCAATGTTGCAAAACAATATGTGTGCTAAGTATTTAATGAGAAGCTAGTTTGTTCTGTAAACCTTTATTTAAAGTACAACAAAAATAAATTATAAAAAAAAGAGAGAGAGAGAGACAAGGGCCTTCTTCCAGAGCTGATAGAGAGAAAATACCTTCCCCTAGAGCCCACACCCTGAATTTGGACTTCTAGTCTCCTATACTGTGGAAAATTTGGTTTGTTAAAGCCAATAATAATAATAATAATAATAATAATAATAATAACCTGTTGGAGAATGGTCAGTTTAATGAGTGAGGTCTGCTTTGATGCCCCAGAATCTGTTCCCAGTACTCAGCATGGACAGGGTCTTTTTTTTTTTTTTTTTTTTTTTTTTAATAAATAAAAAGGAGATTTTTGTCTTGCAAGTGCTTACAGTTTAGTCCAGTATACAAAGACCCACAGCTGAAACAATGATGTTCTACTAGGAGAGTATGTATTTATGCATATGGTGTCAGTGTGATCAGTATAATCATACATAAGAGGAGATATTCTAAGGGACATATCAGTAAAGTATAAAAATTTTTTCAGGGAATCTTGCTTGATATGAATTGTGTGCTAGTACTTGAAGGAACCTTGGAATTTGAAGAATAAATTGAAGGAATAGAGAATTATAAGAGAAAAGATGAAGAAAGAAGACAAAAATGTTAGAAGGTCTTTACCTACTAAGGAACAGGGAGGCGTGAAACAGAGTGTTTAACAGGGAAGAAATCTTCTAAAATAAGTGAAGTATCCAAATGAACCACATTAAATGGCTGATACACAACCATTTTGATCAACAGAAATAGTGGTTTCCAATGGTTCAACCTAATATCTTAAAATCAATCTGTCAGTTGGATAAGAGGAAGGGAGATTAGATTGGAGGCGAAAGCCATTTTCCAGACGTGAAATCTCATGGGCTTTGATAAAAGTGGATTTTGGACCAAGAGAGAAGAATGAGTTTTACTGACATATTTTTGCTTTTATTGAGTCTTGTCAACTTCAGAAGTTTCTTTATATATATATATATATATATTTTTTGGTCTTATTCATGTGATAGTAAAGCACTTGTTTCTTCACACTCTTTTGGGTCCAGTTATGATCATTCTGATTTCTCTTAGCTGCTTGACCTGTGGACCCTCTATAGAACATCACGAAGCCCCTTCTTAGAGGAGCAGGTGAGATGAGCTTAGTTTCCTAGGCCAGGATTGTTACGCTGGATTTGATGGGTGAACTGTAAAATGCACAGATAAGCACAGCTACTGAAAACAAGCATCCAGTGTCTTTATCAAAGATCTTCGCTGGATTTGGGAAAATGCTGTTGGTCTAAGGAAAACAAACCTTAAAGGATATTCTTGGTTTCAAACATATTACCAAAACCAGAACCACACTTGTTGCCCATGAGTTGATTCCAACTCATAGTGACCCTATGGGACAGAGCTGAACTGCCCCATAGGGTTCCAAGGAGAGGCTGGTAGATTCGAACTGCCGCCCTTTTGGTTAGCAGCTGAGCTCTTGACCACTGTGGCACCAGGTCTCCTCAAACATATTAGAAAGAGAAAATATCAGTTCTTATCTAGAGGCTGGAACTCTGGTGGCACAGTGGTTAAAGCAGTCGGCTGCTAACAGAAAGGTCAGTGGTTCGAACCCGTCAGCCACTCCACGGGAAAAAGATATGGCAGTCTGCTTCCCTAAAGTTGAAAAGAAAACAAATCCATTGCCATGGAATCGACTGATAGTGACCCTATAGGGTAGAGCAGAACTGCCTCTTAGGGCTTGTAAGGTGCATCTGGGGGATTTGAACTGCTGATCTTTTGGTTAGTAGCCGAACTCTTAACCACTGCACCACCAGGGCTCTGCATAAAGATTACAGCCTTGGAAACCTTATGGAGCAGTTCTACGCTGTCTTATAGAGTTGGAATCAACTGGAGGGCAGTGGGTTTTTGGTTTCATCTAAGAGGGTTTATGAGTCCTCATTTATGAAATAATTAAATTTACAAATTATATAAGGAAGTGTTTGTAGTTAATAAAATGGGGATCTATAGACACTCAGATGTGTTCAGCTTTTAAAACATTAAAAGCTTTTGATTTGGGATTCTGTTTTAGGACTGGGAAAAACTTATTTTCTTTGAACCATTTTAACTCACTTCTAATTATGTGGTGGAGATACTCTGTATGTATGTAATACATAGCATCACATAGTTAGGTCATTGACCTATGTATATACAATGAAGTGAAATGATAATAAAGTTACACCAAAAAATAACACCATCCAAGTTTGCAGAATCAGAAGGACAGAATATTTATAATTCATCTACTTTTTAGTTTTATGTTAAGAGATTTGGGCCTGTTTGATGAATGTCATTAATTTAATGATATATTTGTAATTAAAAGTCAGAGGCAGTTTTAGTGGATCCTTAAGGCAACCACTGAGATTCAGGATACGGCTGGAATCTACTACCCACCCCTCCTCCTTCACAAACCAGCAGTCACCATGGAAATCTGCTCTAGCTCCTATCCCTCTTATCTGTTCAGGTTTGATTCTTGCATCCAAGTTTCAAAGGGTGTTTGGTGACAGGTAGGACAAAAGGGCAGGGATAGGGCAGACATTGGAGACCAAAAATGTATCTCTGAATCCTCTTAGACAAACTTCGGGACTACGGCTAGTGAAGGTGGGAACTGCTTGATATCTTTTTTGCTCTGGCCTAACTGTAGAACTGATTTCCTTTCCTCTCCTGGAAAATATATATAGACATTCAAATATTTTCAGCTTCTAGGAAAATATGGATTCCTGTCTTTGCTCTGGTCAGTAACTCTGGAGCCATCATAACATGAAGCTATCTGTATCATAAGAAATACTCCTGATAAGCAAGTAGCTCTGAGATTAAAAGGGGGGGTGGGGTGGGACATCCATGTATGTGTGTGTGCATTGATGCTTCCTCTCTAGATACGCATCATAATACATATCTTCTCCTCTCTCTTCCTTTCTCTCTCTATGCTTCTGTCTCCCTATCTCCCTCTCTGCTTCACTTTTTCTTTAATTTATAGAAAACAGAATAGGAATGAGAAATAGACTTCTTTTCAAGTAATACAGGATTATTGGTCAGACCCATTGGCTTCCTGGCTCAGAGAGAATTCCAAAGCTCTGCCTGGCCCTGATGTCGCGTTTTGGAGGATATGTAGCAAGCCCTTTCTTTTTGCTGACACATTAAACTCTGAGTGGTCCTAGGTTTAAATCTATTCCACAGGCTAAGTGAAATAGATTTAAACCTTGCCTTGCAGTCTCTTAACAGTTTGGAAACGTGGCCAGGTGCATTCATAGCCAGAAGCAGGAAAAACAATACAATTGTACTTTTCACTTCATATTTCCCTCACATATCTTGGCATCAGACTATTGTTTGCTAAATGGTTCATGTTTATTAGCTTTGTTTCATCTGCTTGACTGTGAGCCCCGGTGAAGTCAGAGACCCACCAATCATTTCTTTGTATCCTTCACAGCGAGTTGCACAGAGATTAAATAAACATTGAAGTTCCGCAAATGTGGAACAATAGAAAAAGAAACAGAAAATACAAGGAAGGTATGAGAAATGGGAGGAAAAGAGGAGCGTGCAACATAGAATACAAAAGGCAATCTCAGGGGCATGCAACTGGAAAGAAGAAAACAGGACAGAGTTGTTGAGGTTGGTGGTCAGTGTAGAAGCACGTTTACTTAGATGTGTTCTCCTTTTGTTCACCTCCTTTTTATCCTATATTCACCTCTCTGTCCTCCCTCTTTCTATATGCATAGTCCCGAAAGAGAGCTCAACAGCAGTGGCAGCTCAATACGTCACCCACACTGCAGGTTAAAGACAGCACTGGACTCTTTTAACAAGCAACAGGGGAAGTGTTCGCAAGTCCCCATGGAGACTAGAGGGCAGCAGAGCTGCATAATACTCAAAGCCCACACTCCGGCCATGACCACTGAGCTCTACCTGGAGCTAACTAAATGTGTCTCTACCTCTTGTGTTATCTGCTCTGATTTTTTGTTTTCAACTGAGGACCCTTGAAGATGGTGACAAGAATTAAGAAATGTATCCTGAGTTATTAAAGAACTCCACATGCTCATTATGCCCCTTCCTCCTCAACCCCAAGAAAGGATGGCATTTTGCGTCCAATACTTTCAAATCATTGTTCACTGATGGGAAACGTCCTTTATCCCCTCAATCCTTTCCAAAGAGAGACAGCCAACTCGGGTCCATGAACTATAAAGTACGTGTGACAGTGACCTTTGTTAAGAAACAAATAGCCCAAAGGCGTTACAAAGAACACATAGGGAATCTCGCACAGCTGGGACAACAGTGACACGTGGCCGCTGGCTCTCAGGAGAGCCGATTTCAGATCAGTTCTCCATCTCTTGTTCTTAAATCATTTTTTTTCTGCTTTTATTTCTCTCTCACCTGATTCCTGTCTGCTGGGTCCCTCTTCTTTCAGTATTTTTTCAAACTCACTCTTATCCGTTATTCTTATTTCTCTTTTATTGCAAGTCCATTTCTTTCCCTCTTTCTCTGTCTCTTTCTTGACTGCTTTGCTCTGGGATTTATGCAGCATGGCTTCCTTAGGTCACAGTTCCATCGAGAAAAAACAACACAAGGAGCCAGGGAAGGAAGGGAAGGAGCTCTACCTTACCTTGTAACTAGGTTAAGAGACAACCCATTGTTGTGTGGTATGATAAATTCCGGTCTTTTCTTATTCCTGAATAGCGCCCTAACAGCTCCATTACCTCTGCAAGCAGAGAGATGCTGTTTGCTTTCAAAGCAGCAGGGCTTGGCTAAAAGCCTACCAGTCCAATAAAAGCCTCCATTGTCCTGCCTCTCTCCTCTTTTCCTCCTGCCCCATGCTCCTGAGGTTCATGACACAGAAGTTAATGTTATTCATCAGAATAACATCTCTCCAACAAATTTCTTTCCATATGCTTGGATTGTGGTGCCCTGATAATGCCAGGGGAGTGAAGAGTTTTCAGGGAGACCATCATTCATGATTCCTATGCATTTTCCTAAGAGAGACCTAGATGGAAGAAGATGGGTAAAGAGCGGATATGTAAGGCAGACTTTCTTTTGTAAGAGTTGTATTTACCAGTTGACTCGATGGCACACAACAACAAAAACAATAAATTATACTGAGGTCCCTGTTGAGAGTTTTACCACACCGGAGAAAAAGCACATTTGCGATTCAGATAATTCTAAACATGTTAACTCTATTTTCCTTTCTCTTGGTCTCTTCATCTCTGTCACTGCTATTCTGTCTTCTCCTTGTTCTCTTCTAATGCAGCCATCAACTCAAGACTCTGAAACTGATTTTCTAGGAAATAGTGAAAGAGTTTATATAGATGAGCCTGTTGTTGTCACTGTGGTGTGCCATCAAGTCAATTCCAACACATAGTGACCCTATATGACACAGTAGAACTGCCCTACAGGGATTTTTAGGTTGCAATCTTTACGGGAGCGGATCACTAGGACTTATCTCTCATGGAGTCACTGGGTGGGTTTGAACTACTGACCTTTCAGTTACCAGCTGACTGCTTAACCATTGTACCACCAGGACTCCTTACTGATGAGGTAAAGTTGCCCAAATTCTTAACCTTTTCATGCCAAACCTATTGTCAAACCTATTATTAGCGAAGAAAGAGCCGTTTCTTACAGAACTGACTGGGGATGTCCGCTCCTCCCGGTGCCATAGGGTCTGTCTTTCAGTGGCCTGACGTCCTGCAAAAAGAGCTGGGAGAAGCAAGACTGGTGAACCCGCTCACGACAGATTCCTTATTCTTTACGAAGGTGAGACTGCCTTGGAGTTAGAAACGGACAATGAGTAGCTGGTAGCAGAAGGGGGAGCAACGAGGAGATGTAAGGTTGAAGACTGCTACTGAAATAAATGACTGTAGGGAAACGAGGTTGGGAAATGGATGAGAGCAGAGATGGAGAGAGCTGGACCCTAACCAAGGGCAGGCCTGGAGGCTTCTCCTGTGGGATCCTCGGATCTGTCCTTGTGCACTTCCTACACGTCATCCTGTGCCCAGGCAGCCCCTCCTCTCAGGCCTGTCTTGGCGTCCACCCTCACACAAACTTCAAATACACACATCTCCTACAGCTGTGAAGGGTGCCACGCTTTCACTTGGGAGTTATTTGGTTTTGAAGTCCTTCCTCATTAACGTTCTCTGCTTAAACCTAGAGGGTGACCCATTCTTATCAGGGAGCAGGCATCTGTCCCTTGTTCTCCAGTTTCATTAGCAAGCCCTCCGTTTAATCCCTGATCCAGCTTTCTTCATATCTCAGTGGTAATGCAACCATTGTCCCTGACATCAGCTCTTCCCGCTCAGGACACACTGTACATGCTGCTGCAAAACACATGCAGAAAGCTGCTTAACAAACAGGATGGAAATGAAGTTTCCATCGTATCTCCACAGAATCCCAGACCTTCCTCGCCTGACCAAACCTAATGCCTGACTACCTCTGTTTCTTCCTCATTATCTGCCTCTTCAGGGCACAGGTCTCTCCATGAATGACATTCTCTCAGCTTCTTCATTAGCTTCCATCATTACCTTCTCTCTCACTCTCAACCCCCTCCGCTTTCCCATCCTCTCTATGCGTGGCTAGAAGGCCGAGAGGGGGAACTGCCTTGGGTCTCCTGGGGGCAGATGAGGATGCCACACCGGAGACAGGGCAGGAATGGGAGCCCTTGTGGAGCCAATTAGGATTCATGTGAGGAGAGCGAGTGTATTAGTTCTGGAGCTGTAGGTTTCTCCATTAGCAGAGGGGGGCAGACCACAGAGAAGGAGAGAATGAAGCAGAAACTAGGCTCATGTGATTTTTTTCACACAGACCCAGCCATCAGTCTCTAGCCTTTGTCTTTCTTCTTTCTCTCCTTCCTGATTACTTCATTTTCTACCCCCATTTTCTCAGTCTCAAGTTTTACCAAGAAGAAAGGTAAGTTTAAACCATCAAACCCCAAAACCCAAATGAATACCTTTCATGATCTCTTTTCTCTTTCTTTCTCTTTTGTTTTTCCTCTGAATAAAAACGCTAGTGGGGTTTATACTTGGTAGGAACTGAATGACTTGTTCTAAGTACATGACAAACAATCAAAACGAACTTAGCATTAATTATATATCTAGAAGTAGGTGAAGAGTTTTCCGTTAGCCAGGTACCCAAGTTGGCAGACTTTATAGACAGAAATAGATATATGAATATTTTGACAAAACTAGAAACCACCATGAACCAGGGCCAAAGAATATATGTATATAAACGCCCTAGTGGTGTAGTGGTTAAGAGCTATGACTGCTAATCAAAAGGTCGGCAGTTCGAATCCACCAGGTGCTCCTTGGAAACTATGGGGCAGTTCTGCTCTGTCCTCTAGGGTCGCTATAGGTCGGAATCAACTTGATGGCAATGGATATATATATATATATATATATATGTTTTTTTTTTTCCTACACTCTCTTTGACCTGATCTCTAGATCTGTTTGTCCAGATAATGTGATTTAGTGAAGACAGTCAAGAATTTAAAGGTTTTTAATTCAGTCCCTGATTCTGCCACTTAGTAGGCAGGCCATTTTAGGTAAATAAACATCTTTTAGACATTGTTTCCTCCTTTGTAAAATGGGGATAATCATAATATTTTTATAGGGATGGTATTATAGTAACCAGCGATTTAAGGATGTTTTTCTTATGACCTGCTGTGTTTCCTACTAAAGTATTTCTAATGGAGTATCAGCTAAGTGGGGTGATGGCATGTGTATCTGGATGACTCTCTGAGTATTTTCAATTAATCCATTCAGGGAGAAGCATACCCGCCCCCCAAATATGGAGGGGTCCAAATGAATTAGCTCTTGCTACTGGTAATAAAAGGGTCCCCTTGTATCCAAGGAAATCTATTTCAGATCTTGCACAAAAAAAACAAACAAACAGGATTTCTATAGTAAGGGTTTATCTTGAGATACTTCCTTCCCTCTGGAAATTTCTTTAATAACTTTGCTTATTGTCATTTCCTTTAATGGAAACTGAGTCAGCCAATCAGTGGTTTCATCTGCTCTCAAGACCTGCCTCTCCTTGCTTGTATTTTCTTCCTTCCTTGTGACGCTGTCCATGGCAACACTTGGAACCAGTCAATCTTGACACAGTTTATGCTCCAGAAAATGATAAAAACTGAGCCACATTAAAAAAAAAAAAAAAATCAGTTTTGTTGTGTTGGAATGAGTACTTGCAAGTTTCCAGACCCTGGGGCAGTTCTTCATGGAAACCTGCCCAGCCACTTACCAGAAGAATTGGCGGAGACCCTGGGGCAGTTGCTCTGGACTGACGACAGAGTAATCCTTGACACATGCCACAGTATTGCAGGGGTTGAGATGTTTGGGAAAATCACTAAATAGCTGCCAAATACTAGTTTACCAGTTTTTGCAACATGAAATAAATCCCCCGTTCCCTTTCAAGAGAGAAGTGATTTGGGTTGTTACTTTCATTTAGGGTACCCAATAAGGATGGCCCACACAATCTGTCTGGGGTTTCATTTTACAGTGACTGAAAACTTGGAAAGGACTTTAGTAAGGTACTTTTTATTCTCAAACAGTTAAAATCTGGATCAGTATGTATGGGACTGAAACCAAGCTAGAACTTAATTACTGTGCATGTATAAGTCTCATCAAGCGAACGGCATTCTGTTCTATTAAGATATTTTAAAATCATTGGTCTGTAAAGATAAAGAGAAAATTCTAGGAGACACATCTCACTGGAAAAATCTCAAGTGATCTTCAGTACTCTTGGGGGAAAAAAATCCAAAAACAAAAGCTGTTACCATTACTGGTTGATTCCGACTCTAGCTACCGTATAGGACAGAGTAGAACTGCCCCGTAGGGTTTCCAGGGAGTGGCTGGTGGATTCGAACTGCTGACCTTTTGGTTAGCAGCTCTTACCCACTACACCACCAGAGTATGCAAAAAGAAGCCCAAATCAAGGGCTGAAAAAGTGGAACATTTCTGTATTAAAAATAGTATTAATTTAGGTTTCTACTTGAAAGAGGATAGGCAGGGAAAAAAATTAAAGGGCACAAAGGAGAAAAGAGAAGAAAGGAGGAAATGGGAGGGGAAAGGGTAAGGGAGGGGAGGGGAGGGGAGGGGAGAGGGCAAGGGAAGGGAAGGGGAAAGGGAAGAAAAAGATAAAAATAGAAAGTTGCTGGAACAAATTGGGGGACTAGCTCTGAAATTTGCACAAACAACCAAAGAAATGTGTGGAAACAAAGGCATCTAATATTCTATTTAATATTTTTCACACATCCAGATGTAAATCCCAATGTCTCCACAAGATAGGAAATGCAAATATCTCGTGAGCTGTTTTTTATTTATTTGTATATATATATATATATACATATATATGTATTTCATTTTGGGACGATTAAGACAGGTAGGTATGTGTTTCAAGGTTCTCAGCTCCACATGAGGGTTAGCACAGTGTGGGACAGAAATAACTGGCGCTGGGGAGTGAGATGAGCTACAAGCTGAATTAATTCAACAGAGTCAGAAGGTTGGAGCTAGATGTGACTATAAAAGCATAAACTCTTAGAAATGTACAGACATTGGGGAGGGCATTGGACAGTCCATTGGAATGATATTTCTAAACAATTATCTATATTTTAATAAGCAAAACAAAACTAATTAATATCTGGTGAACAAAACCACAAAGGTGTCAGGAACTCTTGGACTATACGAAACACGTCCATATGGAGACTGGTAGTTAAGAAAAAAAGAGTTCAGGCATCTTATGGCATTTCAGATAATGTATAAGATAGGACAAGGTGTATGAGTAAGTTCTTCATTGTAAGGAACAGCAACTGTACTTTATGAGCTGAACCATCTTTATGTTTCAGTACTCTCTGCTCCTTTGTTTCTTTTGTGTTTCATAAAATCTGTTGGAAAATGCCAACCTATCTTATTTTTCTCAAGTGTAACCAAGAAAAGGTGATGACATCCATACTTGGGCCAGATCTGTCAGGGGTGGTTTGTAAACCCAGAGGGTAGTGAAAGCAGGAGGAATAAAATAAAAAGAGAGGAGAGAGAGAGAAGATAGAAGTGAAGAGAGTAGAGAAAGGAGAAGAAGATGAAGAGGAAGGAGGAAGAGAAGGAGTTGGAGAGGAGAGGACAGAAGGAAAGGAAAAGGTGGTGGAAGAAGGGATGGAGAAAGGAAAAGGGGAAGAAGGAGGAGAGAAGAGAGGGGAGGGGAGAAGCAGAAAGTCCTAGGAGGGTGTGTGACAGTTAGGGCCATCTGACCAAACAAGTCTTCCACCCTTATTCTTGCTTCCTCTCCTTCCAATCTTAAGCAGATCCAGCTCCCAAGTATACCCCGCGTACCATTCACAGCACATCAGAGCTCTCGACCTAGAGAAGTGACCAAATCTCAAGTGCTAGCTACGAATGGGAAGCAGATATTTTGTTGAAGTGTCGGTTTGGAATTCAAATTCAAATTTCCAAATAGCAAAGATTCTCCAAGACCTTTCTAGTACTGATTAATAAAATGAAGTACAATTATCTTACTCATAGCAAGTTCTTAACCCAGAACCATAGCACTTACACTGATTTTTGTGTTTAAAAAATTGCAGGGTATGGTTTGGAGTAAATCCCTGTGGCATTTGGTTTTTCAGTTGGTATTTGTTTTTGGTCAAATAATTAACTTTGTGCAAAGTGTTGTGACTCGGTGTCTGACACTCTGTTTAAAATTTTGATTGTTCATAAAACAATTAGATATACTAATATATCTAATCATAACAATAAGTTAAAAATAAAGATGGAAAAAACTAAACCACTGTGAAAACTGCTTATGGTGATAAATGTGCCGAATGATAAGGTTTTACATTGAGGCAATAATTAAGAGTGGTAATAAAGGAACTAGATTAAGGGGACTTCAGGTTGTGGCTGTGTGACTGGCTTTCTCCCTACCTTGCAGAAATTTCCTTACTTACTAGGCAGGAGACGAAGCAAAGTAAAATAGTAAATCTTCTGCTGGATTAAGCCAAATATAACATAAGCAACTATTTAGAATACCAGTGAAGCTCAGGGATAGCAAATAATAATTATGCTGTACACAACAACAATAACAATGGCTTAAGAATTCGCTATCTGATAGTTTAATATAAAAGTGTCAAATTAGATATCACGGGAAAAGAAGCTTTTTGTACTCCAAAACACATTCATCATGGTTTGAATATTGTTTACGTTTTGTTGTAATTTTTGTTGTTGTTTACATTTTGTTCGAGCTGGGGTGGAGAAGGAGGTACATAATAGTTTTAATAGTTAGGAATCTCAAAGCTTTTAATCTGATCTTGACTACAGACTCCATATAAAGCAAGTAAAGCCAAATACACTTTTAAAACTTATGAAAATACATTAAATTTCATAACATATATCAGAGATTCCCATGATAATGCTAGCTTTATCAGAATAAGGATGGCATCCAAAATATAATGACAAAGACATACCCTGTATTAAGAAACGTGTAGAATGTGATTTGACTGGCCTGGAAACTAAATTTTTGATACATCGAATAAGTTTGTGAACTTCAAGTAGATTCACCATTCATTGTCTAAAATGTTCTATCATAACAATAATATTAGAAAATAGTTCATTTGTTTATTTTCTCAGAACAAAGATGATGATACTCTGGTATATTTCGATCATTTTGTAGATTTAAAAGGAGCAAATGGAATGTGTGGCTAATTGCCTCCATGAACAGCTGCGTCTTTTTCGATGAGACCAGAAGAACTGGATGGTGCCTGGCTACATTACTGAACATTTTGATCAAAGATTCCATAGAAGAATCCTGATCAAAAGGTGGAGATGCAGAACAGAATTTTAAATTCTCACAGACTCCAGACTTTCTGGAGCCATGAAGGGTGGATGAAACTTCTGAAACTATTACCCTGAGATAATCTTTAAACCTTAAACCAAAAATATTCCCAGAAGTCTTCTTAGAACCTGACAATAGCTTAACTAGTAAAAAAGGTCTGCCTTGAGCATTATGCTCTTTTAAGAACCAGCTATACGGAATCAAAGTGACAACAGCAACTCGAAACATTAAATAGGAAACTCGGACCAGTGAGTTTATGTTAATGAAGGATGAACAACTCAGAAAAGGAGGGTGAGAATGGTTGCACAACTCAAAGAATGTAATAAACATTACTAAATCGTACATGCAGAAGCTTGAATTGGTGTATGCTTTGCTGTGTATATTCTCAATAATGACAATAAAATAAATGAAATTTAATTACTTATTTTAGGAAATAAAATAGAACAGAAAAATTGCTTTAATAAATAAATAAGAGCAAGCACTGACACCTCTCCAAACGCATTATCCCCGTCCTCAGGGACTTTGAGTGTGAGGCTTGAATAATCTTTCATTAGAGAACAGACTTACGGTTCAACACGTCTACTCAATATATTTAGGATCCAAAGGCATCTCTCTTCCTTTTATACATCAAATTTTTAACAAGTGTTCATATATGCCAGCTCAATTGTCAAGGTATCCTTACTGTATTTTTACTCAAATAATGCTTATCTTCTAATTTGTTTGCCAATGATTTCCTCCCCCTGCAAGATACGTCCAGAAGTGCTGCTATGCTCAATTTTTTTTACGTGTTGTTGTAAAAAAACTAGCATAGCATGCTTACGAAAATACATCACGGTGGGAGGGAGTGGTTGGCAAATAAATGTAGAAGATGTGTATTATTTGTGTAAAATATGGTATACAAGTATCTTCCGATATCAAGAGTAAAACTGTCTTTTGGGGCAATCATAGAAAAGAAAATACATTCTTATATGGCTAAAACATTTGCACTTTCTTACTGTATGCTCTCTAACTGGGCTTCAGGCAGTTAACTTGGAGTTTTCAGGGAATCTTATACAATTTAAGACTTGAGTTAGTTAAAACTATCTTTCCTTTGAACTTCACACACTGCCTGCTAGATTTTATAGAGGCAAGAACATCTTTTTGATGGTCCTTAGGGAGTTTCTGCTAATTAAGACCTGTTCATCTGATTCAAGTCAATGACTACCCACTATATAAGAATAAATGTTCTTCCCGATCTAACCTGTCTTCTATGTATAATTTAAAGTGAGTAGAGGATGATTTTTGACTGGCAATTTATTCTGAAATTGCTTTTTCCTCCACAAGGAAACAAAAAACAAACTAGATATGGAGGAGCTACAATATTTAAGTTATTTGCTTTGCTACAGTCTGTTTAGTTTTTTTTTTTTTATGTAGGACTGTGTAATAATTTAAAGTTATATTTAAGTTTTATATTGGTGACCTTGTTTTTCATGAACATAAATAAATTAAGACCATACTTGTAATAGATCGCTAACTCAATCACTTTTTAAACAATTATATGCACCACTTCATTTTAAAAGAATGGACTTATACTTAATGTTTTAGAATCATTTAAATATTTGTTCACTAAACTCTTTAGTTCTTAACAAATTTGGGAGACACCTGTGTTATACATGTATATATATGTGAGTGATTTGACGTCTACCACTGAGTTATTAAAATATCCATTTCAAAACCCGTCTTACCACAATCAATCAAGTCTTTCAACAGTGCACAGAGAAAATAAATATCTCAAACTGTATACTCAAGTGCTCTTGGAGCTTAAAGAGTCTTAGATCAGATTATCATCAAAGAATAAAACAACATATTAAAATTTTGAGAATTGAATTGCAGAAGATACATCTTGCCATTTATGAAAATAAATTATATTAATACATATTCACTACAGTGATGTACACACACACACCACAGTTCATCCAGGGAACATGTTATAACTATAAGAGAACACCCTGAAGAAATGGGGTGGTTCAGATCATATCACTCATGGTCATTCATTTCCTACAGGTAGCTGAGCTCCCAGACTTGGAATAAGTGCGTGAAAGATGAAAATACGGCAGAACGAGAAAGATCTGAATGAAGGAGGCTCACAGCAGCTTCTAATGCTCAACAACAACAACAATCCGTTGGCACTGTTGATTCTGACTCATGAAGACCCCAAGTGTTACAGAATAGAACTGAATTCCATAGGGTTTTCTTGGCTCTAGTCTTTACGGAAGCAGATCACCAGGCCTTTCTTCCATGGCCCAGGGTGGGTTTGAACCTCCGATGTTTAGGTTAGCAGATGAATGCACCCTGTTTGTGCCACTCAAGAACCTATACTTCTAGCTCCCCAGCAGCTCTCAAACTCATGGAATCCTGCTGGTGGGCAGAGGAGAGTGATGAGCAGCTTGGACAAAAATGACAACATCTTCAATGAAAAAACTAATTTGTGACGCCTGGTGTTACGGATTAAATTGTATCCTCCAAAAAGATATGGTGAAATCCTAACCCCTGGTATCCCTGAATGTGATCCTGGTTGGAGACACGGTCTTTGAAGATGTTATTAGTTAACATGAGGTCATACTGGTGTAAGGTAGGTCCTCATCCAATATGAGTGAATCCTTATAGAAGAGGAGACGAGACACAGAAAACTGGCCATGCGATTACTGAGTCATATGCTGCCACTGAAGATCAAGGAATTTCTGGGGCAACCAGAAGCCAGGAGAAGCAAGAAATAATCTTCTCCAAGAGCTTTCCAAGAGAACATGTCCCTGCCTATCTACACTGAAATCAGACTACTAGCCTCCAAAACTGTGAGACAACAAATTTCTGTTCTTATAAGCCACTTAATTTGTGACATTTTATTACAGCAGACCTAGGAAACTAATACAGCTAGTCTTACTGTAAATCTACCCTTGCATAACAGAAGAGTAACCAAAAAGATTTCTAAGATGCTTTCTGTACTGAGATATACTTCAAGGATGACACTCAGAAGATAAATATCATCCTCAAAGACAATTATTTTAGACAATTCCAAAAGGCTGAAAGGAAGATATGAACATACTGGTGACTGGGGTGCCATGAATGTGAAACATACATCTTTGTTTTTAAGCCTCCATCTTACACTGACTCTGGTTAGCATAACTGTAAAGTTCTTCTTTCTTTATCAGTGGCTTTACTCTATATTGCCTGCCCTAAAAGCAAGAGGTCTTTTGTCTGAGCTTTAACCCATATAATCTACTGCTTCTCCCACAGGTCCAAAGATAAACTCATAATCTTCAAAACCTGAACTCATAATCTTACTCCTCAAATCTGGATCTTCCCATTCTGTATCTCAGAGAAAAGAAGTAGCATTCAACCAGTTTGGGGAGCTAACCTTGTCACTTCCCTTTTCCTGATCCCCCTCTCCCCTTAGCCAGTTCATCACAAAATCTAGCCAATTTTAATTCTAAATCTCTCTCCAAAATTCCACTCACAGCTATCTATACCCACATTCACATCTCATTCACACTACTCCAATCTTCTGTCAGACTTCCGCAATAGCCATGCAAGGATTCCTTGTTCACTCTGGTGATCTCCAATCTTCTTTAAATTGTACATAGAGTATGAAGTTCAAAACATAATATTAAGCATATTATGGCTGAGAAATAAGGGTTAATTTATCCAAGAGTTTCATGGAAACTGGCCAAGGCCCAGTGCTTAAGGCAATAGATCTTGGCCAACCTCAAGGCTTGGGCTCCAGGATCCTCTCATGCCATGGGAGGGGGTCAGTGTTTTCCAAAAAAGGAACACTGTACGGATAATTCCTCTACTGCCTTGCTACATCATATACCTGCAAACGCAAGGATTGAACCTCAGTGGTCTGCTCAAGCCATAGGAGGGGCTGGTGCTGCCCATAACCACAAAAGCTGGATAGGACTGGAGCAAGGTTCTGCCTCATAATACAGTTATGGTTTTCCTGTGCCTGGTCACCAAGTGCTTCCCTAACCATCCAGCTTCAAAGACTCACAGTCCAAGGGCAGGGTGTTCCTCCTGAAGTCTCATACCTGACCCTACTAAATCTCTGTGGGCTGTTCCAGAATACAAATTCATCTGCTATATATCTTGTCCCTGTGATTTAAACTAAGGGTTAAACTTTAACCCCTAAAATACTGTTCCAGCAGGTTTGATATCCTTGGTTACATGACAATTGTCCAGCTTAAAACCCTTCAATGGTACCACATCACTCTAGGGAAAAACATGAAAGCATTTACCACGGGCTTATCAGCCTCGTATGGCTGTTGCCTCCTTTCCCAGATTCACTTTGCACCCTCGTTCCGTTTTAGCTAACTGGCCACCTTCTACTTTCCACAGATGTGACATCTTTCTTTTCGCCTCAGGGTCTTGAAACTGCTGTTTCCGTTGCCGGGAACTTTCTCTCCCACTCAGCCTTCTGATCGCAGATCAGAAGTCACTTCTCCAGGGAAGCCCCCCCGATCTTCCAGACTAGCAGAGCTGGACTGTTATATGCTTTAATACTGTTTAGTGACAACAAAGTCTTTTGTAAATTTTCCTTTGTAGTTGTTCTTCCCAATTAGAAGTTGAGCTTTATTTAACATGAAAGGCTCAGGGTATTTACCAATAATTTCAGAAAGATGTGTTTATAGCAGAAGTCTTTTCGACATACAGATTCACTCTGAAAAATGACCACTTTGTTTTCACTAATTCAATTCTTCTTCCCCATAGAAGCCATGCTCTCTTCCCATAGCATCTGGTACTCATCCCTCACAACACTTAAAATGGAAGCAATCACGTGATTGACCGTGAGATTACTCAACTTATTTCAGTTTTCCGCTCTAGACTATAACCTGCATGTAGATGGGACTTTGCTTGTTTTCTTAATACTGTGTTCTCATTGCAGAGCACAGTGCCTGGCACATAATAGTAACGCTATCACTATTTGTTGGGTGAATGAATGAACCAATCAATGCCATTTCTAATAAAAAATAAGAAATAAAAGATATTAAAATTAAAAAAAAATTTCATGATAATTTTAGAAAATTAGAAGAAAAGAATAAAAAAGAATACCAGCAAACTATTTAGTTTTAGTGTTTGTATTTAATAAAACAGTTTCTTCATCACAAAAACTGGCAACATGAGTCAAGAAGAAGTGGAAGGGCTGAGGAAGTAGGACTGTCAATTTAGCTGACAAACATAGGGCAGAAGGTGTGCTTAGTGTGAAAAAGAGCAAGCAGAAAAACATAAATTCCTTGTCTGGCCTTTATTAAGGAAGATCCTAGGCTAAGACATTAAACGAGTTATTGGTTTCTCTTTTTTTAAGGAAGGTGTTAGTGAGGTTCTCATTTGCTAATTGTCTTTGGAAACAAGCAAGAGAAACAGATGAGTATTATTAGATCAAATAGAAGTTAATGTACAAGATGTTCTACACCTAATAGATAAACAAGACGTGGCAAAATCATCAGGACCAGATGGCAGTTCTTATGTGCTTTCAGATGCAAGATTTTCCTCTCCAAAACAGAACGAAGCACGAAAATGTGTCTGGGTTTAGTCTAACTGCCAGGAACTGGGGAAAGAATAAGTAAGCCAGTTTGTAAGGCTGCCATCTTTCACCAATATTGCATTTAGAAAGAAAAATCCAATAGAAGTGTGCCACAAATCAAAATCTCCTGTAACTTTTATAACCACAAAATTCAGCCTGGAAACAAAATAAAATATTCCCACACAGAACAGTTGCCCAGTCATATAATATCAGAAATAAAGTAAATATTTTATAGTACGTCTGCAATTAGATACATTGACACTTTACAATACAAACACATATAGTAGATTTGTATTTTTTCTTCATCTTTTAATATGATATTATTCAATTCTAGTTCTGATATTTCTAGCCAGAAGGGATCTAGATAGCTGGTTGAGTGAATCATTCCAAGTATTCTGAGATACAAGCATGAGCTTCATTTGCTCTTTGCTTATGGGGATATATAAATGAATCTTCAATCTTGCTTTCACTGTCCCCTATGGCTATGATGCATTTGTAGAGAAAGCAGGTTTACATAGCAGAAAGGCTTCTGTCAATAGTATTAAACCTGCTGTTATTTATCTTCTTAGTTGTGAACCGTGAAAGGGAGGGGGCGGGAAGGAAAAAAAATAAAGGATGTTATACTTGTTTAACAATAAAAAATAGGATTCTCTTTTAATTTTTTTTTTTTTTTGTTGTTGTTGTGGTGGTGGTTGTTAATCACAGTTGTGAGGCTGAATCCCTAATGGGGAAGCCCATGATATTAGACAGCTGTTCCGGGGAGATGTGTTTGTGGTAACTGAAGTAATTCGGACACACACGTTCTCTTAAAACATGACCACTCTTTGTTTTCCTTAAGTCTTTATTCTCTTAAGAGATTTTATGCTGTCTTTTCTTATTGGTGAGAGCTGGTTATTCTGAGTAATTTCTTATTATTAAGATTGTTATTTGAAATTGTACTGGACAAAGGACTCTGACGAAAACAAACAAAATACAACGCAACGGTAAGAGCAGTGAGGAGACCGTCAGTACTTGGGAAGCATACTATCATCCAGTGCCTAATGCCTAGTTAAAAACAGCCACTGTTTTTGTCTGACATGTGCAGGATTTCATGTTTTATTAGGGTTTGCGGTGTGAAAAAGGGAGAGAGCAAGATGAAAACTTGAGGGATAAGAGCAGAATAGTCAATTGAGTCTGGGTAGGTAGAAAGCTCAAGAATGGGAAAAAGCGGGAGACAACTCTTACATTGCATTATCCTGTACCTTGCTGTGAACAGTGCCCTCTGGAGCTATGCTTTGCAGAAATCTAGAGAAGGAGCTTTCCCATCATGGTCTTCCACGTTCTACTTATCAAGCACTGAGGAGAGTAAACAAATGCGGTCAAGGGAAAGACATAATGAACCAGAGATACATATATGCTGCATCATGAAAGAAACAGAGGAGAAAATCTAAGCTAAAAACCCATACAATCCCAAATTCTCCATAAAGCTCTGCGTACAATTCCACCATCAAAAGCTCTTCCTTTGGGAGGTGCATAATTCCCATTGCTATCAAACTGATGCTATGGTGTTAGAGCACCTCCCTTCTGACAATTCAAACACCTGGCTGCCTAATGGCTACTGTGAGGGTTTGTGTGTTAACAGCAGGGTAGGTGAGAGATAGTAGTTACACAAAGAAAGGCTACCCACCCCACACCCCATGGCCGATCTTCAGAGGTACCATGATTAGACCTTGTTCACACAGTTTTATTTCTGCTAGTTCCCTGCAGTCCCTTCCTTTTTCACTCCCTCTGCCTCTGTCTTTCTTTTTTTTTGGGGGGGGGGGATTGGTGCCAAAACCTTTCATTTGTCCATTTCTCCAATCTCATTCCACAGCTCACCTTTGTTATTTTCCTAAAATGAAGTTTAGCTAGTTACTTCTACCATCAAAATACCTCTACACCTCCATACTGTTCATGGAAGCAAATGTAAACACTTCACTGCTGTAGCTAAGGGTACCATGACCTGGTCTTTGAATAGCTTGTCTGGCTCCACAATTCTCTATTAGCACCATGCCTCAGGAACACTAACTCATCTACTCTTCTCCAAATGCACGCTATGCCCATTGAAGACACTGTGCCAATCCTTCATTTGCGAATTCCCTTCTCTTTCTATCAAATAGTCCAATATATCTTTCCATACCTCTTATACCTCTGAAGCCTTCTTAATATTGACAGCTGGGGTTAAGTGTTCTTTGCACACTTCTTTAGGACCCTGGATAGTACAAGTGCTTTACACTCGACTACTAACCTAAAGGTTGGTGGTTCATACCTACCCAGCGCCACTGAGAAGAAACGCCTGACATTCTGCTTCTGTAAAGATGGCAGCCCAGAAATCCCCACGGAACAGTTTTACTCTAACAAATAAGGTTGCCATGAGTTGGAACTGACTTGATGGCAATTAGTTTGTTTTCTGTTTCAATGGGTTTTCTCAGGCCTCTTTAGTGCACCATGGTTTGTATCTAGGTTGCGGCACTTTTCCATTCTTAACTGTATTATTGTTTGTTATTGCATATACATCTATGTAACTACATGCCAAGTTCCCTTGAATCAGATTCTTACTTATCCTCAGAACTCTACAATGTTTCCCATCTCATAGCAGTTGAATGAGAGCTAATTAGTTAGCTAAAGTAAGTTTACGTGAAAGTTCATGGCACAAAATCTGAGTGTAATGGGACTTAAGTGTGATGTATTTTTTATGGAGAAAAATTTTCTTCCCAACTAGGATTATCTGCTTTTAATATAATATAAACATTTCAAATCAAATGAAAGTCTTCCTAAGGCAAATTTCAAGTTTGACTAAAGGTGAAGAAAACATCAGGGTTGCAAGAGGCCTATTCCATTGTCCGTACTATCATGCCACGTGAACAATCTGCTAAGTATGAAGGCAGTACAGGATGCAGAGGTTAAGAACATAGGCTTTGGAACCTGATCTGAGTTCAAAGCCTGATTCATCCGCTACTAGCTTTGTGGCCTTGGACAAGTTGCTTAAAATTCTCTAATCTCTGGGAATAATAATACTTACCTCAAGGAATATTGTAAAATAATATATGGATAAAGTGCTTTGCACGGGGTTTGACACAGAATAATGGTTTCTATTTATTGACTAGCTAGTGTTTTTCTGTTTGAGAACGATCATGTTAATCTAAATAAACCTTTGAGGACTTTACATATTGAATATATCTTCATTAGAGAAGTATAATGACTTGAAGCCTGTGATTTTACTTCTACTGGTGTTGTTTTGTCCTAAACAATTTAATTCATCCTAAAGCTAATTTATCAACTCTGCATGCCAAGGTAGAATAGAAATCCTAGTGCATGAGAAACAAAGGATTCAAGTCTGAACAGTCAAAACTTAGCAGCAATAAATGAAAGCAAACACATGCACAATACACAGATACACATACAACTATTAAAAATAGACTTTCAAAGTACAACATTTTTTCTGTTTTTCGTCTAGCTCACTGGCCTTACAGAATTATTTCACATGTTCATCCCTGGTGTTTATGTTGCTTATTTTCACAAATGAGGTTCAGAGGGGCAGACAGGAGCTGTTCCCTGGTACATGGCTGCTAGGAACCATCCCTTACCTGTCTGTTGTGCATTTGGTGTCAGAACTCAGCAATGAGCAGTGAGGACACTACCCTTCCTAGTGAAGAATTTTCCAAAGGCATCACTAGAAAAAACAAACAACCACAAAAAGAAAAAACCCAGCAGGAGGTAGAGACATGTAATGGAAGCAAAGAATGCCACACAGTGAAGGCAGATAGTGGAGAGCTGCAGGTTAATGGACTGCCCTTCCCTGGAGATAGGGAATAGATTTCTTTTTATAACTAAACAGTCAAGTATATGCAGAGATTTCTGAAACTTAGTTCTTATGGTTAATTTCTTTGTTTTTCTCTTGCTGAGATATAAAAAGGCCCTGACGAAGAAATTCTCTTAATGTCTTAGAATTGTTTGCAGAGTAGTAGCGATGTTATATGGTTGGTCTCAAAACAATAATACCCAAGAAAGTGGTACAGAAGTTAGATAAAAACAATTACGGTTCTCTCATGTTGCAGAAAAAAGAAGATAATTGGATTGATTCTCCAGTCATAGCAAGGAATAAAGCATAGCCTTGTGCTGATTGAAACCCTGGTGGTGCAGTGGCTAAGAGATCAGCTGCTAACCAAAAGGTGAACAGTTTGAATCCACCAGCAGCTCCTTGGAAACCCTATGGGCCAGTTCTACTCTGTCTTAAAGGATTGTTATGAATCAGAATTGACTTGACAGCAATGGGTTTTGTGCTGAGTGGGCTGTGAGGATTTTCAATCTCCTTTGCCTCTGGTTTACCATCAAAATTCCATATCAAAAGGTGTTTAGTAAGTACTTGCTCTGTGTTTGGAAATCCTGGCGACATAGTGGTTAAGAGCTACAGCAGCTAACCAAAAGGTCGACCGTTCGAATCCACCAGGTACTCCTTGGAAACTCTGTGGGGCAGTCCTACTCTCTTCTATAGGGTCAAGATGAGTCAGAATCGACTCGATAGCAACGGGTTTGGTTTTTGGTTTTGGTTTGCTCTATGTTTGCAAAGGAGGAGACATAAGGGAATAGAAAAGGCATTGCTGCTGTCTAAAGTCTACCATCTATTAGAAACACATCCTTGAGTACCAAAGCACTCACTTTGCAATGAAGTTATCTTTGTATTCCCAACGCTTTCAACAGGAAACCTTCTCTGTACAAATATGAGATGAAGCTTTCGTATGTGCATTCATTTCATATTATTTTGATGGAGACAAAATTTAATTACACTTTAGAAGAAAGGGATTGCAAAAACCTGACTTCAGGAATTATAATTCAACTAATAGGAGTCATTTAGAAATAATGCCACTTTCCATTTTCATTTTACTTTATAGTTTAGTAATTTAGATAATGTTTTTACATTTTTTTAATACTGTATCATCATAACTTTCCTGTAAGGCAAGAATTTCTACCCCCATTTTATGAATGGTCAGGCTGAGGCTTAGAGAGGCCATGTTTTTTGCCTAAGAATTCACATGTAGAACAATTAGTTAAGCAAGAGAACCAGGGATGGAAATCTGGTCCAGTGCCTATCCGGAGTCATTGGGTTTAAGGGATCACTGCACACATGAGGAAAATCCTAGATTCTGGAGTCCTATTTCCTGACTTCGTATGTTCAATAAAATATAAGACGCAGGATCTGCCTATTGCTTCTAGTTCTGTATCTTGAAACCTAAAATAAAAATAAGGTTTTACCTAGAAGGGACAGATTATTCAAATCAGGTCAGCAGATACAATGTATACTCTATAAATATTTCAATAAAATGGAATTTAATAGGCTTACCAATATAAACAAACTGAATATATTTTAACATTTATTTGACATGAACTGTCTTTTAGCACCTTGTAGTATTTCAATATTATCTTGACAGAAGAAGCAAGAAATCAAGCTGAATCTGTTTTGTGTCACAGCCTGGAAGTTGCTTTTAAAACTGTCTGATATCAGTACATTTATTCGGCACTTGTTTTTTTCTACAAGAAGTTCAAAAATATGCAACTAAAAGATTTTTGCCTTGTCTGCTAGTTAATAGAAACGTCTGGTTAATAGAATGCTAAATAAGCCAGGTTTTGCTTTATTTGATGCACAGCCATTTTTAGAAATAGTGGGGAAAAAATGATTGCTTAAGCAAACTGCTGGCAATACTGCATTCAAGTTACTCCTACGTAACCTCATTTTGCTTCTTACCTAAACTGTAAGAATAGAAAAGAAACTTAGAGACCATGGGGTCTACCCCCTTCATTTTATATTTGAGGAAAATTATAGGCAAAATAAAGAATCCCTGAGTAGTGCAAATGGTTACCACACTCTGCTGCTAACAGAAAAGTTGGCGGTTCAAGTCCATGAAGAGGCCCTCAGAAAAAAGGCCTGGCAATCTACTTCTGAAAAGCCACTGAAAACTCTACGGAGCACAGTTCTTCTCTGACACATATGGGGTTATCACGAGTCAGAATCAACTTGAGGACAACTGGTAATATGCAAAAAGAAGAAATAACTTATTGAAGATCTAAGAGCATGTTTTCTCTACCTAAAATTCTCTTGAACTGTTTGGAAACTTAGGGATAGCCCTGACTTCAATTCCAGATGTGTGTTTCAACAACTGGTTTGAATCATACAAAACTGTCATTTTTACATGTCAAAATGATTGAAAGCTGTCCATTTCATATGGTTCAACCTAATACATTAGGCACCCATTCAAGCTCAGTGTGCTCCATGTATTCTCACTCTACACTCCGCATCTTCTCCAGGGTAGCATCCTATGGCTCTGGGCAAACTTGGAGCTGGCCCTACTGGGAGGGGAGATTCAGAGAGGTGGGTAAAATTACAACAACCAGGGAGGGAACTACCAATAATTCTGACGTGGGTCAGGCAAAGGTTAAAGCCAGGAGTCTCAACAAAGGAATAGTGGACAAACAACAACATTATGACATCTACAGTCAGCAATCTGCAGAATCCCAATCAGTTAGCTGTGACTAAGGAAACAGTGAAGGAGGCTACGTTCACTGGGCAATCAGGCTAACTGAGGAAGAACGTGAAATCTCAGTAGTCAGCCCTAGAGCACTAAGTCCTTCGTGCACGTATCCAACACGCATTTTTGGGCTCCTACTATGTGCCAGGCATGGTACCAGAATGATGAGAAAATATCTTCAGTTTATTATTATATTGAATGAGACGTGCAATAACCACATAAGCAAAACAAACTTCTTATTTCCATTGATACAAAGGAAATATTTTGGGTGTTCCAGGAAAAGGAATAACTGGATGGTGGAGAAGAGCAGTGCTATTTCTAAATAAGGAGGTTAGGGAAGTTCTCTCTGATGAGGTAACAAATATCCCCAATTTAAATACAATAGTACTCATTTCATAATAGTTTGATTTTTTAATACCTTTGTAAGTCTGCCCTGGACTTTATCAGTGTGTCTAATTTAAATGGCAAGATCCTCCTGGACAGTATCAAAGTCTGCATGAAGGCCTGAGCAATGCAGCCCATACAATTCAGTGCCTTTTAAATGATTTACGCAGACCTTGTCATATTTAAAGGAGTGGTTGGTTTTAGTGTATGTATTATTTTGGCCATTTGATTATCTTGCTCACTCCTCTAATGTTTGATTCAAATACATTTCACTACTTATTACAATCTTCACATGGCTGGACAGGAGAACTAAAAGCAAACAGAACTCAAAGTTAACCTTCTTTATTCTGGTAAGGTTTTGTTGATGAGGGCAGTAGACCGTTGGCCAATATGATGCATTTAATTTACTTTCTGTAAATTACATTTATCCAAGCTATCTCCATTCACCATTTCAAGATAGAAATGAAATTGGTTTAAGAAGAAGTAACAAATATTTATTGTAATAAGTCTTTTCTCCGGGGCCATTGTCAATAATGGATGTAGATGTAGAACACGATTTTTTAAAGTCAGTATACAGGGGTCAAGAATTAGGTCTCTGTGTGCCTCAAGGACAGTACTAAATTGAAGTAAATTGGTTCAGCCAAGTCACACATAGACCAGCGGACTTTGCTTTAGAAGTCATTACTTATTGTTTGAAAGCCAACATACACCAAGATAACATTTGAAATCTTAAACAACATTAATTTTTTTTAAACATATAAAAAGTTTAAAGAATTTTTTTTTTTTTTTTTTTTTAATGAGGGCAAAGGAAATGGGATTTCAGATGAATATCTTCATAGCATTGTAGTTAGGAAAATTATGTGCACTCAGTCTTGGAGCATTTTGATCAAAGTTTTAAATTCAATCCATTTATATGTAGCATCTTTCAAATACTGTTTTCCAATGAAAGATGATACAATGAGATAAAGCTTTTCGAGATTGAGTACTGCAACTTGCACAAGCATCAAGGCAAAATGAATGCAAGCCATTACAGAGTAGTGAAATGTAAACAGATTTCTTGTATACTCTTACCTACAGGGGAGAGAAACATGAAGATGGAGACAGGAATTGGGAGAACAGGGACAAAACGAACAGTTCATATATTCATAATTTGTAATTTAAGTGACTAAAGCAAGCTCACCAAAATCCAATTTTGCCTTAATTGAAAAATGATTTAAAGGTATGAAAACAAAGTAAACTGGGAGTTGTGACTGAGTTGCTACACTAGGAAATTTTCCACACTATTATGCAAATTACCGTTTTTCTTTGACTAGGAAGACCTCACTATATGCTAATTTAATTAATTAATGGATTGATTCATTTATCCTTCAACACTGATTTTTTTAAAGGTGTGCATTAAGTGTCAGCAGTGCTTGGTGGAGGTGGGAGTGGTAAACAGACAAGAGAGCAAGACAGAGAAGCTTCCTGCCCTAATGAAGCTTTCATTCTGTGGAAGGAAACTGAGAAGAAACCACTCCAGGGAGAAAAAAAATAATAATTCCAGATTGTTTTCAGTATCACCAAACAAATAAAACAGGGCAGATATGGCCGTAACTAAGTGGAGAGAGAGGCTCAGAAGACAGGGTTTAAGTTATGATAGTGAGTGATTTGTGCAGGACTAATTAAGAAATAAGGACCTTGGGAAGTGCAGTTTGCACTTGGCAACTAACCTAAAAGTTGTCATTTTGAACCCACCCAGCCTCTCCATGGAAGAAAGGATCTGCTTGCCCGAAGATTACAACCAAGACAACCCTATGGAGTAGTTCTACTCTGTCACGTGGGGTCTCCACGAGTCGGAGTCAATTCAAAGGCAATGAGTTGTTGTTTTTTTTTTTTTTTTTTAAATTAGAAAAGAAAAATGAAGGCCACTAAGTCAAAACTTACCTCTGTGCATGCAGCAAAGAGTTTAAAGACACACGATAAAGAATAAATATCAAAAATGAAATAGTGGGTTACCTAAGCAGATGAGAGAACACAGAAGCTCTAGCAATGGAGACGAGGGGCAGGCGCCCTGTTGTCCTTGCACTTCAGAGCTTAGATGTGCTCAGGGACAGAAGGCAGCACTTGTGCTGGATTGCAGGAAGAATCTCCACAAGTCCTTGTGAATCCTTACATATTCTCCTGGGGTAGACCTCTCCAGTCTTTGTTCTCCCTACTCTTTGTCTTTTACACAGGCCCTTGATTTATTTACTGTCAATAAAATTCCATTTGCCACTTTGTAAGGCACAGCTTCCTCTCAAACTTTTTTTTTTTCTTCCTTTTGTCATTTTTCCATGTTCTAGGTAAATACCACACCTCACTAGTCATGGCCAGGGCAGGGCAGGAAAGGGAAAAGAGAAATGGATAGACAAAATAGTGACTGTAATTTTCCTAAGGATGCCTTCCACCCCGTTCTAGTGATCCTTTAAGGGTTAAAACTACATAATTGGGTAAACCAAACCAAAACCAAACCTGTTGCCCTGGAGCCGATTTTGAGTCATGGAGACTCCATGTGTTACAGAGCAGAACTGTTCCACTGGGTAGTTCTTGTCTGTACATGCAGTCCCCAGGTTACAAACCAGATTGGTTCCTAACTGTGTCTTTAAGTCTTAAAGTGGAATTTGTAGCTGAGTCGGAACAGGTGCATACAGTTCTTACTTAGCCTTACTTTACATCAAGAACGGGCTCTAAGCCTTTCAAGGATTTAAAATCTGCATATGCAGCAAGTGAAGGTTATTGTGATGAAGAATTTGTTGTGAGTAGGGGTTGATTCAATCCTTTCAAAGTGAGGACCAAATTTGCATAATATTAAAGGGCAGGTAGGAGTTGTCCCTGAGTTCAGCGTTCATAACCTGGGGACTGCCTGTAGTCTTTAAGGAAGCAGATTGCCAGGGCTTTCTTCTGTGGCACTGCTGGGTGGTCTCAAACTGTTAACCCTTAGGTTAGTAGTTGAGTGCAAAACATTTATGCTACACTGGAGAACATGAAGACCGCAGCAAAGGAGCCAGCTCTCCACTTTCCCTTTTCACAACAAATGTCAGCCTGACCAACCATCAGGAAAAGCCACAGTGCTTTGCTTTTCCACATATATGATAGAAATCATTGAAAAGGGACTAGGAGTGACCACCCTTACCCACTCTCAGGGTTTCACTGAGAGACCTGCCTCCTGGACATCTAACTCTTTCACAATTTCCTATTTTTGTCTCCATGACTCATATATTGTCGGGAAGCCAGGAAAGCTCATGAGGGGACTTCCTGAGTCCCCTTTGGTGATAGCCCCTTCTCCAGTGCAGAATTAAATAATGTTGGTGTTTTCAAATAAGCATTAATATTAATGATCTAGTAGGGCACCAATACATGTTCCTAATCCCAGCATCTGCTAAATTAAAAAAAAAAAAAAAAAAGAGTCTGGCCTTTTAAGTGTCAGAGAAAAGGTAAGGACTCTGTTATGCAACGTACAGCTGAGCACAGTGATACAAAGAAAGCACAGGGGAGAAAGGGGTGACAGCTGACTGTGCTGAGGTTGAACTGAGGGACTAGAGCTGAAGGTAAGAAAACAAGCTCTTACTTGAGGGATAAAGGTGCAGAGAGAAGGCAAATTGGTTTTCTTAAGAAGATTAATGAGATAAAGTCTGGAAGGTGCCATGGTTTTATATGTACATTAAGTAGTTCCTGTGTTAGGGATCACAAAAGCAGTACAGCAGTACAAGCAAATGAGCATGGCGAGCAGCTCTCAGGAGAAAACTGTGGGTTGTGCGTATTGCAGCAATGATAGGGACATAAGAATGGTGCATTGATTCCCAATATTGAATTAAGTTCACCCAGTAGAATTTGTACTGGCATTCTATTATTACCCAGTATCTGTTAATGACATTCTAGAAAAGACACACATTTTTTTTCATAGCCTTTTCTTAGTTAGGAAAAGAGATTGGTCCATTTTAACAACAATACTTTCGAAGCTGCTGGCTACAGTGAGAAAGCTATCCACAAAGCTCAATGCAACAGGCCCTCAAAAAACTGTACGGTTGGATGTTTATTAAGTGGTATATAGAATTCTTAGATTAGTTCAGGAGAATTTGTATTTTTTTCATTTATTTTTAACTAGGTAGTCATAACAAAACCATTTAATCCCTACTGATTCCATAATATACGCCACACTATTTATTGAAAAATAACAAATTTGCCTTAAATATTAGTTAAATTCACACATTAGGAGGGCAGTGTGGCCTAGTCCTTGTTGAATTATTGAAATGCTGTAACCTTTATTTGTTGGAAGGGATCTGGACATTCTTAGCTCTTCCCAATGACTTCATTTTGCTTCTGTCAGATCCATACCCAAACCATCCCTCCAAAACATACAATCTAAGTAAACGTAGTGTATGTGCCATGCACATTTTAGCTTCAAGACCAGTCCCTTCTTCCAACCATATCACCACTCATAAGTTCTTCCTGTGCAGAAATCCGTGAGCCACCACTTAGCCTAAGTAACATGCAGCATGACAACCAAACATTTTGTTCAAAACCTCATGTTCCAGGAAAATATTTTATGGTCATAAAATTAAAGACAAATACTCAAAATATGTTCCAATTACTACAAGGGAATTATTTACATTAAAGAAAAAGATTTCCTCACAGTCTCACTCTCTTTCCTTTCTTTATATAAACTATTTGTATAAATGGGCTGATTCTAACTGCTTTTCAGAAACTGAATATAACCAGGTAGTTGTGAAAATTTTAAAAACAATAGTAATGATAATAAAAAAAATCAACACTGCAAAAGAGAACAAAAGAAAATAAAAGAAAAACAACCAAAGTGAAGAGCTGAAGCAACAGGAGTTATTTCTGTCTCTCTGTAATCTTTCTTGCATCTTTCCCACGGAGGCAGCTGAAGGGACCTGCTGGTGACTTCAATGCAAAGGGAAAGTTTCAGAGATAAGCAGCCAGTTCAAGGTGACACAAGACTGTTTTATCTGTCAGTCAAGGCATGAGGTGAACAGTGGCACGGCAACAATGTCACTGAAATTATACTCCTTTTCTCCTTCAAGTATATAAATATTTGATTCCTTTTTTCAAATTATTTTATTTTGATACATTCCTAGATATAAAATAACGTGTACTTCTTCAGTTGTCCCTAGTTCATAAAAAAAAATCATATTTTCCCAAGGTTCACTGACATAAATTCTCTGAGTTCAAAAGGAAAGTACTAAAGTTAAAGGAAGACAGCTTGCATCACATTGCCAAGGCAAACTCAACACCTCTTACCCTGAGGTTGTCCATATGGATCGGAACTGCTTTTGATGATGGTTTTAGCTTCTCAAGTGTGATTATGGAGTACGGGCAGCCTCTCTACCACCGCAAAACAGGAGCAGTTGCTGAAATGCTCTTGTCCTGAGAGGACATGTGTAAATAAAGTGGGGACCAGCATTATTAGGGTTTTCTATTCCCCTCACGGCCTTGGGAGATTGTATTTGCTGAGCGCACAGGAGGTACACCATGGCCCCCCTACACCTAGTTGCAAAAGTAATATTGTTTCTTGTGAGGGACAGGGAGATTTTAACCTAATCTCCGGAGATGTGGCAGAAGGAATGTTTGCAGGGAAGGACAGAGGAAAAGCTTCAATTTTCAACCCGATGGACTTTATATTGTCTAACACTGATCCAGAGTCACTGGGCTCCTGGCAGCTGAGGTAAAAGCTGGGTTTTATTACCCATATGCAAAGAGATGAAGGAGGGTATGTACAAATGTTTGTTGAATCTATACCAATATTATAACTTAGGAAAAGGAAAAACCTTTATATGTCAAAAGGAATTTGAAGCTAGAGGAAAATGAAATGTTTATCATAACAATATTGAAGGCACAGGTAATTTCACATATGGCTGTGGACAATCTGCTTCAAAGGGTATATCTAAACAGTACATCAAGAAATGACAGAGGTTGAAGGGAGTAAACTCTACAAAGGTATTAAAGATGGCATACTCAACCAAGGCTTACTTTCTTTGATTATGTTCCCTGAGATAAGAAGAGATTGTTAGCATCCTGCTTGCTATTTGTGGAACATCGCTTGTATGCAAAATAGTGTGCCAGTGAATGCTATTTCTTCCTCTCTACAAAGGAAATAAAACACCTCATCCCAAGCTTCCACAGATTAATAGATTTGTCAGGGCAAAGTCAAAGGTACAGGAAAAATTTAAATGAAATAGATCAATACATGGCTGAACCAACTGCATATTGTGAAATGGGATGAAGTCTGCCCTACCCATGTTACCTCTACAGGTGAGAATTGTGCCCCCCTAAAAATAAATAAAACAATCCGATAAGTCCATTAAATTTAACAAATATTTTGGTATCTACTGTGTACTTAGTTTCGTGTAAAACTTAGCCCAGTACTCACAAACTTTAAATTCAATTCAGAGGAAAAACTCAAAAGAAGAAAAAAAAAAAAAATCTGTTAAATGGCAATGCCAGGTAAGTAGCTACCTAAATCAGTGTCGAAGGTCTAGTGCTATATCGGTGTTGAGAGACTTTATGCCTCCTCTTGCATCTTAAATCATGATAATAAACAGGTTCCCCCCCCCCCACCCTGGGGACTTCCTGCAAGAAACTTGAATGCATCTATTGCTCCATAATTCTGTATTTTTAACCAGCAATTTCTGCTGCAATAGAATGCCCTTGAATTTTTTCTCTAATTGTTCTAGTTTCTCTTCCCAACCATATTGTAATTAGTTAGAGAAGGACAAAGACCAAGTCTAGCTTACGCTATTACCATGGCACTTAGGACTGGGTACACAAGAGAAATTTATAAATGGATTCATGGACAATAATTGCATGGAGATGGGCATAACTAATATTAGCCCAGAATTCCTTCAGGATTATTACAAGTTTTATATATAATATGTATTTGTTCTCAGGAATTCAAGTCAAAACAACAGCTGTTAAACTCCAAAGTTACCCTTGGTTTTGTTTTTTCCTAGACCACTGAAATTTCCGTGGGGGTCTAGAACAAAAGTGGATCCTCAGCCTCCATGTCTCTTTTTTAACCAGTATGACTCTGAGGTTGGGCTGGTGGACTCCTGCTCATTAAATAAGTCACCACCTTTCTTAGCTCCTTAATTTTCAAGTGGGGGTCAGCAATGCTGATATGCACAGAGACTATCTTTCAGTAAAGGGCAATGAGAAAGATAAAAGAGGATGGCAATTTGATTATACGCCTAGAAGAGAAAATAGAGCAATGAAACACGCTTATTCCAAGTGTCAATTCTCTGATAAGAGTATTTTGAATAGGATTACTTAAAGAAAGCTACAAAAGGAGCTTTTCTAGAATACAAGTTATAGTTTCTATATGGTCTATAATTAAGTACCAAAGATGTGTATGTAAAGGGCTGTAAGAGCATTATTGTAAAACTGGTTGTGGATTTTATCACTTAAATCAACCCCTGACTCTTCTATTTTACTGCCATTTTGTTCATCTTCTTATTTCTTCCTTCACCTATACCTTTTGGGTCATCTGACTTCCTTACTGTAATTGAATGTTCTCTTACGGGTCTCAGTATTATGAGATAAGGGCCCAATATCAGCACTGGAAAGAACAATCTAACGAAAGGAACCAGGTGCTCCAAATTCATAATTATGATATACATGCAAAGGTTCTTTGCAAAGCATCTACGCAACAGCCTGGACATGCATTTACCACAAATGCATTCATAAGCTCTTAAAACTAACAACTTTGCAGACAATATTATTCTGAATTGAGTAGATATTTGAGTTATGTCACAACTATTTTAAGAAAGGACACTATTTCTAGGTAGTATTTACTAATATGGAAACCCTGGTGGTGTAGTGGTTAACTGCTATGGCTGCTAACCAAAAGGTTAGCAGTTTGAATCCATCAGGTGTTCCTTGGAAACTCTACGGGGCAGTTCTACCCCGTCCTATAAGGTCGCTGTGAGTCAGAATCGACTCAACGGCAATGGGTTTGGTTTTTGGTTTTTTTATTTATAATATAAATATCTGTGTGGTAAACATAGCTTTACAACTGTTTTTTCTCCCTAAAGAGTATTTAAAAGAAAAGGAAAGGGGCAAGGTATTTTAATACATCTGGGATTAAAACAATTTGAAATTGAATTAAATAGTATACCTGTTTATGAGACACTTCAAACACAATGTGAAATGTGAGAGATTTGAAGAGGCAGGTATCTAAAGCAACATCTAATCCTTACTCCTCCTGTCTGCCTCCTGTCCCTCTCTTCAATGTGCTGGGAGGATACATTTCAGCATTTCAGTCCAGAACCACCACCACTTCCAAGTCAACGTTGCCTCCAAATCACTCTGTCCACAGAGTAGATGTCATTAACCACCACCCAATTTCCACCTGAGATGTAAGATAGATTCTCATTTCAAAGCTCATTTCACTGTAGGTTTTTGCCTGTATCCTTTGTATTCTGGTAAATTATTTCTTCCTCCATTAAGTGGTTATGGCTTTCAAACACGTACACACTTACCTTCCTCAGGCAAGCTGTATAGACATAATTCTTTCACATTTTCCCCATTCGTCAGCTTCTTTCCCCTAATCAATTGTGAAGCTCTTCTTTGGATTCCTCCCAATCCGTCTACTTATTTTTGGTAGTCAGGCAAACCAAACTGAACGGGACATTCTAGAACAGGTCTCACGAATGTCATTGTGAGTGGAACTGTCACCCTCTCATCCCAGGATGAAATGCTCCAAATAGAATGTATCCAAAAATAGCATTAGCCTTTCGGGTGCCACATCACACTGCAAATGTTCAGTCTTTTCCTTTTTCAGTCTCCTATCTCCAGATGTCTCCCCAGTATCTGCATATGTCCTCATCAGTTCAAAGACTGTTAAGAGAGTATGATTTTTTAATGTTCCTTATAAACATTCCCAATTTGTACCTTTCAATTTTAAATCTTGTTTTCTTTTATATAATTTCTTAATCTTTTTATGATTTTCCTCATACACACATATATATATATATTCACCCTCAGAAAATTCCAAGGTGGCTTTTTTTCAGAACTATAACACAAGCCAAACTATGTTTAGTATCCCCATTGCTTAAGTCTTTTGTTAACTATGCAAATTTTTCTTTGGCTCTTTTTGGTCTAATTCAATAAATATTTATTAAATTTATATAATGTTATTCACTGTGTTAAACACTAGGGGTACAGTGGTGAAGAAGAAATACTTCCTGTAGGAGGGACAATCACTCATATATGTAATTTGAATATCACCACATTTGAAATAATTAATTCCTTATGGGGTGTTCTGACCACTGTTCCTCCTTTGGTCTGCCCATGCCCTGAGAACACCATGGAATACGGGGTGGCACAAGTGTTTAAGCGCTCGACTACTAGCCGAAAGGTTGGTAGTTCGAACACTCCCAGAGGCACCTCAGAAGACAGGCCTGGTGATCTGCTTCCAAATGGTCACATCCTTGAAAACCCTATGGAGCAGTTCTACTCCGCACACCCGGGGTCTCCATGAGTCAGAATGGACTCGAGGGCAACTACCAACCACAACAAAAGCACCATGAATTTCTACCTGTATTGTGTTTCACACTGGCATAGTGAGTGTCCTGGAATGACATGATTTTTCTTTGTGTCTGTGATGGAAAACAAGAAACTAGGCCCGAGGACAGAGAGAACAAATGTTTCATCAGGTGTAGGCAGTGAAGCCGACATCCCTGTTAGCATCGCCAGGTGGGGGAACAGGCCTAGCAGGCCTGTGCACTGGGCTTTAGCAAACAACTTTGCTTCCAGAGCCCCCTGCAGAAACAGAATCTTCCTCCAGGAATTTCCACTGGCTTTGAATGCAACCCCTCTTATCGGTCACCTTCGTTGTTTCCATTCCTCAATCTTATGTTTCATCTTTGTTTTGCATTTAAATTTAGAATTTTATTTGGATTGAATAAAAAAGACTAAATGCTTAGGGGACACTGAGCTTCTGTTAAGGGTGATGGAGAAATGAGAAAACGAAGAAGGGTGATGGCTGAACAACACTGACGACGTCTGAGGTGTCACTGAACTGTGCATGTGCAGATTGTTGAAATGTCAGATGTTTTATTGCATACATATTTACCACACTAAAAAAACAAGAAGTTGCCACTTGGAAAGACCGTTTGATAGGAACAAAAGAAGATCTCAGAAAAGAGATTTGGATTCTTCTCCAGGCCTGGCACACACTCAAGCCTGGTGTCTTTTGCTTGAGTCTGCCTAGATTTAAATACAGCTCAGTAGGAAAAGACACCCAACCTCTTTATGCCTCAGTTACTTCAGGGGACAAGTGGTGACAATAACAGAGTCTCTGTCAAAGTTTTTGTTTTATTAATGTGATGGATTACATTGTTTTTCCCATGTTGAACCATCCGTGCATACCTGGTGTAAATCCCACGTGCATACCTGGGGTAAATCCCACTTGATCATGGTCGATTATTTTTTTGATAGGTTGCTGAATTCTATTGGCTAGAATTTTGTTGAGGATTTTTGCATCAATGTTCTTGAGGGATATTGGTCTGTAATTTTCTTTTTTTGTGGTGTCTTTACCTGGTTTTGGTGTCAGGGTTCTGCTGGCTTCGCAGAATGAGTTTGGGAGTATTCCATCCTTTTCTACGCTCTGAAATACCTTTGGTAGTAGTGGTGTTAACTCTTCTCTGAAAGTTCGGTAGAATTCTCCAGTGAAAGCGTCTGGGCCAGGTATCTTTTTGTTGTTGTTGGGAGTTTTTAATTACATTTTCAATCTCTTCTTTGTTGTAGGTTTATTTAGTTGTTCTCTGTCAAAGGTTTTGTAAAGATTGAATGGGCATTCACACCAAATGCACCATAAATATCTGTTAGTACTGTGCTGTGTTGACTTTTTGGCAATTATCTCAAGTTGATTTGCTAACAGCGGAGTGGCATGGCACCTCTGAAATGTAAGAAATTCTCTTTTGTTGTCTTTCTCATAAAAGTTTATTAATGTGTACCTATCATTCACCACCATTCACCATAGAGGGCAATGTTAGTTTAATGATAGGATCCTTGCCTTCCATGAGGGAGACTTGGGTTTGACTTCTAGCCAGTGCACACGTGCACTGCCACCATCCGGCCTGTGTGTTGCTGTGATGCTGAACAGGTTTCAGTGTAGCTTCCAGACTAAGTCAGAGTAGGAAAAAAGGCCTGGTGATCTACTTCCAAAAGATCAGCCAGTGAAAATCCTATGGATCACAACAATCTGATTTCGTCGTGCATGGGGTTTCCCTGAGTTGCAGACCAGCTGGATGGCAGCTAACAACAACATTCACCATGGCGAACAAACTTCATGTGATAGTTTTCAGGACATCGGTGGCTTTGTTCAAACCCAAAACCCATTGCCGTCGAGTTAATTCCAACTCATAGTGACAACTGAATGTAAATTTCCCAGCATCTTTTCTCCAGAGCCAGGAAAGCAGTCACCAAGGGGTAGAGAGGCACTGCTTTGGTGTGTGCAGTGGAGCTTGTCTGAGCCACTGTCATTTGCTCCTGTACCTTCTCTGCTCTTCATCTCACTGCCATGTTTTACCCCAGGGTGTCTCTTCTCTGTCAGTTTTTCACCTCTACTCCCCAAAACCCAGAGGCAAAAATGCCAATGATCTTGCATTTCCGAGCTGACATCTTATAGGTCAATGAATTTTATGCTGCAGTTGTTTTCTCTAATCAGGGACTGTGCTGTCTTGCATTGCTTATCCTGCACTACACACATCATTGACAGATAAATCATAGTAAGGATACTGCCAACTAACTCCATGTCAAACTGCCAGGCCTTCTTTCTTTCAAGCTACGTCCATTTTGTTCCAATCAGCTTTTAATCCTTTGTTCGTATTTAAATTAAAATGAATTAATTTAAAAAATAAGAAACTTGGTAACATAGCTTATTTAATTCTAAAATGAGAGGCATCATATTTCCCATATTTATTTCTGCAAGAATTCTTCCCCAAAGAAAATATCCAGCATGTTTAGTCTTGTTTATGAAATTGTTATCATCTGTCAGTCATATTTTTATAACATCCAGAATAAATTTATACTTGGCCTTGCCTCTCCTTTCTTTATAATGAAGTCTACTATATAAAGAATTTTTTCACCAGGTATTAATAATTGATATCATGCTTCTTATTCTCTGGCCTCCTAGACTTATCATTCTAGCTGTCTTTTCCCACTTGCCATTTCTTAATTTAAACACATCTCTAAGTCTCCCAATGGCTTATTAGACGGGTTACATTATTGTCCTACTTCCAATGATAACATCTTTGAATATTCTACATGCTGATGTTTTAAGAAGCTACTGCTTTTTGTTTTTGGCAATCCTAACTTAAAGATATCCAGGCATGTTAATACTTACCTGTCAGGTATTTTGACAGGTAAATATTTGTATATAATATTATCATGAACTATCACATGTTGATAAAATATTTACCAGAGATGATTTTTTAATATGCTGCTAAAATATCTGCCTGACAATTCCATAGTTCAACAATTTCTTAATGAATTGACTTTGACCTCAGAATTTCAGCCAATTAGCATGTTTACAGAAATCATTTCTTATTCGCTTAACATAATTACAGAGCTATGTTCATTGCTGTGAGTTAAAGGTATACTAGCACTCAATGATTAGTGCCATGTTTGACACCCTTTTAATTTGAATCAATAGGAGAACCAGTTTTTGTCCTAAGTAACTTGTTCTCTTGTAAAATAGTAAGACAATGGCCTTGGGGAGGAGCATCTCTGAATCCATTTTTAAGCAAGTTGCCCAGCATTTGTTATGGACTTCTCTGAAACTTTTCAAGAATGAGAGAAAAAAATAATTTTATACCAAATTTTATCAAAAGGTGATTAAAAAAAAAAAAAATGTGGCCAGCCAAGGAGTTGAGGCCAGAGCTTGTCATGGACTTGTTATGTGACAGGTGTTCAGGAAACATTTGCTGAATAAATGCCAGAGTACTAGTGTTCATGAAAGGGAGAAGCCTACGGAGCAATCGATACTATGAGTCACTAGTGCTTATCAAGTTCTCTCTGTGTTCTGGACACGGTAATAAGTGTTTCACATCAATCATTTCCTTTCCTCCTCACTACTATAGAGGAGACACTATTACTAACTTTACTTTACAGATGAGGAAACTGAGGTTTACAGAAGCTAGGCAAGTCACAGCGCTAGAAAGTGGCAGAGCTGAAATTTTAACTGGGTATTCCTGACTCTAGAACCAGCGCTCTCAACCACTGTGTTTTCCTCTTTTAGGGAGTCCCCATCTTCCATTGGGCAGATGGAGGAAATGGAGGGCATGATCCGGACAAGAAGTCTGATGCCAGGCACAATACATCTGGAGGAAGAGTGAAGCTGGGTATTTGTCAGCCAAGGTCTCATCAAAAGCTTCTTGCTGTTCTTTTTTAAGGCCAGATTGGTTTCTGAATAAGAATGTATCTTAATCCAAAAAGAGAAATGAATAACCTCAAGGGGAGGAGAAATGTTAGAGAGTTTGGCAGCAACTGCCACAGGTCATACATAAATAATTTAGATGGATCAACAGCTACAATTGAGGGGAAACAATACAGTTTATAGATGACATGTTGAAGAGCAATTAATTAGAAATGAAAAATTTAATTAGGAAATTGTTGATCAATGCAAAATTTACCTAGATCTATTTTATAAACCACTCTGCAAATAACATTAAAATAGTACCTTGAGATTCAGTGAAAACTTGGGCTGAACAAGGTACAAAGTACAGATACAAATCTCTTCCCAGTCGTTCTATTTAGGTCAAACTTGCTAGGGAATTATGTGTCCTATTATCAGCAAGACAAAGGATTTTACCAAACTACATTGTGAATAATTAGGAGAAATCAAGCAAATCTCATATCCAATTATAACTTTGAATGGATAAAATTAGGGCGGCCTCTCTTCCTGAGTCTCTTAGCCCTAACCTGAGCATATGCTGAGCATTGCCATTAGGACTGCCCAGAAAATCACTGTCCCTATCATGAAGCAAACCCAGTGCAACAAGGCTCCCTCTGAAGAAGCTCTGTGCTGATATGGCTCACCTCCACACTGCCTCTGACTGGATGGCTTCAAATTTGTTGGCAATTTGGGCATAAGAAGCTTTGCCTGAGCTGGAAACCAGTACCCAGTTGCTAGTGAGCTGATTCCAACTCATGGTGATCCCATGTATTTCAGAGTAGAAGTATGCTTCAATGGTTGTGATCTCTGGGAAGTGAATCGAGGCGCCTTCTGGGTGGACTCAAACCACCAATCTTTTGGTCAGTAGCTGAGTGCTTAAATGTTGTGCCACCAGGCTGAGCTAGGAAGAGTACTGAAAACTTACAGAGATTTACTCAAGGGTGATGTGTTTTTATCCTGGTCCCATGATGGAAATAACCCTCCTTACAGTTGAAACTTGGAATTGGGTTACAAATCTAAACATTCTTTCATTTAGTTTTTATGAAAAAATCCATTTTCATTGCAGCTTATGCTGCTTGAGATTATTTTCTAAATTCCATGACACCCAGCACCAGCACTATATTCTGTAGCTTTCAGGTGGGCAATAAATCATGTGCAACTATCAAATTCTACAAGTATAACACTGTGTTCCACATGTTGACATTTTATTTCCTGAGGTAGGGGAGGGCAGTTTGACAATCTAGAGCAGTAACTGAGTGGGTCGTTACTGGCACTGATATAGCTGTATAAATTAAATATTATTCTGCTAAAATTTTTCTCTAGTTTGGCCTATGTAGAATTCCAATTATGACAAAACGTTTAATTTCTGGAGGGGTAATATGTGTGTATGTGTCACTGCATATATAAAAGTACAAAGTCTTTGAAACATTCAACATCTGCTCCGCCAACAATTCAAGGGTATTTAAGCTTAATGTCACCAATATTAACTTCCATATAATATAAAAGTTTTAGCCTCAATACTTGCTCAACAGTTCTCTGCTAACCATCAACTATCTATTCATATAGGACCAGTCTACTGGCAATTGTGACAGAGTGCAATCATACTAGCCAAGAAAGTACAGGAGGCTGCGACCAGGGAGTGGATGTACAGGAAGAGGCCTGATAAGGGCACTTAATGGAAAACAATGAGAGGACAGAGAGGGAGAATTGCAAAGTGGGAGAGAAAATAGAAAGCAGGAATCCACCTGAGAACAGATACACAGTGAGTAAAGAAATTTGTCTCAGGGATGCAGAATGGTGGTGGGGATGGATAGGAGAGCTGTGTTATTTCACATATTTGGAGATGACTCACAAAGAGAGTACTGACTGCCTTTGAAATAGAAGTCATTCCTCTTACTGCAAAGGAGGAAATCTCTAGAATTCCAGGTCCTTTGCACCTGACCTGCTGCTTCCATCAGGCTCTAGGTTAGCATCACCTTCATCTCTCGACCTTGTTTGTCCCTGGCAGTGGCTGAAAGGCACTTGCCCTGGACTCCTATGAATATGTCATCTAATGAAGACATCTATTAATGTGGGCACATTACCACTCGCCATCTGGCTCTGCCTCTAGGACCCCTCTCCTCCCTATAGATCAGCACACAGAGGGCATGGTGTGCCCAATCAATTATTTATCCATTTCCCTCACGGCTGCTAAAAGACCCAGCCTCCACTCTTCGCTGCAAGGCTGCCGAGGGCCGATGGCACACTTCAGGTCTGAAAATGTTTGTTTTGTTTTGTTTTTATCCAGACCAAACATCAAGCACCATAAAGTACTCATTGTTTCCTTGTTCTGTCCTTGTCTCTGGTTCCCCTTCTTGTTTATATTATGAGAAGCTATGTAGTATAATATTTCAGACCACAGGCTCTGAAACAAGTTGGGTTTGGACTCTGTCACCAACGTGTGACCTTGGGAAAGCTGGTTAATTTAGTGTGCTTAGTTTCCTCGCCTATAAAATAGGGGTGATAATGTGACTTACCAGGCTTGTTCCACCACCAGTCTGTCAGTTTGTTGTACTGTGGTGGCCTGCATGTTGCAATGATGCTGGAAGCTATGCCACTGGTATCTCAAATACCAACAGGGTCACTCATGATGGACAGATTCCAGTGGAGCTTCTAGAATAAGACAGACTAGGAAGAAAGGCCTGGTTATCTATTTCTGAATATTAGCCAATGAAAACCTTATGGATCACAAAAAAACACTGTCCAACTCCCTTGCTTTGGACATATCATTAGCAGAGATCAATTGCTGGAGGAGGACATCATGTTTGGTGAAGTAGAAGGCCAGTGAGGGCAAAGGAGACCCTCGGTGGAAAGCATTGGCATGAGAGCCACAACAATACACTTGAACATGCCAGTGATCTTGTGGATGACGTAGAACTGGGCAACATCTGGTTATGTTGTACATAAGGTTGCTATGTATCAGAGTCAACTCAACAGTAGCTAACTATCTGTTTGACTATCTGTCTATCTATCTACCTAATAGGTTTGTTTTGGGCATTAAATGAATACATGTAAATGGCTTAGACCAGCACCTGGTTCATAGTAAGCCTTATTGTTACTATTTTGTTGCTGTCCTCCTCTTCCCCTCTTCGTCTACTCATTCTTTTTCACATTCAACTTTACTTCTCCTAGTATTTCTACAACAAAATTGTCTTTAACTCTTTCATATTGGTTTTTCCATGCCTTTTCTTTCATTCTCTTTTAGACAATAATAATATATTGTGCCTTCAATTTGTTCATATTTCTTCCCCCATTTTCCTTTTCAACTTTCCTCATTCTTGCTCAACCCTTTCTTAACTCTCTGATAGTCTTCCTTTCAATTTCTTTGTTTCACTTTCCAGGCATAAAGTGAGAATGAGCTAAACTGCTATAGTGAATTTAATTTTCCTAATATCCTATAGTGACAGATTTTTTTTTAAAGAAAATAAAAATACCTAATTATTTTTTAGACTCTCAAAAAACATTAAGTGTTCTGTCCTGAAATAAAGCTGAATTTGGAATTGCCATCAGATAGTTTTTCAATTGTGGATGGAAACTACCTGGTATGTACTTCTATAGGAAGGAATGAGAAGAGAGAAGACAGAAGCAAACAGGATACTATGCACCAGCTTTTCTTTTCTGGTGGAATTGGTTCTGATTTCCATTAAGCTAAAGACCAAAGTGAAGGTTATGGCATCATCCAAGTCCCTGCAAGAACATTTAGCTACAGCGTAAAACCAATGCTCAGCAAATTTTGTGCAATGGGTAATCAAAATGGCAGGAGTTACCAGGCCAAGACACTAGCATACTGGAAAGTGTTTTGGAAAGTTAAGGCTGAGGAAAAAACCAAAGGCCTGAAGTCAGTTGAAAGATCCCTGTGTGCATGCAACAAAGATGAAGCTTATATTGCACCTACCAGGAGCTAATCAGTGATGCTACTCACTGATGTCAATATCCAACACCTAAGACACAATTTAGGGGGAAAAATATTTTAGCAGTATCTAATTCTACTGCTATTTCTTTAGGGATTTCATCAAAAGTAGGAGGAATTGTACACCTACAACTTCCATAACACCCACTCATGAGACCTACCTCCCTTTCTCTCTTTTTCGTCCCCAGCTCCAAACTTATTTTAAAAAGAAAAGTCCTTTTCTAGTGAAAGATACAAAATATTTGCTTTAATTTCAAACTTCCTATTCCTTTTGCATGAAAAAAAATCATTACTGACCAATCATATCTCCGTAGTCCAGTTATTTTACTTGATGTTTTTCTGGGCTTTTGGTTAAATGATCACTGGTCCAACTCAGTCGTTCTGGCTGGGAAGGGAGAACAGGAAGTCTAGTGCTACTGTTTTTGACATTTCTTGGTTAGCATTTATCCAACTGAAAGTTATGCTAATTGGTTTAAAAAATTCCTCCAGCAAAGGATCTTACAGTTCATTTATTCAAATTATAATTCATTCATTCTAGTATATATAGAAGTTCTCCCTGCACATTGAAGAAGATATACAAAAAACAGGTATGCCTCTATCCTTGGCTTCTTCACTCAGCATACTTGGATAGGCTGGATTTTAAGAGACACCAAACACCAGAGGCAATATTCTCAACTTGGCAGCATATCTACTCTGCAGGAAAAAGCGTGGTGATGCCAAGATACAAGTAGCCGCTGAGCACTGTTCCCGAGGGCACGTTGATCTATGTGTGTTTAATGAAGATTGGTATATGGGCCTATATCTGTGTGAATGGCTAGCTGTATGTGTTTTTGCAAAATGATGAGATGGGAGAAAATGTCCACCAAATTGCCTGTCTGTGCTTTAATATTGCCATTAATAATACAAATTAGAAGAATGTAATTAAATGCCCTTGGGCATCACCTGAGTGTTTCTGTACAGCTGTGATGCCCTGAGGCTTCCCGATCCTAAAGGTCTAACGGCTAGCACTTCATATGAACGTACCCAGGTTGGCTCTTTTATTTCTTGCCTGAAACTGCCTCTCTGCTACAATTCCTCAGCTCTGGCTGCAATTAGATTCCTACTTTATTGTACTGTAAAAATCTCACTTGATGATTCATATCCATCTTCTATAAAACTTGGTTCCTGCTGAGGCTAGAGAAGCCCTTCACCCATGGCATACAAGGCGGAATCAAGGGCAGGGATTTTGACATTTCTGTGCCTGATGAGGCCATCAGCAACATTAATGTCTCCATGCAGTCAAGGGCTACAGCCATATTATATATTGCAGGATCACTGACATTGGTTTGAGTGGAGGAGAAAAATGCCATTCACTTCACACACTGAGACCAAATGCTTTAAAGCTCTACTCCCAGTCTCAGAAAGCAAGAATGAATTTTTTACACATTGAGGAACAGACACAGGGGAAAAACAAATTAAGAAATGAATTACAGGTCCAGCTGGAAGGTGAATAATGCCTTCACAGAAGCCTGGAGAAACAGTTTATATGTAAGAAATGGAAATATTAGTATAATTAAAAAAGCAGAGTGAACTGTAGCATGGCGGAGGGGCAAATTGTCAAATCTATAGTCTTAAAAAGGCTAAAAACCACATCAGATCAAAATGAGTTGTGGATGAGTGTTTTGAGGATACTGAATTGTCAGTCTTTAAGCAGATACTGAAGTGAGAGAGTCTTGTCTAACTTTTTCTAACTTCCTTCTACACTCTTTCAGGGATGACTTTCCAGGCTCAAGGTTACTCCCTTCTCTTCTTATTCCACCTTCTTCACCCTCTCTGTCCAATGATCTGGAGACGGAGACTAACGCTCTGTGTGACTTTCATTGGCCAGGGCTGCAGGCACTGCCAAATGATGACTGCTTTTGGCAGAAGCCCAGAGTGGACCATTTATTTACTGGCTTGTTGGTGTCTAGTGAGATGGGCTGCTACCTCTCCACGTCCATTTTACAGCTCATGTGGCTAGAGCAGCAATTTCTAAAAGGCTCCTGATTTGGGAGCCTAGAAAAAACTTCTAAAACTCATAGGATAAGGACTCACAATTGAGGACCATTCTAGGGATATGCTAACTGAGGCAATAGCAAGAAGAAAAGAACCCACTACATTCTTGTTTTTCAAAGTGCCTGCGTTTGAACTTTTACCCAACAACTAAACTAAGATAAAAGTGCGTATTTGCTTGCGTGATCTTTTTTAATTAATAGACTTCATTTTTAGAACAATTTTAGGTTTACAGAAAAATACCACAGAAAGTACAGACTGCTCCCATACACTTCCCCTTGTGTGATATTTTAAAGAGAAATAAATAAAATTTGAATGCAAACTTTCCTTTTAGCCTGGTAGGTTAACGCTGCAAGATAATATATATTTTAGCAGTTTTAAAAACACTTTTACCCTCAGTCTTAATTTTAAAGTTAACGAGAGTTTGTGATTTATCAAGAACTTTTAAAACTAAGAATCATTACTTTTGCTACATTTAAATTCAAACTACCTGGTCTAGTCAATTAATCAATCTTTAAACAATGCTACAACAGTCAAGACTTGTCACACTCTTGTCTCAGATGGAAGATGATTCAGATTCCAGCCAAATTGATGAACTATTCTGAGGGAGGAAATGTAATATATTCTACCAGTGTTATTCACTTGGCTCCCCACCCCCCCTTTTTTTTTTTCCAGTGAAGAAGAGACATATGTCTGCGCTGAACGGCTATTGCCATCTTACTCTCCCGCCTGGCTGTCACATGGCTAATTGTCCTGAAACAGCTGGATGAGGCAACAGCGTCTTCAACGGCTCAGCTTAAATATGGCCAGGCAGAATGAATACATCTATACTCCCTGTCCCCACGAAGTAAAATGTTTTCCGAGAAACACACATTTAACAAATTTTGTAGCCGTGAGGTCTTTTTATTTTTCAAATCAGTGTCTGTGCTGCTTTGGATAACCCTATGTGACAGTTTTTGTTTCTTTCAGTGATATCCACATAAGCTGCTCTTTCCTCCCACCTCCAAAAAAAATGTTGTTTTATTCAGGAGGCTGTGCATTCCAGTCAGTTATATGAATTAGGGACACGATACACATTATAATAATCTGTATTTATCAGGAATTTTAAAATTCTAAAACTCAGGTAGTCTTTCCCTCATCTTCTTATAAAAGGTTAATAGGTGTTTATGAGATGTTTTTGTTAGGTATAGGGTTGCAATGAAATCAGACTCATAACTGCCCCATAGGGTTTCTAAGCCTGTAAATCTTTATGGAAACAGATAGCCACATCTTTCTGCTGCAGAGCAACTGGTGTGTTTGAACTGCTGAGTTTTCATTTAGCAGCTGAATGCCTAACCACTTTGACACCAGGTTGGAATCGACTCAACGGGAATTGGTTTGGTTTGGTTTGGGCTTTTGCTGTTAGGTGCCCTCTAGTCAATTTTGACTCATGGCGACCCCATGGAACAGAGTAGAAATGTTTCATAGGGCTTTCTATCATGTAATCTTTATCGAAGTAGATCACCAGGGTGGGTTCCAACCACCAAACTTTTCATTAGCAGCCTAGCGATTAAGCGTTGCACCACCAGGGCTCTGCAACTTCAAAATTCTGAGAAAGGGCAATTAGTAAATAAATGTAATGTCCATTCACTGGTTAAGAAGAATATTTTTTATAACCAGAACATCCTATGCCCTGCCATTCTGCTTAGTATATAAGCCCTCATATATAAAATGCTTATTTTCTACAGTGGGTGAGGACAATGTTGATTGCTTCTTTTCTGAGAGTTAAGCTGCTTATTCTCTAAATCAAAATTCATGGATGTACAGGCTTTTATTCTAGATGCTAAACCTGCATTTGTTAATTATATTCATATAAATGTTCCATCTCCTTTTAAAGTCTTCCTAAATTACCTGCTGAATATTGTCCGGCATCAGTGATTTTCATAGGTTAATTATCCCCTCATAAAAGAGCATGAGCTTTGTCCAGTCAAAATATGTTACCTTGTCATTTGATTAACTTTCCTTTTCTGGTTCAAAGAAGCAGAATAAGGTCAGAAGTCATTGGCCACCAGCAAGAATACCCCCACACTCATAAAGCATCACTTGTACCGTGGCTCTGCGCAGCCACAAACACGAGATGGCTCACTGGTTTTACTCCTACTCTGGGTTCCTCCACTCTGTCCATAAAGAACAGTCTCACCTCAGTGCTGCCTGCCTATAACACGCCAGTAACCCAGAAAGAGTATGATTGATTTGGCTGAAGAAGCTGAGAGAAGGGCAGGGGAGAGAAAATGCAGTTTTCCATTTAGATGAGGACAGGCATTTTCTGGCTTGCAGTTCCCCAAGGTAAGACATCTTCTTATGCTGCTTCCTTTTCTCCAACTCTGCACTGACACCTATAGTGGAGGAATTCTTTTGCTTTGAACATTGGTATCTTTAAAGGTGGTTTATTAGTTCACCAAAGACATCTATTTATTTACTTCACTTCTAGAGATCCCCTCTGTAATGTATCCCCAGGGCCATAGAACATCTAGTTTATCTTCTAATTTCTCTTTATTCCTGTAATGTTCCTTTGTCCCTCTAATTTTTAAGCTCCTTAAAGTTGGAGGTGAATTACTGTTCTTTGGCGTGTACAAAACCAAACCAAACCCATTGCCATTGAGTTGATTCCAACTCATAGCAACCGTATAGGACAGAGTAGAACTGCCCCATATTGTTTCCAAGGAGCAGCTGGTGGATTCAGACTGCTTACCTTTTGGTTAGCAGCCAATGTCTTAACCATGACGCCACCAGGGCTCCTTTTGGAACACAGTTAGTGCTTAATAAATGTTTGTAGGAATGAACTGCAAGGTCAAATCTTCCTAAGTTGGTGCTTAAGGCCATCATATCCAACCACATTTTTAACATCCTCACTTGGTTGACTCATAGGTGTATTCATTAGAATGTCCAAAATGATACTCTTGGTTCCATTTCCAAACTCATCCCCCTGCTCCAAATCTTACGTACCTCAGAAGAAGGTATCAGTCATCACCTGAGTTACTTAAACTAGAAATCTTGGTGATATCCTGTTTTCTTGTCTTTTTCTCATCTGCCACATCCAATTTATTAATAATTTCCTTTGGTTTTACCTCCAAAATATTATATCTGTCCTCACCTCTCAATTTCCAGTGCTGCCTATATATCCCAGAAAACCCTGATTTCACCTGGACCATTTGAGTAGCCCCTTACCTGGTCCCCCTGCTTCTACTTCCCCCATGCCTAATATAGTCTACATGCAGCAAACAAAATCATCTTTTTATAATAGAAATCGGATACCATCGCCACCCTGCTGTCCTTTACCTTGCAATAGATTTCTCCTGTAACTCTTGTAAAACAACTTTGCTTCGTGGCTTGGAAAACACTGCATGATCTTCATCTCTTCTACTTAGTCTCCAGTCTCTCACTCACCTGCAGCTTTACCATCCCCACCATACTTGAGCTACATAGTCCCTCTCATCCTAGTGCTTCCATGTTTGTATGGAGGAGAGAAAAAAGAGAGAGAGACAAATAATTGCATTCACAACTAGTGGTAACTGCTGTGAAGACAACAGACAAGGGGCTCAGACAGAGAGTGTTGGGAGGAGTACCTTGATGCTTCTCAGACTTTCAATCTCAGTTTAAAAGTCACCTCCTTAAAGAGGACTTCCTGGAATAGTCTATCTTAAGGAAGGTCTATTTCCATTGTTTTAGCACACAGTAGAATCTCAATGCTGGTTATTATTGGATGGATGAATCTTACCCTCTCCCTTGCATTCTAATTTTATTTCCCTGATACCAAAAACAAAAAACAAAAAAAACACCAAACCTACTGCTGTTGAGTCGATTCCAACTCATAACAACCCTACAGGACAGTGTAGAACTGCTGCATAGATTTTCTAAGGCTGTAATCTTTACAGAAGCAGACTGCCACATCTTTCTCCCACAGAGCAGCTGGTGGGCCAACATTTTGGTTAGCAGCCAAGCACCTTAACCACTGTGCAACTCCACCCACTGCCGTCAAGTCAATTCCAACTCAGCGACCCCATAGAGTTTCCAAGGCTGTAAATCTCTACAGAGGCAGACTGCCACATCTTTTTCCCATGTAGCCACTGACGGTTTCAAACTGTCCACCTTTCAGTTAGCAGTTACAATCGCTTTAGCCACTTCGCCACCAGGGCTCCTCATTTCCCTGATAAGTTCATTTTTATGTTTCATACCATATACAAAAAATGCCAGGAATTTTATAAATTTTTAAAATAAACCATGGACCAAGACTCTATTCCACAATAGGAGTAAATATATGGAAGAATAGAGTATCATTGTAATTAAACTAGTTTGTCAAACCTTAAAGTGACATTATACCTCTTAAAGCTGTGTATGTGAAGAGGCTGTGTGCGCATACGTGCCCCTGTGTGTGTGTGTGCATATGGGTTTTGTATGTTCTGTTAAGCTAAAATCAACTTGAATTTAAATCCAGCTTTTTTACACCCTGAATTACTCATTCCTTTTACTTTCTGTCTCAGGGATCAGGTTTTAAATTGGTTTATTTTCTACGATCAAAAATTTAGAGAAAGTTGTCAGACAGAATAGCTGGAATGTCAGTTACAATAGAGCATAGGTATTAGTTTTAAATTTGTCTTTTGGCTCATATTGCAGGTGGTTTAAAAATAAATAGATCATTTAAGATTTGGAGTTTAGATATATATGTGTGAGTATATATTTTGCTTCTGTATTTTAGCATTGACAATCACCATTCGAGTGGCTTGACAGGTCCCTGCATAGCTCAAAGTGCACATTCCTTTCCAGCGACAAAATCCTTTGCAATTATTCATGAGGGTGCTGTGTACCTCATTTTATCCAACTGTATTGTAAAAAAGGTGGAAATAATTAAACTATTCCATCAAAAGATCCTTCTTTAAATTAAGAAAACATTTTGAATTATATATACTAAACCCATTGCCGTGGATTCAAACTGCTGAACTTTTGGTTAGCAGTATAGGTATAAATATATGTATAGGTATAGATATAGATATAGACGTAGATAATGAGCCCTGGTGGTGCAGTGGTTAAGTGCTTGGCTGCTAACCAAAAGGTCGGAAGTTGAAACCCACCAGCTGCTTCACGGGAGGAAGATGTGACAGTCTGCTTCTGTAAAGGTTACAGCCTTGGAAATCCTATGGGGCAGCTCTACCTTGTCCTATAAGGTCTCTAAGAGAGTCAGAATCAACTTGACGGCAACAGGTTTGGTTTTGGTTTTTGATAGATGTAGGTGTAGATATAGATATATAGACACTGATTTTCCATTGGTTATCAAATCAGGAATATCTCCTAATATCGTTTCCCCCGCCCCTGATTTCAAATGACTCTTCTCAGGGAGTACCATGGATCTCTTCACAGAATATAGCAGACTTAAACTCTATCCCTTCTGTTTGATGAGCTCTTCTAGCCTAGAGATGTAGCAGACACTAAAAGCATTCCATAGGTTTACTTCCACTATTGACTTCTATGAGATTAAACACGGATCCCTCATACTCTTTTAGAATACTAGGAAGTCTGGTTTATTACCAACTGTTGTCACAGCTGAGGTGGTGAAAGTAACACTTAACAAAAAGGCGTAGTTATGCTACATCCCGTCAATGTACCTCCCACCAATAAGGACATCGGGGTAAATACTTTTCCCATTTTGTTTACTGTGCTATGTAAACATAGAAATATTTTAAAATAAATGTTTAGTTTTCTCATGTGCCAAAAATTGTCAACTGTCTTCATTGCAGTGGAACTCATAAGAATAAAACATTTGAACAACAAAGAAATAGAATATATTATGCAACATCTATTCTTGGAAATATCGTGCAGCCTTTGAAGTTTTGTTCTTGAAGAATATACGTGAGAAAATTTTCCTGATAGTCAAATAAAAATCAAAATGCAAACTATATAAAAATACGCACACACACAATACATAGACTGAACAATATGATATAAATATACTCTAAATATAAATATATATTTATATGAACATAGATGAACAGAATGTAGTAAAAACTAATGCAGAAATATATTAACATTAGTATGCCATGGTGATGGAATTGTACTTTTAATTTCTTGATACTTTTCGGTATTTGCTAAAATTTCTGATTTGAACATTGAATATAAGTTTTTTGAAAAATTAAATTACAATAACCTCATAAATTCTGCTTAATCACAGGTAGCTGTTTAAGGAAAAATATATCATCAGCTATATCATGAATTTAATTATTCAGTTTCCGGTTGCCGTCAAGTCGATTCCTACTCATGACAACCCCATGTGTGTCAGAGTATAACTGTGCTCCATCGAGTTTTCAATGGCCGATGTTTTCAGAAGTTGATCACTCGGTCTCTCTTCCAAGGTACCTCTGGGTGGACTCAAACATCCAACCTTTCAGTTAGCAGCCAAGTGTGTTAAGCATTTACACTACCTAGGGACTCTGAATTTAACTACAGACCAGGACGGAAATCATGCCATGTTGCCCACTCCTGCACCTCTCCAATATCTAGTGTGTGGGGTTGTCATATATTTTTGTTTTGTTTTCCCTTTTCTCATTTTCATTAGCAAGGTGATATGAAGGCACTACATTTAGGAAGCAATTTACAAAAATACATCATTCATCATTTACAATGGTTCCTAATCATTCAGTTAGCAGAAGAGGCACGGTCATTCCCATTTTACAGATAAAGACTTGCCTAAGATCACCCAGCGGGGGTCTAACCTGATCTTTGAACACAAGATAAGCATTATTTACATAATAACAGCCGTACTTCCAATCCTTTGCCCCATGCGTGCTGAAAGCAGTCAATTAAGGTTGGCAAATATATGTATCAGTACCTACTGCCTGAGACACTGAGAGGGAATGGAAATGCCTATTCCTTAAATATGCTTACGTTTTTCTAGTCTGTAGTCCTATGTCCATTCTAGAAAATAAGATAGTAGAATCATGTACAATTTTCAGGGTATACTTCTGGTTTTTGACCAAGTAATTAATTTAGAACAAAAACAGCAGAATAAGACCCCACCAATGGGATAGGGAATTGTTTTCTTGTACATGTTTAGAATAATTCTTGGTTCCACCACAATTCTTGCAGCAACCATGATACTATAGATTTCTGCTTAACTATGTTAAAGTGATTGACATTATGGATTCATCCAAGAGTTGTATTTGACTGGAAATCACTGAGGGCGATCAGACAATAGATTAAAACAGTTAACTAATTTATAAACAAGACTTTGGGAATTGCTCAATCTTGCTCACTGAGAAGGTAAATTAAAGAGGCAAGATTCTGGCCTATTTTTTCCATGAAAATATCCGAGGCCAGTTTTCAATTATTATATAGTTCGCTAACCTGAGGAAAATCAAGCAGATTTGTGTTACCCCGTGGTAGGGCACCTGCTCTGTGTAAACACTGGTTCTCCCACTTTTTGCAGCCACTTGGCAAATAAGCAGAGGACCTAGCACAGATCACTTTCTTGGTATTGGGAATGTGAGCTGAACCCAAAAGCAGGTACCTCTATGGCCGTCCTGGGAAGCCCTTCCTTCGTTGACACAGGAAAGGCACGGGATCTCAAATTTTTCTTCATTGAGTGAAGTATAAACAGTAAATTAATTAAATAAATAAATAAAACAGAAGGCTCCCTCCTCTTTCCATCAAGGAAACATAGGTTTGGGGTGAGTAAAGGAGAAAATCAAACTAATTCACAATTTCTCTATTTTACAGCCTCATCTAATACCCATATTTATTCCATCTCTGAGTTCTCATTCAGCATTGGTAAACCTCTTTGTCTTCCTCTTTAGCACCCTGCCTAGGGTTGCTGGATTTAGCAAATTAAAAAAAAGCACAGGACACCTAGTAAAATTTGAATTTCAGATAAACAATGACTTTTTTAAAAATATAAGTATGTTCCAAATATTATGAGACATACTTTTCCAAAAAAAATCTTTATTTATTTAAAATTAAAATTAATTGAGCATCCTGTCTTTAATCTGGCAACACTAGTCCTGTCTCCTCTGTATTTTAAGCCCCGATTTGTCCTGCAAGTTCTGAAGAGCTACAGTCGTCATCTCCCCAGACTCTCCTCGGCCAGCCTGGATCTGCTTATGCTGGCCACAGGAATCTGCTGTCTGAGAAACCAGCAGTGAGAGGAGCATGGCAAAGCTGCCATCTGGGCGGATGGAAGAACCAAGAACGATAAGAGCAAGAACGTGCCTACCCATTGGATGCACTTGTACTTGTGGTTTCTCAGCTAAAGCCTCAAACACAGATTCAAAAGAGACTCCAAAGGGAGCAGTAGGGGGCCACATGGTGGGAACCAAATTTCTCCTTTACTTCACCTGAATTACATTTACACACACAGAGACACACACAAACATCTCATTGAGATACAAGTTATGTAAATTTTGATTAATTCAAAATCATGGAATTGATGGCGTTTACCTTTTTCCATTTCGAAATCCCTCCATACCAGAGATTCACAACCTTGGCTGAACATTAGAAAAACCTGGGAACTGTCTAAATATATAATGCTAGAACTCACCATATATTCTGATTTCATTGGTCTGGGTTGGGTCTCAATCACTGGAATATTAAAAACCTTCCTAAGTGATTCCAATGTACTGCAGAGTTGAGAGCCACTGCTAGCCAACTTCTCTTAAATGATTAGCATCTTCTTTAGAGAGCCCTAGCTTCCTTCTTCAAACTCCATAATGAATAATGTTACAAAGGTGGGTTCCAACCGCTGACCTTTCTTTCGATTAGCAGCCAAGCACTTTTCACCGCTGCATCACTGTTACCAAGGTAGTGATAATGATAAGAATAATAACACCTTAGCAGTTGCCTCACTGGGCCACTACCCGTAAAAATTAGGAAAGTGTATTACATTTCCTTAGAAATCATTCTTTCTGTTGTGTAAGCTGAAAAAATTCCATAATGACTACTCAGGGGTAAGGTACAGTCATTATTGTTGTTTAGATGTAAGTTACCACAGGTGATACCGTGCTCATTTTGTTAATTTCTGTCAATAAATCTTTATGTAATTTGTTTTATCTTCTAGTTCCTTATGAAGTACAAAGGAAAAGTTTGCGGAAGATTGTAGACAGAGGGAGAAAAAGAGAAGAAGTGGGAGAAGAAAGATAGATGAACAGGAATGGGCAGGGAGAAAGGGGCAAAGAAGAGGAAAAAGGATATGAAGAAGAAAAAGGGTGCAGAAAAATAATATAAGAGAGAATAATCAATATAATTAAGTCAGAAACTTTTTCCCTTCATTTACCTAAAGATGACTTTCTACAGCATAGTTCGGAATCCAAATGAATGGAGGCAGGAAAAAAACAGCTTCCATCGAGTCAGCTCTGACTCATGGCAACCCCATGGATGTCAGAGTAGAACTGTGCGCCATAGGGTTTTCAATGCTGATTTTTAGAAAGTAGATCTCCAGGACTTTCTTCCAAGTCACCAGTGGGTGGACTCCAACTTCCAGCCTTTCGGTTAGCAGCCGAGTGCTTTCACCATCTGCACCACCCAGTATCTCCAAAGGAATAGAAGTAAAACTAGTTCAAGCAGCAAAGTGTCTCTGCCCCTGTAGACACACTGATCTCCTCCCCCAACCGCCACCTTCTTTTTTCCATAAAAGTCCCAGACAAGAACTGGCATTCAGCTTCACTGAGGTAGCTTCCGCTCAGTCTTCAGCATAATGTCTGGCCGAACAGAATGTCCCGCAGATCTCACAGGGGCTCGCTGTGTCAAGCGCCTAGCTTAAAGATTCGTGGAAAATGCACCACAGTACTCAGAATTTCTTTAAACCAATGGCATTTTATGTGCCTTGCTGAAATTCCAACAGCCATTTCAAAGGGAGAAAGAAAAAAGAACGATTTATATCAGATCATAAGAAGATATAATAGCAATTGAAAATAATGTGTTAGAAAAAGAAACATTTAAATGATCACATTAACAAAGCACAATTAGAGCTTGGCTGGTCTGTACTCTCTCCCCTAGAGGTTCATAAAGCCACAGATGAGACTCTGAATTAAGAACCAGATGTGGCAAGATCATCCTAATTATGTCTTGTTTAACTTGACCAGGAAATGTCTTGGATCAGATGACATTTTATCTTTCTTTATTTTCTTGGATCTTCTTTTAATAAATAATGACTTTCAAAAAGAGAAAGAGAAACCATCACAAACACTTTAGGTCTGGAAACTCAAAAAACAAGGTTGGTAGAATCTTTTTTTATATCGAGGGATGATAACTGGCAGAGAAGGGGGACAAGAGGGACAGAATGAGTTTCATGCATTATATGAATAATAGTTAGCTTAAACTAATTGCTGTTTAAGAAAGCAACTAAGAGCAAATCTCTGCTTGCTCATTAAAGAATAAAGAATAAGGCTGTGTATGTATACACACATATTCTTCCAAGTACACACAAACACACACACACATACACACACACACTCTGCCTAGGGGTAGGCAGAGACTGCTCTGTTACAGTCAAGATTCAAGTGCCCTGAACAGACCATAAGAGGGAAGCAGTTTCCCTTACAGGATTCTATTTTAACGAGGCTTATTTCTGTCTGGGTATGCTACATGTTACATTAGCTCATTTATAAAATACTCTCTACCTGGGGTCAGGCTGTATTAGAATAGACAAAAATTTCTTGATAAAACTAGAACCTAGCAAACTCTGACATTTTTATAGAATACTTTCAAATATCACAAAACTTTTTGGAAAATAAGAGCTAAGTTTCTTCCAATTTCAAAGAAAATTAGTTTGTCTCCAGTTTAATGTGAAAACCATATAAAACTTAGAGATATAAGTTGAGCGCTGCACTGAGGTTTGGATAAGCTCCAACTGAAAATTAAAGGCGGCACAAAATTGTAGGAATGGAAAACCAGAACAAAATTTACAAATCACTGTTAATCCATACTCTGATGATTTTCTCCTGTGTACAGGCTTAGACTATGTCCTACAAGACACATAATGTAATAAGGATAAAATAGGAGGACTGAGAATATCGATTGTGCTGGAAAGAAATATAGGAAAAGTGAGTCCCTGATTTTCTGAGAAGTTCTGTTTAAAGGACTGAATTATAGTATTTGAGTGGTTTGCTACATAATTCAAAACTATGTATGGTATTTTTACACAAATAATGTGTGCCTTCTACATTTGTTTGCCAACCGTGCCTTCCCCCTGCGAAGTATTTTCATAAGCATCACTATGCCAGTTTTTGTTTTAATGTTGCTGTAAAAAAAATTTGTATAGCACACTTACAAAAATACCTCATGGCAGAGGAGGGCATGGTTGGCAGACAAAAGTAGAAGGTGCGCATTATTTGCGTAAAAATATGGCAATCATATGATTGCATAAAATTCCAATGTAATTATTACAAATAAAGGATGCGACAATATTTAGAAGGAAAACAAATCAACTGCTAATCAAATCAGTGGCTCACACTGTCTACCGTAGACATTTCCTTTACAGTGGTCCAGAGGTCATACCTACAGGAGATTTGGAAGTATACCACACTATTTCACATTAGCTAATATATTCTAGCTGTAGCTAGGCATGTTGTACAGTATCTACTTGTTATAGTATCTACATCACAAGGTGCACTTCTCTCAAAGGATTGGAATAGTGAAAACTGATATTCAGTTGAGGATCTACTCGAAGACAACAATGTTTACCATTTACTGCCACTTATCGGTAGAAAAGCAAATGGTGGACTTAAACTATTTCTCTGTAAAAAGGAAATTGGGAAAAAGAAACCCTGGAAGTGGTGGCTACTAATAATTAATGAGACCATGGAAAACTAAAACAAAAATAAAAACACAACTCCAATACTTCCTGGGGAACCATGAGTTTTCTTTCTCCAGTCTGCTATTACATCATGCACTTCATCAAAAACATTTCTGTAGTTCTCCAATCTTAATATACTGTTGTGGTGTTGGTGTTCCATCCAGTGATTCTGAATCATAGTGACCCTATAGGACAGAGTAGAACTGCTCCATAGGGTTTTCTTGGCTGTAATCTTTATGGGAGCAGATCACCAGGTCTTTTCCCTCGCTGAGTAGCTGGTGGGTACGAGTTACTGACCTTTTGGTTATATATACATAAGGGATATAAACATATATATATATATATATACTTAAAGGATATAAATAAATATATATATATATATATAGAAAGAGAGAGAGACAGAGAGACCTTGTTAGGTTATTCACAATCTGATGTCAGCATGCCCTTTGAATAAAAAATAACAAGCAGATAAACTGTACGAAAAGTTTAAACTTCAGAGAGTGTTAAAAGTGTTAGTGTAGGTAGATGTATAGTAACTATTGCATTTAGACAAAAGTAATTTGTTTCTTTTAATGATCTAAAGTCATGTTATAACTCAGAAAAAAGAGCATAAAAAACATTGCAAATTTTTCTCTAAAGGCATCAAACTTATTGTACTTCAAACCATTTTAGTGTTTAAAATCTGTAAGGCCACACACAGCTTTGATCACCAAAACACAAAGCAAACAAGGGAAATGCAAAGGTAAGAGATGAGATATCATAAACAGCCAAAACCATGGAAAAGTGTGCATACCAACCATCAGCTATCATCTCTCTGCAAAGGCCGTTTCTTTAAGAGAACACATGGAAGTGTAAAGCAAGAAGAAGATCCCTGACAAATCAATTCTGGCAGTCACTGGAGGTGATCTATTGCAGGCATACAGCCCTCATACCTTGCTGGTGAAGCACCTATACAGGGGATCGTTTGTAAAACTAGTACTGTGCTGCACTTAATGAAAAAGGCTGGGAAGAGACTCAATCAAAATTTATAAAATGAAAGATAATAGGAATACTACAGAAATAATAACTGCGTCTTAGACTTAGGGACCATACCTTGCAACTTAAAAATGATCACTTCAGGATAAATACAAAAAAGTTCTCATTTATCTAATAAGTGACACATTTCAAACCATAGCCTTTTAGATCTAACAGAAAATTCAAACATTACCTACAATGCTCTCATTTCATAGATAAGAGTGACCTTTAGTGACTAAAAAACTATGGTGAGTAGCAATGTTCAGACTTGAACGGTACTGTTCTAATATTTGGTCTAGTGATTTTCAATACTCTACATCGACCCTCTATCCCAAATATAAAGAGATAGAAATAAAATTGATATATGTCCAAACAAATGTATGGACTGTATAGATAATAGACCTGAACTATGTTGTTTAGAAGATTAAGTTGGAGGTTGGCAAAGATCTAATATTTTCAGGTAGAGGTGTCTGTTCATGTATTATGCATATATAGTACTTTGCAATCAGATTACTAACCTTGGCATATTATGAATGAGAAACAGTGTTGTAAAATTTTTCATCGTATTTTCTTTCCCCCCAGCAATTGCTAGTTTCTCTCAGTAAACTTATCTCAGCGGAGAGCCAACTCCAGGTATTGGTAGTATTGTTGTACTCTAAGTGCTTCAGTGAGTTGGCTTCCAACCAATGAAATAATTTTACGATGCTATTTATGTATAACTAGGATTATTTAATGATCTTATAATGGTTCTTAAATATCAAAAATTTTTCTATTTGAGTTTTTTCCTTACTGCTTTACAATAGTTGTAAACGTCTGTACTGTCTTACATTTTTGAGTAATTGATAGTGATTTCTCCAAATCTAAATATTGATTGACATTCTAAGATGTGAGACTGCCAAATAAATTATGTGGAAGCTAAAGGAAAGAGAATTTGAGCACAATATGAGAAAGTGGTTTGGAACTGTACAATTGCAGCATTCACTATATAATTGGACTAGTTAAAACCTAAGGTCTCCCCTGGTTGATCATACTAGGATTTACGTGGGTTTATGAATCTTTTTCTTTCAGATTTTTCCTGATTTCTTGGCTATTTACTACGAATTGACTGGATGACTTTTTTTTTTTTTTTTTTTCAGTATGACAACATTTTCTTTTTCTCTTCCTCCCTCAGTCTGAAGAAGTTCCCTGGTATCAGACGCAATTGTCCTTTAGATATTTCTCATCATCTATTATCTCCTATATTTATATCCCCTATATTAGCCCTGGTGGCACAATTGTTAAAGTGCTCAGCTGCTAATGGAAAGATTGACAGTTGGAACCCACCAGTCTGTCTTCAGGAGAAAGATATGGCAGTCTGCTTCTGTAAAGATTTACAGCCTTGGAAGTCCTATGGGGCAGTTCTACCCTGTCCTATAGGGTCACTATGAGTCAGAATCGACTCAATGGCAACAAGTTTTTGTTTTTTTTTTTTAAATTTAACTTTGGCTTCTAGCACATGGATAACTAAATCCTCCTAACAATCCTAACACTTCTTTTCGCCTGACTTATTTTTATTAGATTATGCATAAATGGAACATGATATTGTTACCACCTATCACCTTATCCTTTTCCTCACTGCCTCATGGTGTGAGAACAAATCTTTCACAAATAGGATGAAGTTTCAGTGCATGACCTTGATTGTCCTTGCTGGTTCTTGGGATTAAACCATTTGAATTTTTGATTCTACTCCCATCTGCTACCTTAAGTTTATTCAGTCCCATACCTCTCATCTACAACAGCTATAATACATGTTGTCTATTTTTATTTTTAATGCAATTATCACATACTGCTCAATATTTCATATATGTTACCCTTAGAGATAGAGTTTCCACTGCTGTATTTGGAGCTATCAGAAATAATTCTCTCCTCTCCTCTCTTCTCCTTTCCGTTCCTGTCCTTTCTTTTCCTTTTCTCTCCTACTACCTTAAGTCTGTATATTTCATCTGATTTTTTCCTAAATTTTCATAATCTACTCTAACCATTTTTTCTTTGAGGCTGCCTCCCATTACATGTCAAAACTATCAAGCTTTTACTATTTTTCATCAAACTTCATATTCAATTCCAACTCCTCCCTTGAGACTTCCTCATTAAGAAATAAAATGTGGATTTCTAACTACCACAAAGAGAGACAGCAACCCACACTCCTCTGCGATAAAATATACACATATACACAAGCACATCACCACCTACCCCATTAGTATAAATAGAACAAAACATGCATTTATCTTTTTCCTTTAGTTCACGCATTCCTAGAATGGGCAGAGGAATATCCGCCATGGTTGCTAATATGCTGCTCTGACAACATGAGTGTCCAATAAATACCACTTAATAACGCCTCTGATGATAATAAAGTAGCAATTTTTTTTAAAAACATAAAATGCCATTGTCAAGTCAAATACTCTTAAAAAATCTAATCCACACCCAGTATTTCTGTAAGTCTGAAATATGTGAGTGTTTATCAGAGCAGAATCTTCAACTTTCAGAAAATTCATTTATCTCTTACACTTCGTAGTTGCAGAGGAGGCAATTTGTCGAGGAAGTTTCTGCAGCTGCTGTGGCTGCCATACTATCTTTACTTTCCCGATAAAGAATTTCAGCCTTTAGGGCAGTCAGGCTAGCATTTTCCACCAATGCTAATCTCACTTCATTATCTTTTTTTTAGTAAAAGGTCACAACTCTCTTTATGTCACACATTGTTATGGGCACAATTTCATATATTTAATCTGCCACACTATAACAAATATATGACTGTTTAGAGAATGCTGTCAAGCCTCTTCTCAAACTAGTATTATTTATTGTCTTCATTATTACAGGATGGGAGAATCCATGTGTATGAGACTCACAATCTTTGCCTTTCCCTTTGTTCCCCCATAGTGTCTGCCAGGCCTTGGTGCACTGGATGCAGAGCAGGAAGGGAGGATCCTAAGTGGTGGTAGAATTTGAAAGCTTTGAACATATGCCTGATAGCCAAAGAAGGAGTTTTTCATGAATCTCTGAAATGAAATCTGTTAAGTTCACAGACATCTTCTGAGCAGCTGTAAGTTTGACGAAATAAAGAAATGAAATCTGATTATTGTTCACAAGGAATATGGAGCCTAGTTTGAGCTATGTGTAATAATAACAAAGACAACTCTTTTCAACATACGCTCTTCTAAATGCTTTACCTGTACTAACTTATTTAATATCTTCACAAAATCCTAACGGGGCATGTACTGCTAATAACCCTTCGAGATCTGTAGGACATATGGTATCCTACCCACTTTTTATGCCTCTGGAATTCTTTGGAAAGCAGGTAGTCCCATTGTAATGTGTTTAGCCTAAAGGTGGGAGCCTTTTGAAACGTGTAAAACTCAAAAATCCTGACTGGGAGCCTCGTTTTTGTGTAGATTGAGTATTGTCTTAGGTGATGCCTTCCGCATGTGTGAATTTTCTAAACTTCTGACAGATTTGCCTTTATTTTAGTGAAATAAGCCTCCTCACTATGTTTCCCAGTTACTACGTTCTCATGAGAATTTATTTATTGTGAGAATAAGCTATTGTCAATCTTCATTCAGTCATAGTTGTTATTTCTCCTTTATGCCATTCATTGTCTCCAGGTGTTACTGGCTCCCTTCTTTTCTAGCTTTTGAACAGTAAATAATGCCTTTCCAATAAGGAATAATGCATCACAGTGGTACTTTTCAAGAGATTTGAACTCCTATAAGTTATTCTTACCTTGCATTCAATCTTAGGGTTCAACCATTGCTTCCGTGTGTACCAGGTGGAATGCACTGCTGTGAGCAGTTCTGCAGTATATTCCAGGGCAGCTGTTTCTGCTTCTTAGCTGTTAGTATTGCTTTTGTTGTAATGAAGAATGCATAGTAGTGGCAATTTTCCTGAGATTCAAATTCCTTTAGTTTTATTTATTTTTCCTGCTAAATATTGCTTTTGCAGTAATGAATAATGAATTGTAGTGGCAATTTTCCAGAGATAAAGAATTCCTTGGCTCTATTTATTTGGGCTGTAAGTAGTACTTGTACATTAAGGAAGAATGCCTTGTACCATGTTTTGAAAAGTTTTATGAAAAATAATAAAAAGGCTAAGAAGAAGGAGACTAGAAGAAAACGCACGTGCAGTCACTGCCAGGTGCCTTCAGGTTTTACCTCATGATTTGCAAATTTTCAAGAAATAAAATTAAAAAAAAAATTTAATGATTTTTTCATTGGCTCATATCAGCAGGATTTACTTCATCCTTAGTCCACTAGGATATATGTGATCCTAGATAATGGGTATCAAAATTCATAGCTCATACCAAATATTCTGAAATGGCCCTTTAATCAGCATGCCTTCATTAGTGAAAAGACATAGTATCAACAAAAAATTCTACTTTTGGGAGATTTGTTAAAGTGGACTGGGCATCGGCTTTCTGGGGTGAGTTGAGATTTTCTAGAAATCCCCTTGTCTGCTCCTGTTTGCAAAGAAGGATCTCCTTTTGCACAATACTTGACATACGTCCATTAAGAACTCAGTTGTTTGCATTCATATAAGAAATCCTGGCCTCAGGCATTCCTTTCTAAAATACAAGGTGTGTGACAACACTGGGCTAGTTACTGGATACTCCCTCTAGCTCATAATTACAAGAGCCCAGGAAAGGCACTCAATAAATATTTGTTAAATGTATAAAAGGATGATTAGAGCTAGAAAGTAGGGATGGGTTGGTTTAAGCATATCACCTCTACTGGATTAACAAATTAACATGTGAAGTTTACATTTCCACACTAAAGACATCGTATTCCATAATATTATGAAAGTAGGAATGCCAAAGAAATATGAATCCACTATATAACATAATCTTTCTTAAAGAAGGTAAATTTGTTTCATGGTGGTGACACCAAGTACTGAAGGAAGGTTGTAGATAACCCACCAGTACGAAATGCCCACCAGAAATGTGGAGGTGAGACGGTAGCAACAGTTTAGCGTAAACCAAAGCTGAGTGGGAAAAAATATTACTAGTACTGGACAACTGGTATTAGCCTACTGATCCTGAGTTACCTCTTCTTTCCCTAGTCCTGCACTATCCTCACTTTCTACTCTTGCCTAACTCCCACCTCAGTTCTCTCCAGAGATGCATTTAAAGAAAGTATTTGTTATGAGCCCAGTTGCCTTGTATACCATGTGAGATTCTTGGGACTGTTATATAGCTGATAGACAGGGTGTGAATTTTGTTTGTTCAGCTGGTTAGACTGAGAGGCAAATGGTGCCCAAGTCTCAATTACTATATATAGTGCCATTCAGTTCTATGGCTATAGATTACACACTAACTGCTCAGTTAGATTACACGCTTGATGGTTTTTTCATACTAAAACCAGCACATTCAGCTATGCTAGTACATTACTTCACCCCATCCATGTGCCTCATCTCCAAATAACTGTCCCTGTTTTGCCCTCTCTGTAGGCTCAGTCTGGTTACATTCTACATTAGTTTCAATCCTATTCAGAGATATAAAAGATACTCTCTCTTTAGAAACGTTTTAGCATATATTGGTTATGGAGCACTGAACTCCTTTCTGTCGGATGATTATCCTGATGTGTGTTCACTCTTCCTTTCCCCTTGTAAATTAGCAGTTTCTGCAGTGGACATAGAAACTCATTTTGTGTCCCAGAAGCAGAGAATGAAGGGAGGATTGCAGAGTAAGTAAAAGATGAAAGTCTGTTATTCACCTGAAGATACGTGACCTACCCTAAATATAATCTCCAGTGCTTAGCTGGAAGTTCCCATGTCCATTTGGGGTAGCCTACCAGATGGGGTTCTACACTTATTTTCACATCATGACCCGTTCATTATGTTTCCAAATTTTTGTTTTCCTGCCAGTGTTACAGTTCCTCAAATATTTCTAGCCTCAGAACCTCTCACTGGCCTACTTTATTCCACTGATGAATAAATCTTGATTCCAATATTTTATATCCCTTAACTAAATTAAATTAAGCCATAAAGATTTTCTTTCCTCTTCAATGATTATAAATATTTTAATAGGTCTGAAGGAGTAGGTGGGTTCAAGAAAGTTTGTATTTGTTAGTTAGCCAAGAATCCTGAATATCTATTTGTAAATTTAAAAAAGAGTGAAAACTCCCTGGATAAATTAACAGGAGAGAAAGGCTATTATTTTATAAACGACATCAGAGAAGTTTCAACTTTGCAATGGATCCTACGTCATTGTGTATAAAAATGCAGTCTAGATAGCCATCTGCGGCAGTAGTTTTCAAGTTTATTCATATCTCAGAGTCACCTAACAAGCTCTATAAAAATTGCAGATGCCTGGGCCCCATACTAAATCCACTGAATAAAAACATCAGTGGGAGGTCATAAGAAATCTTCCTTTTTAAGGCATTTAATGTGATTTTAATGTAGAGTCATGTTTAGCAACCCCTGGCTTAAGAATTCTTGTTTCTGTGATTTGTTGGAATATCTGTAGGAGAGAGCATAAAGCAGCTCAGATGGAGTGGGAAAAGACCAAATTCTAAGAAGCTGGAGGTGACCTGTGAACAGCTGGTTTCCAAGGAAAGGTGAGGCATGGCCTAAGAGAGACAAGTTTTGCTCAGATTATCATTGGTCAGAAAGTTTTGTTTCTTAAAATGTAAACTTGTAACTTACATTAAGAACATGCAACAAAAGTTAAGAGACAATCACAGATGCTTAAATTCCAATTGAAGATGTTCCTAACTGATTGTGGCTTATTGTGCTGGGACCGGAAGAGCCGTATAAGCAGTCTTAAAGGAGGGATGGACATCATGGTGGGTTCTACTGTTATCAAAATGCAAGCCACTCTGCAGCAGAAGGTTGAAGGAATGCTTTGCAAAGGCTTACAGAGACCTTCAAAATACAGCTCTAACCCAGGTGCCTGGGGCCAGTGAATCCTTGAAATAGGCTGTCAAGAAGGGAAGATTTGTTTTCTGCTGGAATTTCCACATTGTTCAAATTCTCAATTTTGAACCAAACTCTCCATTTACATTATGCAGTTATCCAGAATGAGTCAGAAATAATTGCAGGACCCTGAAGATTCTGAGAAAATGAGTGGAATTGTGGGAGAGCCAGCATCACCAGAATGGCAAAATGAGCAAGTTTCAAAGTCATTAAGAGAGAATAGGATATTAGCAATTAATTGAAGTGTTCAATGAACAAGTAGTTGGAACATGCAAACAAATATGTTTAAAAGACATTAAAAATGGGTCAAAGTTGGTCAGTCACTGAGTTGTAGCTTTTAGTTGCCATCAACTCGATTCTGATCCATAGTGATCTCACGTGTGCAGAGTAGAACTGCTCAATAGGGTTTTCAAGGCAGTGGCCTTTCAGAAGCAAATCACCAGGCCTGTCTTCCAAGGTACCTCTGCGTGGGTTCGAACTGCCAATGTTTTGAGTAGCAGTCAAGTGATTAACCATTTGCACCAACAGGAACTCCCAGTCACTGAGAAGCACCACCAACACCTGCTATCAATCAAATCTGAAACTATAGATTTAATGAAGTTACTTTAAAAATAAAACTTACTTTGAGAGGGAATTATATAAAATTGGGATTCTGCTACACTGACATTTATTCAAATCCTTCAAATAATAAAAAATGTATTCAATTCAATGACCCTATGGGAAGCAGTAAAATTGTCACGCTATGGTGCTTCACAGAATTATGGCGGAGAAGTAACTACTGGAAAATGTAAATGAGCTTTCTTTACTTCCTTGAGCATGTCAAGAGGAGACAGAAAAAAAATCACTTGTTTTAGTACTTGTCATTAAGTAGCATATACAGTAATTAAGTATTAATAAATAAGTAGTTAACATTTATGCAATGATTCATTTCTGTTAAAATATGCATCAACTGCTCGTTTATTATTTATCATTGCCTTCACAACAGAAAATGAGACTGTATAGCCAGAATTGCCATTGTTTTTTTAAATATTACTTTGATTTTGACTACTCAGATAATAAATAAATGATCATCTTATGCATTGGAAAAATCGTGATGATGAATTAACATTGGCCTGGCCTACTTGCACGCTCCACATGAAGTAATCTTCAAACATCAGCTGCCACATTTAGAAAAACACAGAGTACAGTGTGCTACTTAGGAACTGAGAGGATCATGATAGTGAAAACAAATGCCCTGATCATTCAGATTCTTCTGTCGCTTCTTACCCACAGGCATTTATCGCACAGGCAATTTATATCTCCCCTATCTTTCTGTGTTACAATCAACAATTTGTCTGTGCTACCAGTTGCTCAAATACATTTCTGCAAATGAGCCAGGATTGCTGGATATCCCCATGAAATTCAGGTTGTTTGCTTGTTTTTTCCAGGTGTCAAGAGAATTAAGAGGCCCACCTTCCCTATATTATTTGCTTAATCTGTAAGAGTGCATAGATTTTGATTTTAAGTCTTAAAATAATGCAAATACTATTGCTGATAGTGAATATTTACATGGAACTTTCATGTTTTATATTTTACTTGGGTCATTGAGATAGAATATACTTTGGACATCATCGAACTACAATGTGTATCACTTGGAATGTAAGCAGAGATCTTTAGAGGTGTCCAACGAGATGTGAATCTGTCCAACGTGGACTGAATTCTGACACTGAGTTGTTGCTTGTAGTTGCCACTGAGTCGTTGTCGGTCTTTTGTAGGCCACTGCATGGTAGAAACAGCCCTGGACAAGAATCCAGAGGGGCTGTGTTCACAACCTGGTCTGTATCTTACAGGGGGTTTGGACAAGTCACTTAACCTCTTTATATTTAAGTTGCCTCATGTGAATAATGGAGATGATAATGCCTACATCAGAGACTTATTATGAGGATTAAAAGAATGTGCTTTGTAAACCACAAATGGCCATATAAATGCAAAGAATTATGATTTAATAACACATTGTTGTAAATACATTTTTAGTCTATTATAAGACTCCTGGTCTCCGAGATACACACCCATCCTTTTCTGTCACAACAATGTCTTTTCTGTGAGAACCAGGTCTCAGAAATAAATGGGTTGATAGAACACCTTGATAATCCAAGAACTGATGGCAATGACCTTTCTCCAGCTCCCTAGGACAGCTAGCAGGTTCAGGCTTAGCTCTCCCCTCCCACAAAACACAGCCTCTCCAGCCCTCAGACGAATTTCTCAGAAAGTGTGTCAGAGCCCAATTGCTAAAGACAGGAAGCAATTAAATATGTAAATCAAAGAAATTACACTCCACTGATGACATTCAGCACGGTGTCTGCCTCCACCACCTCCTCCTCCTTCTTTCTCCTTCTATTCCCCTCGGGACCGAGGCTAGTGTGAGTTCTCCTCCTTCCACTCTGCTCCGTGCTAAATGTTTTTTATTCTTAACCACCTGCCCGAGGCCTTCTCATCAATTATTAACCAAATGTACATGAATATGCATAAAAGCCTGTCTCTTGATTTTATTAAACTAAAAAGAAACACAAGAACTTGTTTTTCCACACTGCTAGAGAAAGGATCATGTGTTGGAAGGCAAGAGGAAGGGGAAAGGACAAGTTTGTAAAGGATTTTGTTTTGTTTTGTTTTCTTCACCCCACTGATGACACAAACATGCTGAGGCCACTGATTATGCAGGCATATTTTTTTCATGTTTGAGTTCAAATGTGTTTCTAATTTATATTTTAAAAGGTTTGAACCCCAGACAATGCACAACTCTGGAATGTGTTTTCTTCTGATAGACACAATTCTTCATGTCTTGGAGGGGATAATATTGGCTAAGAAGTGACTGCAGAGATTACTCAGATGTCACTCTACAAATCTTACCTTCTACTCACGTGTGCAGCTTTCCCATTCTCAGGTCCCACCATATGCATGGTGCCCTGAGGCAGGGTTGGTGACGGGGGTGATCCCTAAACCTCAGAAGGCTGTCTTCTCTACCGTGTGAGGTCACTTGGTCAGACCATTAATGGTCTCCATTTCCCAATATTCTCCTTCAGACAAAACTTCCTTTCCAAAGAGAAATAATTTCTCTTAATTGAATGTGGTGCAGAACAAGTCTATGGACACCACTGTGGATGTTATTTCATCAGATAGGCCTTTCCTGTCCGTCTTCTCTAAAATAGTACACTCCTACCCTGGCCCTCTTTATTTGAGGTTGTCTTCATACTTTATTGTTGTTGTTCATTGCTGTGGAGTCGGCCCTAACTCACAGTGACCTTACATAAAACAGAACAAAACGTTGCCTGGTTCTGCACCATTTTCATGATTGTTGGTATGTTTGAGTCCATTGCTGTGGTTATTGCATCAACCCCTCTCACTGACGGTTTCCCTTATTTTTGTTGACCTTCTACTTTATCAAACATGATGTTCTTTCTAGGGATTGGCCTTTCCTGATGACATGTCCAAGGTAAGCAATATGAAGTTTCACCATCCTTGCTTCAAAGATGCATTCCAATTTTATTCTTAGCAACTCCTAATACATACAATGTTTTGTTTATTGCCTCTTGTTTCCTGTGCATTCCCTGACATGAATACAAGATTAATGAGAACAGGTATTTTGTCTACTTTATTCAGTGACAATCAAAAAATAATTTTTGAGTAAATGAATAAATGAAAAGTATAAGGACATCTTTTTTTTAAAATTAATTTTCCTTATTACTAACATGAACATCAAGGACAAGCAATTTCTGTGTCAAAGCAAACTAACTAACCATGACAGACCTAGTAAGATTTTTAATGCTTTACCCAATATTTCCTCATTCTATTTCTCTCTTTTAGGATGGCTTCTCTGCACATGGCCAGGTTATCCTCATGCAAATAAACCTCAATATATTTTTATATTAAAACTTGTGTCCTAATAAAAAGGTACTTGGAGGTAGGGATTTTATTTTGTTTTGACAGTTGATGTTATTTGACCTTATCCATATAATAGCCATACAGAACAAAACATAAGTTTATTTAGCAAAATGTGTATGTGTAAAACTATTTGTGGCTTATGTCTTTGTTCCTTACTAAAGTCATATGAGCCTGGGTAAACTGCTTGACATCTCTAAGCCTCAAATATTTTTGCATACATAAAGTATTCAGATCAGATGAACTTCAAGGAATTAACTTACTAATTCTGTGAGGGTAACTCAAGAAGAAAACAGAGACTTATTTAATTTTCTCCTTGCTTATAACCCTCAATTTTGTGTTTATTTTGCAACTTAATGTCAAATCAATGGCTCAATTTTTAGTTTGGAATTTTCTGCTTTGTTCTCTTCTTTATTCTCAATTCTAAGAAGTTTCACGTTTAACTTAACCGGATAGTATGTTCACCTAATATGTTATTGAAAAATCTAATTTTATAGAGTGCCATTTAAACACAAATGCCAATTTTCAGTAATGAGGGTCACTGTAATAATGTTTAATGCCTCAGTGACTTTTTATCAGTTAAAAAGCCCTTTAAACATATATGCTTCCTTTATTTCAAATGCAAGAATGAACCATTACACTCTGATGAGCATTCCATCATGCTGGACATTGTACTTAAATTTTCCTGTTAAACAGTCTCATTACTTCATCACTGCCTCCCTGACCTCCCCTGATGTATTCATTCAGTGGACAGCTATTGTGAAAACAAATAGCCTTTACTACAAAGCTCTAAGGTAGGTGCTGTTCAGAGTATGAAGTTGCACAAGCTCTCAAGGAGTTGGCAAGATAGAAAACCCAATAGAATATGCAAACAAATAACTATACTACAAAATAAAACAGTTCCAATGCCATATGAGTAATGCAAAGGAAGTATTCACATAGGGCTGGGGAAGAAGACATACCTTCTGGCTGGAGTGATCAGGAAGACATTAGAGAAGAGGAAAACAGGACAAAGTTTTCAGTGGATGGGAAAGGCTCTCAAGAGGTGTAATTATAGGCTACAGCATTTAAAGCACAAGTTGTAACCAGGTGCCTTGGATACTATGAACGGGAGGGATGGGGAAGGTAGATGAGGAAACTTCCTCCTACACATCTTCCTGCTTCTGCTGTCTATTGTTAGTGGTTAAAGGAGTTAGGAGAATAAATCAAGAAGGTCACAGAGACAGAGACAGAGTCAGATCTTTGGGAAAAGAGAATGACATCATAAAATCTTCTCTCTTATGATTTCAAAAGGGTATGAACTAGACCTTAGGGAATGAATTTGCCCCCAGGTCTCCTAGGAAGAAAACTATAATCTCTGAAGAGCAAATCAACTCTTAAGGCTGTGATTAACTACTGTACCAAACAGAAATCTCATATAGTGTTTCATTAGACAGTGTTTTTTTAAGAAAATATTTTTCCCCATATGATCTTTGCCCCAACCCCCAGTATGTGTGTGTCTAGAATATCATTCTACTTCACAGCTATATATGTATACAAACACACATTTCAGGGAGTAGATAACTTTAGGTAATGGGAATATTTTAAATAAATCAAACTTATAAATAAATCATTGCCAATTGCTTGGGGATTATTGTGTACACATAGAATTGGCCTGACCCCTGAGTGGGAGAATCATCATCAGCAATGGAAATGGGCCTGAAAACAGGAAGATGGCGTAGCCACACAGAGCACTATGAGAAATGAGGCAAAAGGGCTTTGAGCATGCAGTTGCCCCAAGCAGTCAAGAGAGATGATTTTTCAGTGTGACATAATGGAAGTCTGTAGAGAGATCCATTTTTCATTCCGACATGACTAAGACAATAAGTCAAAAGTTAAAACACATAATATGAGAACCAACACAAGAAAAACTACTTCTTTTTCTGAAATGGCAACATACCCCCTGGTATGTGTTGGCTTAAATGGGTATTCTTTTTCTTACAGAATGCAGTCCAATGACTTTAGTTCAAAAGAACCATTAGAAAAGTACAACTCATTTAAAAAGAACAAGAAAAATGCTATATGTATTTTGACTCTTTGTAGATATTCTGAGATAATCAATCCTACCCTGTAAGAAATTGTTTTCAATGAAGAAAAAGCATGATAATTGAAAAAAATTAAACAAACAAAACAATTAAAATCCTATGTGGTGAGAGAGGAAAACCCTTATCTTAAGTTTAGCCTTCACATTTCACATTTTGGTTTTTTTTTTACAGGCCAGCAGACAAGTGACTTATAATTTATGCTAATTCAGTGAAGTCAGGTTAGACTGGATTTAGAATTTGATTCAATTTTGATATTTAGGAACTGTGTGTGAAACAAATAAATCCAGTAAAATAAAAATGAAAAGCTTTGGTAAATGTCATTTTATATTATTTATTTTTCTGAAACCAATCTAGAATTATATACTGTTGGAAACACAGAAAAGGAGAAAATGGAAGGTTGCAAAGAAGAAAGGTATATGTAAGTACTGATAAAAGGAATATTTTCAAGAAAGTCTTTGGAACAGAGCACATTAAGCCCTGGACTGCATTCCTGTCTGAGATACTGGGCCCTGGACTGGAGCCTGACTCACAAAGTGTACTTCTTTATCAGGGAAAAAATCATCTCGGATGATGCCACAGCCCGGCGTACTGCACATTGTGGTTTAGGGGTTATTAAATTGCCACCTTAGTTAAACTGACCTTAGTATGGTAATAAAATAAATGTTGCCAAAAAATTTCTTACAAAAAACAAAATTATTATGAATCTCCAAATCTCCAACTGATCTGAAACAGGGGCCAACGTAACACTCTATGAGAGGCTCTCCAAATCAGCAACAGAATTCTATCTCAGAATTTTTACTTTTTTCCTTGAACCCAACTCAGATTATGGGAACAAATTTACATTCTCCTTCAACATGTACCTTCAGGAATGAAGTTTATCAGCTGGGTGTTTGTCAAGCCACTTACCAGTTAGATTTCCATTAATTTTCTACCTGTCCTTTTAAAACATCTTCAGTAGTGTGAAAACTATTTATTAATCACATGTTCCTCAAAATTCTATGTGATTTCTTTAGACTGCCCCAAATTATTAATTTTGTCTCATTTTTACAGAATTTGCTTGTTCCTACCTCTCTACACTTGTATCTGCTCATCTTTATCATTTATAGGTTTTTCTCTCTTTTCTACTACTTGTACCCCTCTTTTCATTCAAGACACAGACTTCAGTTCAGGCCATCAAAGAAATCTTCCCCTAACTCTACAGCTGCTACCTACTTTCGATTTCTCAACACTTCTTCACTTTTTGTGTAAAACGCAAATTTATCTGGGATTTTGTAGATGCTTACAAGTTTTTCTTTTGTTTTATTTTTTGATGTTAGACAGTCCTGCATTTTTTATCTCTCTGTCCTTTTTTTTTTTTTTTTTTGGTATCATCCATGCATTATGCAGGTCTGTGAATACTCAATATCTATTTGAGCAAAGACTGATAGCAACACTGCACTGCTGATTCTCTACCACTGTCTAGAAACTTACATTCATCACTATTAGTATTATATTTGTTTAAGAATGGAATATGTCTGTTAACATTTTGTTGAGGGGTCATTCAGCCATTTCTCTATTGTTGGTCTTTTTTTTTTTTCCCCTATGAATGTGGAAGTTACAGTGCTTATTCTGGGCTTAGCAATACAGAAGTCCTGTCTTCCTCTCCATGTGTTCAGCTTTCCACCACTTTGCTTTGCTGACATTAGACTTTACCAAAACCAAACCAAACCTGTTGCAGTTGAATCAATTCTGACTCACAGCAATTAGACCTTTAGCTACCCCAAAATCTCCCCTGGGATCCAGTCAATGATCATCTGTTACCTTATAGAAGGATCTTCTTGGGAAGAAAGGAAAGCTGGAGATATGGCAGGCAGATGACCAGGGACTCAGATTGGAATGGGTCAGAACTGAGGGAAGGAATGCCTCCCTGCTGTCACCCATTTATACATGAACGTATCTTCTTGTCAAGTTGTCAGTGATACAAAAGTGAAAGCCTAGCAGAGTCTGGGGTCCATTTAGCCTGACAAAAGGCAGAAAAATTAAGATTCCACTCCATTGTGATCGGAAGGAAGCTGTTCTTTTCTATCCTGTAAGTTACTGTCATTTACTGAAAAAAAAAAAAAAAAAGGTAAGTACCCAATTTGACCTAGAAGAGTCAAACTCCCTCTATTTCATGGCTCCTTGAATGGTGATGACCTAAGTGACTTCAGGGTGAATGTAATTATTTAGGATCTCCCGTTTTCCAATCAAAGCCAATGAGCCATTTGGGGAGAATGAGGTCATTTTCTCTTCATTCTTATGTCCCCTAAGATTCAAGTTCAAAGGTGGTTCACAAACAAAATGAGTCTAGGCTTCCTACAGTCCCACTGACCACTCCTTGCTCTCTCTACCTCCAACACTCACACACACACACACACACACACATACATTCTTCTAGGAGGCAAAGAATTGTTATTTGTCCATTAAATTGCATAATTATAAACATGACTAAATGGCAAAGCTGTACTTGGGAAACCAGGTTAGGCAAGTAGACATTTTGGTTCTTGTCAATTATATTTTTTCTCCATTACAGAATATTCCACTTCCTGATCATTTACTTTGAAATTGTTCATAAAAGATCAACTTGTATACTCCTCACCTGCCTTTGCATATCTAAGATCATTTTTGAATTGCTCTAAATTGCAGCTTCATCAAGGGGATTATAGATGAGAATAGAAAGGACTGGACTGGAAGAGTGCTGTGTGTGGGATTCTGGATTTCATTGTGCCCTCAGTTACACATGCATGGCCATCACTGCCGTTCTTCTTTACCGGTGCAATTCTCCTTTACAGGATTGCACCTGTAAAGGAAGATACTAATATTTTGAAGTTTGAAAGCTTCAGACCAATGTTACAGATGCTTAAATACCCCTTATTTTCTATTTGAAATTGTGGCCACCACAATTGATTATTTTCTAATTGTTAAAGAATGTTGCCCCTCACGCATCTGTCAGTTTGCACTACTGTAGGGGCTTGTGTGTTGCTGTGATGCTGGAAGCTATGCTACTGGTATTCAAATACCAGCAGGGTCATCCATGGCAGACAGGTTTCAGCTGAGCTTCCAGACTAAGACAGACTAGGAAGAAGGATCTGGTGGTCTACTTATGAAAAGAATTAGCCAGTGAAAACTTTATGAATTGTAACAACACAATAAACTCGCCATCCTCGCTTCAAAGGGGCATTCTGGCTATTTTTCTTCCAAGACAGGTTTGTTCATTCTTCTGAAAGTCCACAGTATATTCAATATTCTTTGCCAACACCAAAATTCAAAGGCATCAATTCTTCAGCCTTTGTTATTCACTGTCCAGCTTTCTCATACATATGAGGTGATGAAACTACCATGGCTTGGATCAGGAGCACCTCAGTCCTCAAAGTGACATCTCTAATTTTTAATACTTGAAAGAGGTCATTTGCAGATTTGTGCAATGCATTGTGTCTTTTGATTTCTTGACTGCTGCTTCCATGGGCATTCATTACGGATCCAAGTCAAATGTAATCCTTGACAACTTCAACATTTTCTCTATTTATCATGATGTTGCTTATTGGTCCAGTTGTGAGGATTTTTTTATTTTTTAGTTTTTTACACTGAAGACTGTAGTCTTGGATCTTCATCAGTAAGTGCTTCAAGTCCTCTTCACTTTCAGCAAGGAAGGTTGTGTCATTGCATATCACAGGTTGTTAATGAGTCATCCTCTATTCCTGATGCTGAGTTCTTCTTCATATAGTCCAGCTTCTAGGATTATTGTCCCAGGATAGAGATTGAATAAGTATGGTGAAAGAATACAAACCTGATGCACACCTTTCCTGATTTTAAACCACACAGCATCCCCTTGTTCTGTTCAAATGACTGCCTCTTGGCCTATGCACAGGTTCCTCATGGGCACAATTAAGTATTCTGGAATTCCCATTCTTCTCAGTGTTATCCATGATTTGTTAGGATCCACAGAGTTGAATGCCTTTGTATAGTCAATAAAACATAGTGAAACATCTTTCTGGTATTCTCTGCTTTCAGCCAAGATCCATCTGACATCAGCAATGACATCCCTCGTTCCATGTATTCTTCTGAATTTGGCTTGAATTTCCAGCAGTTCCCTGTTGATGTACTGCTGCAACTGCTTTTGTATTATCTTCAGCAAAATTTTACTTGTGTGTGAAATTAATGATATTGTTTGATAATTTCCACATTCTTGGATCACCTTTCTTTGGAATGAGCACAAATATGGATCTCTTCCAATCAGTTGGCCAGGTAGATGTCTTCCAAATTTCTTGGCATATATGAGTGAGTACCTCCAGAGCTTCATCCGTTTCTTGAAACATCCCAATTGGTATTCTGTCAATTCCTGGAGCCTTGTTTTTTGCTAATGCCTGCAGTACAACTTCAATACCATTGGTTCTTGATCATATGCTGCCTCCTAAAATAGTTGAACATCAACCAAGTATTTTTGGTACAGTGACTGTGTGTATTCTTTCTATCTTCTTTGGATGCTACCTGTGTCATTCAGTATTTTGCCCAAAGAATCTTTCAATATTGCAACTTGAGGCTTGAATTTCTATTTCAGTTCTTTCAGCTTGAGAAATGCTGAGCATGTTCTTCTCTTTTGGTTTTGTAACTCCAGGTCTTTGCAATTTCATTGTAATACTTTACTTTGCCTTCTTAAGTAGCTCTGTGAAATCTTCTGTTCAGCTCTTTTACTTCATTATTTCTTCCATTTGCTTTAGCTGCTCTACATTCAAAAGCAAGTTTTAGAGTCTCTTCTGAGATCCATTTTGGTCTTTTCTTTCTTTCCTGTCTTTTTAATGACATTTAGCTTTCTTCATGCATGATGTCCTTGGTGTCATTCCACAACTTGTCTGGTCTTCGGTTATTAATGTTCAATGTGTGTAAAAATGACTTGGAAGTGGTGTCTGACCTCCTCTCACTTCACAAGGGGGAAGGAAAATCAAGATCAACAACCCAAGGCTGATTCCTATGAAGCAGTGGTCAGACACACCTCTTCTCTCGGCCATCTTTACCAATTCTGACACCAACCATTCTTCCCACAGCACTCTCTACTTCTCTGCTGGCTTCGATAATTCATTGCAATGGCCACACAGAACTCACAGACCATACTCACGATCATGAAATTTATTGGCGAAGTAGCAGTTTACAATTCAGGCCAAGCAACACTCAGGATATTGTTCTTCCTTGAGGACAGCCTCTTCCTAACCTTGCTCTGAGGCCTCTCCCTGGCCCTAGGCCTCTCCCCAAAGGTACTCAGCTTTCTCTCTCCTTGGGCCAGAAAGTCCACCCTGCCAACTCCTGCTGCCAAGTATCTCCTGCTACGACTTCTCGCTGTTTTCGGGGTTACAGCTTCCTCTCTCTCTTTCTGTCTCTCTGTCTCTGTCTCTGTCTCTCTCTCAGTCTCCTGCTTCGAGGAGCGTCTTAGTGCAGGGATCCTCAGTTCAAAGGTTGTGTTCTCCCCTTCTGGCTGTTCTTCCCTGGTGGTGGTAGGATCTTCCTCTCTGCTCTGGAATTGGCTCTCTTTTAAGGCAAAACTGAACAATTCCCTTGGTAGGCCACAATTACCCTACCATACAGTCCCACCCAGTAACCTGGGTGGGAGTTACAAGATCGTGGCTAGAAAGGCCACACACAAAAGTAATTACTTGCACCACAATGTGTCAAATGTATTCTTGAGATTCTCTGTAAATTCAGGTGGGATATACTCAAGGTGGTACTTCGGCTCTCATGGACTTGTTTTAACTGTCTTCAGCTTCAGCTTGAACTCACATATGAGCAATTGATGGTCCATTCTGCAGTCAGCCCCTGGCCTTGTTCTGACTGATGATATCAGGCTTCTCTATCGTTTCTTTCCACAGATGTAGCAGATTTGATTTCTGTGTATTCCATCCGGTGAGGTCCAGGTGTATAGTCACTGTTTATGTTGTTGAAAAAAGGTATTTGCGATGAATAAATCATTGGTTTTGCGAAATTCTATCATGTAATCTCCAGTGTGGTTTCTATCACCAAGGCCATATTTTCCAATTACTGATTCTTCGTTTCCAGCTTTGCATTCCAATCACTGGTAATTATCAATACATCTTGACTGCATGTTTGATCAATTTCAGACTGCAGAAGTTGGCAAAAATCTTCAATTTCTTCATCTTTGGCATTAGTGGTTGGTATGTAAATTTGAATAATAGTCGTATTAACTGGTCTTTCTTGCAGGCTTATGGATATTATCCTGTTACTGACAGCGTTGTACTTCAGGATAGATCTTCAAATGTTCTTTTTGACCATGAATGCAACTCCATTCCTCTTCAGTTTTTCATTCCTCACATAGTAGACCATACATACGTCTGATTCAAAATGGCCAATACCTGTCCATTTCAGCTAATGTCTAGGATATCAGTCATTATGCATTCCATTTCATTTTTGACAACTTCTAATTTTCCTAGATTCATATGCCGTACATTCCACATTCTGATTATTAATGGATGTTTGCAGCTGTTTCTTCTCATATTGAGTCTGGAAGGAGACTGAGTATAAATTGTTCCTTGCAGATAGAAAAATGGAAGTCCTAAGAGACTCAGTGATTCACCCAAGGTCAAAGATGATGCTTAGCGACAGTTCCATTTGGCCTCTGTATTACTGACCTCCAAATCATTGTTCTTTTCACCACTTCTGAATACTTATTGCAGACCAGGCACTATGCTTTATGTATGCTACCCTAGATAATCCTCTCAGATCTTTGAAAGGCAGTGAGTTAGGAGTTATATCACCCCTTACAGATGTAGAAACCAGGAGTTCGAAAGATGAAAAAACTTGCTTAAGTTTACTTATATTTTAAAATCCAAACCAGAATTCATTTTCAGGCTAACAGACTCCAAAGCCCTTAATTCATGAAACTAGGTTGCCTGTTCTACACCAGCCTTTTGTTCTTTAGCCTATTTAGTATGATTAACATGTCTTGAAAGAGAGGTAATAGACTGACTTTTGAACATCCTTTCCTAGAAAAAAATCACAGTACCGTTTTGCTGTAATAAAAGACAGAATATCTCTAATCTTTTTCTGAGTAAAGGAACCCTATAGATGCTATTGTTAAGCATTTGTTATATTGTTTCTTAACAGTCATAGATATATGATACTGTGACAGGTTAATGTTTCTTAGCTCTGTAAGGAACTCTCTATCAAAAATAATATACATACAGAACTTGTAGGTACAGAATGGCAAATAAAACTGCAATATGGAAGTCATGCCCATTCAGTAATCCTCTGATATTCTCAATATATTTTTGCTGCAATTTAGACTTTACTCTTTTTCCCACTGAATGACTCTAACTTGCTAGTGTCATATTTGCATATGAGTGTGTGTGTGTGTGTGTGTGTGTGTGTGTGTGTGCGTATGTATGTATAATTTGTCATGGTATCATAGTTATCATGTCTAAAGGCCCACCTTAAATTTGATTGAATTTTAACAATACTATTTTGAAGTTTCCTGTTGCCTGATGCTTTCTTTTTGGTTCCAAGTGTGTATATTTTCACTATACGATTTTAATCCACCTTCTAGAGCAGTACTTTTCCCTGTACCACTCATTCACCACCAGGACTCTCATGAACCTTCCTGGTTCTGCGTGGCTCTTCCTCTCACACAGTAATACCCACAATTTGTTTTGCAGGTACCACCTACTCTTCAGATTCATGGGTCATTATTGGGTCCTAACTCCAACTTGGAAAAATATTATCATAAGGCTATGGTTCAGATAGTCAGAGTATCTTTCGAACTATTTTACCAGGCAGTTATTTCCAAAGGTCTTTTTTCTGTCTCTCCCAGTCATTTTTCAGATACTCTCATTTGTCATACAAGTCACTGCCTCCTTACTGTAGCCTTACTTTCAAATACATTCACATTTCCCTGTGATTCCATGCTATTAAATACTTCAAAGACATAGGGGCCTACTGGAAAAAAAATAGTGCTACCTTAAATTGTTCTGCTACCCCTTGTCGTTCCTAACTACTTTAACTCCCTTTGTTTTAGTTACAAAACACTTTGTGATTATCCTCTAGGATTTTTATGACATCATAACCCTTAAGCAAGAATTTCAAATACTATATTTTCCATCACTTTCATACCATAAAAGTGGAATAATACTGTAGGAAAGTAGAGGCAGTATAGTCCAGTGGTTAAGTGTTCAGCTTCTAGAGTCAAACAGACTCCCAGTGTAGCCACGTTAGCCATTTGACTTTGGGTCATTTAACTGACCTCTCAGAATCTCATTATTTGTAAAATTGGAAATATAATAATACCAACCTCATCTCCTAGAATTCTTGGAACAATAATGTACACAAAGAACCAGCACAATTCTTGTCCCATGTTAATGTTTAACCTGTTGCCGTTGAGTCCATTCCAATTCACAGCAACCCTATAGGACAAAGTAGAACTGCCCCATAGGGTTTCCAAGGAGCAGCTGGTGTGTTTGAACTGCTGACCTTTTTGTTAGCAGCTTGAGTTCTTAACCATTGTGCCACCAGAGATCCTATTAATGTTTAGTTCATTATAAATAGCCTCTCTTTCTTAGTTAATGGAACACTTGAAAAAAATTGTACGAACTAACTAGCTAGCAGTAAACACAGGCAAATAAAAAAATCAGTAAATTAATTGTTTTCAACCATCAGATTGAGATTTTTTTCTTTTAATGATAATCTCTAGGGTGTAATTTAGTGAAATAGGTACTCTTTTGTTGTTCTTGCTGGTGGAATTCTTATGGCATAGACTTCTTTGTTTGTTTGTTTGTTTTCTTAATCTCATTCTCCTTCCTTCCCACACATGAATCCCATGTGAATAATCTCATTGCTTTCTATATTTTATTTTCTGTGTGTGAATATATATATATATATATATATATATATATATAGAGAGAGAGAGAGAGAGAGAGAGAGAGAGAACGAATGACTAAATGAATTTTAACTGCTTTGTGCTTTGGAGATTGACTTCTTCCACATATTACTATACTGCCAACAATCATCCATACTGTTGCATATCACTGAAGTCTATTCCTTTTGAATGTTACATAATATTTCATGGGAGAGATATACCACATTTAATTCTTCAGCTCTCCAATTGGATGGGCACTTGGCATGAGTTCAGATTTTTGTTACTGTGAACATTCTTGTTCATGTCTTCTGCTGTGTCCGTGCAAGCATACCCTTCTAATGCATTCTTGGGAGTGGAACTGCTGAGTCATTAGTAATAAATGTTCAACTTTTGATTATAAAAGTAAACAGTTTTCCAATGTGGTTCCACCAGTTTACACTCCCATCAGCAATATGTAAAAGAGCCAGTGGATTGTCTCCAACACCTGGTATTGCCAGACTTTTACATGGTTGTCAACTGAATGACTGTAAAATGGTATATCATCATGGTCTTTACTTGCATTTCCTCAGTCATTAATTATTTGTATATGTATTGTGGGCATATGTGTTTCTGCTTTTGAAATGCTAGCTTATATCTTTTTACCCTGTTTTCTTTCTGATTGTTTGTACTTTGTGTCAAATGTCTAAAAATGTAAATGCCTTCTGGTACTCCATTTATAATTCTAGGGACTTACTGTATGAAGATAAATTTTCAAAGAAATATGTCTGAAAGTATTCACTGAAGTTGTGTTCATAACAGCAAAAGTCAGTAAACAAGTTAAATGTCTGATACATAGTGTTTGGCTAAATAAATCACGATAATAAATGAAAAGTAATAATACATATACATTAAATAATGATGGTAGATTGTGTACATGGAGTAGAAGAAATGTATTCACATTATTATATTAAAAGAATAACATTGTTCATAGAAGTGTAGGTACATTGTGATTCTTATGTATATATATGCAACACATTTTCTGTGTGTTTTTTGTGTGTCTATTTATTGTTAAAACTGGAAAGAAATACACTGAGTATTAATAGTTCTCTCTTTTGGATAGAGGGATTTACAATGATTTATATTCTTTTATTTTGCTTATCTATTTTTCTTATTTCTCCACAGTAAATATTCATTATTATGCCATTAAAACATATTTATACTTTAAATATAAAAAGACACAGAAATCTTGAATAAGTTACCTACAGGCACATAGCCAATAACCGGTAGAGTTGGGCCTAGAACCCAAGCATCCCCAGATAATCTAACTCTCAGTATTTTAAGGAGCCCTGTTGATGCAATGGTTAAGTACTCAGCTGCCAACCACAAGGTCAGCGGTTCAAACCCACCAGCCACTCCATGGAAGGAAAGACCTGGCAAGCTGCTTCTGTAAAGATTACAGCCTAGGAAACTCTGGAGAAGTTTTACTCTGTCACTCGGGTTCGCTATGAGTCAGAATTGACTGGACAGCAAACAACAGCATACGTTTGTTCACTCTTTAATTCATTAGGGTCCTACTTCAAGAATGCTGGTATTAAGCAACTTTTTGGTCAAGTGTTAACCTTTGGAACGATAGTAAGAGTGACCTCTCTCTGCCTAACGGTGATAACTGGGCGTATGGGTAAAAAGAAATATCATGGGATAATAATAAATGGGGTGGAGATGCAGGGATGAGAGGAAAGAAAACTAACTACTCCTAGGCATGTATTTGACCTGAAATGAAGTGTTTATGTAGAGCCAGTTTAGAGAGTGGGGCTCTTTCTCACAGTCCTCAGATATATTCTGATATAAAGAAAGATTATCTATTAGCATAATTACAAACGTCATTTCCCCATATGGCCTTTCACTAGTGTGATGACAAAATAGGGAGACTACCATTAACCTAGTGTTTGGCTCACATGACTGGGTGTGAAAAAGCCACCAGAATTTTTAGGAGAATAAATATCCAGGTGCTTTTATTTTAATTTTTTTAATCGAATTTTACTACTTGTCAATTATTTGTTTTCATCGGTCTCTATTCCTCTTAAACCGTTTCTCAGTATTCTACATAAAATTCTAACCTTCTTTCCAATGATAACTTTTGATTAAAACACGATAAATACCAAATTCTAGGTAAGCAGAATAAAAGAGGCAGCTAGGTATTCAGGGGACAATCTGCTCTGAATTATTAAATCTATAGAAAATAATTTCCCACACCCAGAATAACCCTGGATTATTCTATGGTAAGGGCAAGGGGAGTCAAAGCTTGTTCGTTTGAAACAAGGGTCTAAATATTACTTGCGTCAAGGTGGACCCAAGTTGTTGAAGAAACACAAAAGGAAAACATGAATAAGCCGAATCTGTATCTACTAAGCGTTAGGAGGCTTTCCAGCACCATCCATAACACCCTTCTACTCATGAATAACTGAGGACAGAGCACAGCTGGTCTTTCATAGACTATATTTCGCAAAAAAAGCTTTGTAAAACTCACATCTCTCTTATAAGCTATTTAAAAAGTACGTAGAAGATTTTAAATGCGTTATGTTTTTTCATAGGGCTAAATCATTGTCAACAGGTAGGTAGAATTGAATGATTAAAGCACATTAGCAGTTTATTCTATCAAGATCCATTGGTGATTGCCTAAATCTTATCTGATCACTGAAAAACTCCAGGCCTCTCTCTCTCTCTTTGCCTTTAGCTGCCTATATTTAAGGCAAAACTTCAGAAATATGTTTACAGATATCCATGGGCTCAAAAAGACAGTTATTTTTAAATTAGACTGATTTTGCCTTTTCAACAAGGACTGTCCTCCTGTATTATAAAAACAATTATAGAAACAGAATCGTAGTATTATAATGATGAGCACAGGTTTTGGATTCTGGCAAGCCTTCGCTAAAATCTGGATTCAGTCTCATATTAGGCATGTGGTCCCAGCAAGTTACTTAACCTCTCAGCCAGGCTTCCTGTTTACTAAAATGGGGATAATAACTGTTACTACCTTGTGTAATTATTGGATAAATGTGAAACATTAAGCTCAGTGCCAGTCACATGGTAAGCCCTTAAGCAACGGTAGTTTAATGGTACTATGATCAGCAAGGCAAGAAGAGGGAGTATGACTGAAAAGAATGGGAATGAAGACTGGTGGCTTCCTGAAGGCTTCAGAGTTGGTGGAAATAGTGGGTAAGTGAGTATTTAAGACTAGTTATATCACATTATAGGGTCGCTATGAGCTGGAATTGACTCGATGGCAACAGGTTTTGTTTTTTTTATTTTATATTCACATTATTGACCAACTTAGGCCTCATGGTGACCATCTTAACCTATGAAGGGAAGAACAGCTTTTGTGAGGCTGAACATGGCTGCCCTCATGCTTTCTGTTAGTTCACTGCTCTTTCTGTTAGTTCATTGCTGTTTTCCAAGTCCCTGATATGTGACGTGGCTGAGGCAGTCTTATATAACTCTGGTGTGGAGGCACCCATGTCCTTGACCATAATAAAACCTCTGCCCCTCCCCGCCATTGCTGGGTACAGAGATCTGCTTTGGTCCTCCTACCACTGGGGACCACTGCCTCAAATGTAAGTCTCCCTACTAAAGCTCCTTTGCCACCACACTGGAGTTACCTGCCTCTTTCTTCAGTCTCTTGGCACCCCCAATTCTATAGGCAAATTCCAAGTTAGTGGTCCATGCCTAAACAACCTAACATCCAGTAAAGAGTGAAGCAGTACTTCTCCAAACACATTTACACTTCTGTATCCAAAGTCCAAGGTGTCTAGGAGTGCAAGTGGTTTGAGATTGGCTGCTAATCTAAAAGCTCGTGGTTCAAACTCACCAACCGGCTGTATGAGAGAAAAGCCTGGCAAACTGCTTCCATAAGGATTACAACCAACAAAACCCTATGGAGCAGTTCTACTCGGTAACACATGGGATCACTATTAGTTGGGGGATGACTCAATGGTAGTTAACAACAACAGAGTCCAAGGTCCCAAAGTATCTTAGGCATCTGCCTTCTTAACTTTTCCATAAATATCGCAGAACTTGCTCTTCTCCTTCAGAAGGCATTTTGCAAAAGATTATAACTACTTGTTTTTAGAAACAAATTTAAAAACTCGACTACAGAATTCTCATTTTGGTCTCCATATTTGTTTTTTTTTCCCCCCATTTCTAGGGAAAGAAAAGGTGCACTAAGTTTAGGAGAGTGAAACTTTAAAAATGTTTTACCATGACCCAATGAATACTGGTTCCGGGTAGGTAAGTGCATGATTATCTACTCATGCCCTCACAACCAATTAGCCTTTTTAAAAAGGTACATCTGTTCTTCAGAAAAATTAAAAAAATCATATCAGAGGGGTTTTTAGTAGTATTTCTAGAATAAATGATTTTAAGAATAAATCTTCTAAAAGGTACAATCATTCTCAGTTCTGCTGATAAAACAAAAATAAAGATATGTAAAGAAGGCTTTACTACTGCCTTACGAAATCTCTCAGTTGATACTCTCAAAGGAATAAAATCTGCCTTGTTTCTATACCCACCTGCAGTGAACTTTAAAGTTGGTCTATATGTACTGAAGAACCTTAAGTTCATTTTCCCTCTGGGATGGATTCAGCATATGGTCTGCTCCTAAGGCAAACATTTATTTAAACTTTAAATCTTAAAGAATTCTTCCGTTTTATTTCTAGTTTTGCTTCTTTGATCCTGAAAGTAATTAACTTTCAGCGACAGCTAATTATAAGTGAAAAGAAATCAGAGTCTATAGGGTTGTTTGTTTGGTACAAGCTTGGCAAAGTGTTTTTTAATTGGAAAGCCTTTTTGCTGTATGCATTTCAATCCATTTGTCACTGTATTTATTATCCAGGATTCATATTATAACCATAACCTTTCACCTAATGACAGAATCTCACACAGACAAAAAATGATTATTTTAACAAAGAGACACTAGGGCTATAAAGGGGAAATGAAAGAGGTTGGGAGTAGAATATGACACAAGAAAAGTCAAAACTAAATTCCCTTCGGCCCTTCATTATCATGGTCCCATGAATAGCCCCTTGTGTCAAAAGACATATGCCTCTACATTTGGATTGGGAAATCCTCTTCCCTAAACTTATTTCAGACAGACATCAGTCCCTGAAAAATACTATGCGAAAGGAGAGAGACATAGATTAAGATAATTGAGGTGAGAGGTGCTACTTACTGTTCCAAGTTAATACTAATCATCAGGATCATGGAACAATTTGAAAGAAAATGAGCTGCCAGTCAAATGACCCTTACCGCTTATTCCACTTCCCTAAAAATGGCCCTTGCAAAACCTCACCAACTGTTTTTGTCATCCACTCTTTCCTTTCCAAAAGAAAAGCCCGGGATTCTTTTGCAATGCATATTTTCTGTTTGAAATAAATATGTTGCAATGGTTTAAAAAAACAGAAAAATTAACTGAACACCATGAGAGCACTTAAAGTCTCTATTTTTGAGAGAGAATTCTTGGCTTCCCAGCCTTATAACAACCCCTTCTTCTTGTTGTTAGCTGCCATTGTGTTAGCACCTGATCCTTGGCAACCTCAAGCACAACGGGATTGGACTGTTGTGATTTACAGAGTTTTCTCTGGCAGATTTTTGGGAAGTAGATTGTCAGACCTTTCTTCCTAGTCAATCTTAGTCTAGAAGCTCCACCAAAACCTGTTCAGAACCATAGCAACTCACAAGCCTCCACTGACAGTAGGGTAGTGGCTGACATGAGATACATTGGCAAGGAATTGTACCCAGGTATCCCAGAAGGAAGGCCATCATTCTACCACTGAACCACCACTGAGCTAAAATAACTCCTTAGCCAGCCCCAAAGTAATCAGCATCACAGAAAAGCAAGCCTGAAACGTGTCTTGATCTGGCTATTCTCTACCTCCTGTAAACTCATGCCATGAAGATAATCTAAGAGACATGCTATTCATTTTCTTCTCCAAGTTTGTATCTAGTTAGAGCATCAGAAAGCAGTATTCCCAATACCCATTAGTTTAGACCCATGCAGAAGGCCACCTGTGAGTTACTGTTATGAACTTGGCCATAATCAGGAGTGAATGCAGGAAATGGCCATCTCCCCATTTCCTACAAAATTATTGACGAAAGCGATAGTCTCTGTTTTCCAATAACCAAAATGACTGTGTTCTTTCAGAACATAATACAAGGAAAAATCTTGCTTCTGAAAAATTGGCATGTTTTCTTTTATTAGTAACATGAATTTTGGAATTCATTGTATTCATTTTTATTGCCTCTACTGCTAGGAAGCTCAAGACTACGTCTGTGATTCAACTACAGTAACTGAGTTAGCCTAGATCAATTGTATATTTACTTACCCCATTCGTCTAAGTGGATTTATATGTTCTAACTGTATTTTAATAGGCATTAAAGTGGAGATTCTATCCCCTCAGTTTAGGAGAAAATTAAATGGTAAAAAGATTTTTAATACTCGTAACTGACTTATGAATTTAATGAAACAGAAATGTTTTCTATTTCTACTTGTAATTTCAAAGATACATCTTTAAAGATACTGCCACCACTCTGCCTCCACTTTTAAGCAATGTATTAACAAAATAAGTGCAAATGAAGTAATTAAATCTCTCTAATGAGGTGAAGATGGTGGGTTATAAGCCCTTATATTGGCCATTCTGTTACGGAGTTTATATAGTTAGCTACCTAGTGAAGGTGTTTAATTAATGACTAAAGGGTGGATGGGGTGACTAAAGGCTCATGGCTCAGCACACATGCATCCACACTTTTGGGAAACCTAACGTTTACCTTATTACTCTTGGTATAATTATCCTATGTTCAAAAGAACCATTTTAAATATTAAAAAAAAAAAAAAAAAAAAACTGAAAGAGCCCTGAAAGACCAAGATTCTGGGCTGAGGGCTGGGGACCATGGTTTCAGGGGACATGCAGCCTATAAAGAAAGTCTTCAACATCCTACTGTGGTGAGTAGCAACTGGGCTCTTGGGAGCCTGCAAGCAGCCACCTAAAATACATCTACTGGTCCCATCCCAGCTGGAGCAAAGAAGAATAAAGAAGACCAAAGATACAAGGGAAAGATTAGTCCAAAGGACTAATGGACCACAACTACCACAACTCCCACCAGACTGAGCCCAGAACAACTAGATGGTATCCATTTACCACCACTGACTGCTCCGGCAGGGATCATAATAGAGGATCCTGGATAGACAGAGTAGGGGAAAAATGAAAAACAAAATTCAAATTCACAAAAAAAAAAAAAAAAAAAAAAGGACCAGGTTTGCTGGTCTGAGAGAGACTGAAGAAACCCCAAGCGCATGGCCCCCGGATGTCCTTTTAACTCAGCAATAAAGTCACTCTTGAGATTCACCTTTCAGCCAAAGATTAGACAGGTATATAGGGCCAACAGTAACACTCGTGAGGGATATGCTTCATAGTTCAATCACATATACTGGACTAATGGGCACACCAGCCCAACAGCAAAGATGAGAAAGCAGGAAGGGACAGGAAAACTGGATGAATGGAAACAGGAAAACTGGGGTGGAGAAAGGGACAGTGTTGACACATTGCAGGGTTGGCAACCAATGTCACAAAACAATTTATGTATTAACTTTAATGAGAAACTAATTTGCTCTGTAAACTTTCACTTAAATCACAATTTTAAAAAACTGAAAAATTTAAACGAAAACTGAATAATCTAGACCTAAGGGAGTAAAGAGTCTTTCAGCAAATCTTTGTGTAGTCTCCATAGGACTTCAGAGAACTAAAAATAATGAGAAATTTCTTCTTTACTTTGAAAGACAGATTTCCATCAATGTATAGTTCCTGGATGCAAACCATTGATACAAGTAGAGAAAGGAAAACAATAATGATTTAAGGAAGTTAAAGCTTAGAATTCATGGGTTAATAATTGTTTTGTGCTAAAAAGAAAGTTACTTTGTAAAATTATCTTTCAGATGTAAAATAAACCATCTTTAGACGCTCTGTCCTTGCGTGGTCTTCTCATGTTTTATCATTCTACCTTTAAAACAATAATGACATCAAAAGAAGTTCACCAAAGTCTCAGCCCTGGCTTCTCACTATACTTATAGTATGATAGTCTTTGATTGTGCTGCTTTATTTTATGTGAGAATATACAAAATGGAGCAGTGTTAACGTGCTCGGCTGCTAACCAAAAGGTCAGCAATTTGAACCCACCAGCCACTCCATGGGAGAAAGATGTGGCAGTCTGCTTCTGTAAAGATCACAGCCTTGGAAACCCTATGGGGCAGTTCTCCTGTGTCCTATAGGGTCACTATGAGTTGGAGTTAACTAGATGGCAAGGGGTCTGGTTTTTTTGGTTATAGAGAAGAGCAGTTGAGAGAAGTAAAATTGATTATAATGCAATGCATTTATCTAGGATTTCTAGTCCCAGGTTTATGGTCTTAGAGGTTTTTGGTAAAATAGAAGCACTAGCTGCTGCCATAGTCTCATCTCATCGCCTCCTGGGAAAGCGGACATGTACTGCTTCATGGCCACGTTGACGGCCCGTTTTGATGGTGTAGTAATGGCCTCGTTCATTATACCATTTGCAAGGAGGGGAAATAATCTTTTTTCAAAGCACACACACATACATAATAACAGAAGTGAGATAGATACTTATTAATTTATTTCTTGGCTTCACAGCATTCACTCAGCCTTGTTCAAACACCAGCGTTATTGTGAGTAAACCTATTTCATTTTTGTTCCCAAATCTGGGTGAGCTCTATCTATCCCTTGATACCAGGAACAAAGCTCAAATGTAGACCTAAGTCAAGCAGGTCATTGTGTTCCCCATAGAGATAGGTTTATGACAAAAAAGAAAAAAAAAAACTCTTTCTAGAAGGGGTTTCTGGATGAGTCTACCATCAAAGTCAGTCACTCTGATTTTCTTTACTTCATGGGATTTTAAACTGAATTTACAGAAACCAAGAAGCCAACTCAGAAATAACACATTTAAGTATTTGAGACAAAGTAACCAGGTGCTGATGAAGTTCTTTGAACATCTGCATAAAGCTGTCCCTGAAGCCAGCTCTATCCCTAGGCAGTGTTAGTTACAGAAGCCCATAGATAATTGCCTTTTTGCCTGAACAAGTTTGCATTGAATTTCTGTTACCTAGAATAGAAAGAGTCCTAAGTAATATTGGAAGAAAAATATATGAAGAACAGATGAACTTGATATGGGTATGAGCAAGATAATTATATACGAATGAAAGACGCCTAAATAATAGAACAAGTATTCCAGTTAATTCTTGATTTTCCTACTCATAGTTATTTTCACAGAGTTGCATGCAGATGCATCTATACGTGGTCTGGGGACTTTTTTTTTTAGTTACTCTAAGCACTTATTACAATGTATATGTGACTTGATGGCATGATCACACGTAATATAAATGTCATGACGTAGTACCTAAATGTTAAGATTTTTTTCTTTTTTCCTTTTTTTAAAGAGAATTCCAGAATTCCGGGAAAAAGTTCAATTGAGATTTAAAAGCTCTCTTATTCTGTTCCTTGTGTGTATCAACTAAATATCCTTTCATTTACTTGTTATTTTGTTTTGAGGCAATCAAACAAATGCTCAACCTCATGAGAAAATCTTCTGAAATGATCTCACGGAACAGCACAGTATATGATTCTAGTATAATTATGTACAACACAGCAGCGAAACCAAAGACACACAATAAAATAGCTGACAACACTGAGAAGTCATAATTTCAGCTTGTTATACGCACTCATCTCAAGGAAGATGAATCAAAATTCCTTGCAACTTACATCATCTCTGAATAGGAAGGACCGCAATACACAGAGCTAAATTTGTGCTTCCTTTAATGGACCATGAAACTAACTCCAGTGGATGAAGACGGCGGTGCCAATATCATTCCTTTCAAAGCACTAAACAAAGCAGACAGGTTTTGTGAACTTTTGCTTCTCGTTTTCACCGTCACGTTTCACATTTCCTTTAGCAGCTTAGACATGGAATTTTTTAAGAAAAGATTTTATTATCTAACAACACTGTAATAATACTTTACCTGCTGGGTTCTAAAATCTAATGCTCAAAAATGCAAGGTCTTTTAACACTCAAATGGATCATGTACCATCTGTAATCTCCGACCAAATCTCAATGCCTGGGAGAGTTTGAGCAGCCTCTCTTTAACATACGCCGCATCATCAGACTCCCAATTTTCTAGGAAATCTTAAGAATGACACTCTGAAAGCTCAAAGCAGCAAGGATCCATCAAAGTATCAAACAGAAGATTGCCACCCCACTCATGCCCAAATTTTTTTAGTGTCAATGGACAAAAGCTAAGAAATGTGTTAATACCGAATGCACCTTGAGAATGGGGGGGGAAAAAAAAGAAGAAGAAGAAGAAGAAGAATCTCCTTGCACTCTGGAAAACGAAGCCATATTACAGGAGAGACTTACCATTTTTCTACAGGACATTCTGGTAAGATATAGAAACTGGCAGGACTTACCTAGAGGAAAGAAAGAGAAAAAAGAAGAGATTAAAACAATAAATAAGAAATGGTAATAGTAAAGATGTAGTTTTTTAATATATTCTAAGAAGACAAAAAGTGAATCCAGACTGTCTACTTAGGAGTGAAAGCAATAGGACAGAAGTGGGAAGACACCTATCACCTTTATCCAACTCAAGAAGAAAATGCACAGGAATCAAAGGTTTATTTTATGTAATATATGTAAGAGAGTCCATATTAGCACAATCTTTGATAAAATTAGAAATGGAGCCTTTCTATTGCTTCTCAGAGGTAGGTATAATTCACAGTGATAAATGCAGAAACGAAGCACCTTTAATAGCCTCTGAAGTACAGGAGGGCTAGGAATGGAATCTTGAGCAGACTCTAGTTCCTTACAGAATTTTCTAGTTTCAAACTAACTGGACTATTTATGAGTCTTGGAAAATCTTATCTGGATTCAGAATTGTCACCGTTTTCCATTTTGTTGATGCTTCAAATAGCTTTTGCCCACCTATGGTTTTTCATACAGACACATAACAAGTTTACCAAGACATGGCATTTGTAATATTAATTGCTTTATTTTAATGTTACCTCATAGTCCCTGAGAAATCTAATGAACGGTTTCAGATACTCCATAAATGTTAAAAATACTGACATGTGGAACTTGAGCCCTAAATATTACCAAACGCATTTGAAACTCGGCCAAAATGAGGATGGCAGTAAAGGAAAGCAGTTCCCAGCAAGCTTGGAGTGGTCACCCCCAGGAGTTCTTGTCTCATCTGAAACCAGGTCTCTATGGTCTGTTACCATTGAGACAGGCTAGACAATCAGACAGCTATAGTCAGGGTACCCTATTTCCCCAGAGCAGCTGGTGGGAACACAGGAATAAGGAAGTGAGTTTCCCCTCTAATGACATAACATAATGCAAGGCCAGTTTATGCGAGCATTCCTACTAAAAGCAGATGTGGAATTTCTGATTCAACTAGACACCTGTTGCTGACTTTGTCCCAACTTTGGCAGGGAGACTGAGGCAGCCTGGCAACATTTTATCTACGCGTTGAATTTCTAATGTTCTTTTCCAGTCCCTTCTTCCAGAGGGACTTATCACATCCTTAATTCTCTCTTCTGCTGGGCAAAGAAGGAAAGGGAGAACCAAAGGCAGTCAGAATAGTTGTAGGATGCTTTTGCATTGTTTTCCTCACACAGGCTTAAATTTCTGGGCTGTCAGCTCTCACACCATTTCATATAAATGGAGTAACTGGCACGAATTGCTGACATACCTCTTCCTCCGCCCACTCCACTGGGGGCCTGTTTGTCTGAACTGGAGAGCAAGTCTCATAATGGGCACTGAATCCTCAAATGTTATTCCTTTAGTCCAGGGGAGAAATATGTATCATTAATTTATAAATTGAAGCTCAGAAAATAGCAAAAATGCACTGCATATATGAATGTACGGCAGGGCTAGGGTAGAACCTAGGACTTTGGATGTTTAATCTTCTAATAATTGAAAACACACACATACACAATGTCTTTCTTTTAGTCCTGAGTATTTTTTATGATGTTAGATTTCAAGAATATTTTCAAAAGTATTCAGCAAGATTATTAATTTTTTTTACTCACTATATAGAATTTTAACAAACACTCTCTTTTTGGTCAAGGGAAGCCACATGACTTTTCCTATAGTAAATTGGTTGGGCAAGACTTCAGTCACCTTTGTGACCTTCTAGGGACTGATACAGAAATCTCTGTAATTTCATTAAATACTGCTTATACAATAGCACATGCCATTACTGCAGGGTAGTGGCTAGGAGGCGCACTACACCAGCTCTATTCCTGTAATTATCTCTCTATGAGACTGGTAACCAATGACACGTTTTTCAGTCTGTAATACTGAAAGTCTGCTGTGTCACTGACAACACCATGTGGCTGTCTGTTGGTTAGCAAGGACTTTGCCTGTTGGGAAATGGCCAGGCCATAAGCAGAAACCTAACTCTGAGCCATGGGCAACTATTTCCTTTCTTGTTCATAAAAATGAATCACTTTATTTACTAATGTGTCTGTGTAAGCCAGATGCTTAAAAGCAAAAGTTATATGAATGTTAGCTAGCCTTAAACTCTAAACATATGCATATATATATTTTTCTTAATTGTCCCACATCTTTATTTTTTGATAGGGAAATGAGGATCATCCTGCCCATTTTCTATTATTTAATAAAACACATAATATCATAAGTTTATTTCTGTGCATTCAGAATAAATAAAATAATTACTTGTATTAATAGGGGAAAGTTTCTTTTCAAGCCTGGGTTAAAATGTTTGCAAGTAATTATTGTAGAAGTGAATAAATATTTTTTCCAAATAATTTTAATGATGGAAAACGTCTCTCATTGCTACTATTGTGAATAGTTTACATTTTAGTGCTGAAAGCTAGGAGGGCTTGAAGCACTTACTGATGAAGATCAAAGACTATAGCCTTCATTATGGATTACACCTCAACATAAAACAAAAACTTTCACAACTGGACCAATAAGCAATATCATGATAAATGGAGAAAAGATTGAAGTTGTCAAGGATTTCATTTTACTTGGATCCACAGTCAACATCCATGGAAGCAGCAGTTAAGAAATAAAATGGCATATTGCATTGGATAAATCTGCTGCAAAGGACTGCTTCCAAGCGTTAAAAAGCAAAGGTATCACTTTGAGGATTAAGGTGTGCCTGACCCAAGCCATGGTATTTCAGTCACCTAATGTGCATGTGAAAGCTGGACAATGAATAAGGAAGACAGAAGAAGAACTCATGCCTTTGAATTATGGTGCTGGCAAAGAATATTGACTATACCATGGATTACCGGAAGAACAAACAAATCTGTCTTAGAATGCTCCTTAGAAGCCAGAATGGCAAGACTTTGTCTCATGTTCTTTGGACATGTTATCAGGAGGGACCAGTCCCTGGAGAAGGACGTCATGCTTAGTAAAGTAGAGGATTAGCAAAAGAGAGGAAGACCCTCAGTAAGATAGACTGACACAGTGGCTCAAGCATAACAACAATTGTGAGGATGGTGCAGGACGGGTCAGTGTTTCATTCTGTTGTACAAAGTGTCGCTATGAGTTTGAACCGACTTGATGACAACTAACAACAACAACAAGTGCTGAAAATGAGCTTTTTTGGTACATCACAGTGTACAACATGCTAATCATCATAAATGACCAATTATTTAAGAGTAGGCACCTTAAATGCTTATTAATTCCCTAATTAATTGACACAAGCCAGTGCTAATGTTGTTTAAAAAAGAGGATCAGTCCTTGGGGTTTATTTGAGGCTGCCCAAGGGAATTAATTAGGCAGATTGCTTGAATTATATTGGTCTTTCAATTTCCTGGGCACAAGTTAAGTTCCTGGCTGATGCTTTGTGCTCTCATGAAGTACATATGGGACAAATGGAAAGCTCTCAGTAGTCCACAGAGTATACCACTTCAGGGCCATCACGCATCTTCTCATGACGCTGACAGTTCTCTGTCATCCATATGGTAAAGTAAAATATCTACTATGGATTTTAAAACCTACCTCTGTCTTGGTCTATGACCCTTAAACGCATTCATCTCTCCTATCTATCTGATCTACCTCCTCCGTTCCGCACACGTTAACTTAGACGCTTACATAATCATCCCTTTCCTGCTGCCAGTTATTTTCTCAAGAAGTTCTTTATACGCATCCTTTTCCCTTCAGTCTTTCTGCATAGCTTTGATCATTCTGAGTTCAGTTCTTACCCTTATTCTCTAAAGATACTGTGCTATGTCTAGTTCCCAACACACAGCAGCTCCCTACCCCCAACTCTACTCTCCCCACTTCCTCCTTACCTCCAGTCACTTCCTGTCACATAAACTCCTTTGTTCCAGGTTTACAGAACTACCTGCAGTTCCCAAACTATATCTTGCTCCTTGATATTTCTGTGTTTTTGCTAATACCCTTTTAGAAACTCAAAAGTCAAGTTTTCTTAATCCCCTGGTTAATTTGGGCATACGTTCTCTATACTTCTTTAGTCTTTCATACCTAAATTATAAACTTCCCAATATTTTATCATAAATACTAGTTACTAGCATCTCAGACTCCTACAAGATTACCTGATACGTAAAAAGCATTCAATAAATGCAGAAAGAATTAAATCAGACTTAAAACTACCCACTGAATTCTGTGGACCTTAAGAGCAGGAACTCTTCTGTGTTTCTCATCTTTGAATCTCGAGAGCCCAGCACAGTGTGTGGCCCAACGTTGGTACTTAACATGAGTGGATTATTGGAAGGAAATAAGAGAATAATAGCTATAGCTAATGGGCTTTCACTTTGAGTATACTTCAATAAATACCTATCATTTCTAAATTCTTTAGCTTTTGGAGATTATGTCCATGATTGAGTATTTGCTTTCTTGCTAAATATGTAGAAGTCCAACTTGGTCAATAGGTAATCTACCCAAACACTGCAGAGCCAGAATATCTCAGATATTGCTAATGGTTTCTGGAGAGTGTGCAGTTGATGATAAAGACATAAATAAAGCTGTCCTCTTTGTCTCTGGCTTTTCATGTCCTTTATTTATAGTCTAGATTAACCATAAAAATAAAATAACTCCTTTCAGTTTCATTTCCCATCTTATTTGCTAAAATTATCTATGATAATTGAAAATATTTTATTTTGAATATCTTTATCCGAAAACTCTCCACATAACTAGCAGCATCTTCATTTTGCATTGTACAGTGCCATACAAACAACAAAACAATTTCATTTGATTCTTGATACTGAGTGCTTTCAAATACATTTCTCCAGTTTAAACATTGGCTCTAGAATAAAAAAAAACAAAGAAAGCAACTTCTTCAAGAAAAGTAAATGCTTCAAAAGGAGAAAGATGTTTTATTATATCTCAGTTACAGTTAATAAATTTCAAAGGCTGGTTGTTTTGTTGAAGTTAGGATTGTACATATCAGACTCATTCAATCTCTCTCACTCTCTCTGGGTCTCTTTCTGTCTCGCTCTCACTCTTGCTTTAGTTCTAGCTCAAGGTCTCTACACACAGGTATAAAACAAGAGGTGCCCGTAATGCACTTCTGTTCATATGATGAACCATCTGGAACACTGATCTCATACCTTATCTTAGTTAACTAGTGCTGCTATAACAGAAATGTCACAAGTGGATGGCTTTAACAAAGAGAAATTTATTCTCTCACATTTTCGGAGGCTAGAAGTCCAAATTCAGTGCCAGCTCCAGCGGAAGGCTGTCTCTCTCTGTCAGTTCTGGGGGAAGGTCCTTGTCATCAATCTTCCCATCCTAGGAGCTTCTCAGTGCAGGGAACTCAGGTCCAAAGGACGCGCTCCCCTCTTGGTTCTCCATTCTTGGTTGTAGGATGTCCCCTTGTCTTTCTGCTTGCTTCTCTCTTTTATATCTCAAAAGAGATTGACTTAAAACACAACCTAATCTTGTAGATTGAGTCTTGCCTCAACATAACTGCCTCTAATCTTGCCTCCTTAACATCATAGAGGAAGAATTTACAACACGTAGGAAAATCACATCAAATGACAAAATGGTGGACAATCACACAGTACCGGGAATTATGGCCTAGCCAATTTGACACACATTTTTGGGGGACACAGTTCAATCCATAACATATCTCCTTGGCCATTTCAACTACAGTGGCTTTTACTTCCTTTAAAATTGAGACACACAAGATCTCACACAGTAGGCTTTGTCAATATGAAGAATGGGTCCGCCTCCAACATCTTGATATCTTAGTTTGATCTCTTTTCCCACCTTCTCACCTCCTTGTCCTACTCTGCCATCTCTGGAATCTGCTCCTTTCTTCACTGTGAACATGAATTCTTCATGCCCTGACAATCCTCAGAATTTATTAGCCCCTCTCTGACTTTGCTTTCCTACAAACCCAGCTTGTGCCAGGCACAGGTCAGTCATTTCCAAGTTTTTATTCCTAGTAGCCAAAGTGAAAAATAATATTTTTGCAAATATGTTCTTCAGAGAAGTAATAATTTTCGAAAAGTTAATAGGTGTCCTGAGGGGAATACTAAGTTCTGTATAGGTTTTAGCTAGATAGTAATTTTCATTATATTCCTATCTTAGAAGTCCACAGTATATATTAGTCTATTAGAGGCCCTAAGAAATCCCGCCATAAAGAAGTTAGATGAATTTTGTCTAACTTCTGTTTCCCAAGTTTTTGTGGCCACGGTGTCCTTTGTTACCTGGTAACCCCAGGTAACTTATGGTTTTTAGGGCACAGTTTGGGACATCGTGTTAACGTCGAAAAATACTGAATTGAAACTTGAAAAATCAGAATAGTGATGATGATGATGGTATCAGTAGCTAATATTAAAAGTACTTAAAATATACCAACTACTATTGTCAGATATTTACATGTATTAAGGCATTTAATCTCACATAAAACAAATGAAATAATACTATTAGCTCTTTATAAAGAAACTAAGACTCAGAGAGATTAAGTAACTTGCCCAAATTTACATAGTCAAACTTGAGTTTGAACCCAGTTAGGCTCCCCGATGGTGGAATGGTTAAGCATTCAGGTGCTAACCTAAAAGATGTCGGTTCGAACCCACCAGTGGCTCCACGGGAGAAAAAACTTGGTGATATGCTCCCGGAAAGATTATAGCCTCGAAAACCGTGTGGGGCAGTTCTACTCTATCCTATAGGGTCGCTATGAGTCAGAATCGACTTGATGTCACACAACAACAACAATTAGGCTCCAGAGTCTAAAATTTTAGCCACCATGCCATTCTGCCTCTGTAATCTACCAGCTGGGTATTCTGAAACAAGTTACTTCATCTCTCTAGGTTAAGTTTTCCGTTCATCAAGTACGATTAATCTCATCTGCCATGGATGTCATAAGGAAATCAGCATTTAACAGAGCATAATGCCATGTCTGAAATATATAGCAGATACTCAGAATAGCTATTTATTAAATGTGACTTAAGAACTCCAGATTTACTCATCTTCCTGGTTGTGTACACAGAATTACTGGTCACCTGTCATTATCAGAGCATGAGCCCTGGTGGTGCAATGGTGATGTGCTTGCCTGTGAACCAAAAGGTTGGCAGTTCAAAGTCACCCATCGGCTCTGTGGGAGAAAGACTTGGCGTTCAACTTCCATAAAGATTACAGCCCAGGAAAGCCTATGAGGCAAGTTTACTCTGTCACATAGCATTACTATGAGTTGGAACTGACTCGACAGCACACAACAATCATTATCAGAGGAACAGGCATAAAGCTGTTTTAAACTGCTTCCATGAAAATTCTGCCTCTATAACTTCATCTGGATCCTCAGAGCTATTCATTAACCTTTGATTTATCCACGTTGATTGCCTATTGCAATTCACACCGCAGGCATTTCAACACTATATGCGCTCCTCAACCCCCTAGGAGTCAGGGGGTGATTCAAACCTGTCAACCCAGGAGCTCCAGGATATCCAGGCACCCCTGTCTTGTCATTTCACCAAATCCTGCTGTCCTTTCCTAACTTTTCCCACTCAAAGGGAAAGAATTCTCTATTCCATACCAAAGCTAATACCCAAAATATATGTAAATACCTTCAACTTCAATCCATATTGCTCTCCTTTTCAAGACCTGGCTCCATCAACCGCTCCATCATCCTTTGCCTCCCCTGTCTCTCTGTCCCTCTCTCTCTCCTTCTCTTTTTACTGACACTCCTCCAAACTCCTATCCCCACTGGATATTCATACTACAGCCATGCCTTCCACCCACGCACCACACTAGACAAAAACACTTTTCTCAAAGATACCAGCATCTTCCTAATTGACATATACCTCAGCCTTTTCTCAGTCTTGATTTTCCTTGGCCCCTCTGAAACTGTTATGTCTTCCTCCTTCTAAAACTCTCCTCTTTTGGGATCTCTCTGATACCACGTTGCTTTGATGCCTTTTCTGTCATTTCAGCGAGTTTCATTTCAGCCAGTTTTTGTCTGTTTCTTTCACTGGCTTCTTTCTTTCATTTTGCATTTTAAATGTAGGCTGAGCCCTATGGCTCTGACCTCTGCCTTTTGCTCTTTTCCCATTACTCTCTCACTAGAGCATTATCCATTCCACGGCTCTAACAATCACTTTTATGCAGATGGTGTAAGAATCTACTAAATTGAAACTGTGAGGAAAACGACCATGTCTAATTCATCTTTCTAATTCCCAAGGTGTCTAGCACAGTATCTTATGCATAATGGAGACGTATGTGTGCTTGCATGTACATGTATGCATATATAAAATGAATAAAGAAATTATTTCTTTGATCTAGCATTACCAAATAATCAAAATATTACCTTCAGGCGTGCAGTGTTTATTAACTTCAGGTACTAAAGCAAACACCTGGAAATTTCTGTTGTACCTTTTGAAGGGCTTGTGAGTTCAGATCCTTGATGATCTGTGAGGTGAATTTATTGCAGACACCTCCCATTGAGAAGTGAACTTAGCCACGACACCTTTGCGCCATACAATCCCACAAGACTGAAATTTCATGGGCATCTCCATAGTGGAGAATGAATGCATTCCCCTCACTCCTGCGTTTCCAGAAATTCAGCTAGGGGATGACTTCCGACTTTGGGCCTCTGCCTTGCAGTGGGCTCAGCACAGAGTTTGGCTCATGTTGTCATCTTTAGGAGAACATTTGAGACAAAAACCTCATAAGGTTAGAAATGGTTGGCCCTAATTCTCTTCCACTCCACATGCCTTGAGAGCTTCAAACATGTTCAATAGCTCCAGTTTATTAACTCCATCTAGGCAATAGTGGGTGCACCTGGAATGACACTAAGCTATCAGAAAAGGAGGCGCTCGGGGTTATCAACGCCAGAGGCCCAAAGGTGAGGAATAAAAACAGAGCATTCCAGAAAAATGGCGGTCTAGGCAGAAGCACCATGCCGTCCCTCCACAGCAAAGATCCGAAAAACTAAGCCGAACAGAGAATACAACAATCCTGAAACCCTAAAACATGAAATGAAGAGATAAAGAACTCAGCCAAGCACCAAATGGAGTGAGAAAACTGACAGAGAATGGAGAGCGAGGAAGAGATTCATGCAGAGGTCCCCTACCAGCTAACGCAGCCCGGATCCACCATCTTGGACTCCTATCGGAGACCAGCAAACAAGCGGTACTAGAAAGCAGCCTCACGGAGCATCCAGTGGGAGACAAAACAACCGGTAATTTGCAGTGTGCTCTTTCCCACCCCCCACCCCTCTTCACCCCGGCTCGGCCTCCTCTGCTTCCCACAGCCACGGTCTCTTGACCAGGAAGCACCGGCTGCTTGGATTCCACACACCCAAGCAGGTGGCTCTCTGGGTGCCATTTGTTGGCTGCTGGTGTTGCTTTTTTCCACTTCTTTTGATTTCTTCCTTGCCTCTCGCCATCTCCCCCTCCTTTTGCTCAAGTGCCTCGCTCTGTGAGCCACCTTTGCTTCTTCCTGAGGGGCTGTAGAGCGCCAGCAATTTGTGATATATGCTTTCCCACTCTCTACACTTCTTAACCCACACTCGGCCCCCTCTGCTTCCCACGGACACAGTCTCTTGTCCAGAAACACCAGCCCACACTAGCAGACTCTCTGAGTGCCATTTGTTGGCTGCTAGTGTTTTGTTTTTTTTTTTTTTTCCTGCTTCTTTTGATTTCTTACTTGCCTCTCACCACCTCCCCATCCTTTCGCTCAAGTGCCTGGCTCTGTGTGCCATCTTTGCTTCCTCCTGAGGGACTGCAGAGCACCGGCAAGTTGTGATATACGCTTTCCCACTCTCTTCTTCACCCACACTCAGCCCCCTCTGCTTCCCACAGACACAGTCTCTTATCCACAAACACCAGCCCGCAATAACTGGCTCTCTGAGTGCCATTTGTTGGCTGCTGGTGTTGCTTTTTTTTTCTTTTTTCCTGCTTCTTTTGATTTCTTGCTTACCTCCCACCACCTCCCCCTCCTTTCGCTCAAGTGCCTGGCTCCGTGTGCCATCTTTGCTTCATCCTGAGGGGCTGCGGAGTTCCATGTGAGTGTGGAGCTTCTTCCCACTCTGGGCTACCGCACTGGTGGGATCCTGGGGCTTTTGTTCGTTTGTTTGTTTTGAATTGTTTGTTCGTTTTCTTTTCCTTTTCTTGAGTTGGGAGCCCTTTCTGGCCAGGCGGAGCTGCGTGGCAAGGAGACTCCCCTTCGGATTCCACAGCCGTGCAGAGGCATCCCTGAGGACATTTCTTTGTTTTCTGTTTTTATTTTTATTTTTTTCTGTTTTTTTGGGGGGACTTTCTTGTTATTTTTTTTTTTTAATTAGTTTTGTTTTCTTTTCCCTCTTTTGCTCTTTTTGTCTTTCTTCATTGCTCAGTTTGTCATCTCTCTGTATCTTCCTTCTCTTTCTGATCCCTGAATACCAGGCGTTGTATACCTCTACGGCTTCTACCTAGGCTGTACTGCAACACCTAAGAGCGACTTCCCCAGACCTCATAGCTGCACTGGTGGGATCCCTGGGAACCTTGCGGTTCTTTAACATTTCTGATTTTTATTTATTCATTCTTTTCTTTTATTCCTCTTCCCCTTTCTGTTGTTCTCCATTTCAAGTCTCTCATCTCTCTACTCCAATGGCAAGCTCCCCAGCATTCTTTTTTGTTTGTTTGTATGTTTTTGGCTCCTGTTCCTCTCTCCTCTCTCCCATATCCATCTTAGCTCCACACATAACAATCTCCCCGCTGCATCCTGCCTACCTGCACTGTGCACTTCACATCACACCACCAAGCAGCACAGGCATGGCCCACTGGAACCTGCCCTGCACTGGCTACCAACCTGCTCTGGTGGCTGTAGTAAGTGCCACAAACAACCCTTCCCAGTAACTCCTCTTCAGCTAGACCAGCCCTGCCATATCATATCTGAGCAACTGACTCTGCCAGTTGGAGAAGGAGGCGAAAAGTATTGAGCACACAGACGAGCAAACAACAAAAAACACACAGTCCTCCTACACAGATGTAGTCGAATTTTTTTTTTTAAAGGGATGAAACAAACAAATCTACAATAAATAAATGAGAAAAATAACTCCTGAATGCCCCCAAAACAGCAGACAATATCAAAACATTTACAAAAGCAGGACAGGATGGTTCCAGTAGGCGTCCAAAATAAAACACCAGATGACTCTCCTGTGGAAGAAAATGCACTAGAAATACCTGATAGGGAATTCAAATCTCTAATACTTAGAATTGTCTAAGAACTGAGGCAAAAAGCTGACAAACATGAGGAAAAAATAGACAAATTCATGGAAAATACAGACAAAAAATTGGAAGAATCCAGGAAGATAATGCAAGAACAAAATGTCAAAATAAATTCTCAACTAGAAATTATACAAAGACAACAATTAGAAATCCAAAAGATAAACAACAACATTTCAGAAACAGACGATGTCATAGAAGGGCTGAGACGCAGATTTGAAATGGTGGAAGACAGGATCAGTGGAATTGAAGACAAACACTTGGACACAACTCTGTTGGAGGAAAACAAAGAAAAATGAAGAGACGGTGATTGGAATTCCAGAACAGGGGGAGAAAACAGAAAACACAGAGAGGATCATTGAGGAACTGCTGACAGAAAACTTCCCCAATATCATGAAAGATGAAAAGCTGACCATCCAAGAAGCTCAACGAACCCCATATAGAAGAGACCCCAAAAGAAAATCAAGGTATATCATATTCACACTCACCAAAACCAAAGACAAACAAAGAATCCTGAAAGCAGCTCGTGAAAAACAAGAAGTCACATACAGAGGAGAAACAATAAGACTAAACTCAGATTATTAGGCAGAAACCATGCAGGCAAGAGGCATTGGGATAGCATATATAAAATCTTGAAAGAAAAAAATTGTCAGCCAAGAATAATATATCCTGCAAAACTCCTGTTCAAATTTGATGGTGAAATTAGGTCATTGCCAGATAAACAGAAATTAAGGGAATATGTAAAAATCAAACCAAACTTATGAGAATTATTAAAGAGAGTTCTTCAATCTGAGGACAAACGATCGTACCAGCCAGGTACCAATCTAGGAAAAGAACTATTGAAGACTATCCAAAACTAAAAGAAATACAACAGAGAATCAGAGCAGTTAATCAATAAATGACAACAACATCAAAACAATAAAAGAGGGAATAAACGGCATAGGTATAGAACCTTCTAATGGAGAGGAAGGCAAGGTGATACCAAGTAAGGGTAGACTGCGTCAAACTTAGAAAGATAAGGGTAAAATTCATGGTAACCACAAAGAAGTTAACAAACATACCCATAAAAATAAAGAGGAAGAACATAAAGTCTCAGCAAAAACAAAACCTACAAAAACAAAAGAAATGAACACAAAATCCACAAACAAAAGTAACTCAGCACAAGAGAGTAAGAAGACCAAAGAAAATTGCAGCACCACAGAAAAAAGCACTACAAAATGACAGTAACAAACTCACATCTATCAGTAATTACACTGAATGTAAATGGACTCAATGCACCCATAAAGAGAAGGAGAGTGACAGAATGGATAAGAAAACAGGATCCATCAATATGCTGTCTACAAGAGACACACCTTAGAAACAAAGATGTGAATTTATTAAAAGTAAAAGGTTGGAAAAAAATATATCAGGCTAACAACTACCAAAAATGAGCAGGAGTGGCAATTCTAATCTCAGATAAAATAGACTTTCAAACAAACTCTACCATAAAAGACAAAGAAGGACACTATATAATGATTAAGGGGAAAATCCATCATGAAGACGTAATCATAATAAACATCTACGCCCCCAATGACAGGGCTCCAAAATACATAAAACAAACTATAACAACACTGAAAAGAGAAACTGACAGTTCCACAATAACAGTAGGAGACTTCAACACACCACTCTCAGTAAAGGACAGAACAACTAAGAAGAAACTCAGCAAAGATACAGAAGACCTAAAGGGCACAATCAGCCAACTTGACCTCATAGACATATATAGAACACTCCATCCAACAACTGCAAAGTACACATTCTTTTCCAATGCACATGGAATGTTCTCCAGAATAGACCACACCTTAGGCCACAGAGCAATCATCAACAAGATCCAAAATGTAGAGATAATTCAAAGCATCTTCTATGACTACAATGCCATTAAGGTAGAAATTAACAATAGAAAGAGCAAGGAAAAAAAAATCAACTACATGGAAACTGTATAATACCTTGCTTACACATCACTGGGTAATAGAAGAAATCAGAGATGGAATCAAAAATTCCTAGAATCAAATGAGAATGAAAACACATCATACCAAAACCTTTGGGACACAGCAAAGGCAGTCCTCAAAGGACAATTTATAGCAATAGATGCACATATCAAAAAAGAAGAAAGGGAAAAAATCAAAACATTAACTACAGAACTCAAACAAATAGGAAGAGAACAGCAAAAGAAGTGCACAACCACTAGAAGAAAGGAAATAGTAAAGATCAGAGCAGAAATAAATGAAATAGAGAACAGAAAAACAATAAAAGAATCAACAAAACCAAAAGTTGGTTCTTTGAAAGAATCAACAAAATCGACAAACCACTGGCCAGACTGACAAAAGAAAAACAGGAGAGGACACAAATAACCCAAATAAGAAAAGAAATGGGGGACATTACAACAGACCCAACTGAAATAAAAAGGATTATAACAGAATATTATGAAAAACTATACTCTAACAAATTTGAAAACCTAGAGGAAATGGATAAATTTCTTGAAACACACAGCCTACCCAAACTACAACAAAGTGATATTGAAAATCTGAACAGACCCATAACAAGAGAAGAGTTTGAAAAGGTAATAAAAAAAACTCCCAACCAAAAAAAGCCCTGGCCCAGATGGCTTCACTGGAGAATTCTACAAAACATTTACAGAAGAGCTTGCACCAGTACTACTCAAGCTATTTCACAGCATAGAAGAGGAAGCAACACTTCCAAATTCATTCTATGAAGCCAGCATAATGTTGATACCAAAAGCAGGCAAAGATGTCACAAAAAAAGAAAATTACAGACCAATATGTCTCATGAATACAGATGCAAATATTCTCAACAAAATTTTAGCCAATAGAATTCAGCATCATATCAAAAAAATAATACACCACGACCAAGTAGGATTCATACCAGGTGTGCAAGGATGGTTCAACATTAGAAAATCAATGAATGTAATCCACCACATAAATAAAAGGAAAGAAAAGAGTCACATGATCATCTCAATTGATGCAGAAAAGGCATTTGACAAAGTCCAACACCCATTCCTGATAAAAACTCTCAACCAAATAGGTATAGAAGGGAAATTTCTCAACATAATGAAGGGCATCTATGCAAAACCAACGGCCAACATCATTCTTAATGGAGAGAGGCTGAAAACATTCCCCTTGACAACAGGAACAAGACAAGGATGCCCTTTATCACCACTCCTATTTAACATTGTGCTGGAAGTTCTAGCTAGAGCAATAAGGCAAGAAAAAGAAATAAAGGGCATCCAAATTGGTAACAAAGACGTTAAACTGTCCCTGTTTACAGATGATATGATACTGTACATAGAAAACCCTAAAGACTCCACGAGAAATCTACTGGAACTAATAGAAATATTCAGCAGTGTAGCAGGATACAAGATAAACATTCAAAAATCAGTAGGATTCTTATACACTAGTAAGGAGAACGACGAAAAGGAAATCAGGAAAAAAACACCATTTTCAATAGCCCCTAAAAAGATAAAATACTTAGGAATCAATCTGACCAGGGATGTAAAAGACCTATACAAAGAAAACTAAAAAACACTACTGAATGAAACCCAAAGGGATCTACATAAATGGAAAAACATATCATGCTCATGGATTGGCAGATTCAACATTGTGAAAATGACAATTCTACCCAAAGCAATTTACAAATAAAATGCAATCCCAATCCAAATACCAACAACATTCTTCAAAGAGATGGAAAAGCTAATCATTAACTTTATATGGAAAGGGAAGAAGCCCCGAATAAGTAAAGCACCACTGAAGAAGAAGAATAAAGTTGGAGGACTCACACTACCTGACTTCAGAACCTACTATACAGCTACGGTAGTCAAAACAGCCTGGTACTGGTACACCGATAGATACATTGACCAATGGAACAGAATTGAGAACCCAGACATAAATCCATCCACCTACAGTCACCTGATCTTCAACAAGGGCCCAAAGTCCATCAAATAGGGAACAGACAGTCTTTTTAACAAATGGTGCTGGCAAAACTGGATATCCATCTGCAAAAAAATGAAACAGGACCCATACCTCACACCGTATACAAAAACTACTGCAAAATGGATCAAAGACCTGAATATAAAGCCTAAAATTATAAAGTTCATTGAAGAAAAAATAGAACCAACACTTCCGGCCTTAATACATGGCATTAACAGGATACAAACCATAACCATCAATGCACAAACCCAAATAGAGAAGCTAGATAAATGGGATCTTCTAAAAATCAAACTCCTATGCTCTTCAAAAGACTTCACCAAACGAGTAAAAAGAGAACCTACAGACAGGGAAAAAATTTTTGGACAGTACAAGTCAGACAAAGGTCTAATCTCCATAATCTACATGAAAATCCAGCACCTCTACAACAAAAAGACTAATAATTCTATTAAAAAATGGGCAAAGGAAATGAACAGACACTTCACCAAAGAAGACATTCAAATGGCCAACAGACACATGAGGAAATGCTCGCGTTCACTAGCCATTAGAGAAATACAAATTAAAACCAGAATGAGATACCATCTCACCCCGGCATTACTGGCACGAATCACAAACATTGGAAATAACAAATGTTGGAGGGGCTGTGGGGAGATCGGAAACCTTATGCACTGCTGGTGGGCATGCAAAATGATACAACCATTTTGGAAAATGACATGGCACTTCCTCAGAAAGCTAGAAATAGACATACCATTAGATCCAGCAATCCCACTCCTAGGAATATATCCTAGAGAAGCAAGAGTCGTCGCTCGAATAGACATATGCACACCTATGTTCATGGCAGCATTGTTCACAATAGCAAAACGATGGAAACAACCTAGATGCCCATCAACAGATGAATGGATAAACAAACTATGGTACATACACACAATGCAGTAGTATGCAACGAGAAAGAACAACAATGAATCTGTGAAGTATCTCATCACATGGATGAAACTGGAGGACATTATGCTGAGTGAAATAAGTCAATCACAAATGGACAAATATTGTATCAGACCTCTACTGTAAAAACCCATGAAACAGTTCACACACAAAATGTAACAATCTTTGTTGGTTACCAGGGATGGGAGGGGTTGGGGGGAATACTACACAGGCAATAGATAAGTGGTATCTTGGGTGAAGGGTGAGACAGTACACAATACAGGGGAAACTAGAACAACCTGTACAAGGAAAGGTCATGGAAGCCCCATAGACACATCTAAACTCCCTGAGGGACTGAATTGCTGGGCGGAGGGCTGTGGGGACCATGGTCTTGGGGAACATCTAGCTCAATTGGCATGACACTGCTTATAAAGACAGTGCTCTACGTTCTACCTTGGTGAGTAGTGTCTGGGGTCTTAAAAGCCTGTGAGCGGCCATCTAAGATACTCCACTGGTCTCATCCCTTCGGGAGCAAGGGAGAATGAAGAGAACAGGATACAAGGAAAAGATTAGTCCGAAGGGCTAATTGTCCGCAGCTACCAAGGCCTCCACCGGACTGAGTCCAGTACAGCTAGATGGTGCCCATCTACCACCACTGACTGCTCTGACCAGGATCCCAACAGAGGGTTCTGGACAGAGCTGGAGAAGGATGTAGAGCATAATTCTAACTCACAAAAAAGAAGACCAGATTTATTGGCCTAAAGGAGACTGGTGAAACTTCAAGAGTTTGGCCCGCAGACACCCTTTTAGCTCAGTGGTGAAGCTACCTCCGAGGTTCACTGTTTGGCCTGGAAGTGGACAGCCCTGTAAATCCAAATGAGGCTAATGAGGTACAGTAGTCCAGTGACAAGAGCCAGAAAGCAGAAGGGGACAAGGAAGCTGGTGATAGGGAACCCAAGGTTGAGTAAGGATATTGTTGATGTGTTGTGAGATTGTTAACCATTGTCAGAGGGCAACATATGTAGTAACTGTTAAATGAGAAACTATTTTATTCTGTAAGCCTTCATCTAAAGTGAGAATAACAGCACAATTGGAAGAGCGTAGTCAGTGTCACTGAACTGTGCATGTAGAAATTTTTGAAGTGATGTATCTTTGGCTATGTATATTTTCACCAAAAAAAAAAGGTTGAGAAGTTAGAGGGTTAATATGTTGTGGGGTTGGTAACCAGTGTCATAAAACAACAGGTGTACTACTGTTTCATGAGAAACTATTTGTTCTGTAAGCCTTCACCTGAGGTACAATTAAAAAAAAAAAAAATAGAAAAAATAACCAGAGCCTTCCAGAACCAAAAATAACTTTAATGAGGTTATCTGCAGGAAAACATGAGGTTTTCTTTCTTTTTTTTTTTTTTTTCTCCTCTAGTGGGATAAAATGCATACACTTTTACTATTTATATTGAGTGAGAAAAGGAAAGGTAGTGGAAAAGAGAGGCCAATTTCATTTTCTTTCTCTCATTTTCCATGACTAGGGTGCCTTACAATGAGCTCTGGTAGTGCAATGGTTAAAAGCGCTTGGCTGCTAACTGAAAGGTCGGAGGTTCACACCTACCAGATGCTCCAAGGAAGAACCTAGGGATCAGCTTGCATAAAGATTATAGCAGTTCTATTCTGTCCTATAGGTTCACTATGAGTAAGGATCGACTCAGTGGAACACAACAACAAGGTGCCTGCCTGTGGAATATGGAGACATCTAGATTTGCTCCATTGCTAACCATTAGCAGCCAGAAGTCAGAAACCAAGTGACCTATAATCACAACACTCTCATTTAAATAAAGGACTTGACTGTGCAGTTGGCCACACAGTCCTAAAGGAGTAGGGATTTCAAGAAATTCCCACCAAGGAAAAGCCTTAAAACTCACTGGCATGCTTGGACACCGCTGCCATCAACTAACACTTAAGCGGTTGTTAGTGACCAGGTGGGGCGCTCTAATATTTAGGACCAAAATCAAAACCAAACCAAATCCCTCGCCATCCAGTCGATTCTGATTCAGAGCAACCCTATAGGACGGAGTAGAACTGCTCTATCGGGTGTCCAGCAAGCAGCTAGTGGATTCAAACTGTTGACCCTTTGGTTAGCAGCCTTAACACTTAACCACTGTGCCACCGGCGCTCTTATATTTAGGACAGTAAAGAATAAAAACAAACACATAAAACTTGAGGCTGAATGTTTGATTGGGCCCTCTGTATAGTGTTACTTGGAAATTCAGAAGAATATTTCTAATGTCCCAGAAAAAGCGACTCATTCATACACCATGTATTTAACTCCTTGTTCAGTAGTGCTGCACACAGTTACTAAACAGTGTCTGTCATTCCCTTCCTCCGTTAGAAGATACTAGATAAGAGCGCTTTACAATGGGAACCTTTTTTTCTACTTCTGTGTAGAAGTCCTCACATTATATATGACTGGTATCATATATAATCTTATTTTACACTGTATTTGTCTTTCACTTACCTCGTAATTACTCCCACAACTTTGTAGAGGAAGTATTATCAGCCTCCCTTACAGATGAGTAAACAGTCTCAGGAAGGTTAAGTGACTTGTCCAGAGTCACACAGTTGGTAAATTTCCAAAAGATAATCATATGATAAGATAAAGTCTATTCCAAGGCTCCTTCCTCAAGTCCTGTAAGCTTTCTAGGGCTCCAGAATTGCAAGACCCAAGACAGCATGGGCCAGCATGATACATCCCATATGTACCCACTCACCCACACACTCTCACACACTCTTATAGCAAAGACTCTTATGATTGTGACAGTAGATACCAATATATCAGAAGTAGTTTTTTTAATCTCACTCAATAATTTTTTTTACTTATGCACAAATTAATTAACATTGCTAGCTTTTGTTTCTACATAAAGAACAAGACTACATACGAATAAAGAAAAACGAAGTGGTATAAGAGGCTTTTTTTGCAACATACCAAGGTACAGGTATGATCATTTGATTATAAAAATTAAAAATGAAATACCAATTTTTCCAACCCACACACTGCCAGCTTCACCTTCCAAGCTCAGGATAGTGGAGAGGACCATCAGGGAAGCAAGTAAGTGGCGTGCATGAGAAGTGGGTGAGGTAACCATTCTAGCAGAGTTTCAAGATATCTAAATTCTCTGATTAAACAAGTGTTTGTTGGGAGCCTACTGTATGATGTACATCATGCCAGTTGTTGAAGACAGAAATACGAATGGGTCAAGGTCAAGCAACTTATAGACCAAAGAGGATAAACCCCTTGCCGTTCAGTCAATTCTGACTCTTAGCGACCCTGTAGGACAGACTAGAACCACCCAAATAAGGCTTCCAAGGAGCAGCTGGTGGATTCAAACTGCTGACCTTTCAACTGGCAGTCGAGCTCTTAATCACTGTGCCACCAGGGCTCCAAAGGAGGGTTAAAAAAAACAAAAACAAAAACAAGACCTGTTGCCATAGAGTCGATTCCGATTCACAGTGACCCATAGAGGCATATAAATAAATCAGTTTACCAGTACATGAATGCAACAGAGTGAAGATGATAGTTATGTAAGCAGAGAGCACAAAGGGATAAGGGAGAAAAGAATAATATTTGGAGCTGGAACACCAGAGAGTATATCAGAGGAACTGAGTGACAGGGAGAAGGTGCAGTAAAAAGAAGGTGAGTTGTAGGAAGAGCAAATAGGGTATTTGACTGGGAGAGGTTGGTTCCACAGAGGAGGGGCTGATGAAGCTTTGCTAAAGAAGAAAAGGGAGAAAGGAAAGCATGTGCTGATGGGTTCCAGTCCTCCAAGCTCCTTTTGCAAATGTTTACATGTGTTGCCATCCAGGGGTGAGTTAGCATCCTCAGCTGCTGAAGCCAGGTACATAGGCTTAGACTGTCACAGGGGGGCTTGCTCAGTTTATCTACATAAAAAGAGGATGTACCGCTAGCAGTGGTCAAACTAATTTTCCATTTCACATTTCTGAGTAAGGGATTTGAATGCATTAATAAAGTTGAATCCCCCCTGCTGGAAAAAGTAAAATAAAACTATTGAGAATTTCACTTAAAACAACAGTAAGCATAATCGTTTGAGCAGATGCAATACACTACGGTACACATGCAACACACTTAGATTCCACTTTCATTTCTTCCTTTCTATATAATTAAGAAATCAATAAAAGAAATGGACACTCTTCAGAATGCTTTCTGATTTGATCATCAGATGCACAGGGACTCCACTTTGAATCCAACAGGCACAGGAACCCAGAAAGAGAAACTGTTTCTTAGTGGCTGGGAACAGTAGCATAATATTCCTTTCAAAAGATACTTGGCAAGTGACGGAGAAAAGACGGCCAAAGCATGGCTGTTTGCAGCTCTCATGCACAAATCATGGATTTTGTGGACCCACAACCCAGCTGTAGCTCTATTCGTTTCTTTAAACTTACTGAGAAATGAGCAATTATAAAATGCCTTAAGTAAAGCCCTGCTGTAGCTGTAGCTGTACCTTCTACCTGTGCACCTTTTACCTGAAGTTCAATTCAGCAGTAGGTCTGTCAGTGTTGAGGGGTGGGGGAGACAGCTACCGTAAAGTGGTTGTGGGAAGGGAACTAACATCTGTTTGTTGGACACTAAATATGATACAGATACTTTATTCTATACTGGTCTTACTGAGATTGTTGTTAATATCCCTATTTTATACAGGGCAGACTAAGATCCAAAGGAATCTAGAAATTTTTCCAAAAATCACACAACTTATGAATGAGATTTTGGATTGTGAATCCATCCTAGCACATATTCTGTTACATATTACATTTTCATATGTTCAGAAGAAGAAGTAAATAGGATCAAATTAGAGGAACAAAAGACAGGCTGTGAAAATGTAGAAAGTGGCTTCAAATCCTAAAAGCAAGGACAGTAAATGTTTAAGCATGTGTCGTCCATTCTCTCTCTTGTCTCATCTCTGTTGCTCTGAAACCTGTGTGGAAAGAGGCAGTAGTCAACAGTCACACTCAGACACCCCTGTCTCACCTCAACAGGGCATGATGCACCTTGAATACATTTATACACTCTCCAGCAAGTTCTCTCTGTCATTTTTGTCAAGACGCTTGATCAAGTTCTGTCTTAACATTGAACAATGGGGAAAAGAAGAGTAGCTTACCCAACATGGCAAGGGACATTACTCAAAAGGTTAATTACTACAGGAGCTGAGAAGGGTGAAAAAAGACGGAAAAAAGCATTCATCCTCCTTCCAAATTTGCCTTTCTTAATCTTTAAACTCCATTACGTTTAAATCTATATAAGGTTGTGGGGGTGGGGGGTGGGGTCAGGCCATTTATTTGAACGTTTGATAAAACCTCAATTAAATTCCCTTCCTAATCCTATGTCATTAGAAGCAAAATGGTATATTTGGAGACCATTTAGGTATAAATGCCTGCAACCTTCCTATCAGACCTGCTGACTTTCTCTTTATTTCTTTCTCAATCTCTCTTTTCGTCACAGTAACCAATTATGTTGAGATACCATTTCCGGCCAGGCAATCTACCCCCGGCATCAGGGGTCCCACAATAGCCTAGCTGGAGACCCTCCTGGTCTCTAATATTATTATTTTTTGGCAGGGTCATTATGGCTATAATGACTAGGAACAAATATCTCTATTCAGCAGAAAGAGAAAAACAAAACAAAGCAAAAGAAGGCAAAACAAAAACCCCTACCATCTAACATTTAGATAAGCCTACAATTGTAATACAAATTCAAAAGGTGAAGTCTATATAATTTAAAGTTAAGCTTAATTCTTGAAATTGGTGAGGATAATTAAAGAATGAAAGATGCCAATTGTGTCTGAAATTACTAAGTCAGATCCAATCTTTCAGTGGGCTCCATACAAATGTTACATTTTGTATAGATTAATACGGTAGTCAGTGATACAGTTTGCAATTTTTACTCTGGTTTAACTTACAGTGTGTCATTTGGACCTGGGATATCTTTCATCTGCATTTTAATAGTGAACCTGTAACTATCAATGAGCCAAATGCCCTACATTTCTTGTTCTAAGTTTGAATATCTCTTGTGCCTGTGCTTCTTCATTCAACCTCAGGGGTGGTATTCAGTGTAATGAGAAGTGATGTTTCTATACTCAAAGTCTGAGAGTCCTTGGAAACTGACTTACCTTGGTAGTTCATACAGAGCTCGTTCTCTTTACATAAGCAGCCAATATTACAATCACTAATAGTATTCCGCATACACCACACACAAACACACGTGAACACACACACACACACACACACACAACACACACAGGCATGCACGTACGTATAGACCTTCCCAGCAGGGAGGCTGCTTAATAGCTTTACCCAAGAAGTGTGTTTGTGTCTGTCTATTGGTAGAAAGCATTTTCAGCTCATATTCCAAGTAACCCCAATCTAACTTATTGAAGGGAAAAAAATAAAAAAAAATAAACAAGAGCAAAGGGCCTGGATGCTGCTGGCTAGAACCCAGAATCCTCAGATTAGAAACAGTGTGAGCTGGGGCACAGCACAGCCATTTCTGGCCTAATAAGTAAGGCTGGCAGCCAGCATTATGCAAAGCTTATTGGAGGGAAGCAAAGCCTCCTTGGCAATACAGTGATAAAGGATTAGTTTTCTGAAAATAGTAATAACTGAGTACAAAGACCTGGCCAATCCCAGGACAGATGGCAGGGGACAAGAAGAAGGTGGAACATACCCAAGAAGATATGCAGAACCTAAACGATAGAAGAATTCTTAATGACCAGAAGGGCGATTAATCTCATTCCCACTTCAGGCTAAAGGTTTTCAGCAGTGTCTGTAATCAGTGGCGTATCTAAGCTATCTGTGTAATAAACTGCATGCACTTCTCATTACACGTGTAGATTTAGTCTTTACAAACTACTGTGTTTGTTTTTGTCATAATGTCTTTAGTTAAAGTGAACTTTCAGGTGTTAGATACCTGGGCTGGGTGGAGCTCTGTTGATTGCAGTAGAGATCCCGGTACCCAGAGCAGCAGAACTGGTGCTGTTACACCTTGGTTCTGAATGCAGCTTTAACAGTATTCCTTGCTAGGTTTGTGTGTCTGTGTGTGTTCACATGCATGTTGAGTTGCTAGAAGAAAGGAGCAGGGAGACTGGGACAGAATGCCTAGTGATAATACTCCCTGTGAACTTCACTAAGAAAAACGGTTTATAGACAACAAAACTTAACAGCCTAGTATCAATCAACTGGCAAATACCTCTTCCAAATCTAACACTGATAGGACCTTCAGATGTATAAAAAGTTCAAAAGTTATTACTTTCAAAAAAAAATTATAACCCAGTGTGAAAATAGCTATGCACACACAAATTAGAAGGGAATATAAAACTGTAAAGCCAAGCCCTAAATCACAGGGTTACAATCAATGCGGAAACGTTACTGACTCCTCACTATACACAAGTTATAGGGGTAGTTGTGGAAGGAGGGCTGCACACTCCAAGGCGGCTGGCAGTATTACTGAGGAGATATGCTGTGCACCCAAACCAAGTAAACTGAAGAGCGAGAAAGTCTAGAAGAAGCAAAGGAGGATGGACAGATGGGATTAGTGCGGCCCCAGTGGGAGCCATTGGAGGCTCTTGAGCAGGGGAAGAACATAATGAAAGGGTTTTAGGAAGATTATTAAGGAAGGTCAGCTAAGACATAATCGCTAAAATAGGCAAGGCAGGTTATGTCCAAGGAACTGTTTTCTCTCAGTCAGACAGCCTGGTTTGAAGTACACACATGTGAAGTGGAGCTCAGCCTAGTGGGGCTCCCAGGCTTAGAAATAAGAGCAAATGCCTCTTCTCCCCTTTCTCTCTACTTCTTTCTGTGTTCTCCATCTTAACGCTTTTTCTTTCCTGCTCAACTCTTCATAATGCAACAGTGGAGAGTTTGTTGTGTTAAACTGGGCAGAGTCCATTTTATAAAAGCCCATAAAATGAAGATTCTTCAACATGGAATGAAATCTGTGGAGGTGAGCTCATTAGGGGTGGAGACTATGATATTATTATTATTACTATTATTATTATCTTAATCTCCAGATCCAGTGCAGACCCTGGAATATAGTAAAAACCACTTGCCATTGAGTCGATTCTGACTCATAGTGAACTTTTAAGACAGAGTGGAACTTCCCCATAGGGTTTCCAAGGAGCAGCAGGTGGATTCAAACTGCTGACCTTTTGGTTAGTAGCCAAGCTCTTAACCACTGTGCCAACAGGGCTCCCCTGGAATATCATAGAGGTTCAAATATATTTGAGGTGTTAAACTGGATCAAATATATATTTGGAGAATAAAAGATAAATATTTTGGTATAGAATAATTGGTATTTGATGGACCCATGCTAGCTCTACTTGTGTTTGTAAGTATTTATTTCTGTATTATCAGAAAAATTCAGAATTTTGAGCTAAGAGGATCCTCAGAAACTATTCACAGCAATCTCCTCATTTGATTCTCATAAAAACTACCTATCGATCAGGTGGAAGGTATAGTGTCCCAATTTTCTGTATGGAGAAACCAAGGCTATACAAGGTTGAGACTTCCGCAAGATAAGCTAATAAATGATGACCTTAAGCTGGGACTGAGCTTAGTGGTTTTTCTACTCTAGCACATGGCTTTTTTTATATGATGTTTGGGGCATTATATAATCAAGGCTGATTGAAACTTTGAAATATTTAAAGGAGTCTGAAATCACATAAAAGATAGGAAACTGTCTTAGTTGGAAATTAATGCTTTTCAAAAATAATTTGATGTGAGTCTAGTACTAGGGTTACAATTCATATCAGCAAAAGTACAGACAAAATTTTCAAGCAGATTCTACCCCTCCCTCTTGATAACGCCTTCTAGGAAATGTCCATGGACGCATCCTATGTCTTTCACAAGTTCTTCCTTTCTCAGTATGCTTTGCCCATTTTCTGTCCACCCTCCCTCATGATTGCATCTCCTTTGAAAAATTGCTCCTATTAAACTAAATTTCTCTGTCACTGCAAGAGACATAAAATTAAAAACTATCTGTCTTTAATCATGCCAGTCTTCTTTCTTGTCTCCTAGGCTCCATTTATCAATAATTAATATATAAAGAAGACTGAAATCCATTTCAATTTCAAAGGCCCAAACATTTCGCTGATTAATAAAAAATTGTGCAAAGATGGACGGACATGCCGTGGCGAAATGACAGAGAACACAGCATCAGCAGGGAGGAGATTTGCAAGGTCACATGTGCTGTGTGGTCTCCCTAGACAAGAAATAAGCCACATGAAGAAACAATTCTGCAGCAAGACTGCCCACTAAGCCTGCAAATCTTCATGTAAATTCCCTTTGTGCAATTCTCATCTTCCAGTTGTTGTCAAGTTGATTCCGGCTCACGATGACCACATGTTCAATCCATAGAACTGAGTGCCACAGGGTTTTTAGGACTGTGACCTTTCGGAAGCAGATATCAGGCCTTTCTTCTGAGGCATCTCTGGGTGGATAACAATGACCAAACTTTTGGTTAGTAGATGCTCACATAACCATTTACACCACCAAGAGTCTCCTTATTATTGTCTTAGTCTGTTTGATTTTCATCTTTATCCAGGGTTTTATAAAGACAACAAAAGGGTTAACTCAGACTATAAGAGTACACTCTCTGGAATTATAGATGGATCTGATTTACAGAACAATTAACGTAAACACTGTTAAATACACCACACAACAGATAGTGTATAGTACGGACGGGTGAAACCCATAGATGTGTGGCTCGAGGGAAAAATGCCTGTGCCTTACTAACTTTGTGATCTACCCGGTTCGTGTCATTGGCTAATCTCTCTGGATCTCCTGATATTCTGTTTGTGTGCAGTTTGCTGTCAGCATCGTCATCTAGGGAGTATTAACACTAACCGCAGAGAATTCAAAGTCCTTTCTCAAGTGCCTCAGTTCCACACAAGTGTGGAGCTTCCATCAAATGCCTAAGCGCTAGCATTGCAGAGAAGCATTGATGCTAAGAGTCTGTCTTCTGTTTTTACATTCTGTAATACTAATTGCTGCTGTTTATTTACAGGGACTGACCAGAGGCTCCAGCCTCTGTTCTGAGGTTCACTCTCTGAGTCTCTCCAGGATGCGTAGCAATGGGGGGAATTATTTCAGCCCCAAGATCTTTAAAGGTAGAAAGCACTTCCAAGTGGTGAAATTTACAGGGATTATTGTTGTTGTTGTTAGGTGCCCTAGAGTCAGTTCTGACTCATAACGACCCCATGCACAAAAGAATGCAACACTGCCTAGTCCTCTGCCATCCTCACAATCATTGCTATGCTTCAGCATTTCATTGCAGCCACTCTTCCGATCCTTCTTGTTGACTCTCTACCAAGCATGATGTCCTCCCCCAGGGACTAGTCCCTCTTAATAACATGTCCAAAGAACACGAGATGAAGTTTTGCCATCTTCTCTTCTAAGGAGCATTCTGGCTGTACTTCTTCCAAGACAGATTTGTTTGTTATTCTGGCAGTCCTGGTTATATTCAATATTCTTCACCAACACTATACTTCAAAGGCATCAGTTCTTCTTCGGTCTTCCTTATTCATTGCTCAGCTTTCACACACAGATGAGGCAATTGAAAATACCATGACTTGGGTCAGGCACATCTTAGTCCTCAAAATGACATATTTGCTTTTTAAGACTTTAAAGAGGTCTTTTGCAGCAGATTTGCCCAATGTAATGTGTCTTTTGATTTCTTGACTGCTGCTTCCACGGGCATTGATTATGGATCAAATTAAAATGAAATCCTTGACAACTTCAGTATTTTCTGTTTATCACAATGTTGCTTACTGGTTCAGCTGCGAGGATTTTTGGTTTCTTTATGCTGAGGTGCAATCCATACTTAAGGCTGCATTCCTTTTTTTTTTTAAATTGTACTTCAGGTGAAGGCTTACAGAACAAATAGTTTCTCATGAAACAGTAGTACACATATTGTTTAATGACATTGGTTAACAACCCCACAACATGTCAACCCTCTTCCTTCTCGACCTTTTTTCTTTTTGGTGAAAACACACATAGCCCAAGATAGACCATTTCAAAAATTTCTACATGCACAGTTCAGTGACACTGACTACGCTCTTCCAATTGTGCTGTTATTCTCACTTTAGATGAAGGCTTACAGAACAAAATAGTTTCTCATTTAACAGTTACTACACATGTTGCCTTATGACAATGGTTAACAATCTCACAACACATCAACAAAATCCTTATACAACCTTGGGTTCCCTATCACCAGCTTCCTTGTCCCCTCTGCCTTCTGGCCCTTGTCACTGGACTACTGTACCTCATTAGTCTCATTTGGTTTTACAGGGCTGTCCACTCCCAGGCTGAACAGTGAACCTCAGAGGTAACTTCACCACTGAGCTAAAAGGGTGTCTGGGGGCCATACTCTCGAGGTTTCTCCAGTCTCCTCTAGGCCAGTAAATCTGGTCTTTTTTTGTGAGTTAGAATTATGTTCTACATCCTACTCCAGCTCTGTCCAGAACCCTCTGTTGTGATCCTGGTCAGAGCAGTCAGTGGTGGTAGACGGGCACCATCTAGCTGTACTGGACTCAGTCCGGTGGAGGCCTTGGTAGCTGTGGACAATTAGCCCTTCGGACTAATCTTTTCCTTGTATCCTGTTCTCTTCATTCTCCCTTGCTCCCGAAGGGATGAGACCAGTGGAGTATCTTAGATGGCCGCTCACAGGCTTTTAAGACCCCAGACACTACTCACCAAGGTAGAACGTAGAGCACTGTCTTTATAAGCGGTGTCATGCCAATTGAGCTAGATGTTCCCCGAGACCATGGTCCCCACAGCCCTCCACCCAGCAATTCAGTCCCTCACGGAGTTTAGATGTGTCTATGGGGCTTCCATGACCTTTCCTTGTAGAGGTTGTTCTAGTTTCCCCTGTATTGTGTACTGTCTCACCCTTCACCCAAGATACCACTTATCTTTGCCTATGTAGTATTTCCCCCCCACCCCTCCTATCCCTGGTAACCAACAAAGATTGTTACATTTTGTGTGTGAACTGTTTCATGGGTTTTTACAGTAGAGGTCTCATACAATATTTGTCCTTTTGTGATTGACTTATTTCACTCAGCATAATGTCCTCCAGTTTCATCCATGTGATGAGATGCTTCACAGATTCATTGTTGTTCTTTCTCATTGCATAGTACTCCATTGTGTGTACGTACCATAGTTTGTTTATCCATTCATCTGTTGTTGGGCATCTGGGTTGTTTCCATCATTTTGCTATTGTGAACAATGCTGCCATGAACACAGGTGTGCATATGTCTATTCGAGTGACGACTCTTATTTCTCTAGGATATATTCCTAGGAGTGGGATTGCTGGATCTAATGGTATGTCTATTTCTAGCTTTCTGAGGAAGTGCCATATCATTTTCCAAAATGGTTGTATCATTTTGCATGCCCACCAGCAGTGCATAAGGTTTCCGATCTCCCCGCAGCCCCTCCAACATTTGTTATTTCCAGTGTTTTTGATTCGTGCCAGTAATGCCAGGGTGACATGGTATCTCATTGTGGTTTTAATTTCCATTTCTCTAATGGCTAGTGATCATGAGCATTTCCTCACGTATCTGTTGGCCATTTGAATGTCTTCTTTGGTGAAGTGTCTGTTCATTTCCTTTGCCCATTTTTTAATAGGATTATTCGTCTTTTTGTTGTAGAGGGGTTGGATTTTCTTCTAGATTATGGAGATTAGACCTTTGTCTGACTTGTACTGTCCAAAAATTGTTTCCCAGTCTGTAGGTTTTCTTTGCACTCTTCCGCTGAAGTCTTTTGAAGAGCATAGGTATTTGATTTTCAGAAGATCCCAGTTATCTAGCTTATCTTTTGGGGTTTGTGCATTGATGGTTATGGTTTGTATCCTGTTAATGCTGCGTATTAAGGCCTGTAGTGTTGGTCCTATTTTTCTCCTATGAACTTCATAGTTTTAAGCTTTGTACTCAGGTCTTTGATCCATTTTGAGGTAGTTTTTGTATACGGAGTGAGGTATTGGTCCTGTTTCATTTTTTTGCAGATGGATATGCAGTTTTGCCAGCACCATTTGGTAGAAAGACTGTCTTTTCCCCATTTGATGGACTTTGGGCCCTTGTCTAAGATCGGGTGACCGTAGGTGGATGGATTTACATCTGGATTCTCAATTCTGTTCCATTGGTCAATGTATCTGTCGTTGTACCTGTACCAGGCTGTTTTCACTACTGTAGCTGTATGTATAGTAGGTTCTGAAGTCAGGTAGTGTGAGTCCTCCAACTTTATTCTTCTTCTTCAGTAGTGCTTTACTTACTCGGGGCTTCTTCCCTTTCCATATAAAGTTAATGATTAGTTTTTCCATCTCTTTGAAGAATGCTGTTGGTATTTGGATCGGGATTGCGTTATATTTGTAAATTGCTTTGGGTAGAATTGTCATTTTCACAATGTTGAGTCTGCCTATCCATGAGCATGGTGTATTTTTCCATTTATGTAGATTCCTTTTGGTTTCATGCAGTAGTGTTTTGTAGTTTTATTTGTATAGGTCTTTTACATCCCTGGTCAGATTTATTCCTAAGTATTTTATCATTTTAGAGGTTGTTATAAATGGTATTGTTTTCCTGATTTCCTTTTCATCGTTCTCCTTACTGATGTATAGGAATCCAACTGATTTTTGAATGTTTATCTTGTATCCTGCTACTCTGCTGAATCTTTCTATTAGTTCCAGTAGATTTCTCGTGGAGTCTTTAGGGTTTTCTATGTACAGTATCATATCATCTGCAAACAGGGACAGTTTAACGTCTTTGTTACCAATTTGGATGCCCTTTATTTCTTTTTCTTGCCTTATTGCTCTAGCTAGAACTTCCAGCACAATGTTAAATAGGAGTGGTGATAAAGGGCATCCTTGTCTTGTTCCTGTTTTCAAGGGGAATGTTTTCAGCTTCTCTCCATTAAGAATGATGTTGGCCATTGGTTTTGCATAGATGCCCTTTATTATGTTGAGAAATTTCCCTTCTAGACCTATTTTATTGAGAGTTTTTATCAGGAATGGGTGTTGGACTTTGTCAAACGTGAAGGCTGTATTCTTGAACTTCATTTGTAAGTGCTTCAAGTCTACTTCTCTTTCAGTAAGCAAGATCATGTCATCTGCATATCGCAAGTTGTTAATGAGTTTTCCTCCAATCCTGATGCCATGTTCTTCTTCATATAGTCCAGCTTCTCTGAGTATTTGTTCAGCATACAGACTGAATAAATATGGTGAAAGGATACAACCCTGACATACACCTTTCCTGATTTTTAAACCACACAGTATCCTCTTGTTCTGGTCTATCAACTGCCTCTTGGTCTATGTACAAGTTCACAAGACCCAAAGTATGATCTTGAGTATATCCCACCCGAATTCAGCGACCATCTCATGAATGTATTTACAAGGGTACTAAATAGTATATAGGTGAAACTGAACAGGTGAGTGTTGTTGTTAAAAAAAAAAAAAAAAAAAAAAAAACTTTCTTCAGAGAAATCCTAATAGTGGGAGAAACCTCAGTTCTCCTCACACAGGCTCTTAGACAAAGAACATCTCTGGTTTTACCTCAGAATGACAGTCTCTCGTTTGCTACCACTGCTGACTTTAATGCTACATGGAGCTTTGAAAACACCAGTGTGAATGGTGGATGGATTTTTTTACTTTTTATTTGATCATACTGAGGTTGTTTTCTCTCGTTTCTACCACAGCCATAATTCAGATTTATTGCCTGTCAAGTGAACAGAATAAAATGTAGAACTGAGGATGGTTGTTCAGGTCAGGGTTTTCCAGTGTTGTGGAGATAGCCCTAAATATAGATAGCCCTAAACGTACATATATGCTATGTCAAGACAAAGTGGAAAACAGATAAAATTATATGTTTATATATTTATAATTTTGTCTATATTTCACTTTCTCTTGACATAGCCTCAAGCACAAAATATTAGTGAATCAAAGAATTTGTGAGATAGGATAAACATGACCTTTTTGTTGTTATTAGTTGCTGTCAAGTCAATTCTGGTTCATGGTGACCAGAAAGGGACTTTAGGGAACAAATAATAACACTTTCTTTTGCATTAAGGTTCAACGAGTTGAATAATAATTAAAGCTTACATTTAATGACAACGTATTCTGTACAGACACTTTGACAAACATTTAATATACATTCATTAAATCTTCTAACAAATCTATAAACAGATTCTATTATTTTCCATATTTACAAGTGAGGAAATTGAGGCTTAGAGAGGTTAAGAAATTTGCCTATGGATCCTCCATTTATGAGTGCTCATAAATGGTAAAGTTGAGACTTTAAGCCAGGTAGTCAGATCCCAGCACACACATCCTTTACCACCATGCTCTAGGGTCCATTATATGTGGCTCTATAATGGTAGAGGAGCCCTGGTGGTACAGTGGTTAAGAGCTCTGGCTGCTAACCAAAAGGTCGAAAGTTTGAAACCACCAGCTGCTCCTTGGAAACCCTATGGGGAAGTTCTACTCCGTCCTATAGGGTCATTATGAGTTGGAATTAATTTGACGGTAGTGAATTTTTTGTTTTTTTGACCACAATCACAGGCTCCAGAAAGACCCCCTACCCAAAGAGCTTCTCCTGTGCTTACATAGAACACATTTTCCCAAATTAAAATCAAGGAGAAAAACAGTGATAGATTCAAAAATGAAAAGGTTAGAATCCATGGGACATGTTAGTAATCAATGAGGACTATATGTCAAAATATTTGAAACCAAGACAGTTCACTGTACTTATATCACGTAAGGCCAAGTCAAACCATGAATCTATTTGAAGCTTAGTTCTGCTGACTAATGTCCTGTTGACAGAGACACTGCCGCTATCATTAGACACGGAGGAGGGACGTGCAGACACAGACTCTTCTTCTGTAAACCAGTGAAGTATGTTTTAAGGGATGGTCTCGTACGACAGGTCTACTCTATCCTTCCTCTTGCCATCTGTCCCTCCTGCCTGCACCAGGAGCCTTGAACAATGCTGCCAACACTACGGCAACCTCGTTGCCAAGGCCCAGGATAGGCCACGGCCAAGATGGCCTACGTGCCAGTGATTGCAAGTCAATAACAGTTTCGCAATTATGCATTCTATAGCCAAGTTAGAAGTGTCATTAAGCCTCAAGGGCAAAAAATAAATTAGTTAAATTAAAAAAAAAAAAAAAAAAAAAAAAACTTCCTTGTTTTTCCAAAGTCAATACGCTGGGCAATAGCACTATGTCATTTGGTAATTACTATGGAACAATATAGAAATAGATCATGATTGGTGTCTAACAAAACAGCGATCACATCTTCCCTTCTAATTACAATGGCGCTCTTGGGAAACACAGAGAGCAGTGCACCCTGCTGTTCACCATAGCATTTACACTCATTACCCCGTAAATACTATGGAAATGCGCAGACACAACGGGGCCTCCCGCTGCCAGGCTGGGGCAGAATCACTCATTAGGTTGGCAAGTACCACTGGATCATCTTTAATTACTTCCGAAATATATGGTAACCTGCCCACTGCTACAAAGCAGTGGTATTATTCATTACTTTCCCTTTTTTTCCTTACTAAGAAACCCTGCAGTAGCCTTACAATAATGGTGATGTATTGTAACGTACAGATTTAATCACATAGATTTGTGTGCTTTTAGACTTATAAATACACACACTTCCAATGAGAAATGAGCATGAAGAAAAATATTCAGAACTACTGCTATCTTTCTGGTAAGATCTCTTTTTTCACGTTACTGAATTGTGGCAACACTGCTGTAACCCTTCGCTTTTATTCTGGAAACGAGAGGGATAATTGCACCGGAGCCCCACGGAATCCAGAGTACTCGTAATTATATTCAGTTACCGAGGAACACTGCAATTTCCAACCTATTACCCACAGGTATCGTTTATGTTTACTGCCCTCTTTACACAGCCACTACGTTTACTCTGAATTCCGAGTGCAGGAAGCTTCAGTGAGGTGTGCTTGGTTTGGAGAAAGGGACAAATGAGAGAGGGAGGAGGGACAGGAAAGGGTGCTTGTGCCTATGCAGAACGCTTGGATCTGGCTTCTATTAGAGAGTTTTTGCCAGGCCATTTTCAAAGGGGAGAAGCAGCTTTTGGTTTCAGACTGTTTTTTAGCACAATTTGGAAACTCAGTTTCCGTTGCCATCAAGTTGTTTCCCGCTCATGGTGACCTCGTGTGTGTCATAGTAGAACTGTGCTCCATAGAGTCTTCAATGGCTGATCTTTTAGAAGTAAATCACCAGGACTTTCTTCTGAGGCACCTCCAGGTAGACTTGAACTCCCAACCTTTTGGTTGGCAGCTGAGATTATTAACCATTTCCACCACCCTGGGACTGTAGTTTGGAGATAGGGCTCAAAGATTCAGGGTTTTGTGCTAGAAATCTAACATTTTGTTCACTTGCCTCAAAATGTCCCACAATGCCCGCTTCAAGGGTGAACTAATTCTTGTTTGTGACCTGCTCTAGCACGTGAATTAATGTTGTTTTAGAATAGCAGTTTGAAAAAATATATTAAACCTAGATGCTGTTTTCATATGAAAAAAGAAAATAACTGCTATGCCAATGTATTCATCACACAGATTTGAATAATTTATTCTAAGAGTCTGTACTTAGGGGAGGTTTTGCATTGGATTTCCGTCTTAGCTGTCCATCCACATTTCAAAAGAGAAAGTGACTTATAGATGTTTTCCTCTTTTGTGGTAATTGTTGGAATTGACTTGCAATAGTTTTATATGTAAGACCTGGTCTTAGAGTTATCAATACTGAATATGTATTGAATAGTTAAGACAAGTACCATTTAGCCTCAAAAATTACAGTGCAAAATGGCATTATTGGTCCATTTATAGATGAGAAGACCAAGTTTCTGAAAGGTTAAGGAACACACTCAGGATTATTCAGCTAGAAAGCAGTACAGTCAGGATTTGATCTCACTTTGGTCAATCTCCAAAACATCCTTTTTTTCAACTTATTTATGCTAATTCCTCCACCTGCCTTTGTGTCTGTTTCTATTTTTGTTGTTAGTTGCCATTTAGTGGATTTCAACTCATGAGGACCCCATGTGTGCAAAGTAGAACTGCTCCATAGGGTTTTCAAAGCTGTGACCTTTCAGAAGCAGATCATCAGGCCTGTAGGTCCTGTTTCTACTCACTTCTCATTCTGTAAGGTTTCTTAACATACACAGAAATATTCTTAGAGTGTTTGGACTGTGAGATAATTACTTCACAAAATTTATCTTCCGTATAGTTTAGAGAGACTCGGGATACTTTTAAGCCTAAAGTATTTGTGGTTGTTGTTTATCTTTTACCTGCTGCTGACAACCATTTGAAGAAATATGAAGTCTCCGTTTTTAACGAAGCCTGGGCTTTTGGTCATATTCATCATTCACAGCTTTAGCCAGAAGGTCAGTACAAGTGGGACCCTCATCTCAAACTGCTGAAAAAGGGAAAGAGTGAAGAAGAAGAAGAGGGCTTGGAAGTTATAAAGTTGGATTTGGGAGTCTATGAAGCTGAGTGTGAGGCAGAGCAAGATCTCTTTTCCTGATTAATTAATTAAAGATCAGACATCTATTTTTTTTGTTCGTTTTTTATATAGCACTTTCTACGCAGTTTTATTTTTCTAATTTGTTTTCACATTCCTTTATAATAGCAATATTTTTGTAATAAAATTCTTTTTTTTTCATTTCAGTAAAGAAAGCAGTTCATGGGCTGAGGGCTGTGGGGACCATGGTCTCGGGGAACCTCTAGCTCAATTGGCATAACATAGTTTATAAAGAAAATGTTCTACATTCTACTTTGTTGAGTAGCATCTGGGGGTCTTAAAAACTTGTGAGCAGCCATATAAGTTACTCCACTGGTCTCTCCCCATCACAAACAGGGAAGAATGAAGAAAACCAAAGACACAAGGGACAGATTAGTTCATAGAACTAATGGACCACGACTACCACAGCTTCCACCAGACTGAGTCCAGTACAGCTAGATGGTACCTGGCTACCACCACTGACTGCTCTGACAGGGATCACAATAGAGGGTCCCGGACAGAGCGGGAGAAAAATGTAGAACAAAATTCTAATTCACAAAAAAAGCCCAGACTCACTGGCCTGACAGAAACTGGAGAAACCCTGAGAGTATGGCCCCCAGACACCCTTTTAGCTCAATAATGAAGTCACTCCTGAGTTTTACCGGTCAGCCAAAGATTAGACAGGCCCATAAAACAAAACGAGACTAAAGGGACATACCAGCCCAGGGGCAAGGACTACAAGGCAAGGAGGGGACAGGAAAGCTGGTAATAGGGAACTCAAGGTTGAGAAGGGAGAGTGTTGACATGTCATGGGATTGGTAACCAATGTCACAAAAAAAAAAAAAAAGAAGAAATCAGTTCAATTTCAGACTAATCTACTCAGTTTCTTAAAATAACATATTACAAGAGTAGATCTGATACATTTTAATAAGAAAAAAAAAAGACAAATGCATACATATTATACACATTTATCTGGGACCCACTGAGGTGGAGAGAAAAGTGTAACTCTAGAGTTAAATACACTGACCAAACCAAACCCAAACCCATTTCCGTCCAGTCGATTCTGACTCATAGCGACCCTGTAGGACAGAAGGTGTTTTAAAATACTATTTAAAACATTTATTGTATAACTAATATGTTTAACAAAGAAGATAATAATACTAAAAATGCTTTCTCAGATGTTTCCTCAGAATGAGGTTTTGTAAAGACTACACAACTGTGAAATTGTCTGGTGTTTACCCAAGCAGCTGGGTCGTTATAGCAGGTGGTCCTCTGGGACTCGACTTGCAGGCACAGGGAAGGCAGGGCTTGACATTCGTGGTGGAGTTCACGGAGGCCAGGTGCCGAGAGCGAGGCGGACTGAGTGAGAGAGATGCATCCATTTGGCATCAGGTCGCGGACACAGGTCACCAGGCAAATGTCTCATTATCCCCTGGGGTAAACAAACTGGAATCTCCTGGGAAAGTATATCCCTATTTTTCACAGGAGGCTAAAGCCCACATTAGCTAAGAAAAGCAGTTACCGCCCTGCCATTTAAAAATTTATCAATGTGGACAAGAACTTCTTTACTCGGAGTAAACGAACCTGAATTCCAGCACTGGGTTCTGGAGCTTGGAAACTGCACCTCCTTGGAGAAGCGGCTTCACGTCTCTGAGACATTGTTACTTGATTCACAAAGTGAGAATACCTTGAGTACCTAAAATCCTGGGGCTAAACTAGACAAAGTGATGAGGCCTAGGGGTTCTATATTTCAAACTTGGCCTGGAAAAAGACACATTTATCTGACATTTATGAAGTACGTTTTGGTCTCTCCCTACGCTAAAACCCAAAACCAAAGCCTCTGCCATCATGTCGATTCTGACTCATAGTGACCCTACAGGACAGAGTAGAACTGCCCCCTAGGGTTTCCAAGGCTGTAATCTTTACGGAAGCAGACTGCCACATCTTTCTCCCACGGAGCATCTGGTTGATTCAAATCGTCAATTCGCTGACCTTTTGGTTAGCAGCTGAGCGCTTTAACCACCACACCACAAGGGCTCCCCTCCCTACACTAGACCTCATGAATTTATAAATCAGACTGCTTCTTAGAGTTCAATTATTTAATTGACTGATTTTATTTTATTGATTTTTGTTTGTTTGTTTGTTTGTTTGGAATCCTGGTTCTCTCAAAGTAAACCTAATTTGAACCCGTCACGCTTTGGCTCCCTAAATGTCAAAAATAAGACTTGTGAGTGTCAGTCTTCATCGTGATAGGAGAGCTGCCATACGAATCTTATTTCTCCACTCCCTTCCCACCTTTCCTGACGTTTTTAAGCTAAGTGCCCCTATTGTGCATTTGGTAGCTCAACAACTTTTGAGACCTGCGGGTCTTTCTAAACACTAATAGCTTGGGGCTTGATGTTCAGTATTTATGTCCACCAGGTACAAAATCTTTTTCAGCTCATTACATTCTGCTCCTGTAAATATTACAGCCTAGAAAATGCTATGGGGCAGTTCTACTCTGTCACATGGGGTCGCTACTAGTGGAAATCGAGTCAACTGCACCTAACAAAAACAACAAAATACATTTGGTTTTAATTAACCCAGCCACGACTTCGTAAAGGTTATCTTTCCTTTAGGTTAACGTATGCTGCCGAGGATTTACTTGTCCCTTCCTGAAGCCTTGATATCTGTCCCTCTGATCTATGGTAGTTGCCATTTAACACAGCTCAGAAAAAGAGTTGAATAAGAGAAAATTTAGTCCTTTAGTTATATTTCATAAAAATAATAATTTAAATCACCATCACTTCCAACAACAACCTCACTGCCACCAAATCAAATACTTCTGATCAAAAGTGGCCACCAAAATTATACTAATTCCATTTCTAGTATTCTACACCGGGGAACAATAGTAACAATTATCGTTTGAGTAGAGTTTGCAGTTTAAAAACATTATCTCGGGCAAATCATATACTAATCCCGTGAGATAGGCAGAGTATAACATGCCCGTTTTAAAGATAAGAAAACTGTGATTCAAAGGAATTAAGTGACTTGCCTAAGGTTTTGGCAAAGACTAAATGCAGAGATATAATATGAATTCAAATATCCTGATTTCAATTCTTAATAAGTGCCTAGATCCACACACACAAAATGTGCTGAAGAGTAGATAAATGGATGTGACCTGATCCATCTTGTATAAAAAGGAGCATAAAATTCTGTAATAAAACTGATCCAGGACTTTTCCCAAGAGCTTCTTGAGAACTTTCTGAAGTCACTAGCAGAGATCACTTATCATGATTAATTATTATCTCCGAAAGTCTCCAGGAGCCCCTGGGTGGCACAGAGTTTAAGTATTTGACTACTAACTGAAAGGTTGGTAGTTTGAACCCACCTGGAAGTGCCTCAGAAGAAAGGCCTGGCAATATGCTTCCAAAGGGTCACAGCCTTGAAAATCCTATGAAGTGCAGAAGTGCAGTTCTACTCTGCACATGTGGGATGACTATGAGTTGAAGCCAACTCCATAATAACTGTTTGTTTTTTTTGTTTTTTTTAAGTCTCTAGGAATCGGTTCTCAATAAATAATTCTTGATTATTGAAAGGTCACGCTCTTTCTTCCTCGTCTCTTCTGCAGTACTTCTCTTACGTGACATCCTCTTTAGTCTTCCACACGTGTAGTCAGATCACAAAGGCTGTTCTCCTACAGTAACCGCGTGGAGATCTTGAGTAACCTGGTAGATACTAGAGGCAGATAACCACAAGTCTAACACACCAATTTACTTTGGCACTGCTGAATGTAAGAATGTGGCTTTCAATAGTCATTTCCATTTTCACCTCATTTGATGCCAAAGCAATTATTGTCATATTTTTCAGAATTCAAGTAAGCTTTTCCTGTCTGTCTTCCATCTCCTCTTATCAGTTGTAGTCAAACACTCATTGTTCACAACTCTGGTCTGTTTTCTGATCACACTCAAGTTATGGCAAGCTCCTAAAAAGAGCCTCTCTGTCCTAACCAAGGGCAAATGCTTAAGAGAGGCTTTTGTGCACTAGACATGTTAAGAGTGTGTGCAAAGAAAGGGCAGATTGGACGTGAGTTTGCAGAATGAAAATGCATAGACAAAGGTAAAAACTACAGAAGACTAGTTGCATATAGTTAAGAATAACCAGAAAAAAAAAAAAAAAAAAAGACTGTGTCAAATGATGTTTGTGTAGGAAAACAGCTATAAAGAAATGTACCTCACCAACAGAATTTTGTACTTTGAAGTGAAATTAGTGTCTAAAAAAACGAAGCTCTGTTTTAAAAGTCATAAATTGCGAATACTATAAGAAAGAATAAGTTGTATGTGAGAAAGACATGTTTCATGATCAGCAATCTTGCATATCAAACATGTGTAGAATGTTTTTCTATGAAAACGTTTGATCCTTGGGAGAAAGACCTAGCAATCTGCTCCCATAAATATTACTATCTAGGAAACCACAGGTAGCAGTTCTACTCTGTCACGTGGGGTTGCTACAACGGACTCAAGGCACGCAACAACAGGAACAACAATATACCTGTGGGTGTAATCCCATTTAGGAATAGGGCTGTCTTTGTTACATTGATGAGGCCATATCAGTATAGAGTGTGTCATAAACCAATCACTTTTGTTGAATACAAAAGGAGTAGATTAGGCACAGAAGCAAATAAACGTGAACGGGGAAAGACAGGTGTCAGGTGGAGCTCTCCCAGAAGAACTCTAGAGAAGCTGAGACAAGGATTTTTCCCCAGAGCAGATGAGCCCTCCACTAGAGCTTGTGCTCTGAACTCAGACTTCTAGCCTTCTAAACTGTGAGAAAAGGAATTTCTGTTCATGAAAGCCACCCATGTGTGGGATTTCAAAAAAAAAAAAGAAAACATTTGAAAAGAAGACAGCATTTTATTAGCTCTGCCTTCATTTCTCAGAAATTTCTTACTGTTGATGGACTCTGTGCTCCACGTAGCCAAAACAAAGACCCAGACCCATCGCCGCAGCGTCGATTCCGGCTCCTGGTGACCCCATGCGTGTCACAGTAGAACTGCAGTCTATAAGGCTTTCAATGAAGTGACCTTATGGAAATAGATCACCACAGTGCCACAGGTGGACTCAAACTGCCAACCATCCAGTTAGTAGCTGAGTGCTAACCATTACACTACCCAGGGGACCTTCCCTATGTGGCAGAGCCCCTCTAACTTGAAGCCGAAATACTCAGAGGATACCCTCATCTTGGTGATGAGTGGGAAGCTACCTGCTTTTTAGGCCTGAGTTCTCACTGTCTATGCTATGCTTCTGCCAGATAGACAAGGACATTGGAGTTATTAGTAACAACAGGGGTTCAGGAATATCCTCTGATGGATCCTGGAGGTGGGGGTAGTACAGGAAAGATGAGGAAAATAAAGGCTCTGGAAATCCCATTCCAGTTACACTGAAACTCTGAGGAGGAATTGTAAAAGGTAACACATCTTAATTAAGCTTTCTCCAAACCAGCAGGGAGAGAAATTCAACCAGTATTTTATTTTCCAATCTATTTCTTCAGGGAACATATCTAGAAACTGTTTTGAGGGTTAGCTTTTAGATATCTGAACAACAATTTGATTATGAACACGCAGGAACTTGTGAAATATCAATTTTCATTATACCTGTCTTTGGAACACCTACAAAGGACCTTATAAAACTTTACAAAACGTTACAGAACTCAATCGTTAGTCATCACGTATTTCAAGTCACTGTTTCTCAGGGAAGGACAAGAGAGCTTTGCTTACGCTTGAAAAGCAAATTCCTTTCCAGTTTCTTCCTTTAGCCTTTGCGCCAACTTCTAACACCCTGGAAACACACACGCATGCACACGCAGACACACACACGAGGACACGCACACAGAGTCCTTCATTTGTGCTCCAGGTTCCTCATCTGTCAAACGTGGATAATAATGACCTTATACAATCAACTGTTTGGTTGCAGGATTAGTAGCAATGGAGGTGTTATTGTCACTCCTCAGAAAAGGATGGACCCCCTCACCCAGAATTTGGTTCAAATGTGGTGACTGATGATGTCAAACATGTACCAAGAAAGTATGAAAAGGTTTATAACTCACATAATGAAGCTAGACGGGCAGGCTCCCAAGCATTCAAAAATGGTTTGAGGAAGCAGGGAATGGTGATTGGCTTGGAGTTTTACTGTATTTAGGGCATGGGGCTGGGGTGAAGGTTCCTTCTCATGAGCCTGGCCTACGTGGTTTGAACTTCCAGCTGCTGCCAAAGGAGGGAGCACCGGGGTTGTTTTGTTTTGAATCAGATTTCCTGGCTTGGTGGGGCAAAAAGCTGTCAGCAATCAAATATTGCAAATGGAGTCAGAAGCATTTATTACAGTATGGAAGCATTTAGCACAGTGCACATGGTACATGCTCAACAAATGGTAGTTTTTATTATCGTTGATAATGCAATTATTATGCCCATATTATGACTCCTGCGGCTGGCTGGTATGATAAGATGTGAATTTTCAGACATGGATCTAAAAGGTAATCAGTTATGAACAGGAAAGAATTTCATTGGTTGGCTGTGTGACCCAAATATTATACCCCAGTGGCAGTTTAGACTATTATGTTTAACATCATAGGCATAAAGTGCAGTGGATTTGGATTCACAATACCAACCCATTGCCGTCCAGTTGATTCGGACTCATAGTGACCCTGTAGGATGCAGTAGAACTGTCCCATACCCACTGGATTTCCAAGAAGTGGCTGGTGGATTCATACTGATGGCCTTTCGATTAGCATCCAATCTCTTAACCACCGTGCCATAGAGCTCCGGATTCACAATACCTGAGCTTAAATCTCAGCTCTGCTACTTAATAGATGCATGATTCTCATACGTGGCTTACGTGCCCTGAAACTTTACCTGCTCAAAGCAAATAATATCACCTATTTCACTCGGTCATTATGAAGAGTAACTGGAATATAACACATGAAAATTGCCCAGGACCTAGTAGATGCTCAGTGAACAACAGTTGAATATGCATCTGAATATAACCCATCAAGTGACTTAACTTCTCTGAGGCTAATTTCCTGTATTTACAATGTAAGGGTAATAATACTTACTTTATCTATCATACAGTATTGTGATAAAAATGGGAAATTGTGTATCTGATGACATTTTCTAAATGGAAAGGCACATACTAATAATGTAAGATGCCTATGTAACACAGCTCACCTATCACGTGAGCATCAGAGAGGAAACACTGAAGATGTGCTGCTAGAATCTTGACAGCATTCAAACACATTAAGGTCCTCTAATGGTCCCAACGTTAGTGCAGAATTCTTAAGCCAGGTCCACTTTTCATTGTATATTAGCTAATTATCTTAAATGTTGAATATTACATAAAGCCATAGTAGTTTCAAGCAGGGCCAAATAATATTGAATCTCCCTGAGGGTCCCAGATATTCACTCCCTCTCGGCCAAGAGTCCCTGTCTGTTAGGACCAGTTGACATTTGAGATAATCTGCCTCCAGCAACCATCCATTTTAAATCCTGAATTCAGAAAACAGACTCGGAAAATGCATTAACTTATTCAAATGTCCACTAAGAACAATGGAACAAGAAAGGAAGAGTTGTACTGGGATACAGGAAAGATTGGAAAGCAAAGACACATGTGGACAAAAGTTAGAAAAGCGCTTTAGAAAAAGAAAGAAGAGTGGTGGACAGGGCTGAGAAACATCTACCGTAATGGTTAGACTCATTCCACGGTGTCAGGATGGTTAGCCAAACCTTATAGAGCAGCCAAAATACAGCAATCTCCCTCTTCCCTTTCACATGTTCTCCTGTTCCCCGATACTAAAACTTTACTGCAGAGATATCCATGTCAGGCATGGATGGTTTTCTGGAGGCATCACTCTAACCTTGACCACAGGACAGCTGGCGAAGACGGAAGCAACTCAGACATTGTGCTCGGTTAGCTACTAATGCCTGCGTCCTGCTCCTCACAACCGTGGTGGTCAATGTTGGGGAGAGGTCTGGTACACAGTGGGAAGATGCCAAACCCTCACTGTTGCCCAGAAAGTGAGGGGGAATGACACTGTGAACTTTCAACCTCCTGTCTGCCCCGCTAGGCCAACTGATGTGTTCAGCCTGGCCTCCTGGCAGTCATATGCCTGCTAGTCAAAGAAAACTTTTAAGTACTTAAGGCAAGTAAATGAGCCTTGATTGCACAGTGGTTAGAGCGCTTGCCTGCTAACTGCAAGGTCGGCGGTTCAAACTCACCAGCTCAGCGGGAGAGAGATGTGGCAGTCTGATTCTGTAAAGATTTACAGCCTTGGAAACCCTATGGGGCAGTTCTACTCTGTCCTATAAGGTTGCTACGAGTCAAAATCAACTCGATGGCAGTGGGTTTTTGGTTTAAGGCATGTAACTACTGGGAAAACATGCAGGTTTTTCCAACTGTAAGAATAAGTCGTATTTATTTATACTAGTTCTCCCTTAGTGTTTGGAAAACCTGTAAGTTGTGTCATATAATGTGGGAACTTAGTAGTGAAACCCTTGTCACTACACAATGTCTTTGGCTTTAACACACCAAGTTATGTTTTTATTCAAGGATGAACCATATATGTGATTTTTGATTTACTGTTTTTCATGTATTATAGTAATCGGTTAAGTCTAGATATGCTGAAATTATTTCTTAATTATTTGGGTACATTATGCCTCCCCAAATAAGAAATTCCTTGGGAGGATAAACCAACATTTTTCTTCTGTATTTCCCCAAAACACAAATTATTGTTTTGGTGCTTAGTAGGTATTCAACAAATATTGTCAGCAGGCTGACAAAATGACTGGCTGATTGCACAGCTTTTTTACTTTTCTTAGCAGTTAAAATAGGATTCACGTTTCAACAAGGGCTTGCTCCTCTGGAAATCAGGGATGTAGAATTACAGTTTATAACAGCAGAGCCCACCTGCCAAAATAACTTAAAAAAAAAAATTAAATAGCCACTTTTGTTACAATATTCTGGAGCCATATTTGCAAAATGCAAGTGACCCTGGTGTAGAGTAGAACTGGTTTGGACAAGGCAAGGAAAGGCACGTTAACTGACAGGGGCGTGCTCTGCTGCCTTGACAAACAAGCGGGAATCCAACCCCCATCTGTCAGTCTTGAGGCTCACAAGCCTCCCAGATTGCCATCTTTGTGCTGAATGCAAAATAATCACGGTAGCTAGAAAGGATAGATTGTGGATGGCTGGGGTGGGAAGCGACACATTTAATCAATGTCTCCTTTTCACTCTGCAGGTCCTAACCAGGAAGCCTGAATTCCGACTAGAAAATAACGTTTTCCAGTCTTAATATCTGAAGGTAAGAATATCTTATTTCACTATACTTGAGTAATCTTACTTGGGGCTTTGCTCCATAATCACATTTACAGGTAGCTTGTTGATAATAATCGAATAACAGGCTTCAGTAACTCCTAAGGATCTGCAAGGTACTAATTTTTTAGCTCTGTGATTCCTTAGGCCCTCTCCAATCTGTCTTCCTCACCATCATCACTGTTACCAGATGAGGTAACCAAGCTTTATCGAGCTTTTACAGCGTGCTAGGTCCTGTGCTACGCATCTCACACACCGATCCCCTAGGGTTGTTCTGGAGATAAAAGGAAAAGGGCATTAAATTTATAAAGCACAATATAAATTCAGGTCTTCAAGTTATTATTCCTGTAAAAGTATACTCATTTTTAATTCTCTCATTTAACTTGTCAGATCAAACAGCTGTGATTTAACCATGGCTTTTAAAGTAGTTTTCCTCTCAAATCTACCATTATACAAAGTACAAATGAATAAATTTGATATGAAAGTTACATCTTGAAAAAATTCAAATGACCATAGTTACAATTTGTTTTCTCCTCTCTTTCTCTCTCTTTCTCTCTGTCTCTGTTACTCTCATCCGAATTTTCTCTCCCTCTGTCCAAATACACACATATACAATTTTTGATCTCCTAATTGGTAATTTAAAAAAAGTTCTTCACTGCCATCTTAAATTGCAATATGCCACAAATCAAACCTACGCTGATTCCAGGAATGTCTCAAACTCTATTTCTCTGTCACTGGGTTCTCCCATCCTGCACGTCAAGCTGGTAGCCAGGGCACACTGCTGTCTTCTTCTGGAGCCTGGTACACTTCTAGAGCATGTTACCTCTCCTGGGACTACAACTTGGAACTGCGTAGAACAGACTTTCTCAGTCCAGACTGTTACCTCCTCTTCCATGCACACGGCCCTCCTCTCCTTCCAGGCAACAATCCATTCTCAGACTCATGCCCAGAGTTTAGGGATTGGGAGAAGGGAAGAGTTGTTATTTTTGTAACGTAATCTAATCTACCTGAGTAGAAGTAATCAATGAGAACATCTCAACACACGTGTTTCAAACTTTCATACTCTTCCTATTTTTCTGATCCCACTATATAGAATGCACATGATATTTTCATGGTAGATCATGCAGAATATTTTTCCTAGAAAGCTTTCTCTCTTTCTCTTTTTGTAGGCAATTCTAAACTAGTCCTCATTTTCAGAGTCTTACTTCAAATCTTTATCCTATAATTCATCTTTCTATTCTTTTCTAGTTATCCTCATATATCCCTATCATGGAGCCCTGGTGGTACAGTGGTTAAGAGCCATGGGTGGTAACCAAAAGGTGGGCAGTTCGAATCCAGTAGCTACTCCTTGGAAACCCTATGGGGCTGTTCTACCCTGTCCTATGGGATTGCTATGAGTCAGAATAGACGGCAACAGTTTTGGTTTTTTTGTTTGTTTGGTTTTTAATCTCTATTATCTCTCATGTTTGTATACCTTTACCTACCACAGGTAGGAAAACAAAAATCCTTAAAAAGTATGTAAGTCTTCCGTCTTAAACCAACAATCAATAGGCTTTTCTTTATCATAGCACTGCAGAAACCTAGGAATGGAAGAGGCATTAAGAGGTTCAGGTAGACATTGATAATGATGGCTGAATAGCAGTAAATGGGAACGTAATAGTGATGTTCAAGTTGGCTGCCATGCTTTGTCCTTTACTGTTGATAGAATGATGGTATTCATGAGTGGGAAGGGACACAAGTATAGGTGTGGTACCTCTTTTCTACTCTTTTCAGGATATTTTGCTATAACCCACTGCCATCGAGTCCATTCCGACCCATAGCGACCCTGTAGGACAGGGTAGAAATACCCCAGAGGGTTTCCAAGGAGCTGCTGGGGAATTCGAACTGGTTAGCAGTCATGACTCTTAACCTCTACACCACCAGGGCTCCAAAATATATGTGTGTGTGTGTGTGTGTATATGTGTGTGTGTGTTTGTGTGTCAGTCTGTCTGTCTGTAGCCCTGATGGCGCAGTGATTAAGCATTCAGTTGCTATCCGAAAGGACATCTGTTAAAATCCACCAGCCACTCCTTCGAAACCCTGTGGGGCAGTTCTACTTTACAGGGTCACTATGAGTTAGAATCGACTCGACGGCAACGGTTTTTTGTTTGTTTGTTTTTATGTATATAAAACGTGCTGCCATTGAGTCAATTCCGAGTCATAGTGACCCTATAGGACAGAGTAGAACTGCCCCATAGAGCTTCCAAGGAGCACCTGGTGGATTCAAACTGCCAACCTTTTGGTTAGTAGTCATAGCACTTAACCACTATGCCACCAGGGTTTCCATATATGTATATATCACTATACCTAGAAATTTCAAACCTTTGGAGTAAAGAAAAGAAATTTTGAGGTCATGAGCTGAACACAGTTTCCATCTTATTTTAAGAAGTTTTTTGTTGTTTGTTGTTTTAATGATGATTCAAGTATCTCTCTTAGTAGTCTCTTTGCTATTATAATCACTGTTATGTAAATGAGGATACAGGCTCTACAGAACTGTGTTCTTGGCGGTCCCATAAGGCGATCCACCCTGCACGCTCTTCAGCCACACCCTTTTTTAAAGTGGATTGGCATCTTCTAGTCTTCTCTTCCTCAGGGAAACAATCCCACTTCTTACCTTTCCTCACATGGTCCTTCTTCTCTACTCCTATTTTAAATCATTCTCTTCAGTGTGCCATCTACTTCTTACACATCCTTTTGTTTTTAATAGAACAGGGATGAACTTTGGACATGTGTGCCTGACTGATTATTATAGCTTCATCTGAACTCTTTACGTTCCACTGCATACTTCCCTGTATATAAATAATGGGAAATAATCCTAGATGTGAGAAATTGTTGTTGTTCTTGATGTTGTTTTCAGGTCAGTTTCCAACTTCTCTCAGGAAGCTTCCAACAGTAAACCAGCCCGTATGGGTACTGATGTGTTGTTCTTAGGTGCCACCGAGTCAGTTCTGACTTGTAATGAACCCAAGTAACAGAACGAAACACAGCCTGGTCCTGCGCCATCCTCACAATTGTTGCTATGCTTGAGCCCATTGTTGTAGCCACTGTGAAAATCCATCTCATTGAGGGTCTTCCTCTTTTTCCCTGACCCTCTGCTTTACCAACCATGATGTCTTTCTCTGGAGACTGGTCCCTCTTAACAACATGTCCAAAGTAAATGAGACACAGTCTCACCATCCTCACTTCTAAGGAACATTCTTGTACTTCTTCCAAGACAGATCTGTTCATTCTTTTGGTATAGTCAATATTCTTTGCCAACACTGTAATTCAAATACATTAATTATTCCTCAGTCTTCCTCATTCATTGTTCAGCTTTTGCATACATACGAGGCGATGAAAATGCCATGGCTTGGGTCAGGTGCGCCTTAGTCCTCAAAGTGACATCTTTGCTTTTGAACACTTTAAAGAGGTCTTTTGCAGCAGATTTGCCCAATGCAATATGTCATTTGATTTACTGACTGTTGCTTCCACAGATGTTGATTGTGGATCCAAGTAAAATGAAATCCTTGACACTTCAATATTTTCTCCATTTATCATGATGTTGCTTATTGGTTCAGTTGTGAGGATTTTGTTTTCTTTATACTGAGGTCTAAGTACTGATGTAGTCAGCGTCTATTATCTGGTCTTAAGTGTAAGGATTGTTTTGCCAAAAATATAAGCAGCATTGCCTGTATCCTAAAAATAAAATAATCTTTTAGCAATCAAGAAAAGAAATTTACATTTTCTTTCCCTCATGAGTTCAAGGTTCTTTTTGGCAGCAGGGAATGAAAATTTCATAACAAATGCAACAAAATTAACCATTGAGCAGAAAAGTTGTCAAAATATTGCAGGGTATTCAGCTGAGAGCTACAAAGTGTAATTGCTCTGATGAAGAAAAGAGGAGAGCTGTACTATCAAATTCTCCAATTTTCATATTTGCCTTAGTTAAATAATCTATGGGTCCAGGGAGTCTGGGTTCAAAAAAAAAAAAAAAAAAAAACACCATGAATTCTAATTATTTCTGTAACTATAGCCATTGTCACTGAGGGCCTTAATGTCACCATGCCACTGCACCCAGTAACAATCTTAAGTTTTTCGGGTACTTCTGGGTATATATACAAATTGGTAGAGAGACAAAAGGGATAAGGTATAAACAAAACTATGCATTCTTGAAGTCATGGATTATGCACATCCCTACTTTCTTAGTTATCTACTGTTGATTTAATACAAATACCACAAGCAAGTGGCTTTAAAGAGCAGAAACTTATTGTCTCATAATTCTAGAGGCTAAAAGTCCAAATCATTAACCTGGCTGTGCTGATTCTTTCTATGAGCCTCTCTCCTAGTTTCTGGGGTCTCCCAGCGATCTTTGGTATTCCCTTGCTTGTAGACGATTCCCCTCTGTGTGTGTCTCTGTGTCTATTTTGGTCTTTATATAACTCAGAAGTGATTAGGTTTAGGATCCATCCTACACTGATGTAAGTTCGATGGATTGATTGATTACATCACATTAGATTGCATTATGGAACACGATTTCATTACACTGCATTATGGAAGATAATCTGTTCTGCTCAGGGCCAACTAATTTAATCACATGCAACTACTCCATGACAACAACTAGACTAGTGCTTGGGCCAAATAAATAGGAAGCATAGCCCCGCAAGTTTGACACATAAAGTTAATCATCACATTTACTCAGCAGCTTCTAGGTATAGGATTTAGTTCTCTTGTGAATGTCAAGGAGGACCTAAGCAGGATTTGCACCAATTTAAATTTGTGTTTATGAAGTCATGATGACTGCTTGTATGTCTGTCTTCCAACAAGATTATATTCTCCTTGAGGATGAGAAACAAATCTTTTTGTTTTAGTTCTCCAGGTCCAACTAACAGACTAGATGATTGCCTAACTGAAGGGATGAGTTCAAAAACAAGCAGAAATGCCTTACAAGTGCATGTCCTGTAAATGATTGTGAGTGAAGTTGTCCATCTCCTTGTGCTCTGTCATGTGTTCTTCTTTGGAATGTGCTAAGCAAGATGGATTAAGAGGTATCCATGTTTGTGATGCTAATTTGTGTCATATGTTTAAGGATTCAATGTTGGCACCACATTTGCTTTAGAAGTTTATGATCAAGTAAGTTAAGCTGATCTTCACTATAGATGTGATCTGAACAGAAATCTATGCCATGTCTGAATATTTTTCACTTTGTGTTTTCTTCCACAACCTAAGCTTTTTCACCCATGCTGTAACATTCTTAAATGGGGTTATCTTACAAGGGTAACTCTGATCTCTGTTGTTCCATTAGATTATCTGACTTGGAGGCAGGAAGACAGAAGCTAATGGCAGAGATATCTGTGTACCAATATTCACCTTAGAAATTATAGTTTACAAATACAAGTGAAAATGCCATAAGCTTTAATGACTTAATTAAGCAAGTGGTAAAAAGAAACACATCTGGGACGGCCTTAGTTACAATAGCAGGGAAATGATATGTTTTTCAGCAAGGTGGTCTAAAGAGAAAACAGGCTTTGGAACCAAAACAACTAGAATTCAAATCTGATGCCTCCACTTAATGGGGCTCTTGTTGTGGCTCAGTCTTTCTGCATGCTATTTCCCTCATATGTAAAATGGTGATGATGTTACATATTTTGAAGAAGCCTTTGGGAGGCTTCATAAATTATTCAACCTCATGCTAGTTTCTTTTCTCTCTACCTCTGCTAATATAAGAGAGCTAGAATGATAGGCTACCACCCATCTGTCAGTTTGTCCTACTGTGGTGACTTTCACGTTGCTGTGATGCTGCAGGCTATGCCACCAGTGTATCAAGTATCATCAGGGCCACATATGGTGGGCAGGTTTCAGCAAATCTTCCAGATGAAGACAGGCTGGGAAGAAAGGCCTGGTGATCTACTTCTGAAAATCAGCCAATGAAAACCTTATGGATCACAACAGAACCTTGTTCAACAGAGTGCTGGAAGATGAGCAACCTAGGTTGGAAAAGCAACAAAATACACAGTGGCCGCAAGCATGGACTCGAGCATATCAGTGATTGTTAAAATGGCGCAGGCTGGGCAAGGTTTCATTCTGTCATACAGGTAGTCCCCGAAGCATGATGGGGTTCCATTCCAACCACTACTCTGTTGTAAGTCAGTTCTGACATAAGTTGAATACCTCATTTATTTTTTATTTTTCATTATTATTGCCTTTTGTTATCAGTATCTTTATAAATCCGACCTTTATTTGTCTTTGGGGGTTGGCAACATTACATCTGAGAATGATAACATCAGCAATTTACATGCTGCAACCTTGTATGTAGTACATACACCACGCCTTCTATATCTGCGAGTTCTGCATCTGCAGATTCAACCAATCTTGGATCGAAAATATTTGGGAAAAAAAGAAGTTAAGTTGTTGCTGACATGTACTATGTAGTTAGGTCTAAGATGGTTGAGTCTGCACTGAACATGTACAAACTTTTTTTTCTTGTCATTATTGCCTCAACAATATAGTATAACAACTATTTATATAGTGTTTACATTGTATTAGGTATGTTAAGCAATCTAGAGATGATTTAAAGTATACAGGAGGATGTGCATAGGTTATGTGCAAACACTATGTCATTTTATATAAGGGACTTGAGTATCCTAGGATTTTGGTATCCATAGGGGTTCTAGAACCAAACCCCAGCAGATACTGAGGGGTGACTGTATGACTAATAATAAGATGTACAAAAAAAGAGGGACGGTCATAACTCGAATGCATTGTAAGTCTGGGACTACTTGTACGTGGAGTCACCATGAGTCGGAACCAACTCAATGTCAACTAACAACAACAGGATGATAGAACTGTGTGTGGCCAAATACCATTATAATAATAAATGCTGCCATGTAGCACTGACTTATAAAAACCATAAACAGCTCTTTTTAGAGTACTCTTATTTTTTTTTTTTTACCATTTATGAATAAACAATTAGGAATACCTATTTTAAAAAAATGAAGAAATTAATATTTCCATAGATTTTTTGGTTAAATTTTATCTAGCCAAACGTCATTCATGTATTTTCTTATCTTTTGAAAGAATAACACATCTATTTGCAAAGTAAAGGAAGTATTACTTGCCAACAAGATCTGGCTGCCTTTTGCATGTTATTTGTTGTTATGGCAAAGGGTGTTCTAAGAGTGACAGGGAAAGATAACATGGCAACATGAACGTAAGAAAGAAATCCGGTTGTTATGGAAACGGACTCTCCCAGAGAGAGGGGCTGAATAAGCTCTCTTCTTAGCACTTTCTCCCTATTTCTCATTTTGAAGACGTCTATCTTCAGACCATCACAAGGTCATTGAAATTCTCTATGGATTTAAAAAAATACATATCTACCGCTGCTCTTGTACTTCAGGTGATACCTGGGTTGTGGCTATATCATTTTATTACTTGAGCCTTTATGATTGAATTATTTACAATGGGGATGGTTGTTGGTGCTGACCAGAGTCTTAACCTTGATATTCTAAGTGAAAATGTGGCCTGAGCTTCTATTATTGAACCTAGTGGAGAAGGAACTAACACTTAGCAATCGGTGTAGTATGCCAACAAAAGGTAGATTCCTGCTAAGTAGCTAGTGTGGGTCACAAGAGGTCAAGGGACAGTAATGGTAGAATAAACATACTATGTATCCCTGAGCCCAGGTTATAAGATGGAAGAAGTATGTTTCTTTTGTTTCTAGGTTCCTGTAGTATGTGAGATGTCTACAGGGAGCAATACAAACTGGGGACAAAGAGTTAATACTTCAAGGTTACTTGGACACTACAGATGAAAAGTGTAGGAACAGCTCATGTTTGCAGCAACCCCAAGAGCAGCAGGGATCTGCTGAATTTTATACAGAAGCTTTGAGACTCTTGGCATTTAAAGGATTTTGCTAACTCTGAATGGGTCTCCTTCCCTGTCTGATTCCACGGTGGCAGCAGCAAAGTATAAGCAACATAAGAGAGGTTTCTCTCCTGCTTCTACAACTGCTCCTAACTCAGTCCTCAGGAGGGGAAGAGGCATGATGCTTCCAGAGGGCAAGGTTCACCTCATCTAAAGATGGTTTCAAGTGCTGCCAACAGTTTGTGAATGTTCTCCCACCATCCAGAGCAAGGGTCATCCAGAGAGTCCCCATCTCCCCATCATCACTAGCAGGGTCCACTGCTAGTGCCCGACTCCCCTCCATTCCTTGCATGTGGTAGAGAAAATGGGGGACATACATCCTTCAGAAATACCTTGTTCTCTTTTAATATGATCATGACTAAGTTACCCACTTAAGAAAGCTCCCACCACTCTCAGAGTCTAGGGATCAAATCTTTCTTTGAGTCATTTCAGCAAGTTTTTCTCAAAGTACCTTTGTATTATATTACCAATCAAATGGACAATCAATGCATATCAGATAATGATGGATAACGTTTAAGCCACAGAGTAAAGACTGGGCTGCTGAGTTAAAAGAGGTCAGCTGTTATCAAGCACAATAAATACTAATTTCATTTTATGTACAGATTTCAGATAGTCAGACCATTCAACAGTAGAGCATAATTGAAATGAAATTCCCTCAGTGGCCACTAACCAGGTGTGAACTTTCAAACATATAACATCGTTCAGTATGATTATGATAAACAGGTAATAAAATTCTGGCCTCTGGCCTTCCGTGACTATTCACTTTAGCTATTTCATTGCCCCATGAGGCACGTCCTTGGGTTGTGAGTATATGGGTGGCAAATGTTCTCTTGCATTTTCAGGCAGTGGTTTGCAATCAGTGGGGCTGTCAGGCCCAATGTTTCAGTTTCATAACTATAATTGGATTGTCTAACTTCCTGTTCAATTGGTACATGCTTCTTCCTATTTCTCTTTTAAAAAAACAATCAATAAACGGTTTGTGGCACCTTTAATAGAGAAAAATCAGGTTTTACCATATTATGGGGTTGACATCTTCAACATTTATCCCCCAGAATACCATTGAGTCTGTCACCCAATGCATAGGTTTTGAACTGATTAGATCGTCTGGTCCCTGGGATGCACAATAATGTGCAAACATTTCATGATGGAAATCAAGGAACTATATCACAACTTCCTTGAAACACAATGCCCTGAAAATTCAAATGAACACGTATGAATAAAAACTACTTTTCCTTTTCCGCCCCGCTCTACCTGCAAACTGAAAGAAACCCTGGTAGCAAAATGGTTAAGGGCTTGGCGGCTAATCTAAAGGTCAGCGGTTCAAACGTACCAGCAGCTCTGCAGGAGAAAAGACCTGGCGATTTGCCTTCATAAAGATTACAGCCTAGGAAACCCTACGGGAGCAGTTGTACCCCGTCCTACAGGGTCGCTAAGAGTTGGAAACCAGGGCACACAAAAACGACAACCTGCACATCCCTCACCTCATACTGACATTACAGAAAACACAGAGAACTTTTGTTTTCTTCGGAGATTGATGTTGAAACCACTACAACACTATGGTAATATGCGTATGGAGTCCCTGGGTGGCACAAAAGGTTTAGTCCTCAGCTGCTAACTGAAAGATTAGTGGTTTTAGTCCATTTATGGGCACCTGGGAAGAAAGCCCTGGCAATCTACTTCCAAAAAATCCACCATTGAAAACCCTATGGAGCATAGTTTCACTCTGACACACATGGGATTATCATGAGTCCAAATTGACTGCACAGCAACTGGTTTATTTTGTGACTTTTTATATGTATATATACATTTATATGTTATATAAAGTCAATATTTTATATAGATGCATTGATGCACATATGGGCTTAGATACACTTATATACAATCACGTAGGCATATATGTTGCAATGAGCTGCAGCAGTAGAGCTTTCTCTGTATTTAGGAGAAATCATATTCAGTGCAATTCCACAAGTATATACTGGCTCTAAGGCATTGTGCTAGCTGATGAAGATGGGAAGATGAATAAGACAGAGTACCCGCCATCAAAAACCCTTAAGGAGAATGGAAATTTTCTGCAAAATATCCGTAAATTCATATCTCTTAGCTTTTGCTTAATAGCTTGGTTTCTTCAGGATCAGGTTTGCACCACTGGTTCTGTACTGAAGAAAAATGCATTTCAAAATAATATAGAGTATTGACTAAAGACTTGGGGCTACCTGCTTAAAATCAGATTCATTCCACATTTCATTGCCATCTCTAAGTATTCATTCTGCAGGAGGCAGAGGTTTTTCCACTGGGTAGGGAGCATTATCAAATGTTTCCATCTGCCTCTGAAGCATTCACTATTAACTGCTGTTAGAGGCAGGATTCTAGACTGAGTGGGCCATTGGTTTGTTCTGGTAGGACAGTTCCTGCCTTTTAATGGGCATAGACTGTTTAGAAGGAAAAAGAAAAAAAACTACCAGAGACAAACTTTAATATTTTGAGAAGCACATAACTGATTAAATCCAGCGTGTAGAACTCAGTATTACATTTTTAATCTAATTTAATTGCTAAACATGAAAACTTGAAGCTCAGGAGAAGAAAAGTTTACAGGTCATGAATACTCTCCTTTAAAAAATCCATTCTACTTGGAAGTCAACTTGTCACATTTTCCAGTAGGTTTATTGGGGAGTGGGGAGGGGCTGAGTTAGAATAAGACTCTGCATAGAATAGCAGTCTCTTCAGGAGTCAACACAGGGCAGGGGCGAGCACATATTGACAGGACAGGCAGCTGACATCCTGAGATGCCCACTGGTTTGCTGTTCTTTTGGGCTATATTTGTTCTCGACCTCAATAGCCCTCATGCATCTGCAGAATTCCTGTGGTCTCTGATTGAAAAGGCAAGGAAAAGCACCATATCTTCATGTGACAAGTGAAAATTTAGAACTATGATTTTCATGATCCAGCTTAAAATCAGTCAAGGAGAAAAAGTCTCTCAAAAATTACTGAACGTTTTGATCAAAGATTCTATAGAAGAATCCTGATCAAAAAGGAGGAAATGCATAACAGAATTTCACATTTCCATGGAGTTCAGAACTTCTGGAGCCATGGAAGATGGGATGAAGCCCTGAAACTATTGCTCTCAGATAATCCTTAAATCTTAAACCAAAAACATCCCCTGAGGTCCTCTAAAAACCAAGCAATAATTTAGCTTAACGAGCAAACAATGTCTGCCTTGAGAATTGTGCTCTAAGATCGATCTGTATGGGATCAAATTGACAACAACAACTTGAGAGATTAGACAGGAAACTTAGGGGACAGTGAGTTTATGTTAATGAGGGAGTAACAACTTGGAAAAGGAGGGTGGGAAAGTTTGCACAACTCAAAGAATGTAATCAATGACACTGAACTGTACATGTAGAAATTGTTGAACTGGTGTATGTTCTGCTGTGTATATTCTTCAACAACAACAAAATAAAATAAATAATTTTAAAAATGGCTTGAATTATCTGGATGAGATCTTTATTTTTGGAAAAATCCACAGACAGTGGTCTATTCCATTTCATTATACCAATCTCCTTGGGTTGTAACAACAGTGGCCAACTTGTGAGTTATTTGGTTCAACCGTAAGAGTTTATTATATGTGTGGGACAAAAATTGTCAAATATCAGCAATTTCATTTGGTTCAGCCTGATATGAAAATTATTTTTACTCTTTGAATGACTATGATAAACACAGAACTGTATTCCCATGGAAACCATGTCCCCAGGTACAGAACTGGAAACTTAGGGTGAAAACATTTACTATAGGGATCAGTGTCACTCTTACAAGGGTCTCTATAGGCCTATTAAGTATCTTTCAAACTGTTGCTTAGAGTTCTTTGGGGAAAAAATTACATGTGCTATAAATATGAGGGTACATTGTGAAGGAAATTATCATTTTGATGATTCACTATGACCAATTTCATAGTAAACACTTTGGAAAACCCTGAAGTAAATTAACTAATTTATTTAAAGAAATTCCTTAGGGAATTCTGTGCTAGACACTAAAATATCTTTTCTGACCAAATCCCAATCAGTATATTATAGGACATCAATGACTCATGAATCCAAGAAATGCACTTTAGAAACTGCACCTGCCTGGAAAGTTGTTGTACCTTCAAGGGATAATACGGTGCCTGGCCCACACCGGGTTAACTTTCTAAACCCCAAAAATGACAGATATAGATACACAGTTTGTAATCCAGCTCTCAGATGGTACATGCTGTTTTAAAGGGAATTATATCTACTCTGTGAACCAGCAAACTAACATTTTATAAGATAAACTATGCACTGTAGGTTTGAATACATTCAGACATGTTCCCTAGGATAAACTTCACAGCTAGGGTATAACATTCTGAACACTGTGACATTATCCTTCCCTAAAAGGTCTATGTCTGTCTTCTCCTGTTAAACGTCCTTTTTTCCTATGTGTGTCTGTAGTAATTGCCTGTGATTGCGGGAATGAGAATCATGTGTATTTTTTCCCCCTTAACCTATTTTTAAACATCCAATGTGGAAGCTTGAAGTTCCTGGTGCCTCCATAAATATTATGTCAGAATATCAGTAAATTTAAATCCATAGTCAGCAGCGATTACTTTCTTTATGCTGGCCTTGATGCTTGCATTATGTAGACACAGTTGTAGAGCAAGCAACAAACAAGATACCTTCTTATAGACTCAAATTTCTGGGTTACATTAATAACAGTGGTAGGAAAGTATCACTGCAAAGTGGTTTTCAGTCCATACTTGGTTTGGTAGATACATGAGAACAGAGCTGCCACTTATTTTTCCTTGTTTGGCCTTTGGGGATGGAGTGTCAGTAATGTCAAAGCTGATCCTTCCACCTGTAGTTCCATCCCTTCTTTTCCAAGATCCCCAGAGGCTTGTTTGCACCAAATCTTTTCTCCTGTTCCTGTATCTTCAAACCCTCCCTTTCTATTGGCTTCATCCTCTCCAAATACAAATATACTCAAGTCTCTTCTATCATGAAGATGAATCCACCCTTACCTTGCCCTTCTACTACAGTCTATCTTCCTTCCCTTTCCTGATGTTATGGGTTCAATTGTGTTCCCCAAGAAGACAGGTGAAGTCTTAACTTCCATTGCCTGTGAATGCAACCTTATTTGGAAACAGAGCCTCTGCAGATGTAATTTGTTAAGTTAACATGAGGTCATATTGGAGTAGGGCTGACCGCCCTTATCCAATATCACTGATGTCCTTATAAAAAGAGAAGAGACAGACACATAGACACAGAAAACAGCCGTGTGAAAAGAGAGGTAGAGATTGGAATTACACTGCCACAAGCCAAGGAATGTTTATGAGGCTACCAGAAGCTGAAAGAGACAAGGAAGGATCTTCCCGTAGAGCCTTCAGAGGAAACTTGCCCCTGCTGACACCCTGAATTTAGTCTTCTGGCCTCTAGGACTGTGAGAAAATAAATTACTACTGTGTTAAGCCATCCAGTTGCGGTATTTTATTATGGCAGCCCAAGGAAACTAAAACTCAAGGTGAACCTACTGGAATTAGTGTCCTCTATTCCCTTCTCCACTTCCTCAACTCTCATTCGCCATGCTACCCATGACAACAGATCAAGCTGTTACTCATCTTTCAGGACAAGAATATCCTGTTATGAAGTCTTCTCTTATTCCTTCTTCTACTTCTCTACCTCCCACTTTGGATTTGAAAGTGCACCACTGTACTGTGCCCCCGTTGTACCTTGAACCCTCCTCACCCAATACTGTAATATTGTTCATGTCTGTTTCTCTTGATACAAGGTAGAGACTGTTTCACCATCTTTGTATCCCTAGCATCCATCATAGTGCCTGGGGGCAACTGTAGAGGTGTAATAATTCCTATTACTAGCATCCAACTTTTTTGGATCAAATTTCTAAAGCCAGCATTGAGAAAAAGAAATAGTAAAGCTCCCCTTCTATAAATGTGCTGTGTATTTTTTGCTGTAAGCCTCTGATAAATGCAGTCGTGCTATCCAATTAACTTTCTAGTACTCGGGAGAGAGCCTTATGGGTTCTGCCAACTCACTATCAACTAATCTTAATTGTCTTTTGACCTACGCTATTTGCATCGAGGGTAGGGGGATTGTTGGTAATGTAGCAGTTTATGGTATTAAACATTATACACCATATAGATTATATGAAGGAAATTTGGCCCCTTGCAGAAAAGAATAATGGTAGTTAATAAATTATAGGCAGTATGACCACCAGCCGCTGCGTGGAAACCATATGGGGCAGTTCTAATCTATCCTGTAAGGCCACTATGAATCAAAATCGACTAGACAGCAACGAGTTTGGTTTATGACATCATTAGTTAAATCAGTACCTTAAAAAAAAAAAAAATTAACGGACTTTTCCTCTAACTCCCTGGGAGAACCTGAATATCTTTATGCTTCTTATTACAAAGTTCTTATTTATATATGAACAGTATTTTACTCTTCTATAGCCTGAGTGGAGCCTTGGTGGTGCACTGGTTAAAAGCTCGGCTGCTAACCAGCAGTTTGAATCTACCAGTCGCTCCTTGAAAACCCTATGGGGCAGTTTTACTCTGTTCTATAGGGTCATTATCAACTCGAGGTCAGCAGGTATAGCCTCAGTAATATTAATGAGATAATGTATACCTTTAAAAAAAAAAAGTTGCCATCAAGTCAATTCCAACGCATAATAGTGACCCTATAGGACAGACTAGAACTGCTCCATAGGGTTTCCTAGGCTATAATCTGTATAGAAGCAGACTATCACATCTTTCTTCTGTGGAGCAGCTAATGGGTTCTAACTGGCAAGCTTTTGGTTAGCGACCAAGCATTTAACCACTGAGCCACCAGGGCTCCTTGTATATCTACTTAGTAATTATCAAATAAGAGTTTAACATGTGTCTTACCAAGGTCCTCTAATGATAACTAATAGCTACCAAATAACATAACACACATCAACTGTCAGTCCTCAAATCTTACCCCTGCTCTTAGTCCTGGCTGCTTTGAGATGCTATCCCCAAAGAGTTCCATTTTCCAGCTCTTCAAGTCACCTTAGGAAGCACAGCTCACTCTGGAAAGCTACTCTTTCAGAAGCCACGTTATCCCGGGCACATTACCAACACCCCACAACAACTTGTCCCCTTAAAGAAAAATGGAACACTGTTTCTTCATCAAGGAATTTCCAGGCAGCGGTGTTCCTTGCGTCCCCAGCTGGAACCAAGAATGTGTTGACCCATGTCACATTATAAGGATTGCAACTAATGTCACATAACAATCTGTGTATAAATTTTTGTATGAGAAATTAACTTGAACTGTAAACTTTCACCTAAAGCACAATTTAAAAAAAGATGTATTGACCCAGAGACACCATGAGATAAACATTGATTTGGTTCTCTAGGTTTCTGCTATAGTTCAGCTACAGTATCCATTAAATTGTCCTCTTTGAGCTAGCAAGGAAAGCTAACCCAAATGCATGTAAGACTTTATCATGTCAGACAGATTTCCATAAGCAATAGTCAGCCCAATTTTCTGGCCCATAGATCCAGGATCCTGTTTGCCATAAACTATGGAAAGAAGCCCTCTGAAGATTCAGATCAGCAGCAGAAAGGCTTGCCCCCGTTTCCTGGAGTATTCTGAAGAGGTGAATGGAAGAACTGGACTAATGATGATTTCTTTTGGATTATACAGGGAAATGCTCAATAAATATGACCAATCTTCCTGACATGACAGGATTTTGTCAAATTGAAAGAGTGACTCACAATCTTTAAGCTGTGAAATCCCTGTTCCCAGATTCCTCCTAGACCATTCGAATGTGAATCCATCCCCTGAAGTGTAAGGGTGTGACTGCTCTCAGAGAAGTGGAAGGCCAGGGCATCACTGACGTGATTTACATAAACAAAGAGGCTTTTTCAGACAAACATGCATTTTGGACTTAAATTCTCTGCATAGTTTTTCCACTTCTCCTCTCTGTTATGTGTAGATCAAGGCATAACGACTTGGCCTGGGACAACTGAGAAATTAATAACCAAAGCAAGGGTTTAAGAAATCCATAGTAATGATCCAGACGAGACCTATCAAATTAAAACACCAAAATGAAAACACACTAAACACTTCAAAATTTAGTTAGACAAAGTTCCAAGTTCAGATCACACTGAGGCCATTTCACATCAGCACTCTTACTGGAACCCGAGGAGACAAGTCGTTATGGTGGAACGTGACCTCGGGGAGGAGGGAGGTCTGCCGGCTACCTCCTGTACTCTGTCAGCTGTTTAGGGCTCACTCCTTAACACTTTAGGAAAGGCAGGACTACAAAAAGCAAAAACAAACAAAAAAACAGGCTGGCATCTCTTCAGTTTAACCTTCACGAGAGACAGAATTTAGTCTTTTGTTTTTTTGTTTTTTTTTTTCCAATCATAACGATACTGCAATTGATTTGGACTGCCTACCATAAACCATTCGAAAATATTTTCCAAATTAATATACAAACTATGAACCATAAATTGGCTGCTGATCCCGGTGAACCATTTTCATTGACTTTTTAAGTCCAATACTGTATATCAGGTAGGGATCACTTTTCTTCCTTGCAATATATCGGCAAAAAAAAAAAAAAAAAGAGACAGAGCTTGCAGTTTATATATATTTAGAATGAATCATCTTTCTTTTCTATAGCATCTTTCATACAAATTGTATATCCTCCAAACACTTTGTAGACTTCTATAATATAGGAGCGTGTAAGGAATAAATTACAAGGAAAAAGGGAGAAGACAAGCTTCCAATCCTATCTGAAGTTTATATGGTGCCTATCTCTGAAGGCTCTATATGCCTTGCACTATTATTACACATCTTAGATGTTAGCCCACCTTATTGTGCATTTAGTTCACAAGTTATCACTGTGGGACAGACCAACATGGCCATCAGTCACATTTTTATCAATGGGGAAGCTGAGGCAAACTGAGGTTTCCACAAGGTCACACAGTAAATACAAGGGCTAAAGACTAGGGGCCATTTGGCACAGTCTTGAAGATATGCAATGGATGACTTTGGGAGGTGACAGGTCATTACAACACGTGATCTACCCACATTGCCCCCAAATCATCTTTCTGATTGGCAAAGTTAGTACATAGTCTGTATACACACAAATGCAGTTTCTGACTGGAGATATCTATTTGCAAAATAGTTGGGGGCAGATTTTTATCCAATTCTATTAGTAACTGTCTGTGTGTTTGCATGAAAGTCATCTGGAGTCCTGAACCAAGTCTACTGCAGCCTTGTAGTCACCTGTAATTCAGGGTCCCCTTTCTTGACTATTTCTGGAAGCTCACTCTCTATATTTGTTTTGCCTACGCAAGCCCTTTTCCTTCCACTGTTGTTGTTAGGTGCCGTCGAGTCAGTTCCAACACATAGCAACCCTATGTACAACAGAACGAAACTCTGTCTGGTCCTGCGCCATCATCACAATCTTTTTTATGTTTGAGTTCATTGTTGTAGCCACTGTATCAATCCATCTTGTTGAGGGTCTTCCTCTTCTTCGCTGACCAACTACTTTACCAAGCATGATGTCCTTCCCCAGGGACTGGTCCCTCCTGATAACATGTCCAAAGTTTGTGAGACAAAGTCTAGCCATCCTTGCTTCTAAGGAGCATTCTGGCTGTCCTTCTTCCAAGACAGATGTGTTCATTCTTCTGGCAGTCTATGGTATATTCAACATTCTTCACCAATACCATAATTCAAAGACATCAATTTAATTCTCATTCTTCCATTTCACAAGAGCCTTCAGAAGTTTAGTTTGGTAATGCCCCCTCATTCCAACATCCATAAGAAAAACATAGCCATTTATAAAACACTGTTAATGGTTTTCCTCTTCCTTCTCTTTTGGAGAAACGGCCTCACATGACCTAGTTTGTGCTTTCCTGTACCAACCGTAAATGTAGTGAGAGCAGGGAGTCCATTTACCTTATTTCTAAGTCTTTGTGCTCTTCTCTAGCATCATAGACAAGCTGACATGCTGGGCAGGAGTATGCTGCTTGAGTATGGTTAGGAAGAGGAGAACACTAGCCAGGGTCTGATTGCAAAAGGCCAGGACACCAGGCCCGACCTTGAACCTGGGAATGCTGTCTCTGTTCAGAACACACAGATCCTCCCTATGACAGGTGCAGCTCTGAACACAGAGTGGCCATTTCACAAGCAGTGCCAGACCAGAGAGGCATTCTCTGTCCCATTTACAGATGAAGAATCTCAGGTGGGGGTGGTTAGCAAAGTTTACACATTTACATGGAGAAGCCTGGATTCTCTACACTCTATAATTCCTTCCAGAATTATGTACACAAGCAAACCCTTATTGTTACACACCTACACACACACACACACACACACACACACGCATGCATAGACGTGTCCACAGTTTCCTAGTAGGGACAGCAAAACGTTTGGTGGCATAACTAAAATATCACACAGAATTCTTAATATGTTACTAAGTTGAAACAGATTGTATTTTCTATGTGAGGTATTTCAGTTACAAAGGAAAATGCTCACGGAAGCAAGGTATTTCAATACTGATTGTCGCTGCAAATAATTCATAGAGGGAAGTGCACTTCTTCCTGTCTCACCTCTAAGACATGGACTTTGTTTAAGTCAGATCTCAAGGAAATAGAAGGAGATTGAGGTGGCTCTAGAGATCCCAGCTACCACTACCCCGGTTGGAAGGATTTAAGGACGTAGATAGACACTATTCAAGAGATGAGTTCATAACCCAGGGCTTGGCTCCCTCCTCTCTGATCAACTCCTCAGTCTCAGTTGCTGTTGCTGTTACTGTTACCTGCCCTCAAGTCAGCCCCCAACTTGTGGCGACGCCATGCACAATGGAATGTCACACTGCCCAGTCCCTCACCATCCCTATGATTGGTTGCGCATCAGAGCATTATGATCCATAGGGTTTCCACTGGTTGATTTTCAGAAGTAGATTATCAAGTCTTTCTTCCTAGTATGTCTTGGTACGAAAGCTCCACTAAAATCTGTTCAGCATCACAGCAACACACAAGCCTCTACTGACAGATGGGTGGTGGCTGTGTGTGAAGTACATTGGCGGCAAATCAAACCCAGGTGTCCTGCATGTGACGTGAGAATTTTACCACTGAACCACTTTAAAAAAAAAAAGTTGTCATGGAACCAATTCCAACTCATGGCGAGCCCATGTGTGTCAGAGCAGAATTATGTTCCATGGGGTTTTTTCCAATGATTTTTTTGAAAGTAGACCACCAGGTCTTTCTTCTGAGGCACCTCTGGGTAGGCTTAAAACTCCAATCTTTCTTTTAGCAGCTGACAGTGTTAACCATTTATACCACTGGATAATGAACCAGAACTGCAGTCCCCAGACTGTCAAGAATGCTAGTCACCTCTGAGTCTCTCTCCGGCACTGATCAGAAACCAGGGCTATATGCTCTAGCAGGCTGACTTAGGGAAGCCAGGGAATAGTTCCCACAGTTTTGACAGAGCAGAAGATCTCTTCCAAATCTGATACAATATAGAACAACTTCCTCCCATTCCAGCTTTCCTTCACCAAGTCAGCTGGCATCAAATTAATAAAGCTGTGCCTTTTTGACATCACAGCCTATGACAGGAAGGCAAGCTTGAGTGACAGCTAAACAATAGCAAAGGAATGAGTTTCCATAAATACTTATTTATGAAGAGTATGTGGAAAGTAGAATAAATAAACCTACAGCCATTGTTTCTGTCAAGAGAATATACAATTTTTTATGTTTTAAATAGGAGCTGAGATTGGTGTTTTCCGATGGTAAATGGATGTTTCTAACATGACTCTTTCTTTCCTACAAAAAAATATTTAAAAGTACAAAAAATATCAAAATACGTATTCGGTGTGTGGAAAGGAATCAGGAAGAGGAATGGAGTTGGAATATGAAGAAAAGAAGGTCAATTTATGTTACATGATTACTCTGTATTTGCAACTAGTACGCATTTCAGCTCTCTGCTGGTTAATATAGTTTATTTTCTATTATTTCTGGCTATTGATTTTAATTGCTCCATAAAAATAAATTGTTTTTCACTGATCTTTGAAAATTCTATGTAACCAGATATAGGGGCACAGCTTATAGCATCTTTTCTCCTTCCCTCATCTTCTGCCCTGTAAATGGGTTTGTCTTCAAGGCTCGTTTTATTCTCCTCAATTTGCTTTTTGTTTTTTGGTCGTCTTCCCACCTCTTTGTCCTCCCTGCTATCCATTTCTCTCTATTTTTATCACAGTCCTGTTGACTTGGTCGTCTTATTTCTTGTTGCAGCTGCAGCTTCTTCCAGTTCTCTCTGTGCTGCTGCTTGCTGTTGTCACCAAAAAAAAAAAAAAAAAATCTTTTCTTCCTGTCTACTTTTTTTTTTTTTTTTGCTTTCCTCATTTATCCTTCCCATTCCTGTATCTCCATTAACTTGTAAGTTTTAGAAAAGCAAAAAAAGAGCATGAAACTTGAAAGTTTCAATGTCACAAGAAACAAAAAAGTCAAGATTGCCACAGCTGAGATTGTGTCTATTTCTGTAGCTGAATTAAATGGAAGCCATTCAAAAAGTAAGAGGGTATAAGGGAATCTAGGCTGCCTTGTATATCATTTAAATTAGAAAACTGGGGTATTGAATGAGTTGCTCATATGAGTAGCCATCTTACTTATATCTCTGGTGAAGCAAATTAGGCAGTTTCCACACTCTGAAAAGAAATATAATGGCAAGTCCCTCTCACACCAGCCGATAAGCAAGATTCAAAGGAGGGGTCAGAAATTTTGTCGTTCGGCTTTATCCATCTAATTCTATCCAGTTTGTTTACACAGCCCTGAGAATTAGAGGATCCCAAAATGCCCATTTGACTTTCAACAAAAACCATCTAAACAGCCTTCAAAAAGGAGACGATTTTAGTTGTGCTCTGTGTGTGTGTGCATCCATCAGACCATGTTCCAAGAATGACAAACTTATTGATAAAAGCTGAAAGCCAATCAGATGTCCAAATGAGTGTGTATCTAGACAGTTGTCTCTCCTATAGATAAAATGTGTGAACCCTTTTCAGAATTTGTTTTTCCAATTTCATCAAGATGTCTGATGATACAAACACTCTCTTGTACGAAACTTACAGGTTTTTCCAGTTGGCACATAATCAAGCAAGGGGCTCACAGTTTCTCAGTTTCTTTCTTTCTTTTTTTCTCTCTTATCTTATACCAATAATGCTTGAAAGAAAATATTTCTATAGTCTACCTGTGTCCCCTTTACCACATTGGTATATATTCTGTATGTGTGTATAGATAGAGGTCTACATTTTGCCTCACACAACAATGTTAGTGAAATAAATAAACACTGGCACCCTAGAAGGAAGAAAGGCAGAATAATTTGATTTTTCTGATTCCAATATACTGTGCCATCAACAAGCTGAGATAACACAAAGATAATGTTGAACATGATAAACAGCAAGTGGAATGGCAGAGTTCCACAGTAATGCCAATGCTGGCTGTCCCTATCACTCCACTGCTCCAGGGGGAGGCTCTGGGCACTGTTAAAGCAGAAATAGCAGGCATTTATGATGTCCCCAGGGCATAGGGATGAGGAGGGCAGCCTTGTTAGACATAGTTTCCTCTTTCTTATCATTTAGGGAACATATGGATTTTTAAATCTGCAGATCATTACTGGAACAAAATATTAAATGAAACACAAAAACTCTAGATCCTCTGTGACCTCTGCCTCAGGTGTCATAATCTGATCAGCTGCCTCCATTCTGCCCTACTCCCACCGCCTACAAAGGACAGAACAAATGCTGGAAAAGAACTTTATTTTATCATGTTTCCTCAGAATTGGGTGGCCATTTTTTACTTTGATTTTGAGAAGACTTACATTTGAGAAACAATTAACATCACTTTCCAGTGCATTATTCCTTTTTCAGGACAATGAGCAGTATTTCACATGCTTTTAAACAGGATATATATATCCCATCAAATATCAGTAGTCTGACCTACAGCTTTGGCACCAGGCATACTGCCAAAAATATGACCAAGTTTAAAACCTAGGAAGCTAAATCATATTCCTTGTAAGAATGGTGTAGGCTGGGTGACTCTTGGCTGAAGGCGCACCCAGGCCTCCTATTTGGGAAATTCATGGTTCACTCCCAAGATGAGAATTACGGTCTTTCTAGAGTATGGGAACCAGAAAGGCACTGAGCGTCTGAGGAAAAATGAAAATAATTTAGCTATGTTGAATGTCACCCTCTGTTGTTGATTTCCACACATCTGTGCCTTTTTTCCTTCTCCAACTTCATTAAATATGCTAGTTGCTGGCAAAGATGAGGGAAATCCATAATCCGAGACCTTTTGCTCACATTTTTTCATAAACTCGTTGTTGTTAGGTCCTGTTGGCTCGGTTCCGACCACTCAGTTCCAATTCATAGAGACTCTGGGCACAGAAGAAAGAAACCCTGCCCGGTCCTGCACCATTCTCACTATCGTTGCTATGTTTGAGGTCATCATTGCAGCCACTGTGTCAACCCATCTAGTTGAAAGTCTTCCTCTTTTTAGCTGACTTTATCAAGCATAGTGTCCTTCTCCAGGGACCGAAACTTTCTGATAACATGTCCAAAGTATGTAAGACAAAGTCCTGCCATCCTTACTTCTACAGATCATCCTGACTAGGAATCTAAAGTTTGCTGAACCTCTCCTTCAGAAAATCTGCGGTCAGTCAGATAATATGGTGGTTTGTTGTTTTCCGTAATCCAAAACACCAAACGTTTCCATTTGGAAGCTCCCCACTTTTCAAAGAATGATTCTTCCACATCACCGGAACCCAGTCCACAGATTCTACTGGGAGAAAATAAAGGCCCAGATGCTGGAATGTAAGTCAGTGCAGCTCTAGGATCTGCAATAATCCTCAGGGGAAGGTTGAGAATGGCTGTGTCCTTCATTTGCTATCTGCTAATGAGTCCAAGGCTGTCCTCCCCTAAACCCTGACAGCCTGAGGGGGATTTGCGATTCATCTCAGCTCTTGTCCCAGATGACAAGCAACTTGTAAATTGTATTCAATCCCACTCTCCCTTGTTTATCTGCCCTGGAAGCCCATGGCAGCTCTCACATAGCTGGGAGCCCAGAGGGTATAGATGACCTTTCTCAAGCTGTTCCCAGCTATCATAACTGCCTCTGTCTCTCTTTTATTTATCTGTCTGTTGCTGCTTTCAGAGCTCCCTCTTCCTCTTTCCTTGATTTCCAGTCTTTCTCATCCTACGTCTCCTTCCCCCTCAGATCACCGGCATCTCTCAATTTTGTTATCCTACAACTGATACGCTCTTTCATCTCTTTCTTTTCTTTAAACATCTCTCTTGGCCTTTATTTTATAGTTTATTTGTATTTTTCTTTCTTGTTTTTGGTAGAAGCAGCTCAGTACTTGACCAAGGGTACTAATGCTTTCAGAAAACATTGAGTGATGAAAAAGTAAATAAAAAATCTCGTTTCCCTCTTCTTCCTTCTCATTTACTGCTCATCCTCAATGTCCCCATGTCTATTTCAGTACCCCCCCCTTTTTTTACTATGCTTTCTCCTCTTACGCATTATTTTTCCTACATTTCTCTGCTACTTCAGGTCTTTAACTACTTTACAGTAGCCAGGATAAGTACTACCTGTAATGCTTACAACCAGAAATATTCTGCAAGTTCAGGCTTTTGAAAAGAACAACAAAGCTATATATTACATTTTATATAGCCATTTGGGAAACTTAAGACATATAGGCGCTTGGCAGAAACGTCATCAACTTTGGAGTAGTGCTCAGTCATTCCCATGGAGAACATTCTTACAACCTATCACCTTCTTCTGGGAAGAACATGGGTAGGGACGCTGATGGAAAATAAATGGGAACAAGAAATCTTTAGGAAATGCTTCTAAGTCTTTTGCAAAGATCTGGATTAATAAAAATTGTCAGACTGTTGGGAAAGTATTGGCTATTTTTACAAAGTAATATGCCATTGAACCATCACCTTTCATTGCTCATTCTGTAACTTATGTAAGGGGTGTATTTAAAAGAAAGAAGTCTTTTTCTGGTACTCAAGGCTTAAAGTCTCAACTTTGGCTTTTTGAATATTTTTTTCTCCATTATAATGTTGAGGGGGCTCTGGTGGCACAGTGGTGAAGAGCTCAGTCTGCTAACCAAATGGTAGGCAGTTCAAATCCACCAGCCGCTCCTTGAACCCTGTGGGGCAGTTCTACTCTGTACTATAGGGTCTCTATGAGTTGAAATCGGCTCCACAGCAACAGATTTATAATGCCGACATAAACACCTTTCTTAGATTTCATTCTTTAAAATTCTGATCCGTAGCCCAGAAAGATTCACTCTACGCCACAGATAGAATTTCTGAGCTATGGAAAACTGGAGGAAGGAAGGAGCCCTGGTAGTGCAGTGGTTAAGCAATGGGCTGCTAACCGAGGGGTCAGCAGTTCGAATCCACCAGCCGCTCCTCAAGAGAAAGATGTGTAGTCAGCTTCTGTAAAGATCACAGCCTTGGAAACCCTATGGGGCAGCTCTACTCTGTCCTATAGGGTTACTGTGAGCCGGAATTGACTCCAAGGAAATGGGTTTTCTCCAGCGGTCAGTGCAGGGTACTACTTTGTACATCCCTCCCCTTTTCCTTACCTCCCAACACACTTCCCAACACATCCCACGGATGCTCTTCTCCTAAATCTGGAGAAAAACTGAAGGCAAGGAAGTCTGTCTACAACGAACTACAATGAACTAGGTGCGTTTTATTAATGTAGCCGCAGACCTGTTGCCATAAGTTCAAAATAGTACTCTCAGCTCCATTGCCCCTTCCTTATTTTTTACTCCCTTGAGGGTAACTTTGTATATTTAGTGTTTGTATTTTATAAAATCCTGAAGATCTTTCTTCATCAGATCAGCTGATCAGAAATATTCTTGTTTAAACAGATTTTCAGGTCTTTCTCCATTCACTAACATGTATTTCAAAAAGGATTTATGGTCTAGATATCTCAAAGACTTAGTTATTCTTGAAGTTATTTTTATTGTTATTGATTAAAGTCATTGAAGAGGTAGTTAAATACTTAGGAAATGATTATGAAGGCGAAACACTAGACAAAGGCATTCCTAAGTGATAAAAACCCTAAGAGGTTTATCCTCTGGCTCAAGGATAAGAAAGTACAAAGACAAGCTCATCTGAGGCACAGCCCGGATGACCAACTGCTCTTGCTGACACTATACGCTGACAGCAGTTTCCTTTGCTTTTTTGCTCACTTCTTCTGGTCTCCCAGTTTTTTTCTCTGTATTAAAAATGATGCTCATCTTGCTGCTAGGTGATGAAGGAGAAAGAAATGTCTGTTTCACTGATCAAAAGCAAGGCATTGCTTTCGAGCAACACTGGCTTAGTATCTTGTATCATAATTCTCTCTGGCTTCATCCATCATCACCAACAGTTTGCCTTCTGCAGCTTTGAGGTTGTTGGGAGACAGACAGCTATTACCTGAAAACAAAGAAACACGAGGGTGTACAAGAAGAAGCCCTGATTCCAGGATCTTAGTATGCCAACACTCAGACTAACCCACTGGAGACTCAGAGGCTTCTAAGAATGTGCACAAACATGTATGTATTTATTCATTCATTCACAAGAACTTACAGAGTTTCCACTATCCCTGGGTTCTTGCAATGGTCTCCCAATCAGTCTCTCTGCTTCTGCTCTAGCTCTCCTTCATTCTATTCTCAATTTAGTATTCCAGGTTAAAACCTAGACCATTCCCTCCTTTTCTTAGTCCACTCAGAGTACAAATGCATGTCCTTACAATGGCGCCACATGTGGTCGTCAGTCTTCTCCTTGCTCCAGCTATTTTACTCCCCCCTCACTTGCTCCACTCCACCTCAAAGACTTCCTCACTATTCCTCAAAGACACCAGTTGAGCTCCCACCTCAGGACTTTTGCCCTTGCTATTCTCTCTACCTAGCCACTTGTTTTCTCTCATCCCCTTCAGGTGTTGCCACCTTCTCAGTGAGACCTCCCTGGCCCACCCTATCCAAAATTACAACTTCTTCCCAATACTCTCTCTCCCTTTTTCTTGCTGTATTTTTCTCCTTAGCATTTATCAATATCTACCAAACTACCTGTCTTACTTATGTAACTTGTATTTTTTTTTTTTTTTTTTTTTGTGCCCAACTAAACTGTAAGGTCCACGAAGGTAGGAATTCTTTCTTTCTTTGTTTCATTGCTGTATCTACAGTACCAAGAATAAAGTGACATAAAGTAAACCCTTAGCTAACGTAAGTGGAATGAATGAACGGCATTTAATATTTAACAAAACAGACATGGTCAAGGACGACAAAGATATCACAGTCTATTGGGAGAAATGCTACCTGTTTAAAGAAATGAATAAAGCCTGATCTCTAACTCTGATAAGCACTATAAATAATAAACAAGGTATTGAAATAGAACATAATAGAAGAGAAGACGTGGTTTAGATTTAGTGATTGTGAAAGGCTGTCCTGGAGGTGACGACATTTAAAGGATACCTGAGGATGAGACAAAGTTAAACACGGGATGGATTTGGGGGGCGCTGGGGGGTGGAAGTGATGAGGAAAGGAAGAGTAAAGGAAAAAGATTTGTCTGCTGAGGCAAGAAAAACCTTGGTGTGTTAGAAGAACCGAAAGTGTTTTGAGCATGGATCTCAAGTTTTCTGTACAACAATAACAGAGTTGCTCACATTAAGGGGCCTGTCCTAAGATTCCAGACACTGTTCTAAAAGCTATTCCTATATTTGTTCATTAAATCTCCTAACGACCCTATGCAGTAGATAGTATCATGTTATTCATTTCAGAACAGGAAAAGGGGTGCACAGCTAGTAAGTGGTAAAACGGGGTTCCAAAACCCAGATTCTTAACACTACATGGTTGCCACTCTCCTAAGTCACAGCAGTCTGTGCTTGAATGGGTGTCTGAAGATCCAAAGACATGTATTTTTAATCACTATATACCTACACGTGGTGCACTTAAAATCAGACAATGTAAGAACTTAAACTAAAACGTCTGTATTTCTTTTACCTGTGGAAAAACGAAGTTAGGTGAGCAACATATCATCTTGACCTTACAGAGAAGATATGTGGCATAACTGCTAAAAGGTTTTAGAGGCACACTGTGCAGCGCCAGAATGAAAGTCTATCTTCCCTGAGAACACACGGGTTATCTGCCCCTAACCAAAGTGTCTTCCTGCTCCATGCCTCTGCACACACGCAGGCCAGCGCCCCCACGGCCCTGACGCAGGGGTCCCTGTACATACAGGCACACACAGCTCTTATTCTCAGCCACCTACTTGAAATAACTCGGAATACAATTCCAAAGCAAGGCTTTGTGTCTCTGAGAATCCTCAAAGATGCTTTGAAAGACTTGAAGAGAAATGATCTTAACAAAAGAACAAAAAAAAGAAAGAAAGAAACTTGAAAGCGAACAGAAGTTCTGAAGTGTGTGGGGGTGGAAAAAGCTTCCTCGGAGAGGAACAGTGAAGAGATAGCTAACTCAAAGCGACCGGAATAGCTTAGTGAGCAGAGGATCCTGTGAGCTGGTGATTCTGCCACACCCGGGACACTGCAGGTCCTGAAGAGTGAAGAATCCATCTTACTCTGCTCCCAACACAGGTACAAATTTCAGACTTCACAGCTTCCTGCTGTGCATGAAGGACTAGGCCAGACAGCTGGGGATTTCCACAGCATGTATTCTGATGCTCTTAGAAAACTGAGGGAGTGATTGCCTGGGGCCTCCTGACCAACCAGAGCAGATTCTTTGTGAGACACACCAGGGCTATAAATTCCACGGTGCAGTGTGCCCTGCAAAGCTCTCAGAAGGACTGGGCTCCCTCCTGTGTTGTGCAGTTCTGGGCAGCCTGATTCCCTAAAGTTGGCTCTACACAGCGCCTGTGCGTTCTAGCAAAAGCCCCTTTGTTGGGGATGGGATTCGGTTTATGTAGCAGGCGTTCATTTTTTGTCATAGTGTTAATTCTTAACTGTAGCAGTAACAAGGCAAAAAAAGGCACAAGCAAAACAAAGGCCAGGTCTGCTCAATTAAAAAGGGGTAAATGGCTTGGCAGCACGGCAGGGTGCCGTGAACACCAAGAGCAGGTAGGAGAAGTGACCTGTGGTGTTGAAGTTTATTTGCTTGAACAGCTGAGAACTATCTCATGACCTATGTAACCTCCGTAACAGGTGGCCCTTTCACACCACCTGCTCTGAGAGAGTGTCAAGCTCATTCAGGCAGAAACTAGAAAAGATAAAGTTCTTTCTCCCTATAAGGGGGGAAAAAAAGTAATATGCCTGGCTGTGAAATGTAATCACGTCATTGAGTCTGTCTCTGGGGAAAGGCCACTTCCTCCCCTATTCCTCAGTTTCCACATCTGTAATTCTCTCCATGAGATTTTTTTAGGGAAAACCATGCAGTAGCAAAAAACACATTGCCAATGCCAAGTGCGAAGACAGGTAAATATGTCAGCAGAGGCTAACAGTCCAGTCCAGAAAAATTTCAGCAGATTGAAGGAATTCCAGCTGTGGTTACCTGATGAGAACTCACTTTGTCAGGTGGTCACAGGTAAGTACTGCAGGACTGTAATTTCCGACTTTCACAGCAATTCTGCACAAGTCAGAAAAACTTCCAAGCACCAGGTAACACACAAGCCTTAGCACTGGTATCTTTCTCAGAGGAGCTACTGTGGTCATCTGGGTTCCAGTGGGCAAGGCCTTTGGTGCTAGACTCTGCAGAGGGGGAGGAGAAGGGGACTGATCTTCCCAGCACTAAGAGGGAAGACTCCTGGGTTAGCAGAGCCAGGAGGCAAGGACATGACAGAGGAAAACAAGAGACGGACACACACGCTCTGGTGATCCAACCAGATATTTGCCATTAGGGGATGTTTGTGAGAAGGTAGGTCAGGGAAGACGAAATTTTCATGCACCTTCACTGAAACTGCGGGGACAAAAGGTATGAGGACCCAGACGAGTCATCTTAGTTGAAGTTGCACTAGAGCTCCTGGTGACTCAGGATACACACTCCATGTAAGGACTCTGGGTGGGGCACGGACACCTCTGCCTCCACAGCAACCTTATCCTTAGCCCCATGGGGTTAACTACTGGGGAAGCAGCTGCTGGGCCCATCCCTGTGGCAGATTGACCCTGCCACCCCAAAGAGAGAAAGGAAGCTGTTCTCTACCTCACACGGGGAACAAAGCAGCCTTGCTCTGGGTGACCTAGCACTGAAGCAACTGGCTCCTCTCCTCACCTCTTTCTCCCTTGGATCAGGGATAGCTCAGGGAGAACCCTGCAGGGAAATGCCTGTCAGAAATGGCACCACGGGCACGTTCTCGCTAGGTGGTCTGAGAGACTGTGTGAATTCTCTGTCTACCCAAAAGACATGGCTGATTACAAATGAAGTGTCAAGGAAAGAAGGACACTTTCAATTTGGATAAAGCTTTGGGAAATTGCAACTGAGAAACCCACCAAAATAAACAGTTGTATGTCACAGATTTAAAAAAGAAGATATGTCGATAGATAAATAGGTAAAATGTAAGACAGTCACGGACCTCTGCTCACTGCTCCCACAGTGAAAACACTGTGTATACAGAGCACTGAGCATCATTAGTGCTATTTATGAATCCATCACATGTGCAGATTTTTACTTTCCACATCAAATGAAATAAGCAGAGAGTTAGAGAGACACGCTGAGACTCCATGCTGCTTGAAGAAAAAGCCCTCATTTGTATTCCTAAGCCCTTTGCCATGAATTGCTGATGTCCCCAAACAAAAAGAAAGCCCGCGGTTTCCGTTCTGGTGGATTAAAAAGCCCTGTAGTTTATCAGTAAAGCATCTGTCTACCTTGTTATACATCTGGCATCTAATCAGAATGCAGGATGCTAGGGGCGAGGGGAGCAGGCAAAGTGAAAAATATTGGGGTGGGATGCATACGATTTTTTGGAGTAAATTAAGGAGGCAAGACATTTTATACAAGAAAGAGGAGGAAAATGAGAGCCAAGGAAGAGGAAAATGCTGGAAAATGAGAGTCAAGGAAGTAACAAAAAGATAATGTCAGGAACAGGAGGAAAGAAGAATGAAAGAGAAAGATGCATAAAAGTGAAATCAAGTTGGATGAAGATGGGGGAAGAGAAAGCTAGCCAGGGAGCAGAGAGAGCAGCTGGTGAGGAGGAAGAAGCTTCTGATGGATTGTGAAGCCTGGATGAGCTCAGCCTCAGGGCTGCGATGATCTTTACAATGGACTGAGCTCTGCTCTGAAGGTTTATGATCCTGGCCGAACCATTTGATTCAATCATGATTCTTCAATTGATCCCATCATATCAGCAATCTTTGCTTCTATGACTCATCACCACCCAAACCTCTCACAAAAGAGATTGTTCTGTCAGGAGAACTTTGCTGACATTAATTATTTTTAAAAGAGTATATTGAAACAGCCCCTGTTGATATTCCCCAAGGAGAGAAATGCCCTGGATACCGAGAGCCGTCTGTGCTACCCTGTGAGAGAAAAACAATAAAATAAAGTACGAACGAGGAGGCTCACTAGACTGCACTTCTGGGTTTTTATTTTTTTTACCAGTTGCCATTGAGTTAATTCCGACTTATGGCCACCCCATGTGTGTCAGAGTAGAACTGTGCTCCACAGGGTTTTCAATGGCTGATTTTTCAGAAGTAGATCACCAGGCCTTTCTTTGAAGATGCCTCTGGATGGACTTGAACCACCAACCTTTTGGTGCGCAGCCGAGCACATTCACCGTATGCACCACCCAGGGACTCCTATGTTTCTCAGAGAAAGGAAAACCTGTGTCAGAAGTTTCCTAAGAATTACATAGAGGTTGGCATGTCCAGTTGATGTCAACTTGTTCAGTCATCCCTGACTCTTAAATATCTTATCTCTGTCTCTGCAACTCCCAGTTTCCAATCTAGATAAAGGTCTTCGAAGTGGCATGATATGTGGTGAACTAAGTATGCTTTGAAAGTCTGAAAGTCTTTGGGCTCTGTAGACCTGGCCTTAGTCTAGCTGTGGTGGGAGACAAGACCCTTTTTCAGCTGAGGCTCTTTCTCAGAGCACAGGCCTTGCCTTCTTTCCCTACAAAAAAATGCCTAGCCTTGGTGGAAGGAGCTATTGGCAGCCCAATGGAGCAGATTATTCACCAATTTCAATTATCTGTACTAACCCTCCCCTTCACTGGTGAGGGTACTTGAGAGTTTAATGTACTTACTAGGACAGGGCTGTAAAGCTGAAACAGTTTCACAGGTGTGGTATGGAAATGAAAAGGCAGAGAAAGCACTGGTCTAGACTACGCTTTTTGAAAATGTATTCCACATAACTCTAGGAAGATTGCTAGGTCCTCACGGGAGGGTAGGTATTTCAAAGAGCTATTAGAAGTGTGATTGGGTTTTAGGAGACTTTTGTGGAATTATTGAACTTTTCATATTTGAAGTTAGGATGAGGATATTATCTCTGAATCCAATTCCTTTGTCTCCTTCTATTTCCAAACTTACTCTGGCCTTCATCCTGCTGTGGAGCGTTTGCTCCCAGGAGCAATCTAGCATCCCCGCAGAAAGTGGCCGACCTAAATGTGGCTCTCCAAAGACAAAAATTTTATTCTGGGTATTTTATGATGACCCAGATATGATATAAGATAAAGTAGAATATATTACTGTGGCTCCCACAATGTCTATTTCAAAGCTTCCTAATCTAATGTCTACTTAGAGGATTAGCATTTTTATGTGCTGCCTCTCCTCTTACAACGAATGGCCTTGCCGTGGCAACATGTGTGCTTTATTGCAGTAACTCTCATAACAAGAAGCCACAAAGTTTTGTTGTTGCTGTTGTTTGATTTCTATAAAAGTATACAAATGGCAAATGATTTCAAAAATATTGAAACCATTGGGTTTATATTTTCCGGAGATACCAGTTAGTTCTGAGAAAAATAAATCTAAGCCAACAAGCATGAACATATCCAAGTTACAGCTCCTGATTTCCAGCAGGACAATGGGACGATGATGTTTCCGATGGTGGTGGTGATGAAATAAACCACATGCATTTCCTCACAGAGCCTTTGCACCTACGCTGGGTCCTTCTACCCTGCTCTGTCCTGGGCTGGCTCTTTCTCATCCTCCAGATCTCAGCTTGAACGTCATCATCTCAAAGAAGGCTTCTCTAACTCCCTTGGTCTCTATCTCAGCACTCTGTTGGTTCGTTAGAGTACTTAAGACTGCTTCCCATTGTTTTAATCACTGGTTGGTTTAAATATAGGTCTGTCTTCACGACTAGACTGTAAACTCCTGAAATCAAGGGTCGTGTTTCTCGTGGTCGTGTTTTTTCATTCACAGTGCCAACAGTGAGCCTGGTCTGGTTCATAGTAGATGCACGACTAGCATTTATTTAACTTACTGCATGAATGAGTGATACCTGGCTATCAACTTAGTGTATACCTTTCTTTCTCCCTTACATTACTCTGATCCCATCAGTAATTAGATTTTGCTGGGTTCTTATTAAAGGAAAGAGAAAACTTGTACCTTCCATAAACACTTGAAATATCCCCCCCCTTGTATTACAGCTAACTATATCAAAGGCTGCTGAGTAGTTGCTACTTTTCACGCACTACCCTTTACATATATCCCTTTATTTAATATTCACAGCAACTTTATAGGGAAATGCTTTCATTATTGCCACTTCACATGTAAGGACACAGAGGGTTGGTGAGGTTAACGAATTTGCCCCCATCAGCTAGCGATAAAGGACGGATTACAACTTGAACCCAAGCCTATCTGATACCAAAGCTCATATTCGCTTAACCACTGCTACCTATATTAAATGAAAAAGTCAGTGTTACAACCTCCAGATGTAAATTAGAATTCGAAGGAAAAGGGCATCTTTGTCATTTTCCCTATCCTCTCTCTCTCTCCTACATATGCACATCTACTTTCATTTATTCATGTATATATTTAATTCCTATATAGAACAGGAACCTAGTAGAAATCTAATCTATAAGTGTGGTCACATCAACAAATGGCTCTTAGAGAGAGACCCACAGAGCAGCACATGTCACAACATGTGTTCATTATTACCTGGGATGAAAAGCCAAATTCTTAAATGTATCTTTCTTTTTTTTGCAAATGGCAAGGATCAACACTGACTATCACAGAGTATGTATAAAGAGAGTTTGATTTTACTGACACCCCTCAATAATTCTAAAGTCTGGTTTTTTTTTTCCTGAAAATAGAGACAACTCTTAAAGCAATAGGAATCATCCTAGAAATTATATTAATTAGTCATTTATTTCAAAATTAAGTAACATTAATGGAATGCTGTCCCATTCACAGTCCTGAGAAAAACATCCAGAGAACATATTTCCTGGGCACTGACTTTTCACTGGGCCTACTTATCAAAGGCCCAGCACCTCAAAATATTATTCTTTTTTTTTTTTTTTAATATTTTATTGTACTTCAGGTGAAGGCTTACAGACCAAACAGTTTCTCATGTAACAGTAGTACACATGCTGTGTTATGACTTCGGTTAACAACCCCACAACATTTTAACCCTCTGAATTCTCAGCTTTTTTTTTTTTTTTTTTTTTTTTGGTGAAAATACACATAGCCAAAGATACACCATTTCAAAACTTTTTACGTACACATTTAAGTGACATTGACTATGCTCTTCCAATTGTGCTGCCAATTCTCACCCAAGATGAAGGCTTACAGGACAAAATAGCCTCCCATTTAACAGTTACTATAAATGTTGCCCTATAACAATGGTTAACAATCTCACAACACATCAACATTATCCTTACTCAACTTGTGTTCCTTATCATCAGCTTCCTACTCCCCCTCTGCCTTCTGGCCCTTGTCACTGGACTCCTGTACCTCGTTAGTCTCATTTAGTTTTACTGGGCTGTCCACTCCCAGGCTGAACAGTGAAGCTCTAAGGTAACTTCACCTCTGAGCTGAAAGGGTGTCTGGGGGCCATACTCTTGAGGTTTCTCCAGTCTCCTTTAGGCCAGTAAATCTGGTCTTTTTTGTGTGTGTGTGAGTTAGAATTATGCTCCACATCCTACTCCAGCTCTGCCCAGAACCCTCTGTTGTGATCCTGGTCAGAGCAGTCAGCGGTGGTAGCCGAGTACCATCTAGCTGTACTGGACTCAGTCCGGTGGAGGACTTGGTAGCTGTGGACAATTAGTCCTTTGGACTAATCTTTTCGTTGTATCCTGTTCTCTTCATTCTCCCTTGCTCCCGAAGGGATGAGACCAGTGGAATATCTTAGATGGCTGCTCACAGGCTTTTAAGACCCCAGACACTACTCACCAAGGTAGAATGTAGAGCATTATCTTTATAAGTAGTGTCATGCCAGTTGAGCTAGATGTTCCCCGAGACCATGGTCCCCAGAGCCCTCCATCCAACAACTCAGTCCCTCCGGGGGTTTGGATGTGTCCATGGGGCCTCCATGACCTTTCCTTGTGCAGGTTGTGTTAGTTTCCATTGTACTGTGTACTGTCTCACCTCTCACCCAAAATACCACTTATCTATTGCCTATTTAGTATTCCTCCCACCCCTCCCATCCCTGGTAACCAACAAGGATTGTTACATTTTGGATGTGAATTTTTTCATGGGTTTTTACAATAGAGGTCTCATACAATATTTGTCCTTTTGTGATTGACTTATTTCACTCAGCATAATGTCCTACAGTTTCATCCATGTTATGAGATGGTTCACAGATTCATTGTTGTTCTTTCTCGTTGCATAGTACTCCATTGTGTGTATGTACCATAGTTTGTTTATCCATTCATCTGTTGATGGGTCAAAATATTATTCTTAATAGCACTATTGGGTCTTACGGTACATGCCTTGCAATTTAATCTGCTGAACTACATAAAATTTGGACAGCTCAAATTATATTTCCCCATCTAGATTATGGAAATTGAAATATTTACCGGCCATCGAACCCGCAGAAGTCTAACGAGAGGGCTCATGGCGCGGATTTCTTTGTGTGGCGGCTCACGCATAGCGCGGTAGCCTCTGTACACACCGAGGCAGCGGTAGTGTTTGCTGAGGGCAAGTTCTGTAAGGAGGGATTCATGTCAGAATAGCAAGATTTCCACTGCAGCCTGTTTTAAGGGGTAAAATATTTGCCCTGTCTAATCAACCAAAAGACTGGAATTTTTTTTTTTTTTTAATCCACATCTGCTTCTACTAGGAGACACCTCTCTCCTTTGGATTTATCTACGCAGGCAAGATAAATGAAGATTTAACAAATTATGTATGGTGAAATCAAATCCACTGGTCCCTCAGAATAACGTGGTCTCCAAATTCCCTTTTGCACAATAGTCTGTATCTCTACCTAAATTATCAACTTTCACTTTGTTTTAGTGAAAGACCAGGAGAAAGCTTTTGAAGACACACGCCTGTCCTAGTGCTCAAATTAACTGCTGACACTGTCATTGTGGTAATTGTTCTATTCTGGAAATCGTTTTGCAAACATTCCTACCAAGAATATAAGACATTGTTAATAGAATACTAAATACACTCTTTGAAAAATATTTGTCAATCGAAATGTGTGTGTGTATGCATGCGTGCACACAGGCATTTTTACTATCGCTTATCTAAAGTGCAGGATGATACGGCTTATGAGCTAATTGTGTAATGATTATGATTAATACAAAAAGTGGTCTGGAGAATTCAGAGCAGTGATTTAAACTTTTCCTGTGAGTAGTTTTGAAATAATGAAGTGTTTAGAAGTTAATTTATTTCTCCTTCATATTTGCCAAGAAAATAATTCAAAATTATTATTATTTTTTTTTTATTTGGGAGGTATTGCAATAAACTGAAAGCTATAATCTTTACAAAGGTAGAAACAATTGTTCCAGAGCTTTCAGAATAGTATAAGGTAACAAAAGACACCTACATATACAGGATGGCAGCAAGTTAATGAATATTAAAATCCACCTACCGTGCACTAAAAAAGGTGTTACTTGTATTATTCAATTGTTTTGAACTTAGTGTTTCTTACCTAACAGTTTTGTTTGTTGACTTATGTTCTAAATACTGAACCAGACCTCTCTCTACACTTCAGTGATCAGACTATTTACATTTGAAATATGTTTATGCACATGGATCGTAAGAGGCAATTACTAGAAAAAATATGTTTTTTTCTGGCAAGAAATAAAGTAATAGTTGCTGGAAAGATGCTGGAAATGAGTGTTTTCCTTTGCTACTAACCTGTATAACCCATCACAAAAGAAGATAAATACCGTGTGTTCATTCATTAACATACATTTTGAAGTACCTCCTCTGGTCCAGGCTGGGAGCTTCATCTGAAAGCTGTATTTTGCTAACGCTGGCTTTAATCAACATAGTCACAAAGAAATGGAAAAAAAGAAAGAGAGCTCTGGAAGACGAGCTAAAATGAATTATTTGGGGACAACATATTTCTAACTTCAGAAACTCTATCTTTCCTTTGAAATGTCCAAAGTGAATAGTATATTGATTTTTGGAGCATACCCTGCACTTTTCCTTGATTGGTATCAGGGTTGTGAAGGCATCTGCTAAGTGAGCTCAAAATTCTCTCCTACACGTAAACAGAATCCACAGTTTTAATCAAATTTAATGTACTCTGGCCTGTACGTGTCTTGTGAAAGTCGGAGCTGTCTATGGTAAAAGAATTGAGAGCATACATTACAGAACCCCTCACCTTTCAGATCTTGGGAGGAAAAGCTTGTTGGAGGCATTGTCTGTGTGTTCTTTTAAGTCACCTCTGAGGAGGTAGCAGGGGCAGGAGGAGGGAGATTTGCATTTCAGAGCTGGAGCCAACATCAGGTTACAGAGGTATGATGAATTAAATATGTCTGTATCTGAAGGACATGAGCTCCTGTGGCCCAGGACACCATTTCTTACAGTAAACAGAGCAAGGATTTCAGGTATTTACATCTCAAGTTCCCATCTCAGAAGGCTTCCAGCCAGGAGGTAAAATGCTGTTCACATATTGATGGTTCCTCCTTGTCCAAAAACAGGCTGGGCCCTGCCCCAAGCAAAAATGTTGTTGATACCACTGGAGCAGAAGTAAAAGCTTGTTTGTTCCTCAAATTCAGAGAGAGCTAAGGTATTGCCCATGGTCCTGGGTGGCTCAAATAGTTTGCATTCATCTACTAACCTAAAGGTTGGAGGTTCAAACCCACCCAGTGGCCCTAAGGAAGAAAGGCCTGGTGATCTGCTTCTGCTAAGATTAAAAAAAAGAAAAAACCCATTGACTTCCAGTTGATTCTAACTCATAGTGACCCTATCCTATAGGACACAGTAGAACTGCCCCATCGGGTTTCCAAGGAGCCTCTGGTAGATTCAAACAGCTGATCTTTTGGTTATTAGCCAAGCTTTTGACCACTTTGCCACCAGAGATTCCCGTTAAGATTACAGTCAAGAAAACCCTATGCAGTAGTTCTACTCTGTAACATATGGTGTCTCCATGAGTTGGAATTGACTTGACAGACATGGATAAGGTGTTGTGAAGTTTGACTGAATATGCTTTACTAGTAAACTTAATACCATGAGGGATTTTTCAGTATAATTGCTTTTAGTCAATTTATTGGAAAGTAAGACACTGTATTTTAGGACACATCCTAGGAACGTACTCACTGAATTTTTACTAACAAAAATAGCTATAGTCATGGACGGAAAAGGGCCAAACACTGTCAACAGGATTACATAGGGAGGATCAGTGGAAAGAATATTAAATATTCACGTAAGGGAAAGGAATTTTGGAGTTAGTCCAACAATGATGGTGATATGGCATATCACTGGGGAAAGTTAAGCTTCATATATCAACTTTTTATGTGACCCAAGGCAAGACATGCATACTCATGTTGGTCTCAGCTTACTTATCTGTTAAATTTGGATGATATTGTATCTGCTCAACAGTTGTTATCAGTTTATTAATGCATAATTATTTTTATGGTGACGTTTCTTATCATCTACGCAAGCTTTTTTATTAGATTACTCGAAAATAATTTTTTCTTATTAATCAGTAAGCTAATCTTATGACTCAGTGATTGTATGATTTCCAAAAAACCCCTCTTTCCTCCAGAAATAGCTAGCTAACCATTAGGTAGCAGTGAAGGATTAGGCTAGACAACCAAAAGGTCACCTTAACATCACTTTAGCTCACAGCTACTAGGCTGTCATGATAATCAGATCATCACTAATCACTTTCTTATTTGGAACAAGAAAATGAAATGGGAAACAGTATAGCTTCTTCTTCCCAATATCTAGGGGAACACAATGCCTTATGTTTATAAATCTGCTAAAGGATTCGACTACCTTTTAGTATAACTAACAGCTTAGTGAATTTTGCCCTCCCTTTTCCACACACTCAGATTAATGTTGAGACACTCTGTACATGCCAAACACACACACACTGCTCACATCCATGCAAACATGTGCATGCCTATAACAGTCTAAGTTTGTCTCTTTTTTTTTTAACGTCATAATGACTGTGCTTTTCTGTATTTTGATTTGTTTCTGTCCTTTCTTTCCCATTGGAAGGTATGGTCAACAAATGCATTGGCAAGGCCTGAATTTATCTGGTTCCCTTTATACAACCATTTCATTTCATGTGTGTATGTATGTGCAATTCACCCACTTACCTCCTTATTATAGTTATCTCTACAAACGTCTCTCTCTCTCTCTCTCTCTCATTTTCAGCTCTTTGAGAGCAGCAATTATGCCTTTTCCATTATCCAGTCGAGAGGCTAGCACAGTATTTTATATATTGTTGTTGTTGTTAGGTGCCGTTGAGTCGGTTCTGATTCATAGTGACCCAATACACAACATAAGGAAACATCGCCCAGTCCTGTGCCATCCTTACAATCATTGCTGTGTTTGAGCCCATTATTGCAACCACTGTGTCCATCCATCTTTTTGAGTGTCTTCCTCTCTTTTGCTGACACTCTGCTTTACTAAGCATGCTGTCCTTTTCCAGGGACTGGTCTCTTCTGATAACATATCAAAGTAAGTGAGATGAAGTCTCACCATCCTCACTTCTAAGGAGTATTCTGGCTGTACTTCTTCCAAGATAGATTTATTTGTTCTTCTGGTAGCGCATGGTGTACTCAAAGTTCTTCAAATTCAGTACTTTGAATGACTAAATAATAACTGATTCTTAGCTGAGTGATCTGCATACACAATGAGAATACAGCAAGTACCTTTGCCTGACCAGACTATCTGGTACCAAAGCTGAGGTGTGGGTGGTGACTCTGGTCAAATGTGTTGATGAGATCAGTAGCGCAGGAAGCCACTGCTCATTTTATTCCTCAAATGGCTCTCACAAAGGCTGACCCTGACTTTCATTGAGCTTTCCATTAGAAGTAAAACTAAGCACTTTGTTCAAGTTTTTCTAGAATGATTTTCATTTTGAAGATGGGGATATTGAGACACTTTTCTTCTTTCATGACACAGTTATTGACAGATTGTCCCAAGGAGACCAAGCCGACCAGTGAGGTCATATTCATGTGACCTTTCCTATATCTCCCTCTCTTGTTAAGACCATTTCTACCACTGGACCACAGATACCAGGACTAAGCAGGGAAAGGAAGGGGGCCGATTAATTTCAGAGCAAATGATACACAATGACCGGAAATAAATTGCTGATTTTTCACGGAGAACTATATGGTTATGACTATTGTAATTAATGAGGAGCCCTGGTAGTGTAACAGTTAAGCACTTGGCTGCTAACCGAAAGGTTATCAATTCAAACTCCCGAGCAGCTTCGGGGAAGATGGACCTGGTGATCTGCTGTCATAAAGATTACAGCCTAGAAAACTCTATTGGGCAGTTCTACTCTATCATGTGGGGTCACTATGAGTCAAAATCGACTCAATGGCACTTAATAACAACGTTGTAAATAATATGTGAAAATGTGCTTTGGCTATTTCTAAGTTCCATGGCTTCCAATTAGTCACAAGATTCCTGGAATCAAGAGCAAGGTAAAGATGAAATGTAACCGTTTATGACCTAAAGGTCTGAGTATCTACTTTCCTTAGTGGGCAGTTTTACTGATGTATTAGACAAGTTTTGTTTGTACAACTTTCTCCTGATCCTATACAATGATTTCTGCCAACCGAGGACTGAATAGATTGAGTGAGGAAGGAAATCAACTGTCCCACCAGCCCAGATGCATGGTACCCCTGATTAAAGGGTCCTGAAGCTTTTATAAATTAAACAAACAAACAAAAAAATTTTGTTCATGCCTTTTAAGAGTGAAGTGGTTAGGAGCTCTGTCTCATACTTTTTTAAAGTTTTTAACTCTGCCTAATACAGTACTTGGACAAGTAGTTGAGAGTCACACTGGATGTACTGAAACACATTTTGTTCCTCTTCTTTTTCCAAGCTGCTTGGCTCTGTTTGCATGATTTTGACCAGTTTTAAGGTCCAGGGGAGAATTCTGAAATTCTTCAGTAAATATCTTCACACTGGGTTTCTTGATGGGTTCACACATGCTCCTGCTTACAGAAATACTATTTGTCATGAGTCTAAAGCTCATTCCTTCTCCTTATACATGATATTTATGGGGAAACAATGTTAGGACATAATAGGTAGGTATCCTATGAAGATAGGAAATCTAGCTTTTTTCATGCGTGTTATTTGATTTACAAAAAATACTACCTTATTATATTCTTGTTCACGTCATAAACAGCTCATCCTCCTTAAACAAGGGGAGCAACCCTCACTTATGTTCACATTCAACCACATTTACTGAGGACCAATGTGCCCAGCCTTGTGCTAGTCTTAAGGGATAAAAGATGAACAAGACTAATTCCTTGCTTTGAAAGAGCTCACATTTTGTAAACGTTCATTCAACTCTTGAAAAGGGTTACAAGAGTTCTAAGGTATGATCCAATTATAGCAGTTACTAAAAAAATAAAAAATAAAACCTGTTACCATTGAATTGATTTCAACTCATAGCAACCCTATAGACAGAGTAGAACTGCCCCATAGGGTTTCCAAGGTACAGCTGGTGGATTTGAATAGCCAACCTTTTGAATTAACCACTGTGCCACCAGGGCAGTTAAGGAAGGACACTTCCAGGAGAAAAGAAGACCTGGGACCATTCACATTCAACGAAGAGCAGGTACATTTCAGTGGCTTCATTAAGAAAGTAAAGTATCATACATGTCTTTGAGATATTTCAACTTGCCCCCCCCCCCCCCCCACCGCCCCAAGTTTTTTTTTTCTTTTTGTCAAGCTCTGTTTTTGTGGTACACACATGAGGATGATTCACTGTCATCTGGAACCAAGGAAGAATGTCAACTTCCCCTTCCAATGGAACTAGACTTGTATCCACCAACAAAGAGCTCAAGCCTTGGTTTCCTGCGCTGTGGCAGGGGAGCCTCCAGGGGCTGGTTGCCGTCACTCCTGAGGCTCCTGCTGGGAGATTTGATGGATGCCCCTGAAGGCAAGACTTAGCAGGGTGATAGGAGACTTTCTGTCTGAGCTTGTGTAAACTGCTCCCCAAGGGTCTATGAGAAAGAAAGCCCAGGCCTGGAAGCTCCATGGGCTGAAACAGAGCTCCAGGTGAAAATCTATAGTCCTTCTCCTTTCCTATCATTCTCATGAAGCTCCTAGGTTAACACCAATGAAGGAAGACAAATTTGCTGTTCTACTCTGTGCTCTGTGGGTTCTTACCTGGGTGACTGGATGATCTCTTCACTGTTCTTCCTGTTATCAGCCTTCTCAGGAGAGTCACAGAGACAGGACAGGATAAAACTAAGACTAAAATCTGGAGCCTGGGGTTTGCAACCTATCTGGTCTGGATGTCCTTACAGGGAATCACTAGTAAGAACACACAGTTAAATATTTGCATAATCTTTCCAAAAGTATGAATTCCCTAGGAATGACACCAAGGTCAGAATATGTAAAGGCAAAATGTGAATGAATAATAGCAGATTTAAATATATAAATATGCCAACTTCCATAAAAGTAAAATACAAATAACAAACTGGGAAGTTGCATGAACAGACTATAAGAGAGAGATACATTGCTAAAGCAAATTAATACCCAAGAATGTAATTTAGAATAAGAGGACTGTCTTGACCATTAATTTAATAAAGATAAAAGCAAACAGCATCACTCATGTTGGTAAGAATGCTCCCAGAACTGTTAATTGATACAAACCTTCTGGACAAAATCCTGGATAATGGCTCTAGGCAGAAAAGGGGGATAAAATTACAAATGAAAAGTATAGAGGAGAAGATTTGTAAAGAAAAAGAGAAAGAATGTGTCTTGGTAAGTGGAAGGGTTAGGAATGATAGTGATGTGATAGTGATGTTGTCTTGAATGATTTTCCTGCGCTGGAGAATTTCAATGAGTGTGACTCCAAAGAAGAAGTAATCAGTCCAGGTTGGATGGCTTTAAAGTACAATTTCTATATGGAGCTAAGAACTAGCACCTGTACCCCTCAGTGACCAGAGAAGGCATGACAGAAGCTTCTCTGGGATGGCACAAACTGGAGCTGTCCCTGAAAGCTGATTTATACCTATGGACACTCAGATGGAGCGAGCAGTAGGATGTTACTCTAAATCCATTGTATCTCCAGTCTGTACTGTATGTGGCTTAGAGATCTTCCATTTGATGACTTCCTTGGCCCATTTTGCCTCAAGTACATAACAAAGTTTAGGAAAAAAAGTAGGGGGCATTGTCATAGTGTGAAGTGTGTTTCCTTTATGTAAATCTATCTGCCAAACCAATCCTGACACTCTGATTAGGAAAACAGGGTCTTGGGGTCTAAATTCTACATGCCACTGTTGACTAATAAAACAATCTAATAGCTAAGAGTCCTCTTTGTAGAAACAGACACAGAATACAGGTTTTCCCCTCAATAATATAAATCCAATTTTTAAAAAAAAAAAGCAGCATGCATATAAATGAGTATATATTTTAGAATGCTTTTTAAAAATGGCATACCAATGTAAAGTAAGAATACCAAAAAAAAAAAAAAAATGTTTTGCTAGACATCTTAATATGTATGCCTCTGATTGACTGTCACTGTCTCCTCTAAAGAGAAATTGTTAATTGCCTTACCCCCCGGAACAGTTCCTTCTTTGTTAGGAACTGTGTTTAAATGTACACCTGCCACCACTGACGACCACTACCAAATCACCTGTTCTTACTAGGTTAGTGTTCTGTCAGAGAAAGAGGCACTGGGGCTCCTTCATCATCTAACCAATCTCTAGAGGCAGCTTGCTGAGTCTGCAGCCAGCTTTCTCAGTAAACCAGTTTCCTCTGCCTGCACTCTATTGGATCCCAACCCCAGGTGTCCCCCGTCTCACCGGCTGCTGTTAAGGCTGAATCCCATTGCTACTGCAGGCTAATTATGCCCAGACAGCCATAATGGACCTCTTACTCATCTGTCTTATTATGGGATAGCGACGGATGAACTAATGAAGTGAATTTATAGACAGTAATACTGGGCTTTGTTTCTGTGACTTCATGACTTATGTCTCGCCCTTTCTGTATATTTGTAAACGATCATCAAGAAAACAATATGTGCAACATCATTTTGTTTCTTTATCCATAAGCAGATTTTAGTCTGTCACATCTAGAGGGTTGCTTGAACTCTCGTTCATTCATTCAGTAAATAGTTTTGTTCTAAAGCTGAAGAGGCAATCTTTGTGATCAAAGAGCTTTTACTAAAACCTACGAAAAGATTAGATGAAAGTTATGTGACTGGTACGAAGGCTATGGAAGTTTAGAGGAAACAAAGAATATGGCATGTGACCTGAGAAACAAATTAGGAAACTTTACTTTCAAGTACAGCCTTCCATTTTGGGTGCCTACCTATTTTGCTACCCTAAGACCAATATTGACCCAAAATGTAGGACATTGCTATTAGTGAGCAGCCTGGCAAAGCAACATTTCCCAGTGTGCATACAGTAATCCCCCGAGGTACTCCACCACGAAGAATTCCATGCTCCTAAACTTGGACAATTCTACATAAACTACCTTCTTCCCTGTGAGTCGCAAATCCCATTGGTGTATTCAGACTCTGATGTTTTTCAGTGGAAACAAAATAAAACACATCACACACACACACACACACACACACACACACACACACACACACACACAACCCACAAAGCAAAAAACCAAAGAGCCATTTAATTTTTATTTTGTTTTCCTTTTTTTAAGAGACTACTTATCAGTTGTACTCTCTGGGAGTACTATTTTTTGTTTACTTTTATTTTGTTTTTTTGTTATTTTTGTTGAGAATACACACAGCAGAACATACACCAATTCAACAGTTTCTACATGTGCAATTCAATGACATTGATTACTCTGGCCATGATTTTTGAGTTATGCAACCATTCTCACCCTCCTTTTCTGAGTTACTCTTCCTCCATTAACATAAACTCACTGTTCCTTAAATTTCCATCTAATCTTTTGAGTTGCTGTTGTTGATATGATCCATATAGATAAATCTTAAAAAAGCATAATGCTGAAGGTGGACACCCTTTACCAGTTAAACTAAACTACCGTTTGGTTTTGAGATTTCAGGGGATATTTTTGGTTTGAGATTTAAAGTTTAAAGATTATCTCAGGGTAATTGTTTTAGAAAGTCTGGATTCCATGAGAATTTTTGGAAATAGCCTAGATTCTGTGAGAATTTCAAATTTTATTCCACATTTTCTCCTTTTTGATCAGGATTATGCTACAGAATTTTTGATGAAATGTTCAGTAATGGTAGCTGGGCACCATCCAGTTCCTCTGGTTTCATGTCAAAGGAGACAGTTGTTTACTGAGGCAATTAGCCACACATTCCATTTTCTCCTCCTATTCCTGACTCTCCTTCTTCTTTTTTTTTTAATTGCTGACTCTCCTTCTTGCTCTGTTACTCAATTATTTATGTATTTACTTTATTGCCATTATAACATATCACTGTGATGGTGATGCTTTATGCATGTTTGAAGGGTGAAATATGTGTTAAAGTCTCAGAAGTGCAAGCTGGAGGAAGATGGATGGAGTGTGTGCTATCTAAATACCTTACCATAGGATTTTTAACAAAGCAAGACAAAGTGTTGCCATCCTCACTTCTAAGGAGCATTCTGGTTGTATTTCTTCTAAGACTGATTTGTTTGTACTTCTGGCAGTCCTTGGTATGTTCAATATTCTTTGCTGATACCATAATTTGAATGCATCAATTCTTCTTCTTTTTTTTTTCATTGTCCAGCCTTCACATGCCTATGAGGCGATTGAAAAGGCCATGACTTGGGTTAGGTACACCTTAGCCATCAAAGTGATACCTTTTCTTTTTAAAACTTTACAGAGTTTTTTTTTTTTTTTTTTTTTTTTTTTTGGAGCAGCAGCAGCAGATTGTACAATGTGGTATGTCATTTGATTTCTTAACGGCTGCTTCCATGGCATTGACTGTTGATCCAAGTAAAAGGAAATCTTTGACAACTTCATTTTTTTGTCTCCATTTATCATGATTCTGCTTATTGGTGCAGTTGTGAAAATTTTTTCTTGACATTCATCAGTAAGTGCTTCCAGTCAGATTCATTTTCAGCAAGCAAGGATGTATCATCTGCATATTGTAGGTTGTCAATTAGCCTCCCTCCAGTCCTGATGCTACGTTCGTCATATAGTCCAGCTTTGGGGATTATTTGCTCAGCATACAGATTGAATAAGGTAGTTGATTAGAATTCAATACAATCTAACACAAACAATATAAAAACACTTTTAAAAAAAGTCTTCTCAGATAAGTTTATTTATAGACAATTTATATAATTAATTGTCTCTCCTTTGGCAATCCCCTAGCAAATTAATCAAACCTCTATTATTCATTGCCAACATCAGTCTTCTACTCTCTGCAGCTTTCCCTGATTGTGTGTCCACTTTTCACTGTCATACACCTTACGTTGCAAGCTCATGAAGGCAGGACTGTCCCGTTGACCGTTCAGTCTTCCTACTGAAACTAACTGGACATAACTGGCTTTCAATACATGCGTGTTGATTGGAAAAATGAGTAAAAAAGAAATGAAGCACAATTTAACACACAGAGCAGCAAGGTAGACCTGGAAGAGAACATTTATTTCTGAATCCAACATCAGTGTTATCTAGTTGGCTAACTTTTTTTTTTTTTAAACAAATGTACAACATAGTTAATATTGTGTGAGGACTTGACCCTGTCATCTCGAAAGGCCTCAGCACAGGTAGCTTAATGAAGTGTTGGTGAGAAGCTGTCCCATCCCCTATTAAGCAGTGTATTGTCTAAATGAGTTTAATTACCATGCAAATTACTATAAGCTCAGATGTCCAAGGCCTAAAACATATCCGATGGCAGGTCTAAGAGAATTCAATAAGCGATGTCTCTCCTCGCAGTAATGTTTTGATATTATATAGAAAAAACATTACAGTGAATGTAACAAGAATGAAATGCTACAATTATTAGTAAATGGTGGATAAGTTAGTGAACTCACAGGAGCTGGTAAAAAAAAAAGCAGTGGACTTATAAAAGTTGTGTTTTTTTTTTTTTTTCACAGATCCTTTTCAAGAATGATTTATATGTTTGTTCTCCTTTCTCTAAAAACTAGCTGTAAATGACTAAGCACACAGGTCTTGTTTTTTAGTGCCGATGAATACTTGGAAAAACGTTCCACCACTCACGTGGATGGGAAATGCTTTTGGAGTGTGGGCATGAAATGGATTTGGGAACAACAACAAAAAAAAAATCTATGTCCTAGGTCAATTGACTTATGACCTTGGGATACTCACTTACCATCTCAGAGTTTCAATTTTCTCTTCTGTAGTAAAGACTAATAATACTTGTCAGGGTTTCAGATGTGATTTAAAAGATTTTAAATATTTCCAAAACTCATGCAAACATCGGTATTTTTATCACATAGAAACATGTTTTCCCCAGAAACAGAAGAGATTCCATTTCAAAGGTACTCCTGTTCTCAACCTCCACCAGTACATGGAGTTTGGGTATGCCAAAATCTTAACTGCATTTGAAGACCACTCTAAAGTGCCACCCAAGGAGAGACATGTCTTCCTACCCTGAACTGCATGGTTCTTTACATGGTGGCCTGACACAGAGTAGTAATCTTGTAGATGCTAAATGCATATGGATGGGGATGAAACTGAAATTGTATTAAGGCATACGTGTTTGAACATATTGCCAAATACTGACAAAATTACAATGTAATAGTATGTGACCATCTGGGATATAGTAAATAAAATGACCTAAAGCATTTAACTTTTACAGGGTGTGTAATCTGCTCAGGACCAAGAAGAAGCTGGGAAATGAGCACATGGATGCAGATTAGATTTCTAAGATTTGTTAGCAAAACCCTTACCCAAATGTACCTAGAATAAGTCTTGTCTTATGGACAACAACCCAAAGAAGCCTGCTCCTATGGCAGCTTTCAAACTTTCTTAATGACAACCCTCAGCAAGAAATACATTATATCATGACTCCTTACTTACACATATAAATAAGACAAAATATTTTATCCTACTATGTGCAGTCCACTCTGATATTTTCTATACTACCCTATCTTGTTATATTATATTCTATTTTACTTAAAATAATAATGCTTTACACAACTTGTTGATGGGCTGTAACCCATTGCTTGGAAAACAGTGGGCTACTGACCCGGCATTGTGTAAGTGCATAACTGTTTCACAGTGTATTGCTTATTTAGAGATATGAGGACAACAGACCTAGGTGCTTGTGAAATGCTCCTTCAAGACATGAATGAGAGTTGTCAGCCGGTAGATGGTACTTTGCAGGTCAAGAAATCCAGTATGAACTCTGAACTTTACAAAAGAGACGGGTTTTTTGTTGTGTTTTGTTTTAATAGTTGTATGCACAGTAATTAAAGAACTGATATTATACTTGATTTTCCCCTTTGCCTCTGCAGTGACTGAAATACAGGTACCAACAGTTAAAGGAATGTAAATATGATGGCTCTGTAAGACCCCAATAACTTAGTTCAGTAATAGTCCAATAATTTTTTGTTGTTGTTTAGTAGGATTAATGGGTGAAGCCTAAAACAAACTGAACATTTCTTTAGTTTGAAGGGCGGATGCACTGTCGTGTGGTGTAGTAGGGTTCTCATCAGGTTGCATTCAAGCAATGCCTGAAAAAAGGTTTGCAAGAGCCTTTATGGAGAAGGTTTAAGGATTGGGTAAAAGAGTAGATGAGCCATCTAAACCTGTGCTGATTCCATTTTTGTAGTTATTAGTCATATGTGGCAATGAACACTTGAAATGTGGCTGGTAGGACTGAGGAATTGAATTTTTAGGCATGAAACTTAATTAATTTAATTTTTAAATTTAAATAGCCACATATGATTAGTGGTTACCATATTAGACTGCACAGAACTAGAAGAAATAATAACATGATTACCTGATAAGGTAAATGTGATAATTTTTGATACACTATATTATCATAATTCATAATACATCCTAAATACTAAAAAATTATCTGGGATCCATGAGCAGCAGAAAATATAGGATTAGTATATTAAAAGTAGAACTGTTTTGAGACTAAGGACAAGTTTGCTTCAAGCTTGGGTTTTGGTTTTTATACCTCTCTGATGACAAAAGTCTTTTTTTTTTTTTTTTTTTTTTTCAGATTCTCCCAGAGATTGCTGACCTCACTGGCTCTTATTAGTGGTTTTCAAGAGGGCATTCTCAAAATTTCAGTTGATGCTTGCAGAACAAATTTCAGAAACTGAAAAGAAAATTCTATTAGCCTCTTGATAATGAGGATTTTATTCATTTTTTGTATCAATACAAAAAAATTAAGATGGGATGGTTTTGTGAAGTAGGTCTGTGGATCATGTGGTATTTATGTGATGGGACTTTTTTTCCTAATAGGTTCATTTAATCTTTAAAACAATACACATATAAGCCCCTAACAAAATGCATCAGTCTTAAAGTTCTTTGTGAAAAGGAAAACACAGCAAAATGACTGCACTTTTCATAATATTTTTGTTGTATCTGATTCCCTTTACATTCCGAGAAGCTCTTATTATATGATGTTCTCATTGATTTAAAAGGAGAACTCACTCCAGATATAATAAATGATTTGTGATATGCCCAGAATAGAGTAAATGGGCAATGATAAACTATCTCCTTTAGAAATTAAATATAGGACATTTAAAAGGACAGCTGCACTAAAATATAGACAATAAAGGATTGGTTCTTTCTTTGATATTCAAGAGGACACCAGAACACCATGAAATAAATAATCAGAGAATTTCAGGAACTCTTTTTTAGTGAGCAAACAAATCATTAGGCAGCAAACTTGACTTTGTCTTTTTCACCCCAGGCTTTTCCTGACCTCTGTCCTCTCCTCGTCTTTATCAGGTGTGGGTCAGGTCAGAGGAGGATACGCTAGAGACTCCCCCAGGTCACCTCGTTTCCCAGTAAATGCTCTCAGAGGTGGGGAGTTTTCCTGGATTGCAATCAGTCCTGGAGATTTGAATAGTCATGGGAGAGATTATTATTTAGCAGGCTGTACAGAGGAGAATTGGAGTCCCTGGGTGGTGTAAATGGTTCATGTACTTGGTTGCTAATCAAAAGGTTAGAGCTTCTAGTTTACCCAGATGGTACTTCAGAAGGAAAGCCAGGTGATGTACTTCTAAAAAATCAGCCATTGAAAACCGTATGGAGCACAGTTCTACTCTGACACACATAGGTCGCCATGAGTCAACTCCATGGCAACTGGAACAGGGTAGAGTTAGAGATAATTAAGGGAAATTGTAAAAAAAATTGTATTTTTCAGATGTGGGTGGCACCTAGGGGTAAGTTATGCAGAATCCATTAAGAACTAGGAAATGAGGTTGACCTTTGAGAACTAAACTAGTTGGATGCAGATATAATGTGTGTGCACTGGTTACTTCCAGTGAGAGACCAGTGAGGATGTTTATAACATGTGAATAAAAAGGTTTGAGCAGTCTATATAACTCCAACCAAAATGAACTAAGGAAAGCAATGCAGAAGTTTGATTGAAATCAAATAAATTGGACTCTGAGCAATTATTGGGTATACTGTCTAGAGAAAGGCTGACCAAAGAGAGAAAGATTAGTGTGGGATATAGATAAGGAAAACCAAAGAGCCGTAAGTTGGTGGAGTATCTAACACTGTCTAACGGTGAACAGCTCCTGTTCCAGAAACATGCCTCTTCTTCATGCCAGGTACATACACCATAGCAGAGTGCTTAAAAACAGGGACTATAGACAGTCTCATTCATACTATTCCTTTGGGAAAGTTATTTTCATTGCTGTGCCTCAGTTTCACCCTCTGTAAATGAGTATAATAATAGGACTAACCACTTAGAGTTGTTGTGAAAATAATTGAGTTAATATATGTCAAACATTTGGGACAGTGCCCGGCCCATAGTTAGCCTTCAATAAATGTTTATAATGATAACCTTAGAGATGAATAGATCGGATTTATGTCAATATATATGTGACTCATACAACTAATTATCCTTACTATAAGTACATGTGTAGGGAGACATTCTTTGTCCCATATGGATTTTCCTACAAGGGGGATGCACTGTATCACTTTTCATTTATAATTTGGCATTCTGGCTCATGCTTCATTATTTTTTGAGTTTTATTATTGTTAGTCAGCCTTTTGAATCCAAACAACTCTGGACACTGTCAAGACTGACATTTGGACCAATTAGGCTGAGAGCTAGACCCGGAACTTTGATAAAATCACTAAGGGGATGACTGTCAACTCTTTGGCAAAAATCCAAAAATCAGTCTACTGAAGACCTCTATCTTGTTCCAAAAGTCAGCAATTGACAACTAAGACTTTTCCAGATGACAAGCAATTTGGAATTCCTACAAGAAAAAAAAAAAAAAAAGAAAAGATATAGAATATCTAGAGATATTTAGACTTGCAAGAGGGATGCTCTTGAACAGGATGTAGCAAACTTTAAGATTTCCCCTGTTTTATCTAATGCTTGACAGCCCTGGTAGCGCACTGGGTAAAGAGACTGAGTACTAACCTTAAAGTTCAGCAATTTGAAACCACAGGCTGCTCTGCGGGAGAAAGATGTGGCAGTCTGCTTCCATAAAAATTCACAGTCTTGGAAACACTGTGGTGTCAAATCGACTGGACAGCAGTGGGTTTGGTTTGATTAGATCTGATGCTTGAAGACCAAGGCAATGCTTGGAAACCGAAGCCTGAATGGATGCACACAAAACAGCACATAAAGGAGTGGGTGATTTTTAGTCTCATTCTACCAAATTCTTGCCTCAAATCAACTCACTGGAATGCTAATTTAGTACTCACTTTTCAAGGGCCATGGTACTAAAATTCTGGTAACCAAATTCCCCTCTTATCTCTATCTCTGAAGGCGAATGCAACAATCTATGTAGCGAGGGTGTTGTAGTCCTGTGAATTTGCAATACTGAATTTTGTTTGCGGGAATGAAAATAGTAAGGATGTATTTTACTGTAGATTTAGCGTAAAGTATCCGTTTTACTACTTTCTGGAAAACAGATGATTTTTTAAAAATAATCTATTTTATTTTTGTTGTTGTTAAAAATATACATAGCAGACCATATACCAAGTCAACATTTTCTACGTGTACAATTCAGTGACACTGATTACATTCTCCAAGTTGTGCAGCCATTCTCACCCTCCTTTTCCAAGTTGTTCCTCCCCCATTAACATAAACTCACTGCCTCCTAAGTTTCCTATCTAATGTTTGAGTTGCTGTTGTCAGTTTGAGCCCGTATAGATAGATCTTAGAACGGCACAGCGCTTAACTCAGACATTCTTTACTATATAAGCTAAACTATTGCTTGGTTTTAAGATTTCGAGGATATTTTTGGTTTAAGGTTTAAAGATTATCTCAGGGCAATAAAATCAGGGTTCATCAAGCCTGATAACTCTCCCCTTTGTAGTGTCTAAAAAACCAAACTAAACCCATTGACGTCGAGTCAATTCCAACCCATAGCAACTGTATAGGACAGAGTAGAACTGCCCCATAGGGTTTCCAAGGAGCGGCTGGTAGATTCCAACTGTCATTCTTTTGGTTAGCTGCTAAACATTTAACCAGTGTATCACCAGAGCTCCCTTTGTAGTGTAGTTGTGAAAATTCCAGGGTCTCAAATGCAATTTCTAAGATTACTCTGAGCCTTGTGCTACCAGCCCATGTAAATATCTCTCAGATGCAAATTTCTTAAGATTTCCTGAAGTTGGATTTATGTTGGGCAAGCTCTCCCAAGAGTCTGGGCCCAGGACTGTATTGCAGCCCCTAAGTATCAGGGACGCTGTTTATGTTGCCTGTTTTCATGTGATTTTCTTCTTCTTTTTTTCCAAGGACTTAAGTCCATTTATACAGGAGCAGAATAGAGCCTGTGAGGAATGACAAGGCTGCCAAAGAGGAATTCAATAGAGACTCCACAAACCAAGGAGAGAAGAACAGCTGCCACTCTGGCAGGGAGGTGCAACTTGCCAACCTTCTGCCCAGCGGTGCTACACCAGTGCTCTGAGCATTAAGCTGAGTTTATTGTCTCCCCTATGACTGTGTGAGTCACATTCGAGAACATCTGCCATCGCCTTAATGACCGAGCCTATGGGATCCTAATGAGTACCCCTACACCTGAGCAGCTCTACCAGACAGCTGTTTCCTTCTCCCTCCACCTCCTTTCTCAGTGCTCCCCCTCGCTGTGCTCACTGCCCCACCTTCCCCATAGGATACAGCCCTACTCTCAAACTGGTCCTGTGCTTTTGCTAGGGTTTCCTTTATCTCCATTCACAGGGTACTTACAGGCAGCGGAGATAAAAAGCGTAATGGCTTTTGGAATGCTTAAGCCCCACAGTTTGCTATGTAAAAGGCGGGTGAAAGTAGATCAGAAAAAATCTTGGTCTAACAGATAATAAAGGGATAGGGAGGGAGAAGATGACAAGAGCTGGTTCCCTTTCCTTGCCAACAACCCTCCTTGGGTGTGGTAATTCACAAAGTCGTGAAGACACTCCACAGTATGCAGAGAATTGCTTTGGTCAAAGCATTTTCTGATTGAGATAGCTGTCTACCAGAAGACATAAAACACAAAACAAACGAAAGCCCTATGTTCCTTACTAGTTCTGTTTTAAAATGCTGAGAATTCTGATCATATATTAAGAGTGCACCATTTTAACTATGCTGCGTAATAGACACAGCTTTAATTTTCATTTCTTAACTTGTTAAATGAGGATAATTATGTGAGGTCATACCAAAAATATGTACACCATATGAAGAGTATCACATAGTACCTGGCACAGACCAAGCACTTGATAAATGTTAGTATTATTACTATTCCCACAAAAAGCCCATTTCTTCTGGTTCTACTACAGCCATTGAAACACTATTTGTTCTCGCTACATATTTCCTCAGAATAAATCATTCTTTTGGTGACAGAAGGGAAGAGTAATACCCCTTGGATGGAGGGAATAGGCTTCAAATAATAACCTCATTTGTTATGTAATCAAAAGCTTCTGGCTAGATTTTATAGATATGTGACTAACAAAATGTAGGATTTTTGCGATCATTAATTTTAATAAGTTCATAAACCAGAAATAAGCATTATAGCTTAATGTTGTATAGAAATATATGGTGTATAATAAAAGCCATGTGGCATGATAAAACTGACTATACAAGTAGTTTGGGTTAAAAAGAAATAGCCCCCATTTCTCTACATCTGCACCGTCCAATATGGTAGCAACTAGCCACATGTGTCTATTTAGTATTTGAAATGTGGCTTCTCGAAATTAAGATGTCTGTAAATATAAAATACGCACTGGGTTTTTGAAGACTTAGTATGCAAAAAAAGAATATAAAGTATTTTATTCATAATTTACACTGATTGTATGTTGAAGTGATAATATTTTAATATAGTTGGTATAAAATGTTATTAAAATATTATTAAAACTAATCTCACCTATTTCTTTTTTATTTACTGTGATTTTGTCACTAGAAACTTTAAAATTATATATGTGACTCACGTTATATTTATTTTGGGCAGTGTTTCTTTGGATCAAGGCTTCTCAGTGGTTCTTATTGATACTCTTGTACTATGTTTTCAAATTACACCTAAGGGGCCACACAAAAACTCACATTCTTATGATCCCAGTGATTTTGACTCCAGTGGCCAAGGAAATTGCATTTTCAACAAGAATATGTACATTTCTGATGCAGATGGTCACTGTATCACACTTCGAGAAACATTTCTATACGCTAATGTGTCCTAAGTTGAAACAGAATGCTAAGAAATACAGGTCTGAATGAGGAGGTACTATGGACAACAAGCAGACAGATATGAAGGCAGAAAAGGGAAGGGAAGGAGCAAGATGGTAGAAGATGCCCATGTATCTCCCTTCAGGCTCTTTTCACTGTTGAACAGTGAAGACAAGCCTGCCTTCTTTCCCATATTCTCACATGAGTGGCGGGGGAGCAACAAAAGTCTTTGATCTGGGCTATGAGGACCTCTTACCAATAAATCATAAAATTTGGAGGTAGGGTTTACAAGGCTATGGTGAATGATGACAGATGTTTTTTTGTTTTCGGTGGTAACTAACAAAATTCTTCTTACATTGTCATTTCTTTTACTACAGCAAATTGGCTGATGATGAGACATGCAAGTGGTATAGATCAAATTTAGAAAAAGGGAAATATTCCATATAACCTCTGCATTCCACTTCTCTCATGGTATATTGTCTTAGTTATCTAGTGCTGCTGTAACAGAAATACCACAAGTGGATGGATTTAACAAAGAGAAATTTGTTCTCTCACAGTCTAGTAGGCCACAAGTCCAAATTCAGGGCATCATTTCCAGGAGAAGGTTTTCTCTCTCAGTTAGCTCTGGAGTAAGGTCCTTGTCATCAAGGTCAAGGATCGTCTTAGCACAAGAACCCCAGGTCCAAAGGACATGCTATTCTCCTGGCTCTTGTTTCTTGGTGGTATGAAGTCTCCATGTTTCTCTGCTCACGTCTCTCTTTTATATCTCAAAAGAGATTGACTTAAGACAAAATCTAATCTTGTAGATTGAGTCCTGTCTCATTAACATACCTGCCATTAATCCCATCTCATCAACATCATAAAGATAGGATTTACAACACAGGGAAATCACATCAGATGACAAAATGGTGGATAATCACACAACACTAGTAATCATGGCCTAGCCAAGTAGACAGATATTTTGGGGAGACACAATTCAATCCATAACATATACCTTATCCACTATCCATTGATTAATTACATTCTAGGAACCAGGAAACAGAATCACAATCATTAACTACTAGCTCTGACTTCAGGAACACAGAGCCTTCTCCCACCAAGTACAGCTTAGATGACTCTTTCCTGGCTGCTGTAGGAAAAAAAAAAAGATCTATATTTCAGATATATATCTATATAAAAGAGACTCTAAGTGGGAAACAACTCACTCAACAAACCCAATTCAGCCTCTGCTGATATCACACCCTATTTCGGGATTCTTCTACTGTCAGTGCCCTTTTATTTCCTTCCTACCAACATGATGTCTTTGCCTCAACTACTCTTCCCTCACAGTTCGCTCTGTTATTGGGTCTCTCTACAGTCTTCCCCCTGTCCAGCTAGCATTAGACACAGAACTGATAAAGTCATGCTGACTGGATCGTGACTGTCCAATCCTAACAGGACATCCCTTTCAAGATTGCCTTTCAGCACCCTCACTCTCCTGCACAAACAAACTACAGCATTGGTTGGGGATTTTTGCAATCAGGCTCCATCTTTGTTTTGCTGTACAAGTCAGCAGGGCAAACACCTCTCCCACTGTGGGCAGCAAGCAGTCACAGTGAGATGCAACATATACTACGTGCACTTCTCAGTGATGAAAACAGAATTCCTGATCCAGAGGAGGGTCTTATGGAAACACATGGTAGTATACATTCAGACTTAAATTGACAGTTTAGGTTATTCCTCCAAACCTAAAATTTTCTACTGTAATATCTTGAAGGAAATCATAGAATTTTTGTTGAGTTGGCTAGTATACTGAGATCATCTCGTCCAATTTCCCATGAAAAATTAGCATCTTAAGTGGATATTATCCATCCTGAACTTAAATGATAATAGTAAACTATGTTTCAAACATTGTTTCTAGAATTTTGCATAGATTAACCCATTTAATCCTAACTACTGATATTACTAGGTCCTTCCCCCCTTTACAGAGCTCTGGTGGCACAGTGGTTATTAGCTTGGCTACTAACCAAAAAGTCAGCAGTTCAAATCCACCAGCTACTCCTTGCAAATCCATTGTGCAGCTCTACTCTGTTCTATAGAGTCACTATTAGTCAGAATTGACTTGACGGTAATGGATTTGGTTTTTTGGTTTTCCCCCCTTTACAGATAATAAAACGAAGAGAGATTAAATAACTTTCCCGAAGTCACAAATTGAAAATGTGAGATGGTGTTTGGATACAAGCGATTAACTCCCAAGTATAGAGAGGATTATGATTTAAGACAATTAATCAATGTTTTCCAGACCCCAAGGCCACGTTGTTTAGGCCAGGAAAAGTTAAGCCCAGAGCTCTTCTAGAAACTAACAAAAAAAAAAAAAAAAAAAGGAGCAGCTCTCTCTCCTTCAGCAACCGTTGTTGAAAGACTAGAATGTAATCCTGGAACTTGGTAACCTTCCAGGAGTCTCAAATGGTGAGCCAGAGATGGCAAGGCCCTAGGCCCTGATGATTCCCTGGATTCAGCTACACCTAAAACCTCAATCTACTCCTTTCTCTGATATGTAAGCCAGTAGACTCTTTTTCTTTTTCTTTATGCCAAGTTGAGTTGTGTTTTCTGTCAAGTGCAAACAAATAAATCTTTCATGGTGATTAATTAACCAGTTGACACAAAACTCTAAGCTTTTAATGCTGAGTCCAATATCTTGCACACATTAGATATTCAGTAAAATACTAGTTTCCATCAACCTTTACTAGATTTTAGGCACAATGATTATGGGTTATATTTCCCTATTTCACATAGTGCCTAGAAAAGTGCTGAAAGCATAAAGAACATTCAGTACATACTGACAGATCAATTGGCTGTTTGAGAGCTATATCCAGGAGAAATTAGACAGTGGGAATGTACTCATTTATCTTTTCCACTTCTGGTTCAGAGTTAGAGAAGGAAAGTGCCCACAGGGGCATACCGCCAACAGGAGTCCACAAACTGGACTTGACGCATAGACATTAACCTGCCAGCCCCACCCCAGTGCCACCTGGCTAAGCAAAGGGCCAGAGGGGTCTCGAGAAGAAAGACATAAGGGAGCTAGGGACGTGGAAAGCAGTTCACTGAAGTTCCTGGCATCTGCCTGAGGGCACAGCTGGAGATATTAATAATCATTTCTCTTATCAGACTGCCAAAAATGAGCGTAGAGTTGGGGGGTGGGGGGGACAAGTGTTTTGCTGCCTCCTGTTTGAATTAATCTCTTCTGACAACTGCTCATTTGGGCTTGTGACTCGATCCTCCATATGTCTAGCTCTATTGGTCAATTAAGTACAGAGGATGATTGGGGGAAGCAGTGATGCTCAGCCTGATTAGGGGCAGAAGCATCAGGTGGCATTTAGAATATGCAAAGTAGCCCATGGAGCTTGAGTGGAGCAGAGCAGAGCAAGGGTGGTGTCTGATACTGTCAGGAGGATCAGGGTCGAACCTCAGCCCTCAGAGCACCAGCCCAGCAAGCTGGACATCAGAATCCACTTCCTGTGAACAATAAATAAGTTCTGTAGAATTATGAAGGGGATCTAAGGCTTATACAAAATTGAAATGTATCCTATCAACTAATTCACATCTTATTTTTTTTCAGATTTTCCAAGTAAAACACCATAAAATCAAAAACAAGAAATAAAGTGATATTTAACTTGGAAAGTGCAATTTATACATTTGAAGAAATGTTCTAAAATAGAGTTAAGAAACTGGAAAGGAGAACATTTCAGTTAGAGAAAAAACCTAGAAGCAATCAGCATAGCTCACATATTACTATGCAGTAGCAACAACAACAACAAAAACCCTCAAAAACTGTGAGTTCTTGTCCTACCCCTGTTGATGGCTTGTTGGTTACTTTGCAGCATGGTGCTTCTTTTCTTCATTGCCTTACTTCCCTATTTTCAAGGAGGCTAATGGAGGCAGTAGGGTACTTTCTATTCTCACAAATACAAAATCAAACTTGACCTAACAGCTCAGGAGAATGTTTTCACTGGAGTGATGACAGCCGAAATCTTTTGAGAATTTAATACTGAAGTACTTCATGTGACTACTGGAAAGAATAGCGAACGAAAATGATTGCACACCATTTTTACCAAAGAAAGTTCCATATCAATGCATAATAATCATCATAATGGGCAACAAGCACATTTCAAAGTAACATTATGTCAAGAAGCAACTGTGATTTCCAGGATGTAGTCACAGGTTTATAATGACACAGAATATTAGTGCTTCTGCTTTTTATTCTAAAAAGATCTGATATAGTATTAATTCCAAGTGACTTACCCAAAACCTGAAAGGACAGAGAGGCCTGATATTAGAACAACAAATGTTTAAGAATTAATGAGTTAGCAGAGCAAATGTTGCAAAATAAATGGAAAGAAACATGGACTGGATCACCATTTAGTTAGGTATGTCCTTAATTGGTCGGGTAACCATCTAAGAGTAATAAAAGATGGATTTAACTTGGATTTAAGGATTTATATCACTCTGAAGGAAAGGCTAATAGCCTTGCAAAAGGCTTCATTCAAGGATCTCTTCTATTCTATTGATGACTTGGTTAAATACATACATGGCAAAAATATCAACTAAATTCCTAAAACATGTAAGTTTAAAATATAATAGAAGCAAGCTATAAAATGAATTCTAGTTCACTTTGAACCAAGTCAACCAAAAAACTTCAGCATGGACAAATATAAACTCCATCACTATGGTCCACCACTTACCATAAGTACCAACTGGTGAATGCAATTTTACAGCATGACATTTATGTTAATCACTGTAACTGAATACTAGCTTTATTATGATTCAACTTTTGCTGATATGCCAAGAATTCTCATGCATTCTTAGGCTTAATATAAGTACAGTGCCTTACATAAGGGTGGCCATAGAGAATGCTCTATTACATTTCTGTAATTCTACTGATTGAACATGTGTTTTGACTCTGGTCATCACACTTAAAGATATACACTGATTTTAGGTCAACAGAAGAGTACCTAGAATGGTGAAGAGGACTTGGAACACTGTCAGCTGAGGAAGAATGAAAAGAAATAGAGGTCAAAAGAGTGTTGTTTGAGGGAATCAATGGCAAAATTATCAGCTTAACTGTTTTAAAGGATTTTCTGAGGAAAAGATTTAGACTTATCCTGAATGGATCCACAATTATAATCAATGGATAATAATTTCAAAGATAATAGACTTCTCCTGAATTAGGGGAACTTTCAACAAGTAGAATGACCTGGTTGATAAAACAGTGAGTTCTCTGTGGACAGTAAACCAAAATTTTATTGCCCTCAAGTTGATTCCAACTCATAGCGACCCTATAGTACAAGGTAGAACTGCCCTATAGCGTTTCCAAGGAGCGGTTAGTGGATTCAACCTGCCAACCTTTTGGTTAGTATTTGTAGCTCTTAACCACTGCACCATCCTCTGAGAGTAGAGGGGGCACAAAAGAAACTAGGCAAAAACCCACATTATAAAACAAATTCATGTGTCAGTTAATCATCTGGATTAAATGACTTTGACTTTATTTTGAATTCTAAGACTCCTTGATAATATCAGAATAGAAGAATTCTACAACTGTTTATTGAATATCTAGACAAAATATGCTGTCTTGAGGTATATAAACCTCCTAGTTAACTGTAATGATGTGAAAATATAAAATTAATTTACTAATGACTATATGACTAATAGCTAGTACACCAGCTGTTTTAAAAGCACAGAAAAAACAGGACAAGGGGTATTCAAGTGGAGGTAGACATACTGTAAAAATCTCCATTTATAAACATAAACAAACAAAAATAAATAGAAACAAAGGTCAGTATTTTATTTTGTTATTTATTTACTTGGTACAAGTTTTCCGGAATAGCTACATGCTAAAAACTGATTTTTCCTCTTGTTATTACCATTACTGATGAAGAAAGATATAGCACAGAAAAATTGAACCCACTCACGATATAAAGCCTAATTTTAATTTCTACTTTAACTTTTACAAAGGCTGAAATCTAACAACCTGGTTAATAAGATTTACTGCTGACTTTTTTTTTTTTTCTTTCCTGCACCATAAGCTAGTGGTGTCCATGAGTGACCAAGAGATGGAGAGTCTTAAGTCAGCTAATTGTTGATTGTATAATTAATTATTAAATGGTATAATTGGCTCCTGCATAAATGAAAGTTTATGTATAAATACGTATTAATTACAGGTCATCTGAAAACGGATGTGTATGTTAAAAATAGTAACATTTAAACTGGGTGATCTGATGAGCTAAAAACAAGCCATAAAAGTCAAAATATTTAAACAAACAAACAAACACCATCAACCACAGTGAACATTATGAGACATGCAGCCTCAATTCATCAATCTTTTATTCAGTGTGGTGGGAAGCAGCAGAGTATCAAGTGCATCGTCTACAATGTGGGGAACTCTAACAAACATGTTTCTTGAAGCACTATGTCCACCATGTTTCTACTTGGCCTGTCCAGACCAAGGCACAATCAACGGCAATTAGGAGCTATGAATAAATTCTATGGGAAAAACATCCCATATCTTTCCTTAGACAATAAATTAGCCCTTTTCGTTTTTCTTTGACCTTCAGAGAGGTAAAAGTCTGTCACAGGCCTGATAAAACAAAGACTGCTTGCAGGTCTCTCTTCTTTTCCACACTGCCTTTAATGGAAATGCTAATGATACGACATTACTCAGCAATTCTACTTCCAGGGACTGGGAAGGACTATTTCCTAGTGATTGAGAGCATGGCCTCAGATTCAAGTTCTAGTTCAATTGTTAATTGTGTGACCTTGGAGCAAATTTCTTAACCTCTCTAAGCCTCAGTTGTCTCATCTATCAAATGGAAGCACTAGTACATGCTTCCTTGGGTTTTTTGAAGATTAGAGGTACACTTAAAGTGATTAGCATAATCATGCAGAAATTTAAAATCCTGTCTTTACATCAAAATTAAGACAATCATTGGAAAGTTCTTAATTTTGAACAAACTTGGCTTAATCCTTCTCAGAACTACCTTCGGGATCTGTAGTTTAATGATACTCCCTCAGGGTTTACTGACAGGAGATGTGAAAAACAACCAAACCAAGCCTGTTTTTTGCATTTCTTATAACACTGTGACAGACATTGTCTGTTATGTTATTTGCCTACCCTGATTTTAAGATTACATAAAAGGAATTCATTTTTGTGTGTGTACTGTCAGTAAAAACAGTTCTCTCTCTTGAAGAATTTTAGTATGTTTTATCAGTTAACAAAATAAATAAAAATAAATTTATTTCTGTTGTTTGGGCTGCCAGGAAACTCAGAGCTAAACTTCACATTCATATTTGCTCCATCCTTCTTTGTAAGATCTTTTTTTCATGATAATACTGTATCATATAATTTTCATGTTAGTATGCAGATTCAAATATTTTGTAATAGGATTCAAAGAATACATTAGTTTTTGAAGTACATGGTAACTATTATAAGGCGACCTGGTTGCTCAGTGGTTAAGCACTCAGCTGCTAACCAAAAGGTCGGCAGTTCGAACCTACCAGCTGTTCAGCAGTAGAAAGATGTGGCTGTCAGCTTCCATAAAGATTACAGACTTAGAAACCTTATGGGGCAGTTCTGTGCTGTCCTACAGGGTCGCCGCGAGTCAGAATCAACTCGACAACTATGGGTTTCTTGTTTTGGTAACTATCACAATAATAATATGAGCATTATGGAGCCCTGGTGGCACAGTGGTTAAGAGCTAGGGCGAGCTACGGCTGCTAACCAAAAGGTCAGCACTTTGAATCCACCAGCCGCTCCTTGGAAACTCTGTTGGGCAGTTCTACCCTGTCCTGTAGGGTTGCTATGAGTCGGAATTGACTCAATGGCAATGGTTTTTGTTTGTTTGTTTTAATAAACATAATATGTATAATATACCTTAAAAGCAATAAACAAAGGCTAATGCTCAATTCTGGTGTAGGTGTGGAGAGGAAGACACCCTAGAAAACTGTCCAGTGATAGTGAAAACAACTCTTAAGTTTTGGGCCAATATTTATAGATAGCCTTAAATAGGTCAAACCAATTCAAAAAGAAATTTTGCTTCTAAAAATCTGTTATTTTCTAATAACATCGTCATAAATAAGGAGAAAAGTTTACATACAAATATATGCATTGCAGCGTTATAATTGTAAACTTATTTTATGAAAAAATCTCTAACAAAAAGAAATCATGAACTAATGAAATGCATATAGTCCCAATTTGATATATTTTAAATGCATTATTTTACTGAAAATAGTAATGTTAAGTGGAAAAAGAAGGCAACAAAATATATTCCTTTTAAAATTACGTCTCCAAATGGTATGTCAACATAATATTTAAAAGACTAGAAGGATATACACTAGAATGTTCATGTTGCTAAAATCTCATTGATAGGATTATGAATGGTCCTTACTTTTTTCTTTGTAATTTATTGTTTTCTTTTTTTTTTAATTAAGTATCACATTAATCAGAAACAGGAAAGAAAAATAATTTTTGAAAAATATTCCAATGTACAGAGAGGAGGAAAGGATAATAAAATTTTCATATTATTCCAACACAGCGATTTTATTACAGAGCATACCTAGGCAAAGGAATTTACTAATTCCACTTTATCAGACCCTGAGAGCAGTGTATTGAGGATAGTTCTGAGTTCTGATAACGTATACCAGGGTAAGTCAAAAAGTATTGCTACGAGGGTTTCAGCTCATACACGCATGGGTTTATTCCAAACAAAACGTGTTTAAACAGTCCCTGCAATCAGTGAATGGATGGCTGCAGACAAGTTCTCCTAGTAATACACTTGTCTTAGTCTTGTTAGGGTGTCTTCAAAAAAATAAATCAATAAATAAAAGGATACTTTCTGTGCCATGGAAAAAGCAATTTTGAGGTCAGGGCTAATATCAAATTTCTAACAAAACTCAAGTGGACATCTTCTCAAATCATTGAAGCTTTGCAATAAGTTTACGGGAATACTGCCCCACATAAAACAACAGTTTTTAGGTGGATCAAACATTTTAAGGAAGATAGGGAAGACCTCAAAAATGAGCCGAGAGAGAAAGCACAAGATCTGAGTATTTGTTAAATAAATAAAAGTCAGAACTTTTATATTCACTTGAAGGAAATATAACTCTGAATCTCTTTTTCCAAGAAGCTGGGTTAATTTACCCTTTCAAGAAAAAAAAAAAAAAGTCCAGTTAAACTCTTCCTTTATTTAAACTTTTGGGTTTTTTTTTTTGGTCTAATAACTAGCCTCACTTACACAGGAACAGAACTGTACTAGAAGAGAAGCCCATGTGCCTCTCCTTCCATGTCTGTCAGTCCTGCTGCCCAAAGCCAAACAGAAGCCTGGTGCTGACTGGCCTTGTACAGGGTACGTTCTGAATCCCATATACTTTGATGCCAGCACTATTGCAGCAGGCCTTTAAAATTGGCCCTGTCAGAGAGTATGGCCCCCAGACACCCTTTTAGCTCAGTGGTGTAGTTATCTCCGAGGTTCATCATTCAGCCTGGGAGTGGACAGCCCCATAAAACCAAATGGGACTAATGAGGTACAGTAGTCCAGTGACAAGGGCCAGAAGGCAGAAGGGGACCAGGAAGCTGGTGATAGGGAACCCAAGGTTGAATAAGGATATTGTTGATGTGTTGTGAGATTGTTAACCATTGTCATAGGGCAACATGTGTAGTAACTGTTAAATGAGAAACTATTTTGTTCTGTAAGCCTTCATCTTAAGTGAGAATAGCAGCACGATTGGAAGCGCGTAGTCAATGTCACTGAACTGTGTGTGTAGAAATTTTTGAAATGGTGTATCTTTGACTATGTGTATTTTCACCAAAAAGAAAAAAGGTCGAGAAGGAAGAGGTTTGACATGTTGTGGGGTTGTTAACCAATGTCATAAAACAATATGTGCACTACTGTTTCATGAGAAACTATTTGTTCTGTAAGCCTTCACCTGAAGTACAATAAAAAAAAAAAAAATTGTCCCTGTCACTTTAAAGATAATAGACAATAAATCATCCCTCTGAGACAGTCCCTAAGGAAAACAGGGAAAAAATAGAAATAGCATTTAAAAGCCCTTTTCTGTTACAGTGCCTCCAGGGAGCTTTTAAAATTAGCTCTTTTAAAGTAAATTTTATGCTTTTGGGGTTTTTAAAAATGCTTCTAGAATTAACCTGGCAATTCTATGACCAAATCTTCCATTGGATCCTTTGTTATGCTAGTATTGTCATATTTGCTCACGTCTGTGGCACTGTCCTTGGTGTCCTATTACCAGTGAGCCTGTTTTCTCATGCTTTGCTTACCTGTTACCTCTCCTTCCTCCCTCTTCATCTTTTTGCCAGTATTTCTTGTCTGACCTTTCTTTCCATCTTCCTTTACATTTTTTCCTTCAGCAAATCTGGTTTAATTACCACTCCCTTGAGATATCTTTTGATCTCTGGCACCTTAGGTAATCCTAATTAGGCCACTATGGAGATGATCCAGAATTTTCCAGTTGGTAGACTGGAACCACTGTCCTACTCCTAAAGCAGAATATTCCTAGGCACAGATGGTCCCCATTCACACTTTTCTCATAAGTCTCTTCCTTTCTGATTCTTGTGACCCTGCCCCAACTCTTCAATTCTAGTTGATAATTAAATAAAAGCACCAGGATATCAAAGACGTTTGACTTATGCTAGTTTGCAAAAGAACTTTAATCAAATCCTCAAAGGAATAAATGGAAGATGCAGTCATATAAAGCAGAGTTATATGAAGGGTCAGGGTTTACATTAAGACGGGCAAAAACACAGAATGTCTCTTGTGGAACCAGTATTCAGCTACAACCATTCAAGTCCATATAGTTTGATGTGGCCCAATAAAACAGTTATAGTTCAATGGCCTTTATTGTTCTTACAAATTAAAAATTTATACTGAAAAAAGAAACAAAAAACATAGTTCATCTTAACATTAAAAAAAATGCAAACTCTAGGTAAATAACAGCACAACAGCAACCGCTTCTTGATGCCACACTGTATGTCTTCTTAGACCTCCTGCTCTGTGAAGAAAGGCAGGAGAGATCCAGCTCAATACTGATAAATTGGGAAGGCTGAGTATGAAGCAAAAAGCAGTGAGAAAACATTATTCTGACACCTTTTAGATTTATAGACTTCCCAGTTTCCTTGATAGCCATTCATCTCACCTGGCCTGCCAGAGTCTCTCTAGCCACCCTCTGGGTAAGCGCTTATTACCAACAAGGCAGCAGTCAAATTATTGCTGGGAATTTACCGAGTGAGATATATAAAAGCTGCCTAAGCCAGTGGTTCTCACATTGCCATCGCTTTCTCTGGAACATAAGTCTCATGAAACGCTCTGAAAATTTCCCATAGACACATAAGCGTGGACAACACAGCATACACCATCACCCCTTTGGAAATGGCAAGAGTGGATTAGCATATTAAAGGTATTGGGCAGGGCTATAATAAAGAAAGCTGGTAAGCCTTGTTTCACCCACTGTTGTCCTGAAACATTCTTATTTCAAAGAAAATTGATTAAAAACTCTTTGGAAACTTTGGAAAAGCCTAGACTAGGTACTTGCCTAAAGGAAGAATTATTTTGGAGGTGGTAATGATTGTTAGGAGCCCTGGTGGCACAGTGGTTAAAGGCTCAGCTGCTAACCAAAGGGTAGGCAGTTCAAATCTACCAGGAACTCCTTGGAAACCCTATGGGGTAGTTCTATGCTGTCCGAGAGGGGTCGCTATGAGTCAGAATGGAAAGGAAGACAATGGGTTTGTGGTTTGTTTTTTTTTGTTTGGTTGGTTTTGATGATCGTTAAATCAAACGATCAGATGAAGAAAAATAGTTAAGAAGGAATAGTGCAGGTTTATATTCGTGATTTCCACCAGTAAAAGACAGAGAGATGTATCAACAGATCACAGTCGTTAAAAATGGCTCATGGGAGGACAGCCAATTACATACTAGGGAACAACGCTAGAGAAAAATCAAAGGGGTTCAGGGCATGTTTTATTTCACTCGTAGCGCTTTTCAAATTCAGTCCTAACCAAACCTGATTAAAGTAAATCCTTTTTTTTACAGCCTGTGGAGTCTATAAGATTATAGTGTTAATAGAAGTACGATTCGATCCGTCAGTAATGGTGCATGTCTGGACCCTGGCGCCTCTGACAAGTCCATTTTTTAAGACGTATTTATTGTTTTTTTCCTCCCTTCTGTTCCCTGCATTGCGGGTTTAATTGAACAGTTTAAAGTGATTCTTCTTCAAGGCCCATTAATTGATTTTATTTGAGTATTCTCTAGGGGTCAAGGAAAAGGGAAAAAAACGATAAAATTGCAGCTCTGGTTTTCACTGTCATATTCTCCCCAGCAATTCACGGCTCTGATTTTCTCACTTGTCTTTCTCTGCCTCCATCTTTTGTTTTGTGATTTTCACAAGGTGAAATTTTGTTTGTTTAGTTTAATATCACTGATGTATTCAATTCTGTTAGTGGTTCACATTAGGAAAACAACAAAATGCACCTAAATCTGCTAAACCATGTAGTATCCACGAGTTCCTCATCATAAAGCCAATTGAAGCATGAAGATTTCAGAGAGACAATCATAAAGCCTTCTATTTTGAAGATAAAGTCCCGTTGCATTTTCTTTCTGACATAATATGCCAAAGTCCCCTGAGATGTGACGTTGTGACATGTGTACACACACACCCACATATTTGCTCAGACAACCCACCACCGTAGCTGAATGTACTGTCTACATCTGTTAAGCAATACTGACGACACTATAAGGATTATAAATAATACTCTTCAGAAGATGGAAGTTCTAGCTTGAAACAGATTCTGCCAAGTGCACAAGCTACGTATGTGTGTGCATGTCACAGCATACCTTAAGAAACTGTCTTATTCTATCACAGTGAGTATCATTTTTGATTGCTTATTATGTATCCAAGAAAAACTAAACCAGTCGTGTGGAGTCGATGCTGACTCATGGTGACCCCACGTGTTGCAGAGTATAACTGCGCTCCATAGGGTTTTCACGGCTGGCACTTACTGGAAGCAGATAGACAGATCTTTCTTTCAAGGTGACTCTGGGTGGGTTCAAACCACTAACTTTTTGGTTAGTAGTTGCGCACTTAACCATTTGCATCACTCAGCATCAGGAAGTGGCCAATCCTCACAATTATCCTATGAAGCAGATACTACTATCACCGTGTGACTGTCCAGATCTGAGACTCAGAGATGTGAAATAATCTGGAGAGGATATAGTTGGATTTTAAATCTGGGTTCAATTTGCTCCAATGTGTCTACTCTTCCACTACTTAGAAAAACTCTTGCCTTGGAAGCTCAGTTTGCAATGGCTTTTATTTTATTAAAGATAGACATGTAATAAAGTCATTTATAGATGGGTCATTTTTTTCACTACTGCATCTTCAGAGTAGGCCCTAAACAAACCTTAATTGAAGGACTGAGTAAAACATCAGCCTCTATCACGATCACGTAGTCCCTGCTTTGAGCTTCACTCCCAGGCCAGTTCTTTGTGAATACTGTGCTGACAACGCAGGCACAAAAGCAAGAAAGACACAGGGCAGGTAAACACTAAAGGCTGTACCAACAAGGGACAAACTGCCTCCAGCCTCCACACCATCTTATTGTTTCTTTGCAAGTCATATCCTTCTCTCTGCTCAATTCCTGTCCCTTAGCCCAATTCTCTGGATGGAACTGACAAAGGTTTACCAGCCTGGATTTTACTGAAAAGTAGATTAAGTTCATCTTTAACACACACGATGCAAAAATATGTCATTGGCTTGTGTTCCCAATTATCTTCCCAGAGAGTTTTGAGAGAGAGATTGAGAGATTATGATTAAGACTGAAATTGAGAGAAAAGTGTGTGTGTACGGGGTGGGGGGCGGGTAGAGGAAGAAGGGGTATAGGAGGAAGTAGTTCTTTGGTTTTTTTCTTTTCATTCATAGCTTGGAGAAGAAAGTGAAAAGTTACACGTTTATTTTCAGCAAATCATCAGAACAACTTCAGGTAAAAGAACACGTATTTTAGAAAGTGTCAGTAAATTGGAAATCTTAGAAGGGCAACCTTCTTGCTGAAGGGGTGCACCCTACGCTCTGGTCTTACATTTCAGAGACAGCACCATGCTATGTTACTTCTCCACACCTCTGTGTCCTTTCTCTCTTCCCTTGGCCTATGACATCCACCTTGCTGGAATCCCTTGACCTCCAGTAGCCTTTGACAACTATGACTAGTTTTATGAGACTCTGTTCAGTCGTCACCTCAAGGATTGTTGTTTCTTGATAAATATTAGCAGCAAAATTATCTAGAGGGCAAGTGAGAAAGAGATGAACCGAAGCTAGCTTTCTCCCCTTTGAAGCTATAGGTGTGGTAAACTGGCGTGGTTGGGAGATGTGGTTATAAAATCATTGAGTGGTAGTGGCGGGTGGACCACTACACAAAGGGAAGGGAAGCAGTTTGACTTCTTGGGAATTGCTACCAATAAAAAAAGAGAGAGAGAGAGAGAGAAAACATGCTTGTTAATATGCTGGGAATGTGATCTAATCCCCTGCAGTGGACAGGCTGGTGTAGGGAAGGATCTGCACTCCTCCCTACTCTGAAATGTGTGCCCTCCTCTGGGTTCCCAGAACCTGTAAATCCCTATATCAAAGTAAGTGTCACATTCTACCCTTACCATTGGTTTGCATGGATCTATGCTGCGAACCAAAATGTCGGCAGTTTGAATCCACCAGCCGCTCCTTGGAAACCCTATGGGCAGTTCTACTCTGTCTCATAGGCTTGCTATGAGTCCAAATCGACTTGATGGCTACGAGTTTGGTGTTTTTATTTTTTTATTTTTCTGGTTTTATTTTCCAAACTGAATTAAGTCATGTTCATCTCATCCCACCCTCAGTGCCTGGTATATAAGAGATGTTCAATAAATACTTTCTAGCACAAATGAAGGAGCCCTGGTGGCAGAGTGGTTAAGAGATCTGCTAACCAAAAGGTCAGTAGTTTGTATCCACCAGCTGCTTCTTGGAAACCCTATGGGGCAGTTCTACTCTGTCTTACAGGGTTGCTATGAGTTGGAATTACTCAGTGGCAATGGGTTTGGTTTTGGTTTTTTTAGTAGCACAAATGAAAGAATGAACACAAAGGAAATCCTTTATTAAGAACTACTATAAAACTACAATGGAAGTACAATTCTCAGAGCTAGTGGGGCTAAAAAAGAGAGTTCTCGATAAGTGCCATCAAGTCAATTTCGACCCATAGCAATCTCATGTGACAGAGTGGAACTGCCCCATAGGGTTGCCTAGGCTGTGATCTTTATGGAAGCAGATTTCCAGGTCTTTCTCCCAAAATGCTGCTGGGTGGGTTTGAACTACCAACCTTTTGGTTAGCAACCAAGTGCTTAACCATTGTGCCACAAGGGCTCATTGGGGCTAAGATACTGGTCCAAAATGAAGATATGGAAGAATTATGAATTTAGCAGTATTAAGGTGACTTGGACTCCCTAGGCGGCACAAAAAATTGAGCACTTGGCTACTAACCAAAAGGTTGGCAGTTCAAATTCACCCAGAAGCTCCCCAGAAGAAAGTCTTAGTGATTTACTTTCAAAAGATGATAGCCACTGAAAACCCTACAGAGGGAAGTTCTACTCTGAAACACATTGGGTTACCATGAGTCATAATCAACTTGACGGCCAACTGTTTACTGGTAAGTTTACTTAGAAGTGAGAATGGCAAGGCTTTGCCTTGCTTACTTTGGACACATTATCAGGAAAGACTATCACCAGTAAAGGACATCGTGGTTGGTAAGTGGAGGGTCAGTGAAGGTGAGGGAGGACCTTGATGAGTTAGAGTGACACAGTGTCTTAAACAATGGACTCATAGCAATGAGCATGAAGATGGCAGAAGATCAGGCAATCTTCTGTTCTGCTATACATAAGGTCACTGAGTCAGAAACCGATTTAAAGGTGAATAACAACCACTAACAGGGTTAAATAAGACTTACTGACTGACCAGAAAATAGTTCCTATGTGGCAAAGTATCTCAAATTGAAACAACAAACTGACAAAAGAAGTTTTAGAATGCCCTGCCTATGATCAAATACTCATCAGTATTCAGCTCGCTTACATTGGATATGTCATGAGTAAGGACCAGTCTCTAGAAAAACACATAAATTTTGGTAAAGTAGAGTGTCAGTGAAAGTGAAGGAAATGCTCAATGAGATGGATTGACACAACAGCCACACCGATGGACTGAAATATATCAACGATCATAAAGACAGCACAGGACCAGGCAACATTTTCTTCTGCTATACATAAGGTTGCCATGAGTCAGGGCTGACTCAAGGGCAACTAACAACAACAACAGCATAGAGTAAGAGTAAATAAAATAAATATTCACCTCCATTGGGTAGCGCTATGGGATCCCCAGACCACATACCACGTATCTTCAGCCCTTCACTCCTGGAATTGCTTCTGTTAAAATTGTTTCCTGTTTAAGGTAACCATGCTGTAGGTATGTGTGTATGTATAGTGAGGTGGTGGGTGGAAAGAGCTATGTCATCAAAAGGCCATTTACAAAATGAACATATTTTACTTAGGAGGATGTGAATATTGAATCAGTACACTGTTCTCATCAGCAAATTAGCAAAGTATAGCATCTTCATCAGAATGCTTATTTGTCAGGTGAGTAGTGTACGGGATTCTTCCAGCACGATGTATTTAGAAAACACTGCCTTCTTCTTCTGATACTGCTGGCAAACTCATTTTGAATCAGAGAAGACAGTTGTACAGGGGGGTGATATTCTTTTTTTTTCACAAACCATCTGTCTTTATTTTCTTCTAATCAGCTCCTAGGATATCAGCATAATAGTAGCATATAACCTCCCCGGAAGCAATCTAACCCGAGGAAAAGCACACACAAGCAGAGGAACAACATAACTATACTCAATTTCACATCACACGAAGGATTCCATGTGGCATTACTTTGGTCTGATTTTATCATCAGTTTTCACCGAAGCCTTTTCTCTTGTTATAAAAATATGCAATCTCTTCAGTCTTGGTTTCCACTGACGAAGGAATTTAAATAACAGATTATTTTACCTGTAGCTACAGGTAATTTCAGTGAGCGTAGTCGTCTTCCTGCCTTGTACCTAGTCTCCCTAAATGATCAAGTCTGCCAGCAGATTGGGCCCTTTAACTTTCTTCTCCAAATTAAAGGCTTCCTCTCATTTGCTCAGTACTATTTACATAGACATTGCCTAAATTTGTCCTGAAATTCAGTGTGAGGGGCCACTTTGCTCAGCTTGGTCAGACCTCATTCTAGCTTTCAATTAAATAATTTCAGTCCAGCCTTGAACTATCTAATACATCAAAACCAAAAAACATTTTCTCCGGTATTTTATGCCATATGAAAATAGATCCTAGTCTTTGAAGCTCATACGTTGTTATAAAATCAGGTTTTCAAGTACATGCACAAATTCAACAAACTAAACTTCCTTAATAATTAGAGTGAATGCTAAAGGTGTCTGTATTCCAGCTTCACTCTGCTGCTCTAAGCAAAATCAGGCAGCATTGCTAGTAGATAAATCAATATCAGCTGAACTAATAAGAGCAGAATGAACACATGTGCCTGGGTTTTTCTCCCTGCCATTCTAGGTCCAAACCTCTTCTCTGATTTTAGCTTTAGTCTTGAATGACCGTTTGAGGTATCGTGATTTGGCCTCCAAGACAGCCACTGTTGAGCCAACATGTGTGGGACCAAATCAGAAGAAATTGCCCAACTGATTTGCAGGGCTTGTCAAGGCCTGAAATGGTGGAAGTCAGATGATTATATTTGCATTGCATAATTGGCAAAGCCTGTCACAGCATTGCTGGAGCCAGCAGCTGCTCTCTGCAGAGAACTAATTCCACCTGATCTACTTAATATTATAATGAATTTGATCTTCTGCACATTCAACCGGAAGCCAGAGAGCACAGTTTATGGCTACACCTGCATGTGCAGAGGGGTGACAAGAGACCCTCTGGTGGTAAGGATTCCTTAGAGAAGGGTGCTGTCAGTGTTAGGTCACCCTTTTTTTGATTGGTGTTTTTCTCCTCTTCCAGGGAGAAGGCTTCAGAACTTCCCCTTCTATCCTCAAGCAAGAACTGTTGGAAATCAGAAGTGAACTTTGACATTATCTAGAGAAATCTGATCTAAGACTTTCTTCTACAGGATCCCTTTAGCTTTTGCCAGAAAACACCCAGGAAGGGGGACATCCCTCTAACATAAGGCAACCTATCGCATTTAAGAGAAGCTCAATTTGTTACAAAGTTCTGTTTAGTAACCTGGGTGATCCTTCCTCCCTGTAATTCACCCCTTTGTCTTAATTCTGCACTTTTGGTTCAGAACCAACTCTAATGTCTTATTGGGCAACTTTTCAATCAGATCAAGGCAGTCATCACGCCTCCACATCCTCTCTTAAATCTTCTCTCTTTCCAGCTAAGCCTTTCTTAGTGCTTTCAAATAGTCCCCTTGGCTCTTGTTCTCAGTGCAGGCTATAGAATGTTTGTCCTCCTCTGAATTCCTTTCACTGGGCCATTGTTTCTTTTAAAGTGAGACGCTACTAGGGTCCCTAATTCAAATGTTATCCGGCAATACGGAGTGATTTAGGATTCTTAATCTCTCCTGTTTTTGACACCATATTTTAGGATCCTGCCCATCAAGAAAAGATGTAACACATGAGGTCGTCATGAGTTGGAACTCACTTGATGGCAATGGTTTTTTTGTTGATTTCTGTTTTTATAAGATGGGCATGGGGTGAGCTCTTAGGGGACCTTCCAGGTGTGACACAGGAGAGCTAAGGGATACTGACTCCATTAGCTAAGTATTTTTTAGAAGACATTATTTTAAACTGCTAAGAAATTTTCTCAGTATTCTATTTGATGGACATGTACTTTGATACATGATATAGATACACGCACACATATATGTGTGTGTCTGTGGGTGTGTATACACACACACACACACACATATACACACACACATACATATATATATACACAGGTAGTCTCCAGCTTAGGATTTATTGGAGTTAACTATGAACCACACTTACAACAGTCTGGCTTTTTTTGGGTATATCTTATCTTTAGTAACATGTACTACCTACAATGTTGCACCACATAATTTGCTGATGCTATCATTCTCAGATGTTCACTTGCAGGTGTTCAAAAAATGGATTTATAAAGATACTGATAATAAAAGGCAATAATAATGAAAAATAAAAAATAAAAAAGAGGTATTCAGAAATTACATCAAAACCAACTTATGACAGAGTCATTGGAATGGAACCCCATAGTAAGTTGAGGACTACCTGCATGTGTGTGATATGTGTGTGTGCATGTTTTATACACACACACATATCCAGGTGTAAGTAGTTTTCCCCATATGTGTTCATATAATTGCAAAACTATAAATATAGTGTTTTTTTCTAAATACTCAGAAATCCTATAAACAAAAATATAAACCCAAATATTATAATGGAGCAAACTAGTTTCCATAGCACACTAAATATGAGAATTACTGTAAATATCCATTAAACTTAAATATGCCACTCAGTTGAGGCTGCAATTTGCAGCTTTGAAGGAAATGGTCCGAAACGATGAAGCACCTGGGCACTGGTACATGAACACTATTGCAAAAATAGAAGAAAGCACTGTATATGTTTGATTTCTATTTGCTGATGTACGTTTTATAAGCCAATATCTAATTTCAAAGGGCTTTCATATTTGTCCAATAGTTGTTGAAAAGAGAACATAATTAAAAGCCGTTTTCCCTAAACACCATGCCTCCTTAAAATGTTGACTATAAGGTCCAGAAACAACGAAATGGAATACAGGTACACTGCAATCTATCATATTGACTTTCAACAGTTTTCCTATTACATAAACATCAAAAATACCTGGAGGCTGAGGTAAGGCTATAAAATTGTTTGGCACAGGCAAGGGAATTTGAGGAGTAGCTTAGAGGCAGGGTAAATAACAGAAACATTAGTTATTTCAGTTACAGGAAAAGGGGTGACAAATGTCATATGCTTCCATAGCATCTATTTTCCCCACTCCACTCTAAGAAGAATCTCTTTAGAGAATTAGCTGTGGTACATCTGAGGAACTTCTTCAAAAATTCAGTAACAATAGAGTAATACATTTTGAACTAGAGATCCTCAAGATGTTTTTTTTTTTTTTTTTTAAATGACTACTGAATGGACTCCCCTGAATCCCAAGTTGTTTTGCATTTAGCATTCTAGGTGCCAGAAGGTACAGTCAAAAAAGACAGACCGCTTAATGGAAAAGAAAAGACGAAACTAACGAGGGCGTCGTAATTATTCCACAAACCAAGGGAAAGATGGAACGGTTTCCAAGGGGGACGTGGATGCATCAAAATGTTTTTGCTAGCAACCCAAAGCAGTGAGTTTTAAAGACTAAACTGGGGAAAGTGAGAGAGAAATGTAGTGTCTGATTAGTACTTTACTATCAGTAACCTGGGGACAACCTTATAACATTGTTTTCCTGAGTAGAGAAGCAACAAGAAAAGGAAAATAAGAAAGGAGGACAGTCTCTTCCACCAGGCGAATGGCTTTTCGGCTTTACGGCGTTAGATGCTGCAAAAATGATGTCAGTGAGTGAAGGCCAGTGCGTGGGCTTTTGGAAGAAGCACACATGCCTGACCCCTGTCCAACTGCTCCAACAGCGAGTGGGCACATTTACAACTAAATTAGAACGAGTTAACCTTCATTAGCCCCCACCTGTGTTGATGGAGGTAGAGAGAGAAATTTTCAAAGTTTTTATTTTGGGTCGGGGAGGTGGAGGCTTGATTTTAGACTAGGTGGAATTTTTGTGAGTAGACTGAACAGTGCTGTCTCCTACTTGTATGCTGTCAGGCTCTACTTCCAGAATTTTGTTTATTTGGAAACTGTGACCCCAGAGTTGAGAATACCTCATGTTCCAGGGTTTTCAGTAGACAAATAAGATGAATTGTCTATTGACAGGGTATATATATATATATATAAATGAGTAGTCTAGGATTTACGGGGCAAATAAATATTGCGCCAGAACAGCTGGCAAGTGTGAGTAAGAGCACAAACCGCTGGTATGGTATCTGCAACCACCCACACACACACACTGTGAGCTGCAACTCAATAAGTGGATGATTACAGAGGTTATGAGAAAAGCAGAAATAAATACAGTGAAGTTTAAAGAACACCTGGTATGAAAGAGGCTTTGGTTTCTCAGCAGAGATCTGGGTTTCCTGGGAGGCAGTTTAGAGTAGTGGTTAAGAGGGTAGGCTCTGAGGTTCATAATTTCATATCCAACAGTGCAGTGCAACGAATCACTCAGTGTGGTCCTTCTAGCCATGGTCTTTGTGACTCACACACAGTGACTGAGTGGGACTATGTACATAAGGTATACGGACTCTGTGACGGTTGGGGTTGTGTGTCCACTTGGCTAGGCCATGATTACCAGTACTGTGTGGTTGTCCACCATTTTGTGTGTTGTGGATCCTGACCCGTACATGTTGATGAGGCAGGACTGGTGTAAGGTGTGTCTTGGGTCACAGCCTTGCAGAAGGGCTTGACTCATACCTCACCCTTACTAAAATTACACCCTTTCCTGGGGTGTGGCCTGCATCTAAGAGATATGCATCTGTCTTGGAGAGGCTCTGTCTCTCTGGTTCTGGATCCCGTGTCCAGTTGATGATCAACTGACCTCCCCAGAGGCCAGCTGTCTGACCTGCAGATTCTGGGATTCAATGGCCTCCACAGCCCCTCGGGCTGGCAGCCTATTGTGTGATCTGATTCGCTGGCTTCTACAGCCTTGTGAGCCAACAGTCTGTGGTCTGAACTGCCGGTTTGGGTTCATCAGCTCCTGCAGCTGCTTGAGTCAAAAGAATCCTATGCCTGATCCACGAATCTGGGACTTGCCAGCCTGCACAACCATATGAGCCATTTCCTTTATATGGTTCGTGAGTTCTATGAGATGTTGCAGAGAATTAGGAAACCCAAAGACAAGAGGGAGAGTACTGAGGCAAGAGGGGGTAGTTGATGTTAGAGATGATGGAGTGGTAGAGCAGCTTGGACAGGTTGGACATTTGGGACATCTTTAACCTTTGCCTCATAGCAACCAGCTTTATGCTGATCCTTATAAATTAAATTATTCATTTAACCAGTTATGAGAGGTGGAATTAGAACAAGTCGCTTAACCTCTCTAAGCCTCAGTTTCCTTATCTATAAAAAAGGTTGGCAATGTTTCCTGCCTCGCAGAGTTATGGACAGAAATGAATAGGTCAGTTCTCCTAAAGAACTTACCACAGTGCCTAACATGTGAGATGTTTCTAATAAATGTTAGATATTAACAGCATTGTTAATCATGGTTTGGCACACTCTGATTTATGATGCACTGGCTACTTTCTTCCCCAAATATGACCCATTTCAGATGAAGGCAGAATAACAGCAGCTACTTAAGTTGAGGCCCATGGGGAAGAGGTATGGAATATACTATGGTCTGAGATTTTCTTAACATTCCAAAGGGAATTATTTCTTTGCAAAATGATGATTATTTTCATAGAATGGTTTAAACATTGCCTATTTCCAGGGAAAAATGAAAATAAGCAGTTCTTAATTATGGTTTTGACTATTCATATGCATAAAAATACATTTGAGCATCTCCTTCTGTTTGGTTCCCTGAGCCTTTATGCACAGTCCCACTGGAGTCAGGCTTTGTCCCAGGTGTGTGTGAAACATTACATTACTGACTTGAACTTTGGGAAAAAGAGAAAAGGTTCCATTAAGAAAATGCAAGTTAAATCACTTACTGGACAAGTGCTCTGACAAAAGTTGTTGTTGTCCTTTATGGATTGAATTTTGTTCCCCAGAAATGTGTACCCACTTGGCTACTCCATGATTCCTATTGTGTGATTGTCTGCCATTTTGTCATCTGATGTAGTTTTCTTATGTGTTATAAATCCTACTTCTATGATGTTACTGGCCAGGACTCAACAAGATTAAGTTGTGTATTAAGTCAATCTCTTTTGAGATATAAAAGAGAGAAGCGAGCAGAGAGACAGGGGGCCTCACACCACCAAGAAACAAGAGCCAGGAGAACAGTGCATCCTTTGGACCTAGGGTCCCTGAGCTAACAAGCTCCTCAATTAGGGAAGACTGATGACAAGGACTTTCCCCCCAGAGCTAAGAGAGAGAGAAAACCTTCCCCTGGAGCTGGCACACTGAATTCAGACTTCTAGCCTCCTAGACTGTGAGAGAATGAATTTCTCTTTGTTAAAGTCATCCACTTGTGGTATTTGTTATAGCAGCAGAAGACTAAAACGTTGTTGTTAGGTGCTATACAGTTGGTTCTGACTCATAGCGACCCTATGTACAACAGAATGAAACACTGCTCGGTCCTGCACCATCCTCATGATGATTGTTATGCATGAGCCCATTGTTGCAGCCACTGTGGCAGTCCATCTCGCTGAGAGTCTTCCTCTTTTTTGCTGACCCTCTACTTTACCAACCATGATGTCCTTCTCCAGGGACTGCTCCCTCCTGATAACGTGTCCAAAGTATGAGATCAAAGTCTCGCCATCCTCACTTCTAAGGAGCATTCTGGCTGTACTTCTTCCAAGACAGATTTGTTCATTGTTTTTGGCAATATTCTTCTCCAACACCATAATTCAAAGACGTCAATTCTTACTGGATCTTACTTATTTACTGCCCAGCTTTCACATGCAGTTGAAAACACCATGGCTTGGGTCACTGGCATTTTAGTCTTTAAAGTGACATGTTTGCTTTTCAACACTTTAAAGAGATCTTTTGCAGCAGATTTTCCCAACGCAGCGCATCATTTGATTTCTTGACTGCTGCTTCCATGTGCATTGATTGTGGATCCAAGTAAAATGAAATCCTTGACAACTTCAATCTTTTCTCCATTTATCATGATGTAAGGATTTTTGTTTTCTTTATGTTAAGCTGTAATCCATACCAAAGGCTGTAGTCTTTGATCTTCATCAGTAAGTGCTTCAAGTCCTCTTCACTTTCAGTAAGCAAGGTTGTGTCATCCACATAATGCAGGTTGTTAATGAGTCTTATAACAAAAGTTACATGGACTCATATACATATTGCGGAACTTCATAAAATATATTAAGTAAACTGCAGCTGGTGATTTAGTTTTAGCCAGCACCTGAAAGACCCCTGAGTCCAGGGTCCATGGCTGTATTGTTCATTGTCTACCACCAGTGCCTAGTACATGGCCAGGCACAGAGTAAGTGCTCACTAATAGCTGCTAAGTCAATGATTTGTCTCTGTTGCATGAGAAATATGTAGGTCTCATTTGTAAAGTTTACTTCGTCATAGGATATGTTTCTTTAATTATAGCTACTACTTTGATCAAATACCTGATGCTGTGCCCTTTAAAGATCCTATCCCTAATCTGTTTTTACAGGTGAAGAAATTAAAACTCAAATGAGTAAAGGCTGGCTAAATTCAAGGCTGCACAGCTAGGAAGAACTAGAACCAGATTTGAACCTCCCCATCCCAATGGCTGTCCATTTCCCCAAGTTACATCACTGGTACTTTCCAATTTGTTCATTTTTCAGCTGTGTGATGTGAGTTAAGGCGTGCATGATAGTCTCTTCACTATTTTCTGTATCCCTATGAGAACATCTGTTATGCAATAGGGAGCACTAACTATTCCCTTCCTCCCCCCAACCTCCACCATCAAATAAAAATTTATGCAACTGTGTAGCAAGAATAATTCTTCTTTAACAAAGTAAGCTTATTACTTTCAAGGAGTTCCAAGGAATACATTTACAATTTCATATACATTTGGGTTTACTATTTGCATAGTCCTCATTCAGCTGTGTTAACCTCACCAAAACGATTAAACATTGTCATTCACTAAATCGGTCCCAACACCTGCCCTGAGACCCAAGGGTTTTCAGCTCTAATGGGTCATTGTTTTTATACCCCTTTATCACACTAAGGGATATTATTAATAAAACACTATTCTTCTGTTGGAAGAAGGCCAGTGTTCTTTTGGATGTGCACAGGTAAATATTCTTGGGTTTAAGATGTGAGGAGGATTCCACCCACCCTTTTAATTATGAGAAAATGCTGAATTCAGTGATACAGAAAACCCATCTGCAGTCTCGCCCAAAGGGGATTCTTTTAGGTGACTTTGTTACACCCAGATCAGCTAGTAAAATCTTCATTCATTTTTAGTCACAGCAAGGGCCAACTTAAAGCCTGCTTTCTGAAAATTGTCACGTACGCAAAGTCCTCATAATAAGAATAATAAAAACCAATGAAAGCACAACTTTTCTCTCTCACCTTAAATATTTGAAAAATAGCAACAATTTCTCAATACCAGAATTAATGAATCAATGATCCCCCATAAGATAAGCTAGATATTCAAGGGACTGGTTTGAGTAATCAACATATATACTTAAGAAAGGGGCTTGCCATTCGTGAAAAATTAAACACAGACATAAATTATGAGTTTAATAAGAGTAACAGTAATTATTATAACTTACATTTCCTAGTAGCTCACTGTGCACCAGGTCCTATTCTGAATGATTTACATTTATTTACTCATTTATCCCTGCCACAATCCTATAAGGAAAAGCTATTCATACCCCCAAGTTATGTTGTTGCAGACCAAGACATATTAGGATTAGAAAGGTGAAGCGATTTTACTAAGGTCACGGTTAGTGAGCGGTAGATTCACACTGGCCCTGTACCAGTCTAACTCCAGAGCATTAACTCTTCACCTTCATGCACAGGAGGTGGCATAGGCCAGTGGGTTGGTTCCCAAACTCCCATCTAACTCCAGAGCATAAAACAACTCTTCACCTTCATGCACAGGAGGTAGCATATGCCAGTGGGTTGGTTCCCAAACTCCCGTCCCAGGACAGGTGCTAATTCTAAACTTTTCAGCAGTCTTCAGGTAAATGAGAAAATATGAGCATGAGAAGGAAACATTTCAAAGAGCTAAACTTTTTCAAATGAAAGGGATAGTCTTTCTTCTACTTTTTTTCATGGTTGTTTACTTCTTTTTGTTAATCATGGAAATGGTATATGTCATCTAGTTTCTTTTTTTTTTTTTGGAACAATACGTTTATTTGGAAAAATAGTCATATTGCTTATTTACTTATTTAGAAAAATTTAAAAGTTGGCCAACAAATGTCATGCTCCCAAAATGAAAGAAAAACTTTTCATGGTTAAAAGAAGAAAGGAATCTTTTAAGTATCAGAGTGTGCAAGCCAGGTCTGCGCCGCTGTGTGGGGGAGGGATTCTGCTCAGGTGCTCAAGGGTGAGAGCATCAGAGGCCAGCAAGAAGGGGGCTGAGGGTAGCCACGTGAAAAAAGGCCTGAGAGTGGGAAAGACTGAGGTGAAGAAAAAAAGGAAAAACTGTTACAAGCTTAAATGACTTAAAGAATTCACAGAAACAGAAAACTCTGGGAGACGCAGCACTATGCTATTGGATGTATGGTGGGTTGACTGTTAACTTGATTTTGAACATGTTGAGCTTCTGGTGAGGGATTCAAGTGGGAAAATGCCCGACAAAACAACAGAAGGAAAAGTATTAGTTTCCTGTAAAATGCTAAATTCTTCAAGGTAAGCAATGGGGTCAGTCTCTGCTGAAAGGGTGGGGAGGGGTAATTAATTTCTCAGCCTGTGACTCATGTTCCTGTGACTCATCTCCTCCTGGGAGATTTATTGTAGGTGAGTATTGTCACTAAAAAACCAAAACCCTGGTGGTGTAGGGATTAGGCGCTATGGCTGCTAATCAAAAGGTTGGCAGTTCGAATCCACCAGCTGCTCCTTGAAAACCTTATGGGAGCAGTTCTACTCTGTCCTATAAGGTCACTATGAGTCGAAATCGACTTGATGGCGAAGTTTTTTCTTTCACTGTCACTTTGTCACTACAGCACTGGCTTCGGGTGGTGGGCATCTCCACTTTACCATTCCAGCCTGAGCCTAAATGCACACCACTTCTCTTAATTTTTCAATTCAGAGTTAAAACCAGGCTAGCGTATTTCTAAAAAGCTAAAAATACAGGATAACAGAGGGAATTAACACAATGTATAAAGTATATAATTAGATCAATGACTTTTAATCTCTTTTTGGTAGTTTTGAGAATCTGATTAATCTTTCCATATAAAAACTTAATTTTGCACCATCACTGGAAAGCTCCTCAACAATACCTAGATTCCTCAATCCCCAAATGCAGGTGAGCAAAGGAAACTTGAGGGATGCAGGAAATCCTGCCTTGGTGTGTTGAAGGCCGGTTCACATCCGCAGATGATTGATGGGGGGAGCGTACATCCCCTGCAATGACATTCAACCTGCTTCCTCCCCTGACACAAGGAGCAAGGCTTAGTTTATGATCCCCAAGAGTCAAATGTATAAAATAGAACACAGTAAGTTTAACATGGGTACAAGAGATACACGTTCTGTGCCAGAGAGTACTTTCACCCCAAGATGAACTTTAATAAAACAAGGGTTGTTATTGACATTAGTTGCCATCAAGTCTGCTCCAACTCATGGCAACCTTATGTATATAACATACAAAATGTTGCCTGGTATGTTTGAGTCCATTGTTGTGGCTATAAAACAAGGTTTGTTGCTGTTGTTGTTAGGTGCCCTTGAGTCAATTCTGACTCATAGAGACCCTATGTACAACAGAACAAAATACTGCCTGGTCCTGTGACATCCTCACAATCGTTCCTTTGTTTGAGCCCACTGTTGCAGCCACTGTGTCAATCCATCTCATTGAGGGTCTTCCTTTTTTTCGCTGAACCTCTACTTTACCAAGCATGATGTCCTTCTCCAGGGAATGGTCCCTCCTAATAACATGTGCAAAGTATATGGGATGAAGTCTCGCCATCCTTGCTTCTGATGAACATTATGGCTGTACTTCTTCCAAGGTAGATTTGTTCAGTCTTCTGGCAGTCCATAGCATATTCAATATTCTTTGCCAAAACTATAATTCAAAGGAAACAATTCTTCCATCTTCCTTATTCATTGTCCAGCTTTCACGTGCATCTGAAGCAATTGAAAACACCATGGCTTTGGTCAGGTACACCTTAGTCCTTAAAGTGACATCTTTGCTTTTTAACACTTTAAAGAGATCTCTTGCAGCACAATTGCCCAATGCAATGCATTATCTGATTTCTTTTTTTACTCACTATACTGTTTTTTTTTTTTTAAATTGTACTTTAGATGACAGTTTACAGAACCAACTAGCTTCTCATTAAACAGTTAGTTCACATATTGTTTTATGACATTGGTTAATAACCCCACAACATGTCGACACTCTACCTTCTTGACCTTGCATTCCCTATTACCAGCTTTCCTGTCCCCTCCTGCCTTCTAGTCCTTGTCCCTGGGCTGATGTGCCCCTTTAGTCTCATTTTGTTTTATGGGCCTGTCTAATCTTTGGATGAAGGGTGAACCTCAGGAGTGACTTCATTACTGAGCTAAAAAGGTGTCCAGGGGCCATACTCTTGGGGTTTCTCCAGTCTTATCTGATTTCTTGACTGCTGGGTGTTGATAGTGGATTCAAGCAAAATGAAATCCTTGACAAGTTCAATCTTTTCTCCATTTATCATGATGTTGCTTACTGGTCCACTTGTGGATCTGGGGGATAATAAAACAAGGTTTATTAACCCCCAAATCCAAAGGGCCATATCAACTCAGGACACATCCAAACTAAGCGCAAACTTATAAATATATTTCCAGAATCCTGACGAGTGCTATAGTTCTATACTAAAGTTTTATCGGGAGAGCATCAAAGAAGGAATTGTACTACCAAACAGTTGTTAGCTGCCATCAAGTTGATCACTGACTCACGGTGACTTTATGTGTCATACAGTAGAACTGCTCCATAGGGTTTTCTTGGCCATAATTGACAGGCCTTTCTTCTGCAGAGCTGTTGAGTAGGTTCGAATGCCGTCTTTAAGTTACCAGCCAATTGCAAACTGTTTGCACCACCTGGGCTCCCTGCCAAACACATAGAACAAAGGTTTCCTACAACCCATCCTTACCCATGTCTCTCTCCCAAAGTCCCACACACTATAGCATCTGCTCAAATCTGTTCAAAACATAAGCTACAGCCCCTCTTATCTCTTTTTCAGTCCTCAGTGTCCTCTGTCTTCACTCCTCATGTTCCCTCCTCCAGCCCATTATTCTCTGGTCCTTAGTGGGTCTCTCCATGCGCTTTCCTATGTAGAGATAACAATTTCTTTTTTTTCTGAAAGACAGGTAGTTAGCAGAGCAGCACACAAAGACTGTAGATGTAGACAGAGCACTCTTGAGTCAAGTTGGAGTCAGTGAAAACAGAAATTGTATTTGTTCTGTTTTCAGCCATATTCTGAATACCTTGCACAGTGTCTGATAAGTAATACTTGCTCAGTAAATATTTGTTGCATAAAGGCACAGAGAAGTCTGATAGAATTTCAGTTAGAGTTTAGGATTAGAAGCATTGATTTGAATGGAGAAGGTCACAGAATATCAGAATCCTAAAGAATCATATGCAATACAATAAACAAAGCCCTCGCTGATATTGCTAACCTATTATAACTAAAGAAAGGTTATCAGAAGAAAAGCACATAGGAAAAGAGAAAATCAGAAGTCCCAGAAATGGATCTTGGAGAGAGGAAAGAAAAAGGGCAATGATGAATTAGCAACTAGAAAGATAATTAAAAAAACAAGACCACGAGGAGAAACAGAATAACATAAAATAAATCCAAAAGAACAGAGAATTACAAGAAGAAATATTCAAGATCAACACCACATCACTGAAGAGGACGCAAATATCTTAATCTTTTATGTCAGTGCTTAACTTAATGAAACTTTTGGATTTGGTATGCTTTGCAAAATGGTTGGTAACATTGCTAAATCAGTATCTGAAACTTCTGGCTGATGAAGGAAAAGCAATGAAAAATAATCTGGATTTTCTCATACCCCTTAGAATAAAATAGAATACTTCATTTTTATTTCCCATGCGTGTGGGATTCTAGGCTATTTTTGGGAGTAATTTATTTCCAGTTTAGCCTGGAAGAGCTGCTTTTCAAGAAGGGAACAAATGAACTCTAGAAAGTCCAAAACCATTGCAACTGTGATTCTACATTTTAACATACAGTATTGTGAATGAACCTTAAAAAAGTTCTAGTGTTCAGTTTGTTGAGGACAAATCTCATTACTACTAATAATTAGCCTACACTATGAACTAATCATCCGTGAAATTTGAACTAAACCTCTGGTTGTAAAAGTAAAAGAACATTTCAACCAAATGAGAAACTGTTTCATTATTTCACACCTTCAAATGATTAACTACTTATCATTAAAAAATATGCCTCCTTATTTCTGAAGTAGTGTGCAAGTGAATAAATACATTATATACCACACTTAGCTTTATAAGATTATGTGGATGATGATTCAACTAATGTAATATAGAAATACAGGGATACATGTGAGCATAGAGTGAGAAGAACTGAAGAGAAGAAATGTGTGTGTGTGTGAGGGGAGGAGGGATGAGTGGAAAATGAAAGAATTCAAGAAGCTCTAATCTGCCAGACACTGACTAGACTGAGTTGTAAGGATTACCTCTTTCATTTTCCTTTTTCATTCTTTATCTTGAACCTCTCTCAGCCACACCTTTAAAATTGCTCGCCCCCTCCTGAACTTCCTGTTATTATCAACCATACTAATTTCTTCAGAGATGCCTAACCAGGATGCTCATGAATGACTGCTCTCAATAGTGACTGTCAAAGTACCTGATATTGAAGAACCAAGATCCATATCTCAATCTTCTTTTAAGGATGGAAAGAGTTATTACTGGCCAGAAGAAACCCTAAAATATGAATTTTAGAGACCCCTCATTCACTTTACGGAGGCTTCAGAAAAAAATGTTTCCTTCTCTTGATTATCACACACTTTTCAGACCCCTAGCAAAGCAACGCATGGCTGGTCATCTTCTACCTGGAGGGAGAATCTGGTTGGCACATGGTTGATCAATCCAAGGGGTTAGTTCATCAGGACACGTGGTGAGTCAGCTTTACTCTGTGTCATTGCTAAAAAGTATGTATCTAATCCCAGGCTTCATTCTTGCAAAGGTCTCCAGGGAGACTGGATGAGGATGTGTTGACCGATTGCTGCAGTCCATAATTACTCAATTGGAGAAAAACGACTCAGACAGTACATGGGTTATTGATAATAGATCATTGGAATTATCTATTGTCAAAACTGTCTACTAGGTAGATATTGTGTTTATGGAGTCTGAGTAGCCTTGGACAAGTGTCTTTAAAACTGCTGTGATTATTTTTAAAGTACTTAAACTTGTACAAGAAAAAAAATAAAATATTAGCAAGACAAGAGAAGGATACCTCATCTATTTACTTTATCCCCATTCTTGCCTCAAATAATCCTATGAAACAGAAAACATTTAAAACTTTTCAAATATTCTGTTTTCCCCAAATTAAAACTACTAGGAAAGTCAGAAGCATCACCTGGTTTACTCATAAAGTTTTGTTTTGTTTTGTTTTGCGTTTACCAAATGCTGGTGAGGTTGAAAACTAGTTCTTCTCAACTCCATGAAAAATCTAAAGAACACTAATAAATGCATTAAAAATCAATGTTTCCCCAAAATCTCCTGATTATAAGAACCTAATTGATTCCTCAGCTCCTCATACAAAGAATTTATTTTGGATTCATCTCCAGTTGGTCCAGAAAAAAACTGTTATTTATAAAAATAATCTAAGAATTTCTTATGATAAAGTAAGATCAAGAACATTCTAATGGAGATAAATTGGTAAATCTTCACAAAATGCATTAGACGTTAGTTAGTCAATACTTACTCCATGCTCTTTCTAATATACCTTCTCAAAATGCCAAGTTTGTAAAGCTAAAAATCATATTTCCCAGACTTCCTTACAGCTAGATTTTCAGATATAATATAGATTTGGCCAGTTGGATAATTTCAGTTAGATTTGCAAAGTGGAAATAAGGAGAGACTTGGAGATATTTGGTTGCTCAGCAGCAACATTAGCAGAGTCCCAATATCCAGTCGTTAGTTTCATGGGTGTTAAGAAGCAGGGTGAGAGGCATCCACTCCTTGAGACAATTTTGTAACAGATTTACCATGGTTCTGGAGCAGTCAGCAGCAATGGAGATTTCTTCAGTGTAGCAGCTCTTTGGATTCAGGGGCTTCCTCATCATAGAAGAGGCACCACTTGTTTTGGTGTGATGGTTTTACAGTAATAACTTGGGGAGTTCTTCCTTCAAATCCAGTGAGGAATCTATTTCTTCAACCCACCCATGGATTTTGTAAGTCTTTATTAGCCTTTGATAAAGCCCTTCCTGCTTAAACAAGCTAGAGTGAATTCTGTTCTTTGAAATTGAATTTGGACTAATACAACAAAGTTTTTAAAAAATCCTACATTCAGATTAAATTTATTAATCCTTTCTTTTCAGCTTTTCTTCTTCTGTTTCTAGCATTTTGCCCTTTGGCGAAGGAGTGGCCCTTTCTACTCAGAAATTGGTTGGCCTGAACGGGGAATCAATTAGGAACAGTTTATCTCCTGGGACTATATGAAGTACTGTCCTGGCTTTACTGGTAATCTGACCATTTAATCAATGTAAAAAGTTCTCAGGATATACAGACTTCAGGTTTTATTCTCCCCAAATTTGATTTGTATTTATTTTTTTAAGACCTTTACTTAAGGTCAAAATGCATGAAAGTTAAAAAAAAAAAGAAAGATGTTGCAGAAGAAAATTTAATGAGTTGGAAAAATGTTGTTCATATATAATCCTTTATAAAAAGCAGGATACAAAACAATACATGCTTAAGGATTCTATTTTTGTAAAAAAAAAAAGCATATGTATTTATCAAAAGAGACTGGAAGACACACCAAAATATTAACAGGGGTTATAGTTAGGTGGTCGTGGTAGATTACAGGTGCTTTTAATTAGCTCATCTTGCCGTAGTAATAATGCTTTGTTCTTTTCACACAGAAATGCTGCTGATGAAAGGGGATGAAATGCTTTCTGTTGTCTTTAGTGTGGTAGTTACAGATGTGTTTAATCTATTTAATGCTGGATATGAAATAATTAAATGGAAGCATCCTGAGCTATTGTTATCAGGGCATTGTTTAATGAAGTTACCTAGGAAGAGACAAGGCACCAAAAACATGGGGGTCCATTTTCAGTTCAGACCTAAGCGTGAAGAATCTTCCCACCAAATGGCTTGAAAAACCCTTCCTAGTATCAGAACCTGAATAGAGAATGTAGTTATCACTGAGAAAAGCCTTGGACTTCACAGAGTAGAGACTGAGCAGAAGCCTTATAGGGCTTTGCTGTATGAATGAACTTATACAGCCCATTACTAAGGAATACATTTTTATTTTTTTATTTTTTCCCATACAAAAATTTATACATACACTGTTATGTGACTCTAATTGCTCTCCCCATACTGTGACAGGACACTCCTCTTTTCTACCCCTGATGCCCCATGTCCATTCAACCAGCTCCTAATCCTCTCTGCCTTCCCATCTCACCTCTGGATAGAAGCTGCCCGTTCAGTCTCTTGTATCTACTTGAGTAAAGAGGCCCAGTCCTCATGAGTATCACTTTATGTCCCACAGTCCAGTCCAATCCCTGTCTGAAGAGTTGGCCTCAGAAATTGTTTTAGTTCTGGGCTGATAGAGAATCCGGGGGCCATGCTTTCTGGGGTCCCTCCAGTCTCAGTCAGACCGTTTAGTCTGGTCTTCTTACTAGAATTTGAGTTCTGCACCCCACCTTTCTCCTGCTCCATCTGGGACTCTGTTGTCTTCCCTGTCAGGGTCGTTATTGGTGGTAGCCAGGCACCATCTAGTTCTTCTGTTCTTAGGCTGATGAAGTCTCTGGTTTATGTGGCCCTTTCTGTCTTTTGGGCTACTACCTTCCTTGTGTCTCTGGCGTTAAAGAATACATTTTTAAAAAGTGAATAATAAAAGATTTAAACTTTTTTTATATAGTTCCAGGAGAAGACACAAGTATCAAGGTGTAGGAATGGAATGCCTGGGAATCTGTACTTGGATGTTACCATAGAACACACAGATGAAGATACAGATCAAACAAAAGAAAATTTCCCTGTCCCAATTAGTTGTCAATGATTATTTGTTTCTGAGAGAGGGAAAACTTTAGTGTCAGAATCCAAGGCCTTCCTTTCTGTTGTATACATAATTTTAGATTAAATAGTGTATCGAATTCTTGTAACAGTCATTCTCAACAAATAATTTAGACATTTTCATGGGATCCCAATATGTCTTAGAATTCTTAATATAAAAATTATTAGAACAATTAGTCCTTTTGTACCGAACTCTGATGTTGAAACTAAGCAACATCAGGGAAGGAGCATCCACAGCAAATGCTGTTTTAAGAAGAGCTATCTTTGTCTGGGTGTCCTCTGCGTTATGTATTCTACCAGTTGCTGTCATGTTGATTCTGAATCATGGATTCTGTTGAATCATGTTGATTCTGAATCATATGTGTCATAGTAGACCTGTGCTCCCTAGAGTTTTCAATGGACAATTTTTCAGAAGTAGATCACTAGGCCTTTCTTCCAAGGTTCTTCTGGGTGGACTCAAACTTAACAACCGTTCAGTTAGCAGCAAAGCAAATTAGTACTATGTATTACAAGTGCATTAATTCAAGCACATTATCCTTCTTGATACCACTTGTTATCAATGAAAATTTATTTTGAGGCATCTGGCCAAGAGGAAACAGAGGAATACTAACAATATGAATTAACACACAAAGAGAGTCCAATATCGAACCTAAAATTATAAGTTTCACCCTCTCTCTGAGCTAGTCGAGTGTAGTTGTGTTACATAAAGTAGAGGTTGTCACAGAAATTAAAACAATCCAGTAATACGGATAGAAAAAGTCTGAGAAGAAGTAGAACACTATTTTATCCCACTTTTTGTTGGGTCTGACCTTTTATTGGAAAAGTGGTGTATTTTGGTAGGAAATCTGGGAAGGTTTCAAAACTTTGAGGGACTATGCCTTTGTATGCATATGTCTGTTTGATGGCTTTTGCAATTTTTGTGTTGGGGAGACATTTGGAATTTTCTGAGACTTTAAGTGTACCTTTTTCTAGGATTGCTTTTGCATAAAAATCTCTTTGAAACCTTTAGTATGGGAGGGCACGGGTGAATCCCAGAAAAGAAGCTAAGAGTTGGCTATCCAGAAAAGGAATTCTTTCTTTTTCTGCTTAGGTTATACAGTAAAAGTTATGAGGGTAAAAAAGAGGCAGAGATTCAAGGCAATCCCTTTCCTGGAAATAAAGGTAGTGCAAACAATTGAAGCTTCCCTCAAATTATATCTATCAAAAATTCAAATTGGACTGAATAGGTAGAGAAGGATGAAAAGTCTCCAGTAAATCCATGTAAATCTAACCTCCCGATTACAGGCCCAAGCACCATTACATACCAAGTGACTTCTCCACTCGTATCTTACTATGTTTTCAGAATGTAGGTGGCACACCGTACATGCATCTTCCATGCTTAATATTCTCTAGATAACACATTGCTGTCCTGCTTCAACTGTGGTTGGGTCAAGCCAGTGCCAAAAATATTGGGCATGGCATCAATGTGTAAAGCTAGTTTTTAAAATATGAATGACTCACATTTTCAGAGAAAAATTCTATCACCCTACTTTGACAAGTGAAATTAATGAAACTGTAAATAATTCAAGACATAACTCTAGAACATGGAACCCTCTACCTTCTGAAAGCTTAAAATAACAGCTACAAAATAGTAGAGAACTTCTAGAGTAGCACTATCAATAATAATGACAAAATCAAAGACAATAATAACAACAATTACATTAATACCCTTCAGAGTCAATTCTGCTGTCTGCTGTGTAGTCTGTTGGCCTTTTTTAGAAACATCTCAGTGTGCCTAACTCACTTCATTCACAACATAAAAGCATTTGCTATTTTCATATAATCCATTCATGTCATTCCTTCAAAAGTCTGTATTCTCTTCCTTAAGACCTCCTTAATATGCTAATTTAGTCCTAAATATGTTTTACTTACAGAAATTGTCTGGAAAACAAAAAGTCTTCCTTTCACTAGCATCCGTATGGCCATGTCAACATCATTTTAGTATCCATATTAGTTTTCCAGACTCTGCATCTCACAGGACATGGATGGCATGAAACCTCTTAAAACACGTAAAATTTTGATTTCTCATTACTTTCTCCCATCTCCTTTTGCTTTATGCTTAAACCTAGCTGTACATTATTTCTTTCTTCTATTTATTATGTTCTGTAGCTTTCACATCTGTCTGTTAGTAACTTCCTTAAATATTATGCTAGTATTTTTCTCTCAATTTAGTCCCTAGGTAAGTATCCTGATAGTGAAGCTCTCCAAGTTTTTACTTAATAATTCCTGCATCTTTCCTCATTATTGCCTTCTCTGTTTCCTACGCTCTCATTCATTCCCTCCAATTCACTCGTGCTTTGCTGCTCTCCCTTCTTCCCATTGTCCCTTCTTTCCTTGTGCTCAGCTTTGCCCACTCTCAGTCCCAGTGAACTCTCTATGACCTTCCAAATGAAACTTTTCTGGTAGTGACTTCTGCCTCAGTTCTGAGGAGTCTGGGAACTGTCGATGTAGCTGGGACCTGTTCCAACCTTGAGGGTGGCAGCCCAGTCAAGTGCTTCTCCAAACGGGGGGAGATGTCACCTGAAACTGATTTTGCTAGGAACAAGGATGAAAAAGGCAATGAGAATAAAACACGAAAATGACTGCTCAAATCCCAAGAAAAGAAGCATCAGAGAGGGAGAACAGGAATAAACTAGGCAAGATGGTGGGTGGACATGGGAGGCTTCCATGCCTGTGCCACGTGAGGATTCAGGCTAGGAAGAAAGAGAGAAAAGGCACAGCATATGTGTCTGGGGGCACTAACAAATACAGATTCAGGCTGCAGAAAATGAGCAGAGGGGAAGAATGTCATGAGTGGCATCAGTTTTTTAGAAGTAGTGATCATGTGCCAGCCACTGTGGTTAGCACTTTACATATATCACTTCATTTAATCTTTGAAGCATCCCTACGAGGCAGATGCTATTACTAGCTGCATTTTACAGAGGTGAACCCTGAAGTTTAAGGAGGCTAAATAATTATTATCAAAACATCTGTTGCCGTTTAATCAATTCCGACTCATAGCGACCCTATAAGACAGAGTAGAACTGCCCTATAGGGTTTCCAACGAGTGGCTAGTGGATTCGAACTGCTGATCATTTAACCGCTGCACCACCAGGGCTCCTTATAAGTGTTATTAGTATCCTATAATTGGTGGGGAGCCCTGGTGGTACAGTGGTTAAGAGTTACGGAATCAACTCGATAGTAACAGGTTTTTTTAATGGGTAAATGGTAGAGATGGGATTTCAACCCAGAGAGTCAGAATTCAGAGCCCATACTTTTTAGTCACTACTCTACTAGAGACTGGGTGGTACAAATGGTTAACACACTCAGCTGCTGACCAAAAGCTCGGAGGTTCAAGTCCTTTCAGAGGTACCTTGGAAAAAAAGACCTGGCAATCTACTTCCAAAAAATCAGCCGTTGAAAATCCTATGGAACACAGTTCTCCCGTGGGGTCACCATGATTTGGAATCAACTCAACAGCAACTGTTTGTTTGCTTTAATACTATATCTAGTAGTGGTGATTACAGTAGAAAAGTCTAAGATGAAATCAAAGGTGTCGAGGGGAGAGTAATACAATCTGAGCAGAGGAAACAGTAGCAGGGGTGTTCAGGACAGTTTCTCTGGCTTTCTTGTAATAGCATCTGCTTGAGTACAAGGTCAACTGCAAACACCTGACGGAAAAGCACAATGAGAAAAATAATATTCCTTCAATAAGTTATGGAGGAGCCATCCTTGGACTGATAACCTAATGAAATTTTTTATTGTTCCTTTTTTCCCTCACACCTCACTGATTTGAAAATTAGATTGCTTGTGATTTTATTACTTTCTTAAATGAGATATTGTATTTTTTGTAGCCTTTAATTACTTCATTAAGATGATTTTAAAACTGTGTAAGTATGATTTTCAATCACACTTGCTAATCAGAAAAGAGAAAGAAAAACTGGAAATGATTCCCATGGGAAAAAATGTCAGAACAGACTACCCAGCATGGGCCTTTCAGCTGCCTGTGTGCTTGGCATTAACTCTGTAGGCTAGATTATAACTGTGAATACACCACCACACTCCCAAAACGATTTTACCTGTGAACTATCTCCTTCTCCTCCTTCCCCTTGCATTTACGAAGAAAATAATGCAGTGTGTTTAGTGTAGGAGGGATAGAAAATACTTGTCTTTACACCAAATTGGCAAGCAGAACAAGGAGCTAGAGGATAAATGATATTAACATCTCTTTTTTCAAGTGCTCTAACTCTGATGTGTTTTTTTCTTAATCTCTCAAATTTGCTCTGCTGCTTTGTTGGCAAATTCTTGTTAACAAAACTGCCCAAGTGGGGAATAGGATTATCAAAAAGGAGAATTGATGGGTCTTCTTTAATTATCATCAGGAGAAAAAAAAGTACACACACAGCTCCAGAGAGATTCCTTTCCAAATCATTTTAACCATAATCAGTTAACTCTTTAAACTTCTGGTTGAACAGCATTCTTTTTGTCATTCAACAGATATTAATCATGTGATTTATATGCACAAGGTACTACAAGATTATGAAGATGAATATCATGTATCTTTTGTGATGTAGGAGATTGGAGTCTGATAGGAGAAAGAGGAGACTGCACACAGAGAATGTACGTGATGCCAACTAGGATGAGTGAAAGGGAATTGCCAGAAAGCGCTATGGGTTCAGAGTATGGTATAATATGGTATGATATTATGTCATGGGAAAAAAAAGCAAGGCTTCATGGAGGAATTAGTTTTTTTATGGGCAGGGATTTGAAGAGAGGGTTGAATTTGGATGTGTGGTTATGTCTAGGGGTAGGGAATAGTGTAAGCAAGGGCAGTGAGGCAAGAAAGCCTTGAGCACATTTGAAGAACATCAGGTTTGGCCTGAGAATCCAGTGTGTAAGGGAGAATAAAGGCAAAGAAGGCTGGGAGGTCTGATGAGGTGATATCCTAGCATTTCTTCAACATGGAACTGAAGACCAATTATTCACTCTCTCACTTCAGCAACACAAAACTCAGGCTGTTCACACTATAGTGAAAATGAAAACCCCTGAATGTTTGTTTTCCTCTACTGCCTTACCAGGAAGACTTCACTGGTTTAAACACTCATCCCAAAAATTTTATTTCTCAAAAATGTTTTCTAAGGATGGTAATGGTGTTTATGGAAAGTATCTTGAGGTTTGGTTTGTACTTATTTCTGTCCAGGCCATTTAAGTACTTAATTTTACCATCTGCCTCAGTGTCTTTTATTATTACTAGAGAAATGAATGAGTCAGCATTCTAAAAAATGCCTGACAGGAGTAGCTAACTACCAAATGGGAAGACTGTTGGCATTATAGAGTCTAGAGCAGACCTAGTCCAAATGGCAACCTCTGGTCACTCAACAGGAAAGAAATATCTATCCCAGAACCAAACTATATGTTGATTGGCTTAAAGTTTAATACCTAGAATCATAAGATATTTGAACTAGAAGGAGTCTCAAGGATAGTCCAATACAGTGGTTTATATACTTCACTATCATCTCTTCAAAGAGCTACTAGGGTAGTGAAGGGTATCTAGACCTATTTTTAATATATCAAAAGGCTAGTGGAACCTAAGGATCTGTCTTCATAGGGCCCAAAGTGTCACCAACATATCAGCCATCTTATTGAATGACTGACATTTTTTTTTTTTACGGTCTTTCTTGCTGCTTTTTACTTTTTAATATATATTAAAAAAAAATCTTGATGGCTAAAAATAAGAAAATAAAATTACCATTGCCATTTGATAAATCAAATATTTCCAAATAAAATCCATGGGAATAATATTAAGTCATTGTGTTAGATAGGCCAGAGCTACATTTAATCCTTACCACCTGTCTGTCAGTTTGCCATACTGTAGTGGCTTACATGTTGCTATGATGCTGGAAGCTATGCCACCAGTATTTCAAATACCAGCAGGGTCACCCATGGAGGACAGGCTTTAGTGGATCTTCCAGACAAAGACAAAATAGGAAGAGAGGCCTAGCAATCTACTTCCAAAAATGAGTCAATGAAAACCCTATGGATCACAATAGAATGTTGCTTGCTTTAGTGCTGGATGATGGAACCAACCCTTAGGTTGGAATGCACTCAAAATGCACAGTAGCAGCAACAATGGACTCAAGCATGCCGGTGATGGTAGTAACGGTGCTGGGTCAGACAATGTTGAGTTTGTTGTATGTGGGATCCCATGAGTCAGAGACAACTTGATAACAACTAACAACAACAAAATTTAATCTAATTCCTTCATTACAGAAGTGGAGAAACTGAGACCTGGGAAACAGAAACACTTGCACAAGATCATATAGTTAATTAGTGACTAAGGTGGGACCAGAACCCAGATCTTATAACTGCCAAATCAATGCTCCTTTTACAATAGCGTGTCACCATCTGGGCTGCCCAGACAGAAGATTCCAGAGTGGAAGATAGGAAAGATTTGGTGCAGAAATCATAGGTTGTAAAATTTAAGATGATTTCAACTAATTCTTTAGGAGTCATAGAGAATTCCACTCATAAAAAAATTGTGAAACAATAAAATAACGAAATAATATATTTTATTTATTATTGCTCTGAAACAGTCTCTAATGTGCCTGACACGTCTGAAGAGTTTAGTTTATGTACTTGTATTATCATTGCTAGTGTACTATTTACTCTTCCAAAATACCAGTGAAACTCATATGGGAAGCATTTTTATCAATTTTGTAAATACTAGAGCTGAGGCCCAAGAAGGTCATGTGATTTTCTAAACATTGTGTCAGTAGTGAGGCTAGGACCTGGTCATAAGACTCTTGAACTTCATTCTGAATCTATATGCTAGTTTCTTGGAAATTAATTCCATCAGTGTGACTGCCAGCTGTTCCTTGAAATGGCAGGGAACAGTAGAAGGGAGAGCAAAGGGAGACATGAGAGAAGACTGAGTATAAAACTATGTAAGGATTTTCAACGTGTTGCCCTTTTCTTCACTTCTATAACTTCCTCCATCAACTTGAATAACTGAGAGTGCTTGTGATTCATTCAGTAATTCCCAGAGGAGTTGTGATCAATTCATTAGTAACCAAAGCTGTCGACCATCACGATGTGCCGTATGAAGATGGGTATGAACAGAGAAGCGTAATGCGTATCCCAGTTAGTGCAGGCTCCATTGGAATTGACAGGAGAGTCCTGTGCCCTTTACTCTTACTGTTATTCTGATTTGAATGTCATTAAGGAGAGTCTAGTTCAGGTCAATAGGTTGCCATGAATTCTAACTCCTGTCAATTCCAATAAAGGTTCTGGATAGGGACCACACTATTTAGCTCTACTGGAATGAAAATATGGATTTTCCCCTTCATGTTTTCTCGGCATTTTAATGTCTTACTTTAATCCTTCTGCATCATTTTATATGTCCAGATGTGCAATAGGGGTGTGCCTGTTAGGGGAGGCTAAGGAATAGTTTGTATCTGGATTATCACAGTAGATATAAGAATTACATTCGTTGTCAATGATGATTGTATTTACTTTCATATACATTTACATTGATAGGCAATTATAACTATTTCAGAATTGACCAAGTGGTTGTAAAAATGGGTGATACAAAGAATGAGTGAGTGTTAAAAGGTTAAAAAGAATATGATGGTCTTTAAAATATGTATCTCTGCCTTGCACCTCTTTTAAAAAATATAATTTAGCTGTAAAACCGGGGATACAAAGAAGAGTTGGTGTTAAAAGGTAAATAAATACGTAAATTGATAGTCTTTAAAATATATATCTCTGCTTTGCAAGCCTTTAAAAAACATAGTTTAGTAACATCTTTTTATTTCTACATTCTTAGTTATATCATCTTAAAATATGGTTGAATTATTAAATGCATTTTATTTTTTAAATAATCCATATATATATATATATATATATATATATACACACACACACACACACATATATATATATATATAAAGACGTTACTAAATCATATTTTTTAAAAGAAGAGCAAGGCAGATTTTCAGGTGAAAAAAAGACTTGTTTTTTAAAATATGTTTGAAGAGGTAAGAATCTATGGTCTGATGTCATCAAGTCTAAATATGGAACAGTTTCCAGTTATAGGCTCATAAAGGATGATAAACAATCCCAACTTCAAATTATTTCTAAAAAGAAAAAGCCTTTAAAATACCAATTAGCAGGCTATATGTATTTGGATCACTCAATAGGCTTCCAAACGAACAACAAAAATTATAGAGGCATATTTTTTGGAATTGACAAGAGTTAGAATTCATGGCAACCTATTGACCTGAACTAGACCCCCCTTAACGACACTCAAGTCAGAATAACAATAAGAGTAAAGGGCACAGGACTGGACTGTCAATTCCAGCGGAGCCTGCACTAACTGGGATATGCATTACGCTTCTCTCTTCATACTCATCTTCACGTGGCACCTCTAAACATAGTATCCAAATAAATAATTTTTCAAAACATGAGAATGTGATACCTGTTACTGTGGTGATTGCTTTAGGAGTTAGGAATGTTTACATGTGATAGCTGTGCATGAACTTGCCCATACATTTCCATAAAATGTATTAGTTAAAACACTTTTTTTAAATTAGAATTATATTAAATTTATAGATCAATTTTGGGAGACTCGGTATCTATAAGATATTCAGTCTTTCTATATGTGAACATGGTATATTTTCCAAATTATTTAATCTCTAATGCTACATAATATTTTTAATTATCTCCAAAAAGGACTTGTGTTCCCATATTCCATATACATTTGATGTTATTATAAATGATCTTATTAAAAATTACATTTTCCAACTTTTTGGTTTTTTCGTAGAAATATTAAAAAACTTTGCTGAGAGCAATTAAACAGTACTTAAATAATGGAGAGATATACCATGCTTATAGATTGGAAGATTCCATCTTGAAAACAACACATTTTCTTCAAAAATAACAAATACCTACCGATAAAAAATAAAAACAAGATGTTATGCAATGTAAGCTTCTAGATAAAAGCTGCCAACTTGCTACCAAGCACAGCTTATAGACTGAAGGAAATTCTGACGATCATTTCTAGTTTGAATCATCAAACGACTCTCTAGAAAATTAAAGGCTGGACTTCAGAGTAAGGATATGATTTACTTCAACTCTACTCTCATATCTCATTCCTTTAATTTCTGCTCTTTCCAAGGAAAAGTTAAGCTTTTTAGTCTCATGCAATTTTTAATGCTATTTCTCTTCTTGGCAAAAGCATCAAGGGACCCAGAGCAGTCTTATTAGTATACTTGCCCTGGCAACACAATTTCAATTTTAATAATCAACATCTGCTCTGCTAGATTGCAAAACCCAACTACAATCAAGAATGCAAAATGCCTTCTCTATCGGTATTCTAATAAAGAGTTTAAGTAAAATGAGTTAGTGCTCCCTTGGCGTGCTGGGTTGAATAGTCTCCCCCTCCCAATTCATGTTCACTTAGAACCTCAGATATAATTAGTTAATTTAAAAAAAAAAAAAAACAAATCCGTTGCCGATTCCAACTCATAGCGACCATGTAGGACAGAGTGGAACTGCCCTGTAGTGTTTCCTAGGAGCAGCTTGTAGATTTGCACTGCTGACCTTTTGGTTAGCAGCCTAGCTTTTAACCACTGCACCACCAGGACTCCTAGTTAAGATGTGGTCATATTGGAACAGGATGTCCCCAAAAACCAATGATTGTTATCCTTATAAGAAGAGAGCAGAGATACAGATAAAACACAGGGAAAATGCCAGATGATGACAAAGGCAAGATTGGAGTGTTTCATCTACAAGCCAAGAAATGCCAAGGACTGTCAGCAACTACTTGAAGCTGGAAAAAGCAAGGAGGGCTCTCCTTTAGAGACTTCAGAGAGATCACGGCCCTGCCAACACCTTGATTTTGAACTTCTAGCCTCCAGAATTGTAAGAGAATAAGCTTCTGGTGTTTAAAGCCAGCAAGTTTTCTCTACTTTGTAACACCAGCCCAAGGAATATCCTTGGACATAAGTCAAGAAAAACGTATAATTGAGAATGCGCTTGCTTGAAACCCAGTGATAAGGTATAGCTTAATGAACAACATGAGTTGATACATGTAACAGTGTTCCATCAATGTAAGAAATTAAGCATGTGTTTTGGAGTCAGATGGCCTGTGTTCAAACCTATTTCCACTACTTACAAGTTATGTGATCTTAGGCAAATCACATCACTTCTCTAGCCATCAATTTCCATACATAGAAACTGGGAGCAATGTTAGAGTCTAGCCTATAGGATTGCTGAGAAAATTAAATGACATTTTATATTTAATACAGTGCTTGACAATGATTTAAAAAAAGAAAATTACCAAGCCATTGCCAGGGAGTTATCTTGAGTCATGGAGACTACTTGTGTATCAGCGTAAAACTATGCTTCATAGGGTTTGTAATGGCTGATATTTCAGAAGTAGACTGCCAAAACTTTCTTCTGAGTTACCTCTGGGTAGACTCAAATCTCCAACTTTTTAGTTAGCAGCCAAGTGTGTTAACTGTTTGCTAAGTAGGTAGCTTAGGTAGCTGGAGATTGAGTTTAACCATGTAGACGATGAGTCAATCAATCATGCCTACATAATCAAATCCTAGTAAAAACCTGGAGCCTTCATGGCATACTGGTTAAGAACTCGGCTGCTAACCAAATGGTCAGCAGTTCAAATCCACCAGCTGCTCCTTGGAAACCCTATGGGGCAGTTCTACCCCCTACTATAGGGTCACTATGAGGCAGAACCCACTCAATGGCACCTAACAACAACAATAAAAACTCTGGACACTGAAGTTGTGTGAGCTTCCTGATTGGTGATAGATATCAGTACATTGGAGAGTAATGTTTCTCTGGGGACATAGAAGCTCCATGTTGGGTACCTGCCCAGACTTCATGTATGTGTCTCTTCTTTATGCTAGTTCTGAATTGTGTCCTTTATACTAAAACTCTAATCATAAGTATAGGACTTTTCTGATTTCTGTCAGTTTTCCTAACAAATATAGCAAATCTGAGGGGGCTGGTGGATCCTCCAAATTTGTAGTCAGTAGCAGTGCAAGTGTTCTGAGAACCCTTGAACTTGCAGCTGGGGTCCTGAGGGCTTTGTAGGAACCCCAAGATTTGCATCCAGTTGGTCAGAAGAAGTGCAGGTGTCCTGGGAACTGATGAACTTGCAGCTAGTATTTGACATTTTGGGCAGACTTGTCTCTCTGGAAGACTGTGCCTTTTAACCTGGAGGTTTTACCTAGCTCTTGGTTATTAGAATCAGAAGAACTGCATTGTAGTTAGTGTTAGAACCGAACTGAATAGAACTAATTATAGACATACGTAAATAACAAAGACCGCTATATCCAGAAGATGCTGAATTTTGCACAGCATCAAGAACCTTGCTTTCTAATAGATAATACTAATGTGGCCTCCAAACTTTGGAGCTGATACTAAACATCTGGAGCACTTCCACAAAAACATAAGAACGTGTGCCCAGAAAGCCATTGCATTTACCCACTGATACAGATTGAATTGTGTTCCCCCAAAATATGTGTTGTAATTCCTATTGTAATTGTAATTCTATGCCTGTGGAGCCCTGGGAGCACAACAGTTAAAAACTTGGCTGCTAACCAAAAAATCATCACTTCGAATCCACCAGTCACTCCTTGGAAACCCTATGGGGCAGTTCTACTCTGTTTGGTTTTGTTTTTTGGTATGCCTGTGGTTATAATCCAGTTTTGGAATAGGTTGTCTTTGTTATGTTAATGAGGCAGGCTTAGTGTAGGGTGTATCTTGAGTCAATCTCTTGAGATATAAAAGAGATTAAATGCAAGCTAGAAGCAGAGATGGGGTGAGACAGATGGCAAGACACATGGAGATCTCTAAGGAACCAGGAAGCAGAAGCTGAAGAGATAAGATATCTTTCTCTGAGCTGACAGAGAGAGAAAGCCTTCCCCTAGAGCTGGTGCTCTGAAATAGGACTTCTAGCCTCCTAAACTGTGAGAAAATAAATTTCTGTTTGTTAAAGCCATCCACTTATTTCTGTTATAGCAGCACTAGATAACTAAGACACCCACAGACATTTTGCCTTTGGCTATAATTCTCACTTCCTGGAAACTTAATAAAATTTTTTCATGAGTAGCCACCTGAAATGTCCACATACTATTATTATACTTTGGAGAGTTTAACTTGACAACAAAAGAACAGTACTAATAAAGATTCTGCTTTGTGGTGCCTATAAATCCATAAAAACAGATCTAAGGAACTTAGGGGGGCGAGGAGAGGGGCACAAAAAAGTAGCCATTTGGATCACAGCATCTGCATATAGCGGTAATTTGAGTCAAAGAGTAGCAGTTTGGTGTAGAGCAGCAATTCATCCAAAGTATCCGCAGAGTCATCACAAAAATAAATCTCCTCTTCCCCCCAAAATAGTAAAGCATAGTTTTCCCAACCTGATGTTTTATGACAGATCTCAGGGATTATGCCATCTTACTTTTTTGGGGTGCAGTGCAAGGGGATTTCTGCAAAGCATACCTTTGTTCCTTTGCAGAAATAGCTCATGCTTTTGAGCAAAATCAAAAGCCTCCCATTCTGCTGTAAAGTAAATACTGACGTAAGACAAAAAAGGCAGTATCTGGAGACTCTAAATGCCTCATACTTTGATTAAAAATGGTTTTGTCAATTACCGATTGATTTTGTAGCTCATTACAGTGATGGATGTCGGGGCTGGCGGAGGTGGTATTTTACCACTTGGCCTGAGGGTGTACTCTGTTAGGAGAAGATGGTAAAATCTCAATTATTATTTTCCATCACTTATCCATGCGCCTACACTGACCCAATGGGCGCCACTGGGATAATTTGAAAGAATGGCATCATAGAGAATGACCAAAAAGAACAGTACATCAGCCCTTCTAGAAGGAAAATATTCTAATCAAATAGTTCCCCACAACCTGCTGAGATCTCTGCAACGTGCTAAGTAGCACTGAGCCACATCAGCCAGATTTCTAAGTAACCAAGAGTGTTTAACAGAGTCTGCAGTTAGAAGCATGCAAATGTATGTGTGTGCATATTTATGAATATTAAAACTATATGTATTTCTATATAAAGTATGTAGCACATATATCCACATATGTAAATACAAATGCACTTTTTTCTCCCTTAAATATCGGAGGTAGTTAGAAGATGCGGGGAAATCAGAGGATATTGGTAACAGCTGCAGGGGAAGAACTCAGTATTCAGTAGTGGTTAAAAAAGGAAATTCATCTCACTTTGCAATGCATTCATACTGTGCTCTGAAGTGACCTGTATTTGAGAATTTCTCATTTGCAGCTCTGGAGTCACTGCGTGGTTTCTTACTCTGATCCCCCTGGTTTGTTCTCAGGGCGTTCCATAATGGTAGCCTATGAATGACTACACCTCTGTAATAGCTGCACAGCCTTAGCAGGAATATCCATCAGATACCTTACATGCATGTCTTACATGTGGTATATCTATCACCTGCTACATAACGATGGTGACTCAGCTTTCAACTAAAAATTTAAGAAAATCGATGCTCAGTGTAAGGAAAGTAGATGTTATATGAGACTGGAATTAAGAAAAGAAAAAAAGAAATCATTTCAAGTTGAAGATTAGAAGGCCTGGCTACACTATGACTATAGTAATATCAGCCACACTTCTATACAATTGCTTTTTATAATATCCCATCATGAACACAAACCTATTTATGGCCTACCTTCACGGTGATATATCTCTTTGTGCTAGTTGTTTAGAATCCAAACACTACAAAATGGAACTGTGATGCCAAAAAAATAATACTTCATATAATGAAATGTCAAGAAATTTAACTTAAAGTAAGGTAAAGTGACACAAGTTTGGGGCATAAAATCTGATCTATGCTTGTAATCCAGGTGGAAATGGACAGTGGAACATCATTAGAACATCTGGATCATTTTAGAAACTGATTATTTTTGACATCAAGGACCAGGTTGAAAACTCATTTTTCTTATTTATTTTATTGTAGAGATGCTAAAGAAATAGAAGGAAACAGTGCTCATAAAGTCTGGGAAAGATATGACTTAGGTACAGAACACTTTACAAAACACAGTCAGTATATAATCAAAACCAACTCTGAGGCATTCGCGGTATTAAAAACAAACAAACAAACATGTTTAGATATTTAAAACTAACTAGAATTCTAATCTTTAAAATAATAAGCCTATAGATGGCTTATTTTTGTACCAAATGGCCAGAGTTGGAGTAAAAATGATACTGTACACGCAGTCTTCACAATAAACAATCCCAGGACAAGCTCTGCTGATGGGATAAAATTCGAAAGAAGAAAGAACACTGTCAGCAATAAAAAGTGCTTACAGCAGCAGTGGTGACAGCCATCTTAATGGCTTCTAGGTCTCTGGCTCCAAGTGTTGGATATTGTCTACTGCACAGGTAAAGATAATATTAAATATTACCAGTGGGCAGGAAGAAAATATCACTTAGAACCAAACAAATGAATAGTCAACCTAGTGTTATACATATGGAAGAGAAAGACTCTATGTTGCTCAACTCACAGGTGACTAAATTCAGTGGTCACATCTACTCTTTCTGTGGAGAAAGAAAGAAAAGTGGGTATTGAGACTAGTGATGCTGAGCAGTATTTTCCTTCCCACATGCTGTAACATTACCAGACCATTTTATCTTGTGATTGCCTCCTCTCCCCTCTACTAACGTTCCTATGACAACTCCATGATGCTTTTACTCTCTTCTCCCTCAAAGACAGCCATGAAGAACATACCAGATGTGCAAGTGTCAGTCAACTCTCCTATAGTTATGCTATAAAACAATCTAAAATATCATGTTGAGTTTGTGGTCCAAATACTGAGCAAACTTTGTGCTACTTGCCTCTAAAACGACACTTACCACGCCATATTTATTTTCTGTTTATTGGACTTTCTCTACTTCACTGTCTGCAAACTTTTCTAAAAGAATCTGTTATGGATTGAATTGTGTCCCCCCCAAAAAAGTGTGTCAACTTGGCTAGTCCATGATTCCCAGTATTGTGTGACTGTCTACCATTTTGTCGTCTGATGTGATTTTCCTATGTGTGATAAAACCTACTTCTATAATGTTAATAAGGTGGGATTAGCAGCAGTTAGTTAATGAGGCAGGACTCAATCTACAAGATTAGGTTGTGTCTTAAGTCGATCTCTTTTGAGGTATAAAGAGAGAAGCTAGCAGTGAGACAGAGGGTACTCCTACCACCAAGAATGAAGAACCAGGAGCAGAGCATGTCCTCTGGACCCAGGGTTCCTGTGCTGAGAAGCTCCTAGACCTGGAAAGATTGATGATAAGGACCTTCCTCCAGGGATGACACAGAGAGAAAGCTTTCCCCTGGAGCTGGCACCCTAAATTTGGACTTCTAGCATCCTAGACTGTGAGAGAATAAATTTCTCTTTGTTAAAGTCATCTACTTGTGGTATTTCTGTTACAGCAGCACTAGATAACTAAGACAAGTCTTTATTTGGCTCTCTACCTCTAATGTGTAGTATATTACCTCATTCATAGAATGTACTCAATAAATGTTAAATGCATGAATTAATATTTATTTGAATGGCAATTCCAACCTTTCTAAACACTTAAGTGCCCACATAACCAATTAGACCAGGAATTTAATGTTTTCTTTGAAGTATGTATACCTATTTTTAATTTTACATTTTAAAGACGTCGTCAGAGAGATTATCATATAAAGAAAAAGTAGGAATAGTCAAAGCTTAAAGTATTTAGAAAGGATATTAACAATGTTGACGATCATAATGAGAATATGAAAATAACAGCTAAATTACATGAACTAGCACATGGAAGCACAGATACAATGTGAAGGAAACCAAGTTTATAATAGAAAATGACAATTCTAAAAGTCCTGCCATACCTGTACTATACATGAATCTAAGATAATTGCTTCAGTACCAGATTTATGCCTCACCAAACAGAGCCTGTCAGAAAACCTCCTCAGCAACAGTCCCTTTAGCTGTAATAACGGCTGTGTAAGTAATGAAAAGACTTAGATTATAGTTGAAAACATCTGTGTAATTACTATATACCAGAAGCTCAAACACACCATTTTCTTCCCCCATATGTGCCTTGAGGAGCTCTGGTTGCACAGTGGTTAAAGCACTCAGTTGCTAACCAAAAGGTCAGCAGTTTGAACCCACCAGTTGCTCTGTGGGAGAAAAATGTGGCAGTCTGCTTCCATAAAGATTTACAGCCTTGGAAATCCTATGAGGACAGTTCTACTCTGTCCTATAGGGTTGCTATGAGTTGGAATTGACTTGACAGCAATAGGTTTAGTTTGGGTTTGGCTTATATGTGCCCTAAAGCCTGATTCTGGAGACAGGTTGACAACCCTTACAAGTTAATGGCAATTCTCTACCTAATAAAATCCCTACTTGCTGGTAACATTGAAGTATTCGTTGAGGTAGCATCAAACTTGAAGATAATCTGACCTCAGTTGACAAAACAGCTTGATTATATGACCCTGATGTAGTATACACCTTACCCAAATTAATGTACTAAAAAATTGGTGATAGAATACACAATTCCATGGAATGGTATCAGGGATCCATCAAATGATGTGAAAAATGTGACAGAAAGATTGGAACATCAGTTAAATCAATGTACAAACTTACATGAACATACTGGGATTTATAATTTGCCTCATCTTTGACATTTGGATCTAATTCTATAAGAATAGGAATTCAAAAGGTAAAAGGAAAATAATATTAACACTGGCTGTAAACTGTCAAGTAGCTACACCTCAGTGTGAGCTCAATGTGTGTTTATGCAGGCAGTGGAGTGTAATACTTGGGAGTGGGGACTGTAAACAAATTGCTTGGTTTCACCACTTACAAGTTGTGAGATTTTATGAAAATTACCATATTCTACTTCAGTATTCTCATCTCTAAAATAGGGAAAGTATTACCTTTCTCACAGGCTTACATGGTGGCTCAAGAAATGTTAGCCTTATCAGTGAAGTGCCAAGGGCAGCACAGTGGTCTGGGTTCCGACAATAACAATAAAACAAACAAGGAAAAACCCGTTACCATCAAGTACATTCTGACTCATGGCAACTCCACGTGACAGAGCAGAACTGCTCCATAGAGTTTTCTTGGCTGTAATCTTTATGGAAGAAGCTCTGGTGGCACAATGGTTAAGCCCTCAGGTGCTAACCAAAAGGCCGGCAGTTGGAACCTACTAACCGCTCCTCTAGAGAAAGATGTCGTAGTCAGCTGCTGTTAAGATTTACAGTCTTGGAAACCCCATGGGGTAGTTCTACTCTGTCCTATAGGGTTACTATGAGTCGAAATCAACTCAATGGCAATGGGTTTGGGTTTGGAAACTTTGCAGGAGCAGATTGCCAGTTCTTTCTTCTGTGGTGCTGGTGAGTGGGTTCAGACTTCCAACCTTCAGGCTAGTAGTGGAGTGCAAATCACTGGAGTCACCCGGGGACCTTCAGGCAATAATGCATAAACAATTGAAAGACAATAATAAAGTCAATTAAAAGTTGGTCTATGTTTTATTAGGACCATGCCCTGGCAATTCTAAACAAAGCCATTGATAAAAGACTCCTTTAGTCAGAAGCAGGACTCCCAATTCTGTTCCTTTAGTATACCACTGAAGCCTTATGGTCATTATTAATGATAATTGAATCAGTACAAATTTCCTATGAATAATAATGCATTAGATAAAGGAAATAAACATTTAAAATTTTACCATATTAATTTTAAGAATAAAACCATAGAAATTTGTAGAAAAATAAAATAGTCCTTTTAGATTCACTAATGATCTCATTTAAGGAAGCATAACTTCTTCCACATCAGTATTCCCTGGCTATCAATAAACTACTGTGCACCAATCTTTGGCTTTCGCTTCTCTCTCTGCCACATCTAGTTACAAATATTTACTTCCTGTTTAACTGAGATAACAGAAGAACAGATATCGTAATGTCACACTTGTAAATTATTTTCAACTACTAAGATAGAATGTACTATGTGTGTAGAGTATAACTTAAGCTAACAATACCAAAGACAAAATAATTACTGCATTTTCTTAATGGAAAAATTTGACAGGAATAAGGGCACCTACATTTACTCCATGTAACGCTCTCCTCTCCCATCAGTGCCTTGTTAATTATTCTCAAGATCACTTACTTTTTACTTGCTATTTTTTAAGTTGATGAGATCATTAAATTTATCAGCTATCATAATACATTAGAAGTTTATGAAGACTCTGTGCTGCCTTTGAACTGGAAATAGAGGAGGAGAAGGACTCACTTTTAAAGAAATTAAAGTAATAAAGCAAAATGGGTACCACTTCATTTTAAGTACCCATTAACCAGGGCATAAGAGAGAGAGTTAAAATGAAAATCGCAGAGAAATAAACATGTGAAACACATGCCATTCTTCACACGCAAGCACTGAGGCATTAGCCCAGCCATTAGCACCCCCAGAAACCATGTCAAAAAAACATTCTGGAGGGGGAGCTTCAAAGGTCTGTTTTCTATTCTTAAACACATTCCTATAAAGGACTCATTTAAGTGATTGAGACAATGCTTTTGTTTACTGATGATACATCTTAATTCATATTCTCCACTAAGCAACTGCTCATCTTTGGGTTGGGGTGACACAAAATACTTTATACAGAATGATCTGATTCATGACATCTTTATTCCCTGGAAATTGGGTTAACACAAATTTTCTTAAACTGCAGAAATTATTCTTGGTGTCTTGAAGAACTGCTAGTTGCTTCCTAAATCTTCAAAATTTGCTTCATTTAAATATGTTAGCCAATTGCTGGAGTTAATGATGATGAATGAAACCAGGATTAAATTTTTAATAAGATAGATTTGCTCTAGTCATAGACAGAGCCCAGCTATCTACATGCTGGGATCTGAGTGACCTGAAAAGGTCCCCCCATTAAAAACATTCCCCTAAAAGGCACTAGGGTATCTAACACTTCATTTAAAGTTACTTCTTTGAAACATGGTTTCATGTTGTTGTTGTTAGTTGCCATAAGTTGGCTCCAATTCATAGCGATCTTGTATATAACAGAACTAAATATTGCTTGGGTTCTCTAGAGAAGCAAAACCAGTAAAGTGTATAAAGACATACAGAGAAAGATTTATCATAAGGAAATGGTTCATGAGGTTGTACAGGCTAGAACGTGGATCGGGGTGGAGGCTTCTCCTGAATTACATAGCTGCCGGGCCAAGATCGGCAAGTCAGAACCCAAGATGGACAAGTCAGACAGCAGGGCTCTGGCTCATAGGCTGCGAAGACTGATGAATCCCAAGATTGGCAGGCAAGACAGCAGGTAAGCCGCTAGCTCAAGTCCCACGAACAAGAGGTCAGATGAACAGGAGCCAGCTGCAGGAACCAGAGCAAGCAAAAGCCAGCAAGCCTTGCCAGAAAGTCCACTTATATTCGACGCAGGCCATACCGTACCCGTAAGGAAACTCTGTTTCATCTGATTAGTTACTCACAGCAGATGCCATCATAGAGGTAATCACACTATATCAAATCTCATCATGGAAGTGATCACATCATCATACAACTGCCAGACTACATCATAACTGCCAAACCACTGAGAATCATGGCCCAGCCAAGTTGACATATGACTAACAATCACAATCTCCTTTTCTAGCAGTTGGCCTTTCCTGATGATATGATCAAAGTTAAGTGAGCTGAAATCTTCCCATTCTTGTTTCTAAGGAGTATTCTGGCTGTACTTTCTTCGGGACTGATATGTTCGTTTTTCTGGAAATCTGTGGTACATTCAGTAGTCTTTGCCAACAACACAATTTAAATGCATAAATTCTTCTTTTTTCATTATCCAGCTTGGTTTCATAAAACCACATTGAAATATCCGTTAGGGAGATGTAATGAGATAGCACATTAGTAGCTATTATGTTTCTTTATTAGTTTCTCACATGGTGGTTTGGTAAGTCAAGAGATGTTAGAAATAAGAGACAGAAAAGGCTACAGAAGAACTAGATGGTGCTTGGCTACCACCAATGACCGCCCTGACAGGGAACACAACAGAGAGCCCTGGATGGAGCAGGAGAAAGGTGGGGTACAGAACTCAAATTCTAGTAAAAAGACCAGAGTAATGGTTTGACTGAGACTGGAGGGACCTCGGAAAGCATGGCCCCCAGACTCTCTGTCAGCCCAGAACTAAAACAATTTCCAAGGCCAACTCTTCAGACAAAGATTGGACTGGATTGTGGGATATAAAATGATACTGGTGAAGAGGGTGCTTTTTAGCTCAAGTAGATATATTAGACAAAATGGGCAGCTCCTGTCTGGAGGTGAGATGAAAAGGCAGAGAGGGTTAGGAGCTAGTTGAATGGACACGGGAAATCAGGTTGAAAGGAGGAGTGTGCTGTCATAGTATAGGGAGAGAAATTAGGGTCACTTAACAATGTATGTATAAATTTTTGTATAAGAGACTAACTTGAAATGTAAACTTTCACTTAAACTACAACAGTAAACAAAAGAAAAAAATAGAGATGTTGAAAACTCGGGATACTGCCTAAGTCCTAAGAGGGAGCCCAGAGGGATAAACATGGATTGCAAACCCTTGAATCTAAAGACAGGGGCTGTGTAATGATGGAAGAATCTGATCTAAAGGAGGCTTCACGTACTTCAAAATCCTTTCCAGGGCTGGTCCAGATAATAAACTTAAAAAATAAGAAAGAAAATAATTTCATAAAAAATTGTCTCTTCCTCCCTTGGTTTTTTCATTCTTGATTTTGTTTTTTCAGATATTGATAACAAATTGATACAAATAGGATGAAGATTCAGTTGGAAAAAATAAAACACTTAAGTTCTGTCAAAACTTTGCATGGGTTCTAATTATAGATCTTTATAAATGCAAGATAATTGAATTACTGAAAGTTTAAAACCAAAGATTGACCTCAACTCTTGCAGTTTATGAAACTGAGCTGTCAGTCTATGTGTGGTATATATATATATTGTTTTCTATTAGGATATGGCTAAATTTAATAACAAATACAACAGCAAAAAAAGAAAGAAAATCCCAAACTTATTTTTTCAAAGGTATCTTTATGCATTTACGAGATTTTAGGTCTGGACCTAGAAAAAACAATAATTCTGATATAGGTTCCATTTCTTCCAGAGGACTGCTATTAAGCTAGAACGTAATAATTTTATATGTTATGTATTTGTTGAGATTATAACTCCATTAAAAACAACAACAACAACAAACAAAACTAGCCCCAACGAACCAACAAAATGAATGCACTAACCAAAGAAACGAAGGTATCCCAAATCATGTAGTGATCATCGGTGTGGTTTTCCATGTGATGGAGGATTTTGTTTTTGTTTCTGTTTTTTTTTTTGCTGATTTCTTACTAGATCCCCTTTGAGCATAAGAGGAAACACGGGAAGAACCTCAGTTAAAGACGCTGTGGCTGGAGAATGGAGCAAATCTGGTTGGGAAGTAGCCTCTCTGAGTTATCTCACCAATTGCGCCAATTTGCATTAGCACAGTTGAGAGTGGAGAATCTGTAGAAAATCACCTCTTTGAGCTCCTGTGTCTTATAGGGACCTAAAGTAATCCTGGAAGTTAGCAACCAAGAGCAACAGGCAAATCTGCTCTCTCTGAGCTCACTTCTTCCTAACAAATTAGGTAGGCCTTTCTTCAAAGTTACTCTCAGATATGGCACAAGGGTGCAGAGATATGCATGGGAAGTTTGTGGTATGGCTGTGGTGTATCCATGCTCTAGTTTCAAATAAATGCTTTGGTCTTTGAACTGCTCAACCCAGCCTTCTCCCCTAAGTAAAGAACACTCAATAAATGTGGTCATGTAAAAGAATAGTTTATGATGCTTGGGATTAAAAACAAATACCAGACCAAGGCTGGAACCGGGTCAAAACCAAATTTGATGTATAATAGGTTATAGACATAGGAGATAGGATTATAAATCATAAGCCTAAGTATATATAACTACTTTAATTGTATTTATTCAAGATTTTTTTCTTTCTAAATCAATGGACAGTCTCAATTCTTCCAAAATAATGAGGAAATATTAATTAAATCTGATAATTACATTTTTCTTAGGTGAATATATTTTAATAGAAAACATGCACATTTGAGGGGATATAACCTCGTTTCAGATGAGAGGTCAAAATAATCAAGGTTTGATGGCAAGAGACGATGGGAATATGTTTCTATTTTCATTTCACAACATGTATTAGATTTATAAACTATTTTTTTTCTCACAGGTCTCCAGGCACAGGAAGAAAAGGGCACTTAAAATTTGTATTTTATTCCTTATTTTCTTGATCCCCAATGACATTTTAACAAAGTTATGAGAGATCTTATTTAATTCATCAAATCAGAAATCTTTACATTTCCACTAAATTATATTTTAAACTTTTCCCTTACAGCATAAGATCAAACACACAAGTTCATTGATCATAATTGCACAGCTTGATGCATTTTCATAAACTTACCACACCTCTGTACCCATCTCCAGATCTAGAAACAGAACATTGTCAGCACCCCAGCACCCAGAACCCCTGCTGTGCTTTCTTCCAGTTGCTATCCCCCTCTCCTGTCTTTTATCAGCACAGATTAATGTTGTCTTTTTTGTACTTAAAATAAGTGGAATATGCTTTCTTTTATTCAATATTATGTTGTGAAATTTACTCACGGTAATGCACGTAGTTATAGAGTGTTTTCATTATGGCGTAGGATTCTATTGTGTGAATATAACTCAAGTTATTATTATTTATCCATTCTGCTGATGGTCATTTGGGGACATTTCAAGTATTGGCTGTAATAAATAGTTCTACTCAGTAAAATTACATTTTTCATTTGTATATCTGGCAAAAAGAGTTCTAGTATGTCTGTGTGTATATATAGAGAGATAGGGAGAGCCCTTTATAAATGAGTATAATACAGATATATACATGTTTTGAAAACTAAAATTCTATTTTTAGTTGAACACAGAGGGTTAGAGAGAAGGCACAAATGTAATCTCTTCCAAACCACATAGAGAAAATAGGACGAGCCAATATCCAACACCCGTTAAGAATCTTTAATTAATCTCTGTAAACAGTCTGAAATCAGTTTTAAATGTGATAAGCAACATCAAGTTCTCTTTGCTAAATAAATGAGCAATGTCATGGATATTAGTGGAATTGATAAATATTAATTAATAATTAAGTTGTTGATGATAATGAAAAAAAAGTATAAGAATCATGAATCTGACATCAGGAGGGAAGCCTATCAAAATAAGTTAATGTCTAAATCTGATATGTCCTTAAGAAGAAGAATAACTCTGTTCTATAAGTGCTAATAATAATAATTAAAACTAATGACTACCAAATTGTTTCCAAAGCAGTGTTCCTGCTTGAACTTGGTTTACTGTACAGGGAAGACATATTTATAATCAGGAGTTAAATTTCCATATTATAAATATGCAAAAATCCTTAAAAACTGTTATCTTAAACAGCTCATAAAATGTCCCTTGGGATAATCTTGTTTACAGCATTAACTTTCTAAATACATCTTTTTTTATTTGTATTTTATTTTTAATGCTCTGGTCACAAATTTAAAAATAGCGTACTGGATTAATGAAATGTGAGAAACACTTTTGCCAGACCCTATGTACTTTCTCTAGATCTTTATGAGGTTTGGGGCATTGTATGAAAGGAAAAGTCTGTTGACCACATAGTAGCACCATATATGAAGTGTCTAGCCAGGCCCATCTGACAGTTTGTGGCTATTTCTGCAGTTTCCTTCCATTTCCATTTCCCACTTTTCACCCTGCCACTCTTTGTACATATCCTGCCGCCTTAAATGCCTGTGATATTTCCTGCATTTATTCTATAGTGTATCTCCAACAATTAACCTTCCTCTATTTTTTTTTTTTCACAGAGAAGAGGAAAAAAGAGTTTCTGCCAGTAATCATCCACCTCACAACTATTAGAACAGAATCAAGATTCTAAAGCATTTCCAAGAGCTGAGTGTCTTTATTATCATACACACACAACTGGAACTATAAATTCAGCAAATGCGGAGAATTTATATTGATTCAATTTTGTACTGAGATTTCATAGCTAAAGCATTGCCTCTCAACAGACAGCAACAAAATGCCCAATAACATTTAGCTAATGAAGAACTTAGCCATATGGGGCAGCTTTGTCAATGGCATTACTAAGGCTTCTGTACCCATGTAAGCTCAGCAGTGCAGGGAAAGGATACGGAGTTGCATGCCTACGGTTGTTGTTGCTGTCAGCTGCTGTCAAGTCGGCCCCTGACTCATGGTTATTCCCCGAGTTACAGAGTAGAACTGCTGCATAGGGTTTTCTTGGCTGTAATCTTTACAGAAGTATTTGGCCAGGTCTTTCTTCCACAGAGTCACTGGGTGGGTTTGAACCGCCAATCTGTAGGTTAGCAGCCGATCTCAAACCTCTTGTGCCACCCAGGCTCCTTTGCCTAGAGTTACCAGACTCTGAATGGGTAATTTACAAATGAGTTTTAACAGTGGGACTGCTAATGACTGGAGGGAACTGCTGGAAGAAGTAGATATTTCTTGTGGATGAACATTAGGTGGACTATTCAATCAAGTTAATGGAATGCACCATGCATAAAATATCATGGACTTTGAAGAAGAGGAAACCCTGTACACAAGTCGCTTATGGGGTGGTAAGGTTTATATTCTGGGTGTAAACTATAATTCACAATAGAAATATAAATGATAGAGAAATGCATAAGCAAATGTAGGGAAACCAATTTCTAATTCTCCAAGCATAGCATCCTTGAACTGGAATCTTGAGATAGGATGATTTCTGAAGAAGCTAATTTGTGCATTTTAATTATGGCATTTACTGCAAGTGCTCATTGAGAAAAGAGGGAAAGGAAGATCAAGTGTCTTTTGTAGAAATGTGTCCAGAACAGAATTAAGTTAGTACCAACAATCAGTTATTCAAAGAAGAAGAAAATGGTCACCAACATTCGAAATTTGAAAATGTGGTATTTCATAATCCTGACAATAAAATGGTCCAGGAATAGCAGCAAAGAGGAGTTGTTATTCTTGGTTTAAGGTTTTTAGTTTTGTTTTTGTTTTTTGTGACTCTCAGTTTATGTGAAAAGAAAACTCTTAGGTTTGGGGGTAAGGAAAAAGAAGATAGATATTATCATCACCCCTCTGCCCACATTTAAAATGTTTCTAGCAGAGGAGCGATGACTCTTTACAATGCCTTCAGCTCAGCTTGAAGCTGCCACTAATGGCATAGCAAACAGAAACTGCAAAAAGCCTGTGTGTTACTGCGCCTGGGACTTTGGTAACCTCCTGCCTCCAATTAGAAGAACAAGCTGAGCCACAGTCCAGCCAGGCAGGCCTGAGTTAGGTCTGAGGAAGGAGGGGGAATGAAAGAGAAGTCAAAGCCCTGGGTGTATGGCCCTGTCGAGTTGTCTGGTGGCTGGAGGGACCCTAGAGATTTGGCCAAGGGGTCTTTCTGTGCTACCCTCTCTGCCATGGTTCAAGCTCCCAAATGGTAAGATGGGCTGAATTTCTTGCCTGAGAATCACATCCGTTTTCCATCTGCACTCCCAGCCCCATGCCCCCTCTTCCCTTGTCTCTTCCTTCTGTCAATAACTTACTCCCTCTTACATCTGCAGTGTCTCTGGTTCTGTCAGCCACATCCTTCTGCCTGCAGGTTGCACTTATCTCAACAGACAGAAAATAAACAACTGGCTTAGCTCCTACCTGCCTGAATTCTCCCACAAGCAGTATCCTAGGGCACTGGAAAAGGGTTGATGTCATGGGTGCCTGGGTTACTTACATATGTTAAGGCATGGGAAGGAGTGAGGTGTGCTGGGTGGACCTAATACACAGGGTGCACAGAAAGGAACCAAGGGGGCTCTGGGGACAACACAAACACTGAGTCACAGGCAGACAGTCCCACTGAGGCAGAATAAGAGACAGAAAAAGAGGACAGAATGAAAACAGGGATAACATACTCTAGAACCTAGGGTAGAAAGCAAAGATTAGAGAGCCCCCAAACTCCTGGCATTTATCCATCGGCACATGTTTTATGAAGATGCTCATCTGGTATGTGCTTCAACTGCCATCTCATTTCTGCCATTCCCTTCACGACCAAACTCTGAGAAAATCATTTACACGTAGGTGTCTTTCCGTGGCCAGTCACACACTCCTTCAACTCTCATCAACTGGTTTCTCTTTGCTTCTCCTTTGGGACTGCATTCTTCAGTCACTGGTAACTGTATGAAGTCCCATTCAGTCATCCTTTCTTATCCGTGAGGCCCTTTAATTTCTCTGCAGCATTTGAGTAGAGCTGGATTGACGTTTTGCTGTCTCTTTCCTCAGATCTTCTTATGAGACCCTATGCTACCTTGGTTTTCCCTCTAGTGGCCTCTAGTCACTTATTCTGTCCTGACTTAAAAAAAAGAAATAAAAATCAAAACAAATCTGAATCGACATCGATGAACTTGCATTTGGACCTAAAATAGTTAATTCACATTCTGGATAAAAGTGGTGGTTAGTTACTCTTCTGCTTATGCCCAGTGGTCCTTAATCCTCTGAAAATGGACTTTTAGCTGACCTAATCATTTTCCAGCCCTTTCTTTAGTATTTGCAATTGTACATTTGGGTGAAAAAACATTTTTTCATTCATTCAACAATTATTAATTATGTTCCTAAATGGTGCCAGGCATTTTTCTAGCTTCTTGGGATTCATGTGTGAATAAAGCAAGGATCCGAGCCCTCTGGAGCCTATATTCTAGCAGGTAAACAGAGAAAATTATAATAAGTGATTACCAAAAACAGAAAAACAAAAAACAAACCCATTGCTTTCAAGTCTATTTCAACTCATAACAACCCTATACGACAGAGCAGAACTGCCCCATAGGGTGTCCAAGGAGCAGCTGGTGGATTCAAACTGCTAACCTTTTGGTTAGCGGCCATAACTGTTAACCACTGCACCACCTGGGCTCCAATAAGTGATTAAATGCCAAAAAATTAAAGAAAGAAAAGAAAAAGTAGAACAAAGAAAGGGGGCTAAGTAACATGGGGTGAAGTAGAAAAAGATCTATATTCAAGTATATCAGAATAAGCTTCAGTGAGAAGCTGGGTTTTGAGCAAAGATTTGAGTGAAGAGAAGGTGTTAGTCAAACAAATATGAGAGAAAATTATTCCAGCCAGAAAGAACAGTTAAACAAAGGCTCTAAGATGAAAGCCTGGTGTGTTTGAGGAATAGCAAGGAGTCCAGTGAGGCTATAGGCGAGGGAGGGGGAGAGTAGCAGGCGAGGAAGTCAGACAGGCAACCTGTGGTCAGATCAGATGAGCCCTGTGGACCACTGTAAGGACTTCAGCTTTTATTCTTAGCAGAATGGTTTTGCACAGAGGAATGTCACAATCTGGTGTGTTTAGTTGGATCATTCTAATTGCTGGGTTGAGAATAACTGCAGGGAGCAAAGGGTCAAAACAGGAATCTCGTTAGGAAGCCCTTGTAGTATTACAGACAAATGTTGATAGTAGCTCAGATAAAGGTGATTTCAGTAAAGGTGGGAAGAGGTGGTCAAATTTTGGCTAGACTTTGAAGGCATATCCACAAGCCACAGTGGTATCTCTTATATGCGGAGTACGAGAGTAAGAAAGACGAGGCGGAACATACTGAGATTTTTGACTTACACTCTGGAAGGATGGATCTACCATCAACTGAGATGGAAGGAGGAGGTTTGTCAGGAAGATCAGGAGTTCAGTTTTTGATATTTTAAGTTTGAAGGATTTGTTAGACATCCTGGCAGAGATAAAGAGGGAGAGAACTATATGAATCTGAAGTTCAGAAAGAAATCTCAGCTGGGGATTGAAAGGTGGATTCATCGGCAGGATTCACTGGCATTCAGGTGGCACATGAACTAGATAGCAAATGGTAGGCCAGCAAGATCGTGGAAGAGTTATTTCAGATTTAGAATTAATAAATATTTATTAAGTACCTACCATATGTCAGGCTCTGTGCTCGGCACCTTCAAATGTTTTATCTCACGTAATTCTCACACAAACCTTGTGAAGTTTAACATAAGAAAAGAAACAATAGGGAAACTGAGGCTTGTAGAAGTGAACAAATCTTTCCAAGTCAACAAAGCTAGCATGGTGTAAAACTGAGATTCAAGCTAGTGCTTGTTGTGTTTTTATCACTCTGTTGTTGTTGTGCATTGTTGAGCTGATTCCTAGGGATATCTGTATGTGCTAATCCTCAGAGGATCGCATAAGTCTTGGCTGTTTGCCCCCAGATACTGGTACCACAGCAAGGGAACAAAATACACCGTCAGATGACCTCAACATCCGGTAGATAGCACGTCACTGGATGTGCTCTAGGTGGCCTGTTCAGCATTTCTGCTTCCCAAAGTGCCTGAGCACCCAGTGGCACAGGCACGGGGCCTACCCTCACTTGATGTGAACGTCCTGTCTGCTCCCCACATGCTGTGAAGTGCATTGCAAGACACTAATCTCCCTCAGCTGTGCCCACTCAGGCTCCCTTCTGAGCTGTAGGTGGCTCAGCACCTTTGAGTCCTTGATGCCTCAGCATTTCGGCGCGTGGCTTCTCATCAGCCTTTTCATCTCTTGAGCTTTGAATGTTCTTTCCTTCTTTCTCTCTCTCTCTCTTCCTCTATTTTTTAAAATTTATTTGAGCTGAAAGAACAAGGGTCCATCATTAAAAGTAATAGACAAAATCTGAAATGATGGAGACAGAGGGAGGGAGGTAGAGAGGAAGAACACCAGGCAGCTTCACCTCAGCATCAGGGAAAAGGAAAACAGTGCCAGGCGGCAGCACCACTGAAAGGGAAATCCGTCATTTGAGTCTCTTTCCATGTCTCCACTTTGGGCTTCACTGAGAACATTTGTCATCACAGAGCGAGAAAGTGAACTTTAGACTCTCCCACTTGGTCTTCCATTTCACTGTCTGACTGTGCAATACACCTACCTACTCTCCTGAACTTTTGGAAAGCTGTTTTTTCAGGTCTAAGGTCTACCTTCTTTCTCTCACCCGCACGTCATTCTTAATTCTGTATAATATCTAACCCCCTGAGCCTAGTATAATTTCCTAATCGTTATCTGTATGTGCATCTTTTCACCCACTGGCATCTAAGATCTTCAAGGGTAGGACCCTGCCTTAACTCCTCAGAGTGCTTCAGTATCTAGCCCAATACTGGGTCCTCCGTAGGTGCTTCCGCCACACCTGTTGACTAGCTACATTTTGACACCTTCTGCAGGTACTGATGTGGCCATGTACTTTCAGCACTCTGTCTCACATGGTCAACAGATATCCCAGCCTTTGTGATCCAGACTGAACAGAGAGGGTGCCCTCTGTAGCTATGAGCAAAGACAGCAGACCTTTTAGCTCTCCCTAACTACCTTTACCTGGTGTTAACTCTCGCCCACCAGGGTCCTTACTGCAGTACTTCCTGACACAATGCTCAAACTCACAGTCTTATCATGATGACCTCTGCTGTTTGCCTGGTAGTAGGAGGAACTGCCATTTGCCAACTGTCTACTCTGTATGTCACCTTTTCCTAGTGCTTTATATACATTTTTCTTCTTTTTTTCAATTCACCTCCATGACAAACCCTTCTGTACGGACAGGTTAAGCCATTTCCCAAGGTCCCACGGAGAACAAGGGGTAGACTGAGGGATGGAATCCAGGTCTGTCTGCCTCTGAGACAACTCTCTCCTAAATCAGCACTGCCTTGGTTATCTAAGTTGACATAACAAAATAAAAAAAACAACAAACTCCACTTCCCTGTGCATTCTCCTTTTGTGACATGCTCTCCATAGCTAGCTTCAATGATCACACTTTTTCTGAGTTCACTTCTATATAGTTGACTCCTGTTCCTTCACTTCCCTCTCAAATAGTGGGGTTTATTAGAGTTCCAGGAGGTCTCATCTCTTCTTGTCTTATAAGAAAGTCTTCCTAGGTAATGCCATTTACTACTGTATATTCTGATGATTTCTGAATTTGTGCCCCTGGTCTTAATCTTTCTCATAAATTTATAATCTTCCTACCTGACCACTTACTTGGCTGCTTCACAAACATTTCGAACTACATACAATCTATTCTTGTTATTCATGATAGCTGTGGTCTATTAAGTCACTGCGAACACAGAATTGGCAAACATTGAACCATCGCTCCTATGGGAACCACAGAGCGTGAAGACCTGCGAGTCTCTGGTCACAATATTGTCATCAGCAGATCAATACCTAACCTTGTTTTAAGTGTGTTTATATTTAAAGACATCTTATTTAATATATATTGTTGGCTCATTAACATTGAACTCACAGGCAACAGCACTGTAACCCATGTGTGAATGAAGCTAAGTTAACACACGTATTTTCTCCATCTGGCATGTGGAAATCTCTGCACTTAGGAACACCAGACAACACTTAAGCACTATGCCTGGAGGCCATTGTAAAGTGTGAAATCACTAACAAAAAACACAAAAATGTGAAAATTGTGGCATTAAATAAACCGCCCAAAGGACACTTGCATAGGAGCTGAAACAAGAAGGCAGAGCATCATCTTATTTGACCTCAGCAGGGCATGTGTGCAGGACAGTCGGTGGCACAGTGGTTAAGCGCTCAACTGCTAACTGAAAGGTCTGTGGTTTCAACCCATCAGCCACTTCATGGGAGAAAGATGTGGCAGTCTGTTCCCATAAAGATTTACAGCCTTAGAACCCCTATAGAGCAGTTCTACTCTGACCTACAGGGTCGATATGAGTCAGAATCGACTGGACGGCAGTGGTTCGGTTTTCATTTAGGGATATGTGCATGGGGGACTCAAATGTTTTGCCCTGTGCAAATGCCCATGACTGATCCTGAATGTGCCATGAGTATTGATTTTGAAATTACAAATAAATTTTAGTTAGTAGGCAAATTCATAAATACGAACCTGTGAATAATGAGGATCAACTGTATAGCCGTAGGTAAATTAAACTCCTTTCCTCTTAGAATATCCCCTCCTTCACTGTTTTAAATTTCTGTCAAAAGCATCTTTACCTACCCAGTCATCCAAGCTTATAAGTCTTCAAGAAGCCATTCCATACCTGTCTTTCTTTTGCTCACCAATCCAATCAGTCACCTAGTGCTCTCCATACTCCTTCCGAAATGTCTCTTACATTCTTTTCTCCTGTCTTCATCTGCACTGCCACTCCCTTAGTTTAGATTCGTATCATCTCTACAAATTAGTTTCTCTGGTTTCAACATCTTTCTTCATCTAATTGATGTTCCATATGTCATCAGAATTACACTGGTAAAAACAATTAATATGGCATTTACTGTTTTAAAATATTTGTTGGCTGCCATCTGACAGGACACAGACGAGTTTATACAGAATCTGGCTGCTCACTATCTCCTCCCTGTCCTGCTAATCCTCTACTATACATCACACTCACAGAAGAACTATTTGCCACTGCATGAACGCCCCCTCCAACTTCTCTTTGTGTCTTCTACTCTGAATGCTTTTTGCCTAGACTTCCTTCCTTCTCTTCTACACTCTTGGAAAAATCTCACACATCCCTCAAAGCCCAGCACCAATTTCATTTAAAGTTTCTCTCACCCATTCAAGTGGAATCAATTACTTTCTCTCTGTTGCTTCCATAATATGTATTTTTTTCACATAACCATTATAATATGCCTTACATTTCATAAGAGTTAATTTTTGAAAGGTCTGATTCTCTAGCTAGATGTCTAGCTTCTTGAAGGCAACAGCTGCATCTTATTTATCTCTAATGCCTATACACTCAGCACAGTGCTGGGTATATAACAGGCCTTCAGATAATATTTGCTGAATTAAACTTAATTTAAATAATACATAAAGGGAAAAACAACATTTCATATACAGAATTGACAAAACTTGCTGTAAAGACAATTGCTTAGATCCGTATCTATTACATAAATGAGGTACTTCAACAATCACAGTGCAAAAGAAAATAATTAGGTCTGCCATACACACAAAATTAAGTTCTATACTTTCAAAGTAATTTCAAAAGGGAGAAGAACGGTTTGTATGAGCACACTGTTTCTTTCCCTCTAGTAAGCTTGATAGGAAAAAATATATATAGAGAGGGAGAGAGAGACTCTGGAGTGTTAGCAATTTGTTTCTATGGAAGGATGTAGCTGGCAACTCCTGAAGCAACTGCAAGGTGGGCTACAGACCTCTTGAAATAATCCATAACCTATAAGACATGCCTGTCCCCGGGGATGTCATTCCTGATATCTAGCTGTAGAATGTTGCTTTGAAATCTATAATGGAGACTGGCTTAGAAGGTTGGATGGGATACCTCACTCGTTGACTAATGATCTACAAAGCTCTGATTCTTGCCAAATCTGCCTTTCCCTGGGATCATGGATCATTGTGCTTGCCAGTCTTTAGTCTCAATGAAAGAACTGTGGCCAGGCAGGTGAGAGGCTTGAAAATGTGACTGCCTTTTAACAATGTCTTTCTAATAATAGCTATCAAAGCATTAAAAATGAGATAATGCCTGTATAAAATCCTATATAAGTGCTCTACAAATTATATATATATATAATTGTATACATGCACATATAATTTTGTCTTATATTTAACCTTGGTTTCTGTAGTGGCTAAATTGGCTACATTTGTATATTCATTCTTTCATTGCCTCAGCTGTTCCTGCGTCCTCCAAGTTTTGCTTCGTATCTCTTAATTAGGCGTTGGGGCTAGCCAGGGTATCTAGATCTCCTGATCCCTGACTGAGAGTTTTCTGCAAAGACCCCAGTAGTGTTCAGTTTCATTATCATACCAGATGTGATCCATTATATCACACTAATCTTTACTAAATCCTGGTCAAAGGGAGAGAAGAATAAAACACTGCCTCACAAGGTCATGGGTAGAGAAGACAGAATATCCAGGAATAGAACCCAAATCTCTGGGCTCCCAATCTCGGGCTTTCACACACACTTTGAAAAATGGAATAAAGAGAATATAAAGACATCTGTTAAGGCCAATGGGAGATGAAATTTCAACGGAATCAGATGAGAGCTGAAAATAGAAAGGGTTGATGAGAGAAGCAATAAAAGTGGGCTGCTTTCAGGTGGTGGTAGTGGTAAAGAACAACCTTGCTAGTTCCTCCACCAGTGGGCCTTGAATACTGGTAGATGGTGATTAAAATGCGTTGCCGTCCAGTCAATTTCAACTCATAGCGACCCTGTAGGACAGGGTAGAACTTCCCCATAGGGTTTCCAAGGCTGTAATCTTCATGGAAGCAGACTCTCACACCTTTCTCTCTCAGAAGGGCTGGTGGGTTCGAACCACCGACCTTTCAGTTGGCAGCCAAACACTTTAACCACTGCACCACCAGGGCTCCTCAGAAGGTGATTAAAGGAGGGGAATTTAGGTGTGCAAAGAAAACCAAATGGATGACACAGTAGATTCTAAATCCTACAGTGAATTTCAAAGCAGTGGGTTTTCTTTTTTTTTTTTTAAGCACAGAAAGCATCTGATGGAACGAATGTCTTTGCTTGTAGCCCAGCCAAGAGTGCACAAGGCCTGGAGAAAGGTTTCTGCCTGTCTCTCTCCAGGCCTTTGAGGGTCCCACAGGAGAGGCGGCTGACAAGAGGTGGCTGGAATATAAGGAGTGGTGCCAAGTCTGTCAGCACTGGCCCAGTTAGGGAGACTTGTGGTCATTCACTGTCTCAGCTTCAGGGGCCTTTGTGGGGAATGGCACTTTACCGTGTGAATTTCAATTGGATCTTTAAATCTCTCAGAGATTTTTCTCTTTTTCAAGGAAATTTCCCACCACCAAACACTTGTAGATTGACAGCACCACAGGTATCTCTCTAATAGAGAAATTCCTTTCTTACTCTTTACTGTATCTAGGGCCTTGTTTGCTAAAAGTTTGAGTGATATATATTTTTTAAATTTTATTTTTATAGATCTTTCTTTTCTAACTGGCATCAACCTTAAAATGAATTGGACTCTGGCACCACAGAGAAATATTGTTTTTATAGGTTTCTCAAAGTAAGATGCATTAAAGAAGACGTATCGAGTTTCTAGGCCTTGTGTTTCCATAGTAACCAGTTTAGGCCTCATTTCGAGAATGAGGATTGGGGGCAAAGAAGGCACCACATGGACGAAATTTCCTCAACCATAAAACCTTTGAGTAAATTTGATTCTCATTGCCTTTGTGTCTCTAAGATGTAGAACAAGTAGAAGACAGGTGGGTGGGTAGGCAGATTTGAGTGCATGCCCTGGCACTGAACAAGGCAGAGAGTGAATTACAAATGGGGATAAACGTTCTCCAGTGTAGTTCACAGAATCATCTGGAACACATGAGGAAACTGAGGCTGGCAGGAGATAGGTGACCTAGCCAGCAAGTGTGGGCAGATCTAGGACAGAAAACACCCATGGTGCCTGTCTAACAATTCCTCACTAAATGACACAGTTGTGTTCCGAATGCAAAGAGAAAACTCACAAGTACTGACCCAATGGAATGACAAACCCCATAAAGAATACAAATGGCAGCAGTGATAAACAAATATAATAATACTTAACAAAATAAATTCCCTCTGAAGAAGAAAGCAGGAGCTGGAGGTGGAATTATGTGCTGGACTTTCCTTTCACCTTTGTGCAAATGCCTGATGCATTGGGAAAGGAGAATAGCTCCACATTATTCCTTCCTAGCCTCTTTGATATAGTAAACTATGGACGCTAAAGCTACTGAAATTGTGGTTTCGCTAATCAGGATTTATATGAGAAGTAAAGAAATTCCTTTACACCTCCCCAGCACGCCAGAAGCTTGTCCCCCACCAAACCCACAATGGGGATGTTCTGACTTTCTTGAGCTGCACCACTTGCTTACACTTCGAGTCGTTGTATGACTAGAACCCCGTGTCTATCCCAGAGCTTTTGCAGAGATACATAATGCAGCAACAAACGAGACCCACATATGCATTTTTAAATTTTTTAGTCGCCATATTAAGGAGCTCTGGTGGCACAAATGGTTAAGCACTTGGCTGCTACCTGAAAGGTTCCATAGGAGAAAGGACTGGCAGTCTCCTTCCATAAAGATTACAGCCTTGGAAACCCTATGGGACAGTTCTACTCTGTCACCTGGTATTGCTAAGAGTCAAAATCGACTTGATGGCACCTAACAACAATGACAAGCAGCAATACTAATTTTAAAAAAGTAGGTGAAATTAATTTTTACAACTTTATTTAAAATATGTTATCATTTTAACATGCAATCAATATAAAAATATTAATAATTTACATTCTCTTTTTCATACTAAGTCTTAAAAATCTGGTGTGTATTTTACACTGACAGCATATCTGAGTTTACAAAAAAAAAAAAAAAAAACACTGTTGGCGAGTCAATTTCGACTCATAGTGACTCTATAAGACAGAGTAGAACTGTCCCATAGGGTTTCCAGGGCTCTAAATCTTTATGGAAGCAGATAGCCACTTCTTTCTGCTACAGAGCAGCTGCTGGGTTCAAACCACTGTGCAACCAGGGCCCCTCCTCCCCATATCTCAGCATAGACTACCAAATTTCAAATGTTCAGTAGCCACATGTGGCCAGCAGCTACTGAATTGGGCAATGCAGGTCTAGAGTGTGAGTGAGGGCATGTTGTTGTCCATGGGTCTTTAAAGGTCAGGAAAAAGAGATGAATTTTACTCGCTCCTTAAAAATTTTCCACCAGGGTGTGGTCAACAGGGCAGAGTAGTTAGACGCTTCCTATATCCCTCTTACAACAAAGACCTGGAAAAACAAGTGATTTGATTCTATGTGAACATCTGGCAGCCCTGAACAAGGCAAGCTTAAGAAAGCCATCTGAGTCGTACAGGACAGGAAGACCATTTGGAAGAGGTAAGGAGGGCTAGAGCTGTCCTGGCGAAACTGCAGAGCCACAGCCAGGCTGGTCCGCGGTGAAGCAGGCAAACAGCTGTGCTGCGCGCGTGCTCAGGAAGCAGTTTCCACATCAAGAGAGATCCAGCAGCAGAAGTTCTGCTTGGACACTCCGAACCAGGGAAGAGCAGCTCCCAAGAGGCTAAGATAAGTACATGCGTGCATCCTTTTGCAGGGATTGAAAAAATAAAAGCCCATTTGGGAAAAACCTTTCTCCCTTTTACCTCCTCCCTCCATGCTCTGCACCGCATCTGGGAAAAACCTCTCTCCCTTTACCTCCTTCCTCCGTGCTCTGCACTGGGAGTCCACTGGGCCAGAAATAGATCTCAAAAGGCACCCTGACCCATTCTCCTGGCCTTGGAGAAGGAACAAATAAGCTGCTGGCTCCCCTGGGCCTGGAACACAGGGTTGGCACAGCTCCTTTGCTGGCCACAGGTATCAGGGATCCACAGACTCTGAGTGCCATACACCCCTGTATAGACTTGTGGGGACCCATCTCAACAGCGTTAGCCCTCACTGCCACAGTACAACAGGGCAAACATCTGAAGTTTAACTTCAACTGCTTCAGCTGTGAACGGGCAGATTTGTGACCCTTGAAACAACCCTGCCCCTTAAGTAGTCACTTATATCGGTATGCAGCAGGGTCTTGAGGACTGATGGTAGCACCTAAAGCGCCTAGTCACCTGCTGCAAGAGTTCAAGAAAAAGTGGTGCCCTCGAGTCTTTACAGCCAACAGAGTGGGGTGCTCTTAGTCTGGCTGCAAAACTCACCTACCTACTAACCCTAGAGAATAGGGACATGCTTTCCTTTCAGACTCTCAGGGGCAGCCGTCAGTCCCCTGCCTGGTTCAGCGTGTGATCCCCTACCACAGCCAGAGTCCAGTGCCTGCACCAATCACCCATGCCTCTCTAGGACTGGGGGTGAAAGCCTGCATCACACACTTGGTGACCGACTGTCTGAACACCCGAGCTGAACCCATATAGGAAAATTTAACGGACTCCTGTGTACACATACTTAGTCACAGAACTAACTACCTGGTGACAGGATGTTAGAGATCCAACGGTGTCAAAAATCAAACTAGTGCACACGAGCAGCCTATTTGGGCAAATATCAAAACAAAACAAAATAAGAAGCTAGGTCTCACTAAGCAAACACAAAATAAAATTATAATAAATTATTGATGGCTCAGAGACAACAGTCAACATCAAGTCACATAAAGAGGCAGTCCATGATGGCTTCAGCAAGCTTCCAAAAAAAAGAATCAATAAATTCTCTGGAGGAAGAGAACTTCTTGGAATTACCAGAGGCAGAATACAAAAGATGAATATACAGAACTCTTCTAGAAATAGGAAATTCGACAGAATGCAGAAATATCCAAGGAACATACAGACACAGTAGTAGTGGAACTTTAAAAGTCATTCAAGAACATAATGCCAAATTTAATAGGCTGCAAGAATCCACAGAGAGACAGCAATCAGAAATCCAGAAGATTAACAATAAAGTTTCAGAATTAGACAACTTGGTAGAAAGTCATAGAGGCAGAATTGAGGCAGTAGAAGTTAGAATTAGTGACATTGAAGATAAAGCCCTTGATGCCAACTTATCTGAGGAAAAATCAGATAAAAGAATGATAAAGAATGAAGAAACTTTAAGAGTCATGTGGGACTCTATCAAGAGAAATACCCTACCAGTGATTGGAGTACCAGAAAAGGGGGAGATAACAGAAAATACAGAGAAAATTGTTGAAGATTTGTTGACAGAAAACTTCCCTGATATCATGAAAGATGAGAAGATATCTATCTAAGATGCTCATCGAATCCCACATAAGGTAGATCCCAAAAGAAAGTCACCAAGACATATTATAATCAAACTTACCAAAACCAAAGATAAAGAGAGAATTTTGAGAGCAGCTAGGGATAAAAGAAAAGTCATCTACAAAGGAGAGTCAATTAGAATAAACTCGGACTACTCAACAGAAACCATGCAGGCTAGAAGGCAATGGGATGATATATTTAAAGCCTTGAAGGAAAATAACTGTCAGCCAAGAGTTATATGTCCAGCAAAACTGACTCTGAAGTATGATGGCGAAATTAGGGCATTTCCAGATGAACAGAGGTTCAGGGAATTTGCAAAAACCAAATGAAAATTACAAGAAATACTAAAGGGAGTCCTACAGTTATGCAATCAATAACACCAGCTAACAACACAAGACTAGAACACAGGACAGAGCAACCAGATATTGACTCAGATACAGAAATCGAAATTACATCAAAGCTAAAACATTCAAATAGGGAAACAGATATCAATATGTTAAAAAAAGGAAAATATTAAAACAAAAAAAGAGGGACATAAAAAATAGAGGCACTGATTTTCTATATGGAGGGGAAGTTAAGGCGATATAAAGTAATAAAAGACTGGTATAAACTTAGAAAATTGGGGTAAATATTAAGGTAACCACAAAGGAATCTAACAATCCTACAAATCAAAATAAAAAAGTAGAAAAACATAAAGACACAGCAAACACAAAATCTTCAACAAAGAAAAAGATGAAAAAAAAAATACATAAAGAAAAATGACTCAGCACATAAAATTGAGGAGAACAAAGAAACTGTGAACAACACACAAAAAGAGATATCAGGATGACAGCACTAAACTCATACCTATCAATAATTACGCTGAATGTAAACGGACTTAATGCACCAATAAAGAGACGGAGAGTGGCAGATTGGATAAAAAAGCATGATCCATCTATATGCTGCCTACAAGAGACGCACCTTAGACTTAAAGACACAAACAGGCTAAAACTCAAAGGATGGAAAAATATATATCAAGCAAACAACACTCAAAAAACAGCAGGAGTGGCAATATTAATCTCTGACAAAATAGACTTTAAAGTAAAATCCACCACAAAGGATAAGGATGGGCACTATACAATGATTAAAGGGTCAATAGACCAGGAGGACATAACTATAATAAATATTTACGTACCCAACACCAGAGCTCCAAAATACATAAAACAAACTCTAACAGCTCTGAAGAGAGAGAGAGACAGCTCCACAATAGTAGTAGGAGACTTCAACACGCCAATTTCGGTGAAGGACAGAACATCCAGAAAGAAGCTCAACAAAGACACGGAAGAGCTAAATGCTACCATCAACCAACTTGATCTCATAGACATATACTGAACTCTGCATCTAACAGCAGCCAAATAAACTTTCTTTTCCAATGCACATTGGAACATTCTCCAGAATAGATCACATATTAGGTCATTAAGCAAGCTTTAACAAAATCCAAAACATCAAAATACTACAAAGCATCTTTTCTGACCATAAAGCCATAAAAGTGGAAATCAACAACACAAAAGCAACGAAAAAAATCAAACACATGGAAACTGAACAACACCTTGCTCAAAAACTACTGGGTTATAGAAGAAATTAAGGATGGAATAAAGAAATTCATAGAATCAAATGAGAATGAAAACACATCCTACCAGAACCTTTGGGACACAGCAAAAGCAGTGCTCAGAGGTCAGTTTATAGCAATAAATGCACACATCCAAAAAGAAGAAAGGGCCATAGTCAAAACATTAAACCTACAACTGGAACGAGTAGAAAGAAAGCAGCAAAAGAAGCCCTCAGGTGCCAGCAGAAAGGAAAAAAGAATTAGAGCAGAATTAAATGAAATAGAGAATAGAAAAACAATTGAAAGAGTTAACAAGACCAAAAGCTGGTTCTTTGAAAAGATCAACAATATTGATAAACCATTGGCCAAACTGACAAAAGAAAAACTGGAGAGGAGGCAGATAACCCATATAAGAAATGAGATGGGTGATATCACAACAGACCCAACTGAAATTAAAAGAATCATAACAGAATACTGTGAAAACTTGTACTCTAACAAATTTGAAAACCTAGAGGAAATGGACAAATTTCTAGAAACTCACTACCTACCTAAACTAACACAAACAGGGGTAGAACAACTAAATAAACCCGTAACAAAACAAGAGATTGAAAAGATAATTTAAAAACTGCCAACAAAAAAAAGCCCTGGCCTGGATGGCTTCACTGGAGAATTCTACCAAACTTTCAGAGAAGACATAACACCACTTCTATAAAGGTATTTCAGAGCATAGAAAAGGACAGAATACTCCCAAACTCATTCTGTGAAGCCAGCATAACCCTGATACCAAAACCAGGTAAAGACACCACAAAAATAGAAAATTACCGACTGATATCCCTCATGAACATTGACACAAAAATCCTCAACAAAATTTTAGCCCATAGAATTCAGCGACATATCAAAAAAATAATTCACCACGACCAAGTGGGATTTATACCAGGTATGCAGGGATGGTTCAACATTAGAAAAACAATCAACGTAATCCATCACTTAAATAAAACAAAAGACAAGAACCACATGATCTTATCAATCAGTGCAGAAAAGGCATTCGACAAAGTCCAACACCCATTCATGATAAAAAACTCTCAAAAAAATAGGAATAGAAGGGAAATTCCTCAGTATAATTAAGGGCATTTATACAAAACCAATAGCCAACATCATCCTGAATGGAGAGACTTTGAAAGCATTCCCCTTGAGAATAGGAACCAGACAACGATGCCCTTTATCACCACTATTATTCAACATTGTACTGGTGGTCCTAGCCAGAGCAGTTAGGCTAGAAAAAGAAATAAAAGGCATCCAAATAGGTAGGGAAGAAGTCAAAGTATCTCTATTCGCAGATGATATGATCTTATATACAGAAAACCCCAAGGAATCTACAAGAAAACTACTGGAACTAATAGAAGATTTCAGCAGTTTCAGGATACAAGATAAACTTACAAAAATCAGTTGGATTCCTTTACACCAACAAACAGAACCTTGAAGAGGAAATCACCAAATCAATACCATTTACAATAGCCCCCAAGAAGTTAAAATACTTAGGAATAAATCTAACCAGAGACATATAAGACCTGTACAATGAAAACTACAAGACACTACTGCAAGAAAACAAAAGAGACCTGCATAAGTGGAAAAACATAGCTTGCTCATGGATAGGTAGACTCAACATAGTGAAAATGTCAATTCTACCTAAAGCGATCTGCAGATACAACGCAATCCCCATCCAAATTCCACCGGCATTTTTTAATGAGATGGAGAAACAAATCACCAACTTCCTATGGAAAGGGAAGAGACCCTGAATAAGAAAAGCATTACTCAAGAAGAAGAACAAAGTGGGAAGCCTCACACTACCTGATTTTAGAACCTGTTATACTGCCACGGTGTCAGAACAGCCTGGTACTGGTACAACATCAAATACATAAACCAATGGAACAGAATTGAGAATCCTGACATAAATTCATCCACCTATGAGCAGCTGATATTTGACAAAGGCCCGAAGTCCATTAACTGGGGAAAAGACAGTCTCTTTAACAAACGGTGCTGACATAACTGGATATCCACCTGCAAAAAACTGAAACAAGACTCATACCTCACACCATGCACAAAAACTAACTCAAAATGGAATAAAGACTTAAATATAAAATCGAAAATGATAAAGATCATGGAAGAAAAAATAAGAACAATGCTAGGAGCCCTAATACATGGCATAAACACAATACAAACCATAAGTAACAATGCAGAAGCAGCAGAACAGAGACTAGGTAACTGGGAGCTCCTAAAAATCAAACACTTATGCTCATCAAAAGACTTCACCAAAAGAATAAAAAGACAACCTACAGGCTGGGGAAAAAAAATTTGGGCTATGACAAATCCGATCAGTGTCTAATCTCTAAATTCTACAAAATACTGCAAAACCTCAACAACAAAAAGACAAATAACCCAATTAAAACATGGGCAAAGGATATGAACAGGCACTTTGCCAAAGAAGATATTCAGGCCACTAACAGACACATGAGGAAATGCTCATGATCATTAGCCATTAGAGAAATGCAGATCAAAACTACCATGAGATATCATCTCCCCCCAACAAGGCTAGCATTAATCCAAAAAACAGAAAACAATAAATGCTGGAGACATTGTAGAGAGACTGGAACACTTATACACTGTTGGTGGGAATGTAAAATGATACAACCACTTTGGAAATCAATTTGGCGCTTCCTTAAAAAGCTAGAAATAGAAGTACCATACGATCCAGCTATCCCGCTCCTTGCAGTATATCCTAGAGAAATAAGAGCTGTCACATGAATAGATACAGGCACACCCATGTTCATTGCAGCACTGTTCACGATAGCAAAAAGATGGAAACAACCTAGGTGCCCATCAACAGACGAATAGATAAACAAATTACGGTATATCCACACAAGGGAAAACTACGCAAAGATAAAGAACAACATGAAGCCATGAAACATCTTATAACATGGAGGAAGCTGGAGGTCATGATGCTGAGTGAATTTAGTCAGTCACAGAAGGACAAACACTGCATAAGGCCACTATTACAAGAACTCAAGAAAAGGTTTAAACACAGAAGAAAACATTCTTTGATGGTTACGGGGGGTGGGGAGGGATGGTGAGGGTTATTCTCTAACTAGATGATAGATAAGAATCAGCTTAGGTAAAGGCAAGGACAGCACACACTACAGGGGAAGTCAGCACAACTGGACTAAACCAAAGCTAAGAAGTTTCCTAAATACAATCACATACTTTGAGACACAGAGTAGCAGAGGTAGGGGTCTGGGGACCATGCTCTCAGGGGACATCTAGGTCAGTTGGCATAACAAAGCTTATTAAGAAAATGTTCTTCATCCTACTTTGGTGAGTGGCATCTGGGGTCTTAAAAGCTTGCAAGTGGCCATCTAAGATGCATTAGTTGATCCCAACCACCTGGAGTAAAGGAGCATGAAGAACACCAAAGACACAAGGAAAGTAGTAGCCCAAGAGACAGAAAGGGCTGCATAAACCAGAGACTTCATCAGCCTGAGACCAGAAGAACTAGATTGTGCCTGGCTACCACCAATGACCACCCTGACAGGGAACACAACAGAGAGTCCCGGATGGAGCAGGAGAAAAGTGGGGTGCAGAACTCAAATTCTCGTAAGAAGACCAGATTTAATGGTCTGAGACTGGAGGTACCCCAGAAAGCATGGCCCCTGGATTGTCTATTAGCCCAGAACTAAAACAATTTCTGAGGCCAGTTCTTCAGACAGGGATTGGGCTGGACTGTGGGACATAAAGTGATGCTCATGAGGAGTGTGCCTCTTAGCTCAACTAGATGCAAGAGACTAAATGAGCAGCTTCTGTCCGGAGGTGAGATGGGAAGGCAGAGAGGGTTAGGAGCTGGTTGAATGGACTTGGGGAATCAGGGGTGGAAAGGAGGAGTGTGGTGTCACAGTATGGGGATAGCAATTAGAGTCACATGACAATATATGTATCAGTTTTTATATAGGAAAAAAATCCACTAAATAAATTATCACAAGCTTGAACCCACTATACTTGTTCATTCTGATCACTTCTGTGAGTCAATAAAAATTGTAATTCAACTCTACAGAGTCTTAGCTATCAAACTCAATTTGCTGACATCATAGACTACTTTTTCTTAGGCCCAGGAAGGACTAGAAATCCTCTAGTACGATCAATATCAAGTTGGCGAGAGTAAGCTTTTCTAAATTGTATGGCACTCTCCTGCTGGTGATATTGAACTTTGGGAAGAGTACCAGAAGCTGGATCACAGAAGATGGGAGAAACAGGAGTATTATATCATCATCATCATCATCATAAACTTTTCTGATGATTAGTTCAAAAGATCTCTTGTCTGCAGCCACTCCTTTTATGCAGAGAAGCAGATTATTGAACTAACTCATAAAATTTAAGCAAACACACTTTAGACCTCATAACATTTTAATGTTATTGTTGTGTGCCGTTGAGTCAATAACACCTCATAGTGACCTTATAGGACAGAGTAGAACTGCCCCATAGGGTTTCCAAGGCTGTGAATCTTTTAAGGAAGCAGACTGCCACGTCTTTCTCCCACAGATCAGCTGGTGGTTTCAAACCGCCAGACTTTCAGTTAGCAGCTCATCACTTAACCACTGTGCCACCAGGGCTCCTCACAATATTTTAGGATTTTTTTTTCACCCAACAAAATAATCAGGAACACGAAAAGACAGGAGAGATACATCGCTTAACCGAGACTATCTTCTAGGACAGAAACCAGCACATTCTGCCCTTCTACCCACTGGCTTCTTCATGCCATAAAAACTACAAATGGGGGAGGTAGTCCGCTGAATTCATACAAGCAAATGTTTATTTATCCACAAAAAGCAGAATATAGCAGGGGGAATTTGGGAGGAGTGAAATGTGGGTTGTCAGACTAACAGTGACAAATGGGATGCAGTTGTTTTCCAAAAGCTTGGAGCTGCAAGGTCCTCCTTTTTCGCTTCCCCTTAATCCCCACTGCTTCCACCCAGCCTGCACACAGAGAAGGTGGTTAACAGAGGAAAGCCCCGTGAATAAGCCATGACAGCCGTACATTCAGAAACTGATGTCATTTCCCTAAATACTGTTTGTAAAATGGTAATTATCTGCCAAGCAATGACAGCTGGCAATTAGCATAGAGACACAGAGAGACAGAAAAAAGAGAGAATGAGAATAAAGGGTCCCTGTGTAATTTACCAAAGGGCTGAAAGAGAGAAGGAAGCATAATCAGAAAAATAAAATGATTACCAGTGTGTGATGGGGTGAAAATTGCTTTGGGCATTTTTTCTTCAGAGAACACAAGATTGAATTGGAAGAATGATGCTAGAGCTCCATGATATACACCGGAAGAGAGGAGATTATATTCAGGCTGTGTTAGGAGAAGGATATACCCAGGGTCCCATGCTGTGATGAAAGAGCATACACACCTTATGGACATTCAGCCTCCCAAACAGGGGCCAGCCAGTCCACCACTACTTGATAATATACTCAAGTTTATTTATCTCAGTTCATTTGTGTCTGAGGAATAAAATGATACCCTCTTTCCCACTACCTTGTTACTTATTGAGAAGATCGATTTTATGTGTTAACTTGGGTAGGCTATAGTGCAGTAAAACCTGTGAAAGCTGGAACTTGTGTAAGGAGGAAACTTGTCAGAGAAGGAAAACTTTCCATTAAAATGAGTGGTGGAAAACTAGTAAAACTGTACCTGTCAAAGGCGGAAAATATGCAAGACTGGAAAAACAAGGCAGTCTCGTCGAGTTCCACCTCTGACAGGTTTCACTGTACCCAGGCATCCAAGCCAAAATGAATCTAGGCGTTGCTGTGAAGGTATTTTGTAGGTGTGATTAACATGTAGAATCAGCTGATTTAATGTAAAGGCAATTATCCAGGACAATCTATGTGGGTCTGATCCAGTCAGTTGAAAGGTCTTAAGAACCAGGGCTTTGAACTGGTTCATTCTGGTTCAAACCCCTGCTGAAAATTTGCTTTTTTAACAAGTTCCCAAACCAAAACCCATTGCCATCAAGTCAATTCCAACTCACAGCAACCTCACAGGACAGAGTCGACTGCCCCATAGAGTTTCCAAGGAGTGCCTGGTGAATTCAAAGTGCTGACCTTTAGTTAGCAGCCGTAGCACTTAACCACTACGCCACCCGAGTTTCCAACAAGTTCCCAGGCGATGTTAATGCTTGTGGTTAGGGACCAATTCCGAGAACCACTAGTAGAGCAGTGGGTCTTGTCAAAATGTAGATTCTGATTCAGTATATATGGGGTGCATATGCAAATTCTCAGCAGGGGTTCAAACCAGAACGAACCAGTTGGAAGCCCTGTTAAGAACAGAACTGAGATTTCCCTTAGGAAGAAGGAAGTCCACCTGCGGCCTGCAGCATCAGCTCCGACCCTAGAGTTTCCAGCCTGCCCTTCCTGATGGCCGGCCTACAGATTTCGAACTTGCCTAGCCAGCCCCCACATTTGAGTAAATCAACTCCTTGCAATAACTCTCTCTGTCTCTGTATCTCTCTCTGTCTCTCTGATTGACTGGTGGATAGATGGACGGATGGATTAGACAATCTCCCACTGGTACTGTCTCTCTGGTGGAACTCTGACTGATACAGTCATCAAGTACATCTGCAGTGATTTGCTTAGCTAAATGAGCATCACCAGGAAAATCAAATGAGTCAAATTAGGGGAAGGTAAGGAAAGGTGGAGAGGAGACTTGGTGGGTCAGTGGTTAAGCACTCGGTTGCTGACCAAAAGGTTGGTGGTTTGAACCCACCAGCCACTAAGCGGGAGAAAGATGCAGCAGTTGGCTTCAGTAAAGATTTACACTCTTGGAAACCTTATAGGGCAGTTCTACTCTGTCCTATAGGGTTGCTATGAGTTGGAATTCAACTCAATGGCAGTGGGTTAAAGAAAGGTACAAGCAGCCCTGGTGGTGCAGTAGTGAAGCGCTGAACTGCTAACCGAAGATCAGCGGTTTGAACCAAACAGCCACTCTGAGGGAGAAAGATGTGGCAGTCTGCTTCCGTAAAGATTTACAGCCTTGGAAACTCTATGGGGCAGTTCTACCCTGTGCTATAGGGTCGCTATGAGTTAGAATCTACTCAAGGGCAATGGGTTTGGTTTTTGGAAAGAAAGATACAAAGACAAAAATTTGTCTAAGAATTACAGAAAGCTCCATTTTCTTACACACTTTTGCTCTATTTTCTTATACTCTTTGAAATACAAATATATCCTTTTATATTTAATTGCTTTTCTGCCAATATCTCTTCAGGAAGAGACCTGAATAACGAAACTGTTATGTCTCTACCAATCAATCACCACCTGGTGTCCCCTTCCCTTTTCAAGCAAGTAAAATTAATAGAGGTCTTATAAAAGAAAAAGTAACATCTGTGTCTAAGTTTCCACAAATAGTTTATAATACAGCAGATGTAGAACCCAGATCTTTTGAGGCTCAATCCAATGATCTTTCTAAGACATTGTTTCTATCCAAGTACTGAGTCAGCATGTCCAGTAACGCCTCTCAAATTATAAAAATACATGTAAGGAAAACTTAGGATAAGTGTTTCTTATCTAACTTTATGTATTTCCTCTAACATCCAGGGATGTGACTTCAGATAAATCACTCATCATTTGTAGACATGTTTCCTCATTTATAAAATAAAGGAAAAATTAGCTGGATAACCTAGTTCTAACATTTCACACTAACAAAATTAGCGGCAGTGTAGAGGAAAGATCCAGCTATGGTCAGTTCTTCTATATGTAATGGTGGCCAAGTGATTTAGCTTCACTGGACTTGGTTTCCTTATTTGTAAAATGGGGCATGGGGTGGTATGTAATTCATTGGGCTTTAAGAGAATTAAGTGAGATACTACATATGAAAATGTTATCAACTCTAAAGTGGTTTAAAGAAGACAAAAGTAATGTAATAAGGTAATATTCCATAACCATACAACCCGTTTTCCTATCCTGCATTATAGAGGATGAATGTTACAGAACGTTCTATCAGGCTGACCAGATTTCTTCAGAAAAGTTGTATTTTGCCTGGGTCTATCCAGTTCATTATGTTTTAATAAGTTTTACAGCCCAATCTACCATGAAAATTAAATATACCAAGAGTGTTTCAGAACCTAGTAACTAATGGATGAATTTGGGTATCCCTCTTACGTGCTCACAAGCTCTTAACACACTGTTTTATTGCTGCTTACCTGGCTTGTTCACTACACTGTAATCACTATGTGGGCAAGGATTATACTTTTATCATCCCTATGTCCCCAGCATCTAATAGTTTGTCTGACTTTTGAGCAAAAGAATATTTGAATAAATACTAGTCTTATTCAATTCTACTCTGTACATAATAACATTCAAAGAAAAAGTTTGACTCCTTCCAAAAAGCTGACTCTATATATCATTTAAATATTATAAACATACATCTAAAACCAGTCAATTACTAAAACAGTTGACTATAACAAGCAAAACGACTGAAGCCCTTGGAACTGTATTTACTATTAGTCTATTAATTTGCATAATTCCCCGTGTCTAGCAGACCTCATTGATTGTAAAGTAATTTACAGACATCAAATTCCTAAACTGTGAAGGCTTTTGAAATTATAAGGAAGAGACAGTTGTGCCAAACTTGTGTGTATAAAGCTGTCACAATTTGAAATATAGTTATAGATCTTAGAATGTAAATGGTTGTCATCAGAATAAGATTACAAGTTTCATGAGCACTAAGAAACTCAGCTTATTTAACACTGAGTCAATGAGGTTCACAGCCAAAATGAGTTAAAACACTTCACATTCTGAAAGAATGTGTCCATTATACTTACAGAGCCCGATTTTGAAATGCCTAGCATGTTTGCCAGGGCAAGGCACAACATGCCATTTTGAGGAATATTTAAACCACTTTTTCTCAGATTTAGTCATTCTTTTTCACTATTATTTTCCATAGTCACACACCACCTGCACTATTATTTAAATGTTTTCTTTTAAATACATTAAATACATTACTATCATACATGGAGAATAAGTATCACTTGTTATAAATAGGCACACATGAAAATACTGCAAAAAAATAATAAACCAAAAAAGGAGCCCTGGTGGCACAGTTGTTAAGAGCTCAGCTGCTAGGCAAAAGGTTGGCAGTTTGAATCCACCAGCCGCTCCTCGGAAAGCCTATGAGGCAGTTCTACACTGTCCTATAGGGTCGCTATGAGTCGGAGCCTACTCAACGGCAGCTAACAACAAGAGCAACATTTTCTCTTTATGCTGAATGTATGAATTTAAATTGGAAAGACAGACGTACGTATTTTTTATAGTTAAAGACCTGTGTATAGACCACGAGGCAGTCCTTCGAACAGAACAAGGGGACAACGCGTGGTTTAAAATCAGGAAAGGTGTGCGTCAGGTCTGTATCCTTTTACCATACTTATTCAACATGTATGCTGAGCAAATAATATGAGAAGCTGGACTATATGAAGATGAACCTGGCATCAGGATTGGAGGAAGACTCATTAACAACCTGTGATATGCAGATGATGCAACCTTGCTTACTTAAAGCACTGACTAATGAAGATCAAAGACCACAGCCTTCAGTATGGATTACACCTCAACATAAAGAAAACAAAAATACTCACAACTGGACAATAAGCAACATCATAATAAATGGAGAAAATACTGACATCGTCAAGAGTTTCATTTTACTTGGAATCACAAGGCCCATTTAAGTAGCAGTCAAGAAATCAAACAACCTATTGCGTTGGGCAAATGTGCTGCAAAAGATCTCTTTAAAGTGTTAAAAAGCAAAGATGTCACTTTGAAGTCTAAGGTGTGCCCATCCCAAGCTATGGTATTTTGAAACGCCTCACATGCATGCAAAAGCTGGGCAATGAAAAAGAAAAATAGAAGAAGAATTGATGCCTTTGAATTATGGTGTTAGCGAAGAATGTTAAATATATACCATGGACTGCCAGAAAAATGAACAAATCTGTCTGGAATAAGTACAGCCAGAATGCTCCTTGGAAGGGAGGATGGCAAGACTTCATCTCATGTTCTTTGGACATATCAGGAGGGACCAGTGCTTAGAGAAGGACACCATGCTTAGGGTCAGCAAAAAAGAGGAAGACCCTCGATAAGATGGATTGACACAGTGGCTGCAACAATGGGCTCGAATATAACAATGATTGTGAGGATGGTGCAGGACAGGGCAATGTTTCATTCTGTTGTACACAGGGTCGCTATGAGTTGGAACCGACTAACAACAAAAAAGACAAAATCAGGTAAATGACTTGTACAGAGAAGAGTTTAGAAGAAAAAGTCGTATAAGAGCCAGAAGGAATTTTTGAGGCTGTTTTAAACAGAGGCTCAGCGGTGATATGTGTCTTATCTATGATCATAGAGCAAAGAAGTGACTTAAGCATAACTAGAACTCAGGTGTTCTCACTGTTGGTCCAGTTTACTTCACTAAGATGGCCCTGTTTTATCAATTTATCATGGAAGCAGTGTCATATGATTTTATACCTTTGTTATCTATGTGAAAGTAGGAAAATTTTTATAACATAGGCCCTATTAATTGTGCAAAATTCGGACATATCTGTGAAAGTTAGAAACATCGCAGTGCAGTGAGAGTTGTAGTAATGCCTTAATTAGGCAATGCTAGCTGAATACTGTAGACAAGAGAAAAAGCAAGGTCCCAGCTTATATGTTAAAGATTCTCCTCCTTTTCCTAATGAAAGGCTAATAATCTGGACAGAAATAAGTAGTAACTTTTAAAAATACCTAGGAAGGATTTTTTTGTTAAAGCATTATGTATCATCTGACTTATTGTCCTAATATATTTTCCAGATTTTTTAAATGCTGACATTTATTTCATTTCTTTATTAGATACATACGTTTTATATTTGTTCTCATATGAATTGTTTTCATCTGAAACTGTTTGGCTTCCGTTTTCAAAAAGCAGTCTTATTTTTTGCTTTTCCTGTTCCTCCTCTTCCTTTTCTTCTTCTCTTCTTCATCAACCTCACCAGAGCTCATTCATTGCTTTAAGGATGCTTAGCAGGGCTGTTCACTTCCCTCCTCATGTCTAATGTAGCTTTGTGACAATGAGTGAAACGTCTTGGCATTCTGATTGGGACTCTACCACTGTTCTGACTACTGTAAGTGACACCAGCACTGTGACCTACATTGCCTCATGCATTGGGGAAGAAATGAGGACTTTCAAGTAGGAACTGGCTCGATGGCAACTAACAACCACAAGATCTCCTACGGGAAAAACAGAGCTGTAACTAAAGCACTTTGCTAATACCCACTGTTATACAAGTGATAAAGGAGAACAATGACTGTTGACATTGGTGATCGGCTGTGATTATCTCTTCGTTCCTGGCTATTTCCCATGCAAATGCTACGCTATTTTAGCCAACATTTCTTTTTGGATCTAATGAATCAAAAACAGACTAAAGAGAATAAGCCTATTTCTGAAAGTTCTAAATTAAATGAGGACTTTCCAAGTCCTATTAGTTGGTTTCTATAGTCCCATCTCTTTTTATAGATTGACTCTGTTTTTATACTTTTTTGACTTCATTTTATTTTACGTTTTCACTCAGGTAGGTCTACTATATGACTGACTACAAATGCATTTTTCTTTCCTGTGGCAGCATAATCAATGCAATTTATCCTTTCATCCTAGAAATCACAAGTCAAGTTCAGCTGCAAACTATGATATTTGACAAGAGCATACAGTATCAAATGTTACACCCTTTGCCAAGTTAATGTGGTGCAAATGGTTAAGCATGCAAATACTAGCCAAAAGGTTGGCAGTTCCAACCCACCCAGAGGTGCCTCAAAAGACAGGCCTCACAATCTGCTTCTGAAAGGTCACAGCCCTCAAAACCCTATGGAGCAGTTGTACTCTGCATATGTGCGGTGGCCAGGAGTTGGAATATAATAAACAGCAACTAACAACATAGCATGTTATCAAGCAAATCCTTCTTATTACAGCATGGTTTATAGCAATGATACAATGATGAAGCCCAAACACCTGTTTCAGAAATGAGAGGTACTGGTACTTAAATAGTATAAAGTGTACAATCTGAAATGTGCATTTTCCACTGTTCTGGTTTGCCATACCCATTAAAGGAACTGGTTAGAATATTATAGTCAATATCTTTAAGTGAATGTGTATAAACACTGTGATGGAAAATAAATAGATAAATGATAAATATAGATTACAAAAAAAAAAAAAAAAAAAGATACTAGAATATATCCTTCACCCGTGTGTCTAGGCCTTCCACATAACTTCTATGTGCTGTAGGTTGTCCAATCTTCAGTGAACTGCCCTCTGAAGAGGTCTCGATTTTGACCATTTCAAATACATAGTCCACTCCACTGACAAGAAAACTATTTCTCAGCCAAGAAGCAATAGAAGTAAGACTGGAAAGGAAGGGTAGAGTCAGACTACAGTGGCTCTTGGATGCAGGTCCCATGAGGCTGAAATTTACATGGGAGACAAAGGGCCACTATTAAGTCTTGGACACGAAAGTGACACTCAAAATGTTGTTAAAGGAAAGCAAAAAAAAAAAAAAAATAGTTGCTTATAAATATCTACTTTAGGACAGACACATATATATTTTCACTTATTCTTGAGAACCATCTTATAAGTGCAGGTGTCATTCTTTTAAAGTAACTGAATCTTAAGTTGGTTAAACAGTATCTAAGTTCTCATAGCAGATGGTGGTGCTTATTTCATTTTTTCTCAAGCATAAATATAACTGAGACTAATAGGGAAGGACAGATTATCTTGCCTTTGGAAGTGTATTGCTTGCCTGTAACGAGTACTTCACTTACATTAGTTTTCAATTTTCTGAAACCTAGCCAGCAAGGAAGTTATAAAAATACAGCAAGACTTTTCATAAAGTTTTTGACTCAGAAAATTAAGCATTCATGCTGCTGAATACGATTAACCTTTTATATTACTTATGTTGGCACAAAAAAGTAAAGAAAGCAGATCTAGTGAAAGTAAGGTTATGAAGAAAAATAGGAAAATGGAATAATAATGAAGGGAAAAACAAAAACACTTGAATCGCCTAAATTAAGAAAAAAAATCAAAAAACAAGGAAAGATTTAGATAATAAAGAACCCTTTTTTAAAAAGAAGATTGATTATGATTATATCTATGTCAGGGGAGGCATAAATGATGGGCATATTTATAGAGTTGTGATTAGTGTAAAATAGAGTTGAAGATAAACTGACTTATCTCCTTTCTGCTATATCAAGACTATTATCGTTATTATTGTTAATTATCGTCGAGTCCATTCTGACTCCTGGTGACCTCACATGTGCAGAGTAGAACTCCTCCATAGTGTTTTCAAGGCTGTGATCTTTCAGAAGCAGATTGCCAGGCCTATCTTCCAAGGCTCCTCTTGGTGGGTTTGAACCGCCAACTATTCAGCTAATAGTCGAGTGCTTAAGCATTTGCACTACCCAGGGACTCCGTATCAAGACTGCAAAAGAATAATTCCAAGTTTGGTACTTGGAAATTATTTAATGACTAGGCTTTCATAATCATTAACGGTAGCAGTCGCTCCTTGGAAACCCTATGGGGGCAATTCTACTCTGTCCTATAGAGTTGCTATGAGTAGGAATCGACTCAATGGAAACAAGTTTGTTTTTTGTTTTTTGATTCAGTGTTAAACCGTTCTTGCTCACAAAGTTATCCTTAGTATTCAAACTAAGTTTTCTCTCCTGCAGCCCAAGCCCAATTTACTCAACACTGAGTGACTGGTGGGAATAATTGATTCCTTCTCTCACTTACAGCATCTCTTTCCTATGTGCTTCTCTGTTACTGTTTCCTCAGTCTGAACATATCCTGTTCCCTTATAGATCTCATTTTCCAAACCTTTTTATCATTTTCGTCACTCTCTTATGGACTCATTCCAATTTATCTATGGTTCTCTTTCAACTGAGGAACAAATACTGAACACAGTTATCCAATTGAGGCCTAAAGAGTACTGGTAGAGCACAATAATTACCTTTCATTTTATCCATGCTCGCCCTATTAATATACCCCAAAGCAGTAGCTGGGATTTTATATGGCACCATCATATTGTTGACTTATACTCAATTTATCATTCATTATAGCTTACATCTCCACCCCTATGGAACAATTTTTTGTGCAGTTTGCATTTGTTTGTATTGAATCCCATTTTATTGATTTCAGCCTCATGTCCTATTTATCGAGATGTTTGTTTATAATACTAACCTTCAATGTGCTTCCAACAGCACATGATCTCCCAAGGTCTTAACTGAGTAAATTATTAGCACATTTTCTGCTTTATCTCCCCAAATCTCTGAGTACACAGTTGACTGTTTATTTTTTACTGGTAAGTTATGCTAGGATTTAAAATATCTTTCCCTACTGCTTACACTACTAACCTCAAAAATAAATAACAGCTATGATTTATTGACTGCCAGTTATATTGCAGAAATTTTTATCATTATATTAACCCTTATAATGATATTTTGACTAACTCCATTTTACAGGAAAAAGAAAAAGACTGAAGGTCACAGATGTCCAGAAATTTTCTCAAGTACGTAACTAGAAAGGGAGAAGCTGGAACTTAAACTTGGTATATTTGATCTCACAGCTAAGCTTTTTCCAGTACACAGGTAAGTAATGCAGTTCAGTTCACACTCAACAGTTTGTTGTACCAACAGTTAGCTCACTTATTCTGCTATGACTGTCTAGTAATAATAGAATGAGTGAGAGGAAGACCATGGCAGTGTTGTCACTAGAGGGAGTCTTCTTCTAGAAACATGGTACCGTGAATGATGAAGCCATTGTTCCTGGGGACAGAGATGGTATCAGCAACAAAATTACTGTTTAGGATGTGAAAGCCTGGTATCTGAAAGCCTACCGAATAGAGCTGATCACAGGTTGTTCCTCTGCCTCGTTTTCTAAATTAAAAAAGCACCCTAACAAAGGCAATAGGATAATTAACTTGACTTGTATTTGTTTCCTTATTTCAGAGTAATTGAATCCAAACACTAGCCATGCAAATCACTGGCCTAAGCCAGTGGTTGCTAAATAAGGTACTAATTCTCTGCTGGGTATTGCAAAAGTTCCTAACGGATGCTGTAGATTTTAGTATACTAGAATTGAGAAAGCACAATGCTCATTTAATCAAGATTTTATGAGCTGACTATGTGACTTGCTCACATCAGCAATTTAGCCCCCAATCTTTTCAAAGCCAAAGTGCACATATGCTCACTTAACTGGTGAAAGCAGAATTCAACTGCTTCAGGGAATGGGTATTGGGCATGTTATACAAAAAGGCTTCATCTTATGGCAAATATGAATATGTCTATTTCTTAGAAAAGGGTATATAAGTTGTAAGTCACAAAAACAAATGATGGCTGATGATAATAGAAATTTATTACTATTGGAAAGTTTAGGTAATTTAAAATAATTACCAAGAGTAATTGAATTTGCTCTTCTAGGAAAGTTGCCTGGCAATGAGTTTTCCTTAGTATCAGCATATACTTCATTCTGTCCTTGAATGCATTATGGGTGGAAAAGAATGTGTCAAAAAGGTTTGATTTTCAATGACAGACTAGACAATGATCTACTAAATATAACTACTTCTGGTAGACTAATTCAGAATACAGTCAGTCTCTGCATTCATGAGTTCCATATCTATGGATTCAACCAACCGTGGATCAAACACATATTCAAAAAAAAAAAAAAAAAAAAAAGAAAGCTCCAAAAAGCAAAACTTGCATTTGCCACTTGCCTAGCACTAGTCTGAATCCACGTGAACGAATTGATGTGTAGGCATCCCCTGCTGTAGCCTCCTGCGATTTCACAGCTCCTCCAGCACTTGTTGTTTGGGCATTGTTTGCCTTTTGCTTATCATTATTCCCTAAACAATACAGTACTGTATAACAACTATGTACATAGATTGTATTAGATATTACAAGTAATCTAGAGTTGATTTAAAGTATACGAGAGGATGTGCGTAGGTTATATGCAAATACTGCACCATTTTATATAAGGGACTTGAGCATCCTCGGATTTTGGGGATAAGTCCTAGAACCAATCCTCCACAGATACCAAGGAAGGACTCTATGTTGAGTTCTGAGTTCAGATTTTGTTAAAAATATATATCAGTTTCCTTTGCGATATAAAGAGCCTCTTGCCAAAGCATTTGAGTAGGTCAAACTAAAATTGTACACCATACAGATGCAGGTTGGTTTGGATGTACAGTCTAAGAAGAGGGCTGCCCTGCTGGAACTCAGGGCATGTCTCTTGAGGGCCTGGATGCAGGCTAAGGTAGACTCATCTTTTGTGTCTGGGGAAGGTGCTAACCCTCAAAAATTTGGGAGTAGTTTACATGTGGAATGACAGGATTGCAAAGGCACAACCAAAACAAACTCATTGTCAAGGAGTTTATTTGGACTCATGGCTTCTGAGTAGAACTGTGCTCCAACAGCAGACGGGAAAAAAATTAACCTTCCCCTTTACTTATTTTCTGAACACTGCCCTGTTCCTTTCACAGTACGTGAGATTTGTTCTCATTCAGAATGAATGAAATCTAAAAAATAAAAAAAAAACCTCAAGCTAGATATTGTAAGCTTCCTAATATTGGTCATTTTAATTTATGTTAAACATATTAAAATAGGTTCCCAATAGGTAGACTATAAGAAGCCTTCTGGGTTCAAAATAGCTCTTCATTTAAAAAGTTTGGTAACACTGAGACTTGGCTTTAATTGCATTTTACTGTTTGTATTACCTTATCCTGAGCTTTATCTTTTCTTAGTCCACAGGACATTTGTCTGCTACGCTTGCCTATTTCCTTTTCAGTAGTGTGTACAAGAAAATATATTAAGGCTTCAAAGTTGATACAAATATCTCCTTAAACCTTAAAAAGGAATAGATGAATGTAGGCAACAGCTATTGCCATTGTCAAAAGAGATTCCTTTGACCCCGTGCATGTAATTGCTGTGAGAGGGCTTGATGGGAGAGAAGTGATTTTTAAGGGAAAGAAAATTGTAGATTCATGAGAGGTTAGAGGATGCAGATGAAAGGCAGTGTCATACCTGCCCACATTTAAGGTATATTTAATTAATGAGTTAGATTTGAGAATTTTTCTCTCCTCTCTTTTCTGATATTTAAAAAAAATTGTGGTTAAAAACATATGCAGTCTTCAAAATGAAGTACATGTTTCTACTGAAAAAACTGAGACTGATAATCAGATTTCATGTTCTATATACAACACGTATATACACATGAAAACAAGAAATTCAGTTATTTGAATTGCAGAAATGCCTAATAGAAACAACGGTCTATGAACCATGAAGATGCAGGATCTACTAGGGTCAAAATAGCCAGAAAACAAACAGACAAAACACATAAACAAACAAACAACACTTCACACCTCAGCTATTTCATTTTGGGTCCTACAGGGGGAAAAGCCAAAACATTTCAAACTAAACAAATCATAAAAGCTTAAAATTTACAAATTGTAATTAAAATTACAAAAATACATTGTTTGGGATATTTTCAGCAATAAACTTATTTCCAAATACAAATTTATTTCACATATAATTCTATTCAATGGCAAGTAAGTTTTACTTGGGTGGCACAAATGGTTAATTCACTCAGCTGCCAACTGAAAGGTTGGTGGTTCCAGTTAACCCAGAGGTGCTTCAAAAGAAAGGCCTGGCGATCTACTTCCAAAAAGTCGGCCATTGAAAACCCTACAGAGCACCGTTTTACTCTAACACATACAGGGTTGCCATGAGTCAGAATTGACTTGATGGCAACTGGTTTATTTTATTTGAATTTCATTTACATTTTCGAGCATGTTGAGAACTGGAAAGTATTTTCTGCCTTCTGACTTTGACTGCAAAACATTAAACGACCATTTTTATTCTGTTGACAAGAATAATCTAATAATTCATGGATTTATAAAATGCTCGAAGGCAAAGATAGTTGTATAATTTTCTTATCAAAGTAAATGCCAATAATTTATTATTAACATTATTTTTAATTTGGATACAAGTAAAAAGCATCCTAGAAAAGGGACTATTGTGAAATATTCAGAAGGAGATTCTAAACTCTTAAAAAAGTAAAACAAAAAAATCTCTGTTCTCTTCCTGATTTTTTTTTTTTTTTGTACCAAAAAGGAAGCAGATTCAATAAAGCATTTGCTATTTCATACCCAGCTCCTTTGTTTTCCATTTAAATTAAAGATGTATTTTCTATTTGGCAAATGGTATTTTTATTAGCTGGCAGTATGCTGATGAAGTGCGTTTCTTATTAACCATCTATCAGAAATGGTGTAACATTTTCGTTATTAATTCATTTATTATTGGTGATGCAAACTTTGTTTCAATTTTGTAGGCAACTGCACACCCACCTTCTGCACTTCTTTGTTGGCATGCTTGACTGATTACATCAAATCATGCCATTCGAGAAACTAATAGATATTCAATTATTAGAAGTAAATATTGTACGATTAGGCCTGACTATCTTACACCCCAAAAAATTTTGGTACCAAAGACCCGATGGATAATTTTTGTCAGAAGGGAAAGCCAAGAGATTAAAAGCAGAGTAAGTAGAATACCAGAATATCATTTAACTATCATTTAGCAAAACAAATGTCTAATTTCATTGGAAATATTCAATAATGTACAAATCTTCAAATAAAAGATAACTACTAAGCTGATAGTGACTTATAGAAGCGTAAGTTATAAAATGTTATATATGGTATAAAATGGGTTCAATTTACACCTATAAGTAATGAATTATATTAGCAAGTGCCAACATCCATAATTTACCTTGGATGTATAATACTGTTATGCAGAATAAGTTGTGGAAAGATATTCTTTAAAATAAGAATTTATACAAATATAATTAACTCCCATCATTGGGAATGCACATTTAATTAAAAAATATTCAAAAACATACTTGATGTACACAGAAATCAATATGTAACTTTATTTCTTAGGAATCTGAGTCATTTTAGTTGGTCTTACTACTGAAATATTTCACTTGGGACCAGACAAAGTTTGTCCTTAATACTTACTTAACAGTTACTTAATGGTTTTTCATTTAGACTGTAGGCTCCTTCAGGACATATGCCTGGTTATTTTTGGCATCCTTTCCTTAATCTCCTTTCCTGAACAATAATATGAATAATGTTAAGCGCTTGTTTGAATCTAATAAATGTTGAGAAGCATACCTTCTTCCCTCTACAATCGGAAGGCTAGTTTGGTCCAATAAAGACCATGAGTGTATATATACTTACACAGCAATAAAACAGTATATTTTGATCTTTTAGCATATCCCAGCTAGCTGCATTTTTGTGTGGCACATACAGCTATCCAAAAATCACCAAACATATCCAGAATTATAAATAAAAGTATTTTTTTCTCATAAAAAGAATTTGTAATTCCTGAGGAATGATGAAATGCCCTCCAGTCTTTGACAATTTGTTTCACTGTTATCGGGAGCCTCTGGTTAGTTTATACTCTGCATCGTAAGTTCACATTGGATATCAGCTCTTCCTGATAAGAAATTGTTCAGTAAAAATGCCTAACTGTATATTTTAGCTGTCAGCACAAATCATTGACAAGGAACAGCAAAGCATAAAAACACTCCAGTATATACAGTTACGTATATTTCCAGAAATAATCAAAACCTGGAAGGAGCACCTGCATTTTTAGACCTAAATAGAAATTTGCTTCCTTGTCAGGGAGGGTGATAAAGAAGTCCTATTGCTTTGTGGGTGTCTTGCTACTGCTTGGGCTGGAACTTGATAGTAGGCACATTACACCTCTATCATCATTTCTTGTATCCAGCCATGTCTTTCCATGAAATAAGCCACAAAAATTGGGCACTTTTCTCAAGATAATAATGGTAGCTGAGTTTCCTACAAAACCAGAACATTTTTACTTCTTCTGGCAAAAAGTATAACTGATGCTGGGCTTGCTCTGAAAATAAAGTATTCCACCAATGGAAGAAATAGCAATCTTGTGTGTGCAAAACAGACTTTCCATCCACCTTCCTTGGAACACAGGTGTGATTACTTTGAAGATGATGATTCACTTGAATTGTGAGTTCTTTGAAGGCTAGGGCCATACTTATTTAACTGGCACATATATTAACACAGACAGAGTGTTTTAATCTTAAATAAATAAAGTGCATGCATGAACACAGTAAATAAATCAGATCCACTAATAAGTCTTCAGTCTTTGTAGAACATATTTTGTAAGTGCCTAGGCAGACTTTAGGTGTTTGAGGTCTGGGAGACATCCTTGATCTTTCCCTGCCCTTCATTCTTCATTCCTCATCCAGCCTCAAGTTCTGGGGAGCCCGTGACTGTGTCAACTTCTCTGCATATCTACTGCCAACATCTTAGTCCAAGCTCCTGTCATCCCTTGCCTACAATAGTCTTCTGTTTGGTTTCTTTTTATCCACTCTGGCCTCCTCCAATTCATTATGTACACTGAATCACAGACAGATATTTTAAACCACAGATCAAATCATTAACCCCTCACCACCACACCCTTAAAACATTAAGTGTCTTCTCATTACTTTCATGGTAGAAGTGAAAACCTTGGTGGAGCCTCAAAGGCAGGGTATAGTCTGTCTCTGCCTCCCTCTTCATTCTTATCTCTGACCACATATCCCTCTGGCTGTCATCATGTCAGACATACTGGACACCATTCTTTTGCTGGAATATGCCACATTGCCCGTGATATTTCCTCTGCTTAGAATGCACCCCGCCCACCCTCTTCCCCTAGTCAAGTTAAGCTCATTAGGATTTTAGTAAATTATTCGTTTTCATAGGAAAACCTTTCCTGACCCCTGCCTAAGTTATATACTATGGTATTCATTCTTATAGTACCACTTTCTTTTCCTTGAAAGTACTTAACTCTTTTTGAAATTATGAATTCATTCATGTGCTTATTTGTTAACATCTGTTTTTCTCTTAGTCCATAGTTTTCATGACGGAAGGGAGTGTAGCTCATTTTGCTAATCACCGTATTCCTGGGACATAGAAGAAAGCCTGACACATTTTAGTAGACTCCTAAAATATATGTGTTAGATGAATGAAATAATTATGAATGGGTCTCTGTGTCTCTTTTACAGACGTGAGGATGGACAGTGAGTTCACTACACCCTATTTTTTGTCTGTCTTTATGACGAGCAGCAGATTTTTAAAGAGTTTGCTAGGGTCATTATGTGTGATTAGGAAACATTAATTTCATAAGCTAAATATAATATGTATCTTTATTAATCTAACTGGACTATACTGAAATCTGGTTTTCTAATCTTAACTAAAAAAAAACAAACCCATTGCCATCAAGTCAATTCCAACTCGTAGTGACCCTATAGGACAGAGCAGAAATGCCCCATAGGGTTTCCAAGGAGCGGCTGGTGGATTGGAATAGCCGACCTTTTGGTTAGCAGCCAAGCTCTTAACCACTGTGCCACCAGGGCTCTTACTAAAACCTTTCTAAAAACTAGTTGGGCTAGCCAGCTAAATTCGTTTACTACTGTAAGTATCTATTGTCTTGAGAAAGATGCTGGTATTTCTAAAGAGTTTCCACCCACTTGCTGGTGGTATAATGATCCTTACATTCACGTAGCACTTCTAATTCCAATATTCCTTTACCTCTATTATGTCAGTTATCTAAAAACAACCAGTGAGATGGTGGACCCGGGTCTTATCATCCCCATTTCCCTGCTGAAAACAAGTTAGTCATACTCTGGAAAGCTTGTCACATGAGTTCTTGCTTTTTTGTTTTTGTTTGTTTCTCCCTATCAAGCAGCCTGACAGCGAAATCACGAAGGCTGTTAGAGAACAGAACACTGACATACAATTTTGCCACCTTAATTTATAAAGATTTGAAGAAGTCGAAGAATAAGACAGTAGGAAGCATTATCTTTGCTCTTTTCAGTAGCTTAGGAAAATCACCAAAGAGCTGACTTGGTATAAAGTGAAATGAGGGCCAACTGTAGCACTGAAAGTTCAAGTTCTGAGCAAAAAACTCAAGGTAACAGAGGCCAGCACTGAGAAGACATAATGAGGGACATCAATCCTTGATTCCAAGTATTGAAAATTCACTCTGCCACAGAAGCTTTTTTTTTTTAAGAAGAAAATTATCAGTAGAAAAATTAGCCATATCTTCATGGGCTGTAAATTTTACTAATGTGCATTAACTTGCTGCTTTCCATGGAGTAAAACTGTTAAAAACCCAACTTCTAGAGTCATATGACTTTGAGTTCTGAAGCCCTCTCCATCTGTTCCTAGCTGCTTTTAACCGGAATTATGCTTCAGTTTCTTTACCTATAAAATAGAAACTTTAGGTAGATTTACTTGGACAGATTCATGTGTTATAGGGCCTAGAGCTTATATAATTGGGGGAGTATTTCTTTATGAAAAAGCATTTGTACAAAACTATCATAGATAACAGCTCAGACCTCTCCCTGGGCAATGGAGGAGGCTACGTAAGTGAGGAATCTGAAGCTTACTGATCAGAAGCTTCACATCTGTATTCTTATTCCTCAGGTTTTTTGTTTGTTTTGTTTTTAAATGAAGATTGAATGAAATAAGCTATGTAGCACCTAATGGCACAAGGTAAACAATAAGCGTTAGTCCTATTCTTCATTGTTATTACTCTTCTATAACTTGCAAAGTTCTCAGAGTAAATAATTTCCATTTCTGATTCCTCAAATGTTAACTTTCTTCTTCCAAGGTTAAATGCTTGAGAGGACCGACGAGATCAGTGAAAGAATGATGTGTGCCCAGGAAATAGTTCATGTATTCTTTTACTGAACAAAGTATACCAAGAAACTTCTATGTGCCAGGCATGAAGTGGGGAGTGAACCAGTCAGTGGAGGGGCACACAATAAAACAGATAAAAAAAAAATGTGTACTATCAAATGTGTACTAAGCATCCTCCTTTGATCCTCGGCCTATGTTCTGACACCAAGGAAAATACATGGAAAGTTGTTTATTCTCTGAAATGGTGACACAATTTTAGTCACCATCTTAAATGGGTTACAGAAACAATACAAACATATCCCATGGTCACCCCCAGAAAGCATTCACTTTGACTGCCCTCTCTTTTTTCAGGAGCTAATTTCATGCTTGGTGAAGTAGAAGGTCAAAGAAAAGAGGAAGACCCTCAGCAAGATAGACACAGTGGCTGTAACAATGGGCTCAAGCATAACAATGATCATGAGGATGGGGCAGGACCCTGCAGTATTTCGTTCTGTTGTACACAGGGTTGCTACAAATCAGAACTGACTTGATGACACCTAACAACAATAACAGCAATGATTTCATCTGGATGTAAAGAGTACAGTTGCTAAGTATTTGTCTGGAAAGCTAAGTAGGCAGCCCATTAATGCTTGTTAAATAACAAAAAAAAAAAAAAAAAGTATGCATATGGAATCCAATTCCAGAGATGTCCCTATTAATTTAAATAGGGTCACTTTGGAAAGTCCATTTTTTCTTTATGTCCACCATTAATTTAAAGATTCATTAAAATATCAAGCATATTTTTGTGCCACGTGGAAAATACATTTCTTCCCTTTTAACTCTTGCTTTGGGTCAACCATAAGATTCACCTAGGAAATTCTGTCCACAATAAGGTCCCTGCTGTTTCTCATCCTTTTTGTTTTATTTTAAGGCTCAACAACCTTCCAAGATCTTGAAGGGTCTCACTAAGTTTGAAAATGACTGTAACTCTCATTAGGCCAGGAATTACATGAAAATTCTCTCAAATTCTACCACTCCTTCCAGTTAGAGGTCCAAGGCTCCTTGTGACTATCCATGAACATACATTCAATAAATGTGGGTGATCAAGGGGAGTTTCACGCTTGATGTTATCTGTCAGCCTGGCTTGAGACAGAAAGCTGGGACTTTCTCAGTAATGGTGAGATCTGGCTCTAAAAATCACAAAGCCACTCTTTTGCCTGCCAGAACATTCCCCTCTAATTAGGAAATTCAAAGCCCTACTCTACATGTGCCCTCACTTAAAAGGAGACCAGGATCTATGTCTTCTTCTAATATCTCTTTACTGTGTATTACAGGTGTTCAATATGTGCTGAACTAAACTGCATTCTTCTCTATCATTATTCCTAGGGTGAGAGCACCAGTGAAGTGAGCACACATATCTTTACATGAGCTGTTTTGACCATGAAAACATGGCCACCTACACAAGCCATTTGGTTCTCAATGAGCCGTACCATCTGTGCTGGGTAAATAAACGAGCAAGTAGTGGTTCAGAAACAAGCACTGCTAACAGTTGTGTTTGCACTGCCTCAAAGCCCCACAGGCACCATATAGTTCATTATGAACATGTAGTAAGTCTTATATTGGGATGAGGCTTAGCTATTTTAAGTTGTTTAGTGCAGTTTTGGACAACAAATGCCATCTTCACAAATCATGAAAGCTTTTATATGCATTCCAGTCCTAACATTTCTACTTACGTTGTCCTGACGGCTGGGTAAGGCATTTTTTGGTGCTAAACCAATAAGGGGCAGATTTTAATAGATTCTTTTTCTGGAAATGTTTAATTGATAAACGTTATTTCCTGAACAACTTTTATTTTTCCTCCCCGTGGTCATCACCTACCACTTATCTGATTACGACTCAAAAGGAAGCAAAACGTGTGTTGATTTAGACTGTTGGAGTATTCCAATTCCCATCTGAATACATCTATCTCACCAAATGGAACGTTTTACAGTCCTCTTGTCCTCCCGTCTGCTTGCTGAGGCAGAGATTTATACTGTAATCTCCCAGCACATCTGAATTAGAGATGGGTGCTGACGAGAACTGTCTGCAGGTTGAAGTTATGCAGTTAACAACTTGGTCCAGCAAATCTTCCTCTCCTTTCATTCCAAGATTTACTTTCCTTGGTGCCAAAATAATATTTATGGTGCTCTTGTTATTTAGCAGCCTTATGTTATTTATGTTAAACACATTTCTAACAAATTCTACTGCATTTTCATTAGTTATTCTGCAAAGCATCTCAATAAGTTTGTGGATCATGATTAATCTCCAGATAGAGAATGGGTCTTATAGCTAAGTCTTCACTTATCAAATGTCTCTTTCACACACACAAGCACGCACACACACAAAATCAGTGTTTGGGCAACTAAATAAGAAGTTATTTCTTAGTTTTTTTGTTCTCAAATGTTTCTCTTCACACATGCTTACTTGACCCATTCAGCTAAGATCAACATACTTTTTTTTTTTTTTAATTCACAGTTGTATATACTGGAGTTCATAGCTCTTTGAAAGATTAATTAATACAGTCATGGCTAATTATCTGTGTCATTTATATGAGCAAGGCCATTATACACAGTGTACATCATAAAGATAATCAGTTTTTTAGCCTCTCAGCAAAGGTCAGGATAAAGCCTTATTATAATAAACAGGAACACTGGCTATCACTGGAGAGTAAAATGACTACTTATTCAGTCTGGTCAATGTTCTTTAAAAGTTATGGTCTTAAAAAGTGTTTAGCAAATGAATTCAGAGACAGAGAGGAAGAGGAAAAACAAAATAATAACCTTAGAGAATTTCACAAAATAACCCTGCAATAATCTGAAGCAAAGAAGTATCATAACGACCTGAGGAGATTCTTGAAGAAGTTTCTAACCATAATGACCCAAAAAGACTGATTTAGAATGTTACCTATGAATTGCTCTGTGTCTTTGGTTGTATGTGTGGTTGTGGGATAAGAGGAATTTAGGTTTTAACCCAGAGCCTCAGTCTATAAGTCAGTGTTCAGCTTTAGGAAATATAAAATTTACCTGAGACATTATATCAAATTAAAACTCCAGAAAAATTTGGGGCCCTGAAATCTGCACTTATGTTTACACACCAAGCAATCTGAAAACTGCAGCTGCACCATTTTTTCTTTGTAGATGCTTAAGAGTCTTATATCTAGGGCAGCTATTTGGGAAGGGAAGGCAAAGACGCAATCCATCAACTGAGGCTGTTAAAAGTTGGGGTGGATAAATGCTCAACAACCAGTCTATCTGGTATATGTCAACCCTAATTTAAGAGGTTTTTAAACCTTTAAAAGGTCAATGTATATGCTGCAATATATCATGGGAGGGTAACATCCATCATGTCCTATCAGGGACTTCTCATTGCCTACCCAGCCAATGTTTCAAGCTGAGGAGCTGGAGGCCATGCTGTCATATGGGCCCATGCTCCTCCAACTGTATTTTTCATCTTCACTATGATTCTAGTGCCTTGCTCTTTTCTACTTCCTCTTCCTGCTCCTCTCAGTTTGGAAGCCCTCTATCTCCTCCATTAACCATCCACATTTTTCAATAACCAAATTAAGGACAGGGTCTTCTTGGGGATGTCTCCAGTTTTTCATGGTCCCCCAATCTTACCCTTCCTCAAATCCATTTCTAGTCTTTCGTTTGTCTTCAATTTTATAAGTGTTATTATTGTTAATTGTTTTGATTCCTCTCCCTTATATCCCTTTGGCTTGAGGGATACATCTTATGTTTTTGTACTTCCACCAGTATTATCCACAGTAGATGGTTTATAAAAATAAAACAGGTTTCTCAAAGAGCAGTCTGTGGACCAACCACATCGGAATTACCTGAAGAGTATGTGAAGTATACACATTCCTGGGCAAGCCAAACTTGCCATACCAGAATCTCAAGCTGGAAGCTGAGAATCTTTATTTTTAAACTACCAGGAGATACATATGCACACCTAAGATTGGAATCAATTGGCCTAGAAGCATGTTTTTCCTAAGCTGCATGAGCATAAGAATCATTGTGTCACTTGTAAAAATTATATATTCCAGAATCCTGTTAGACCTTCTAAAGGGGATCCCAAGAGCAATGGCATAAAAGTCTGGTTTTTAACAAGCCCTTTCCACTGCCACCCTTGTCCCATGGGAAAACCCAAACCATTAGGCATAGTGGTGAAACTTTCTCTAAACCTTTAATACTGCTTTCTTAAATGGATAAAAGCACATTTTACAGAATAATGTAATGCAACAATTATTGTCTCAGCATTTTGCTTTAATTGTAATCACTTTCATTATTTCAAACATTCATAGTATGAGAAATGTAAACCAAAGAATAATGCATCCATTTTCTAAATTATTTTTCCCTGATTGTGATAATAGCCCTGCAGCTAAACCTGGCATGCTATAAATATACGGAATTTCCAGTTTCCAGTCCTAACTTTGACACCCATGTACCGGTGGGCATGGGAAACTGAAAAAAAAAAAAAAACCATTGCCATCGAGTCAATTCCAACTTATAACGACCCTATAGGACAGAGTAGAACTGCCTCAGTAGGGTTTGCAAGGAGCAGCTGGTGGATTTGTACTGCCAACCTTTTGGTTAGCAGCCATAGCTAATAACCACTGTACCACCAAGACTCCAGTGGGCATGGGAAGGCTACCTAATCTCTACAGGATTCAATTTCCTCTTACAAAAAATGGGGATCATGATTCCTAACTTGCAAGCTAATATATGTAGCAAAATGCAATGTAAGACATAACAATATAGTTATTATATAATTGGAGTCTCTAGGTGGTGAAACTTATTAAATGCTGGACTACTAGCCTAAGGGTTGATGGTTCAAACCCACTTGGGGGTGCCTCAGAAGACAGGCTTGGTGATTTGCTTCCAAAGGCCACAGCCTTGAAAACCCTATGGAGCTCAGTACTAACCTGCACACATGGGGTCACCATGAGTTGGAATCAACTTGATGGTAGCCGCTTTTGGTTGTTATCTAATTATAACTCTATAAAGCCCCAGCAAGATGAGGAATGTGTGGAAGGTTCATAGGGCTGGCTGTAAGAGCCCTATCTAGACACCTCTCTGCAGAAGCAGAAAGAAGATTTCTCTTCTTCACGAGGCAGCCTGATCCTTGTGTGGGCTGGGTCTGCAATACAGACTCATGGCTTCCATCCACACTGTATCACAGCAGCAACAGAGGACTTGTCACCTCTCCCTTTAACCCACCTCAATTGTACAGAACATGAAACAATGGCTTTCTTAAACATTCACATACTTTATTAAACAAAGTATTGTATTTGCAGTGAAAATTTAATAAGTAGATAGGATGAATATTTCATCATCTCCTCTAAGCTCATTGTTTGTATGTGCTTGTGTTTGCCTGAAAATAACAATCTTTTTTGTACCCATAGTGCATGCTCATGGAGGAGAAAATTATAAAGGCTAAATTAAAAACCACCCAATGAAGTCACTGCTATTGTTTCTAACTATTTATTTCCTAGAAATTACGTATATTATTTTTCAATTGGTATGGTTTTTATATAGTGTTTTTTCATCTTATATCGTGAGCATTTAACATTTTTTCACACATCCTTTAAAAAAAGATCATTAATAACTGCTTAATATTTCTTGCTATGCAACTTATGTGTTTAAATACGCTTCTATTATTGAAGTTTTAGTGTGCTTCTGTTTTGCTATTATAAAGAGTTTTACAATACTCATATGTATATATATATATATATATATATCTTTCATTTCATCTTTAATTATTTTGATAGGATCCATTTCTATGAGTGGGATTACTGGCCAAAGGGAAAAAAAAGTTTTTAAAGATCATGATACATATGTTTCAATTGCTTTTCAGAAATGTGGCTAATTTAAACTCCCCCACCCTCCCTCCTACTCACAAAGAAATCCAATTAAACCCAACCTCAAAGCTTGAAGCAATTTTTGTTTTATTTGGTTTAATGTTTGCCAAATGAATACAGTCTAAGAGTATTTCCTGTTTTTATTGTCATTGTTTGATTATTGCTAAGGTTGATCCTTCTTCATTTACTCATTGTCCATTTTATTTTTCCTGGGCATTGTCTTCACCCATTTTTCTAATGGAACATCAGTGATTTTTAGGCATTTATGGTCACCCTGCATATTTGAAAATAAATATACCAACATGTTTTTGCTATATTTATCAGGTATATTTTTCCCATAGTGAAATTTACTATTAAACTTTGGTTATTTTTAATATTAATGTCTGTTTGTATAGACGTGTTTTTCTTTCCTTGAATTTTTTTTTAACATTTTACTATTAAACTTTTCAAACATTCAAAAAAATTGAAAGAATTGTGCAATAAACACCTGATACCCACAACCTAATTTCTATGATTAATATTTTATTATTTTTATTTTATCACATAACTATACAATTATTCATTGTCCAACTTTTGTACGTATTTGAGGTCATTGAAAATACCATGGCTTGGGTCAGGTGCACCTTAGTACTCAAAGTGACGTCTTTGCTTTTTAATACTTGAAAGAGGTCTTTTGCTGCAGATTTGCCCAATGCAACACGTCATTTGATTTCTTGACTGCTGCTTTCTACGGGCGTTGATTGTGGATCCAAGTAAAATGAAATTCTTGACAACTTCAGTATTTTCTGTTTATCATGATGTTTTTTATTTGTCCAGCTGTGAGGATTTTTGTTTTCTTTATGTCAAAGTGTAATCCATACTGAGGGCAGTAGTTTTTAATCTTCAACAGTAAGTACTTCAAGTCCTGTTTGCTTTCAGCAAGCAAAGTTGTGTCATCTGCATAACGTAGGTTATTAATTAGTCTTCCTCCAATCCTGATGCCACCTTCTAATCAAAAGTTTACAACCAATTCTTTTTAAGTAATTCCACTTCTAAGAATTTAATCTAAAGAAATAACTGCTGAATGTAAGTTTCATAAAAATTAGGTGTCTTTTCTGTCTTGTTTTCCACTGTATCCCTAGAATCTAGAACAGGGGCCATCACATCTTAACTCTCGCTAAACATTTGTTGACTGAATAACTTTTCTTAATGGGGGGGATTTTTCTTGCTTTAGGATGATAACAAACGACTTTTTTTGTGTGGAGTGAAATCAGTCGGTCACAAATAAACAAATAGTGCATCATCCCATTTATATGAAATCTCTAGAGTACACAAGTATACAGAGACCAAAGTTTACTAGTAGTTGTCAGAGGTAGGTGGGAGGGAGGGTGGAAGAGAGACTCACTGCTTAGGGGACACCGAGCTTCACTTAAGAGTGCTGGAAAAATTTGGAAAAAGATAACGGTGGTGGTCGAACAACATGATAAGTGTAATTAATGTTGAAATGACAATTTTTTTTTATATGTATTTACCACAATTTTAAAAAGAAGTTTTAAAAAATAACATTTAGTGTATTTGGGCTTCAAGACCATAAAATCTGTTTGGTCCAAAGCAGTATGGCACATTCTAGCAGTCAGTCAGATATAACTGGCCTGCTTAATTGTTGTGCTGAATTGCTGAAAAAGTGTGCCTTAAAATATTAGAGACATCAAATATCTTTCATCTACAAATAAGCAAAACAAAATCTGTGGAGAAAGTGTCAGCTTCTGGGGAATGTTTTGCATCATTAAATGACAGCCATCCCGTATCTAGGAGGGAATTAGAATTCAAAACATTTTTATTCTTTCCAGAAGATGATGAGCGAATGCTGAAATGCCTCTGAAGGCAGAGGAACAAAAGAAAGCGTTGCAGGCTACAGTATCTGACAAGAATGGGGAGGAGCGTGTCATGGAGTGTAGAGTTTATCTCATTGAGAAAGGAATAGGAAAAGGATGCGTGGCACTTCAAAAGGGGGGAAAAAACGTTACAGGCTACAGTATCTGACAAGAATGGGGAGGAGCGTGTCGCGGAGTGTAGAGTTTATCTCATTGAGAAAGGAAGAGGAAAAGGATGCGTGGCACTTCAAAAGGGGGGAAAAACGTTACAGGCTACAGTATCTGACAAGAATGGGGAGGAGCGTGTCGCGGAGTGTAGAGTTTACCTCATTGAGAAAGGAATAGGAAAAGGATGCGTGGCACTTCAAAAGGGGGGAAAAAACGTTACAGGCTACAGTATCTGACAAGAATGGGGAGGAGCGTGTCGCGGAGTGTAGAGTTTATCTCATTGAGAAAGGAAGAGGAAAAGGATGCGTGGCACTTCAAAAGGGGGGAAAAACGTTACAGGCTACAGTATCTGACAAGAATGGGGAGGAGCATGTCGCGGAGTGTAGAGTTTACCTCATTGAGAAAGGAAGAGGAAAAGGATGCGTGGCACTTCAAAAGGGGGGAAAAACGTTACAGGCTACAGTATCTGACAAGAATGGGGAGGAGCGTGTCGCGGAGTGTAGAGTTTATCTCATTGAGAAAGGAATAGGAAAAGGATGCGTGGCACTTCAAAAGGGGGGAAAAACGTTACAGGCTACAGTATCTGACAAGAATGGGGAGGAGCGTGTCGCGGAGTGTAGAGTTTATCTCATTGAGAAAGGAATAGGAAAAGGATGCGTGGCACTTCAAAAGGGGGAAAAAACGTTACAGGCTACAGTATCTGACAAGAATGGGGAGGAGCATGTCGCGGAGTGTAGAGTTTATCTCATTGAGAAAGGAATAGGAAAAGGATGCGTGGCACTTCAAAAGGGGGGAAAAACGTTACAGGCTACAGTATCTGACAAGAATGGGGAGGAGCGGGTCGCGGAGTGTAGAGTTTATCTCATTGAGAAAGGAATAGGAAAAGGATGCGTGGCACTTCAAAAGGGGGGAAAAACGTTACAGGCTACAGTATCTGACAAGAATGGGGAGGAGCGTGTCGCGGAGTGTAGAGTTTATCTCATTGAGAAAGGAATAGGAAAAGGATGCGTGGCACTTCAAAAGGGGGGAAAAACGTTACAGGCTACAGTATCTGACAAGAATGGGGAGGAGCGTGTCGCGGAGTGTAGAGTTTATCTCATTGAGAAAGGAATAGGAAAAGGATGCGTGGCACTTCAAAAGGGGGGAAAAACGTTACAGGCTACAGTATCTGACAAGAATGGGGAGGAGCGTGTCGCGGAGTGTAGAGTTTATCTCATTGAGAAAGGAATAGGAAAAGGATGCGTGGCACTTCAAAAGGGGGAAAAAAATCTGTCATGGATCTTCTAAGTCCAGATGGCCTGGGTGAGCAGAAATGTAGCAACAAGCTAATTACTGTCTGTCTTTACTCTCCTAGTCAGGAAAAAAGAGGAAGTAGAGCCACATAGTATTTTCCATAATTGCTAATGAAGAAAACTTGTACTGTCCCTTTTCTCAAGAGTCTTGGAGCAACCCATGCAGTTGCAGTTAAAATCACTTGGGAAACTTAAAAAAAAAATCTGATGCCCAGACCCTATGCCAGACCAATTAAATCAGAATCTCTAGGGAGGGGGAGCAGGCATTTGATATCAGAAGTTCGACCAAGCGATCCTGAGGTGCAGCCAGGAATGCAAAACCCTGGGTGACAGAATACAGCAAAAAAGACACCGAAGAGTCAAATCCCATACCGTGCTAAGCTCTCTCTCAGAGTTTACTCCTACATGATGATGACCATCCAAACAGGGGCAACAAAACTAAAACGCTTTTGCAACGTATTTCACCGAAGTCTTACCCAAATGGCAGTGAATGCACTGGTTTCCATGGAAAGGGTTACTGGAGTCTTTCACCAGGAGTGGTATTTTCCATTTGCATTTAGGGCAGTGTACAGGTTAAGCTAACAATAATTTAAGGGACACTTCCTTTACATTCTTACAAACACAGTATACCAAAAACACGTATGAAAGCACCTAGCCCAGTGCTATCACACAGACTCTAGATAAACAGTGGTCCACAACTTCTTTGCTTTAGATTATCTGGGGTGAATATAAAATCATGTATTTATCCTGAAAAAAAATTCAAGCTGGGGGGACAGTCTTCTATGAACTGACTAAAACTTAAGATTTTTTTTTTTTCAAAAGCACTTCACAAATCTTAGCTTATTTAACCCTTTGAGATAGGCTTATTATCTCCGTTTTACAGACAAGGAAATGGTTTTAAAAACCAGAGCTGAGATTTGAACTAGATCCACCTGTATCTAGTGACTTGTGTTCTTGTAATACTGTTTTCCATCATTTGTTGTTGTTGTGTGCCGTCAAGCCGATTGTGACTCACAGCAACCCTGTAGGACAGAGCAAAACTGCCCCATAGGGTTTCCAAGGCTGTAAATCTTTACGGAAGCAGACTGCCACTTCTTTCTCCCACGGAGTGGCTGATGGGCTCAAACTGCCGACCTTTCAGGTAGCAGCTGAGCACTTAACCATTGCACCACCAGGGCTCCTTTTCCATCATTTACTCAACCATTTATCCATTTTGACATTTAGAACATTGCTTATTTCCAATCATTATAAAAAAAAATAGTGAAAAGTTTCACGTGTGCATTTTTTCCCCTCCATATTTAGACTTACTCCCTTAGAACAGAATCCCAGAAGTGAGTGTCAAAAACATCTTTATGGTACTTCATATATATTGCCAAATTGCTTGCCAAAGGAGTCACACAAATTTACAATGCTCCAGAAATACCTGATAGACCTGTCTCAAGAGTATTTGATCATTTCTAATTTAACAGCTGAAAGAAAAATAGTATTAGATCTCATTGCTTAGTTTCCATTTGGTTCACTGGTGAATGGGGTACTTTCTGTACTATATGTTTGTCGCTTTGTCCATTTATTTATTAGTGTCTTCATTTCTAAGCTTTGATAGGACTTTCTTTGTAGAACATTTCACTGTTGTAATGAAGATTTCTGTGGCACTACGTTAATGTCTATCTTTCCAGCTAGACTGATCACTTCTTGAGGGTAGACATTGTGCCTGCCTGGTTCAATGTTGTATTCCTGGTGCCGACCTCTATACCTGGTACATCATATGTGCTAAAGCAAGGATGGCAAGACTTAGTCTCATGTACTTAGGACATGGTATCAGGAGGAACCAGTCCCTGGAGAAGGACATCATACTTGGTAAAGTAGAGGGTCAGCGAAAAAGAGGAAGACCATCAATGAGATGGATTAACACAGTGGCTGCAACAATGGGCTCAAGCATAACAACGATTGTGAGGATGGCGCAGGACCAGGCAGTGTTTCTTTCTGTTGCACATAGGATCGCTAGGAGTTGGAACGGACTCAATGACACCTAAGAACAACAAAGTTATACATAAATAGAAAGACATATTTACTTCCCACATTTACTGGGGGAAAATGTCCAGTCCATTTTATTTTTATGATGGTATTGTATTGTTGTTTTGCATGGTATAGAGCAGTAACAAGGCTAGGCAGTGACCATTACAAAATAATCCATGCTAAGTGAAATCAGCACTGACGAATCACAGAATAAAAAATGCCATTTGGATGGGATGGGAATGATCTAGGAAACTGTCCTGGAAAAGGCAGGGTCTCTATACTGCCAAGACCTTCCAAGGGAAGGAAACTTGAGACTTGTGTTATCCTCTCTGTTGGGGAATCTGCTGGTAATCTCTTACAAGAGGCAATGGACCCAAGCGGAGCACCTGTACTCTACAGGCTGTAATGGGCTTCTAATTAGCCCAAGTAAAGTGATGGTTTTAATTTGTAAGACATCCAATCGTTTAGAATCTGGTTTCTTTGAGATTACTTCTCTCTAGGATGTAACACAACAATGAAGAACAGTTAAAGCCCTCCTGGAGCAGCTAAATACTGTATTTACTCATTGTGTTTCCCACCCCTTCCCTACCCACAATTTAAAGAGAAAATAAAAGGAATTTTTCCTGCACATAAGTCCCCCTGGCATGCTGCATTTGTTAGGACAGCAGCAGCTAAGAGCAGATCTGAAGTGGCTCCTCGGTGTTTTCTTGAGACCGTCCAGTGGACAATCTTGAATTGGCAGTCATGTGTGTCCGGGCTCATGTTCCAAAATATTTGAATTTTCCCTTTTCTGTAAAAATACACATTATCATTATTATTTTAAAAATCCTAAAGGAAACTATGATGTGTGTATCTGAGACAAACTGCTCTTGTCACACCCTGCTGTTCCCATGAGCTGAGAAGCATCACAATAAATTGCTGTTGTCACCGCCGTAGAAAGTCTGATTAGCTCTCCAGCAATCTGATCTATAGAGATAGCCCTTTCCTTACTATCTCAGCACCCTCTCTTGAAAACAGCAAGCTTGCTGCTCTGTTCAGGCGCCACTGTGATTTTTTTTTTCCACCCAGTTCCTATGGGATTCTGATGGTTTTGAATACGTAAATGAACCAAAAATCTTCAAAAAGAACTACAGAGCTGGATAGGAGATGGTTGATTTATGTAGCTATCATCTGAAGTGAGAAAGGCCCTTAGACATTTAAAAAGTATTGAAAATCACTGGCTTTTCTTTTTCTCTGTCATTCCTTTCTTCCCGCCTGCCTGCCTTCCCTCTTCCCTCCCTTCCTCCCTCCCTCCCTCCCTTCCTCCCTCCATCCCTTCCTTCCTCCCTCCCTCCCTTCCTCCCTCCCTCCCTTCCTCCCTCCCTCCCTTCCTCCCTCCCTCCCTCCCTTCCTCCCTCCATCCCTTCCTTCCTCCCTCCCTCCCTTCCTCCCTCCCTCCCTTCCTCCCTCCCTCCCTTCCTCCCTCCCTCCCTTCCTTCCTCCCTCCCTCCCTCCCTTCCTCCCTCCCTTCCTCCTTCCCTCCCTCCCTTCCTCCCTCCCTCCCTCCCTCCCTTCCTTCCTTCCTCCCTCCCTTCCTCCCTCCCTCCCTCCCTCCCTCCCTCCCTCCCTCCCTCCCTTCCTTCCTTCCTCCCTCCCTCCCTCCCTCCCTCCCTTCCTCCCTCCCTCCCTTCCTTCCCTCCCTCCCTCCCTTCCTTCCTCCCTCCCTCCCTCCCTCCCTTCCTTCCCTCCTCCCTTCCTTCCTCCCTTCCTTCCTCCCTCCCTTCCTTCCCTCCTCCCTTCCTTCCTTCTCTCTCCCTTCCACCCTCCTTCACTCTTTCTTTCTTTTGCCCAATAGCACATATTTTGTACAAGCTTATGTCAATAAAATGAAGCACAATTGGGAACCACCACTAATAGTTTCTACAATTTGGCAGAGTATTTTTTATATTCATGATCAATAAGCCATATTTCTCAATGCCCAAAAGTTACATTTGGCACCAGTGTTTCTAAAATAATTATTAAAAACAAATTTTAATCATTCAGAACTTTGCTGTCCAATACAGTAGCTACGGGCCACTTGTGGCTATTTAGCACTTGAAGTGTGGTTAGTTCAAACTGAGGTGTGCTGTATGTGTAAAACACCCACTGGGTTTTGACAACTTGGTATGAAAAAACAAATTATCTCAGTAATACGATTTTATGTTGATTATATGTTGAAATTACATTATATAAAGAGTAAAATAAAATATACTATATAATTAAAAAACCAAACTCATTACTGTGGAGTTGATTCAGAGTAGAACTGCCCATAGGGTTTCCAAGGCTGTAATCTTTACGGAAGCAGGCTGCCACATCTTTCTCCCCTGAAGTGGCTGGTGGGTGCCAGCCACTGATCTTTCAGTTAGCAGCCAAGTGCTTAATTATTATGCCACCAGGGCTCCTTACTGTGTTTAATTAATTTCAATTATTTCTTTTAAAAAGTGTGGCTACTAGAAAATTCAAAATTACATATGTGGATTGCATTATTTGTATATTGCACAACCTGGGGACGGAAACATTTTGGCATCAGCACTGGTGGAGTTCACCACTGACAGAATGATCACAGCACAGTCCTATCTATTACCCTCTCCCAGCACTCCGTAAACTCTCTAAGCAGAAGCAGAATGCTAGAGAATGTTTGCAGGTAATCATCTGTTAATCAGTTAGAGAGCCGAGACCTCAAGGGAGCAAACTGTAGGCTAAGGAATTTGTCGTTGTGTGCCGTCAAGTCAATTCCTACTCATAGCCACCCTATATGACAGGGTAGAACTGCCCTATAGGGGTTTCTAGGCTGTCATCATTACAGGAGCAAATTGCCAGGCCGTTTCTCCTGAGGAGACACTGGTGGGTTCAAACCACTGACCTTTTGGTTAGCAGTCAAGTGCTTAACCACTGTGCCGCCAGGGCTCCCTAGGCTAAGGAAGTAGGTTTCTCAATTCCCACTGTTCCAGTGCTAGTTGACATCATCTTCTATCATGGCAAACCTGCAAGAATCCAGTGGCAAGTTGATACACAGTCATGTTTCTGAGCCCTGACTCTTCAATCTTTTCTCTGGACCCTTTGGCTGACAAAATGTTTAGAAGGAGCCCTAAGTAGGAACTTGGATAGTATTCCTAGCATTTTTAAAAGCAAAAAATTCCCAGTAGTTACTGTTAATTTATCCAGGTATGGTTGAATATGAATTGCTTTCTTTGAAAACCTTTGCCACTGGGCAAAAAACAATATCCTTAAATCAGAGCTTATAAAAGCATGGTTCTGATGTAGCAGAAATCAGCTGGAATAGTTGTTTAAAATGCTTATTTCAGGACTTAATCACGAAAATAATAACTTAGTGGGCCTGGACCAGGAACCTGAATTTAAAAAAGCATGTTTATAGTTATTCCCACACATGTTAAAATGTGAGAACCAGTACTTGAAGCTAAGGGTTTCTTTTTTAAAAATTAGCCAATATTAAATAAGTACACCGTGTACCAGATGCATTGCCATAACTTTAGGTATTTAGAGATAAGGAAATGGATTTATGTCTTTCCAAGAACACTACGGCTTATGCATGAGAACCTGAACACAATTGCTTCAGCCACAGTTTCTCAACAGATCTAAAAATTTATTGATGATATTACTCATACTTCTAAAATCTTTAATTATAAAGTACTTAACGAATATCCTATTCTATTATTTGTTTGATTATAAATCCCATAATATTTTATGAAGTTAGAAATCATCAAACATGTAAATAATAGATTAGAAATATTGCATTTTTTGTTTGAGTCCCAAGAATTAGTTAGCCAGGAATATCTAGAGAAGAAATTTTTTGATTATAACACATAAACTGCTGCCTGATTTATTTGTCCACCAACAGGCAGACAAAGGGAAACAGATAACAAAGGAAAAAAAAAAAAATCAGTGGCTACCTGAGTTAAAAGTGAGAGCATAGCAATGTGTATCATAAACACCGCAACAAGTTGGACAGCATCAGCTGGAGTCCTGACATGGAAGACAAAAGAAAACACAGTGACTCTGGTCCGCATTCACCATGACTGGTGATGTTGGCATCAGTTTTCTCATCTGAAAATAAAGCTGGTAGACACAATGATATTTCATTTCTGACATTCTGAGTTTTCATCCGCACCTTCAGGGCCATGGAGATGTCAGGACTGAGTACTGTAATCATGAACACGTTGTCTGGGCAAGATTTAGAGCATCTCAGAGGCAAACTTTTTGCGTGTGGCCTCCTCATGGAATAACAAGAATATTGTAGGGCACGTATGTAGGTAGAAGAGTGAGGTTTCCAGAAAACTGCCACAGGTGCTGAAGAGTAAGGTTGAACTGAGGGTCCTGGAAAGAGGTGACTAGGGAGCTGAGCTGTGCCTGAGGGTGAGGATCTGGGGAGACAGTTTCCACATCAGGCTGCCTGAGATAGGGGAGAGGGGTCACTCTCTGGAACATCACATGAAAGACAGCACTGATCATTGAGCACCATCGTTTGAAGATTAGAGAGGAATGAAGACGTATGTGTAAGTGATACATCTTTATATCTCCTTGGGAGAATGTCTTTTTTTTGGGGGGGGGGGGGGCGTAGTTATTTTCAAAAGAAAACATCATGAAAGTTGGTCAAAACAGCAGCCTTTTGATTAAACAAGGGGCCAGAGCTGAACGAGCAAGGATGGCAGTGAAGGTGGAAGTCAGAGGGTCCAATACTTGTCTCTCAATACGATTACGTGCTTTCTCAGAACGTACATTATAAATAAATGATATTGTCCTAATGTCTTTTTTTGTTTTGTTTTCCTTCTCTCTCGACTCATCGTAATACCTCATCCTCACAACACTACGCCATTCTGCCATGCTGTTTCTCTCCTCCAGTTTCCTAGGTTCAGAATAAAAGATTTGGCTTGTATGGAAGGTCCTGCCAGAAAAGCAAAGGCAAGAACTGATATGTTAGTGGCTTATGTAACAAACCCAAGAGCACACTTGGCCAAGTTCCTGGAATGTCAGAGTCTTAGCCCTGAAACTTCTTTTTACCTTCATCTAGTTAACTACCTGTTTAGAATAAATGACCTGGACCCAAGTTCTTTGTCCTTTACCAAGAATAAAAGCATACAAACATGAAGATTATGCCTGTCTTGGAAAGCTTTTAATTCAGATGTATTACTGAAGTAATCTCAGGAAAACTCTTTCCACTACTGTTCCATTTCAACTATAGTATTAATATAAGAGCTAAGTCTTATACAGTACATAGTATGTTCCAAGCACTATCAAAAGTGCTTTATGTATATTAACTCATCAATCCTTACCATAATGCTATGCATTAGGCAATATTATTGTCTCCATTTTATCAACGGAAAGCCAGACACCAAGAAGGGTTAAATGATTTGCCCAAAGTCACAGAAGGAATAAGTGATTGAGCCATTTTACCAAATGTTTCTCATGCAAGAAAATATAAAAGTACATGATAATTTAACTTTTTGAGGAACCATCAAACTGTTTTCCACAGTGGTTGAGTCCGCTACCACTCCCACCTGCAATGCATGAGGGTTCCAATTTTGCCACATCCTCACCAACACCTGTTATTACTCTCTCTCTCTCTCTCTTTTTTAATCTTAGCCATTCTAGTGGGGATGAGGTGGTTTCTCATTGTGGTTTTGATTTACGTCTCTCCAGTGACTAAGAAAGTTGAGCAGACCTCCGGGTAACATGGCGTTGTTGTCAGAAGCACCACGCCATCCCTCAGCAGCAAAGATCAGAAAAACTAAGTCAAACAGAGTCACACGTCAATCTTGAAACCCTAAGCATCAAATGAAGAGGTAAAGAACTCAGCCAAGCACCGAATGAAACAAGAAACTGACCGAGAACAGAGCGGGAGGAGGGATACTTGCAGAGGTCCCCTATCAGCTACCACAGCACGGATCTGCCATCTTGGATTTCTATCGGAGATCAGCGAACAGGAGGTACGAGCAAGCAGCTTCATGGAGCTTCCAGCAGCAGACAGAAAAACCAGTAACCCACGATATAGGCTTTGCCACCCCCCACCCTTCTTCACCCCCATTTAGCCTCCTCTGCTTCCTGCAGCACAGTCTATTGGCCGGGAAGCATGAGCTTCCCCCAAGTGCCGCTTGGATTCCACCAGCCTGCACTGGCCAGCTCCCTGAGTGCCATTTTTTTGGCTGCTGGTGTTGCTTTTTTTCCACTTCTTTAGATTTCCTCCTTACCTCTCACCACCCCCCCTCTCCTTTCTCTCAAATACCTGGCTCTGTGCACCATCTTTGCTTCTTCCTGAAAGGCTGGGAAACACCACTTGACTGTGAAACTGCTTCCCGGCCCATGCCGCCACGCTGGTGGGACCCCTGGGGCTTTTTGTTTGTTTGTTTGCTCTGATTTGATTTGTTTATTTTCTTTTTGTTTTCTCAGCTGGAGAGCCCCTTCTAGCCAGGCAGTACCACGCGGCTCGTGGCTCGGAAGCTAGTCCCTTACTCTGCGCATACGCAAAGGGACATACCTGGGGGCATTTCTTTTTTCTTGTTTTTTTGTTTGTTTGTTTTTGGGTTTTTTTTTTTTTTAATTTCATTTCTTTGTTTACTTTTCTTCTCTCGCTTATTCCCTTTTTGTCTTTCTTCGTTTCTAGTTTCTCGATTTATTCATTTTTTTCTTTTACCCTTTTTCTTTTTTTTTCTTTTTGTTTGTCCTCATTTCTCATTCTCTCATCTCTCCACTCCAGTAGCAAGCTCACTTAGCACTTTTTTGTTTGTGTGTGTGTTTTTGGCTCCTCTTCCTCCCTCCTCTCTCTCATCTTTCCCATACTTATCTTAGCTTCACACATCACAATCTACCCCTTCCTTCCTGCCTACCCTTACTGTGTGCTGAACATCACACTCCCAAGCAGCACAGGCACAACCTACTGGAACCTGCCCAGAACTGATTCCAGTCTGCACTGTCAGCCCTGGTACGTGCCACAGAAAACTATCCTAGTGACTCCCCTTTAGCCAGACCTGCCCTGCTGTACCATACCTGAATGACTGACCCTGCCTATTGGAGAAGGAGGTGAAAAGTATTGTGCCCACAGACAAGTAAACAGCAAAGAATGCACAGCTCACCTGCTCAGACATAACCAAATAAAACAAAAAAGCAGGATGAAACAAACAAATCTATAGTCAATAAACAAGGAAAATAACTACTGAATGTCCCAAAGACAGCAGACAATATCAAAACATTTACAAAACCAGGACAGTATGGTTCCAGCAGGTGTACAAAATAAAACATCAGATGACCTTCCAGTAGAAGAAAAGGCACTAGAACTACCTTATAGGGAATTCAAATGTCTAATATTCAGAATTATCCAAGAGTTGTAGCAAAAAACATACAAAAATGAGGAAAAAATACACAAATTCATGGAAAAGGCGGGCAAATGCATGGAAAACACAGACCAAAAAAATGGAAGAATTCAAGAAAATAATACAGGAACAAAATGTTAAAATAAATTCACAACTAGAAATCATACAAAAACAACAATTAGAAATCCAAAAAATAAAGAACAACATTTCAGAAATGGATAGTGTCATAGAAGGGCTGAGGAGCAGGTTTGAAACAATGGAAGATAGGATCAGAGAAACTGAAGAAAAACACTTGGATACAACTCTGTTTGTGGAAAAATCAGAAAAAAGACCGATGAAAAATGAAGAAACCCTGAGAATTATGTGGGATACAATCAAAAGCAAAAATCTGCGAGTGATCAGAGTTCCAGAACAGGGGGAGAAAACAGAAAACACAGAGAGGATCACTGAGGAACTACTGACAGAAAACTTCCCCAATATCATGAAAGATGAAAAGCTGACCATCCAAGAAGCTCAACGAACCCCCTATAGGATAGACGCCAAAAGAAAATCACCAAGGCATATCATAATCACACTCACTAAAACCAAAAACAAAGAAAGAATCCTGAGAGCAGCTCAAGAAAAACAAAAAGTCACATACAGAGGAGAAATAATAAGACTAAGCTCAGATTATTCGGCAGAAACCGTGCAGGCAAGAAGGCAATGAGATGACATATATAAAACCTTGAAAGAAAAAAAATTGCCAGCCAAGAATAATATATCCTGCAAAACTCTTGTTCAAATATGTTGGTAATTAGGTCATTTCCAGATAAACAGAAATTAAGGGACTATGTAAAAACCAAACCAAACTTACAAGACTTATTAAAGTAAGTCCTTCAATCTGAGAACAAACAATATCAGACCACAGGCTGAATATAGGACACAGGATTGTACTAGCCAGATACCAACCTAGGAAATGAACCCTTAAGGACTATGCAAAACCAAAAGAATTACAAAAGGGAACCAGAGAGGTTAATCTGTAAATGACAACAGCATCAAACATTAAAAGAGGGAATAAATGGTGTAGGTATAGAACCTTCTAATGGAGAGGAAGTCAACCAATACCAAGTAATAATAGACTGGTTCAAATCTAGGAAGATAGGGTAAATTTCAAGGTAACCACAAAGAAAGTTAACAAAACTACTCATCAAAATAAAGAAGAAAAACATAAAGTCTCAGTAAAAACACAACCTACGAAAACAAAAGAAATGAAAAAAAATGCACAAACAAAAGGAACTCAGCACAGGAGAGTAAGAGGAACAAAGAAAACATCAGCACCACAAAAAAAAAAAAAAAGCAATACAAAATGCAATCCCACTCCTAGGAATATATCCTAGAGAAATAAGAGCCGTCATACTAATAGATATACACACACCCATATTCATTGACGCACTGTTCACAGTAGCAAAAAGATGGAAACAACCTAGATGCCCATCAACAGATGAACAGATAAACTGTGGTACATACACACAATGGAGTATTATACAAAGATAAAGAACAATAATGAATCTGTGAAGCATCTCATAACATGGATGAAGCTGGAGGACATTATGCTGAGTGAAATAAATCAATTATAAAAGGATAAATATTGTATGAGACCTCTACTGTATAACTCATGTAAAAGTTTACGTACAAAAAGAAACAATCTTTGTTGGTTACGAGGGATGGGAGGGGTGGGGGGGGGGAACTAAATAGATAATTGTTAACTTTCGTGAAGGGTAAGACAGTACACATTACTGGGGAAGCCAGCACAACTCGTACAAGGAAAGGTCATGGAAACTCCATAGACACTTCCAAACTCCCTGAGGGACTGAATTGCTGGGCGTAACACAGCTTATAAAGACAATGTTCTACATTCTACCTTGGTGAGTAGCATCGGGGGTCTTAAAAGCCTGTGAGCAGCCATCTAAGATACTCCACTGGTCTCACCCCTTTGGAAGCAAGGGAGAATGAAGAGAACAAGATACAAGGAAAAGATTAGTCCAAAGGACTAATGGACCACGGCTACCACGGTCTCCACCAGACTGAGTCCAGTACAGCTAGATGGTGCCCGGCTACCACCACTGACTGCTCTGACCAGGATCACAATAGAGGGTCCTGGACAGAGCTGGAAAAGGATGTAGAACAGAATTCTAACTCACAAAAAAAAAAAGACCAGATTAATTGGCCTGACAAACTGGAGAAACCCCGAAAGTATGGCCCCTGGACACCCTTTCAGCTCAATAGTGAAGCCCCTCCTGAAGTTCACTGTTCAGCCAGGGATTGGACAGCCTCATAAAACAAAACAGGACTAATGAGACACAGCAGTCCAGGGACAAGGACTAGAAGGCAGGAGGGGACAGGAAAGCTGGTGATAGGGAACCCAACGCTGAGAAGGGACAGTGTTGACGTGTCATGGAGTTGTTAACCATTGTCATAGGGTAATATTTGTACTAACTGTTTGAGAAATTATCTGTTCTGCAAACCTTCATCTAAGGTACAAAAAAAAAAAAAAAAAAAAAAAAGGAATTATCTATGTGAGGTCAAATTGACAACAGAAACTCAAAAGGTTTGATGTGAAGCCTAGGGGACAGTAAGTTGAAGATAATGGTGATGGAATAATTTGGAAAAGAATAGTGAGAATAGCAGTACAACTGGAAGAATGTAATCGATGTCACTGAATTGTACATGTAGAAACTTTCAAAATGGTGTAACTTTGGCTGTGTATATTTTCACCAAAAAAAGCTCCTCGAGGTAGAGAAGGGAGAGTGTTGACATGTCATGGGGTTGTTAACCAATGTCATAAAACAATATGTGTTCTCACGGTTTAATGAGAAACTATTTGTTCTGTAAACCTTCATCTAAAGTACAATAAAAAAAAAATGAAAACAAAAAGAAAGTTGAGCATCTTTCCATGTGCTTGTTGGCCATTTGATGAAATGTCTATTCAAGTCCTTTGCCCATTTTTTGATTGGGTGTCTCTTTTTGTTATTAAGTTATAGGAGTACTTTAGATATTCTAGATATTAAACCTTCATCAGATATATGGTTCCTAAATTTTTCTCCCAATCTGTACATTGTCTCTTCACTTTGTTAATATAGTCCTTTGATGAACAAATGTTATAAATTTTTATGAAGTCCCATTTATCAGAAAAAAGAAATGTTTTAAACAAGGACCTGATGGTACCACAAAGCATGTACTGGACGTGGAAGAAAGAGAGTGGGCTTTGAAGACAGAGTCCTGGATTCAAATAAAAATTCAACCATAAACTTCACTGAGACTGGAAGTTTTCTCTTCTGTAAAACTGAGATACTATAGAGGTGATGTGAGGGTGAAAAAATAATGTAGGAAAGATGCTTGGTACATAATAGTCACTCAAAGGTAGTTGTTGATTCTATCATCATTAACAGTTGTTGACACAGTGGCTGAAACAATGGGCTCAAACACAGCAATGACTGTGAGGACAATGCAGGACTGGGCAGTGTTTCCTTCTGTTGTACATAAAGTTGCTACAAGTCAGAGCTGAATTGACAGCACCTAACAACAACAACTACTGTAAAAAAAACTACCTAAAGCTATTACTTTCTATTCTTCTTTGCACTGCAGTGAAGTTTCTGCCATTTCCCCTCTCTTTGTGCAGTTGTTTTTTTCCTTCTCTGTCCTGTACCAGGAGCGTGGATTGGGCCTCTCTGTGCCAAGCCCATTAATGCATGGTGATGAGGCATACAGGGTAGGGTGCAAACAATATGAAGGGGCCATACCAGGCCACAGCATATGCCTGAGATCCCCGGGACAAGCTTTGTTCACTGCATGGAAGACTGGCTTGTTAAATTAATCCCAGGGTTGCAGTCCCAGTAATGATACAGCTAGGCCATCGATCCATGGCTTTATTTTCAGGCTTATTTAAGCAGGAGCTATAAAAAGCAGGGCGGCACGCACATACGATATGGAATTAAGTCTCACATTCTCACCCCTCTGATTTTCTCAGATAGCTATTTGTTTCTTCTGACACTAGAAAGCAGGATCCAATAAACAACAGGTTGGGGAATATTTTTAGGATTATCATTTTCCACGTAATGAAGTAAATGATTCGGCGTAGAATTGCTATCATGCTAGTGAGAGCCCAGAGCCGTTTTCTAGAATACTGTGCCAGAAGCAGAAATCAGCATTGTTCCTTGAGGCAACTCACTGTGATACTATGGCTGTGATGAATTTTCTAGAAATGACAAAATGCATCTTTGCAAAAGTAGGGATGGTTTTAGTTTTTATTGTATAGACTGGCAGAAGGGTTACAGGTATCAGACTGATGAGATCTAAGAGGAACTATCAATATACTTTGCTATAGGAGCAAAAGAAGCTCAAGGCTACTTTAGCTGTTAAAGCATCCTTGTGCCTCTTCCTTTTCTTCCTGCAGTGCTGATACAGTGGGCAAGAAGGGCAAGGCGTGCCTGAGCAGCCGGAGAAGGGGTGGGACTGTGTGCTGGGCTGAGTGAGGTTAGAAGAATCAGATTATCTCCTTCTTGCATCTGTCTTTGACTTTTTACTAACTTCATGCAATTAATTTAACTTCAAGGAACTCTATTTTTCCCTTGGAGTCCCTGGATGGCACAAATAGTTAACACACTCAGCTGCTAACTGAAAGGTTGGAGGTTCTAGTCTACCCAGAGGCACCTCAGAAGAAAGGCCTGGTGATCTACTTCAAAAAACAGCCATTGAAAACCCTATGGAGCATAATTTTATTCTGATACCCATGGGGTTGCCATGAGTCAGAATCGACTCAAGAGTAGCTGGTTTTTATTTTTCCCTTTGCTAGGGGTATGGCAGTATTACAGTAATATTCCCCAGAAAATGTTATTTCTTGAAAGGAAAAAAAAAAAGTCACTTGTATAAAACAAAAAAATAATAATGCCAATTTTAAGTACATTTTAATGAAAAAATATGAAATATTAGAGTCTCAAATGAATTATGTCCTTAGAGCTTCACACTGTAGGACTAAGTTCTTGGTAAATCAAAAGCAGGATTATTGGTGATTTGTATTAAAAAACTCTCAAGAGGAGGATCTCAGATATATGACACATCCAACACTTCATAGTACCTGGGCGGTATCTGATCCTAGCATGCTTTCTTATTAATGGTAGTAATTCCCATATAGCTTCTAAGGGGTTTTGATTGTGTGCATTATGTAGAGTGTGCATTTTTAAGAAGCTTCACAGGCGTCAGGAGAATTGACTTCTGTCTCTCTGTTTGCACTTAATGTTCTCAAAGTTCTTAAGCTGGAAATGGCCTCTATTTCCAAAGTTCTAAATCATCAAATTTTGTCATCAACCAGCTCTCCACTTTATGTTTCTCCAGGCAAGTTTAAAATATATAAATACATGGTATGGAAACCATTTTATTCAAACCTCGTTTTCTGAGCCACTATACTTGTGTCCCAAAGAAAAAAAAAATGTTTATTTCCACAATTTTGGCAGAAACAAATGTTTTCTTTGCGGCTATTCCGACAATCGAAAGTTTTCAAGTTTTCTTATATTTCTTTCTATTGGGGGAGCGCCCCCTGGTGGAAAACTGTGAAAATGTTTGCCATGTGTTTTGATTGTTATGTTCAACAGGCAAATGTGTTTTGAAAATATTATTTTTACTCAAAGCACACTCAGAGCCATTTTTTAATGTTAATGTATTGAAAAATTCCTTTATTTATTTCTAGTTATCACCACAATATTTAGAATGTGCTCGCTTGTTTTACATTTTTCATTGATAAAGTCAGAGATAATGCTACAATCTAGCTGAGTGAGACAGAGCGTGGAGGGTTACTTGACATTATGTTCCTGCAGGTGGCAACAGGGGCGCTGGTGGTGCAGTGGTCAAGAGCTCAGCTGCTAACCAAAAGGTCAGTAGTTCGAATCCATCAGCTGCTCCTTGGAAACCCTATGGGGTAGTTCTATTCTGTTCTATAGGGTCACTATGAGTTGCAATCGACTCCACAGCAATGGGTTTTCTGGGTACGTAGCAAGAGGAGTCCCTTTCCTTCCTTCCTCCCTTCCTCCCTCCCTCCCTCCTCCCGTTCCTTTTTTTATTTCATGCCACCACAATTACAGCTGTTTCCTGGAGTACGTGGCTGAGTGAGAAAGCAACAAGTCCACCGTGACAACTCCCAGTTAGATATAAAGAGTAAGGTGTATCCCTTTCCAAAAAAGGGTACGTGTCATAGCAACCTGGGGAGATTATTAGGAATGGGGTAGGCTGAGAGATCTGCTTGGTCCCTATTTCCCCAAAATGTAAAATGAAATTATTAATAACGATCATATCAAATGAATCAATGAGCCTATAATTACTGCATTTTATAGAGAAAAAGCATCATCTTCAGAGTAACTGAAATGAGCAAGGGACTCTTGCTTATTCTTTCGTTCTCCCTCTTACTCCAGCTGGTGGCCCCTCTCCACCCACAACCTTTCTGAGCACAGGCCATCGTTCCTGGCTATCTTTCCTCATAAGTTACTTGTCTTCGTTTTCTAACACTGTTGTGAGAGAAATACCACAAGCGGGGGAAGATCCTTGTTTCTTTCAGCCTCTATAACCCAGGTGTTCCTCAGTGCCTCGGTAACCCTCAGGTGGTATCTATCTTCCTCTGTCTGTGCTAGCTTCTGTATCTAATCTGCTCTTTGTATATCTCAGAAGCAGAAGTGATTAGGCTTAGGACACATGCTACACTGATATGGATTCATTAACATAACAAAGAAAACTCTATTTCCAAATGTGATTATACCTACAGCTATAGAGGTTAGGATTCCGACACATATTTTGGTGGACACAGTTAAATTCATAACAGCACTCAAAAGAGAGGTGTGGACGGCAGATGACAGGTTGGGTGCCAGGCAATATGGCCAGTCCCCCAAGACCCAACTGGCCCTGTCCTAAAACCAAAGCCCAGCAATTGCTACTTCTACTGCTACAGTACAGAATAAAATATAATGGCAAAACAGCAAAGGAGCCCAGAGTCTCTCTCTCCACCTCCTGTGTTCCCAGTAACTTGGGTGTGGTTATTCCAGCAGGCTAATGAAACAAAACAAAAGGAATAGATCATCAAGGATATCCATCCTGGCTGGAATTTTCTCGACAACTGTATCCTACCTGCCCTCAGTATAGCTGGCCAGTACAGCTAGTGTCACCTTCTACTACTATACTCAAGGTCAGTATCCTCCTTCCCAAGGAAATGTCCTCCACACTGTTCCCCAAACATGTGAAGAGCTTTTCCCTATTTGATCTGCTTATTGTACCAACATCATCTCCCAGTGGCATTCTCTGGCAATAAACAAAATTCTCTTTATCCCTTGAGCCCCACTTTTTCCATGAAGCTTTTCCTGAGCCTATCAACCTATACTGAATTCCTTTAAGACTTGTTGAGTCTACTGCATCATTCAGCCTAGACGGATTTTTTTCCACGTTAAAAAGTAAAGCCCAATAAAGAATATGCTAACTCTTTCTATTTCAAAGGCACACCTCACAGCATAAACCATGCTTCTGAGCCCACTGTGGGTTAGCAATACATGCTTACTTGCTGAAAAAAAGGGAATAGTTCTGATTATTTTCATGGCTCTCACATACATATATGCAAATACTGACTTGAGAGTATGAAAAATATGTTCATTTGTATTATTCAGGTAATCCTTACAGCAACTTTGAGCAATGGATATTCTTACAATAACACTGATGGTTTGGGATTAAAGTTAGAAAGCTTTGCAATGTATTTGATGCCTAGGAGTCTCAGGAGATGCGGTTTTACAGAAAAATTCTACCTAGAGAGGAACTTCCATCCTTCCAACATTTATTTTTCTTTTTCTTGTTTTCCTCTTCCTGTCATTTAAACTCCTGGTTAATGGAGCTCTAGCCTCACTGTTACCATTCACCCAACTATGCATTTCTCATCTCACACTCAGTCTTAAACAACCTCCAAAAGAAAGAAAAAAAATATTCTGCGCACCACTTCGTATATATATATATATATATATATATGTAATGAAACAAACAACAAGGAGAAAGAACCATGTAACGACCCTCCCGTCTGGGCTCTAACAAAACCCTGAGCTGCTTGCTGCTACTAGCCAGCTTGATTAAGGTGTCATCCCTCCTCTTCGTTTATATTTATTTTTGGAGCATTTTTCCCCTTTAGCGTTTATTTATCTTTTCCCATTTTTTAAAAGCCACGAATCATAGTTTGATTTACAACCTCTCTCAGTGGAGATAGGCAATTCTAATGAGAGAGCAGCCGGCAGGGTAATTAATACCGCCAAACACTTCACCACAGTAGCGCGCCTCTGTCCAGGAAGGATGAAGTCAGTGGGGATATACACCGAGCAAGGCAGCCACTCACCCAGGGAGTCCGCTGCGATTAGTGACAGGAAGTGGGGAGGGTGCCAGGGATCGCCAGCCCACTGGTCAAGCAGAGAAGACCAGGAGCAGAGAAGCTGAGTGGCAGAGAGCTTGGTGAGGGAGACGGGCAAGGCGCCCCAAGAAGGGGTGCAGAGACAGAGACGCTGCATGTGGCTGATGGATCACTCCCATTTAAAACACAAAAATAAGGCAGCTTGCCAGAGCAGTTTGGGCCAGTTTCATTAAAACTCTTCATTCATCACACGGAAATGAGGCAGTATTTGTTATTGCACTGGTGCCGTCCTACCACCGAACTATTCCGCTCCTGAGTGCGTGATTCAGGGAGGGGCAGAGCAGCTGGAGCGGAAGGCGGCTGCAGAGCGGTGCGACCAGCAGGCACTGGTACTTGTCCCCTTCTCCACTTCAACCCGACACGCAGCAGCCAGTCGGCCTTCGGAATAGACCCAGAAACTCCACAGTGATGAAGAACCAGGAACCCAAATCCCATCCTCAAGCCGCTCTCCTGGGACAAGATAATCAGAATGATCATCAGTCTGGCTTCACCGAGAGAGAGGGTGTGATGGGGCAGGAGCTACATTTCCCTATGTCGCCTTAATGTGCTTATGGAAGACCTGGATCCCATAACTGCTAGAATGAATGTAAATTTAAGTGTGCGTGTTTGCGGGGGGTGGGGGGGTGGGGTTCCTCCCCATCCTTACGAGAAAGCTGTGAGATACAACGATGAAAATGGTTCAGGTGATAGTACCCAAAAAAGTTCCTCAGTTACGTTCTTCTTCAAAGGAAATCCTTTCCTTTGCTGTTGAAGACCTTACTTGGGGAGGAGGGTGGGAGCAGAATCAGATCACAGTGGATATAAACAGCCAACACTGACATCTAGGTCTGACACTGGCACAGATAATGCCCGGGACCTAATTCCACCGAGGGAGAGGGAACAAAGACACCAGAAAGACCCGACTATTGTTTATTATGCTTCGTTTGCTGTCCCTGGCCCTGCTCTGCCAATCTTTCCTGGGTACAATACTCACCCTGAGATATTTCTGACAGTCAGACTATGAAAACTTATGTAGTAATGTTGTAGGTGCTTTAAAATGAACAAAATCTCCCAAAACTGTGAGGACATGACTGGCAGGGATGTTGCAAGATGAGGAATGAACTGCATATATCAAACTTGTCTCCAGTCTTTTGATGGATCCTTTGCTGCCTTCCTTACTTACGATGCCAAGATTTGTGTGTTAGGAGCCGGTGCTCGGGCAGCAGCTAACAGAGAGCAGGCGGTGTTGAGTTTATACAGAGCACTTATGCACAGGGCTCTACTTTAAGGGGTTTTTTTCTGCACGGATTCATGGTGGTATCAGAATACTACACAGTCAATTCTTCAGCTTGGAATAATGACCAGAAATATGTCATCTCATATGTCATATACAGAGGTGTTTAAATTGTGCTCTGATTATGTTCTTTAAAATTCTTCATTCACTTACTCATTCAGCAGCACTGCTCTGCTTCTAACGACTGTAGGATAAAATTCTAGGCAACGGAGACGCACAGATGAACAAGATGCAATTTTCCTGCCAAAGGTGTGCACACGCGCTGTGTTTACAAATAACGTATCTGTGATAAGTGACATGAGGCTGACGCAGCTTCAGTGTTATGAGGATTCAGTGAAGGAGGCGAAGTGCTGGCAAAATATATTTTCACATGCACACAGACACAGATCCACACGGTCTGTCAGTTCCTGTGTTATTACTGTAACTATGAGTTTGGCTTTAAATACTAAGCGCAAGAAGACTACACATTATTTGCAACACTAAAATGGAAAAATAACCCCCACTGAAAACACAATCTCACATTAGCCCTGCATTTGACTGTTTCACTATTGAACTTCTTCGAGTCCTGAAGGCCAACCGTGTCATATGAGATTCACTGGAGCGTCCCACCTCCTCCCTGCTCTCTGGGGTAGAGCTGTTGCTGAATGGCCAATAAAAGGCAAGCAAACTGGAACCAGAGAGCCTGCACAATTATTAGACTGAATAATTGGCTTCTGCAAAAATGAAGGTTGATCATATGTATAAATTACTAGTTCACAAAAAAAATACATAGGCCCTTGATAAAAATTATAATATTCAAATTAGGTAATTTGATGAGATGGAAATAGGCCCTAAAAATCAAATGTTAAAAACAAAGGTTTTCATTCATCCTATGTTAACTGATTAATGATAAGCTCTCTGGAGCCTAGAATAGCTCACTAACGGGAAAGCAGTGGCTCTACCAGTTTTCCTTCTCATTGTCAAAAAATGACTAAATAACCATAAAAGTGTAGTGCTTCCATGCAAGGTCTTCCTGGCCCATCATCAAGCTGCCCAAGAAAATATATCTACTTGTCCTACTAGACATAACCTCAACAGTTTCTTATTTACTGTGGTCAGGGAGGGTAGAGATGGTATAAATAAATCTGTAGCAAAAGCCAAGCTTTTACATGAGCTAACGGTCGCAACCTTCTTAGAATTTCCACTTTGGTCTTCGACAATGTCAGTTTTCTGTACACCTGAAAAAGTTCATCAGAGAATAATATATTGAATTTTGTTTCTCTCTTCTCTTTCATAGTTAGCCTTCAAATAAAAATCTTAATACTCATTGAAATGGACAAGTGACACAGTAAGAAAAGGGATGACATAGTTTAGTTGAGTTTGTACATTTCAGACTATGAAATTAAGATGCCTTTTTTTAGGAATCTATCTGCTGCCTCCATGAATTAAAGATTGGGAAAGGTACAGAACCTAGAACGTAGAGGAGAATTAACATAGCTTGTGTTCAGCCTCTGTTATTTGCCAGAAGCTATGGATTTATGAAGGAGCCCTCGTGGCACCGTGGTTTAGCTCTTGGCTGCCAACTGAAACCCTACGGGGCAGTTCTGCTCTGTCCTGTGTGGTTGCTGTGAGTTGGAATGGACTCGATGGAAATAGGTTTTGGTTTATGGATTTGTTACCTCATTGATTCTTTTATGCAGGGTCCGATTAACCACTAAGCAAAGTACGCATTGGCATGCATTCAGCAAGGTACACATGGGCTTACTTGTGCTTACTTACTAATTAGTCATGCACAGTTTCACATGGGTTTCACCACATGATTTGATGTTTTTTTATCATGTGGTGAAACCCATGTAAAATTGTGCATGACAGATTAGTATGTAAGCACAAGTAAGCCCATGTGTACCTTGCTTATTAGATAATCCGTCCCTGCTTTTATGGCATCTTTAAAAGGTAGGCACCAAAAATCTATTGAACAGGTAAGGAAACTGAGGGTTATAAATTTTAAGTAATTTAACCAAATTTTCATTTAGTCAATGATAAGGTTAGGATGAAACCTGTCTTACCGATTCCACTATACAATGCTTCCTCCCTCAAACCAAACCAAACCCACTGCCATCAAGTCGGTTCCAACTCACAGGGACCCTATAAGAGTGGAACTACCCCATAGGGTTTCCAAGGTTATAAATCTTTATGGAAGCAGACTGCCACATCTTTCTCCCCGTGAGCGGCTTGTGGTTTCCAACCGCCAACATTCGGTTAGTGGCCGAGGGCTTTAACCACTGCGCCACCAGGGCCCCTTGCTTCCTCCCTGTTTTCCTATATTACAGACAGCAGGGAAGACTGAAAACACCTTCATAGCCCTGAAGAACAGCACAGCTTACACACTGGAGATCCGTAAGTAGGCAAGTTTCATGTGTAAAATTTATCAGGCTGAAGCTATATATTTAATAAAAACACACACGCAGGAGTGATTTATCACCAATGGAGATGTGTCAAACCTGTTTTAGATAATCCTTGTTAAGGGGAATTTTTCATTTCGTTTTGGGCTACTTTTATTTTGGCTAGGCAATCTTATCTCAGCACTTGGAATTGTTTTTCAATTCAGTATGCTTCACGCCATTCTGCAGTCAACAATGAAGACCATTTTTTAAAAAATAACATGAGAAGCAGGATAGCATACTATCCTAGCTTTAAATTCCAGCTCTGCTACTTCCTAGTTCTGTGACCTTGGACAAGTTACTTAACTTCTCTGTGCCTTGGTCTCCCCATCTTTAAAATGAGAATAATATTAGCTATCTGCCACATATGGTTTTATTTCAATACATGCACTAATATATGTAAAGTGCTTAAAAGAATGCCTGGTACCCACTAAGTGCTATATATCATCTTGCTATTATTATAATGAAATATATATAAAGTATATAGCCTAGGGCCTGGCACTCGGCAGGACACAATAACCCCTATGCTCCTTTCCTCGTATGAAAACACAGAGTTGCTTTCCCTCAGACAAATGTAGCTGAGTTTAGTTCATTCAGTGTTCAATGTCCTGTTATTTCTCCCACTTGTCTAATTCTCCTGATAGCCACCTTAGATTTCTACTACGCTTGGAAGAAATATACAGTGTCATTCGCACATGTTTGGTATACCATGGGATTCTAATTAAGGTCATTCACAGGTTCATCTTGGAATTCTGATAAACTCATTTTATGATGAAACCAAGGAAACATCTCCGTATAAACTTTTACTTCATCGAGTGTGAATTGGACTGATATATGGAAAGGAAATGAGGAAAGCATAAAATCAGAGTTGGAAATTATCTTAAATCCTACCTTTCCCCTTTTGCATTTGAAGCTTAATACATATGTAATGGAACACAAAAGGCTATCGAGGCACTGGTAAAATATCTTCATTCTTGGATTTTTAAAATAATGAAAATCATTTAAATGTATTCCCTTATCCTGAACTGAAATCTTCACCTATTCTGTTTATTGGGCCTACATTTGCAATCTAAAGAAGTGGTAAACACGGTTTATCTTACAGTGTTTGTAGCAGATGCTGTGGTGCACCTCAGATCCCCCGTCCCTGAGACCAGAGCACTCATTTCCTCTGCTACTGAGTCTTTCTCAATGAACTCTCAATTGAGACTCTCCAAGAGCGTGACTTTTTGTGGGGCAGCCTTTACCTGACTGATGGTCTCTGCAGGTGCACAATGCCCTGGCTCTAGCTACAAATCAGGACAACTCCAAATGGCCCTGACAGCTCCTGAGCTCCACGTGGGCTCAGCTGAGGCCGTTGTGGTGAGTGAGTTGTGGTTCAACTCCTTCCTTTTCTCAATCATGCTGCCTTCACTCCTCCACAGGTGCCAATCCCAATAGCACACCCAATAAACGTCCTGAACTCAATTCTCCATCTCAGACATTCCCAGGAAAGTTGACCTGCAAGTGTTTCCATGATTTTAGGATTAAATTACATTGTTTCTAATAGATGGTATCTTAGTCATTTAATTTTTCACTCATTCATTCATTCTCTCTTTTGTTCATTCATTCACCCATCCATTCACTAATTTCTTTATTTAACAAATATATTTTTGAGGAAGTTTAGCATGTATGTACAAGAAAACATGCTGAGTTCCCTGGGGGCAGAATATGTAGAGACACAGTCCTTTCCCAGCCCTAATCCTAATGTAGTTTATTGTGTAGCAGATAGGATTGTAAAAGTACAGCAGTACACCAATAACAATAATCCAAGGGAGAGTATAGTACTGAGAGACAGAAAATAAAAGAATCCATTTACCATTATTGTAGGCTGGATGTGGGTGTGCGTATGTATGCTTAATGACTTCTTAAAGAGACGGTTTCTTACTACTCTTATAATACATCATATTATTTGGAGAAGTTGATTTTTTTCTCCATCTATGCCATTGTTTTTCTTTCCACTTCCAACAGCTTACGGTTTTGTTTTGTTTTTTTCATATATGCAATTTTAGACTCTTATCTAGCTTCCTATCCTCTTAGAAGTTTCAAATGTTTCAAATTTGATTTTATGCCTGAAAGATCCTGATACTTTCTTCCCTTAAGCTTCCTACTAATCCACTTTCTGCCTTTGGTTCTTTCTCTGTATCATGTAAAATTCGAAGAAAAACGGTATCTCTAATGAACATGTTGTAAGGGAGAGGGCAGTGGAAGTCAGACCTTAAATCTCTGCTCAGATCTCTCCGAAAGGTGTGATAAGATATGGAAGTCTTTTATGAGAAAAGAAGTATAAAATTCAGTGCTATCCATCAACAACACCAAAAAAAAAAAAAAAAATTCAGTAAAATAAAGTAATATGGAAAACACAGAAACTAAGTTATCTCTGTAGAGAAGAAAACCTCTTCATTGATGCTAGGAATCAAAAATATAACTAAGGCGGCTGGCGGCAAGATGGCGCTCTAGGCAGAAGCACTACGCCGTCCCTCCACAGCAAAGATTCGAAAAACTAAGCCAAACAGAGAATCAACAATCCTGAAAACCTAGAACATCAAATGAAGAGATAAAGAACTCAGCCAAACACCAAACGGAGTGAGAATACTGAAAGAGAACGGAGAGCGAGGAGAGACTCATGCAGAGATCCCCTACCAGCTAACGCAGCGGGGATCCACCATCTTGGAATCCTATCGGAGACCAGCAAATGGGAGAGCAGCCTTGCGGAGCGTCCAGTGGGAGACGGAACGACCGTCTCTCATCTGTCCATTCCAACGACAAGCTCCCCTAGCATTCTTTTATGTTTGTATGCTTTTCGCTCCTGCTCCTCTCTCCTCTCTCCTCTCTCCCATATCCAGCTTAGCTTCACACATAACCATCTCCCCGCTGCATCCTGCCTACCTGCACCGTGCACTTGACATCACACCACCAAGCTGTGCAGGCACGCCCTATTGGAACCAGCCAAGCACTGACTACCGACCGTCCTGGTGGCTGCGGTGAGTGCCACAAACAACCCATCCCAGTGGCTCCTCTTCAGCTAGACCTGCCCAGCTGTACCACAAGTATGAAACAAAAAATATCTACGATCAATAAACGAGAGAAATATCTACTGAATGCCCCCAAAACAGTAAACAATATCAAAACATTTACAAAAACAAGACAAGATGGCTCCAATAGGCGTCCAAATTAAAACACCAGATAACTCTCCTGTGGAAGAAAATGCACTAGAAGTACCTGATAGGGAACTCAGTTCACTAATACTTGGAATTTTCCAAGAACTGAGGCAAAAAGCTGACAAACATGAGGAAAAAATAGACAAATTTATGGAAAATACAGACAAAAAATTGGAAGAATTCAGGAAGATGATGCAGGAACAAAATGCCAAAATAAATTCACAACTCGAAATTATACAAAAACAACAATTAGAAATCCAAAAGATAAACAACAAGATTTCAGAAATGGACGGTGTCATAGAAGGGCTGAGAAGTAGATTTGAAACCGTGGAAGACAGGATCAGGGGAACTGAAGACAAACACTTGGATACATCTCTTTTTCAGGAAAACTCAGAAAAAAGAACAAAGGAAAATGAAGAGACCCTGAGAGTTATGTGGGACACAATTAAAAGCAAAAACTTACGAGTGATTGGCATCCCAGAACGGGGGGAGAAAACAGAAAACACAGAGAGGATCATTGAGGAACTGCTGACAGAAAACTTTCCCAATATCATGAAAGATGAAAAGCTGGCCATCCAAGAAGCTCAACGAACCCCATATAGAGGAGACCCCAAAAGAAAATCACCAAGACATATCATATTCACACTCGCCAAAACTAAAGACAAACAAAGAATCTTGAGAGCAGCTCGTGAAAAACAAGAAGTCACATACAGAGGAGAAACAATAAGACTAAGCTCAGATTATTTGGCAGAAACCATGCAGGCAAAAAGGCAGTGGGATGACATATATAAAATCTTGAAAGAAAAAAATTGTCAGCCAAGAATAATATATCCTGCAAAACTCTTGTTCAAATTTGATGGTGACATTAGGTCATTTCCAGATAAACAGAAACTAAGGGAATATGCAAAAGTCAAACCAAACTTACAAGAATTATTAAAGGGAGTTCTTCGATCAGAGGACAAATACCTTCAGCCCTCAGGCAGGACCTAGGACCTAGGACGCAGGTTCATACGAACCAGATACCATTCTAGCAAATGAACTATCGAGGACTATCCAAAACCAAAAGAAACAGAACAGGCAATCAGAGCACTCAATCAAAGGATGACAACAACATCAAAACAATGAAAGAGGGAACAAACGGCATAGGTATAGAACCTTCTAACGGAGAGGAAGGTAAGGCGATACCAAGTAAGGGTAGACTGCTTCAAACTTATAAAGATAAGGGTAAAATTCATGGTAACCACAAAGAAAGTTAACAAACCAACTCATAAAAATAAAGACGAAAAACATAAAGTCTCAGCAAAAACAAAACCTACAAAAACAAAAGAAATGAACACAAAATCCACAAACAAAAGTAACTCAGCACAAGAGAGTAAGAAGAACAAAGCAAACTTCAGGAAGAAAAGCACTATAAAATGACAGCAACAAACTTCCATCTATCAATAATTACACTGAATGTAAATGGACTCAATGCACCCATAAAGAGACGGAGAGTGGCAGAATGGATAAGAAAACAGGATCCATCAATATGCTGTCTACAAGAGACACACCTTAGAACTTTCAATAAAATAGGTATAGAAGGGAAATTTCCAACATAATAAAGGGCTTGTACGCAAAACCAACAGCCAACATCATTCTTAATGGAGAGAGGCTGAAAACATTCCCCTTGAAAACAGGAACAAGACAAGGATGCCCTTTATCACCACTCCTATTTAACATTGTGCTGGAAGTTCTAGCTAGAGCAATAAGGCAAGAGAAAGAAATAAAGGGCTTCCAAATTGGTAATGAAGAAGTTAAACTCTCCCTGTTTGCAGATGATATGAGACTATACATAGAAAACCCTAAAGACTCCACGAGAAATCTACTGGAACTAACAGAAAGATTCAGCAGAGTAGCAGGATACAAGATAAGCATTCAAAAATCAGTTGGATTCCTATATACCAGTAAAGAGAACGATGAAAAGGAGATCAGGAAATCAATACCATTTTCAATAGCCCCTAAAAAGATAAAATACTTAGGAATAAATCTGACCAGGAATATAAAAGACCTATACAAAGAAAACTACAAAACACTGCTGCATGAAACCCAAAGGGATCTACATAAATGGAAAAACATACCATGCTCATGGATAGGCAGACTCAACATTGTGAAAATGGCAATTCTACCTAAAGCAATTTACAAATACAATGCAATCCCGATCCAAATACCAACAACATTCTTCAAAGAGATGGAAAAACTAATTATTAACTTTATATGGAAAGGGAAGAAGCCCCGAATAAGTAAAGCACTACTGAAGAAGAAGAATAAAGTTGGAGGACTCACACTACCTGACTTGAGAACCTACTATACAGCTACAGTAGTCAAAACAGCCTGGTACTGGTACAACAACAGAGACACTGACCAATGGAACAGAATTGAGAACCCAGATGTAAATCCATCCACCTACGGTAACCTGATTTTCGACAAGGGCCCAAAGTCCATCAGATCGGGAAAAGACAGACTTTTTAACAAATAGTGCTGGCAAAACTGGATATCCATTTGCAGAAAAATGAAACAGGACCCACACCGTACACAAAAACTACTTCAAAATGGATCAAAGACCTGAATATAAAGCCTAAAACTATAAAGTTCATAGAAGAAAAAAAAGGACCAACACTTCAGGCCTTAATACATGGCATTAACAGGATACAAACCATAAACATCAACACACAAAACCCAACAGATAAACTAGATAACTGGGATCTTCTAAAAATCAAACACCTATGCTCTTCAAAAGACTTCACCAAAAGAGTCAAAAGAGAACCTACAGACTGGGAAAAAATTTTTGGACAGTACAAGTCAGACAAAGGTCTAATCTCCATAATCTACAAGAAAATCCAACACCTCTACAACAAAAAGACAAACAATCCTATCAAAAAATGGGCAAAGGAAATGAACAGACACTTCACCAAAGAAGACATTCAAATGGCCAACAGACACATGAGGAAATGCTCGCGTTCACTAGCCATTAGAGAAATGCAAATTAAAACCACAATGAGATACCATCTCACCCCAGCATTACTGGCACGAATCAAAAATACTGGAAATAACAAATGTTGGAGGGGCTGCGGGGAGATGGGAACTCTTATACACTGCTCGTGGGAATGCAAAATGATACAACCATTTTGGAAAATGATATGGCGTTTCCTCAGAAAGCTAGAAATAGACATACCATTCGATCCAGCAATCCCACTCCTAGGAATATATCCTAGAGAAATAAGAGTCGTCACTTGAATAGACATATGCACACCTATGTTCATGGCAGCATTGTTCACAATAGCAAAACGATGGAAACAACGTAGGTGCCCATCAACAGATGAATGGATAAACAAACTATGGTACATACACACAATGGAGTACTATGCAATGAGAAAGAACAACAATGAATCTGTGAACCATCTCATAACATGGATGAAACTGAAGGACATTATGCTGATTGAAATAAGTCAATCAAGAAAGTACAAATATTGTATGAGACCTCTCTTGTAAAAACCCATGAAAAAGCTCACACGCAAAATGTAACAATCCTTGTTGGTTACCAGGGATGGGACGGGTGGGTGGGGGGAAATACTAAATAGGCAATAGATAAGTGGTATCTTGGGTGAGAGGTGAGACAGTACACAGTACAAGGGAAACTATCACAACCTGCACAAGGAAAGGTCATGGAGGCCCCATGGACACATCCAAACTCCCCGAGGGACTGAGTTGTTGGACGGAGGGCTCTGGGGACCATGGTCTCGGGGAACATCTAGCTCAATTGGCATACACTACTTATAAAGATAATGCTCTACATTCTACCTTGGTGAGTAGTGTCTGGGGTCTTAAAAGCCTGTGAGTGGCCATCTAAGATACTCCACTGGTCTCATCCCTTCAGGAGCAAGGGAGAATGAAGAGAACAGGCTACAACGAAAAGATTAGTCCAAAGGACTAATTGTCCACAGCTACCAAGACCTCCACCGGACTGAGTCCAGTACAGCTAGATGGTGCCTGGCTACCACCGCTGACTGCTCTGACCAGGATCACAACAAAGGGTTCTGGACACAGCTGGAGAAGGATGTAGAGCATAATTCTAACTTTCCAAAAAAAAAAAAAAGACCAAATTTACTGGCCTAAAGGAGACTGGAGAAACCTCAAGAGTATGGCCCCCAGACACCCTTTCAGCTCAGAGGTGAAGTTACCTTCGAGGTTCACTGTTCATTCTGGGAGTGGACAGCCCAGTAAAACTAAATGAGACTAACGAGGTACAGGAGTCCAGTGACAAGGGCCAGAGGGCAGAGGGGGAGTAGGAAGCTGATGATAAGGAACACAAGTTGAGTAAGGATACTGTTGATGTGTTGTGAGATTGTTAACCATTGTTATAGGGCAACATTTGTAGTAACTGTTAAATGGGAGGCTATTTTGTCCTGTAAGCCTTCATCTTGGGCGAGAATGGCAGCACAATTGGAAGAGCATAGTCAATGTCACTTAAACGTGTACGTAAAAAGTTTTGAAATGGTGTATCTTTGGCTATGTGTATTTTCACCAAAAAAAAAAAAAAAAAAGGTTGAGAATTTAGAGGGTTAAAATGTTGTGGGGTTGTTAACCAATGTCATAAAACAACATGTGTACTACTGTTACATGAGAAACTGTTCTGTAAGCCTTCACCTGAAGTACAATAAAATATTATAAAAACAAAAAATAACTAAAAAGATGAATGAAGAAATGAATGAATGAATCAAACAAAATTACTATCCAAATCCAAGCAGATTTAAAGTCTATTCAGCATTACAATTAAAAGTAATACTTTTTAACTTTTGAGATATAACATGTTAAATAAATTGTAATTGTCTGTCAGTCAAATGTCACCTGTTTCCAATGAGCTCAGAACTCCAGGTTTTGCTGTCAATGGCAGGAGGATCTAAAAAAAGAAAAGTGCCAAGGAATGTCCACTGACAGTGATTTCATCAACACTAAAATGAAGTTCGACAGCAACTAACAACAAAAACAATAACAAAATGAACTTACAACTTTTCCCGAACAAATCACACTTATAATTACCTACTGAAACTATTTGTTTGTAAATTATGGATTATGCTTCTTTTATTTGATTTACCTTGGCAAGTGAAAATAACAAGTTCCTAATATTTGACTGACAGGCAGTGATCTCTTGGTAATTAGAACAGTATTTGGTACTTAGTAGGCACTTGATAAATGTTGTATAACGAGTAAATGGATTCCTTCTTGACATTTGATGGTATGTCCTGTGCCACTTCAAATATACTACCCATTAAACCAAAGCTCAAATTCACTAAACGTTCCTCCTGTTGCTTTCTACAAAAGCCTTATTTTTTTCCCCCCTCCTTTCTTTTGTGATATTTTCCATGGTGATGCTTCATTGGGACATTCCCTGTGCTTTCTAATTAGGTGTCCAACTGGATGTCTGGAAACAATCAAGAGCAGATGACTTGATATTTTCAATTACATTTATTTCAGATTTGGCAATATTTTAACATGCCATTATCACATTACCATTTTGATTACTAGAGTGGCTGTTGTGATAAGAGTTATTTCATATTTTATTTGACCAAATGCAAATTAAAGAGTCACTAAGACGTAAAAAAATGAGATATCCTTAAGGGACGGGGAAATGAAAGGAAGAAGAGAAATAAATACAATAAAGTGCATATTTTCAAATTATTTGAATAAGCTGTTATCTGTGGTTTGGGTTGCCAAATGAAGTGATGGAATTAACTGGTCAATTGTAGGCTGCACTACAAAAAAATTCCAATTTAAATTTTTAGGTTTACAAAACTGAAGTTTTTTTTTTTTTCTTTTCCTAACCATAATCCTTTTTTCTGAAATATTACCAGCATGAGAGGACATTGTTGGTTCAGTGGTAGAAATCTTGCCTTCCATATAGAAAACCTGGGTTCAATTCCCAGTCAATGCTCCTCATGCACAGCCATCACCCGCCAGCAGAGCCTTGCGTGTTGCTATGTTGCTGACAGATTTCAGCAGGGCTTCCAGACAAGGACAGATAAGGAGGAAAGGCCTGATGATCTACTGCTAATAATCAAATAATGAAAACCCTGTGGATCACAATGATCCTATCTGCAACCAATCATGGAGATGACAACAACTACCAATACCACCACCGCTATATAAGCCATTATAAAAATTGCAGTTTTTCTCGTGGAAAACATTTTTTCCTGTTGAATTTGACCCTTTATTTTACATTAACACTGAATTTCTTGCTACCTCTCATTTTCAAATAATAATAATAAAAACCAAACCTGTTGCCATCGAGTTGATTCCAACTCATAGTGACCCTATAAGACAGAGCAGAACTGCCCCATAGGGTTTCCAAGGAGTGGCTGGCGGATTCAAACTGCCGACTTTTGGTTAGCAGCCGGGCTGTTAACCACTGTGCCACCAGGGCTCCATCAAAGACATCACATTTTACTTGGTTATAACCTAACAAATACTTGTTAAATGTTGAATAAATGACTATGGACCATGTGCTTTGGATTATAACATGTCAGTATGGGTGAGCTACTACAAAAGGGAAAAATAGCTTTTTTTGGTTGATGTGATCAAAATTATAGCATTAAAATAAAGACTACATATTAATAAAAGTCTGTATGTCGCTCCTATTTCACACCGTTGCTTAATATTTACACTCCAGCAGTACTAAAATATTTCTAGCCCCACAAACACAGAACTTTTCCTTCTATGCCTTTGCACATGAGGTTTCCTCTGCCAGGATTACCTTCCCGAACCACCCCTAGCATTTGGCTGCAATTCCTACTCCTCCTTCAGTTTTCAGGTTAAAAGTCATACCTTGCTATCCTCAGTGTTCACTCCTATCTCTTCTTCCAATGTGCTCCCACAGCATCTCATGCATATCCCTATAAGAGGACTTCTATGACATAAGCAAATGAGCTTTGTGTTTATTTCTCTCTCTCAAGATTCTCAGCTCCTTGAAGGACGGGGCTGTGTCTTTTACATCATTATTTACCCTTATACATACCACAAAGGCCAGTACCAAGTAGGCAGGTCCATGATAAATATTTCTTGATTGACGACTTCAGTCAATACGTTTCCTTATTCAATGTATGCCAATTTCCTTTCTTTTTACTACCGTCCTAGCATCACATGTCACCTCTATGAACCTGACCTATGAGAGCAAAATGTTAACATTTTGTGACAGGTATTTTTGCCTTGATAGCCAGTGCTTAGATACTGCCTTCTTGGTAGAAATGTCAACTGCCCTGCCCCTGTTAAGCTTACAGTTGACATCTTTGAAAAATTCTCCTGTATATAAAGAGGCCCCACAAAGATATCCATTGCAACACAGTGTATAACAGAGAACTGTTTAGACAGTCAAACAACTATATCTAAACTACGAAATATCATGCAACAATTAGAAAGAACGAGGTAGATTAAAGTCTAATAAAACAGATATCTCATTGTTAAAGGAAAAAGCAAGTAGCTAGGTGATACTTTCAGCACAATACCATAGATCTGAAGAAAATTGTAGCACACTTTCTATGGGTACACTAACGATAGAGGCACATGAAAAAACCCACCGCCATCGAGTTGATGCCGATTCATAGCAAGCCTATGGGACAGGATAGAACTGCACCACAGGACTTCCAATGCTGTAAATCTTTATGGAAGCAGATTGCCATATCTTTCTCCCATGGAGGGGCTGTGGGTTCGAACTGCTGACATTCCTGTTAGCAGATGAGTACTTAACCACTGCGCAACCAGGGATTCTCCTCCATATGCTACTTCAAGATAAATTATAGTACTGATAATAGTAACATGCAGCAAATTTGTTTATTTAACTATATGTTTTAAAATCTTCTCTCCCTATAGACTGTGAATTGAATATAGGCAGAGAATAAACTTGTTTTAGTTAATACAATACACCTAGTAACTTCTACAGTACTTGGCACATGGTAGGCACTCACTGTTCATAATGAACAAAAAAAAAAAGCATAGGAAAATGTGGGGATATATGCCATTTAAACACAGCTGCACTATTGACAACTGCAGCTCCCACAGGCCTCTATGCTGCACAGCATGTTGAGACTTGTCCCCAACGTGTTGAGACTTGTCACACCTTGTTTTCCCAAACCGATTGTCCCATTACTGATTGGCTTGTTTACCTGAATTCCTTCTCCCTTGCCCGAAACTATTGTTACTCACCCAAAGCCCATTGTTCTGTTATTTGCTTCACTGCTTGCTGTATTGACTATAAATAAACTCCTGGGACTGAAGCCAAGGGTCGACTCCTCAGAGTGACCCTCCTGGCCCCACTTTTCTGTAAGAGTTGTGTTTGGCTACTGTCTCCGCCACCCCGACATTCGCTGCTGCTGAGACAGGAAGAAAGCTCTAAAATGGTTAATTCTATGTGTTAGACATTTTCTTCCTATAAATGTGGGAAAGCCATTATTTTATTATAGAAAATTCTCAGTTGGTTCAGTTCCTATTAAGTTCAATTACGATCTCTGGTTGTGCTGATCTTTAAGAATCACCCCTTCTCTAAGATAATATTGTAAAACTTTTACTGTCTTTGGAAAACCCCTCTATCATATCTCCTGAGAAAACAACTAGATGAGTAACAAAAAAAAAACATTTCTCTAAACATTTAAAAATCAATTTCAATCACTGCCTTGAATTCTTTAGAATAATTCTCATTCACTTGAGTAAATTCTGGTTACCTTAAACAAGTATAGGTTTTTCTCATAAATCGGATTTACACTTCTATCTGGTAGAACATAGACTCTGGAACCAGACAACTTGGGTTTGAAGCTAAGTTCTACCACTTACAAGCTCAGTAACCATGAGTAGGTCACTTAACGTTTGTATGCCTCAGTTTCTTTACCTCTAAAATCAGGACAATAAAAATGTTGACCTCAAATCCTTGTTGTAAAGCTTAAAACAGTTAACACATGTAAAATATTGAGAACATTGTCTGACAAGCAGTAAGTGCTATTATATATTCTGTGAATGAAAATAAAAATATTCTATGCCAATCCTTTTACTACAAGGCATGAAAGCTCAGTCTCCACAAAGTTGAGCCAAGATCATCCAGGAAAAATGTTCTCAGTTATAAACAGCAGGGGAATCTTAAAAAGAACAATGAAAATGTATAAAATAAAGAACACAGAGAAATTAATGACATAAATGTCTACAGAGAAACTAGAACCAAGGGTTCCCTAGGTGGATGATTACGCATTTCGTGTCTACGTATGATTTTAACCATCAATAAGGCACTTTTTAGAGTACCTGGCACATAGTAAACACTCATTAAATTTTCTTTAATTAATTATCTAATTAATCATTCAGTTAACTAGCAGATGACATAGCTGTTTGACTATGAGCCAAGTCACTTGACATCTGTCAGTTCCTGTCTCCTCAACTGTAAAATGAGGAAGCTCATCTAAGTCAGTATCTCCCAACTTGTTTTCAACTAAAAGCTGGTTTCCTTGAGTTGTTAATCAGTGTCTGTGAAAAGAAAGCCATGGTTAATAACTTTTGGAAAAACTGCATGCTATTCTCTTGCAGTAACAAATGCATTGGTAAACAGACATTTTAAGATGTTTTATCATAAGGAAATTTTATTTCTCCCAGTCTTTCCCAAACTTAATGGACCCTGGACACTTTTACTTTTATATCTACCCTATTGGCTTCTCACAGAATTAATGCTCGTCAACAAAAATGGGAAACTACTCAATGTTTGGTTTTCAGAGCAGTGCCTGTCTGCAAACTACTTGCCAGTTCGTGACAAAATAAGCACCAACTTGAGAGTGAGTATTTGAAGGTTTTATCACAATTGGATAGAATAATTCCAGTCCGTTAAATCAAATAATAAAAATTAAGCTTGTATTTTGTATGTGTTCCTTTCTTTGCTTTCTTTCTCTAGAAATTTATTTGTAATTATATTTAACATTGTTCATTATGCATTGGAAATTCAAAAAAAGGAAGAAAGAAAATTGTTCTTTACCACAGGTAGTACTGGAGTATTGGCTAGTACTCTAAGAAATACTGGACTAGGAGAAAACCAACATCATTTCCAGATCTGTTACATTATAAATCTCCCTGACTCTACGAGGGGGCCTGTTATGAGAAAGGTTCCTGGGTTCTATCTCAAACTATTTTATCACAATCTTCTGAGTAATAGGGTGTCTGCAACTCCATGGCTCCCCAGGTAATTCTGACCGTTCTTTGAGAAACACTGCCTTGAACTGTGAGCAACCTGATGGGAAAGTCTAGATTTTAGTTATCCTTGTTCCACCAGTGATTAACCCACAGAAAATAAATATGCTTGTGGCATATGGAAATGAGAAAGCTCCAGTGACAGAATACAGAGTCACTGTCATTAGCAGGGGACTTCAGAGTCCCACGTCCATGGATAGCTTAGAGTTAACCCAAGCCGGAAAAAAACCACTCCTTTAAAAAAACAAATCTTACTCATTGCTTTTTTCAAATACTTTCACTTAGATAGAACCCACTTCATGGTTTTGTTATCTTTAAGTGGGTGAGTCTCTAGGCATTGTCCTTACCAAAATGTCAGCCAATTTTTCTTCATGTATTTAAGAGCTTGGCTGCTATCTAAAAGGCTGGCAGTTCGAATCCACCAGCCGCTATTTGGAAACCCTGTAGGGCAGTTCTACCCTGTCCTGTGGGGCTGCTATGAGTCGGAATCAACTTGACAGCAACGGATTTGTTTTGGTTTTACTTATCCAAACATAGCACCATAACAGAAGAAGTAAGTTGATTTAATAAACAGCTCTCTAATATTGCAGTTTAATGTAAAACAGCCCTCATGTTCCCTGTCTTAGCCCACACAATGTTCACATGTAGACATAAATAATTTAAATCCTTTGCTAAAAGATATTTGTATTAGTCTTTGTCCAGTAAAGGGTCAGTACACCTAGTACTGAATCTGGAGGGCATTATCCTGAGTGAAATAAGTCAATTGCAAAAGGACAAATACTGTATGAGATTACTATTGTACTAGGTGTACTGTATTAACTAAAACAAGTTTATTCTCTGCCTATATTCAATTCACAGTCTTTAGGGAGAGAAGGCTTTAAGATAAATTATAGTACTGATAAATAGTAACATGCAGCACATAGCATATGGCCATGGGTTCGAACTGTTAGCAGACGAGTACTTAACCACTGCGCAACCATGAAAAAGTTTACACTATATTAAACAGATTGACCTAGTAACTTCTACAGTACTTGGCACATGGTAGGCACCCACTGTTCATAATGAAAAAAAAAAATCATAGGAAAAAAGCCCTAAAATGGTTAATTCTATGTGTTAGACATTTTCTTCCTATAAATGTGGGAAAGCCATTATTTTATCATAGAAAATTCTCAGTTGGTTCAGTGATATTTATGCACCATGTCTTCATGTTCATATCTATACAAAGCTAAGTGTTTAAATTATAATTTTAAATGTTTTTCATGTTTTTATGCTGTTAATAAGGCAAGGGATATTTGTATGTGATTCCTGTCTTAGGGTATTGTCTGTCTATTTGCTGAGATGAACCTAAAATATGACCCTAAACAATATTTTTTCCACCTTGACAATATAGTTGAATAACATAAGATATTAAAAAATACTAACACCTGGGTCCTACACCTAGAGTTTCTAATTTAATTCATCTTGGCAATAGCCTGGGAACCAAAGTTTCTTAAAGCTCCCAAAAATGGTTCTAATGTATAGCCAGGGTTGAGAAACCAAGATAAATTAGGTGCAATTCTCTCAGACAACCGTGAAGTAATTACTAAGCATCCTTGTACTTGAGGTAAACGTGAGGATGTTCCCCATTTGGATTGTCTGGAGAAGGGACAGCCGTGAGCCCACTGTGAAAGGCTTTTTTCACTCAAGCTATTCAGTCTTTTTTTTTATTGTGCTTCAGATGAAGGTTTACAGAGCAAATTAGTTTCTCATTAAATAATTAATGCACATATTGTTTTATGACATTGGTTGCCAACCTCACAACATGTCAATACTCTTCCTTCTCAACTTTGAGTTCCCTATTACTAGCTTTCCTGTCCTCTCCTGCCTTCTGGTCCTTGCCCCTAGGCTGGTCTGCCCCTTTAGTCTCGTTTTGTTTTATGGGCCTGAATGATCTTTGACTGAGGGGTAAACCTCAGGAGTGACTTCAGTACTAAGCTAAAAGGGTGTGTGTGGGCCATACTCTCAGGGTTTCTCTAGCCTCTGTCAGACCAGTAAGTCTGGTCTTCTTTTTTTGTGTGTGTGTGTGTGAGTTAGAATTTTGTTCTACATTTTTTTCCAGCTCTATCCGGGATCTTTATTTTGACCCCTGTCAGAGCAGTCAGTTGTGGTAACCGGGCACCATCTAGTTGTGCTGGACTCAGTCTGGTGGAGGTTGTGGTAGTTGTGGTCCATTAGTCCTTTGGACTAACCTTCCCTTGTGTCTTTGGTTTTCTTCATTCTCCCTTGCTCCAGAGGGAATAGTACCAGTAGAGTGTCTTAGATGGCTGCTCACAAGCTTTTAAGACCCCAGATACTACTCTCCAAGTAGGATGTGGAACATCTTCTTTATAACCTATGTTAATGCCAGTTGAGCTAGATGTCTCCCAAGACCATGGTCCTCAGACCTCAGCCCATTAATTCGGCCCCTCAGGGAGTTTGGATGTGTCTATGAAGTTTTCATGACCTTGCCTTGGTCAAGTTGTGCTGACTTTCCCAGTATTGTGTACTTCTTACCTTTCACCAACGTTACCACTTATCTATTGTCTATTTAATGCTTTCCTTCCTCACCCCTCCCCCCCCTCGTAACCATCAAAGATTGTTTCTTTCTGTGTGTAAATCTTTTCATGGGTTTTTACAATAGTAGTCTCATACAGTATTTGTCCTTTTGCGATTGACTTATTTCACTCAGGATAATGCCCTCCAGATTCATCCATGTTGTGAGAGGTTTCACAGATTCATCATTGTTCTTTGTTGGTTGTGTAGTATTCCATTGTGTGGATACCATAGTTTGTTTATCCATTCATCTGTTGATGGGCACTTAGGTTGTTTCCATCTTTTTGCTATTGTGAACAATGCTGCAATGAACACAGGTGGGCATGAGAAGTAAGAGCTGTCACATGAATAGACATATGCACACCCATTTCACTGCAGCATGGTTCACAGTAGTAAAAGGATGGAAACAACCTAAGTGATGTTCAGTCTGAAGAGAGAAATGCATAGCTTTCTTCTCCACACTCCTCCTTTTTGCCCTCTTGCACACTCTCGACAATCATTCTCTGCTCATCAGACCATCAGTTGTATTAAAGTTGTTTATATACAAGGAAAAGTTAATATATAGACCAAAAAACAAACAAAAAATAAAGATCATGAGAAAAGAGACCACAAGAGGAGAAAAAGAGGAGAGAGAAAAAAGAAGTCTTCATTAAGCTGATTTTAAAAGCCACAAAAAAAACAACACGAATGGCTCCTTCCAGCCTCAGGCCCTCGTGTGCAATCTGCTCTGAACCACCAGGGCCAGCGGCATAATCTTCTTTTTTCAAGACACTACCCTTTCATCTGTAGATACAGCAAGCAGTTCCGAAGGGAGTCAGGAAAAGGATGGGGGTGGGGGACGGGAAATTCATTACTTTGGGGGCAAGAGGTGCTTGTCCTCTCTCCCCTCTCCTTCCCTTCATGCCTGGACAGCTCAAGGGAAGACTTCACACCTAACCAAATGGTGGTCTGTGACTCTCCTATACACCCAGCAGTCACATCCCTGCTCCAATCTCCTTTCATCTGTGAGGGCTCTGTCATTTCATTTTAAGGGTGGTTTCCACCTCAACTCTTGTTCCTGGTAGTGGGATTAGGCTTCAAAATCTTAAAACAACAATAACAACAACAAAAAAAAATTAATAGATCTCATTTAATGTGTAGAGAAGCATCTTTAATGATTAAGAATATCTTAGATCATAATCAAACATAGCTAGAGCTGAAGGGCAATTTGTTCTCTGGGGTATCACTTCTCTGAGTAAAATAAAATATTCCTGTTTGTTCTGAATCACCTCCAAATTTACTTTGATTTGCAAATTCAGTGTACTTTGTGTAAACAAACACTGACAATGAATTAATCACACTGTGTGACCCCCCCTTTCACTGTAGGAATATAAATTTTCATGCTCAAAGCATGTTTGTGTTCCTTTCACACATTTTACTTTATATCTTAATGGGTAACCTTAAGCCTTAATAACTTTTACTTCATGTTAAGTTCCCTTATTTTTGTTTGCTATTTTCCCCAACTACATGCAATTTCTTTTATTGAATGAGAAAAGGAGACGGTGCTCAGGGAAGTGTTATTCTGTCCAAATAGGAGCACGTTTCTATCCTGTCCTCTTTCCACTGGTAACTAATTTCCTAGGAGGCTACAAGGCAAAAAGCAAGGCATGATGATTTGCTGCCAAGACTACTCAACCCTGACGTTTAGACAAATTATGTTACCTATGGAATCTGCTCTAAGGGAAATTATTGCTCTGTTTCAGTCTATTTCCTCATTTCTCACTATCACTCCACCATATTCTTCCTAAATAGATTTTTATTTAGTATTCACTCAGCATACCTTAGTTGAGAATCACCACATGCCAAGCATCATCTTACATTCCAGGCAATAGTTTAGACTCGTGGTCTCAACCCTCAAAAAACACAGTCTATTGGAGGAAAATAAATAAGAAAACCAACAATTACAAGCAGTGTGACAGGGCAGGGAGACATATCTGACAGCCAGCCATAGGCTTTCCGACCTAGGACTGCAGAGGAGGCATGGGCAGCTAATGTATTTTGGCTGGGGGGAGGGGAAGGAATAGTCAAGTAAGACCTTCCAGGGAAGGTAGTATTTGAATGGAAGTTATTCGGGCAGACAAGAGAAATGGGCATGAATAGTGTGGAGTTCCCACCAGAAGAAATCCAATAAAGTCAAATCTTAGATGTTTTTTAACATCAAAGTACATAGAGGAAAATTTGCTTGTGGTAAAAACTACTCGTGAAAATCCCCAAATTTTCCTACAAATTGCAACACACACTTTTTCATGTATACAACCCTGTATAGTAATTTTAGCGAGCACATTTAAGTTTGAGAACTACTGAACTAGACTAAAGAAAGTAACAAAAGGAAAATCTGTCTAAGATGCCTTGAGCTTCAAACCACTCTGTCTTTTAGGTAACTGTAATATCAAACCCCTGGTAATGAATGGAGGACAGGGGGGAAAATCTGAATTATTTCTGCTTATATGAATGGTTTTCCTTTCTATTTTGATACTAAGACTCTATTACTTTTAATACCTATTAAAATATTGGTTGTTGTGTGGACTAGATGGTATACATAAAACCACTTGGCAGCAGGCCTGGCTAATAGTAATGCTTAATAAATACTTCCTGGATTTGAACCTAAGTCTGGGCTGATCAAACCTATATACTTGGCTACCAATTTACTCTTACTTCAAGGTGATATTCCTTAGTCTGGTCTCATGTAGTTATCACTCTAATGACCTGGGGAACTGGTTTCTTATTTTGAGTAATTTAGGTTCCAAAGGCAGTATGTGAGATATGTTGGGGTATAATCTGATGTGGGGCTTGTAAAGAATAGAGGTATCCAGGTACAATAATGTAGAGAATTTCAAGCATTTCCATAAAGTTGGTTGTATAGTACATGCAGAGAGGGGCAGGGGGTAAAATGGGGGAGGTAGAAACCTGTTTGTCTTATGAAGGAGATGGGAATTTATCCTCAAAGCCTTTGGGTTCTTTTAGGTAAGAGAGTGATATGATCATATTTTGTTTAAAAGGATTACTTTGGGGGCTGTCTTAGTTACCTAGTGCTGCTATAACACAAATACCACAAGTAGATGGCTTTGTTGTTGTTGTTGTTGTCATTAGGTGCTGTCTCAGCAACCCTATGCACAACAGAAGGAAACACTGCCCGGTCCTGCACCATCTTCACAATCGTTGTGCTCGAGCAATTGTTGTAGCCACTGTGTCAATCCATGTCATTGAGGGTCTTCCTCTTTTTCACTGACCCTCTACTTTACCAAGCATGACTGATGTCCTTCTACAGTGCTGGTCCCTCCTGATCACATGTCCAAAACACAGGAGACAAAGTCTCATCATTCTTCTTCATTCTTCTGGAAGTCCATGGCTTTAGCAAACAGAAATTTATTTCTTCACAGTATAGGGTGCAGGCTCTAGGGGAAGGCTTTCTCTCTTTGTTGGCTCTCTAGGAAGGTCCTTGTTTCTATCGAGCTTCTGTTCCTAGGCTCCTTGTTGATCTTCATTTGGCATGGCATCTTCCCCCAACTGTGCTTCTTTTCTTCCTTGCTGTATCTGTTCCTTTTATATCTCAAAAGAGATTAACTCAAAACATACCCTACACTAACACTCTCATTAACATAACAAAGAAAATCCTATTCACAAATGGGAATTTACACACGTAGCTTTTGGTAACACAATTCAATCCATAACAGGGGTTATGTGTAGGATAGAATACAGATGAACAATGCTCATATCAGGGATAAAAGTGAGGGGATTATTAGGGTAATCAGTGAGAAATTTGTGGGGACTGAAGGCCGAATCAGGCAGGACAGAGCAAAGACAATGGAAGGAAGGTGTTTAGGAGACAGAGTGGCTAAATCTTGGCTGATTAGAAATGAGGGTTTTGGGTATGAGGTGATAGGTTCTGTTTAGGCAATTCTGATTTTGAGCTTTTTGTAAACTATTCCAATGGAATTGTTCAGCTGGCAGTTGGATATAAAGGCCTGAAGCTAAGCAAAGTAGTCCTGGCTGGAGGCAGAAATGTCTGATATATGATCCTGTAAGTTATAGTTGAAATCAGAGAGAGAATAGCAGAGGGTTGTAGACAGAATGCAGAGGAACTTCAACATCCAACACTTAAGGGCTAAAGCAGGATGATGGCATAAAATGCAAATGGACTGGGGATATGTATATGTATTATATATAACAATATGAAGAGAAGTTGAATATACTCATAAGCAGAAAGGAAGGGGTTAGTAGAGAAGTTAAAATACATGTGGAAATGAGGCAAACAATGGATGAACCAAGATCTCAGAAGAGGTAGGGAGACATGGGATCCTTCTGTTCTACAAGGTCACCCCGAGGACAGTTTCCTATATGGAGCGTGATAACAATCCTTCTACCACCAATGTTTGTTTACAAGTGAAATTTCATAACTGATAGCAGCCTTTAAAAGGTTGCTTAAAATGGATGACACCCAATGGTGGTAAAGAACATGAGGGGTAGTGGGGCTAGTTTTAGGACTTTGGCTTTCAATGGCTTAACTGATCCAACCAAAATTTAATAAGCACTCATGGGGGCAATAGAAGAGTGCCACTCAAGTGCCCCGCTAGGCAACCTGTTGTGGGGAGCAGTGTTGAATGACAGCCCTGGCTGCTGCCCCTCAGGATCAACCATGGTGCTCTTGACAAAGCCACTCTTCTCCCCAGGCTGTTCTCAGCCAATGATTGCACACAAAGCGGGTATCAATGCCAGCCTATTCTTTCCCTAATAGGCAACTTTCGCTGTTCCAGAACCTGACTGAGATTTTTCCTGAGAACAGTGCTGTTGTCTGGGTTCTACCTACTGAAAATCCCTTCTTCCCTCTCTCCTTTCAGCATTGCAGTCTGAAGGCTCTCTCTGCCTAGTCCTCTTTTCCCATTTATCCAGCACAGGCAGTCCTCACCAGAAATCTCTTGCACGTCTAATTCTATCTTCTTGGCGTCTACTTCTGGGTTGACCCAAACTGACACAAGGGATTGCTCTGAGGGCTGGGGATTTAAACTGGATAAGACAAAGTTCTTACCCCTAAAGGTATTAGAATACATGGGTTCATCACAGAATTAAAGTGTAGGCATCTTAGTTCTGTTTCCAGTCTCTTCCAACAGAGCTATCTACATCTCATACTTTTTTTTTTTTTTTTAATTCATTGTCTTGGTGTTGCCATGCCTAGCATACTTAGGTAGCTTTGCTCCTCTCTTAATTTAAGCTTGTATTGTTTCTCTTACACCTCTGCCGATATCAGAGTGCCATTTTTCCTCACCTTTATGAACAATCCCATCATTTATAATTTGTCTCTCAAAGCTGCCCCTTGGCACCACAGCAGACTGTGAGTCATCATACACCCATGAAATCTAAGATGATTCTGGGATAATTCACTAAAGATTAGCTATCTCACACCTTTCCCCCTCGCTCTGTTTTTCATTCTGGCTCTCTGCCCCTGGCTGACAAAAATCCAGAATTCACTCTGAATTCCATGAGACTAAACTGTCTCTACATCCACATGCCTTGCATCAAAATCCTATCATTGATTTAAAATGCATGAGTCATTTTTATTCATATCTTGAGTTCCCTTTAGGAACATGCTGGTCCTTGAAAACAGTAGAGTCTTGTTTCTGCTCCCTCCTTCATTTTCCACGATCTTTCATGGCCCACCCTTTGTACAGCTGGTTGCTTACAACGCTTCTCAGTCACAAAGGCTCAATACTTGGCAGGGGTCTGCAGAACCTCCACTTGATCTGGTGTGTCCATAGTCACTGACAGACATTTTTTTCCGAAGTTCTTACGGCACGCCTCCTTTGTGGAGGGAAAAATTATTCCTCTGGTCTATGTGTGTGGAAGGGAGTAGGGAGACAAAAGGAATTATGGTTAGATTGAAAGGAGGGCTGGGGCAGCTCTCTGTGGGTGTAGGATGACCCACTGTCTCATGGATAACAATCCATTTCAGTTTCTCCTTTAGCTGGTGGAAAGCATTGTGAACCATCCGAAACAATCCATTTTGCAATAAAGTGCTGTTGCATTTGAGTATTACTGTCTGCAGCTCAATTTAAACTCGACCTCACATCAAAAGGGAGTGAAGCAAGTCAGCTGCTAAGTCCCAATGGATGCTCTTCGGTTTTTTTCAGGGCTTGAAAAATGTCCATGGAAACCACATTTTAAAACAAAGTGCATCGTATATCAGTGGAATTCTTCAACAGATTGAAGTGTCGCTGCTGGCCCTCTTAGAAAGCAAGTACTAAAGCTCTGTAGGTTGATGCACAGAAGAATCTAGTCTTCCAAACCACCTTAAGTTAACAAATCATCACATTCATGTAGACACGAAAAATATTGAGGCGGGGAGGTGGTAGGTGCAAGGGTTCAAGGTGATTCACGTCAGTAGGCTTAAGGGCATAATCTGAAATAAGGAGCACGGGTGGGTGGCTTGTCTTCCTCACATCCCTCACAGCAGTGATGTAATACAGAGTGATAACACACCACGGGGTGAAATGCCTGGATGAGCAGCAGTTTGCTCCCCCATTTCTGGAGGATGATTTGGTTCTGGTCCTATCGTGTCTCTCACTGCCTTCTAAAATTATGTTCAAAGTTAATTTCTGTTTTGAAAACATTCCAGGCTAATCTTATTAGTCAGTATGTTTGTATGAGTGTGTTAAATTCATAAATATGCACACCAAGATATAGATATAGACATACAGCTTCTTTCATGAGTATCAATTTAGCTATCTTTTCCTGGTGGGAAGGAAGAGAGACTTTCTTTGTATGTTGGCCCTGCCTTTCTCAGTTTGGCAGAGATCAAGGCTACACAATACATTGTTCTTAGATACCCATCTGAGAAAGACAGATTATTCTCTTAGAGAAAGAGTGAACCTCAGGATCACGAAGTCTTAGGTCTACAATGATAAGAACTTCTTCAGATAACAGTCTCTATGTGCCTCAGACTCCAGGGCTATAAACAGGATTCAAAGCCGTTTCTTATGGGGGTGGTCTGAGAATTCTGATGCTGGGGGACAACTCGTAAGGAAAAGGTAGTGTGGACATGCACAGTGCTTTCACTCTACTCTTCTATTTTATGAAGATTTAATCCTAATCCATTAGCTGTTGCATTGAGGACATTTTATACTCTCCATAAACTCTAACTCTTCCCCCTTGTGCTAGGTAGAATAATTAGCTTTCTTTTTTTAAAGCATTTAAATATTTCTATTTATTTGAAAGGGCAGCCTGGGTAGCACAAATGATTAAGCACTCAACACTAACTGAAAAGTTTAGTGGTTAGATCCCATCCATTGGCATCTTGGAAGAAAGGCCTGGCAATCTGTTTCTGAAAAGTCATAGCCTTGAAAACCCTGTGAGGGTCAGTTGTACTTTGCACATATTGGGTTGGAATAAAAGGAGTAGGAGTCAGCTCAAAGGCAGGTGGTTTCATTTTTGGCTTTAGTTATCTATTTGGAAAATCTTAAGCACCTACCCCTTTTTAATGAGTCAGGTTATATAATGTATTTTTCTTTATTTGGTTCCTTGGAGTCAATTTTTCAATTTTTTCATGATTCTTTTCCTCTCTGACCAATTCATCTGCAACATTTTATGTTTAAAATGTAATTCTGCACAAGTCCCCCATGGTGGTATTCATTTAAGGCTTTTCTCTGTCAAGTACTGTCATAATTGGTTTTATTTTCCAATCTTTACTACTTCATAGGGAACAAGTAAGAATTGAAGGTCAAAAGAGCAAAATTCGATAGCAATATCTGAGGGCAGTTTTTAAAGTTTTGCAAGAATGTGACAAGGAAATCCAATGGTTCAAAGGAAAACTCAAGAAATTTACTTTTATTGCTTCCAATTTCTTTATTGAAGATGTATTTTTATTATTCTAATCAATAAGTGACATAGTGTTCTAAAAGAGTTGAGGAATGAATGAATGAATAAACAAAACCATTCTATAAGACACCACAAGGTATTAAAAACGTATATGGGATGATCTTTTCCTCTGTACTAAAAAATCTAATTGTATATTTAGATAATAATACGAAACAAGATACAATTAAGTTTCAGCAATCTGACTGGTGAAAAATAGTATTACAGAAGTTTAGAAATAGCCAAAACAGTCGATTAATCTTCAAAAATACACATGATCTGAAATAGTCAGTTAATCTTCATGGAATTGAAAAAACTTAAAGTGAACCTTGAAGGACAAGTTGTAGTGATTTATTAAAAGTAAATTCAATAGCTCACAGAACTGTTGATAGGGCTGAAGAAAAAGGTTTGTGTTTTCCTAGGAAAAAGCCCAAACCACAGCATAGAATTGGTTCTGGTGAGGATAAAAAGGGGGAGGGAGGAAGAGAGAGAGGAGGAGGTACCTTGTCCCTCCTCAAAACATAGAAGATGGATTTGGAAGAGAGGTGGAAATCTAGAAACATAGACATGGATGGGCAGATACTGGGAAGCCATAGAGACCGATAAACACCCAATATCAGCACCCTCTTTTAGGTCAGCATCAGCTCCATGAGACTTGAAAAGATCTAACAGGGAGAATGTATTCTTCCTCTTGAATTCCTGGCGTTTTGCAGTTAATACACCAAACCAAACCAGTCATTGTAGTCAATTCTGACTCAAGGCGACCCCGTATACTCAGGGTAGAACAGTGGTTCCTAAAAATCCTTCAGTCCAATCTCCTTGATGAGAAACCAAGGCCAAGAGAGATGAAGAGATATGTCCAATGTAACACAGTTGATTGCTGGTACAGCCAGAGCTAATACCCTGGTCTTCTAATCCCCAGTGCATTGCTCTTGCCTCTGTACCACTTGAAACTATGAGAGAACTCCCTCTCACTCCCTTCCTTTGCGAGGGAGCATGGTCTATGTTATGTTCTGCTTCCTGGAAGAAAGAAAGCAGCATCACAGCTTCCCTCTGCATGAGGAAGCCCTCCTTCTCTGCCAGTGAAGGCAGAGTTCTAACACACTCAGAGCTGTACCAAGCCCCTATAACAAACCCTAGGCATGATTCTCCTCTCTAACCAGCCCCAGGCTAAGCTCCTTTCCCATGATTCTCCCAGTGGTTTATGTGGTGTTTGACTACAACATATTTCTATTCTCTTTGAAAAATCTGAGGACTCCTCTTTGGGATATGATTCAGGGGAAAGGGTTCCTTAAAGAAAGGCTGTGTCCTTCACTGGCACGTGAAGTTGTACCCTTCACTTCTGCTTTCTGAGACTCACTTTCCTGATCTATACTATCAGGGTGCGTATCTTTCAGATTTTTAGGTTAGGTTACTTTAGATTCTGTTTGTTTGTTTCTTTTCGGACTAAATGAAACAACAATGTACAAACTAGGTGCATAATAAATTTTCACTGAGTGAATGAATGAATGAACAAATTAACAATGAGATTTCTTTTTTTTTGTTTTCCATAAAAAGAGAACCAAGGTCCTCACGCGCAATCATATTCTTTCTTCGCTCTCATTTCCAGTCGCCCTTCCTCATCTTCCTTATTTCCTCTCTTCTTTGGACCACCGTTCTATACACACACACATATACATATACAATATACAGACACATACCATACGAATATATGTTTATCCAAAAGCAGGCACTACTTCTCTGCATCAGCTAGATAAATATTTACTTAGAGAAACCTAAAACTTTGCAAGTCTTTACCAGCAAGCCATGACTCTTCTGTCCTTCAGCCTCTGGCCCTTGCTTTCAGTATTGCTGTCAGAATTAATCTACTGATTCTTGGCATCTCTTTGGCTCAGTAGTCTCCCAGATAACAAAGTCCTAACCACCTTAGTTAATTGGGTGCCCACCCTCAGCCTATTGAGCATTGGTCTTTGCACATTTATACAACATACACATTTCGCCTTTCTTCCAGAGCAGGCATTAATTTTCCTGTGGCTCCTAACAAAAAAATCTATGTTCTGGGTTATGTTTTCCAAATACACTGGCTTGTTTTTGTTTTTTTTTTTAAGTTAATTTTGTTATTTTGAGTCTATGATCCTAAATGTTTTATGCCAATTTTTGCTTTTCTCAAGCTTCAGTGTGCTTGTAATACCCCCTTGTTTAATCCAAACCCATTGTCATCAAGTCGATTCTGACTCAGCAACTCTATAGGACAGAGTAGAACTGCCCCATAGTGTTTCCAAGGAGCGGTGCGTGGATTCAACCTGCCAACCTTTTGGTTAGCAGCTGAGGTCTCAACCACTGTGTCACCAGGGCTTCCCTCCTTGCTTAGTGGCATGCAAATGTCTATGCTATCAATGTTGTTTACTACCTCTCCAAATTTCTAATAAAGATTTTCATCTGTACCCATCACTGGTTTCTGAAATCACTCCCTAAGAAAATATGCAGATAAAATGGTTCTTATTAGAGAAATTTTAGTCTCTTTTGTAAATAGTTGCATAAATTTTCCTGTATGAAATGTTTTGTTATTAAATTGCAATTTTTGATCTTCTAAATTTTTGACCTATAAAAATCAGTTTTATAAGACTTTTTTCTATTTACTCTTCTTTACCTCTCTCTAGTACTCAGTTCCCACGACTTCAAAATGAAGCTTTAAATTAAGTGACTTCGAACTTTCCTTTCAGGCTTTTAAAGTCTGTATACACCTGTCATGAAACTTGCTTAAATCTGCCTTTACAAAACTTTAAAAATTATACTGTTTAAAATGTTCAGAGGGAAAACATATAAGATGTTTTGGAAAACAGTTCTGGAAGACTGCATCAGAGGCAGTTTGTATAAACTTGGAGATGAGCTCTAGCTGCCAGAGGCTTTACAGAAGTTAAAAACAAAAAAAAAGTATTGTGTTTTCAATTAAAGGAAGAGCTACTAACCAATTCTTTAGGAATAATTGCTTGTTTATGATGTTCAGATGTGTATAGGCCACAGTGAACAAATAACTTCTCACAGCTTTGCTACGGGAAGTTTGATGCTACTATTAGATTTGCTACACCCATCACTGAAGATCATAGCCTCAGAATCATTCTTGACTTCTGCTCTTTTGCTTTCTCCATTCAATCAGGAGTCATGTTCTACCTACAGTCCCTCATTAATTATTCCTTCACAAGTCTATCATCAAATCCAGGCCTCATGAACTACCAAAATAATTATTCTAATCCTCTAATCACTCTTCTTCCTACTTCCAAGATATCCCTGCTGTTTGACTCAATGTATATAAGGCTCTCAGATCAATTTTCTTAACTACAACTCTGATCATATTATTCTTAAACACATTACTTGGCTTCCTAATACCTACTAAATAAGTTTCAAATCTCATGGTCTATTTTATTAAGTATTCTAAGATCTGATCTCAATCTAGCTCTCTGGATTATCCTTTCTATCTGTGGTTTTATACTTTATATTTTAACTGAAAATTTAAAATTAAAAAGTATGTTCCATTTGGATATCTTCTTTCATAACCCCATGCAAGTTAAATTTCATCAACCATTTCTTTAGAGAGAAAGGTTTTCTCTTTATTTATTTAATTAGGACATTTCAGTTTCAGAATATGTGTTCTATTTACTTTTTGATATATATGTTTCAGTACTATTCCAAGTAGTGATATTCCACAAGTTCAACTCTAATCACAAGTCACTGGCTTAGCTATCAAGGTCTACCTCTCCTTTTGAACAATGTACAAAATAACACATATCCTATCCAACTTAGTAAAAGTCACAAGAGTTTCTTTAGTTTTCAAATAAGCATACCTTCCCATCCATCAAGTGGAATAACAGGATTAAATACACATCAAAAAAAATAATAATAATAACCCCATTAGTCACAAGAATAGACTCATCAATCAGTTTTTGAGGTCAAACATTTGACAGGTGCCAATGAGCTCTTTCCAATATCACTTTTCAGAAACAAGGAAATTAAAAGAGTTAGCCAAGGTATAGTCAAGAGGACTACCATACTAACTGGGGAAAAAGACCACAGTTGATTCCATTCAAGGTTGCAGGATGAACTCAGAACCAGCATATACTTCATGACATTGAGAGCTGGCCCAGATAACTAAATCTGGTGAGCTGATGAGAAATACCTAACATTTTCACACAAAGTGGTACTTAAAGGTCATTCAAAGATATCAGGGCACAGAGAGGTATATATATTTACTGTTACTATAAGCCTAGTCAGGATTTCCCTTGCCTTTTTAAAGAGAACTAAAACATAACAGCATAAAGCTGGACCATGCTCTTTTTTGGCATATTTGATGAGTTTTTTAAGTCTGCTTTCTAGGAAAATCTTATGGAAACAAATTGAATTTTATCTAACTATGCATAACATCCCTTTTACAAGTAATCCACAGACTGAGGAACAAAAGGAAAATAAAGTTGCTTTATTTAAATTCATGCATTTACTAACCACATGGGCAAAATGAGCTATAATATCTCTGACATCCCAGATGTCTCTCCCCTCTCCCCTCCACCTCAGCAAGCATTCATTATTCTTCACTGCTTTTGCCAGCAATCTTGCATTTGACTGTAAGAGCTGGAGCTAAGGAAACCATGGTCAAGAGCTCAACATTCTTGTTCTGTTCTGTGACAATGGATGATATCTTTAATTCAAACAGCTGGATGGCAAATGTTTGCAACTAAACCCAAGAGGACCAAGGTCATCACTGAAACCCCTTCAAACAAATAGGAAAACCATACAAAGCCCATGTTGTTGTTAGGTGCCATTGAGTCAGTTCCTACTCATAGCAACTCCATATGACTGAGCAGAGCTTCCCTATAGGGTTTTCTAGGCTGTAATCTTTAAGGGAGGAGACTGCCAGGTCTTTTCTCCCACACAGCCACTGGTGGGTTCAAACCACTAACCTTTCAGTTAACAGCTGGGCACTTAACCATTGCACCATCAGGGCTTCTTACAAAGTCCATGCCGAAGGAAAATCATTTGCAAAACTGCAAGTGACCAAAATTAATCTGAATTCTTCTTCATTTCTAATGGTCATTATGTCCTTGAGGATACTTCTCTCCACAGATTCCTGCCTCCCGAGTAGATATGCTCATAGAGTCAGCCCTCAACTCATATATAAACAACAGAGAAAACACACGACTTTCCTCAGGCTTTTTTTGCCTTCCATAGAAAATCATTCAACCTCAACAACTACAGACAAATAATAAAGGAATTTTGTTCCACCAAAATCCTCCCCATAACTTGCTAACCTTAGCAGCTTGCACCTTCTTCTGCTGAAAACCAAAAACCAAACCAGTTTCTGTTGAGTCAATTCTGACTCATGGCGACCCTATGTATTGCAGAGTAGAACTATGCTCTGTAAGGTTTTCAAGGCTGTGACTTTTCAGAAGCAGATCACCAGGCCTTTCTTCATTAGTTGTGGTTGTCGTTATTAGGTGCTGTCGAGTCAGTTCCAGCTCATAGTGACCCTATGTACAACAGAACGAAACACTGCCCAGTCCTGCACCATCCTCACAATTGTTGCTATACTTGAGCCCATTATTGTATTATTGTTATTATACTTGAGCCACTGTGTCAATCCATCTCGTTGAAGGTCTTCCTTTTTCACTGACCCTCTGCTTTACCAAGCATGGTGTCTTTCTCCAGGGACTGATCCCTCCTGATAACATGTCCAAAGTATGTGAAATGTAGTCTTCCCATCTTTGCTTCTAGGAGAATTCTGGTTGTACTTCTTCTAAGACAAATTTGTTTGGTTAATAGTTGAGCATTTAGCCCTTTGCACCACCCAGGGGCTCCTTTCTTCTGCCAATAAAAACCTCCTTATTTTCCAACTCAAGGAGCATTCCACTGGCCAGAACTTCATACTTGGGTGCTAATTTCAGAAAATTGAGCATTTACTCCACTTCTAGTATTACTTTTATAGAGCCAACCCAGATTCCTAAAAACAATGTATTGCTGCCTGCCCAAAAAACATAGAGCGCTGGGAATAAAGAACAAGCATCAGTGAATGAACACGTGGCCACAAACAAATTACCAGAAGAGACATGTACCTTCCTGAGAGGCAGAGAATTATGGAGGTGGTATTGCATGATGGGATATCTAAATACAGCCTGGGAGGTTCATGTGTGGATGGAAAACAACTAAGTAAAGCACTTAGGAAAACTGCTTTCTACTGTCTGGATGAGAATTTATCATGAGACATGGTTTTTAAGTGAAAAACCTTACACGTAAACCTGTACTAAGTGGTTTGTCCAAGGTGACACAACAAGGTAAGGGATAGAGATAAAAATAGAATGCTTGAACCCAAGCTCCTGATCTAATCACTAGACACTTTGCAAGTTTATCTGAAGAGCTCCTAATGCAAAATGGAATCTCAACAGTGAAAGGTCAGCATAAGAATTGCAGCTGCCAACTGGGAGACAATAGAAATGGAATTGATTGCTTTCTAAATGATGACAAAATTTTATCAAGAAGGACAAAGCAAATGAAAAAACAAAACAAAACAAAAAGAAGTAATCACATATATCATGAAGGAAAAGGTATTTTCTCCACTCAAATGCTTTTTTCTAGTAATTAGTAGTCATTAAAGACCACATAGGAGCCCTGGTTGCCCCGTGGTTAACAGCTGCTGAACAAAAGGTCTGCAGTTTAATCCACCAGCCTCTCCTTGGAAACCCTATGGGAAAGTTCTACTCTGTCCTATAGGGTCGCTATGAGTCGGAATCCACTCTAGGGCAATGGGTAATGGGTAAAGGCCACATGACATACCTGGGTTGGGCAAAAGGTTAAGCTCTCCACTAAGAGTCAAAAGGTTGGAGGTTTGAATCCACCCAGAGGTATCGGGAAGACAAGCCTGGCAATCTGCTTCTGAAAGATCCCAGCCTTGAAAACCCTGTGGAACAGTTACATTCTGCAAACACAGGGTCACCATGATTCGGAATAGACTTGGCAGCAACTAACAATAACTAAAAACAAAAGTCACAGGACATTTGACCCTCTTTAATCTTGGCATTCCAGCTGAAGTATAAGAGGCTATTTCATTACATATTTGCCTGATTTTTTTTTTTTTTCATGCATTTAGGCATGATTTTTTCACTCATTCAAAGTTTTATAGAGCTTCTGCTAAATATCAAGTGCTATGAAGGGGATATAAGAATGGATGAGGCTTATTGCTATCTTTCAAGGAACTTAGGTCCAGTTTCTCATAGATTTCTAAATAATACTTCTGGATACAAGATGATAAGTGCTGTAAGAGAGATAATGATAAATTCCATGGAAACAAGGTATGGGAAGGGAGAGGAAGTGGGAGCAAGAAAGAGCAGTTCTGCTAGGATAGGGTTATCCCATTCCCTGTTGCATCAAGTCGATTCAGCTTATAGTGGTCCTATAGGAAGGAGTAGAACTGCTCCATAGGGTTTTCAAAGAGCAGCTGGTGGGTTCATACTGCTGATCTCTTGGTTAGCAGCAGAGCTTTGAACCACTGTGCTACAAGGGCTCCAGGATAGGGTTAGTGGTAGATTAAAACTAGGCCATGAGAGACGATAACCCTTTTGTGGGTCATCAGACAAACTTCACCCACCTAAATTTTCTGTCTCTGAGGTTTCTTGATAAGCTGCTTTCTCACAGTGCATGCTGCTGCAAGGTGAGGACCTGTATAACTGTTTGAAATGGAAGAAATGGGCATGTGAGACAAATTACTGTTTTTACAGGGTATTGTCTGAGGTGGTGCTGAATCAATATTTTCAGTAGGTAAAAGATGGATTTTGATAAAAACCATTTGAGACACATATATGCCTCTGGACCCTTAGGGGTAGAATTTGTGGGACACATACGTCCCTCTGGACTCTAAGGGTAGAATTGGTGGGATGAGGCAAGAAAAAAATCCATACTATCTACCAAAAATTCAGACACACTCAATGATTCAGCATGCATTTCATTAATGAAAACGCATGGTATCTACAAAAAATTCAAAGCAGAAAATGGTTGGGTCTTGAAAGGGATAACTTTCAACATGGATATAAGAGAATAACATAGAAAAGAATTTTAGGCAAAAAGAGAAACCTGAGCAAAAGTTCATCTACTTCAACTACTTAGAGGATTTCCTCCTTGGCAGACATTTATTTCTCACATCAATCCTGGCTTCAATCCTTATTAGCTTTTAAGTTTCTTAATATTGACACTGATCAGTTTCCTCACCTATCGGATGGTGATATTAAGGGTATCTTTCTAAAGGGTGACTGGGAAAATTAAATGAGGTATTACATGTAAGGAGTTTAATGTAAACTTGGCAAATTGGGAGTTCTGCATAGAGTTATTACCATTATTTATTCAATGGATAAAGAATATGAATTGTCCCTTGTCCCGTGCTGGGTAGGAGTTACACAAGGCCATCAACAGCTCCACCCACTGAGAAGAACTCAAAGTCCTGCCTGATCAAAAACATTACCCTCAGTGGTCTCTCACATGCTTCAAATCCCACATGTATTAGGTGGATTAAGTCACTGTTTTCTAAGAGAGAAGCATTCAACTAATCAGCCATTGCAGAAGAAGAGATGAGCAAGCCAGCGATGATAGCTGCAGAGTGCAGGACCCTGAGATGGGAAACAGATGGGAAGGATGTTTTGAAAGGGAGGAATGTCTAAAGTGACACAGTGGAAAGAAAGCACTTGGGCTTAAAAACAATAGAACATTGAAGGAGCATGGTGTTCAGGACATTTTTCGCCTACATTATAGACAGCCCTTGACAATACTGTTATTAGGTGATGATCTACTAGATTAGAACCAGTTCACCAGCTGTAACCAGTTGCTGTGGAGTCGATTCTGACTCATGATGACCCCATGTGTGTCAGAGTAGAACTGTGCTCCATAAGACTTTCAATGGCTGAGCCCTTAATCGTTTGTACCACACAGAGATGACTAGATTAGAAATAATGCTGAAGTTCATCATATTAGCAGTATGGACATAATAGTTGGGGATACAGAAGTGTTGAACATCATGGAGATATCACTTACACCATTTCCCGATAGGAACATTTTCCCCTCAGCCACCCAAAGAAACTGAAAAATGTTTTATAAATATGGTGGTAAATTAAAAGTGATCACACACTTGAGTGATATAAAAAGTTGGATTTAGTAGAAAAGGCAGTACTAAGAATCATTATGTGGGTGTGTGTGTGTGTGTGTGTGTGTGTGCCCGCGCGCATGCATTCGCTGGGGGGGGGGGGGGGGTTTCACAGGGTGCATATAAATAGTATTTAAATATAACCCATAATTGTCATATGAGGATCCATGACATAGTTTGAAGAATAATTAAGCCTGAATAGCCCATTGAAAAGTGACACAGATGTCCATGCTCTCTTGGGAAGTAACAGGAAGTGAGAAACTATAAATTTCTTACTACATCAATTCTTTATTACAAGGAGCCTAAAGAAAATGTGAGATAGGGTTTCTTTTTTCCAAACCCAGTCTCCTCTGGGTTACTTTATCCTGGTAAGAAACATTAATTTTAAACACGAAGAATGATGTTATTTCTGCATGGTCTAATCATATCTAAACTATATTCAGGCAGTTTCAGAGACCTGTTGGAAGGGGTAGATGGGAATTTTTCATTTTCCTTTGGTCACTAGCATGGAAGAAGCCTCCACATCCTCCACAAAGTGACAGTGATAAAATACTTCCGATATATATGCTGTAACTTATATCTAACAAATAATAACAACAAAACTTTAATCCATCTTCTAAAGCAACAGCTTAAATAAGGGAAATGATGATTCTTTACATTTTAAAAATTAAAAAGGTAAAACAGCAAGCCTGGCACACACCGACAAAAATACTTGTGTGTCAGTATAGGAGTGGTTAAGCATGAGGGCTCTGATGTCATGTAGACCTGAGCTAGATCTATACTCTCCTACTATGTGATTTTGACCAGTCACTTAACCTAAGACTGTTTCCCCATCTGTAAAATAAGGATAATACTACAGACCTCAGAGAGCTGGTGAAAGGAAATAATTCATAAAAAAACTACTTGGGATATAGTAATAATAACACTATGATTTATTAGTATTTCCATTTAAATAGCATTTCCAAGTTATAAATCAAGGGTGTGGCAGAGGTAGTAGAACGTAAACTGAGATCTTTGGGCTCTATGCCCACAGCTCATAAAATTTTCTACACTAATACTAATAATTTCTAGAAAGTAGCATCCCTGTGAAGGAGCACTTCGTCTCACTTACTATATGGGTAGATTATTTAGTTAATGGTATGAGCATCTCCAACCCTATGAAACATAGAAAATGTCTGAAGAATGTAGCCTTCACAGACTTTGTGAGGAGACCCATATGGTAGAACAAAGGATGCTCTCTGTCACCACGTGGAATGACAAATAAGGTAAAAATGGTAGCATGTGGTGAAGCTGCATGGATCACATCAAATTTGTTTCATTTGTGAAATGAACTAAAAAAAAAAAAAAAAAAGCTGTGTGTTTGCCAGCCCCTTTGCAATGGCAGCGTGAGCACCTGTCACCACAAGGTCAACAGCGATGTCCTGAGCAGTGTTGGTGCCCTGGTAAGTGAGGCAGAAGGGCTGGCTGGCTCAGAGCATGTCTGCACTGTTACTGAAACAGTTTCCTGTGTGCTTTGCAGGTGATGTCAATCCAGTGCACGTGGAAATGAAACACGCGGACACCATTAAACTTTCCTCCGACCACTTACAGATGCCGTGGAAGAGTCGATTCTGAGTCATGGAGACCCCAGATATGTCAAAGTAAAACTGTGCTCTATAGGGTTTTCAATAGCTGTGATCTTGCAGAAGTAGATCGTCAGGTCTTTCTTCCAAGGCACATCTAGGTGGTCTCCAACCTCCAAACTTTTGTCTAGCAGCCAAGTACGTTATCTATTTTGTACCACCCAGGAATTCCATGCCTACCTTCAGTTGAATAAATAAATATTTATTCAATATTAATATAAATATATTTATATTTAAATATATGAATATTAAGCAAGTGCTCTATTTGTGGGCCGAGCCTTATAAATTCAGTAAGGTTGCAAAATCTGAGATGCAACATCTTTATCCCTTTTTCTTCCTAAATGCTGGGCCTCTTAAGGTCTATTTATTCCAAACTCTTCCCCCATATTCTAGAACAAATCATTACCTGAGGCAGCAGTAAGGCTTTTTAGATTCATATTCTAGATTTAAGCAATAGGTCATGCTTCACAGAATCCATACAACAACCACTCATGTATTTATTGAGTGTCTTCTATGTGTTCCAGATTATGATCTACATAAACAAATCAGATACATAGGCAAAGATGCTGCCCTCTTTAAGCTTATAGCCTACTAGGTAGAAACGGACAATACATAAGTCCATTTGGCATATCTTACTAAGTTATGGACATTAAGGAAGTAGGAAAATCAAGACTGTGTCTTTGAGGCAGTTGGTTTGGAACTTTAAATGTGATCAGAAGAAGTCTTTCTGAGAGAAGATTTGAAGAAGATAAAAGAGTAAACAAAGCAGATTATCTGGGTGGAAGAGTTTTCCAAACAGAGAAAAAAAAGAATGAAAGGCCTAAAGGGGATGCCTGACCAATGAGTTGAAGAAGAGGTGGAGACACTGAGGAAGGGAGGATAGTAGATCACATAGGGTCTTGTGGTGTTGTTGTGTGCCCATCAAGTTGATTTTCGACTCATAGTGACCCCATATGACAGAGTAGAACCACCTACAGGGTTTTTCAGGCTGTAATCTTTATGGAAGCAGATCACCAGGTCTTTCTTCCACAGAGCAGCTGGGTGGGTTTGAACTGCCAACTTTCCTACTGGCAGCTGAGTGCCTAACCATTGCCCCACCAGGGTTCCTTAGGGCCTTGTAGGCCATCATAAATGAGCTAGAAAGCCATGAGGATGTTTTCAGTAGAGAAACAATAATGACCTTAATTAATATTTTAACAGGATCACTCTGACCCACTGCCTGTTTTTATACAGCCAGCGTGCTAAGAATGTGTTCTACATTTTAAATGCTTGGAAAAAAAAAATCAAAAGAAGCTTATTTCGTGACACATGAAAATGATATGCCATTCAGATTGCAGCATCCGGTTTCACTGGAACACAGCCATGCTCATGTTTTCACCTATTGTCTACGGCCTCTTTCAAGCTACAGTGTTGGAGTAGAGTAGTTGCCAGCAGAAACTGTATGGCCCACAGAGCCTAAAATATTTACTATCTGGCCCTTTTCAGACACTATTTGCTGACATTTGGACTAGACTAGGAGGGGGAAAGTGTGGGAGCAGAAACTGACCAATTAGGAAATCACTGCAGCAATCGAAGCGAGAGATGCTGGTGGCTTGGAACTCGTGGTCAGTGGCAGAAGGAATGAGAAGCAGTCAGGTGTTGGATATATATTGCAGGTAAAGCCCACTACATTTGCTAACAGACTGCAAGTATGGTGCAAGAGAAAGAGAGGGTTCAGTCCGACTCCAAGTTGTACTTCCTCAGTCTTGATGCTGGGTCTCCAAATCCCAGCGGCACCCATTCAGGTGTGCCAACAGTGTATTGTTTTGAGCGTGCTTTCAAATTACTCATTGCCCCAAGTCCTTAGTATTATAAGCTCTCTTCCACCTCACTCTCCATCAAGGAGACAGCTCTTGAATTTGCTTGCCAATCTTCCTCCCAAATCAAGTTTAAGTATTTCTCTTTATTTTTCTTTTTGTTTACATATCAGAAAGTTGGAAGAATTAAATCCAAGTAGAACATTTTTCAAGAAGAGTCCTTCAAACTGCCCCGTATGCTGTTACTTAATACTTACCATGAAGCAGTGGTTCCTTAGAAACTCTCTGGCAGTGTGCAACTCTTATATTTTGTCTCTGCAAGAGAGATCCCAGAAACAGATCTCTAAAAAGGTAAGCTGCTCTTCCAGAACAAAACATCTGAAAATGATACTTACAGATAACAGTATTCGAAGAACCAGAACAAATAAACAAACTAAAAACAACCCCATGGCTGTCCAGTTGATTCCGATTCATAGTGACCCTACAGGACAGAGCAGAACTGCCCCATAGGGTTTCCAAGCAGCATCTGGCGGATTCGAACTGCCAACCTTTTGGTTAGCAGATTAGCACTCAACCATTGCGCCACTGGGGCCCCTTATTGTCTTATAAGAATAATATATGTATTATTTTATACATTAATGTATTAAGGAAGTAATGACAAACTGTCAGGTCCCGGATATATATTGAAGGTAAAGCCAACTACATTTGCTGACAGATTGCAAGTACGGTGCAAGACAAAAAGACAGTTCAGTCTTAGGGTTATATATATTTCTCATCCATTTTAATCAAAGAGCAGAAACATGAACTTTTACTAAAACTGCTATGAGAGTTTACCAGAACTACTATTTCGTCTTATAATTCTGTGAGTGAATTTACAATATCTCACTTGTGATGAGAAGAGAAGTTGAAATACATGGCTGTCATCAGGGACCTAACAATGGTTTCTTTCTGTCACTACTTCACTAGGCATCAGTTTCTTCACCAAAAGTGACACAGGTAGATTAAATTATCTCTAAGTTCCTTTTATTTGCAGCATTTTGTGTTTGTGAGTACCCTAAGGGGTCTGCTAATATTCAAGAATTTAGGGAAGAGAATCTGATGCGAATGTTAAATCCTCTGAGGTAAAATGAAGTCCCTTGCATTTTACGCTGCACATAGTCCTTCTGACCTTGGCCCCTGTTTTTGTTCCTACAAAGTAGAGACTTTTTGCATACAAACAGTCCCTTTGCCAGCTCTTTTTTTCTTTTCTGGTATCGGAGGTCAGGCTCCTCAGCCTATAGTGTCACAACTACCCAACTGGCTGAAGTCTGGAGCAAATGCCAATTACCACCTGCACTTAGGAGCCAATTATTTTTTCCTTAAAATATTGTGAGTCCTGTAGTCAAAATGAAGAGTGCAGCTAAGTAATGGAAGCTAGTCGTAGATTGAGCAGAAGGTGAATGAAAAGGGCATTGGGATGACAGAAAGGTCAGGATAGAGTATTCACGGAGAGGAACGGGCCGTAGAACTACAGAATGTGAGAGCAAAACAAGAGCTTAGGGATCATGGGGTCAGAAACACATCCCTGGCCCTGAGGCAAGCTTTGAAAACAGGATGTACCCTCAGCTGATGATTCAGGAAATTAGACGCCCCAAATACTATCATTTCAATTTTACATATATTCAGCAAGAAAGTATGTAATAAAAATAATTTTTTTTTAAATTCTTATCTTATTGGGAAATTCAGGCAAACTAGAGACGAATCCTGAATCCTAGCTCTACTACCACATTTTTATGCAAATAACTTGCACCTTCTGTTTGTTTACTAACTGCACCCTCCTCCCTCAAGATATTTTCATGAGCGTGCTATGCTAAGTTTTGTTTTATAGCAACCTGTAAAAAAAATTGGCATAGCCACACTTACGAAAATACCTCAAGCAGGGAAGGTGCAGTTGGCAAACAAACGCAGAAGGCTCGCTTTATTTCCGTGAAAATATAGTATATCTTACATCTATATCCAGCGGCACTTTAGCTGCCTTCTCAGAATGCCATATCTCCCATAGAAAAATGGGGATAATCCTACCTTCCCTGAGGGAATTTTGAGGTTTATTGATGATGTAAGTAAATCCTCTGGTACGTAGCAGGCACTTAGCAAATTGTGTTCTTTCCTATGTTCAGCATGTGGTTATGTTTTAAGATCTCTTCCATATGCTCCTGCTTCTAACGTTGTCTACAGCTCTGTTGACCAATCACCTTGATTTTTCATGAATACTTAATATTTCTTCCTCAGTAAGCAGGGTACCCCAAAGGTCCTTGGATATTCTCTGTCTTCCATTAGGCCAAATGAGGAGATTACAAGATTTCAGGCACCCCTTTTAAACTGCCACAACTGCATACTGTTGCCATTTCTTGGAACTGAGCTTATGTAGGATGGACTCTATTCTGACAGTTGGCACTTGTACTCCATTGTAGAATGAGGCACAGTTTGCAGGAATGTGGTTGCTGTGTGTGCACACACCATGAACTCCACATACTTACCATATGCTTATGTATATGTGGAAAGGAACCCTTGAACTAGGTCCTAGGTTCCCTGGTAAGGATTTCTAGGAAGAGCTAACTTTATATTCAGTAACGTGTACAGTGTTAGGCAATCCACTCCCCACCCCTCAATAACAACAGGCTGGGAATTTTCTTTTGGTTGGTAACGAGGAAGTAATGATTTTTTTCCCTTATTTCCTTTTATCTTTCTGGGTGGAGTGAGGATGAAGGAAGATAATGGACTAGAGAATACCTGGAGTCTCAGGTGTTCTGAGTGATGCAAACGGTTAATGCACTCAGCTGCTAACCAAGGTTACTTCTAAAAAATCAGCCATTGAAAACCTAGCGGAACACAGTTCTACTCTAACATACAAGAGGTCGCCATTACTCGGAGTCTTCCTGACAGCAATTTTTGTTTGATTTTTAGAGAACACCTCGCATGTTTGACTTAATTTTCCTCAGTACGGCACTCAAATCCCTAGCATACTTAACTTCTGAGAAAGCACCTAAGGTTGGGAATCTTAGATGTAAATTTGTGATCAAGAGTTAGCACAGGTGTGTGAGAGACAATACACTCTATCACCAGAAGAACTTAAGATTTCCTCCAGGTAAGCCACTGTACTCGGAAGTTGCCTTACAAAAGAGTGATTAATCCAACGGGAAAGGTCATTTAATTTTATTTTTTCTGCATCTACGCAAATACCATGAAAATCCATGTGTCACATTTACATCTGTCATAGGCACCAGCATTAATAGCATATTTAAAAGTCATGATGTCACCGCCATTAATCAGGCCCTGTGGTGCAGGGCACCAGGGCCATCCATTAATCACCGGGGTCTGAAGACAAGTGTACTTGGAAAGGCTAAGTTTAGATCCATAAAACATGATTTACTTTTTTAAAGTCACATGATTGAAGATGTTTTGCCATCTTGCTCTGCTTTGGAATCTCTCACCATTGTGTCCTTAGGAAAGGTCTGATATTTCCAGGCTGGTATTTAAACAGCTATTCTGAAACAGAATGCAGCTTTAGAGGTCCTGAAAAAGCTGCTGATGAATATCTTGCTTCTATTTTAAAAGAGTTTAACTCACATATCTAGGGAGTTTAGTCTTGTTCTTTTTGAGCTACTTCTGCAGGAATAAAGGAAACTTCATGGGGAGAGGAAGAGGTCATACTACCAAAGGATAGCATCTTAGCTATCCAGTGCTGCCATAACAGAGCCCAGCTACTAACTAAAAGCTCGGCAGTTTGAATCCACTAGTTGCTCCTTGGAAACATTTTGGGGCAGTTCTACTCTGTCAGATAGGGCTACTAGGAGTTAGAATTGACTTGAGGGAAGTGGGTTTGGGTTTTTGGTTTTGGATACTTAATAAGTGCTTAGTAAGTGCCTTGTTTGATACGCACTTTACAGATGTTATCTCACATGAGTTTTTACCAACTCTTCGAGGCAGGTACCATTGTTACATCCATTTTACATATTGAGAAATGGAGGCATAAGAAGCAAAGTCACTTTCCCCGAGTTAGAGTTACCAAACAATGTTAACTTATACATGGTCATTAGGTGCCCCCAAGGTGGCTCTGACTCTTAGCCACCCTGTGTACAACAGAACAAAACATTGCCCAGTCCTGTGCCATCCTTACAACTGTTGCTATGTTTGAGCCCATTGTGTAGTCCATTTCATTGAAGGTCTTTCTTCTCTTTGCTGACCCTCTACTTTATCAAGCATGACATCCTTCTCCAGGGACTAGTCCCTTCTGATAATATGTCGAAAATATGTGAGATCAAGTCTTGTCATCCTCGCTTCTAAGGAGCATTCTGGCTGTACTTCTTCCAAGACAGATATGTTCGTCCCTCTGGCAGTTCATTGTATATTAAATATTCTCTGCTAACACTATAATTCAAAGGCATCAATTCTTCTTTGGACTTCCTTATCCATTGTCCAGTTTTCACATGCATATGAGGCGATTGAAAACACCATATCTTGGGTCAGGCACACTTTAACCCTCAAAGTGATATCTTTGCTCTTTAACACTTGAAAGAGGTCTTTTGCAGCAGATTTGCTCAATGCAATACATCATTTGATTTCTTGGCTGCTGCTTTCATGGGTGTTATCTTAGGCTGGGTTCTCTAGAGAGGCAAAACCAGTAAGTAAACTATATAAATATATATAGAGAGAGATTTATATCAAGAAAACAGCTCGTGCGATTGTAGAGGCTGGAACGTCCCAAGTCCATGGATCAGGATAGAGGCTTCTCCTGATTCACATAGCCACAGGGGCTGGAGAACCCAAGGTCAGTAGGTTGGAGAGCAGGGCTCTCGTTCACAGGCTGTGAAGATCGACAAACCCAAGATCAGCAGGTAAGCTGCTATCTCAAGTCCCAAGAACTGGAGGTCAGATGACCCAGAGGCAGCTGCAGGATCCAGAGCAGGCACACCTTTCCTGATTTTAAACCACTCACTATACCCTTCTTCTGTTCGAGTGACACCTCTTGGCCTATGTACAGGTTCCACATGAGCACAATTAGTGTTCTGGAATTCTCATTCTTCACAAAGTTATCTGTAATTTGTTATAATTCACACAGTTGAATGCCTTTGCATAGTCAATAAAATACAGGCCGATATCTTTCTGGTAGTCTCTGCTTTCAGCCAAAATCCATCTGACATCAGCGATGCTATCCCTCGTTCCCCCTCCTCTTCTGAATCCAGCTTGAATTTCTGGCAGTTCCCTGTCGATGTACTGTGGCAGCTGCTTTTGAATGATCTTCAGCAAATTTTTACTTCTTGTGATATTAATAATATTGTTCAATAATTTCCACAGTCTGTTAGATCACCCTTCTTCGGAATAGGCACAAAAATGTGAATCTCTTCCAGTCAGTTGGCCAGGTAGTTGTCCTCCAAATTTCTTGGCATAGAAGAGTGAGCACTTACAGAGTTGCATCCATTTGTTGAAACATCTCAATTAGTATTCTGTCAGTTCCTGGAGTCTTATTTTCACCGTTGTCTTCAGTGTAGCTTGAACTTCTTCCTTCAATACCATCAGTTCTTGATCACAGCCTTGTCCATTTCTTTACTCCATTCATTCTTTGGTCTTCTTAACTCCAAAAGCATTTCATTTACACCTTAGTTATACCTTTGCTATTTGGATTCCCTCTATTAGACTGGAAACTATTAAGAGAGAAGAATTAAGTTTGATTTATAATGATGAGTAGATAAATAACAGAAGGTTATTTCATAAACAATCTGGAGAAAAACCTATCAACTAAGTGGGTTTACTTAAATAAGGAAGTCATTAAAAAACATTACTATTAGGCACACATGTAGACATTTGCTCTAAGAAACTAAGTTGGACTTTTTACTTATATCACGGGAGCTACAAATACGAGAAATGGCAAAAGCTATTCTCATTGCCTTTCATAACAACACACAAGAACGCATTTTATCTGTGGAATTAGGTGTTATAACCAGGCTGCAAAGAGAAGGCAACAGCCTTAAACCTTTATGACTGACTAGGAAAACACACTGCCACCTCGTTTAAAAGAGCAAAGGAAGATGGCATTAGGAAGTGAAGAGATGAAACAGTTTTAGAATCTGGGACTGACTAGAGGAACAGTTCAATGTTGTATCTCAGCTGCAGATAGAGATGAGGTAAAAATGAAATAAAATGAACCTTCCATTTACGGCTGCTGACAGAGAATTAGACCAGAAGGTATAAAAGAAGAGAAAAAAACACCCAATAAATGGGAGCATTGGAAAGGTCTTAGCGTAGAGCCAATCTCAAATTATTAGAAAAAACGTTTCAGATATAAACACACTATCTCTAAGCAGTTCCACTCCAAGTGGTTCAAGAAAACATCAGCCTTCCAGGGTAGGTTATGAAAATAGAGAAATCACTCTGAGCAGACAAACAGTATCTCTTCATATACTTAATAGTTTTTTTTAGAGGTACGTGCAAAGCAAAAATTTTAACATTAATACTACTTTCCCCACTGATTTTTATTAAAATTGATTTTTATTGAAGCACGTGAATAACCTTATGAACAACATTTGAAGCTCACCTTTAAGGGAAAAAATAAACTTAAGAATTGTAATGGTTACCTCCACATTCAACCTTTGTTGATGTGCCATCTGCCTGTTCAACCTTGACCTCTTCTTAGTCTCCTCTACCAGAAGCTAATCACACCTCCAACTAGTCCACATCTTTGGATTGAGACTTCTGCTTCCAGCTATGATAAAGTAGCATGTAATAGACCAAACTTCCCACTGTGAACAACCATAAAAGCTAGATAAAACACACACAAAAATATGAATGAATCAGAGAGCAACCAAGGCTGCCAGGATTTAATGATCCGAGAGCCTGAAATGGGAACCATATTGAGGTAATCTAACTGTCTCCACTACCTTTCCCCTCAAGGCATATGCCAACTTCTAAACTGTGCAGGGCTGAGAGCACAAGCAGAAAGTAGCAGCTTCACTTTTGACAGTCTCCTGAGACTGAGGAAATAGAAACTGAAGTTCAGGATTAGCAAGGCAGTCAGGGTGTGAGGGACTTATAGTGAAGAAAAAAGGGAGCTTCAGAGAAGTGAACCTTTCTTCCTGTGCTACTTTCCACTCAAGACATTTGAAGAGTCCTAAAGCGTACTCCACCATCTGTCTGTCAGTTTGTCCTACTGTGGTGGCTTCTGTGTTGTTATGATGCTGGAAGCTATGCCACCAGTATTTCAAATATCAGCAGGGATACACATGGTGGAAAGTTTTCAGAACTTCCAGACTAAGACAGACTAGAAGGAAAGGTCTGGCAATCTATTCGCAAAAATTAGCCAATGAAAACCCTATGGATCACAACAGACTATTGTCCAATGTAGTGCTGAAAGACGAGCTCCCTAGGTTGGAAGGCACTCAAAATACACAGTGGTCACAGCAATGGACTTGAGTATACCAACAATTGTGAAGAAGGTACAGAACCAGACAATGTTTATTTCTGTTGTACATAGGATCACCATGAGTCGGAGCTGACTTGACAGCAACTAACAATAACAACAACAAACTGTACTAGGCAAGAGACCTAGTGACCACAAAGAAAATGGCAAATAAGGGGCTACAAAGTCAAGCAGAGCTTTCAATAGTCTCAAGGTACTGGGAAGACAACAATTGGAGGAGGCCAGGTCAAGTCAAAGAGGATTCAGTGGTAAATATCCCAGGATTTTTGTTAGGAACTCTGAAAATCTACACCTGAAAAATAAGGACCAAACCTTCCAGAGATAAGCTCGCACAAAGACTGAAAATTAGCTTCCACTCATGTCAATGCCTGAGCAGATCAAGGTGATCAATCTATAATCCATGCATTTCAACAGGGGTGATACTGCCCCCGAGGGAGTAAAAATTGGTTCTCCGGTGATTTAAAAAACAACAACTTAGATGTTACAATAGTTTGTGACCCTCCAAAGTACAACTCTATCTTTCAAAGTCTTATCCCTAAATATTTTGCATCTCTCACTGGGTTTTCAGGGGTATCACATTAGCAACATTGACAGTGGATTCCTAGAGGATATGTAAAATATATGCAAATAAGTGCTATAAAACTATGGTGAATAGATGACTGTGACTGGAGGATTTTCTCTCAATCAATTGTTCAATCTCAAAATCATACTGTGAGAGGTGTCCTGCAAATGCCTATTGGCTATCATTGACTAAATTATAGCTGCTATTTGTGTATGATTCTCAGTGCTTTTGTGTGTGACCTGGGCTTTGAGAACTGAATAAAAATAATTTACATTTTATCATTTTATTCTTCAAAAGTTGTTCAACCCATTATTAATTACATAAAATACTTAACAAATTCCTTCTTTTAGCTACTTAAAAGGTTTTCTCATAACAACCAAAAGTTAAAAGTTAAACTTAAAACCAACAAACCCATTGCCATTGAGTCAATTCTGATTCACAATGACCCGATAGGACGTAGTAAAACTGCCCCATAAGGTTTCCAAGGCTGTATGTAATCTTTATGGAAGCAGACTGCCACATCTTTCTCACACAGAATAGTTGGTGGGTTCGAACTGCTAACCTTTCGGTTAGCAGCTGAGTGCTTTAACCACTGTACCACCAGGGCTACTAAAAATAATTTCAAGAAATTAATTTTTTAATTATTTTACTTTTGCTGAAAAAATATTAAGTTTGTACTATTTTTTAAATTACATATATATTTGCATATGCATGTTGATACATTAAATGTTATTCAGCAAATACATTTATAAGTTAAATGTTAATAGCTTTTTAATTTTAATTTAACTTGTAATTAAAAATTTATATTTAGTTATTCTAAGATGAACAAGACTAAGCTTTATACTCACTCTCTTTATGTATAAAGCAAGGTATACATACAGTACACAAAAACATATACAGTATATGTGTGATAGTAAAATTTCATGGTGTAGGAAGTGATTACAGAAAAAAAAAAAGTCTATTAAGGTTAGGAAACATGCCCTAATTTGTTTTCCAGAAAAACAAAAAACTAAATTTTCTCTGAAGAAAGTTATCATTTTTTCTTAATATCGTCTAGAACCTTTACAATTTACCATACACAACGTCAGTCATTCAATTAAAAAATGCTAGTTATGTCAGGAAATGGGAGCAAATGAACAAATACCAAGAAAAAAACAATAAATCAGACAATAGAAGCATGTCTAAGATGATAACAAGTACTAGAGTTATTGGACATGGTTTTGTTATGACTAGTACTCTTTCGGTCTTCCTTATTCATTGCCTAGTTTTTGTATGCATATGAGGTGACTGACAATACCATGGCTTGGGTCAGGTGTGCCTTAGTCCTCAAAGTGACATCTTTGCTTTTTGATAATTTAAAGAGGTCTTCTACAGCAGATTTTGCAGTTTTTTGTTTTTTTTTTTTTTTGCAGCAGAAGACTTAAGAATTGATGTCTTTGAATTATGGTGTTGGCAAAGAATATTGAATATACAATGGACTGCCAGAAGAATGAACAAATCTGTCTTGGAAGAAATAAATGAGAATGCTTCTTAGAAGCGAAGTTGGTGAGATTTCATCACGTACTTCGGACATGTTATCAGGATGGACCAATCCCCGGCAAAGGACATCATGTTTGGTAAAGTAGAGGGTCAGAGAAAAAGAGGAAGGCCCTCAATGAGATGGACTGACACAGTAACTGTAATGATGGGCTTAAACAAGCAATGGTTGTGAGGATGCTGCAGGACCAGGCATTGTTTTGTTCTGTTGTACACAGGGTCACTATGAGTTATAACCAACTCAAGGGCACCTAACAACAACAACATGACTACTATATACAGAAAATACATAACAAGATGAGGAATTTCATCTGTGAACTAGAACTGATAAGAAACAATGAAATAGGACTTCTAGAACTGAAAAATCTAGTAACTAAAGTTATGAATTCAATAGATGATTTAACAGCAGATTGGGTAGAACAGAAGAGCGTTCTAATTTAAGAGTAATGGGAAGATAATTTTCCAAATCCGATCAAGTGTATGAAGCCACTGATTCCAAACGCTATACAAACCCCAAATAGGATAAATACACAGAAAATTACACATAGATAGAGCATATCAACACTGAAAATAAAAGACAAAGAAAAAATTTTAAAACCATCAGAGAAAAAAAGAGACACATTAGATTCAAAGGAACAACTGTCAGACTGACAACTGGATTTTTAATAAAAAAGATGGAAGACAGGAGATAAATGAGATCTTTAAAGTGTTAAAGAAAAAATAGACTGCGCTCCTGGAACTCTATGTATCTAAGTTAAAAGCGTTACCCTTATGTTAGGATAGGGTTAAACCTACTCCTAGGAATACTAGAGGTTCTTTTGTAGTGGTTTTTACTGCAGACAGGTTAACTGTCAACTGAAGCTTTGTATGGGCTCAGTTCATGCAAAGGGAAAAAAGAGTCATCTCCTCCACTCCCACCCCTTCCTCACACACAGATTCAAGCCCATCATGTTCAATTCAGGTTGTTCTTGACCAGGTTCCTAAATACATCCAAATTGGAAATCCATCAAACACCTTAGTTATCTTAGGAGCTCAGAATGTAACCATCATCCAGTTTATTTAAATATATTTTCAATGCTTTACTTTTTGCATCTCTCCTAATAAGCTTCATAAGTAATGATGGTAGGATATTTGTGTTGTTGCCGACATAAATCCTGTATTCCTCTGAGTAGCTCTCCTTTTCAGTCTTAAATTCCTATAGTTCTGACACAGATTACTGCATCAGACTGGGCTATTGTGCTTTATATTGTTCTCTTCAAACATCTACTCCACAGTCTCCTGGATGAATCTCTTACATCACATTACTCATGCTTGAATCTTGCTTTATAACAAATTCCAAACTCATAAAATATAACATGGTAGACTTTTCATAATCTGAGCCCTGATTAAGCAACTATTTCCTTTCCTGCAGTCTGTGGAACACCATCCTATGACTCACACAGACATCCATCCCTATTCATAATATTCTCTCTACCTAGAATAGCTTTTCTTTCTTCCTCACAAGGCTAAATCACATTTATCCTTAAAAAAAATCAGTCTAGGTCCTGTGCTCAAGCAGTTGATTCTGAAGCTTTAGACTAGGGTTTAGCAATTTTGTTCTCTTTATACATTCTAATGAAATTTCTGCTTATATGTTTTCTCCCACTCTACTAGAATGATAATCTTTAATTCAAGAGTACTAGATTCAGTAGATATCTCAACACTCTGTAGAGATTAGGCCCTGAATAAGTATTAAAATGAGAGTAATACAGCTTCCAAGAGAATAAAAATCTGAAATGTAGGCTCATTTACCAACTTAAATTTAAAACGCTCAGCAATATTTTGAAATTACCCAGATCTGCTGTCCATCTAAATACTAAATGATGTGTTGCATCAGATCTATTAGTGTCTGGATGGATTCTACACGACAGAATATTAGATGTCAGGTGCCAGCATATGGTAGGCAGAATCTGTTGCCAAACCATACACAATTCAATTTTAGCTATGGGCTTTCTATTAAAAAAGAAAGGCAAGAGAAGGCTCTCATTCACTGGGTGGCCACCTCTTTGTACCTTCTGTCTGTTAATCTAAACTGCTTACCTGTTCCTGTTCTTTATCTGTTGACCTTATTCCCACTATTGCATGTGCACTGAATTCTAATTTTACATTGATATCTGAATTTGACATCGGCCCTTTGCTAAGACCTGGCTTGCCACATGATTCACAATTCTGGTACTCAAAATCCTGTCCCTTTTATGGAACAGCTACATTGCTATGCAACATGAATTTTGGTTCTTCCTGTGGAAAAGCAGTATCAGACTTCATTTCCTGAGTGTCAGTACTAGACCCTGATCTTGAAGCTTAATAGATAGCTTAGCAAGGGGGGCTATTTCCTAAACAAATGTATTCTTTCTTGATTAAAATCATACTTTCAGGATATTTATGAGACATTACATTAAAAGAGAAAAAAGAATAAAAATAGGTACCTGGTACCAAAATATTTGGTGTTTTTAGACACTATGGAGGAAGGAAGACGTTGGAGGCAAAGAAACTAAAAGTAGAATTTTGGAGCAGTTTCTTGTAAATATGGGACATTTTTAAACCTCCAACAAAAGCTATATCATTGGTTACCTTTCCAGAAATCATCTTTCCCAACTTTGCATGCCCACTGTAAAAGGACTCCTACTATTTCATTCAGCAAATATTAGATGCCCTCCGAATACTTGGCACTGAAATAGGCCTAGATTTAGAAAATTAATAAACCCATCAAAACCATGAGAACATAATTTTAAGGAACTTCATATGCAATTTCATTGTAGACTCTTATAAATATTAATTTTCCAAAATAAAAGAAAAGTATTGAATTCTTGTTAATTTAACAAATATTTATTAAGCATATATTTGAGCTAAGGTCGGGGCTAGATACCAGGGATAGATGTACAAGGTAGGTACTCCTTCTCATAGAGATACAGATACAACTAAATAAGCAATAATAAAACTTACATAAGTAACAACATAGGAAAAAAATACAGTGTTCAGGGAGCACATAGCAATAGTACATAACCTGGTCTAAACCACAAAAAAACCAAACTCATTGCCACCGAGTCTATTCCAACTCGTAGCAACCCTATAAGGCAGAGTAGAACTGACCCACAGGGTTTCCAAGGAGCAGCTAGTGGATTTAAACTGCCAAACTTTCAGTTGGTGGCCAAACTCTTAACCACTGTGCCACCAGAGCTCCTAGGGTGGGGCAAATGGTTAAGTGCTGGACCACTAACTGAAAGACTGTCTGTTCAAACCCACCCAGAGGGACCTCGGAAGTAAGGCCTGGCGATCTTCTTCCAAAAAGTCACAGCCTTGAAAACCCTATGGAGCAATTCTACTCTGCATACACTCCACAGCAACAACAACAAGGAGTTGGCATGAAAGTCTTTCTGGAGAAAGCACTGAAGGAGGAGGAGGAGTAGGTTAGTCCAACAGACAGAATAAGGAAGGAATAAGAGAATCACATCAGGTTAAAAAGTGAGATCAACTAAAGCACAGCGATAATAATCAGAGTAATTATAGATAACTTCTAAAAGTGGAAGCTTCTCTGACAGGTGTTGATTTAGAAAATCACTTCTTCTCATCTATGCTCAGAGATAGCTTAGATTCTTTCCCCAGAAGGGAAAACTGAGTTCTCGTAATATTATAAAAATTATATTTCTGAACTTTGCTGAAGATAAGGTATTATGTGAAGGGAAATTTCATTATCTCAGCCAAGACAAATGCTAAAGAACTCTAGCAATAAAAAGAACGCTAGTCATTCTAATTATCCAGATGTTGTTACTCTGGATTAAACAAAAAGAAGAAGAAGGAAAAGTTGAGGGTAGCTAAGAAACATGATGTCATTGACAGCAGTCTCTATGATGAAAAATGACTACTCTAGGAGAGAATGAAATGGTCTGTCTTACCACTAAACTGTGTCCACCGAATGAGATGTTAACTGATAGGAGGTGCTGTTATCTGCTGTACAGAGTGGAGAGGGAGGGGAATGGAGCATATTTCAACTTACATGTGAGCCGATGCCACTGAGACTTGTCTCTCCTGGCTCTCAGCCCTCGTTCAGCCCAGAATGGAAGTTGATGTGTATAAATCTCTGCTAATGGATAGGATTGTCCACAGTTTACCAAGCTATTCCCTGACAAGAGACCCAACATCTTGTCTGACAAGAAAAACAAAATCAGAATTATCTGCTTATTCACCTTGGTGCCCTGTCTTCTGATCACTTTTGCTTCCTCTACTCCCATTCCCACCCATATACGATCCAATCTACCATTTAAGTGTGAAAGAAAAGGAGGTTTAAAAAAAATGCCCATCTTCCCCTTTCTTATATTACCCAGGAATTTGTCTAAATTAGACTTATGAGGAATGACATGTAATAATAGTTAACATTTTTTTAAGTCATGTATGACATTTCCTTGAAACGAATTCTTATGAGAGAGCCCATCTATAAAACGGATGAAGCATTGCTACGGTGCAGCTCTTTCCTTTCCTTAGGAATTATAAGCCCCAAGGAGTTCCATCAAACTGAGCTAAGACTCAGCGAGCCAGTGTATATACATCATCTTAGATCTATGAGGACTATCCCAACAATGTCTCCATCCTTGTTTGCCTCAGCAACCACTAACAACCTAGACATCCCTGGCTATCTGTTTTAACCCCTGTTGTTATTATTGTTGTTAGATGCTGACTGATAGCGACCCTATGTAAAACAGAACGAAACACTGCCTGGTCCTGTGCCATCCTCAGAATTGTTGCTATGTTTGAGCCCATCACTGCAGCCACTGTGTCGTTGAGGGCCTTCCTCTTTTTTGCTGACCTTCTACTTTATCAAGCATGATGTCCTTCTCCAAGGACTGGTCCCTCATGATACATGTCCACCGTTTGTGAGACAAAGTCTCGCTGTCCTTGCTTCTAAGAAGCATTCTGGCTGCACTTCTTCCAAGACAGATTTGTTTGTTCTTCTGGCAGTCCATGATATATTCAATATTCTTTGCCAATGCCATAATTCAAAGGCATCATTTCTTTTTTCAGTCTTCCTTATGTTTTAACCCCTACTCATCCCCATATGTTGCTTTTAATCTCTTATCTTGACCTAATCTCTGCCCTTACCTCAATTCCCCAAGTTTCTTTCTACTGTTAATTTCTTCTCAAGACATTCCTATCATCTCCCTATTTTAGCTGAAATCTAATTCTCCTCTGAGGAGACCATTTCCTCTGTAACCTTCTCAAGTAGTGACTGTTATTTTTTCCTCTTATATACCCCACTACCTCAAGAACAGAAAGTAGGGTTTGTGTCCTCCTCGTTTACCTTGTGGCTTCCACCCACTCCTTACAGAAACCACTACTTTTCAGGACACATATCATCTTGACAAATAACATTCTCTCCTTGCTCACCAGTTACCTCCCTATCTCGCAGCCACTTCCTTGATTTCATCAAACACTTTACCACGTAGCTCCTCTTACCACAACTGCTGTCATTATTCTCAGTGAATTCAACATCCACATTAATGAATCACTCAACTAGCTTCTCCTTTCCTTCATAGCTTTATTTTCCTCCACTGTCTCACACCAACCCAAGAGAATGGCCAAGGGCACACTCTGGGCCATATGGTCACTTAACCAGTAACCAGTTTCTTCTGAGTTTGATTCTGACTCAGGTAACCCCAGGTGTTTCAGAGTAGATCTGTGCTCCATAGGGTTTTCAAAGGCTGTGATCTTCTGGAAGCAGATGGCCAGGTCTTTCTTCTGAAGAGCCTATAGGTGGGATCAAACCACCAACATTTCAGTCAGTAGCTGAATGCTTAAACCTTTGCACCACCCATGGACTTCTTATGGTCACTAGAAACTCAATTGTAAACATTCTGATTTTTATGTCTCTAAACATCCACCTGATTTATTCTGGTACTCTTACTGCCATAAATCTTTGTTTGCCTGAATATCTCTTCTCTTCTCAGCATTTTTCCTCTTTCCCCTGTCTCCACTTCCCTACTTATCCATAATTATTTAGAATCTCTTAAAAATGTTCTCAGCTACCTCTGTTGTACTCATCAGGCAAAACCTCATCTGGTGAAATCTCAGTCTGAGAATATTCTATCATTAAATTTTCTGTACTCATACCCAAGCGCTAAACATTCTGGCAAAAAAAAAAAAATTACACCAATAAATTTACTGGTTTGATTTTAATTGCACAATCACAAACCTCAAAAAGAAACTCAATACTGTCTGACAATCCCACTGTAGTGTACTAAAAAATTCACTCTCTTATTCACCAAGAAAACTTTTATACATTTTTCTCTCCCCTTGAAATGCCTTTTCATTTTCAGTCAGCTGAAGATTTTACCTCAGACTTCACTAGAAATGCCAAGTCACCAACACTGTCTTTATTTTCCCATCATTGTATCTATAAATCCACCTGCATCCAAACCCCTCTTCTTTCACCTATTACCACAGAAGTGACCCTCATTCTATCTAAACCCAGTTCCATAGATTTTATGGATCCCATTCATTCCCACTGTCTTAAAGACACTAGTCCTTCAGTTATTCCCTCTCCCTCCTATTCATTTCCCAGCTGCCCAGTCACAGATATACCTCTTAAAAGAACTGTGAACATGTTTCCTCCAATTCCTTTCTTCACTTCTCAACCTACTGTATTCAGAGAAGTTTATAAATCAAAGTGCATAGCATAGGCCATAAAAAAAAGAATGCATACTTATGTAAACACAGATTGGAAGCGGTGGGATCATACCTATTTATTTTTTTACTTTATGCCTATTTGAATTTCTTATATTTGTTTGTGTACACACACAAACACATTTCCTTGTAATAACAAAGATGTGGTTTTAATTGGAATTCTGGTTTGCAAATCATTTTCTTGCACATTTTGGGAATGCATGTCATGTCACTAATCATTAAGTTTTTAGATTTGCCTTACTGGATTAAGCAACCTTTGAACAGAGGCAACCACTCAAAGATTCATTACTGCCCACTCTCAAAATTCTAACAGGTCTTGATGCTAAATTTTTATCTAGTTACTCCACATTTTCTTTCAATGATCTGTAATCCCACATGCTTGTTGTCTCTGTTGCCATCCTTCTTAGACAATAATCTCTTAGACAGTCCCTGCCCCGGGCTAGATTTGGCATGCCCTGATACAGTGTGTAGATGAATGATCATCTCTGAGAATAATTAATAGCACAAGATAAAGAAACCAATTATAGTATTAAAATACTAAAGGGGCCAAGTTTTGTGATGATAGAAAATACAGGCAAGGAAAAGAGAATGAATCCTATGGAGGGAGTAGGTAAATAGATAAGCAAAAGAAATATGAAGGTTTTCTTCTAATTTCTTGGGTCACTGGTAGGGGAAGCAGCTTCTTGCACTAATTTTAAGGCCAAGGGTGTTTTTGATAACTCTTTCAAAAACGTTTCTTTGACTGTTTCTCTCATTCTTTACTACTTCTATTTTGCTACACAGGAATGGAAAGGTGCTGTCATTCTTTAATTCGGTGCCTCTTTTGGAATGCCTTAGCCTCCTTCCCCACTCTGATTTTAACGCTCCATGATTGGCCATCTCAGGCAGACAGTCATGTTGCGAGATTTTCCACATCATAGCTCTATTAAATCAATCCTATTTGAACTCTTCCTTCTCATCACTTCACTGAAAATAACCTCCTGAGGACTGGAGAGTTGGAAAAGGAAAAAAGCTTTAGTTATTGCTTTGGAGGAAACTTTGTGTACAAAGGAAACAGAACTGCTTGTTTTCATCCATCATGTTTGCACGTCCACTTAGGGCTACTTTCAGAAGCTATCATGCATAATGACTGAACAGAGAACCGACACTAATGGGGAATAAACTGAGATACATTCTATAAACAAAACAAGAGGGAAATAAAACCAATGATCTATGATAACAGCAGTAAAAAAACAAAACTAGATGTGAAAGTCCCTAAACTTAAAATTAAAAGAAACACGTATAAAAATTCCTACAAATGTTTATCACAGGATATTTCATCTGCAACTAAAGGAATTAATGCTGTCTATGTTTCACTCCCCACCCCAACCTTATGCATAAAAAAAAAGCATTGTTAAAGTTAAAGCACGTTTAAATGATTAGAACAGTAGCTTCCTATAATCACCTACCACAGGCAGCCCTCCATTTTAATCGACAAGAACCCCCCCTCCCTCTTCCAATGAATACAACCTTCATTCAACAACCCAGACTACCACACACATCCTTTGACGATACTAAAGGCAATACCTTGCAATTGTAATGCATGCTTACAGTTTACAAAGTACTGTGCGTGCATGCATAATCTTTTTGAATAATGCCAAGAATAAAATCAACGGCATTGTCCAGTCTCTCTATAGAAATCTGCTGCGTTGATATGTGAGAAGTTCTGGTACGTTTTTCTCAGACATACACAGTGGTCTGAAACTCCAAGTTTTTAAAGTAAAAATTCCCACACTGATGCCGCATTAATAGAGCCTGACCCATTCTAAGCCAATTCTTTGCCACCACTTATATCGGAATCTATATCCTCCTCTCCCTCATTGCTCCTTCCCTTTTTGTTGCTCTCAATACCCTATTAAAGCCCCTAAAGTAGCCAGATTTTAAATAATCTGATGCAATTATTTACACGTGGCACTATCTCTGAATATAGACCAGCAATTTAAACGCTAGAACAGACAGGAGATCAAATATAATCTAGGAAGGAATACAGTGCCAAAAGAAAGAAAGAAAGAAACATTTTGAGAAGGGCAATATATAGGTTTAAAGTTTAAGATCGCAAGTATTGGAAAGTACAGTTAAATATTAAATAAATAATACTTCTTAAAATGTGCTAATATGAAGTCAGGCGTTAGTTTTTCTTCACGTTGCCTATTAAATATTGCTATCATGTTAGAATTCATTAAATACAATTATACTTACCATTAAAATTTGGGATGCTATATTAAATAATAAGTTTTAATCTTTAAAACAACTTGCAATATGCATATTAATATCTGAGGCTACATCAGTCAAGTATAATACTAAGAATTTTGTTTTCATCTTAGAAAATTTACATGGAACTTTATAAACATCACTGAATATAGCTACAGAATTGGTGGAATTATATGTGGCTAGGGTGCCTGCCTTACAAACATAACCCAGTTTTAGCAGCAAACATACACTAACTCTGGGTAAAGTACAAAGGGTGCGAGTAAGCTTAGACTAACTCCGGGTAGAGTATGAAGATGTGAGTAAATATACAGTAACTCTGGGTAGAGTATAAAGGGTGTGAGTAAACATACACTAATTGTGGGTGGAGTACAAAGGGTGTGAGTAAACATACACTAACTCTGGGTGGAGTACGAAGGATGTGAGTAAACAGACACTAACTCCAGGTGGAGTACGAAGGGTGTGAGTAAGCAGGGAGCGTGTTGGTCATTGAGGAAAGTCCGCAGCATTGAAGTCCTGGTGTCAGAACAATCTCCCACCAATTTCTAATTGTCACCAAAACCGGCCTTTTATTTTTTGCTCGTATTCTTTTGAGAGTTGAGAGATCAAGCACAGCATAACATTCAGGATATTTTCAGTGGAAAAGTATGATTTAGCAGAAAGAAAATTAGATCTGATGCCAGAAGACCCTTTGTTCTGGTCCTGGCTCTGGCTCTAAATGTATTCCTCATCTGTGAAATGAGGGGATTATTAAATTCTTTCTAGCTGCTGTAGCTTTGTGTATTAAATGATCTATCTGTCAGTTCTCTTTTTAGGTCACTAAAGCTAGCAGAAAAGGGAGTAGGTATGGAGATCATGTTGTAGGAGCCAATGGGAGGGCATGCATTAAATGAAGAGTCAAAAGGAGGAAAAGGCACAACACAACTGAACCACACCCAAGTGTCAAATGTCTATTTCTGTTGTTGTTATTTATTTGTTTGTTTTGTTTGTGCTTATACTTTTCAGCTCTAATGAATCTGTCATAATTTAGTATATAAAACAACTTTCTTCTTTCAAGTCTTAGTTTTCTGAATTATTTTAATTATGCTAACTGGCTAAAACCAATAATTCTTTAAATTATATTCTATATTCAGAGTAATAACAGAGAAACCTTGCTGTAATTCTCAAGTGAAATGACATTTTAAATCAATTTAATTAAAATAAAATTATTTATTTACACAAGTATCCAATGATATTATTTTTTAATTATTTAAAAGAGGTTCCTGGGGCAAATAAAGCAAGGCAAAAATAAAATTCTTGCTTTTTCACATGGAATTACTAAGAGACTTCAGAAATGGGACTGGAATATCTTTGCCAAACGTCTGGAAACTCAACTGTGTGAAGACAGGGTGTCTGATTTCCAGACCCTGTAACCATCCCCAGACAACAACCCTCAAGAACACCATCTTCTTTAAGAAGACAGTTGTAACCTTGGAAAGATTGTTTTTCACGTGCTATAATAAGGAGTTGTTGTTAGGTGCCATGAAATCAATTTCAGCTTAGCAATTTCATGTGACAGAGGAGAACTGTCCCATAGGGTTTTTTTTCAAGGCCTTAATCTTTAAAGAAGTAGATCATCAGTTCTTTCTCCCTCGGAGCCTCTGGGTGGGTTCAAACCACCGACCCTTCGGTTAGCAGCCGAATGCTTAACAGTTTGCTCCGCTGGGGCTCCTTATAATAAGGATAGATGGTATTAAGTGTTTATTTTTAAATTCTAGTTCTAAAAATGAGTGATTTCAATAAGAAAATACTAATAAATTGGCCATGCATGAAAGTGAGATTTAGATATAATCATTCCAAAGATAAGGCAAGTTGAGTGAATGTTTTGGGCCACAAAGTGTAAGACATCAGCCTTATTGCTAGGGTCAGTGTACTGAGCCACTCAGAAAGGAGACTGTATGGCAGCACTGTCCAAAAGAAATATAATATGAGCCACATATGTAATTTTACATTTACCAGTAGCCACATTTAAAAAAGAGAAACAGATGCAGTTAATGTTAACTTATTTTATTTAAAATAACATATCCTAAATATTGTCATTTAAACATGTAATTAATATAAACTTTTGTTAGTATGAGAATTTCTATTATTTTTTTCATAATAAGTCTTTGAAATCTGATATATATTTTAAAGTTAGAATACATCTCAATTTAGATGCTAAATTTTCACTGGAAATATTTGATGTGTATTTATATTTCATAAACTTTACAGTTGAAAAAGTAAATGCACATCCTTAAATTGTTTGAAACATCCATAAAATTTTCCTAATAACCAAATCAAGCATACATTTTTAAAATTTAAGTTAACTAAATAAAGTTTTGAAAATCAGTCTCTCAGGCAAGTAAATGTAGCTACGCTTCAGTTGTCAATAGCCACAGGTGACTAGTGGTTACAGTATTGAACAGTGCAGCTGTAGAGAAAGAAAAAGTGTGATAATGCCCAAGAGTGGAGCTGATGAAGGTCCTAAATAATTCCGATAATTTAATACATCTATGAGGCATGGGGAGCCCTCGTGGCACAGTGGTTAAGTGTTCAGCTGCTCACCGAAAAGTCGGCCATTTGAATCCACCGGCTGCTCCTTGGAAACCCTGTGGGGCAGTTCTGCTCTGGCTGACAGGGTCGCTATGAGTTGGAATCTGCCTGACGGCAACGGGGTGTATAAGGCATGGAGCCCTTGGGTGGCACAAATGGTTAAGTTCTCATCTGCTAACCAAAATGTTAGCAGTTCAAGCCCACCCAGAGGTGCCCCAAAAGGAAGCCCTGGTTATCTACTTCCACTGAAAACTCTATGGAACACAGTTCTACTCTGATACATGAGGTCACCATGAGTCAGAGTTGACTTGATGACATCTGGTTTATGAGCAATCATATTCATAAACCATAAACTGTTAAGCCTATGTTTTGTTTCGCTTCCACCCACATATTAGTTCCCTGAGGCTGCTGTAACGAATTACCACAAACTTGGTGCCTGAAAACAATATTTATTCTCTCCCTGTTCTAGATGTTAGAAGTCCAAAATGCAACAGGGCCACCCTTCCCTCTGGGGACTCTTGCAGAGAATCCCTCCCTTGTCTCTTCCAGTCTCTTGTGGTGGCCCCAGCACTCCTGAGCATGTGACTGTATCACTTCAATCCCTGCCTGTCTTCACATCTTCACATCCCTTCTTCTCTGTCTGTGCCATTCCTCTGGCCTCTCTTACAGGGACATGTGTAATGGCATTTAGGGTGCACCCAGATAATCTAGGGCAATGTCTTCATGTCCAGATCCTTAATTACATCTGCAAAGATGTTTTTCCAATTAAAGTAACACTAACCATTTCCAGGGATTAGACTTGATATCTTAGAGTGGCCAGTATTCAACCAACCACAACCCGTAAAACCCTCTGTCAGCATTTTTAACACGAACATTTAACATGAACTAGGGCACAGGAATCTCCTGTTCACGTAGATCTGAACAACACATTCATTCATTCCAACTCTATCAGCTTCTCTCTGTGTATTGTGTGCTGTCGAGTCACTTCTGACTCACAGAAATCCTATATGACAGAGTAGAATTGCCCCATAGGGTTTCCTAAGCTGTAATCTACGGGAGCAGATCTCCAAGTCTTTCCTTCATAGAGCCACTGGTGGGTTCAAACTGCTGATCTTTCAGTTAGCAACCAAGCACTTTAACCATTGCGCCACCAGGGCTCCTTAGCATCTCTGCCTACATAAAATGCAGTGACAGAGTAGCCAGAGGGATCCTGAGCCAGTAGAACCTAATGAGGACAAACAGAGCTATATGATCAAACATCCTGATTAACGTACAAACACCTCCTTCCCATTAAAACATACTTATATTTATACCTTACTTTTAAGACATTTGCTGGCCAAACCCAGGATTTTTAAATATAATCCTATCTGAGGAGATGCAGCTGCTGCGCAGTGTAGACTGCTCTAGGGTATAAAATGCTCCAAAACGAAATCTATAAACTATAGAAATGAGCTTTCATGAAGGAACCCAGATAATATTAAAAGGAAGAAATAGGCTAATGGCTTGGGCACATAATCTCACACTTTCCAGTACTCCAGAAATATAGCTGTGATGGTCTGCATATATGTTAACACAGCAATTTGAAAGATACCGACTATAAGAAAAGACAATTTTTTTTTTTTTAAGTTGATGGTTGAATGGAAACAGTGGGAAAAAAAATGAAAAGAATCCCCAAAAGATATCGTTATCACTGCCGAAATTGCCGGTTAGAACTCAGGGTTCAAGAAAAATTCTGAGTGAAGTTGAGTAGTCATCCCCTTTCACTTTGTGAATGATAACGCTTGATTTATTATCAGACAGCTAGACAGGTTAAGTAAGAAGATCCTAGACTCCAAATAATAGCATATTAATAGCACTTCCTAAAAGAGAAGGGAAGGAATCATTTGTTACTTTCTTATGGAAATCAAGCATTTGGTAGATATCTATATCATCCTCTTCTTAGACAAGGGAAAACGTGCTCAGAAGGAAGATGATTTTGGGTTTCTCTTTCTTTCCCCGAAGGATAGAACTTTCAGCAACAGCCTGTAACAGTTTAACAAGGGCTTCCTCACTTTGTAGTTTATTCTGAATTGGGTCATCCTTCCTCTAAAGGCAAAGCGAGGAAATCCTGCTCACATGTTAAAACAGGTGCCAGATAAGCACATTCATTTTCAGCCTTTCTTTAGAGCTTCTTAGAAAGCTTTGACATCTTACTCGTGAGGAGAACATATGGGATCCTTTTTTTTTCCCCCGGAATCTAATTTTATTTATTTATTATTGTGCTTTAAACGAAAGTTTACAGTTTAAGTTAGTTTCTCATATAAAATTTATACACACACTGCTGTGTGACCCTAATTGCTCTCCTTAAGCTGTGACAGCACACTCCATTCCACCCTGGATTTCCTGTGTCCATTCAACTAGCTCCTGTTCCTTTCTGCCTTCTCAGCTCACCCCCGGACAAGACTCATGTATCTACTTCAGCTAAGAAGGACACTCTTCATGAGTATCATTTTACGATTTATGGTCTGATGGAATCTGTGTCTGAAGAGATGGCTTTGGGAATGAGTTTAGTTTTGGGCAGAGAGTTCTGGGGCCATGTCTTCCTGGGTCCCTCCAGTCTCAGTCAGAACATTAAGTCTGATCTTTTTACTAGAATTTGAGTTCTGCACCCCCCTTTCCTCCTGCTCCATCAGGGACTCTCTATTGTGTTCTCTGTCGTCGGTGGTAACCAGGCACCATCTAGTTCTTCTGGTCTCAGGCTGATGGAGTCCCTAGTTTATGTGGTCCTTTCTGTCTCTTGGGCTAATATTTTCCTTGTGTCTCTGGTGTTCTTCATTCTCCTTTGCTCCAGGTGGGTTGGGACCATCTGATGCATCTTAGATGGCCACTTGCTAGTTTTTAAGACCCCAGACACCACTCACCAAAGTGGGATGCAGAGCATTTACTAAATAAACTTTGTTATGCAAATTGACTTAGATGTCCCCTGAAACCATGGTCCCCAGACCCTCACCCCTCCTACTGTGTCCCTTGAAGTGTTTAGCTGTGTTCAGGAAACTTCTTAGCTTTGGTTTAGTCCAGTTGTGCTGACTTCCCCTGTAATGAGTGCTGTCCTTTCCTTCACCTAAGATAATTCTTATCTACTACCTAGTTAGTAAATAACTCTCTCCCTCCCTCCCCACTCTCGTAACCATCAAAGAATATTTTCTTCTGTGCTTAAACCTTTTCTTGAGTTCTTATAATAGCGGTCTTATACAATATTTGTCTTTCTGAGAATGACTAATTTCACTCAGCATAATTCCTTCCAAATTCCTCCATGTTATGAGGTGTTTCACGGAGTCATCTTTATTCTTTATTGTTGCATAGTATTGCATTGTGTGAATATACCATAGTTTGTTTATCCATTCATCTATTGATGGGCACCTAGGTTGTTTCCATCTTTTTGCTACTGTGAAGAGTGCTGCAATGAACATGGGTGTGCATATATCTATTCATGTGATGGCTCTTATTTCTCTAGGATATATTTCAAGGAGTGGGATTGCTGGATTGCATGGTACTTCTATTACTAGCTTTTTAAGGAAGAGCCAAATCGATTTCCAAAGTAGTTGTACCATTTTACATTCCCACCAACAGTGAGTAAGTGTTCCAGTTTCTCCACAACCTCTCCAACATTTATTATTTTGTGTTTTTTGGATTAATGCTAGCCTTATTGGGGTGAGATGGCATCTCATGGTAGTTTTGGTCTGCATTTCTCTAATGGCTCATGATCATGAGCATTTCCTCATGCATCTGTTAGTCACGTGAATGTCTTCTTTGGTGAAGTGCCTGTTCATATCCTTTGTGCATTTTTTAATTGGGTTATTTGTCTTGTTGTTGTTGAGGTTTTGCAGTATTTTGTAGAGTTTAAAGATTAGACCCTGATGGGATTTGTCATAGCCAAAAATTTTTTCCCAGTCTGTAGGTTGTCTTTTTACTCTTTTGGTGAAGTCTTTTGATGAGGATAAGTGTTTGATTTTTAGGAGCTCCCAGTTGTCTAGTTTCTTTTCTGGTGTTTGTGCGTTATTACTTATGGTTTGTAGTCTGTTTATGCCATGTATTAGGGCTCCTACCATCTTCCCTATTTTTTCTTCCATAATCGTTATCGTTTTAGACTTTACATTTGGTCTTTCATCCATTTTGAGTTAGTTCTTGTGCATGGTGTGAGGTATGGGTCTTGTTTCAATTTTTTGCAGATGGATATCCAGTTATGCCAGCACCATTTGTTAAAGAGTTCGTCTTTTTGCCATTTAACAGACTTTGGACCTTTGTCAAATATCAGCTGCTCATAGGTGGATGAATTTATGTCTGGATTCTCAATTCTGTTCCACTGGTCTATGTGTCTGTTTTTGTACCAGTATCAGGCTGTTTTGACTATCATGGCAGTATAATAGGTTCTAAAATCAGGTAGTGTGAGGCCTCCCACTTTGTTCTCCTTCTTCAGCAATGCTTTACTTATCAAGGGCCTCTTCCCTTTCCATATGAAGTTTATGATTTGTTTCTCCATGTTCTTAGAAAACGTTACTGGAATGTGGATCAAGATGACACTGTATCTGTAGATCGCTTTGGATAGAACTGACATTTTCACAATGTTGAGTCTTCCTATCCATGAGCAAAGTGTATTTTTCCACTTATGCAGGTCTCTTTTGGTTTCTTGCAGTAGTGTCTCATAGATTTCATTGTATAGTTCTCTCATGTCTCTGGTTAGATTTATTCCTAGGTATTTTATCTTCTTCGAGGCTATTGTAAATGATATTGATTTGGTGATTTCCTCTTCAAAGTTCTCTTTGTTGGTGTAGTGGAATCCAACTGATTTTTATGTTTATCTTGTATCTTAATACTTTGCTGAAATCTTCTATTAGTTCCAATAGTTTTCTTGTGGATTCTCTGCATAAGATCGTATCATAAGATCATATCATCTGCAAATAGAGATATTTTTACTTCCTCCTTACCAATAATGGATGCCCCTTATTTCTTTTTCTAGCCTAATTGCTTTGGCTAGGACTTCCAGCACAATATTGAATCAAGAGTGGTGATAAAGGGCATCCTTGTCTGGCTCCCATTCTCAAGGGGAATGCTTTCAGACTCTCTCCATTTAGGATGATGTTGGCTGTTGGCTTTGTATAAATGTCCTTTATTATACTGAGGAATTTCCCTTCTACTCCTGTTTTGCTGAGAGTTTTTATTGTGAATAGGTGTTGGACTTTGTCAAATGCCTTTTCTGCATCGATTGACATGATCATGTGGTTCTTGTCCTTTGCTTTTATTAATGTGATGGATTACATTGATTGTTTTTCTAATGTTGAACTATCCCTGCATACCTGGTACAAATCCCACTTGGTCACGGTGAATTATTTTTTTGATATGTTGTTGAACGCTATTCGCTAGAATTTTTTGAGGATTTTTGCGTCAATGTTCACGAGGGATATTGGTCTGTAATTTTCTTTTTTTGTGGTGTCTTTACCTGGTTTTGTTATCAAGGTTATGCTGACTTCATAGAATGAGTTTGGGAGTACTCTGTCCTTTTCTATACTCTGAAATACCTTTAGTAGTAGTGGTGTTAACTCTTCTCTGAAAGTTTGGTAGAATTCTCCAGTGAAACTATACAGGCTAGAGTTTCTTTTTTTGCTGGGAGTTTTTAAATTGCCTTTTCAATCCTTTCTTTTGTTATGGGTTTATTTAGCTGTTCTACCTCTGTTTGTGTTAGTTTAGGTAGGTAGTGTGTTTCTAGAAATTTGTCCATTTCCTCTAGGTTTTCAAACTTGTTACAGTACAATTTTCCAGAGTATTTTGTTATGATATTTTTAATTTCATTTGGGTCTGTTGTGATATTGCCCATCTCATTTCTTATTCAGTTTATTTGCTGCTTCTTCTGTTATTCTTTTGTCAGTTTGGCCAGTGGTTTACCAATTTTGTTGATCTTTTCAAAGAACCAGCTTTTGGTCTTGTTAACTCTTTCAATCGTTTTTCTATTCTCTATTTTATTTAATTCTTCTCTAATTCTTGTTATTTCTTTTCTTCTGGTGCCTGAGGGCTTCTTTTGCTGCTCTCTTTCTACTTGTTAGAGTTGTAGGGTTAATGTTTTGATTTTGGCCCTTTCTTTTTTTTTTGGATATGTGCATTTACTGCTATAAACTGACCTCTGACCACTGCTTTTGCTGTGTCCCAAAGGTTCTGGTAGGATGTGTTTTCAATCTTATTTGATTCTGTGAATTTCTTTATTCCATCCTTCATTTTTTCTTTAACCCAGTAGTTTTTGAGTAAGGTGTTGTTCAGTTTCCATGTGTTTGATTTTTTTTTCCTTGCTTTTTCTGTTATTGATTTCTACTTTTATGGCTTTATCGCCAGAAAAGATGCTTTGTAATATTTTGTTGCTTTGAATTCTGTGAAGGCTTGCTTTATGGCCTAATACGTAGTCTCTTCTGAGGAATGTTCCACGTGCGTTGGAAAAAAAAGTATACTTGGCTGTAGTTGGGTGGACTGTTCAGTATATTTCTGTTGGATCAAGTTGGTTGTTTGTGACAGTTAGATCTTACGTGTATTTATTGAGCATCTTTCTGGATGTTCTGTCCTCCACCGAAAGTGGTGTGTTGAAGTCTCCTCCTATTATTATTGAGTTGTCTATCTCTCTTTTCAACGCTGTTAGAGTTTGTTTTAAGTACTTTGGAGCCCTGTTGTTGGGTGCATAAATATTTATTATGGTTGTGACCTCCTGGTCTATTGACCCTTTAATCATTATATAGTGTCCTTCCTTATCCTTTGTGGTGGATTTTACTTTAAAGTCTATTTTGTCAAAGATTAATATTGCCACTCCTGCTCTCTTCTGAGTGTTGTTTTCTACATTTTTTCCATCCTTTGAGTTTTAGTCTGTTTGTGTCTTAAGTCTAAGGTGTGTCTCTTGTAGGCAGCATATAGATGGATCGTGTTTTTTTTATCCAATCTGCCACTCTGTCTCTTTACTGATGCATTTAGTCCATTTACATTCAGTGAAATCATTGATAGGTATGAGTTTAGTGGTGTCATTTTGATGTCTTTGTGTGTTGTTGATGTTTCTTCGTTCCACTTAATTTTCTGTGCTGAGTCATTTTTCTTTATGTATTTTCTTTTCATCTGTTTCATTGTTGTTGATTTTGGGTTTGCTGAGTCTTTATAGTTTTCTAGTTTTTTTATTTTGATTTGTAGGATTGTTAGTTTCCTTTGTGGTTACCTTAATATTTACCCCTATTTTTCTAAGTTTATACTGGTCTTTTATTTCTTTATATTGCCTTCACCTCCTCTGCATATGACAAATCTATGTCTACATTTTTAAAGCCCCTCTTTTTTGTTTTAATGTTGTCATCATTTACATATTGACATCTGTTTCCCTATTTTCAGTGTTTTAGCTTTGATTTACTACCATGACTTTCCTATCTGGGTTAATATCTGGTCGCTCTGTCCTGTGTTCTAGTCTTGGGTTGTTATCTGATGGTATTGATTTTCTAACTGGAGGATTCCCTTTACTATTTCTTGTAATTTTGGTTTGGTTTTTTGCAAATTCTCTAAACTTCTGTTTATCTGGAAATGTCCTAACTTCACCAACATATTTGAGAGACATTTTTGCTGGATATATAATTCTTGCCTTGCATTTTTTTTCCTTTGAGGGTTTGTATATGTCATCCCATTGCCTTCTTGCCGGCATGGTTTCTGCTGAGTAGTCTGAGCTTATTCTTATTGACTCTCCTTTGTAGATGACTTTTCGTTTATCCCTAGCTATTCTTAAAATTCTCTCTTTATCTTCGGTTTTGGCAAGTTTGATTACAGTATGTTTTGGTGACTTTCTTTTGGGATCTACCTTGTGTGGGGTTTGATGTGCATCTTTGATAGATATCTTGTTATCTTTCACACTATCAGGGAAGTTTTCTGCCAACAAATCTTCAACAATTCTCTATATTTTCTGTTATTTATTCCCCCCTGCTCCCGTTCTGGTACTTCAATCACTTGTAGGTTATTCCTCTTGATAGAGTCCCACATAATTCTTAGGGTTTCTTCTTTTTTTTTTTTTTTTTTTTTTTTTTATTCTTTTATCTTATTTTTCCTAAAATAAGTTACTGGCAAGTTCTTTATCTTCAGTCTCACTAATTCTGACTTCCATTGTCTCAATTCTGCTCCTATGAGTTTCTACTGAGTTGTGTAATTCTGAAATTTTATTGTTAATCTTCTGGATTTCTGTTTGCTGTCCCTCTATGGATTCTTGCAGCCTGTTAAGTTTGTCATTATGCTCTTCTCTAATCTTCTTTAGCTCCTCTATTGCTTTGTCTGCGTGTTCCTTAGCTTGTGCGTTTTGCCTGATCTCCTTCCTGATCTCTTGAAGAGTTCTGTATATTAATCTTTTGTATTCTACCTCTAGTAATTCCAAGAAGCTCTCTTCCTTTGGAAAATCTCTTGATTCTTTGTTTCAGGAGCTTGCTGAATCCATCGTGGCCTGCCTCTTTATGTGATTTGATATTGACTGTTGTCTCCAAGCCATCAATAAGTAACTATATTTATTTATTTTATGTTTGCTTACTGTGTCCTAGCTTCCGGTTTTATTTTGTTTTGATATGCCCAGATAGGCTTCTTATGTAAGCTAGTTTGGTTATTGGTGTCTTTGAAGCTCTAACATCCTGTCACAGGTGGTTAGATCTGTTACTACGTATGTGAGCCCCGAAGTCTGTTTACTTTTCTTGTATGGATTCAGCTCAGGTGCCCAGATAGTCAGTCACCAAGTCTGTGGAGCAGGCTCTCACCTACAGTCCTGGACAGACAGGTGATTGGTGTAGGCACAGGTATCTGGCTACAGTAGGGGGTCATGCTCTGAGTAAGGCAGAATGCTGATGTCTGCCCCTGAGTGTATGGGACTAAAGCGTGTCCCTGTTTCCTAGAGCACATAGGTGGGTGGGTTTTGCAGCTGGACTATGGGCATCCAATGCTGTTGGCTGAAAGGACTGGGAGGTGCCACTTATTCTTGGACCCCTGTTGGGGTGCCTAGGTGGTGTAGGTGGAACCACCAGTCCTCAGGCCTCTGATATGGGTAGGTGAGGACCCTGCTTAATCTGCAGAGGGGTGTCAAATGTCACGAACCTGCCACTCCACCATATAGCTGATACAGTTGAAGTTAGACTTCAGGTATATATGCTGTTGTACTGTGGTAATGAGGGCCTATGCTGTTGAAATGGGCCCACACAGTTCTATGCAGGAATGAAAGGCATTCAGAGTCCGTGGACCCCTTATGTCTGTGCCTAGGCAAAGGGGCTACACCTACCCTAAGTTCCCAGTTTAGGGGAGCTGGCAGATTATTTATTGTTAATCATTTCCTCTCCAAGGCCAGGAGAATGGCTCAGGGCACATGACTGGTCCTTACTGCTGGCCCAGGGGAAGTGGCAATGGCTGAAGCCTGCCTGGGACCCAGTGCAAAGCAGGTAGGGGGCAGGTAAATGGGAGAGAGGTTTCTCCCAAAGGGGTTGTTTTTTGATTTGTGCAGTAGGTTAGATGCATGTACTTATCTTTTGCCAGTTGAGCACTGTCTTTCACTGGTTCTGGAGGTCTGAGTAGACTCTCCGTCGCTCGGTCTCTCCTGATGTGGAAAACATGTCCCTAGTGCCACTGCTTGCCTCACAGCATGCACTGGCTGCAGGGTGCCAGATATCACCAGGTCAGGTCTGGCATTTCCTCTCTTCTTCTGAACAATATCTTCCTCCCCTTGCCACTCAGTCCGATTCCTCAGGTTTACCACTGATGTTCAAGGCTCCTAGATTGTCATACACAATTAATTCACTTGTTTTTTCAGGTCTTTGTTATAAGAAGGACCATAGGAACCGTTTGTCCACTCTGCCATCTTGGCCCCACCTCTCCTAGGGTTCTGTTTAAAAAAATAAAAATTCTACCTTTCCTCATCTGAATCTAGCAAGCATATAATGGACACAGGCTTGGTGTGAGATTCTGTAGTCTGTACAAAAGCCATTTCCCCACAGTGGTAAAGATTATTAAAACACATCACAGCGTCTGGTAGTTACCTAATCTGTTGGAGCCTTGAGTCACTGGTGAAAACAATTTCATTCTCAAGCAGTTTTCTCCTCTCACCCCTTGCTTCCCCCATCAGCTCCATCCCTATTGCACTGTATCCTTTCCCAATATCACAGAAAGTTTACAATAAGGCTACAAACATATGTTGGTGATAGGGCTATTATAGGCTTCCATGGATAATCTGGGTAATTCTCTGCATTTTCACCAAATGCCTCTGTAGTCTGTAAGGAAGCTGAAAGTAAGGCAAGCTTTCAGACAGATCTTGCGATGGTTTCTGTTTTAAAAGGCAGCCAACCACCACCACAACTGGTCCTAATTGCTTCTCTCGTTGGCAGTCTCAGGAGAGAGGACAAGGGCTGAATAAGCCAGGGAGACTTAAACTCCTTCTCATTAATAGCTCGGCCTACTTGGGTCGGGGCTGAAGCACACAGGGGAATGGTGTATGCACGAGGGGCCCTTAGCACTACCTGTCTTATGAGTGAATGAGATGCCAGCTGAGGACTTTCAATCTAGAATCCTCACTGGAATAACCTGAATTGATTAAATGCAAGAATGACAAAGAGGACGAGTGGCACTTGAAAAGAGGGGAAGCTATCTTGTTTAGGAGAACTGAGAAAAATAACTAGCCACTGTAACTCAGGAGTTGAGACAGTTTTCTCTAACTTGAAATGTGAGATCTGAGGTCTCATTGCCTAAGAGCTGCTGGGAGGTTGCATTGGATATTTTCTTCCTTTATCCCTTTTATCCCATTATGAAAATGATATTCACTAATGAGGAGAAACACTGAATTCCATTTTCAAATTGTATTTGGGGGGAAAAAAAAACACTACATGACACTCATGGAGGCCAGCTAAACATTAAAAAAGGAGCAGTTTTGTGCTCTCAATGGACAAAGTAGACTGATTTAAGCAACAAAACAAATACCCGAGTATAAAATAAATGTCCGTGAATCCATAGTTATGTAATTAAATGATCAGATAAATAAATGGGAGAGAAGAGACAAATCACAAATCTCTCATACAAAAGAATAACAAATTATGTAGAGACTCCCACCTCAAGAAGGTGGAGTGCAATACCCTACCTTTTAAGTGTGGTAATTGGAATGTGAAAGTTGGAAACATAAAAGAAGGACCGGTAGTTGGAAAATATGGCCTTGGTGATAGAAACCACACAGGAGATCACATGATAGAATTTTGCAAGTCCAATGAATTTCCATTCACTGGAAATACCTCTTTTTCAACAATGTAAACAGTGACTAAACACTTGGACCTCACTGGATGGAATACACAGGAATCTAATCGACTACATCTGTGGAAAGAGATGAGGGAGAAGCTCAATATTATCATTCAGAACAAGGTCAGGGGCTGACTGTAGAACAGACCATCAATTGCTCATATGCAAGTTCAAGCTGAAGCTGAAGAAAATTAAAACACATCCAGGAGAGTCAAAGTACGACCCTGCATATATCCCACCTGATTTTAGAGACCATATCAAAAACAGATTTGACACATGGAACTCTAATGACCAAAGACCTGAAGAGTTGTGGGATGACATCAAGGACATCGTACATGAAGAAAGCAAAAAACCAAGAAATAAACAAACCCACTGTAGTCAAACCAATTCCAACTCACAGTGAACCCATAGGATTTCCAAAGCTGCAAATCGCTATGGAAACAGACTGCCACATCCTTCTCCTATGGAGCCATTAGTAGTTTCAAACCGCTGACCTTTCAGTTAGCAGTCAATTGCTTTAACCACTGCCCAAGACAGAAAAGAAATAAAAAGACCAAAACAGAAGTCAGAAGAGACTCTGAAACTTGCTCTTAAAAATAGAGTAGGTAAAGTGAATGGAAGAAATGATGAAGTAAAAGAGTTGAACAGAAGATTTGGAAGGGTGACACGAGAAGACAAGGTAAAGAACCACAATGAAATGTGCAAAGAACCAAAAGGAAAGAACACACTCAGCATTTCTCAAGCTGAAAAGAAAAAATTTAAGCCTCGAGTTGCAATATTGAAGGGTTCTATTGGCAAAAAATCGAGTTACACAGGAAGCATCAAAAGAAAGTGAAAGGCATATACAAAGTCACTGTACCAAAAAGAATTGGTCAATATTCGACCATTTCAGGAGGCAACATATGATGAAAAACCAATGGTACTGAAGGAAGGAGGCCAAGCTGCATGGAGGACATTGGTGATAAACAAGGCTCCAGAAATTGATGGAATACCAATTGAGATGTTTGAACAAATGGATGCCACACTGGAAGCGCTCACTCGTCTATGCTAAGAAACTTAGAAGACAGCTGTCTGGCCAACTGACTGGAAGAGATCCATATTCGTGCCCATTCCAAAGAAACGTGCTCCAATAGAAAGGTGATCCAACAGAATTTAATATGAGTATTTAAAAAATTACTTAGTGGTCAACTGACTGGAAGAGATCCATACTTGTGCCCATTCCAAAGAAAGGTGAGACAACAGAATGCAAAAATTATTGAACAATAGCGTTAATATCACTTGCAAGTAAAATTTTTCTGAAGGTCATTCGAAAGTAGTTACAGCAGTACGTCAACAGAGAACTGCCAGAAATCCAAGCCAGGTTCAGAAGAGGATGTGGAACTAGGGATATCATTGCTGATGTCAGATGGATCTTGGCTGAAAGCAAAGAATATCAGAAAAATGTTTACCTGTGTTTAATTGACTATGCAAAGGCATTCAACTGTGTGGATCATAACAAATTATGGACAATATTGTGAAGAACGGGAGTTCCAGAACACTTAATTGTGCTCATGAGGAGCCTGTACATAGACCAAGAGGCAGTCATTCAAACAGAACACGGGAATACTGCGTGGTTTAAAATCAGGAAAGGTATGCTTCAGGGTTGCATCCTTTCACCATACTTATTCAATCTGTATGCTGAGAAAATAATCCAAGAAACTGGACTATACAAAGAAGAACACTGCATCAGGATGGGAAGAAGAGTCATTAACAACCTGCAATATGCAGATGACACAACTTTGCTTGCTGAAAGTGAAGAGGACTTGAAGCACTTACTGATGAAGATAAAAAACCACAGCCTTCAGTATGGATTACACCTCAACATAAAGAAAATAAAAATCCTCACAACTGGACCAATAAGCAACATTATGATAAACAGAGAAAAGATTGAAGTTGCCAAGGATTTCATTTTGCTTGGATCCACAGTCCACACCCACGGAAGCAGCAGTCAAGAAATAAAATGATGAATTGCATTGGGCCAATCTGCTGCAAGAGACCTCGTTAAAGTGTTAAAAGGCAAAGATGTCACCTTGAGGACTAAGGCGTGCCTGGCCCAAGCCGTTGTATTTTCAATAGCCTCATATGCATGTGAAAGCTGGACAATAATAAGAAACACCTAAGAAAAACTGATGCATTTGAATTACGGTATTGGTGAAGAATATTGAACGTACCATGGACTGCTAGAAAAACAAACAAATCTCTCTAGGAAGAAGTACAGCCAGAATACTCTCATAGGACAGAGTAGAAAGGTCCCAAAGGGTTTCCAAGGAGAAGCTTGTGGATTCAAACTGTTAAACTTTTGGTTAGCGGCCGTAGCTCTTAACCACTGTGCCACCAGGGCTCCCCTTAGAGGCAAGGATGGCAAACATTTATCTCACGTTCTTTGGACATGTTATCAGGAGGGACTAATCCCTGGAGAAGGACGTCATGGTTGGTAAGGTAGAGGGTCAGCCAAAAAGAGAAAGACTCTCAACGAGATGGATTGACGCAGTGGCTGCAACAGTGGTCTTGAATAGACAATGATTGTGAGGATGGCACAGGACCAGACAGTGTTTGGTTCTGTCGTACACAGGTTCGCTATGAGTCGGAACCAACTCAACAGCACCTAACAGTAACAATAAAGTGAGGGATATATATAGTGACTTCCTTTCAAACAGTATAGTAGGAAAAGGGGTAAATACCAGTGCCTAGAATCAATCATTTCTCCAAGTATCCTGGCTTCTTTGAATGGAGAATGGTAGTATAGACCAAGATCTTTGTTGGGTATGTTCTTTGCACCGAGCTGTCTTTGCTTTTAGGCCCTGTCAGACAGAGCAAAGAAATATATGTAGATAACTATCGGGTATATAATACAAATATCCATAAACATTTCTCTGTGTAGCCATCTGCAACTATATTAAACTAAATATGAGTTCACCCTGATGTCTCCAACTGCAATCCAGTGCCACATGCGTCATTCTGGTCTCCCTTCCTTGCTTATCTATAACCTCCCACTACAACAGTTAGAAACCTGACTGTCACCACCTGCCATCCATTTATGTAATTGTTCAGTTCTAGTATATACACATAGTTGTTTCAGAATTCTTAACCTTACCCCCATGGGAAACAACTTTACCAAATAGAGTACTGTGCTTATGTGCAGTTCCATTTGCCTTTAGTCTTTTATTCTCAACTCATTTCCAAAGTTACTTAGGTCACCACCTTTTCCCCCAACCCCTTCATTGAGGTTGTTATACATTTGTAATACAGTTCAACTCTTTGTTACAATCTGTATTCCATCCTGGAATTCCCTGACTTTCTAAATGATTTTTTTTTTTTTTTAACTCAGATATATTAAGGTTCACTCCTTGTGTGATAAAATTCTATAGGCTTTGATAAATGTATACTTTCATGTATCTACCATTACATTATCATATAGAATAGTTTCACTGCCCTAGAAATCCCCTGTGCTTCACCTTTACCTATTCAACTTTCCACATTCCCCAAACCCCTGATTACCGTTGATCTGTTCACCATATTTTTAATTCTGGCTTTTCCAGAACATCATATAAATGGAACCACACAGTAGTAGCCTTTTTCAGACTGGCTTCCTTCACATAGCAATATGCATTTAAGGTTCCTCCATGTCTTTTTGTGACTTGCTAGTGCATTTATTCGTATTGATGAATAATATTCCATTGCATGGATGTAACCATTTGTTTATCCCCTCGCCTATGGAAGGACATATTGGTTGCTTTGAGTTCTTGGTGATTAATCTGCTATAAACATACATACAAAGTTTTTTGTGTGGGTACAAGTTTTCAAATAAGTTGGATAAATACCTAGGAATGCAATTGCTGGATTTTATAAGACTATGTTTAGCTTTCAGGAATAAAAGGGGAAATGTTTTCACCAGGAAGAAAATAGAAATTGATAGCTGACTGGCCAGTGTCCTGCTGAGAATGGCATGGACACCCTTAGTGTATTCTTGGAAAGGCGGTGAGAGTATTTACCTGAAAAAGGGATAGAAAGGAATCAGCTTTGAAATGGGGTGAGTATAAATTTATTTCCTGTTAGCCCTCTAATATTAAGACAAAGGCTGACGTTAAAAGTCAGCTCCTGCAAGGTTTCAGAAGGATCTACCTCTGCCAGTCTCATAGAAACATTTCTTTTTACATAGCTATCTTTTTCAAATAGATTCTGATGGTCTCATACTTACTAAATAAATGTTCAAGTTTGCTATTTTTGATTTGACAATATGAAGCAAAGTGAAAAAGAACTCATATAGCATATTTTGGATCATTTAGAAAGCCACACCTAAACTAGCTAACGCTATCTCTTGCCCATATTGTTATCTTTTACAAGTGATAAGGTCAAATAACATGGAGCATGGATGTAAACAAAGATTTCCAGTAGTTTAAACACATAATATTTCTCCAACTTGGATTGTCCCAAAGTGATATTCTTCAAGATATGTGAGAATATTATTCCATTTGAGTTTTCATTCAAAAGGGCTATGCATATTCAAGTGTGTGCAACCCTGTAGTGTAATACAGGGAGTTACAGAAGCAAGAAAGACACAACAGGGAGGGATTCCTTTCCTACTGGGGGAGGGAACCAAATGATGGAAGTGGTCATTACAGAGATAAAATTCATAGCTAGCCTTAGCTTCTCTCTCTCAAATTAGACTTATACACATTTATTTTCTTTATATCCTAAAATAGTTACCTAGAATTTTTCCCTGGTAAGATAAGGTATGTGACTTTTGAGGCTAGAAAGTTTCCAAAAGCAGAGAGTACCTACCAACCTCTCTCTCTTTCTCTGTGTATACAAGTTTGAATATATGCACCCAAAGTGATACATGTACTATAAAAGTTAAAAAACAAGCGACAAAAGTCAACATAGATATTGTTTAAGGAAATCAGGCTTTGTGATAGAAATTATACTAAGTGATTTCCATATGTTAATGCATTTCATTTCTTCAGCAACCCTATGAGGTAACAATCATTATCATTACCATTTTACAGATGAAGAAATGGACTTTAGAAAAAGTTGAAAGACCTGCCAAACAACACCCAGACTTATTACTAGAGTGGGAATTTAGAGTTCAGTTCTTTCAGACACGAAAATCTCATAGATTTCTACCTCTAGCTCGATACAAGTGTCAAGAATCTCCTCTGTTATGTTCACCTAAAACAACATCAAAGTAATATGGCTCATCTAACTCTGTAACTGCCTTTACATTGCCTTGCTGAGAAGAGAGTATATTCGCTTAAACACCTACTGGTCTAGACAAAGTGTCTATATGAGAACAGAAAACACTGTGATGTTTCACAAAGTGTAATCCAATTACCGTCTGTGTCAAAATTGCCTGGCGTGATGATTAAAATGCTGATTCCAGGCCCAAAGTCTACTCTACAGATGTTTTTTTTATATGCACGTAATTATAAAGTGTGTTTATTGTGCCCTAGTGGCTTATCTTTTTCAATTTTCAAATAAACCAGCATCTTTTTCATTTTAGTTTGCATTCAAGTTGGGTTCGACACCTTTATTAATGTGGAAAATGAATTCTAGTTCTTCTTTTTGTCAGGAGCTACATAAATAAAGGTAGAAATAGAGAAAAAATGTTCTGGGATGTCAGTAATGGTATACAATTGTTTAAAAAATCATCAGTATTACCCAAAATAATATCAAAATGTGCCAGAAAATACAAACTATGCTCCTACAAGCGGTGGGAGAGAGTTAGAAGATCAAGATTTGCCTTGAAGTGGGTGTGGGGAAGTGTTGAAACACAACTGAGGCACAAAAAGGCTGTGGTAAAGGAGAGGGGTCTCTTATAGGACAGAAAAGCCTCCAGTATCTGGAGGAAGATGATGACAAAATCCCTCCCACTCTGAGGAGATCATTGGGATTAGACCCAGGTTGTTGATGTTGTTAGTTGCCATTGTCTTTTCTTGTTGCTAGCTGCCTGAGAGTTGGTCCCTGACTCATAGTAACCCCATGCACAATAGAACAAAATGCTGCCTAGTCCTGCAATATTCAATGATTATTTGTAGACTAGACCATATGTGATACATAAGTTTTCCACTGGTTGATTTTTGGAAGTAGATCATGAGGCTTTCTTCCCTGCCTTCTGAGTCTGAGCGTCCCACTGAAACCTATTCAGCAACATAGCAACACACACACCTCCATTGACAGACGGGTGGTAGCTGTGCATGAGGTGCACTGGCTACATGGAAGGTGAGAATTCTTCCACTGAACTGCTACTGTCCCCTCGATTAAAAACCAAAAACCAAACACATTACTGTCAAGTTGATTCTGACTCACAGCGACCCTACAGGACAGAGGAGAACTGCCCGTAGGGTTTCCAAGGAATAGCTGGTAGATTTGAACTTCTGACCTTTTGGTTAGCAGCCAGACACTTAACCACTGCACCACCAGGGCTCTGCTCCCTCTATTAGACCTCTTAAAACCAAACCAAATGCATTGTCATTGAGTCAATTCCAACTCACGGTGACCCTATAGGACAGAGCAGGACTGCCTCATAGGGTTTCCAAGGCTGTCATCCTTATAGAAGCAGACTGTCACATCTTTCTCCCATGGCTGGCAGATTTGAACTGCTGACCTTTGGGTTAGTAGTCAAGTGCTTTAACCATCGAACCACCAGGCTGCCTTCAGACCGCTTGGAGCCTCTAAGTCCAGTCCTTTAGTATACTGTCATTTATGACTTTCTCCCTGGGAGCCTGAAAGACTAAATCTGGTTTACTCTCCACGTGAGGCTAGTTAGTCTAGTGTGATTTCAAAATAGAAAACAGACAAACAAGTAGGTAAAATAACACGTGGAGTTTCCATACCTTTCTCTAGTTCCAAACCTTCTCAAGGATGTAAATACAAATACAAAATGTTGAAAAGGCAAATATATGTAACAGGCGAGGTGCTGATAGATTAATTGACATTTAATCTTTAAATTATGGATAACATTGCAAAGAATGGGAAATCCAGAACTCTTAATGAAGAATGTACATAGACGAAGAGGTAGTCATTTGAACACAAGCAGACACTGTGTGGTTTCAAAGCAGGAAAGGTATGCATCAGGGTTTTATCCTTTCACTATATTTATTCAATCTGTACACTGAGCAAACAGTCTGAGAAGCTGGACTGTATGAAGAAGAACAGGGCATTAGGATTGGAGGAAAACTCATTAACAACCCACAGTATGCAGACGATATAACTTTGCTTGCCGTAAGTGAAGAAGACTTGAAGCACTTATTGATGAAGATCAAAGACTACAGCTTTCAGTACGGATTACACCTCAACATAAAGAAAACAAAAATTTTCACTACTGGATCAGAAAGCAATATGATAAACGGAGAAAAGATTGAAGTTGTCAGAGATTTCATTTTACTTAGATCCACAATCAATGCCCATGGAAGTAGCAGTCAAGAAATCAAATAATGTATTGCATTAGGCAAATTTGCTGCAAAACACCTCTTTAAAATGTTAAAAAGCAAAGATGTCACTTTGAGGACTAACGTGCTCCTGCCCCAAGCCATGGCATTATCTTTTGCCTCATATGCATGTGAAAGCTGGATAACGAATAAGGAAGACCAAAGAAGAATTGATGCCTTTGAATTATGGTGCTGCCAAAGAATATTGAATACCACCATGGACTGCTAAAAGAACTAACAAATCTGCATTGGAAGAAGTACAGCCAGAATGCTCCTTAGAAGCCAGGATAGTGAAACTTCATCTCACATACTTTGGACGTGTTATCAGGAGGGACCAGTCCCTGGAGAAGGACATCATGCTTGGTAAGGTAGAGGGTCAGGGAAACAGAGGAAGACCCTCAACAAGATGGACTGACACGGTGGTTACAACAATGGGCTTCAACACATCAATGACTGTAAGGACAGTGCAGGACCCGGCAGAGTTTCGTTCTGTTGTACATAGGGTCTCTATGCGTTGGAACCAACTTGACGGCATGTAACAACAGTAGTTGATAAAGATGATGAAAAGGAGTTTTCTCCTTTTTTCAGGAAGAGCTATGTTCTGTTCCTAGTCTCAGGTGCCTTTGTCCTAGATGGGTGTTGGTAGCTTTCTCAGTGTCAAGGCACAAACCTGTGATTCGCAAAATTAGACCCTGGAAGGGATAACCAAGGAGTTGTTCATGAGAAGGAGGGGACCTAGACGGCTGCTAGGTCTGGAAAAGGACTATGACACTTGTGGCTTTACTGAGATGTGGAATACTGGCATAGATCAGCCTCCCAGTAATGTCAGACACTTCAGGGGAGGGGGTGAGTGGAGGGTTGGTGACTGCTGTGTCTGATAGGACTAAAAGACTTCTCTGAGGGGTATCTCGGTCTCCTTCCTGGTGCAACAAAACAACAAACAAACCAACAAAAAACAAACCCACTGCCATTGAGTCAATTCCAAATCATAGCGGCCCTATAGGTTTTCCAAGGCTGTAAATCTTTACAGAAGCAGCCTGGTGGTTCCGAACCGCCAATCTTTAGGTTAGCAATTGACCACTTTAACCACTGTGCCACCAGGACTCCTGGTACACCACTAGTCAGCATACAGAAAGAGCCAGAGCTTATAAGAGACAAAGCGTTTCAAGAGAGCTACACTATTAACAGCAGCGAATAGGAAAGGCTAAATTTGAGAAGGCTGTCCCTAGTCCTCTAGAATCACAAAAGTATCAGGAATTTGATTCAAATGAGTGAAAGAACCTCCTACCCAATTCAGTTAAAAACTGGCCAAAGTAACAAATCTGCCAGTCCTCCAGGCCTGTCCCTTAAGTGTTCCAGATATTCCCCCTTGAAGATTTGATCCCTATTTGATACTTATCTGTGGACCTGTACTCCATTTCAAACAAAGCTTGGAAGTTTCTAATTTGCACTTTCAAAAAACTGGCCCTGAAGGCTGGTCCATAGTCTGCTTTGATCCTCAGCTTTGTGCAAACCCAGCATCTGATGGTTAGGAAATAAAACAGACCCTGTATTCATTTGAAGGTTTATTGATAACAATTGCTAGTCTTTGTCAATTACAGTAAGCTCCCCCCTGTCCCATGCCTAGGCCATGCTCTAGCCTCTGTGTCTCTCCCACTGCCTTTCCTTTCAAGTAATTGCCCTTTCCTAGATTCTTCCACTGTCTCATAACTCTGCCATTTCCAGTATAGGTGTTTGGCTGAAAGGACTATAGAAAACAAAAGGACAGTATAAGCTGAAGCAGCCAAGCAGTTATTGAAGAGACAAGCCTACGGTGCTGAAGTCAGACTTCACAGCCTTCACCATTTTGCCTGGGGTCAGCCCGCATACTATCACCTGGGCTAAATTCAAGAAAAGCTGTGCACGACATGTTTTATTTTTTCATATATGGTTTTCTGCCTTGTGTAGGTTATGGAGATACTGGGAAGCTTTTTTGTTTTTTTTTATTTTATTTTACCATTGTTTATTAATCAAGGTACTGCCATTGTAAAGTTAAAGGAAAAGTTTAAGGAAGCAGATAATTCCATTTCCAAAAAGATCAGAGAAAGGTGGCTTCATGAAAAACAAGAAAAATTCATGAATGATTTTAATATTAAAATGTTGTAGACAAAAAAATTGGTATCAGATCTAAAGAGAAGTCTGGGAAGGTCCATCTATGACCAATAGGGTATCTGTGTATATAGCTATATACATATATAGATATATACATATATATATGGAAGAGTCTAGGGTGCTACTAAAAGCAGTTAACATCCTCTTTAATATTCTAATTTTTAATTTAAGAATGTATCTTATCTATAGATATATTTTGTTTCCCATTGGGCAAAAAAAAAATAAAAATAAAACTTGAGACCTGCCTCTGTTTGGCGGTGATGCGGACTTTTTAATTTATTTTTTTGGAGTGTGATAGCATCTCTTCAGATGGGAGATATGATGAAATCACAAGAGAGGCTGTTCTGTGTGACTTCAAGGTTAATAAGAGGAAAGTTTGGCTATGACAAGGCCAGCAGACAGGAGGAAAAATCTCCCCTTAAAGCTACAGATCCAAGGGTTGACAGATATCTTCGTGACATTTCACCACTGATGTTCCCGATTAATTATCAACAATTCAAAAGAATATCAGTGTGGAGAATGAGGAGCCCTTGAGAGCTAAAAGGGACATAACCTCATTAAATATTTGGGATACAACTTTTCTCAAGTCATTTCAGAAATGGGAAAATGATCTCAAGTGTGAAAATCAGAAGGAAGTTACTTTAAGTTCTTAGCATTAATGTGGTTTCAAAAGCATTTATTACAATAGTTGCATTTGCCATACCAGCTGTAATGCATGTTTTCAGAATTGTAAATTGATCAGATCTTTATTGCAGGATTATTTGTAACAATCCAATATTAGAAAACAGCCAATATGCCAATCAATAGGAGAATAGCTAAATATGAAAATTCATATGTTAGAATTTACTGTAGAAGTTGAAGAATGAACTGTTACTATTTGTAGAATTTATATCGCTTTTACAATGTATCAGACACTATTCGAAGTGGTTTACAGGTATTAACTCATTTAATTATCACAATAAACCCATGAAGTAGGTCCTATTAGCATCCCAGTTATACAGATGAAGAACTGGGGCACAGAAATTTTAATAGTTTTGTCTTGTTTATCTAGTGCTGCTATAACAGAAATACCACAAATGGATGGCTTTAACAAACAAAAGTTTATTCTCTTACAGTTTAGTAGGCTAGAAGTCTGAATTCAGGGCACTAGCTCCAGAGGAAGGCTTTCTCTCTCAGTAGGCTCTGGAGCAAAGGCCCCTGCCATCAATCTTACCCTGATCTAGGAGCCTCTCAGCACAGGGACTTCAGATCCAATGGACGTGCTCCACTCCTGGCTCTCCTTTCTTGGTGGTATGAGGTCCCTCTCCTCTCTGCTCAATTCTTTCTTTTATATTGCAAAAGAAGTTGACTCAAGATATAACCTAATCCTGTAGGTTGAGTCCTGACTCATTAATATAACTGCCTCTAATCCTATCTCATTAACATCATAGAGGTTAAGATTTACAACACATAGGATAATGACATCAGATCACAAAATGGTGGACAACCAAATAATACTGGGAATCATGGCCCAGCCAAGTGGATACACATTTGGGGGGGGGGGGGGAACACAATTCAATTCATAACAAATTGCCCAAGGTCACAGAGCCAGTAAATGGACCCTGGAAGTCTAGCTCAACAATCCAGGCTTTTAACAATATGCTTTACTGTCTTTGGTATGTCTCAAACTGTGTAGATTTCTTGCCTAACAGGATGGAAAGTAAGATTTTTCCTGTAATACTGGAATTGTAACCACATCTCAGGCTCAGGTCAAAAGTGCTTAGGACTCATATTCCAGATTCAGAGAGCCATCTGCACTTGTGACTAGACACTTCTTCTAGGAACTTAACGACAGGAGGCAGAATCCATCCATCTGCTACTTCCTTCCTGTCCGTTTGTTGTACTGTGGTAACTTGCATGTTACTATAATGCTGGAAACTATGCCAAAAATATTGCAAATACCAGCATGGTCAACATGGTGGTCAGGTTTTAGCAGAGCTTTCAGACTAAAACAGACTAGGAAGAAAGGCCTGGCTACCTACTTCAAAAAATTAGCCAATGAAATCCCTATGAACCACAATAGAATGCTGTCCAATACAGTGCTGCATGATGAGCCGCCTAGGTTGACAGGCACTTAAAACACACAGTGGTCGCCACAATGATCTCAAGCTTACCAACAATTGTGAAGATGGCACAGGACTGGGTAAGATTTCACTCTATTGTGCACGGGGTCACCGTGAGTCAGAGCCAACTTAATGGCAACTAACAACTCTGTGTGTGTGTGTGTGTGTGTGTGTGTGTGTATACATTTACACACACGTACATGAAAGAATCCAGGGTGCTACTAAAGGAGTTAACTTTTTCTTTAATATTCTAATTTTTAAATTAAGAATGTATCTATAGATCCCTTGTATAATTAATAATAATTAAAATAGAACAGATCTAGTACAAGTCTAGGGTTCTATTTTCAGAACGGAGGACAGATGACCGGATGCCAAAGCCCCTTTGCTTCTCTTCCAAACTGAGTAAAAACTACTCAAGGGCCTGCTCCTTTCCCTCTAGAGCTTGTCTTTCAATACCATCCCTGCTCAAATTGCAGTCTGTTTTCCAAGTATGTGATATATTTCTTAACTCTAGGCTTCCACTCAAGTTCTTCCATTTATCAAACTTCCTTCTCTCTCCAACATACATAGTTTTTCTTTGATGAGAGCTGACTTATGATCCAAGGCCTATTTTGAACACCATTGCTCCAGAGAAACCCTCAACGGGGTGTTAAAACCTCTTGCCCCCAAGGCTTTGTAAAAGATTTGATATGGAACTGACTGGGCAATGTTTCGTGCTGTTGTACACTGGGTCGCTGTGAGTCGGGACCCACTCGATGACGGCACCTAACGACCTCAACAATGTGGAACTTACGCTTTGTCTTACGTTTTTGCGTGTCTTATATCCCATGTTGAAATGTAACATCCTTGAGGACCAGTTCTGTGTCTGATTCCTTTTTATATAAACCACTTAGTTAAGAATCTCAATGAGTTGAGAATATACATATGAAATGGCTTATTTATTTATTTTTTAAATAATAGCCTCCTAAATTATTTTGGTAAATATGCTTCATCCTCCTGAAGGAAAACCTTGGTCTAATAAGTAGCTTTAATTCCATAAATTCTCAGTTACTTGTAGTTATCAAAATATTCTCATTCTGGCAACTCTGATGCAAATGCCTGCAGCATTTTTGTTTCTCACTGCTAGGACTCTAGATACAGCCTTTGGATGCTGGGTTTTCTCACTAGGACTAGGTAGAGTGCCAGCATCGTGGTTCAAGTCCAACTTCTTCCCAGTGTACTCTAGACATATGGGAAACCCATAGATTATTCCATACCAAATACTGGGAGCACAGAAGCCACTCTGAGGTCACCTCTCAGTTTTGTCTTTTCCCTCCAAGTACTCCTACTTCAGATTGTAACAGGTCATATTAGCAAAACAGCAGGCCAAATGACAACCAATTGTAGAATAAAATTAATCTATGTTTCTAAATGGCCAGTCATCTCCCCCAATCTGGGAGTTCCAATCTCCTGTCTTTATTTGTGTGAGTGTGTGTGTGAGCATATGTGTGTGTGTGTGTGTGTGTGTGACCGTGTGTGTGTGTGAGAGACAGAGGAGAAGGAGGGGATGGATAAATTCTGCCTCCTCCCACTGAGTTCCTTAGGGAAGTATCTAATCACAAGTGAGGAAGGCTCTCTGAATCTGGAATATGGCTCCTTAGCACCTTTTGACCAATTCCAGTATTATAAGAAAAGTCCTACTTTCTATCCTGTTAGGCACATATTTTCCTCAATAACCAGCTACGGGCCTGGAGTAGAAGTGGATGCACAATAAAGACTGCTGAACAGAACCCTAGGATGCTCCAAATGAGGAGATACAAGAGAGAAGAGAGAGTTGGGAAAATGGGCACAGCATCTTGTGGATTGGTATTTGGGAAGAAGCAGTATCACAGGTTTACTACCTCCCCCTTTCTTCCTGCTCACTTCACAATAAAGATCCCTCCCTGTAGGTCTGTGTTTCCAGTCAGGGAAATAGGGTTGAAAGCACTGTGTATCCCCAAGACCCAGCAGCAGCACTGTGACCAGCTGGTCACTGGAGCAAAGTCATGTGTGGTATGCCCTGTCATCTCAGATCACCTCATTTTCATCTCCAAACAGATCAGCAGAAGGCAGCAGTTGGCTTTCCTTTTCCCTTCACTACACACCTGCATTGGGCCTACTTGCACCTGCCTCTTAAAGGAAGCCCCTCTTACCTGCTCCCTTCCGATCTCTTATCTGCTCATTTCCCTGGAGCTGAACTGCAGCTTTGTGGGGAATCTCCTGCTTCCTCACCAGCTGCTTAAATGCACACCCCAGCAGTCCAACAGGCATTCACACACATTTTGAGAACCCCACTGATTTGTTTTTCCCTTTAGTTTCAACCTCACAGAAGTCAGGCTTCAACAGGAACCAAAAACCCAAAATATTGACAAATGATGTGAAAACACCATGAATACAGTAAGTGAAATCTAGTAGCTTCGAAACTCATTTCTCTTCTTTCATTGTTGTACCTGTACCTGGAAGTATGGAAGAGCTAGAGCAGACAGAAAATGATGAAATGTCTACACTCACATCTTTCTATAAAAGGGTATTCTTCCTCTTTTAGAGACAAATGGATGTATAAGAACAACCAATGCACTTAAATCCATAATCCCACCAGCCTAGAATTCTGCACTTCACAATTCATAAGACTTGGCTGAAGGTTGGGTGGGAACATATAGACTAACACTTAGTACCAGTTTGCATCAGTTCCATTATATACTACTCTATGGGATGGAGGTCTCAGTTACCTTGTGCTGTTGTAACAAAAATACCACAAGTGGGTGGCTTTAATAAACAGAAATTTATTTTCTCACAGTTTAGGGGGCTAGAAGTCTGAATTCTGGGCACTGGCTCTAGGAGAAGGCCCTTTCTGTCTGCTCTGGGGGAAACACCTTGTCTCAGCTTTTCTAGGGTTCTTCTCAGCATTCCTTGGGGACCTCCACATGGCATCTATCTGCCTTCCTTCCTTTCTACTTGCCTCTGAGCTTCATCTGCTTTTTTATGTCTCAGAAGTGCTTGGCTTAAGACACACCCAATACTGGTATGGTCTCAGTAATATAACAGAGAAAACCCTACTCCCAAACGGGATTATATCCATATGTATAGGGGTTAGGATTTACAACACATGTTTTAAGTGGATACACAATTCAATCCATAACAGATAGGTATAGGCTCAGAGAGGGTAGGTAACTTGTCCAGATCACATCCTGACAGGCAGCAGAGCCAGGATTTAAATCCAGGTCTACCTGATTCCATCTACTTTCCCACCACGTAGGCAGTGCGCATAAAGGGGTCACATGGGTGACCGAGGCAGCTGGGTCAGTCTCTAAGACAGTGTTCCTAGATCCTATGAAAATCAGAATCCATTAGAGAATCTTTTTAAAATATAAATTCTAGGGCCTTATTTCCAGAAGTGAAGTGGAGGTATGGAATCCATACTTTTTTTTTTTTTTTTTTTAGTCCCCTCAAGTGAGTCAGATCAAACAGGTTTGAAGGCCACTACTTAAGCTATCTACAACAAAAAATTAAAGAAGCACTCTTAAATGCGATCTGGCTTGTCTGATAATTCATTGTGGGTTTTCCAGCTATAAACTTATCAAAACCTATTTAAATTTACCTATAGTACCACTTCCAGTAAAAAAAAAAAAAAAAAAAAAAAACAACAACAACAGTTGCTGTGAAGCTGATTCTGACTCATGGTGACCCCATGAGTATCAGAGTAGAATTGTGCTCCACGTTACCTGTTTGCACCCAGGGACTCCAATAGCACTACCTAAGGATGAGGAATTGTATAAATGCACTTTCTGCCACGTAAAGCGTTACTATCTTCTACCCATTCCCTCCTTACGCCCCTAGCTTCTGTGACTTTCCCATGGTTACGGTATTGTGGGGCTTGGCGATTCAGTCCGTGTTTACCTCATCTGTGCCCTTCATATTTTTTGTATAGGTCAGAATGAAGAAAAGCGATCATTTTAATCTGCTCTCATACAGAATCATTTCCTATCCCTTTGATAATTTTATCTGCCCTTCTCTAGACCTTTTCTAGCTCCATTTCCTCACTTTTAAGGTTCATCAACCAGAACGCTTACAGCACAGATGAGCTAAGGTTTTGTACAAGGACGTTGCCCCGGTGTTCCTGGGAGATGCAATGGAGTTATCCTAAAAGAGACAAATCCCAGGGCTTATCACCTGTAATAGTATGGAAGATAAAAAGGGAGAGGGAGATGGACCTGAATTAGTATCTTTCCTCTTTTATCCCTCATCCTGTTTACTTGCCTTGCATCGTAAGAGAAGAAGGGTGATGAGTGGATGAAGGGGCATCAGAGGAGCTGCAGTGGCTTGGGGAAGCAGAGCTGTTCATTATCTCCAACTGGTCCATAGAGCAGTTGACAGGGTTCTAGGCTTTGTCAGTGCCCACCCCTTCTTCTAAACCCCTTCTTCTGGCTTTCTATTCCTCTTGCCATCTCCTTCATTTCTTTAAGGGGTCAATTTACTGTCCAAAGTGTACCCCAAATCACTCACCATCAGTTCCCAACATTTGTTTTCCCTAATATCACCCCCCATCTCAAAAGAAAACTGCAAGTTTGTAGGAACAATTTTGCTGAGCTGGCAGCCCTAAGGAGCTGGTGATCTAATTATCTCATTAAAGCAACTTACTCTGAACATAAATGAGCCTTAACCTTTCCAGGGACCGTATGGATTTTGAAAGGTGTTTGTCAAACCCAAGTAATCTATGATGGATCACAGTCTTAGGAACTTTGGGATATAAGTATATTTAGACTGTGTGTGGCGGGGGCTCTGTTTTGGAGAAATGGCTTCTTTCTCTTTTTTGCATCCTGCTAGCCCGAGGTGTGTAAGGTGGGGTAGGTGGTATATAAGCAGGAAAACACACAGATGCTGCATTGAGGCTACACAAAAATGCCTACTTGATTAAGTAAAGACAGAAAATGATTTAGAGGAGAGGTGCAGGTTGACTGATAGAATCTCTTTTTTTTTTTTTTTTCAAAATTCAAAATCTTGAAGGAGGGGAAGGGCCTCTATGTTTTAAATTCTTTCTCCCTTCAACAGCTTTACTTGCTCCTAGCTTTGCCTTCCCATATTCTCCTGTAGACCAATCTTCCTGCAGTTCATAAAAAATTCCTTCTGTGCTTCCTTTTGTTTTTCTCTCCCTGAAAATTTTAGTGCCAACTGCAAAGACGAATTGTAGTGTCATAGAATCTTGTCACTGGAAGAAACCTAAGAAATCATTCAGTTATATTTGTCACCCTAATTTTACTAGACATCTGTCATTTTTGTAGCCTGTTGTCTAGTCATCCTTTTTCCTGGTTAAAGATTAGCCTGAATTACCTAATTCAGCATGTGAACTCAGTGTATGGTTCATGGTGTTCTTAAAAAAAACATCTATCCCATTCTCCATGGCCATATTAATTGGCACAAGGTGGGAAAGAGGACCAATTATGGCTAAGGGGAATCAGGGATTTTCATTCTACTGTTGATCTTACAGTTTTTGCAGCTGAATGTGAGTTAGAGAATGTGAGTTCTAAAGCTATCACAATCTTGTCATCATGAAACCAAGGCCCTCTGAGAATGAAAGACCAGGAAGAGGGGGAGTGGGTCCCATGGACATCATCAGAGCCTCTGCATCCAGCCTCCGCACAATTAAGGCTGGACCCAGCCCACCACTTCTCAGCCCAAATTCCTCTTTGTGATTAACATAGTGTTGGGCTTGATTTTTGATCAGTTGCATCAGAGAAGATCCAAAATGACAGGTCCATGATGCGGAGCACATTTGTTTATAACATAGCCGGCTACCTAGTTTTCTAAGCATTAGAAACTCCTGATTATCTTCTTGCCATTTGTTCTAGTCTTTTATTTAAAGTTTTGCAAAAATAACCAAAATTTCTTTCTTTCTGTTATTCTTCAAATATTTGAGCATAGTTATCCTCATTTGTCTTCCTCACATCACCAAGTTGTCAATTCTGTGAGTTAAATATCATGAGCTATTACGACTTTTCTTTACATGACAAGTTCCCATCCTCTGAATTAGACACATTGTCATAGTTCTTATTTAAATGTGGTTTCTGAAACTGAATACCACACTGCCATGTGGTTCTACAGCTCTGTGGCACAGATCCCTTTGAAACTCAATTGTTTTTCTGCAGCCTAAATTACAATAATTTTCACTGGCTGCTGTATTATACTACTTGTAACTTGGTTCTCCAAATGACTTGAACAATTTTTACTTGCAGGGGCAGGCACCTCAATCTTATATCTTTAGGATAACGTTTAGATTACAAAATTAATACATGTAAGTTTTTAAAAATTAAATGATGTAGATAAGCATAAATCCTCCAAATTATCACCAGGCAAACTACTGATATATTCCTGGGTATCCCTTCATGCATTTCATATATTTGTATATGTATACACACATCATTCTTGTAACAATGAAGTATACAATATTCTTCTGTGGTCTTTTTATCTAGTTAATCATCAATATATTTTCATTTCAATAAACAAATATTGACCACATAATTTTTTTTAATGGCTGCATAGTATTTCATTATGCTATAATTTGTCTAACCAACTGCCAATTAAATTTTTTGTTGTTTTTTGCTTGTCTGCCATTAGACATTTTCCTGATTATTTCCTTAGGCTAAATCCCTTAGCTAGATAGCAAGTTTAAAGGTTATGAATATTTTAAGGATTTGGTTGTGTATTCCAAGTTCACCTCCAGGAGGATAAAATAATCTATAATTCAATCAAACACATCACCATCATCACTAGGTAGTATATAATTTTTTAAATCCTAATTCAGGACATGCTTTTTTCTTTTTTTTTTTTTTTTTCATGTTGGTTTCAGCCCAGGAGTCTAGCCCGTCAGGATCATTTTTTCTTAATTCTCTCATTAATACATTATTTATGTTCACTTCCTGCCATATTATCATCTACAGCTGGAAAGTTACTACTATGACATAGTCAATAACATTGATAAAAATCTTGACGAGGGCCATGCCTTGTTAAGGATAGACCCTTCAGGGGCTCTTTCCAAGCTGATGATGATTTATAAATTAATACTCTTTGGATTCAACAAGTGATTGGTGCACCTCCCTTACTATCACTCAACCCATACCTTCGCCTTGTCCACTAGATTTGGTGCCTTGAAAAAAAGAAGACATGCCTGTCTATGGATTTCCCTACCACATTCCCAGCCAATTCTCCCGTGTTATCAGAATTAAACCCCAAGTAGGAATCCTTCCCCCACTCCTATAACATCTTCTACTTTAAGAAAGATGAAACTGTCAGCAAGACAAGTCAGGTCAATAGTTTATCTGAGTCTGCGTTTAGTAGATATTTCAGTGTGAATGCCCTCATCTAGAACATTTATAAAAGTGTCAGAACTGGCCCCAGGCATGATTCCTATGAATCTTAATTATTAGACTTTCTTTACGTATAGAAATGTGTATTTATTCCCATCTTTTCTTCTTGCTTCTAACTAATTCTCAATTATAAGTTTTTTCTTCTAACTCCACAGTGATCCGTTTTTAATAGTGTTTATTATATAAAAATATCAGTGATTTCTTATGTGCTACACATTCCCTTCAACTCCTCGAGAATATTAGTGCACAGGAGAACACGTGCTAGAAATAGGGGCTGTTTGTTCAGGCATATTCAAATTCGGCAAGTTATTTAAGGGGAAGGGCAATAATCTCAGTTTGTTCCCTTATTGATCTAGTGGGGTTATACCTGCCATGCATCCCTCACGAAATTTCAAAGAATTTCAAGTGAAATCACATACACAGACACATTTAATAACATTAGCATATTTAATATTTTAGGCTTTAATTTTCCCATATTTGGGGGAAGAAATTGAGTGGAGGCAGATGGAAGAAAAAAGAAAGAAATGAAGTCATGTCAGGTGCCTAATATGTTACAGCAACTGATCAAGATAGTTTTTGAAAAAAAAATCTCATTTAATTCTTAGTAGTGTTAGAATCATTATCCCAATTTTAAAAGATGTCAACACTGAGGCTCCAAGAGATTGCTACATCCCCAGGAGTAAACGGCAGAACTGTGTCCCCAGCCCCAGCCCCAGCCCACAAGAATCCAGCAATGGTCATTTAACTTACCCATTGTGAGGTATGTGGTTGCAAGTAATTGTTACTAATGCTAAATAATAATAAAATATAAAAGTTTGTGAGGTAATACGTATATATTTACTTCACATATGTTTATATTTTGTTATTATTTATACAACATATATATATATATATGTCATGGATTTAGCTGTGTCTCCCAAAAATATGTGTCAACTTGGTTAGGCCATGATTCCCAGTATTGTGTGGTTGCCGTCCATTTTGTGATTGTAATTTTATGTTAAAGAGGATTAGGGTGGGATTGTAACACCACCCTTACCCAGGTCATGTCCCTGATCCAATGTAAAGGGAGTTTCCTTGGGGTGTGGGCTGCACCACCTTTTATCTCTCAAGAGATAAAAAGGAAAAGGTAAGGAGCAGAGAGGGGAATCTCATACCGCCAAGAAAGAAGCACCAGGAGCAGAGTGCGTCCTTTGGATCTGAGGTCCTTGCGTGCAGAAGCTCCTAGTCTGGGGGAAGATGGATGAGAAGGCTGGCAGAGAGAAAGCCTTCCCCTGGAGCTGACGCCCTGAATGTGGACTTGTAGCCTACTGGACTGTGAGAGAATAAATCTCTCTGTGTTAAAGCCATCCACTCGTGGTATTTCTGTTATAGCAGCACTAGATGACTAAGACAATATACATGTCTATATATACACACACATATAAACCAAAACAGTTGCCATCAAGTCCATTCTGACTCATGGCGATTTCACATGTTTCAGAGTACAACTGTGCCCTATAGGGTTTTCATGGCTGTGAACTTTCAGAAGCAGATCGCCAGTCATTTCTTCCAAGGCACTGCTGGGTGAGTTCAAACCACCACCCTTTCAGTTTGTAGCTGAGCGCTTAACTGTTTTTGCCACCTAGGTTGCCTATATACACATATGCATACATATAATTTAGAATGGTTCAAAGTTGTCTTTAATTATGTCATTCTTACCTATGGGAATTTCATGCTCTTTCCTGAGTAAGAGAAGAAGGGAGTTGGGGTATAGCGAGTATGAAATTAATTGCTTAAACTTAACTCCCAGGTTTTCTGAAGTGCCCACAGGCAGCATCAGATACAGGGACACTTTAATAGTTGTGTTAACTATGAACTGCAGTGCCTGGCTTCACTATAAATGTTGTGGTGTTTCGTCCAAATCTGGGTATGCCCGTAGGAGTGTGTTGAGCGTATGTTGACTACGAACTGCAGTGCCTGGCTTCACTATAAATGTTGTGGTGTTTTGTCCAAATCTGGGTATGCCCGTAGGAGTGTGTTGAGCGTATGAATGCTATCTATCATTTGTGTCAGAGCGGAAACAGTGGTAGGGGATGTTGGACACCAGCAGCCTGCAGCTCTGAATGAGAAATACAGTAATTTATGTACTTCTCCTTAAGAGATTTTCATCTCATAAGCTATCTGATGTGTGGATTATCTAATCTTCCAAGGGCAGGAAATTTCATTATTTTAAGATTTGAACCCATAAAACTAGACTTACTCTGTCTCCATAAAGGGGATCCGGTAGTAATCCCTCAGCTACCAAGATCTCGTTTAATTAGGGTCCTTAAAACAAAGGAAGCATTGTTTTACAAATTGGATCCTTGGTAGAAGAATGAGTACAGATTCCTGGAATGACTGACTGAAACTTCACAGTCACATTGAACAGGAAACATAGACCTGCAGAAACAAGATACATGGAGGCCTGAAGTCGACAAGCAGCTGTCAATCCCCAGCTTTCTGTGGTCTGCTGAATTAAAAAGATTTACATAGTTGAAATGCCAGGTCTAGTCTTGTGGGACTCCCCTTAAACAATAACTACTTTTGAAATGGGGCAAGGAGTTTCCTGGGGGTATTTCTGAATGGACAATTCTGGTTTGCTAATGTAAATTTTCAACAATGCGTATGGTTTAATTAATCTACCGAAGGTTACTCTTGCCAACTTCCTACATAAATTTTAAAGATATAAGTGATTGCAGAAAACTCACTTATTTGACAACATCAGAGAAGGTGTTATGCCTAATGATTTTTTTTTTTTTCCCCACAATTAAAGTTTAACCATTGTAAGAGCCAGGTCTGCAGTGGCAAGTAAGGGTGGCTAGCCCTACTCTAAATGGGTCTGAACTGTCATGAACTTTAAGCTCTTGTTTCTGTTCTGACAATAAGTGATCTGACAGCAATGGAAAAAGCCATGAGCTGAAAAACCTGATAACCAAGTCTAAACAAATCAACTCAAGTAAGAATAATAGGCTTTGAAAGAGAATTTGAATGAAAACGTCCATGACCTTCAATACATGCATAGCATGCAGCTGGGTATGAAAAAATATCCTTGTAGTTACAGCTAAGAAGCATGTTCCACATTGTTCCTCGATATCACAGAGTCAAAGTCTCTGCCCATGAAAAATCCTATTAGGTCGGCACACAGAGCGGAATAGACTCTTGATGCCATAGACAGTGTAGATAAACCCACTCCTTCACTCTCTCATGCGCCTAACACTGTGAGAGTTTCAGACAGATAAAAAGAAGCACTCCTGAATAAAGTACTTGGAGCAGCAGTTGCATACATACAACTTCAGAGAATGTTCTGAGTCATAGAATTGCTGCTCCACAAAAGTAAAGGGAAATCATCCCTGATCTCTAAGCAGTGGAGGGCACAAAAGTAACTCTTCCTTGTCTACAGCTCATGAAGATGCTTTTTAAAAGGTCTAACTCCGAGTAATTCCTGAAGCCAAGGATTAGGTTTTTCTGCAGTTAATAATAAGGATCTTGACTCAAGCCAGCAATCATCTTGGCCACACTCTGGGAGATGGAGGAGAATCTGTAGAACCAACATGATAAAAATAAGAGGGAAACCAGGAGCACAGCAGACACCATCCCCTGTAGCCATGTCAGACTGAGTGAGAAGAAATTAGAATATTAGAAATCTACTGCATATTATATATTGCTTATTGTATTCCTTTATGCTCAAGTTACTAAACTACACCTACTTCTCACTTATCGACTGTCTCGTTACCCAATGTCTTGCATTTACAACAACAGTAAGAAAATCTACTATCCAACTATTTTGCATATTAATGACATATATCTGGCAGTAACTAATGCTAAGTAATGCTGGCTGTGACGGTTAAGGTTATGTGTCAACTTGGCTGGACCATAAGTCTCAGTGGTTTGGGAGTTATGAAAGCCGTAATTTGGCAGTTATGTAATGATATAATTTGGCATTTATGTAACGATGTAATTTGAAAGTTATGTAATGATGTAGTCACTTTCCATTTTGTGATCTAATGCGATCATCTGTTTATACATAACGCCAATTTTCTCATAATGACCTGGTCTTTGAACCTAATCATGTTGATAAGTGAAGAGTGGATGTATGGTGAATCTTTATGCCGTATTGTGCTTTCAGTCTTTGGAAGTCCCTAAATTGAAGGTTCCTAGCAAATGTTATTGTAATACTACTGTCAGTGACTGAAACAGGAGGACCCTGAATGACAGTTGTAGTTAATATTCTGATATGCAAAGAGTCTAGGAGTGCAATCACCCCTTAGAGTATAAACAAGCTAACAAGACATGTTCACAGTAGTCCACTAGGTGGTATTGTTTTTCTCAGAGAGATTTCATTTCTGTTTTCTTTAGGGACGAGTGAGGTTGTTGGATAAGAGCAATATTATTCTATATTAAATAACATAAGAAAAAAAAAAACACTCTGCTCTCAGTACAAGACCATGAGTTTTTAAAATTTAACTTGTAATTCGTAGAAGACCAACCTGATATGCAACGAACACTGAATTTTGCCAAAATAATAATAATAATACTAACTGTCAGGGCCTTACTGCTTCCTCAACCTCTGTGTTTCTTCTTGTTCATTCCCTCATTTACATGTCACAGCATGGCTAAGCCGACTCTTGCACTTTACAAAAATGCCAAGCAAATTTAGGAGTAAATACGTGAATAGCGTACACCCGTATACAACTTTTAAAGTTTAAACAATCATTTTTATCAGCTCTCTGAACACAGTCTGTGGCTTTTCACCATGCTACGTAGAATTTAGCACTTGTTTAAAGCTCAGTATATACTGAAGCATTCAGAGCCATGAAACCCAAAGTGCCACCCTCTTCAGTATCCTTCAATATACATTTATACGAGTCAAACCTCTTTCCCATAGCATAAAGCACCTATTCATTGCCAAGCTATCCCCAGAAGATATCCCTCACCTGATCTTTTCCACCACTCTGTGCCCCCTCAGCTTTTCTGCCCTAAGGAATGCTCAAAACGTTCACACACTCTGTATCAAGATAAACGTTTTTCTTTAAAGATTACGGGGGAGTGCGTGGGGAGAGGAAGATGGATTATGAAAAGCTATTGGTGAATAGTTTTATATCTAGAAATCGACAAAATGATCAATAAAAAGTGACATATTTCAATGAAGTCAAAACACCACATGTAATCTACACCAGCATGATTATTTACAAGGAGCCCTGTGGTGCAGTGGTTAAGCATTCAGCTGCTAACTGAAAGGTTAGCAGGTTGAACCCACCCAGCGGCTCCATGGGACAAAAGACCTGGCAATCTGTTCCTATAAAGATTACAGCCTAGAAAATGCTATGGGGCAGTTCTACTCTATAACACGGAGTCACTGTGAGTTGAAATTGACTCGAAGGCATCTAACAACAGCAACAACATGATTATTTACACCAAGAATAATTTAGATGAGTGCTTAGGTATCTCTCTCTCACACAGTTAATTGACAATGCATACATGTTGTTGTTTCTTTATCTATAGAATTTTCCAGTGAATAAGGAAGACCACAGAAGAATTGATGCCTTTGAATTATGGTGTTGGCAAAGAATATTGAATATATCATAACTGCCAGAAGAACGAATAGGTCTGTCTTGGAAGAAGTACAGAGAGAATGCTCTTTGGAAGCAAGGATGGTGAGTCTCTGTCTCACATACTTTGGACACGTTATCATGAGAGACCAGTCCCTGGAGAAGGACATCATGCTTGGTAAAGCAGGGGGTCAATGAAAAAGAGGAAGACCCTCGACAAGATAGATTGACACAGTGGCCACAGCAATGGGCTCAAGCATAACAATGATTGTGAGGATGGCGCAGGACCAGGCAGTGTTTTGTTCTGTTGTATATAGGGTCACTATGAGTTGGTACTGACTTGACAGAACCTAATACCAACAACATACACTTTTCAAGGAGGCAGAAGTAGAAAACTTCAGTACAAGCTAACATAAATCCAGAATACTCAGCACACACAAACACGTACACTTACAACCAAAAAAATGCAACAATATTATTATGTAGTTATTTAATATTGTTGATGCATTATAAAGAAAATTTAGAGTAAATCAAAATATTAATTAACACACATAGGCCGAAGAGTTTTACTGGTCAATGGTAATTGCAATATCCTTTTAAGAAAGTCTAAAAGTTTTCAAGTGTTCTAACTAAAAGTTGAGCCACTTTAAGGGGAGGATTGCAGCAGGCTGCAAAATGTGAAACCTGCAAGCTTCATCAGCAAGAAAGTGAGCGTATCAATGTTAATTATGGGTTCATTAGAGGAAGGCTAAGTGAGCATCGGGAAGAGAGAGAGAGAGGAAGATGTAGCTCTGTTAGTAATTTAGAAAGTCAGAATAACTAATCTGTACCTGTCTTGATTAGAAGGCAAGGGTCATCATATAGGGGAAGGAATAGAGAAAACCAATGAGCAAAGGTTTTTTTTTTTTCTTTTTTTCGTCCCTTGGTTTTCATCTTTCATTTTACACTTCAAGAGCAGATGAGCAAAAAAAGAAAAAACCTGAACGGGTATTTTCAAAGGTCAGTATATAGTAAGAAAGGAAGCCTGATGTGAGTTTAAGATCTCCCAAGGAGGACTGATTAAGAAGTCTATTGTAAGAAAGCTAATTAAGGCAATTAACCCAGCATCAGGCAGAGCAGCTGGTAGGGATTTTCCAAGCAAAACCTGAACTAGCTTAGATGTCCCACTGTCAGTGGCATAGTCCAGGAGATCCTGGCTTTCACAAAATGGTAAGTGTAAATTGTAATTTAGGCCTGGGAAGGAATCCAAGGGTTTGATTAAGTTAAGTGATAATCAATAACTACTGAAGAGAAATCAAAATTGTCTGAGCGTGCTAAAAGTAATAATGTGTACTGAGAGTGCCTGGTAAACTGCAAGGTCCAGGCACATTTTGACTTTTTAAATTCATCTCGTTTTGACATTAAATCTAGTATCTACTACTTTAAGGTAAAATTTACCTTTCTTTTGCAAAATAGTAATTGATTGGCTTCCTAAGCATCACTGACAAAGTGGTTGCTCTGGTCTGTGACACTTCCCTTTCATATTTGAATTAACTCTGTTCACAGACAAGCTAGGGTACAGCTAGTGTGCTGGTCTCAATTTCAAGGTAAGAAGAGGAAGCATAAATAAATTACTTAAGGCAGATCAACTGGTAGTGGGGTTCTTGGTCAGAAATTTCACACTGATAGATAAAAACAGAGGCCTGAACAAAGAAAGGATAGGAAATAGAGCAAATGACAACACACACACACACCCTAAACCAAAAAAAAGAAAAAACCCTAAAGAATGGAGCAAGGACAAGAGGATAAAATTAAGAGTTAAGGTGTCTTTGGCTGAAGAAATAGAAGTCTGTCAACTAAGCTGTGAAGTAACAAAGAAAGGAATTAGGTAGACTGAGGGACTGGGAGAAAAGGAGGTTCAAAAATGTGTCCAGTTGTGTGACTAATAAGGTAGAAGTCTGTGCTAACAACAATTTGATTCCAGTCAACATGCATTTGTTTGGTACACTTTGTGCAAAACTACGGATGAAATATGAAATAGAAGGGGTTTAATTCTATTGAAAAGAATGAAGGCTTAAGAGTCAATGCGCCTTTTTTTTATTTCTCAGGTTATAATAGCTTACACTTAATAAGAGGAGCCCTGATGGTACAGTGCTTAAAGTGCTCGGCTGCTAGCCAAAAGGTCAGCAGTTCAAGCCCACTATGCATTCCGTGGGAGAAAGATGTGGCAGTCTGCTTCCATAAAGATTTACAGCCTTGGAAACCCTGTGGGACAGTTCTACTCTGACCTATAGGCTTGCAATGAGTTGGAATCGACTCTAGGGAAGTGGGTTTGGGTTTTTGGTTTTGAATACTTAGTAAGTGCTTAGTAAGTGCCTTGTTTGATACCTGCTTCACAGATGTTATCTCACATGAGCTTTTTACCAACCTTTGAGGTAGGTACCATTGTCACATCCATTTTACATACTGAGAAATGAAGGCATAAGAAGCTAAGTCACTTTCCCAGAGTTAGAGTTACCAAACAGTGCTAATTTATATACGGTTGTTAGGTGTCCTCAAGCTGGCTCTAACTCTTAGCAACTCTAAGTACAACAGAACTAAACGTTGCCCAGTCCTGTGCCATTCTTACAATCATTGCCATGTTTGAGCCCATTGTTGCAGCCACGATGTCAATCCATCTCATTGAGGATCTTCATCTTTTTCGATGACCCTCCTCTTTATCAAGCGTGATGCCCTTCTCCAGGGACTGGTCCCTCCTGATAACATGTCCAAAGTAAAAGAGATGAAGTCTCGCCATCTTCATTTCTAAGGATCATTGTGGCTGTACTTCCTCTAAGACTTCTGGCAGTCCATGGTACATTCAATATTCTTCGCCAGCACTGCAACGCTAATTCTTCTTCAGTCTTCCTTTTTATTGTCCAGCTTTTGCATGTGTTTGAGGTGATCGAAAACACCATGGTTTGGGTCAGGCACACGTTAGTCATCAAAGTGACATCTTTGCTTTTTAGCGCTTTAAAGAGGTCTTTTGCAGCAGATTTGCTCAATGCAATATATATGGAAACCCTGGTGGCGTAGTGGCAAAGAGCTACAGCTGCTAACCAAAAGGTCAGCAGTTCAAATCCACCAGGCACTCCTTGGAAGCTCTACGGGGCAGTTCTACTCTGTCCTATGGATCGCTATGAGTCAGGATCGACTCGACGGCAAGGGGTTTTTATATACATATACATATATCACATTCCTCTAAGGAAAAAAAGTGGTTGTTAAACATTGAATGGTGTAATCAAACAATTTGTTTTGTTTTGTTTAAAAACCCAGACATTAGACTGAATTTAATAGTCAGTTTTCCAGAGTTCAAGAAATACTCTCTTGGGATTTTAACTGAAATTATATTGAATTTATATTTAAATTCAGGGTGATTCTTAACAATTTAAGACATTGGGATTTCCCAACTTTAAGTATGGTTTATCTATTCATTTTAGGTTGTCTTTTATGTTCTACTTTAATGTTTTGTTTTTTTCTTCACAAAGTTTGTGTTTATTTTTAATATTTATTTTTAGTAGTCTTACAGTACTGTTTACGTTGTGAATGGTGTATTTTTAATCGATTGTGTTTTGAAATAGGTTATTGTTGTTGCACAAGAACACAACTGATCTTTTTATATTAATTTTGCTGAACCAGACCCATCTGGCCATCCATGGCCACTTTGTCTTAGTCAAGCTCTGGAGTTATAAATACATTCTTTATCAAATATTGCTTGATAGCCATCTAAGATGCATTAATTGGTCCTAACCACCCAGAGTAAAGGAGAATGAAGAACACCAAAGACACAAGGAAAGTATTAGCCCAAGAGACAGAAAGGGCCACATAAACCAGAGACTTCATCAGCCTGAGACCAGAAGAACTAGATGGTGCCTGGCTACCACCTATGACCACCCTGACAGGGAACACAACAGAGAGTCCCTGATGGAGCAGGAGAAAGGTGGGGTGCATAACTCAAATTCTGGTAAAAAGACTAGATTTAATGGTCTGACTGAGACTGGAGGAACCTTGGAAAGCATGGCCCCCAGATTCTCTATCAGCCCAGGACTAAAACAATTTCCGAGGCCAACTCTTCAGACAGGGATTGGACTGGACTGTGGGACATAAAGCGATACTCATAAGGAGTGTGCCTCTTAGCTGAAGCAGATACAAGAGACTAAATGGGCAGCTTCTGTCTGTAGGTGAGATGGGAAGGCAGAGGGGGTTAGGAGCTGGTTGAATGGACATGGGGAATCAGGAGTGGAAAGGGGGAGTGTGCTGTCACAGTATGGGGAGAGCAATTAGGGTCACATAAAAATGTATGTATAAATTTTTGTATGGGAAAATTTTTTTTTAAAAATTGCTTGAAGAAAGCTTGAAAACCCATTTACTATGATTATGCTATAACCCCCAAAAAACCAAACCAGTTGCCTTCAAGTCAATTCTTATGGCAACACCCATGTGTGTCAGAGTAGAGCTGTGCTCAGTAGAGTTTTCAACGACTGACTTTTTGGGAGTAGATCACTAGGCTTTTCTTCCAAGGTGCCTCTGGGTGGATTCAAACCACCAACCTTTCTGTCAGTAGCCAAACACTTAAGAGTTTCTTCTACCCAGGGACCCCATAATTATTCTATACAGAGTACTTAATAAAAAAAAAAAAAAAAACATGGTGAATGAAGCTTCGGTCTTCACTCATCCCTAGTAACTGAGGCTGCATAGTCCATTCAGTGAAAAAGTAGGGAAGACACACACACCCTTTAATATCATCAAAACTCTTCTAGAACTTCTATCCACTCTTTTTATTTAATCTTTTTTTTTCTATTCAAGTATACATAAAGAAAATTATGTACATCAAAAGTACACAGCTTGAATTTTCAGAATGTGACAATTTCTATGTTATAAGCAAGGTCAATAAGCAGAACATTGAGAAGTTTCTGTATATTCTTAAGCTCATGATAGTCCATCCAGTCATCCAAGCCAGAAGGCCTGGACTCTCAGCTGGACTCCTCCCCCTTCATATGGAGACACAACTAACACCAAGCCATGCTGATGACACCTCCACATCCCTGTTAGTTTCTCTCCAGCTTAGTGCCACAGTCTACCTCCAGGCTCGTAGCTCTCCTTACTGGGATGTTGTGATGGCCTCTTACTCTGCCTTCCTGGTCTCCAGTCTTTCTTCTCTCAAACCCATTATGTGCACTGCTGCTTGCATACCATCTCCTCCAGGAAGGCTTCCTTGAACCCTCAGACTGGGCTTTTCTGTGCTCCTAACCACCATGTGCTTTCCCCCATTGCTCAATCTGTAGAGTGTTTGGGAACTGTTTGTTTATATGTCTGTATCCACAAATGAATTTTATTTACAGCTGTACTCACAAAGTTTAGTAGAATGGCTGACATTTAATAGATTCTCATTATGCTTCTACTGAACTAAAGGTAAAGAGTTTATAGCTATCCTTCCTGCTTTTAACAGGCAATTCTCAAAATGTTGCTGTATATTTTTTTTCAGATCAATTAAATAAACCTTATGCTTTGAGATTTTCTCTTCCATGCCATCCCTTGCTATTAATTTCAATTTGATTTTATCTGTACAATAGTGCTGTGTCCAAGTGGAGCCATAAGGGTTATATGCTCTAACTTATGCCCAAACTAATGGGCAGGGGTTTGTCCTCAATTGGGGTACAGGCAGCTGCATTAATGTGGGTATAGAAAAACAAGCATATCTCTCACTAGGATGAGAAAGAGGCCCATGGACATTCATTCCTATAATTAAAATTTTATGACTGCATGTAGAAGAATCTAGATTTACAATGACACTGTTAGTAGTTCTTTATACAGAGTCACTATAGGTCATTATTAAATTAAAAACCAGAGAATGAGTCAGTGCTGATACAGGTGACTTTCCTCTTGCAGTTCACAACAATTCTAATATGCAGGTTCCACCTCTTCTCTTTATTACTACTGCATGGTTTTGGATAGTTCCCTAGGTTCTGTTTCTCTTCAAATATCTGTGATGAGAGAAGGGAAGAAACACTTCAGAAATGAAAGATTAGTTTCCTAAATCATAAAGATGAGCTTTGTAATCATTTTCCTTTAAGCAAGGAATTAAAGGATAATAAAGCCCTAATTAAGGACCTCGTTAGCTTAAGTAGATTTTCATATGCAAAATACTGTTAGCAACGTGCTACTATAGAATGGAAATGCCTCCTGCCCACAGCAGACCCAAAGGGAAGCATTTCTTTCACAATTCTCTCCCTTTGCTTCCATTGCTTTCTGCTCCTTTTTCATCATTGCCGGCACTTCTCAGCTCTTACGTGATTCCTTCTTCTCCTTTTAGTCGTCCAGTCTTTCTGCCTCTTTTTATTTTCTTTTTAAATTTGGCATGATTCATTCATTCATTAATTCAGCTAACATTTACTGAACCTTTAATATGAACTAGACACAAAGCTAGGAATTTGGGAAATGCAGATTAATATAGCATGGTTTTTTTCCTCTTCCTTGTCCTCTGGCCCATTCATTCATTCTTAATCTGCCACGTAATTACTCTTTTAGTTCCGCTTTCCCTAAAGGCAAAATGCTTTTTCCAGGGTAGGCATACAATCTTCCAATTTCTTTTGGTTCTCTTTCCTCTCTTACACCATAATGATTAACGCTAATACTATACTGGTCACTTTTGACCCACCGAAGTCCACAGTTGGTATGACAGTATAATCTTATTGTGATATTCTGTGTCCTTTGTTACTGGTGTACATTAAAATAAGTCATTAGTAGAGAGAACAGGCATAATTTAACAATGCTGTTTTAAAACTGGGCAGGGTTGAAACGACTACATGCAAAATGATTCTCTTTACTTGTCTGGGGAAATAGCAAGAATGCATATTTTTTATAGGATGGTATTTCTGGACTTAATGTTTATCCTCATACATTACAGGAATTATTGGATGAGGGGCTAAACATTCTCAAATTGTTTGCAGTCAAATGACCTAAAATTAGTTTTAACATCAAACTCATAATCTAAAAAATAGAGTTGGGTTTGTCAAAGGAAAGTCCTGCAACTTTATTCCAGACTTATTGAATCAGAATCTTCCACAGGCATAGCCTGGAGTCTGAATATTAAAAAACAAAACAAAACAAATAAAACCTTAAAAGACTCATATACTAAACTGGAGAACCACTGGAGTAGAGCTTTGAAGCCAGGAGATCTTGGTTAAAATTTGAGCTCTACACTGACTCCCTTTCATAAGCTTTGGTTTCCTCATCTGTATAGTTGGTGTAACAGTATCTGCTTTATGGAGTTGTCAGGATTAAATGAAATAATATAACTTTTGAATAACCTAGTTCATAAAAAGAGCTCAAGAATTAAAAATGTTTTCTATATGTATTAAAGATCAAACTTCTATTTTTAGTTTTTAAAGAACAACAATTGGTTCTTACTAATACTTTCTTGTCAGCGTTGTGAATCCACATAATACCATACTATGCTAGGCCTGCCAGAAGAATGAACAGATTTGACTTGGAAGAAGTACAGCCAGAATGTTCCTTAGAAGCAAGGATGGCAAGACTTCGTCTCACAAACTTTGGACATGTTATGAGGAGAGACCAGTCCCTGGAGAAGGACATCATGCTTGGTAAAGTAAAGGGTCCACCAAAGAGAGCAAGACTCTTAATGAGATCGATTGACCCAGTGGCTGCAACGATGGGCTCAAGCACAGGCAATGATTGTGAGGATGGCACATGACCAATCAGTGTTTCATTTTGTTGTACATGAGTGGGAACCGACTCGACAGCACCTATCAACAACAATATGCTAGAGACTAAAACACAATAGAAAGTTTTGTTTGTATGTTTGTTTTAAACAATAAAGTGAAACTGACTAGTGAAATTATTTGGTCAAAAAAAGTGGGAAAAATGAACTACACAGAGTGGAGAGATGCATTTTTCTTGCTATAGTAGCTTCATTCTCATGGTATTAATAACAGTTGGGTGCCCACAATGCATTAGGTTCAGTAAAAACAGCAGAAGTCAGAGTAACTTGGCCTACAGGAGGTATATTATTGATCCAGGAAAGGCCTCACTGAAGATGTGAGCCTAACTGAAGAAGACAGCATGGTCAGCGGGAGGAAGTTCTAGAACTCTCGGTTAGCAGCAGGGAAGAGAAGAAAGGACTGCAAGTGAGAAACAGAGAGGTTATCGAAGTCAAATAGCAGGTGGATCCATTCTTACCAGTACTTTAAGCTGCAAGGTCAGACAGAGGTGCTGAAGCCATTGAGACAGAAAGTGGCAAGCTAAAAAAGGTGAAGACTAAAGGCAGAAGTGGAAGTGCAATCTATTCTAGTAATATTTCAATTAAAAAAAAAGATTCTACCGTCTGCATTACATATGGAAAGTGCTAAGTAAATGTTTACTGAATAAACAATGAAAAGGAAGAGGCTGATTAAGTAAAAGTAATGAAGAACATATTCATTAATGCAAAAGATCATTCCTACATTCAGTACATATTTACTCAGCACCACCTAATATGTGTAATATGCAGTGTTATACTCTGTGTGTGTGTGTGTGTGTGTGTTTGTGTGTGTGTATGTGTATGGTGGAGCTTGAAAATCAGAGTAAGACTCCAGTCTCTGACTTTAAGTGTTTAGAATCTTAATAATAATAATAATTAAACCTGAATTATTTGAAAACCCAGTATATTATATATAAAATAAGTCATAATTCAATATATATCGCCTTATTAAGCCCAAGAAAAACAGAAATATTGGCTTTCCAAAGCCTCTAAATAATACTGTTATGTTTTGGAATTATAAACTTCATCAATATTATATTTTGTTTTACTTTAATTTGTTTGGATTTTACTAATATAAGTGATAACTTGTACCCACTGCTGTCAAGTTGATTCCAACTCATAGCGACCCCACAGAACACAGTAGAACTACCCCATAAGGCTTCCAAGGAGCATCTGGTAAATTTGAACTGCAGACCTTTCCGGTTAGCAGCCAAGCTCTTAACCACCGCGCCACCAGGGCTCAATATAAGAGACAGATAGTGTGAAATGATTGCCTCAGAGAAATGTCATTTGTTGGCTTGAAGGTCAGTCTATTTTCCATGTATAGCCTGAAATAGAAGCTTCTGCTTCTGCTCTTCAACTGGTCCTCTTGGTGAAAGATGGTTTTTATAAGATTTTCCAGGTTTAATTACATACTAATTGAATGTGCTGAGATATGACTTTTCTCCAGTCATTACAGGAATGTCTTTTTTAACAACAATAACTTAGCTATAAAGTTATGTACTCTGTAGTTGAATAAAGTCTGTATTACTAGAGAATATTACTTAGTAATGCTCTTTATAATGATATATAAAACATATTGGCAATTTGCTGTGTGGTAAGAACTATGCTAAGCTTTTTCTGTGGATTAATCTCATTTAATTCTTCCAACCACTCTATGAAGTAGATATGACTGTCGTCTCCATTTTACAGATGCGGAACGTGAGGCACCGAGAGGTTAAATGAATTACCAGGCCACACGACTATATTACTTCTTTTTATTCAATTTTAAACCTTAAAAATAACTGCTTGCTTGAACATGCTGTATTATAGAGAAAAAAGGGGAACGCTAATTTCTCATTCCCTGGACACTCTTTTCAAAATTTACAACCAAATGAAAACAGAGAGGTATAAGAAAAAGTGGATCATAGTCTACTATGACACTCTAAGTGAAATGAGTCATGTGTGTGTGTGTGGGGGGGGTCCTTTAGAAAATCAGAAATAGATTTTATTTATAATCTCAATTAACTAGTGAATCTTGTGCCATCTCTCTCAGAATACCTCTTTCTAGCAAAAGCAGAGAGGATACCTGAGTTTGACATTTTTATTTTCTCAGAGACAGTATGCCATCGAGGACCAGGGCAACCAGCAGAGAGCTGACCAACGAAACTGGTGGAGGTGACAGCAGCAGATGGAAAGCAAACCATTGGCTATTGGAAATAATCAGACACCATCCTACAGCTGGGAAATCAGCAAGACGTGAAGATCAGGCTCTCCCTCATTAAGTCTGTAATTAAGGCTTCATTCTGCTGCATCGGAATCCTGCTGTGCTGGTGGGTCATACCCTCTCTGTACTGGGGTGAGGGAACCCTACCCAAGGCACTGAGTAATAAGTTAATCACAAGGTTGTATGAAATAAAGTAAAGTTGGTAAGAGATTTAGGAAAACCACAAATAATAATGAAATAATTCTGATCAATTTCCACGTGTCTGTCCCCATCTGGTGTGGGACTTGAATGACAAGAAAAAAAAATATTGAAAACTGTTTTGTGAGCTTAATAAATGTAATTCTCTGGCTTACATAAAAATAATAAATATTTAATTTGCAGAGCATCTTTACTGAAACCATAAAAAGTACCACAAAGTCAGATCCCTTGTATATGTGGCCAGATATTTAAATTTGACGATGGCAATTCAGGACCATTTCTTGCCCTGTCACATAAGTGTTTGAATGTGAGGCATGTATCAAAATAATGCTAGATGCATTTAATAGTCCAATTCTGATTTATGTTCCAAGAGTTTATATAAAATGTATAATTGTTACTATCACACCAGTTTACACAATCTCTGGAGGTAACAACTTCTGTAAGTTTATTCATTTGTAAGTAGGTAGCTCTCCTATTTATAGACCCATGAATTTCTTCTTTCGAACTCAAAATGACTGTCCAGATCTCATCTTTTGAAATTTAATGCACAAACACTGATCTTTCAGTGTTCAGTAAACTAAAGTTATAGCCTCCTGAGTTTTTCTCCAATGAAAAGTACTTGAAATACCTGCTGAATAAAATGCAACTGATTTTGAAACAACTTTCAGTGTTAAAAGAATCACAATACACCACTCTTTTCTTCGTAAGAAGAAGGTGACATGGAATTGATTATATGTAAATGAATATGAATCCCAAATACATACAGCCACTATAACAAAGGAGAAACCTCATCTTGAAAGAAGAAAGAAAGATCCATGGTCTTTCATTTTGTTTTTGTGGCTTAGACACAGGCTTAAAATTCTCCATATTTAACTAGTTCCTAAATGCAATCATCATAAGCTACTCAAAGAAACATGGGTTCATCTCATTTTGCAGTAGAGTGGAAAGACACACGAAGTAGAAAGTTTTGGACTTGGATTGTAAATATGACGCTCACTAGTTGTATAGCGATGCTCAGTAACTATGCTCCGGTGATAAACTATCTGAGATCATTTCTTCTTCACACAACAAATGGGGTTAAAAATAATACCCATCTAACATAACATTTATGAAAGTGCTTTATAAATGGTAGAGGACTACGTGGATGTTAGCTGGCTGATACTGTGGTTTGGGGGGCTTACCAAATTCCTAACATAGATATCACTCTTTCTCTAACAGATTTCCATTTTCTTCGGAAAGACCAACATCATTGCTACCTCCAGTGCCAGACCTCAATTACCATCTAAGGTTTGAATGAACCGAGAAACCTAGAATGACTCCACATTTTAGGTAAAGTGTTTTTTAAGGAGGCAGGCACCCAGAGAGTTTAAAATCATGATTGTTCCATTTGGTGAAAACTGTTGGATAAAATATGCCTAGCATCCGATACATGCTCTGGATCAAGCCTTCTCAAAATTTAATGTAGCCACAAGTCACTTGAAGGAATATCCTTAAATATAAAACATACTACAGAAGTCTGGGATAGGCCGTGAGATTCTGTATTACTAAAGAGCTCTCAAGCAGTATCAATGCTGCCATTCTTCAAAGCACACTTTGAGTAGCAAGGCTCTAGATTCTGGAGGTACATTCTCCAGTACGGTAGCCAATGGCCACCTGTGGATATTTAGATTTAAAATACAGTCAGTTCTTGGGTTACAAATAAGATCAGTTCCTGAGTGTATCTTTGAGAATCTGTAAGTAAGTTGGAACAGGTGCATACAGTTCTTATTTTAGCCTTACTTTAGTGCAAGAAAAGACTCGAAGCCTTTTCAATGATTTAAAACCTTCACATACAGTAAGTGAAGGTGAGTGTGATGAAGAATTTGTTGTAGAATAGGATTGGTTCAATCTTTTCAAAGTGAGGGCAAACTTACATAACATTAAAGGGCAAGCAGGAGTTGTCAATAAGTCAGATGTTTGTAACCCTCAGATGGCCTGTCATTAAATCTAAAAAAAAAAAAAAACATGAAAAACGTGTTCCTTCTGTTCCATTAGCCACATTTCCAATGCTCATTAGCACATGTGGCTAGTGACTACCATAATGAACAGCACAGACATAGAACATTCCCATCATTGCAAAAAGTTCTACTGGACAGCACTGTTCCAGAACAAAATTCAGGGGGAAGCAAAAAACAAATGAGCAAACACAGAAATAAAATAAGCCATTATCTTGACCTAAAAGATTTCTCCTCACCTCTGTGAGTTCAAAAGTAGTGCCTCACTATGAGACACAAATTTGGGCTGTGATGACAGGAGAAAGGTGGGTTTTCCGTGATTCTGGGCTTTTAGACAAAGAGGAGAGAGACTGAATGTCAGTTCCCTACCAGCAGGAAGTAGAAGAGGGTCCGATGGTGCCCAAGGAGAGAATGATGAAGAGCCAGCCTAGCTCCTCTCAAGGGAAGATTGAAGTGATATTAATCAGCAGACTATTGTGTACAGAGGGTTCTCTCAGGCAAAGAGCAGCGCATCTGTCCCACTCACACATCAAAGAGACCCAGCAGCTGAAAATGCTTGTGTCAAATCTCCACTCAGACTGTCTTTCTCCTTGCTTTCCTTTCCTGGTTCATTTGCTATTCTGTGGGCTGTTCAACAATAAGTCCTTCATCTGATTAGCATTTCAAACCATTGTTGGTCTGTGCTGGCTTTAATGAACTAATCATCATTAGTACTTCAAAACCTGTCTGGCTATGCCTCCAAGGAGGGTGGGAGGGAAAAAGGAAGAAAAGAAAAGGAAACAAGCCTGACTTGTTAAATAAGTCATCAATAAGTAGTTGGTCAAGACTGAGACAAAAGCAAAATGCCGAGTATTTTATTATAAATCAAATTATGGACACAAATAGGAACTACAGAAGTAGAAGTGGGACCGTGAATATATATCCACTGGGAAATATGGAGTAGAAGCAGTTCAGGGAGGTGAGGAAAGGAAGCAGGAGCACCAGCCATCCTGTTTCCCTTGCATCCGTTCCCTGTGGAAAACGTTAATTATGCCTCTGCTGTCAAAGCAAAACTTGTTGCAGAAGCTGTTTATGTTCTGTTCTTTATGCTTTATCCACGTCAAGAAAATTATGTTCCCAGAAGTAATGGAGGTGGGTCATCCCTCTATTTTAGGGTAGTATTGATATTGTGTTACTTTTAATGCATGTTTTGCATTATATTATAGAATGTGGTTGAACCTATTGCCTTATAGGACAGAGTAAACCATCAGCCTGATGAGCCTGGCTTAGCATGAGTTTATAAGAGGAGTGTTTTTTCTAGATTAAATCTTCCCTAGTAAGTATATTCATTGTTTCTTCCACTATATAAGGAGCCCTGGCAGCACAATGGTTAAAGCACTCGGCTGCTAACCAAAAGGCTGGTGGTTCAAACCCACCCGCCGCTCCATGGGAGAAAGATGTGGTAGTCTGCTTCTGTAAAAATTACAGCCTTGGAAACCCTACGGAGCAGTTCTACTCTGTCCTATACGGTTGCTACGAATCAGAATTGACTTGACAACAATAGGTTTGGTTTTTATGTTTGTTTGTTTATTCCACTATATAGTAAGGATCCAAAAGTTTTCATCATGATACTTGCAATTCTGAACCAAAAAAAAAAAAAAAAAGAGAACACATCTAGACAGTTTCCTGTGTTTGCTATAAAACACAGAGAATACTAAAGCATATTCTGGATACGGAAGGTGAATTTTAAGCTTAAGCAACAACATTTTTTCTTGCTTTTCTAGTGAAATCAACATCTCCTGCAGATCACTGGATTCCTGTGATCTAGAAGCATGTTTCCTAAAGGGTAATATCTGTAAGACTAGAGAAGGCACAGTATTACCGCCTTAAATATTGAATCATATAGTGGGAAACTTATTCTTTTTTCAACTCTCTTTCAATCCTTTAATCAAGTCAAGGAGAAAATCTCTTTGCTGCCATTTTCATTTAATACCACTTCTACTTGCCAGTCTCTCATTTTAACAAATAAAGCAGCCCTTAAGCTCAGTCTTCTGAGGGGAACCACAACCAGATCTAGCTAAAAATTAGTAACATGTTGTTTTCATTGAATTTATTATTTTTAATACATTGCTTTCATTTATGGCATATTTTACTTTTTTCTCTTCATGAAAATTATAAAAAAAAATTTTAAATACATTTAAGTAAAAAGTACTCTATTTAAAGAAAATATTAATCTTACAGTAATGTAAGCGAATATAGCACCAATAATGAAAGAGCAGCACTGAACTGAAGCACCCATTTTTGCTTTGAGATGCAAAAAAGAAAAAAATGTGTTACTCCTTAGCCATCAGCCACCTGTAGGCTTAGTGGGTTCAACTTCTACATCAAAGATTTGACTCTTGCTAGGATCTTAGGAAACAATGTATACTTAGTTGGTTCAATTTCCACATCAAAGACTTGGCTCATGCTAGGATCTTAGGAAACGACATTTCACAGAAATCATAAGTGGGAAGATGATAGAAAAATCTCTAATTCTTTTATAAAATGACAATTTAGGGCTGAAGAAGAAGGTCCCAGGGAGCACAAAAGGAGCCGAGTGATGGGAACAACAACATAGAAAAGCAGAAGCAGCAGGTTGTCCTGAGGAGATGAAGACAAAGTAAGGAACCATTCCCCATCCTTTCTAATGTGGCTGATTTCAGTACGACGGCTTGCTCAGAGGTTATCCTGAGCTTTTCCCAGAGGTGAAATTTCAACTGTCTTCTAACTACCATTAGGAGAGGAGACAAAACAAGATTTATTTACTGTACTTCAACTCAGTGTCACATTGCCATTTTTTGACAAATGGTACAAAATTTATTCTGAGCAGCAAACCTTCTTTCCCCTAATATGAACTCAAATGATTAATTCCCGTCTACCACTAATCTGTGTTTTGAATGAAACTCATCAAAGGTGTTTAATTGGTAAACATTTATTGAAGATCTACTATTCATAAAGCAGCTTTGATTGTCAAGGATAAAAAGTGGTATTAGGGCCTGCCACTCTAAGAGTTATTTCAGCATCCTAGACCAACTGAACAAGAATTGGCACTATAAGGTGATTCATATGCACATTAAAGTTTGGAAAACTGTTTTAAGACATAGATGTATCTTAACAGCCTAGTTAAACGGCATAGATTGCAAATAATGTTGTTGTTGGCTGCCATTGAGTTGGTTCCAACTCATGGCAACCCCATGCTGAGGTGTTTCTCTGGAAAATAGCACCTATGGCAGTTAGTTTTAAACTGCTGAATGATCTCTCACAGCTGGTGATGGAGACCGTGATGGCCATTGGAGGCTGCTCATTGCCCACACACCAAGTGGCACCCAGGGCACTCGCCATAACTGCCATACCTTAGATACATCTCTGATTTGCACGATAAGATCAGACTGTTGTGATCCATAGGGTTTACACTGGGTGATTTTTTGAAAGTAGACTACCATGCCTTTCTTCCAGGGCTTCAGACTGGTTCATTTTGGTTTGACCCCCTGCTTAGAAGTTGCATTTCCACCCCAGATATACTGACTCAAAATCTACGTCTTAACAAAATCTCCAGGTGGTTCGCATGGATTCCCATATGATTTTCATGTTCACATAAGATCTTCTTAAAATGTAGGTTCTGATTCAGTACATCTGGTGTGAAAATGCAAATTCTCAGTAGGGGGCCAAACCGAAATGAACTAGTTTGAAGCCCTACCTTCTCCCTAGTCTGTCTTAGTCTGGAAGCTCTACTGAAACCTGGTCAACATAACAACATGCAAGCCTCACTGACAGACGAGTAGTGGCTGCCTTGACGTGCACTGGCTAGAAATTGAACCCAGGTCTCCTACGTGGAAGGCAAGAAATCTACCACTGAACCACCACTGCTCCCTCTTGCAAATAATACTGATATTAAAATCATGAAGTCAAGAAATGATAGTTGACAGTATAAATGGGAATGGTATGAATTTAGACAAAATAATGAATTATCTCAAATAAAGGCTAGTGCAGATCAAATGGAGAAAGTAAAACTTGCACTGTGTCTTAAAAAGCATGTAGAATTAAGGGATAGAAGCAAGATCCCACCTTGGAGTGGGGGTAATGATTTTTAGGCAAAGGCAGAGGGAAGATAACTCATATAGAAAAAACTTACTTGACTAGAGTTCAAGATGCATGCCGGGGACTTGAGAAAAATCAGATTGAATGGAAAGTGTGGGTCAGTTTTGGTAGTCAGGCACAGTTTACTTTTTACACCAGAAGAAATACGTTGTTGTTATCAGTTGCTGCCAAGTGGGCTCCAGTTCATGATGACCTTATGTATAACAGCACGAACCATTGCCTGGACCTGCGCCATCTTCAAGATCGTTAGTCTGCTTAATCTGGTGGTTTGTGCATTGCTACGATGCTGGAAGTTATGCCACCAGTGTTTCCAATACAAGCAGGGTCACACATGGTAGACAGGTTTCAGTGAAGCTTCCAGACTAAGACAGACTAGGAAGAAAGGTCTAACTATCTACCTCTGAAAATTAGCCAGTGAAAACCCTATGCACCACAACAGAAGTATATACCATCACTGAAAATATGGGGACTAGGAAGTCACACAAATAGAAGCCAGTCTGTCACACATAATCGATGCTCAGTGCTTGCAAAATTGAATTGGTTAAATTCTATGTTCAAGAGCAATTATTCTGTCCCCTGATGGGTGGGAGGAGTTGCAGGGGAAAAGCCCGACTGAGAGAGGCTATAAATATCATTGGGGTGGGATCAGACTCTGTGAATAATGTCTGTTTAACAGAAGATAGGCAAAGCCCTAAAAACAATAATTACATGTAAGAGACTAATATAGTCAAACCACTGTATCACAATGACTATGCTGATTTGAATTTGTCTCAATTAAGGGGCTCTTTCATTGAAATAAAGTTTCTAAAAATGTTACTTAATGGCACTACTACACTTCTGCTCAATTCATTCAGCTGAAACCCACGTGCTTGCTATGTTTTCTTTTATTCCGATATTCTATTGTAACCAAAACAACGAAAACGAATGTAAACCATCCTGTTTTAGTTCAAAAAGCACCTTTTCTTCAAGCAAGGCAGCATGTTATGCTAGCAAAATCTTATGCTGTGGAGCCACCGTTGCATTTGAAACCAGGCTATGGCACCTTCTCGCCAGGCACTGGTGCTGTGTGACACTGGCCAAGTGGCTGAACTTCCCTGATCCTCAGTTTCTTGATCTGTAAATTAAATATTCCCCGCTTCACAGGGCTGTAGGCACAAGGCCAGAAATATAGCCGGCTCCCGAAAGTAGGTGTATGCCACCAGTAACGTCTTGATTGCACTCTGCTCTTCCTTCTCCTCATCATTGTAACTGCCTTGATGGGAGAATCAAACCCAAAGCATACATATCACCACACTCATTCTAAGTCTGTGAATGGGGCTCTGATTTTACATATCACCACACTCATTCTAAGTTTGTGAATGAGGCTCTGATTTTATACCAAATAGTTAAGCCAGAGGCCTTTCAAATCAAGAACAAAACAAAACAAAAATAACAGTGATCAATTTAACTTGCACAGTTGTGCTCTCTCGATATTAAAGTCCATTCAGTGACATGCTGACATGGGAGTTCAGATGTGAGGAAAGCTATGAGCTCCTGGAATCCCTTTCCTTGACTCTTGTTATCCCTAAGTGAGGTCTCATCCTGTGAGTTCCAGCCCAGCTTTATCCACCCAGTGTTTCTCCCTGCCCTCCTCTGCCTTCCCCTTCTGCTCCCTCCCCTTTAATCTTAACTGTGATTGAAACTACAAGCAAGCAAGCCTTCTCTGTCACTCCTCCTTCCTGCTGTGGCATCAATCCAAATACCCCACAAAAATGTTCTGTCTACTAACATGAGGGGAAAATGCAAGCACGAAGGCCCCTGAGTCACAAATAACGTAAAGTTTCCTTAAACCCCAGGATGCAGGGGACGTTGATGGAGCTTCCTGGAGGAACCAAGAGAATCTATTGACTCACAGTGATGACTGCCTCCAGACCAAGTCCCCACTGACCTTCTTCCACTAGCACTCCTGGTAGCTGAAAACATGCATGCGCATCTTCATTTTTAAATGGAGAAGACACCCCTAATTCATTTGTAATTGAGCTGGTTTTCATTTGGCAGACTTCTGGTGGGGTCAGTTGGTGGGAAGGACTTGATTCTACTTTACTGGCCTATGTAAGATTTAATCCATGGCATAGATTTTTATAACAACCTTTAAAAGTCCAGATAATTTCTAGGGGTAGAGGAACGGCTTCACAGAGCCCAGAGTAACCTCTTCACCGCGCATGAACCATATATATATATATACTATTTACATACTGTGGAGATTTACACAGGGTGAGCATGGCAATACCTTGAGCCTCTCATTCAAATTTCTGTTTCCGAAGGGGAAAGAACACCCACCAGCTGAAATGACATAACCAAGTTAAGTCAGGGCCAAACCCACATTTCAGATCAGTGATTTTCAAACTTTAGATTGCATTAGGAACACTTTTAGAGCTTACTGAAACACAGGCTACTGTAACTGACTCCAGCGTTGCTGATTCGGTAGGTCTTGGGGAGCATCTGAGAATGTGCAAGTTCACAGGCGTTGCTGATGCTGCTGGCCTGGGGACCACACTTCGAGAAACACTGCTCTATATCATACTTCTTTCAACAATGCAGAAACATTATAAAATTCTCACTGTTGTTGTTAGGTGCCATCAAGTCTGTTCAGACCCATAGTGACATATGTACAACTGAACGAAACACTGCTGAGTCCTGTGCCATCCTCATAATTGTTATGCTTGAGCCCATTGTTGCAGCCACTGTGTCAATCCATCTTGTTGAAGGTCTTCCTTTTTTTCGCTGACCTTCTACTTTACCAAGCATGGTGTCCTCCAGGGACTGGTCTCTCCTGATAACATGTCCAAAGTGCTTGAGACGAAGTCTTGCCATCCTCATTTCTAAGGAGCATTCTGGATGTACTTCTTCCAGGACAGATTTGTTCATTCTTCTGGCTGTTGTTGTTAGGTGCCATAGAGTCAGCTCCGACTCATAGCAACCCCATGTACTACAGAACGAAACACCTCCCGGTCCTGCACCATCCTCACAATCGCTGTTATCCTTGAGCCCATTGTTGCTGCCACTGTGTCAGTCCATCTCATTGAAGGTCTTCCTCTTTTTTGCTGACCCTGTACTTTACCAAGCATGATGTCCTTCTCCAGGGACTGATCCCTCCTGATAACATGTCCAAAGTATGTAAGCTGTAGTCTCGCCATCCTTGCTTCTAAAGAGCATTCTGGTTGTACTTCTTCCAAGCCAGAGTTGTTCGTTCTATAGGCAGTCCGTGGTACACTCAATATTCTTTGTTAACACCACAATTCAAAGGCGTCAATTCTTCGATCTTCCTTATTCATTGTCCAGCTTTCACATGCATATGAGGTGATTGAAAATATCATGGCTTGGGTCAGGTGCAGCTTAGACTTCAAGGTGACATCTTTGCTTTTCAACACTTTAAAGAGGGCTTTTGCAGCAGATTTGCCCAATACAATGTGTCCTTTGATTTCTTGACTGCTGCTTCCATGGGTGTTGACTGTGGCTCCAAGCAAAATGAAATCCTTGACAACTTCAATCTTTTCTCCATTTATCAGGATGTTACTTACTGGTCCAGTTGTAAGGATTTTTGTTTTCTTTATGTTGAAGTGTAATCCATACTGAAGGCTTTGATCTTCATCAGTACGTGCTTCAAATCCTCTTCACTTTCAGCAAGCAAGGTTGTGCCATCTGCATAACCCAGGTTGTTGATGAGTCTTCCTCTAATCCTGATGCCCCCTTCTTCTCCATATAGTCCAGCTTCTTGGATTATTTGTTCAGCATACAGATTGAAAAGGTGTGGTGAAAGGATACAACCCTGACACACACCTTTCCTGACTTTAAACCACACAGTATCCCCTTGTTCTTTTCGAACAACTGCCTCTTGATCTATGTACAAGTTCCTCATGAGCACAATTAAGTGTTCTGGAATTCCCATTCTTCACAGTATTATCCATAATTTGTTATGATCCACACAGCTGAATGTCTTTGCATAGTCAATAAAACACAGTTGAACACTTTTCAAGTATTCTCTGCTTTCAGCCAGGATCCATCTGACATCAGCAATGATATCCCTGGTTCCACATCCTCTTCTGAATCCAGCCTGAATTTCTGGCAGTTCCCTGTTGATATACTGCTGCAGCCACTTTTGAATGGTCTTTAGTAAAATTTTACTTGCATGTGATATTAACGATATTGTTCGATAATTTCCGCATTTGGTTGGATCATCTTTATTGGGAATAGCCACAAATATGGATCTCTTCCAGTTGGTTGGCCAGGTAGCTGTCTTCCAAATTTTTTGGCATAGACGACTGAACACTTCTAGCTCTGCATCTGTTTGTTGAAACATCTCATTTGATATTCCGTCAATTCCTGGAGCCTTGTTTTTCACCAATGCCTTCAGTGCAGCTTGGACTTCTTGCTTCAGTATCATCGGTTCCTAATCATATGCTACCTCTTGAAATGGTTCAATTGTTGACCAATTCTTTTTGGTATAATGACTCTGTGTATTCCTTCCACCTTTGTTTATGCTTCCTGCATCATTTAATATTGTCACCATAGAATCCTTCACTATTGCGACTCGAGGCTTGAATTTTTTCTTCAGTTCTTTCAGCTTAAGAAATGCCAAGCGTGTTCTTCCCCTTTGGTTTTCTATCTCCAGCTCTTTGCACATGTCATTATTTAATACTTTACTTTGTCTTCTTGAGCCGCCCTTTGAAATCTTCTGTTCAGTTCTTTTACTTCATCTTTTCTTCCTTTTGCTTTAGCCACTTGACGTTCAAGAGCAAGTTTCAGAGTCTCCTCTGACATCCACTTTGGTCTTTTCTTTCTTTCCTGTCTTTTTAATGACCTTTTGCTTTCTTCACGTATGATGTCCTTGATCTCATTCCACAACTCGTCTGGTCTTCGGTTATTAGTGTTCAGCACGTCAAATCTATTCTAGGGATGGTCTCTAAATTCAGGTGGGATATACTCAAGGTCATACTTTGGCTCTCATCTACTTGCTCTAATTTTCTTCAGGCAGTCCATGGTATATTCAATATTCTTCACCAACACCATAATTCAAAGGCATCAATTCTTCTTCGGTCTTCCTTACTCATTGTCCAGCTTCCACATGCATATGATGCAATTGAAAATACTATGGCTTGGGTCAAGCACACCTTAGTCCTCAAAGTGACATCTTTGCTTTTTAACACTTTAAAGAGGTCTTTTGCAGCAGATTTGCCCAATGCAATATGTCATTTGATTTCTTGACTGCCACTTCCATGAGTGTTGATTGTGGATCCAAATAAAATGAAATCTTTGACAACTTCAGTGTTTTCTCTGTTTATCATGATGTTGCTTATTGGTCCAGTTGTGAGGATTTTTGTTGTCGTATGTTGAGGTGTAATCCATACTGAAGGCTGTTGTCTTTGATCTTCATCACTAAGTGTTTCAAATCCTCTTCACTTTCAGCATGCAAGGTTGTGTCATCTGCATATTGCAGGTTGTTAATAAATCTTCCTTCAATCCTAATGCTGTGTCTTCTTCATATAGTCCAGCTAATCAGATTATTTGCTTAGCGTACTGATTGAATACATACGGCAAGAGAATACACTCCTGACGCATACTTTTCTTAATTTTAAACCATGCAGTGTCCCTTGTTCTGTTCGAATTATGTACAGGTTCTGCATGAGCACAATTATGTGTTCTGGAACTCACATTCTTCACGATGTTATCTATAATGTGTTATGATCCACACAGTCGAATGCCTTTGTATAGTCAATAAAATACAGATAAAGATCCCTCTGACATCAGCAATGATATCCCTAGTTCCACATCCTCTTCTGAATCTGGCTTGAATTTCTGGCAGTTCCCTGTCGATGTACTGCTGCAACTGCTTTTGAATGATCTTCAGCAAAATTTAACTTGCATGTGATATTAATGATATTGTTCGAAAATTTTCACATTTCGTTGGCTCGCCTTTCTTTGGAATGGGCATGAATATGGATCTCTTCCAATCAGTTGGCCACTAGGTAATTTTTTAAATACTCATATTAAATTACATAGTTGTCATTTCTTAGAGGGGAAGGATTTTTTTAAAAACTGAATTATCTACTAAGCTTTAGCAGGATCATTTTCCCCTCTACCCAGCCCACCCGTTTGTCATGATGTTAAAAAATCCTAACTTTTATGCCCTCCTGCCTTTTTTTTTTTTTTGCTCTGTGTTGGGTTGTCAAGAGCATTCTCAATGATGTAGAAAATTAAAGTGAAAGTCATCATTGCTCTTTTTAAAGAAAGAAAGCTTTTTTCATTATTATTATAAAAAAGCAATACTATTTTCTGGAAAATATCATACTACGGACTTTCCTTAAGGTAAATAAAAAGGAACTGTTGACTAAACAAGGTGGCATTTGGAGAAATAAAAAGATTATGGTTAGAATTTAGAAAACAAGTAAAGAAAAAGAAAGGAAGAAAACCAGTATTTCTGAGCACCTACTCTGTGTCCAGCACCATTGAGGCACAGGAGTCTGCAGCCAGTCTGTATCTGGGTTTCAGTTTTCACACATACAGCCTCTTTCATTGGGACACTTGGCAGCCATTTCTGGAACGTTCCTGGTGCAGTTGTTTGCATTTTCCTTTTGGTGCTAATGGACATTTTATACTCTATGCCCTGTTCTCCCCTCAATATGCATGCATCCACAGACCCACTCTTATGAAGAGTACCTATACAACATGTAAAACATGTACAACTTGTCAATCATTTTTACATAATAACCCTCATTTAAATAGTGGATATAACATTTTTACCATTTATGGGATCAAAAATAGATGATTTATACTAGGTGGCATTGCTATTGAATGGTAAAGCAGGAACTGTAACCCAGGTTTGTCTAAGTCTATTGCTCTTTGCAGAGGATCAAGAGCATTGCAGAACATTGTTTTATGTTGCTTTTGTACTGAACATTATACTTGAAGTTCTACATGCAAACAAATGAATGAATGACCGTGGAGCACACAAAGACCAAACAATAGGTCCTTCCCTCTTGCCACGTGGCCCTAAGATTGTGCTTGCTGGAACAGAGGCAGGACAGAGACCACATCAAATAAGGGTTCAGGAGGGAACAGGGTGAGCCTCTTCATGTTCCCTGCCTTGCTACCCAGCACCTGCCCCAAGTGTGGCTTACGGGCAGGGCCACAGCCTCTGGGGGACTGTCTGGAGTCCCAGATGCATTTCCCTGAATATCATGAATACTCATTTCATTCTCTGAGCTGGTCAGCACAAAAGAAAAGCAAAGAAACCTAAATTACTGCTATTAAGCAGCAGGCTGCCAGCAATCTGAGAAAGCACACACCACTACAATATCTCAAGTCAAAAGGGAGAATTCCAAGCCAAGATTTCTGCATCTCACATGACAATCCAGCCAATCAATAGCAGGGTTGCCACTGGCAGACACGTGACCTTTTTCCTGGGACACTGAGTGGTCACCCTGCAGATGATCCCAGTGCAGGCGGAAAGCAGTTGCTCGCATTTCCCTTTTGGTGCTAAAGGACAGTTTGAGCTCTCTTCTCCCTTCCCCACTCCCACCCCCACTTGTAAACATAGATCGCACCCTTCAGCTCTGTAATGTTAATAAAACAGTATCCTTCTCTGAGGAACTCCATATACTTGTTTTCCCCTTGGTTTTGACAGGGAAGCTAACGCAGGAAAGAAAGGAATCAATAGCAGAAACTGCACACAGGCACACACAAGAACAAATCCGATCAGTTCTGAATATTACTGCTCTGTGGAGAAGCAGAGTCTTAGCTTGGAGTGGCATTTCCTCTTGCTCCTTACAGAGTTCAGTACAACTTAGCTGTTGGCTACTGGACTGAATTCTAAATTGAATTAATTTACTTTTGACACGGCCAGCAAGGCACAGTGTGAGATGAGGCAGTTGCTGAGTTAAGGGTAACATTATGAGTCCTTGAGTCTAATATCTTCTTAATAAGGAATGCTGCTGTGCACATAAAGGAAATTGTATTTGTGTGTGCTCAGAACCTGTGCAGGACAGAACCAGGGCTTCAGAGTTTATTATGTTAAATGAAGGATTTGAAGAGAAACAGAGGTAGGGTTGTGCAAATATTACCCAGAATTTTTACCACCTCTATAAGGTCACAGATCTGACAAGACTAAAGGAAAAAGCATGTGTGATTCCTACACATGCTTATGACTGGTGGAAGTGACATTAAACCATAAGGAGTAGGGAATGACAGCTAAGGGCCAATCAACCTGGCATTGCAGACTGACAGGTTAGCCAGATGGGGAGCCTCATTTAAGTAGGTGTCATATTATGACTTAATAGTCTCTTAACACCCTTGATAACTCTTTAAATTCTATACCAAAGAGACATTGTTGTATTATACCTGCCTTTACCATTTTTTTTTCAGAAATGATATCATACATTATTCAGCACAGGTGAAAATACTTTATGCATTGTAAGTAGATATTTTTCAGTCTGTGACCAGGTCATTAGTTGTTAGGTGCCATCAAGTCACTTCTGACTCATAGCAAACCTGTGTACAACAGAACGAAACACTGCCTGGTCCTGCACCATCCTCACAATCATTGTTAAGATTGAGCCCACTCTTGCAGCCACTGTGTCAATCCATCTCATTGAGGGTCTTCCTCTTTTTCACCAACCCTCCACTTTACCAAGCCTGATGTTCTTCTCCAGGGACTGGTCCCTCCTGATAACATGCCCAAGTACCAAGTACATGAGATGAAGTCTTGCCATCCTTGCTTCTAAGGAACATTCTGGCTGTACTTCTTCCAAGAGAGATTTGCTCATTCTTATGGTAGTCCATGGTGTATTCAATATTCTTCCCCAAAACCATACTTCAAAGGCATCAATTCTTCTTCAGTCTTCCTGATTCATTGTCTAGCTTTCACATGCACATGAAGCTATTGAAAATGCCATGGCCTGGGTGAGGCCCACCTTAGTCTTCAAAGTGACATCTTCGCTTTATAACACTTGAAAGAGGTCTTTTGCAGTAGATTTGCCCAACTCAATACTCGCTTGATTTCTTGGCTGCTGCTTCCATGGATGTTGATTGTGGGTCCAAGTAGAATGAAATGCTTGACAACTTCAGTATTTTCTCCATTTATCATGATGTGGGTATAGTACCCTAATAATACTTAAAGACTGTCATCCAGATGGAAATTTTAACATATTCCCTTGTAAAGTCTTACTATTTGTAACCTGTTACTGTCATTATTCAAATTGCTATCACTCTTCTCCATTGTTCACAATTAAAGGTCATGGTTTTGTCTTTTTCATTACATTTCACTGTGTAAATTGAATTCAGTCTATAAATTAAACAAAAGATTGCTGAATAGCTACCATATTATCGGGAATAGGAATGTAAAAAGAAAAAAGATACAGTCTTAGCCTTTAAGAAATTTGAACCGTAACTTAGTTTCTTTGTGTTCCTAGTCTCATTCTGGCTAATACATTTTATTTACTATTATTTTTGAAAAATCATCCTCCCTACAGCTGGACTGTTCTCCTTGCTCCACTCAAAAATACTGTGCAAATTGTTCAACATTTCTTTTTCCTCCTGCCCTGAATGGCTGCTTCTGCTTATCAATATTAGTCAGGACAAACTAGGTTATGCTGCAGTAATAAATGATCATAAAACCTCAGCTTATAACAGCAAGGGCTTATTGTTTTCGCTTGCTACGGGTCCATTATGAGTTAGCTGTGGCTCTTTTCCACAGAGCAGTCTTTATCTGGAGCACTGCCGGTTGTGTGGCAGAAGGAAAAGTGATCACACCAAAATATGCACTGATCCTTAAAGTTTCCTCCTGGAAATGACACATGTCACGTCTGCTCACATTCCATTGGCCAGATGAAGTTACATAGCTGATCCTTATGCCAACAAGTTAGGAAAGTATAATCTTCCTCCAGGGAAGGACAGTGAGTATTTGAAAATCACAATAGAGTCTACTCCTCTATACCAACCTTACTCACTGACCAACTCCCAGCTCAAATCTCACTGTTAGATTTTCCCATTTCAACGCTCACCAAATTTTTCTTCTTTATTTATTTATTTTTAATTGTACTTCAGGTGAAGGCTTACAGAACAAATAGTTTCTCATGAAACAGAAGTACACATGTTGTTTTATGACATTGGTTAACAACCCCACAACATATCAACCCTGTAACTTCTCAACCTTTTTTTTTTTTTTTTTTTTTGGTGAAAATACACATAGCCAAAGATACACCATTTCAAAAATTTCTACATGCACAGTTCAGTGACGTTGACTACGCTCTTCGAATTGTGCTGTTATTCTCACTTAAGATGAAGACTTACAGAACAAAATAGTTTCTCATTTAACAGTTACTACAAATGTTGCCCTATGACAATGGTTAACAATCTCACAACACATCAACGATACCCTTACTCAACCTTGGGTTCCCTATCACCAACGTCCTCGTCCCCTTCTACCTTCTGGCCCTCATCACCGGATTCTTCTAATGTTAATGTTCTTCAGTAGCGTCAATCTGCGCTACACAGATAAGTATTTATTTGTAATATATCATCTTTCAATATTTTAAAATAATTTTATGTTTTTGCATTTTCTTCATTCATTAGTAAGTTCTTTGAAAGCAGTAACCATGTCTGAAATCGTCTGCCTTAACTATGCACACACACAGGATACAGCACTCAGAGCTGCAGAGTAGGGCATGCTGATTGGCTTGAACAACAACTCATTCTGTGCTTGAGCTGGTTTTTAATCAAGGCAAGTAAAAGCAAGATACTACTCTCTAGGTACTTATTAAATAATTTTACTTTTAAGCAAAAACTGGGCACTTTGAACACAACTTTTATAATATAATAATAAAACCATGTTACAATATTCCCACAGAAAACATAAAAATAAATTTAACATACAGAAAGGTAAAGATTGTTATTATTTTAGGAATCATAGAATCTTCGGGTTACTTTTCAAGACTTTGTTAAGAGGTAACACACAAAGTAATCAAAATAGTGACCTAGAGAACAATTAGGCTTCCTTGAAGTGGCTGGGGGGGAAAAAAAACTAAATAACTTTAGCTTACATTTAATATAATTGGAGAAAAATTGTTCCATGTTCCATGGACTTGTGTCTTCCATTAGATCCAAAACTCTGTCAAAGCACTCCGAGTATTGGCTCTGATTTTGTTGCTAGTAACTACAGAGAAACTGGGTGCATAAGCCTGCATATTATTTATTTTATAAAAAGTGTTTAGAGGAGTGATAAAATAATACGGCAGTTGTGGTATTCAATGAGGAATACAATGGAACCTGATACAAACATGTTCCTCAGTGTGGTTCAGAGAGGATGTGAAAGGAAGAAATGGAAACTTAAGCAGGCAGACATGTAACAACATCAGGATTGTAAGAAGCCACTTAATAACAGTCAACTAAATACATTATATGTATTTAGCTGCCTGAAATCATTTCATTAGTCTGAGAATTAAGCATATGCTGCTCCTGAGTAGAGGAACAAGGAAAACTGGGTTGCTCAGGAGACTGGTAAAAGCACGCAAAGCTATCCATCTTGAGATTATAGGTCTGGCTTCAACCAAGAAGCTAAAGACAGTTATTGCTACTTTATGGGCCATATGAAATGAACTATCATTATCAGTTTAGATGCTCATTTCAGCAGGCTGTCACCACAATATGGGTTTGGATAACCCTAATGGATGCGGACAAATGTCTGCTTGGAGAGATAATGTATAATATTGGAAAGAACGACTGACTGAGAATCATGGGGAATCCAGGTATAACTCTGCCTCTAATACTTAGATAATAGGAGTATCTCCTCTCTGGGTGGAGATGGGGCAGCCAGAGAGAGAACAGGTCAGAAGACCTCCAAAATCCTGTCTAGTTCTAAAGTTTGACGGCATCATCTGTTGGAAAGTTCTTTCAGGCTTTTTCCAATAGGAATTGTGCTCTTATCTTCTCCAAATTATCACTCGAATAATCCCTAGCCTTGTTTTGAAATTTTATCCCAGATCTAACTCCTTTACCTGCAGTTAAAAGGGATACAGTGCCATCTTATCCTTCTTTTCCTTCACATACACAATCGGTAACTTATCCGTCCAGCTAGGGCATGTTCTTAGGCCTCACTGTATGGCTTGGCTGCCTCAAAAAGCTCTTGTCTTTTATCTTTGCAATATTTAACCCCATCTATTACAAACGGTGGAGCCCTGGTGGCGCAATGGTTAAGCTGACCGAAAGGCTGGTATTCAAACCCACGTAGAGACTCTGTGGGAGAAAGACCTGGTGATCTGCTCCCTTAAAGATTACACCCTAGGAAACCCTATGGGCAGTTGGACTCTGATGCATGGGGTTACTATGAGTAGAAATTGACTTGATGGCACCTAGCAACAACAGCAATTATAAAGGGTGTAGGGAAATTGCCCAAAGAAAATTAGTTTCAAATGAATTTATAAAGAAAGACGCTATATTTTTTAATGCAATACTTTTTTTTTTTTTTTTTTTTTTAAGCAGAGAGTGTGAGGTAAGTTCCAGGTCCATGTAATGCTGAGGGATCCTTATCTCTTTTGGAGGCTCACAACTATTAATAAAGAACAGCAACCGGGCTTGATGAATTACAACCTACCTATAGTTGCCCTCAGGTTACTGGTGGCATAGTGATTAAGAGCTACAGCTACTAACCAAAAGGTCGGCAGTTCAAATCCACCAGGTGCTCCTTGGTTTGGTTTTTTGGTACAGTTGCCCTGGAGCTCTGATGGCATAATGGTGAAGTGCTATGGCTGCTAACAAAAAGGTCATCATTTTGAATCCACCAGCCGCTCCTTGGAAACCTTTGGGGCAGTTCTACTCTGACCTGTAGGGTCTCTAAGAGTCAGAATCAACTTGACAGAAACTTTTTTCTTTTTTTCTGTAGTTGCCCTTTTCAATGGGAATTTCTTGTTGCTTTTAGTGTGAAAGTCTGAAGCTCCATTTTTCTTTGTGTGGAAAGGATGGCATGAATTACAGATGATGGTGTTTCCATTTGTATTTTCTTTCCATTTTCTAATTTGAAGCTTGGCGATTTGGGGTTTAAAAAAGTGTGGCTGCTACTTAAGCCTCAGCTGAAAGCTGGCATGTAGACACCAAGTCAGAGGTGTACAGGGAACTGCAGCACTCAGGCAGACAGGGATGGGGGAGAGGGAACTACCACAGCTTCAGAGCGGGCCATGGGACGGCTCTGCGCTCTCTTTATGGATGTGAAAGGTGCCTCTTAGTCCTCACAGCCTGGCAGACAGAGAAACAGAAAGCTGAAGTCACTTGCCCAAGGTTACACAGTAAGGGTGGGCCCAGATCTGTACTTCAGCTGGCTGCCTCTGGAGCTGATTCCGTTAACTGTTAAGCACGTCTGCCTTGTGAAGCTCAGAGATGGGGCAGGCTTCAATTCTCTATTTGTCTATTGCCAAAACTTGTACCTTCACCCATTAGGTCAAGTATCCTTCCACTCCTGAGGAAATGGGGCAGCTGGGTGGGGAATGATAATAAAAAGAGTTGAATTCCTCCTCTTGGCCTATCCTACCCTACACCTGAAACTGTTGTGCAGCCATGGCTCCGGTGTTCCTTGGTATCCTCTAAAAAGGAAAATATTCTTGCATGGGAAAACTCTCTCAACAGCCAAAGTCACTTTCTGAAAGGGATTTAGATAGGTGGTGCTGGGGTATCTCCTCCCAACTCTGCAACTTTCCAGCTCTGTAGCCTTGACTAAGCTATATAATGTATCTGAGATTCAGTCTCCATTTGCAATATGAGGCCACACAACATGATTTAATTACTTGCTTTTCCTTTTTTTTTTTTTCTTCTGCAAAGCAGTAGAATCCAGTGTTTAAATGATAGCTTAGGCAGAAACCCAACATATGAAACTAATGTAAATGGCTTGCTCTAGGTGACAGGGATTCATCATCACCCCTTCTCCCATGCGCTGCCAACAAGGCAGCTGGGACTTGTCTGTGCAAGCGATGGCCTCAGATGCACCAGATGATCTCTGAGGTCCTTCACTGCTTTGAGAGTCTGACATAGATCTAGGATTGCTTTAAGCAATACCAGGTGTGATATTTAATTTTATGTATCACCTTGGCTAGGCTAGCGCACCCATTTGTGTGGTCAAACACCCATCTAGTTGCTGTGGTGAAGTACTTCTATGTGGTTATATTGATTGGGTTTAAGTAAAGCAGATTGCCTTCCATAATGTGGGTGCATCTCAACTAAACAATGGAAGGCCCTACGAACAAAAAGGGAGATTTCCCTGTTGCCTCTGGTCAATAGATATGTTGCCAGAATTCTTCTCTCTTCCTGTTATCTGACCTATGGATTCTGGGACACACACAAAACTGCAAGAATCTCCAGTCTGTCTCCTGACTTAACAGGTTTTGGACTTGCCAACCCCACAAAATTGCATGAGCCAATTCCTGAAAATAAATCTTCTTCTCTCTCATTCTCTCTCTCTCTAGAACCCTGACTAAGACATCAGGGAATCTAGGTGTGTTTTTTTTTTTGTTGTTGTTGTCGTTGTTGTTCTTTTTAAAATAACACCTTTCCTGTCTCCTTTGAGCAATTCGCGTCATAAACCTTGGCAATTAGTCTCCTTTGAATTACACATGTGATTTATTTAGTTTTAAACCCGCTAAAACATCCAGCGCTTTAGACAGATTTACTCTTCAGTTCAGAGGAATGAAGGACTGGACTTTGATCCATTACCGCTGTGCTGGGAACTGATTTTGGGGAAGGATATGCGATTGTGGACTAGAATGTGAATGGCGACGGTCTGGGCCGACCTCGACTCTGATTCTCCATTTATGTGTGGTGTGGCATGAGTGACATGGGGCGTGAGAAGTGCTTTATAAGATGTAAAAAGAACTGATTGATTTATCGATCTAAGGAAGACAGTCTTCTTGACGGAGACATGCTGTCAAACAGTGGCAGGATGCGCTGCTAAAAGCCCTCCAGATTGATTACCCTACCTGGCACCTGATCCCTCATCCCTGTGGCAGGTGAAGAGTTCTGGAAATGTACTCACAGCTGCATTAATAAGATAGGAGGGGAACAAACAAGCAAGCACGGGTCAGGGAAGGCTCTGACGGAGGAAGAGGGTTCCCACTGCTCCGAATTTCTTCAAACAAACGAGAAGTCTCTCAAATGGTGTGAAACACATAGGCAGAAAATGAGGCAAAATAGCTAAACCAGCTGAAAATGTGTGCGGCAGCAATGACACCTCTGGGTTCAGAAATTCTGTGATTTGCTTTTCCCATCTGCTATTGCTTCTAAAATTTGACGACTCCAGTTTGAATTCTTATGTAATTAGAAAATGCTTTGGAAATACTGTACTAAGAAATACACCTGGTATAATAGGCTAAACACTTCTCCTTCCAACCACGCTGGAGAATCTCCACACACAGACATTGTTGCATCCTATTACGTGGATCAATAAGAAAACTTAAAAGACACACACAGGCACACACTCACAGAAGTTGTCTTTATACATATTCTTCTTATCGGCAAGTCATAGCCAAAGATCAAACACCAGCTGATAATCAGGAGAGGCATCCATCTAATGCCAAGACTATGAACAAAAACAGTGGCTAGGTGAGGGGATAAGTCAATCAGAATGGTGTTGAAAGAAGGTATTGATGCTATCGTTTTTCTGAAGACCAGTGCATTTTGTGACAGGTAGAGTCACACCCTTTTGAAAGGAGATAATACAAAGTCTGGAAGTGTTGAAAGAGGAATTAGCCAGCTCCAAATCCTGAAAGAAAGTGCGAGTTTTTGACTTAATGTTAATGCGCTCTAAAGGATGAAAAGACTAGCTACAGATGTGATGCATAAAATGTTGTTGTAATATATCTAGCAATAAAATTTAAACTGTATAGTTATAGAAAGTTAGAGCTGGGGGAGGCTTCAGAGAATTCTTCATTCCTTCATTTTACCTATGAGAAAATGGAAGCCCAGGGCGGTTAGGAAGTTTGCCCAAAGTCACACCATATGTTAATGGGAGGAGGAGCTAGGATTTGATCTCAGTCTCTGGACGTCTGAATCCAGTGATCTTGCCACTATATTATCAATGTATACTCAAGCTCTTCTTTTTACCTGTATCCACCTATCAGTTTTTAAATATGTTAATAGAATAATAATAACAATAATAAAATATTTACACTAAAAACAACCCTGCTGATAAACCAAAAAATACTCATCCATGGCCACCCACGAGTTCACCAATTTTTCTTCTTTTACTTTTAGAATCTATTAATGGAATTATCATGTCAGGCAGGGTCCAACTGAATTAGGCTGTATCTTTCTCTGGGAGATGATAATGTCACACATGGGGTGCCTGCCATTATTTCTATTAAACGTGCATTTGAACTTTGAATGTAGGAACAGAGATTGAGGATATGATGTGGGACAGTGTAAGATGATGGTCTTGTGAAGAGAAAACCAAAACCAACCCAATGCCTTGGAGTCAATTCCAACTCATAGCGACCCTATAGGACAGAGTACAACTGCCCATAAGGTTTCCAAGGAGCTACTGGTGGATTTGAACTGCTGACATTTTGGTTAGCAGCCAAGCTCTTAACCACTTCCTCACTTGGGAAGAGAGGAGGCCATTAAGACAAAGCTAATTTCCTAGCTCCATGGAGATAAAGTCCGGCAAAAGGGAAGCAGAATCCTTTAGCAACCAAAACTTTAAAGAGTACAGGGATAATTTAATGAGACCTCTAAAGGTAACCCTGAGGTGGAGAAATAGTTCTGACAGGAATCTCACAGCCTACTGAATACGCCAGCTACACCAAGGGTTTTTAACAGAGGATCTGTGAACCTGGATAGGAAAACAATATTATACCATTATTTTCACTAACCAACCTCTAGCTGAATTTAGCATTTTCTGCAGTTAAGAATGTATGCAATAAATCATGGCAGTATTAAAAGTACTTCTAACTAATACAAATCACAGATATTTTTATATTTATATGTTGTAGTTTTTTTTTCAAAATTAGAAGTAAAAATTACAGTATAATTGAGCTCACTTATAGATCTTGTTACTTAATATATTATTTCAATCTGCTACAAAAATGGACTCATATAGTATGTAATCTTTGGAGATTGGACTTTTTCATTCAACATAATTCTCCGGAGATTCATTCAAGTTGTTGCATGCTAAGTAGTATTTCTTGTCAAACATGTGGTTTGACTTTTTTTCCCCTCCCACTCTGTAGCTTGTCTTTTCATCCTTAAGAGTCATTTGCAAAGAAAAAAAGTTTTTAATTTTGATGAAATCCAATTTATCAAGTTTTCCTTTGTGGATTATGCTTTTGGTTTCAAGTATAAAAACTCCTTGCTTATCCCTAGATCCCAAAAAACTTCTGCTATGTTCCCCCTCCCCAAAGTTTTATGTTATATATTTAAGTGTGTGATCCATATTGAGTTATTTTTTGTGTAAAATCTGAGGTTTAGATCAAGGTTTATTCCTTTAGTGTTTATCTGTGAATGTTCAATTGTTCCTACACCATTTGTTTAAAACTGTCTTCCTTCCATTGAATTTCATTTGCACCTTGGTCAAAAATCATTTTGGCATATTTGTGTGGCTCTATCTCTAAGTTCTCTATTCTTTTCCTTGGGTCTATGTGTCTGTCCCTCCAGCAATACCACACAGTCTGGATTGCTGTTAACTGTATAATAAATTTTGAAAATAGGTAGACTCATTCCTCCCACTTTATTCTTCTTTTTCAAAATAATTTTAGCTATTCTAGTTCCTTTGCCTTTCCATATACATTTTGGGATGCTTTTTTCTATATTAAAAAAAAAAAATCTTTCTGGTGTTTTGCTAGCTATTGCATTAAACTTGTCTATCAGTTTGGGGAGAATTGATATTTTTTCTATGTTCAGTCTTCTGACCCATGCACATGATATGCCTCTCCATTTATTTACTTCTTCATTGATTTCTTTTCAGTGTTTTGTAGTTTTCAGAATAGCAAGTCCTACACATGTTTTGATAATTTACATTGAAGTATTTACTTTTTTGAGTGATTATAAATATTATTGTATTTTTATTTTAGTGTCCACATGTTCATTGCTAGTATGTATAAATATGATAAATTTTTGTATGTTTCTCTCGTATCCTGTGACATATCTGAACTCCATAATTCTAAGAGTTCTCTTGTAAATTCCTTGGGATTTTCTATATATACTATTATGGCATCTGCAAAGAAAGGCAGTTTTATTTCTTCTTTTTTGGTATCTATGCCATTTATTTTATTTTCTTGATTATTGCACTAACTAGAACTTCCAGTACTATGCTGAACGTGAGTGGTGAGAACAGACATCCCAGCCTTGTTCTCTATCCTAGGGGAAAGCATTCAGTCTGTCACCATTATGTATAATGTTAGTTTTGTTGTGATCGTTGTTTTGAGATGCTCTTCATCAATTTGAGGAAGTTCCCATCTACTTCTAGTATTCTAAGAGGTTTGTTTTTAATCATGAATGGATGTTGAATTTTGTCAAATGGTTTTGTACAGGGATTGCTATGATCATGTAATTTGTCTTCTTTAGCATGTTAATATAGTGGGTTACTTCGCTTGATACCACCCCAGCGCAGTAGGTTGGGGCATCTCATGATAGCCTTGTGAGAGGAGGGGTTTAAGATCTCCACTCCCCTTAGCCTTTGCTGGCATTGGTGGCAATGGGGTCACAGTTTGTTCTGTGGTGTTTGGCTGGAGTACAGCAGTGATTGTCTACAAGTTTTCCGTCTTGCTAGGCTGCCCCTTTCCTGGTGTTATGGATTGGATGATGTCCCTCAAAGATATGTGTTGTAGATCCTAATTCTTATACCCGTGGATGTAATCCCATTTTAGAATACGGTTTTCTTTGTTATGTTAAAGAGGCCAGATCAGTGTAGAGTGTGTTTTAAGCCAATCATTTTTGAGATAGAACAGATCAGGCACAGAAGCAAGTAAGCAGGAATGGTAGAAAGATATATGCCATATGGAGATCGCCAAGGAACACGAAGAAGAACGCTGGAGAGTTGAGATGAGGATTTTTCCCCCGGAGCAGACAGAGAGAGCCTTCCCTTTGAGCCAGTGCCCTGAATTCAGACTTCTAGCCTCCTGAACTGTGCGAAAATAAACATGCTTGTGAAAGGCACCCACTTGTGGTGTTTCTGTTATAGCAGCACTAAGAAACAAGATACCTGGTATTTTAGCTAGAGAGAACAGGCTTTCTGTAGGTTTTTTTTTTTTTTTTTTTTTTTGTCTGCACCCATTGGCAATTCCAGGTTATCTGCTTCTTCAGCTTCAAGTCTGAAAGATATGAGACAGGGAACTCACCAACATGTCAGTCTTCTGGTCTTGAGGTCCCTAACTGGTCTGCTTTTTTCTCTCTACTTTCAGAGTCTTTGTTTTATATATAATGTCTACGGTTTTTAGTTGTGTTTAGTGGAGAAGGTGGGAAGAGAGACAGAAAAGCACATAGAATTCATCTTCCCAAAAGTAGAAGTCCAAATTCATCCATCCATCCATCTATCTGTATTAAAATATTTTTCTGAGTGGAGGTCCACCAGCTCTACCAACATGATGAAGGAGGCTGTGGCACACCAGAGGTGAGGGTTCCCTTCACTGGGCATTGTCTTAGATCCAGGAATTGGCAGCCACTCTGCCTTTCCATCTGTCTCTGAATCTGATCAACTGACCAGTAGGTTTTATTGGCATTAAAACCCATCTATTACACCCTACCTATGAGTTAACATCAAATGTCTACCACGATTTCTGTCCTCTCAACTATATTCCTATCCTTAAGCTAGCCACCTGCTCCAATCTATATCCAGCCTAACTATGGATAATACAAAGCTTCCCACCTGCCTGACATGTGCGTTGCTTAACTTCAAATACCATTTATGATCTAAACCATAAGCTGGACTCAAGGCTAACTTCCCAATCCAGGATCCTATTTTTCTGGCAAAGTTTTAAACATCTAAACTAAAATACTCTACTTGGCCAACTATAATAACATAATTCTTTCTAAAATATTTTTAAATAGTATTTTTTTTTTTAATTACTGGTCAATTAAGTTATCATTTTTTGAGATACTGGTGTTAAAAGCCAACTGTAGCTAAAAAACAAACTGGGCTTACTTGCAGATGAAAATGAATATTCACATACCTTAAGCTTCAAAATCCAGTAATGAATCAGTAGAGTTACCTTCAATTTAGGGGCATGAATTTCAGTTTGTAAAAAGAAGGGCCAGCTAGCCGTTACATAACCTAGTAATTGTCTTGGCATCTTTTCTGCCGGAAAAGAAGTTTATGAGGGCCTCAAAAAAGCCCCTTTCATGGATAAGCGCCCTCTAGTGGCAATTATTTCAGTTATGCTAGCAGAGATGAGAAGAAGAGGGGGAAAAGAAGGAAGGAATAAAATGATAGGTGGATTAAAGTAGAGGGTGAATCCTTTCTCAGCCAGGATGAAGTCTGTCATGCTGGTTAATGTTTTTAAGTCCCTAAGGGGCCTTTGCTGGCAGCCATAGCATTCTAAAGTTTTGAAAGTGAGAGTATCATTCAAGGAAAATATTTATCGATCTTCTCAAAATGTGGTAGGTGTGAGAGGTTTATGATTGAGAAATTACATCAAGTAATTAATGTAGTAACTTATGCAAGTGCTGATCATCTTGGATTCCTTGTAAATGAAATTAACTACGAGGCCGGAGTCATGAAAAGGACACTCATACATCTCTGTGAAGTTGGTGAAAATAAATAAGAAAGGAAAGACTTTGGGCCAAACAACTGGTCCACAGGACCTGGTTGGGTGGCCACTCATCAACTCTGTGGGATTTTTACTGGTTTCAAGTCAATGAATGAAATTAAGTTTCACCAATTAGGAAGAAGATGACTGAACATGGAAAAATACTAGACAGATGTACAATTAATTATTCTCTACCCCACACCACCCTGGACATTGGAACTGTGTCTATTGAGCATTTTGAAATACACTTAATATTCAAGCTGTGACTTTCCCTAAAAAGAGAGAAAACACAGTTACAATGTTTGACTACAGCTGCAGTCCATGCATTTGGATAACAAAGGCAGTTACAATTTAAAGAGAGTGTGGACCAAAGGAAAACATGACAGATTTCCATTTATTCATTTTCCAGAGGAGAAATTTTACAAATTCTTACAGCTCAACAAGACAGATTGACACAGTGGCTGCAACGATGGGCTCAAGCATAACAACTATTGTGAAGATGGCGCAGGATCGGGCAGTGTTTCATTCTGTTGTACACAGGGTCACTATGAGTTGGAACCAACTCGAGGGCACCTAACAACAACAACAACAACGTAGCTCTTCTGGATACTAGATGATTACCGCGGCTCAGTGACCCCCAAACAAAGCAGTCAGCGTTCCAGGGATTCCCACAACATCCTCAGGCTCAAGCGGCTGAAGAGTGAAGGTGACTGGGCACAGATGGACAGAGAGAAATGGAGTTGTGAAGCAGATGAGAGTACATAATAATAGCAGTTACCCATCTCCCTGTATCTGGCACCAACTAACATTGCTCTTCCCACATGTCCATACTGGGGATTACAAAGCAAAGGCTGACCTTTCACATCTCTCTACCCTCTTAGTCCATATCTGAGTCCCAAACAACTAGGAGTTAATAGAGTGAGGGCAAGAATTACTTCTGAAATGCATCACCTGAGAAAAATGATTTTGTGCAATGGATATGTGCAAAATGGCATCCTCCTGATATCCTATCACAAAGGAGAGTGAAATGTGGCCACTTTCCCTCTTGCTCTGAGTTTGACTGGAAGAGGGTATTTAAAATGATATTTAAGAATCTTTAAGATAGATGATGAAATAAGTACACATCTTCAGGCCCAGTACCACTGTTTTTAGTTTGTTTTCAATTATCGCCAAAACTAGATCAGTAAGTGACAGGCAATCACTACAGCCGACTCCTGCAGCAAAAGAGAGGTGAAAAAACCAAGGGTTGAACACGGCTTCTCCTAGCTCTATGCTCGTTGATGGCACCAGCCACCTCTTTGTTCTTTCTTTACTTCGTTCCCATGGCTTGGAGAAAGACTGAGAGGAGTAGAGGGCAGTTCGCATGGTGACCCTCTCATAGCGCCGCCCAAATTGTAAAAGCTCGGGAATGTCTCTGCTCACCAAACCTCCTTCCCTTTCAGTGGCTCCTAGAGGCGACTCTAAAAGGCAGTGGAGGGGAGTGTGGTGGAGGGGAGTATGGTGGAGGGAGGGGAGTGTGGCATAGGGGAATGTGGCGGAGGGGAGATGAGGACAAGGGGTACCTGGCCTAGGAAGGCCAGAAGTGAGAAACACCCATTAGGAGTCTCTGGGTGGTGCAAACAGTTAAGCGCTCAGCCACTAGCTGGAAGGTTTAATGATCTGAAGGCACTCACAGGCGCCTTGGAAGACAGGCCTGGGGATTTGCTTTGAAAGGTCGCAGCCTTGAAAACCCTATGGAACAGCTCTACTCTGCACACATGGGGGCTGCCATGAGTTAGAGCTGACTCATGGCAACTAACAACAACAATTTCTCCATTATCATTGCACCCTGGAGCCTTGAAAGACTCTTTCCCACTCTTAACTGTGAAGCTGGGGAGATGACAGGCCTGGAAAGGCCAGAAATTCTGAAACTCTACAAAACATGATTTCATCAATAATGGATATCTCCCCACACTGCTGAAAATAAAATATTAATATACTCAGTTTTAAAGAGGGAAACCAGATTAGGTGCTGGAATTCTTTTCATCCAATATCGATACTCTTGTTCATACATACCACGCCCCAGTGATTTCTATGGATTCTGTCCTGCCTTCCACCCTGACTTGGGTACCTGCACCTTTGTCAGGAGAGAGAGGTCTGGGCTGTTGAGCTAATACATAACATGCCATTGTTCAGAGAGGCATGCAGGGTGCTGTTATTTTTAGTTTGGATATCCCCCAAGTGCTTTCTTTAAGCTTGTATGGGGCTTTTTATACTCCTCTTTTCGTCCTCTATTATACAGTGCATGAGCTTCACATTACTCATCTGCACCCCTCAAACAAGCTCTCCATTCCCTCTTAAATATAAGACTAGTTATTGGGAGAGATTATAAAAGTTAAAGGATTCAGGTAGGTTTCTGACAATCCCACCTCAAGGGAAATATTCATGTATCTTGATGGGACATCATTAAGTCTTTATGACAGTATAAAAGCAATAGTAGTGCTGGTAAGTAAGACTTAATATCCTTCAGATCAATTTTGGAAAGCTGGTCTTAAGGAACCCTAGTGTTTAAGCTGGAAAATACGCACATGCAGGATCATTTAACATCTTTGGGTGTTTCACTATTTCCAAAAATATATATTAAAAACAAAAACTACCATAAAGACCAAGTAATAATTTCATTTTAGCAGCAAAGATTCATGAGTTAGTCACAGTTTAATATGCTTCTTGTTTAGCCATCAGAAAAAATGTGCAGCTAATATATTCTTAAAGATACTGACTGACATCAAATAATATCACAAATGAAATCCAGTATACCTGCAATGGCATCCAGATTAATATTGTTCTGGAACAATAATATAAAAGGAACATGAGAGACTACCTAATCTAGAGGTTTCAAAAGTTGTTTTGAAGAGCCCTGGAGTCTCCTGGGATGGGGCCAGGTGGGAGGTGACTGCATGGCCAGATAAACAGGGCTCTGGGTGCTTTCATTCGCTTTGACTTGGGGAGTTCCACTTTTATGTATTTTATACTATACTGTAGTCTAACATCAAAAAAGAAACTTAAAGATGTACTTGTTGAACCCCCCCCCCCCATATCATGTTCTTCGAATTTGTGTGAGGGTGGGGGATAAGTGAAATGTCATAATGTGAAAATAATATATAAAATTTACATTTTAAAATAATAAAAGTAATAAATATCATATATTTTCTTTAATTTAGAAGCTATTTTTGATAACAGTCATATTGCTTATGTACATCACTGAACACTACAGACTCCCCAACACTGCCACACTTCCACGTAGTGATTTTTTTAAACTTAAAATTGCATTATCATATCTATAAAATTAACATCCTAAATTACTTAAAATAAATATGTATGGATGTGCACCTGTGTATTGGCCATGCAAATCAGCACATGCAAATATGCCCATAGATTAAAAGGAATCAGAGTGTAGAACTAAATGAAATCAACTGGTCAATTTAAATTTTAATAAATCCTGCCACTCATGTAAATTTAGGTTAAGTGTTCATTGTGATTTGTGAGAACTCTCCACTCCGCAAACTGCCCATACCCTGAACTGTGGGGAGCATCCTTTGAGGGGCAATGGTAAATGCATTGCTGACAGGGTTGCTAAAGAAGCTGATGAAGATAATGTTTTAAAAAGGATACAAGAAAAAAGCATGTTCATGGAAAAGCATCTACACAAGGTGTTATGATGCATGCTGTGCAAAGTAAATACACACTGTCCTTACAACCCAAGAGAAGTCTACAAAGTGAACAGACTGTATTTCAGAGGACAGCTATTATGGGATTGAAAGTAACTGCATAGAGGGAAAAGTATCTCAGTATCAAAGGTAACAATGTTACAACTGGAAGTGATTCTGATAATCATAAGAGGTACTAAAATCCTAAATGCCTATGAAGGTCGGGCAAATAACCTGGCTTAGTGAAGTGGGCTGGGAGGGAGACAAGTGAGCAGGTCGGGGACTATGGCAAACTGTAAACAGTCTAAAAGGAATAGCTTTCCATCAGTTCCAGCCAATTGTAAGCATTCAGGAATGATGCAATCAGTGAATGAATTTGTCTAGGAAAGTTAAACACAAATCTGATTTTATTTTTTAACTTGACACCTAATACAACAAAAACAAGTAAGGACCAAGCGAAATATTAATTCGACTTGCAGTCACTAACCAGTCCACTCTCAGAGCTTATGGCAAAGGGAACTGAGCTCCAGAGAGGTAGGTGGAGCCCAGGGGCTGCCATGTGGCCATTAGCAGCTTTCATTTCAGTGCTTTTGATCCTCAAACAAATAACCTGCATCTTGGAAATTATAAAGGAGAGAAAAACATCCTTCTGTTCCACTTCTCATATTTTCCCTTAACTGCTAGAGGCTTCAATGATTGTCAGTTGAGAAGGCAGACTCCTCAGTTTTAGCTTAAGAACATTTCTGGGCAGCTCAAGGGTGGCCATACTGCAAATGAGCCACTGCCGCCCGCTTCCCACACCCTGCCCATGCCCCACCTCCTGACTGCTGGAAGGTCAGCACTCCTGGACCAGGCCATCAAGGTGTCAAGGAGCAAGGCATTGCTCCCTCTCCCCCAACTTTTTTTATAAAATTCCAGAAAAATCATCCTCCCTGCCCCTAGAAGAACTGAAGGTCTTTTCAAACGTTTAGCTCAGAACATATTCAAATGGCATTCTTTTTTAATTTCTCGTCTGTGTGCCCAGTTTTGGAATCGTGCCACTTTGAAAATATTTTTATTTTGCTATTTTGGTTTCCACTTTTTGGCTGGCATTCATTTCTGTCAAGAGGAAGGAAGCAGAGAAGCAGTGTCGTACGTGACAGATAGATGGAATCTGCTCAGTGTCATTGAAATAAAAGACAATGGCCTATATTCTGCAGCTGTTATACATGAGCATGCCATCCTTAAGAGCAGGGTTAGGGTTAGAGTAAATTATTTCTGAGAAATAGCTTGTGCAAACATTGCAGTCTCCAAATGGTGTCTAATAAAAATTAAGCAAGGGTCTTTTTCTATCTCATTTATACGTAAATGAGAGTCTTGCCACTTAGCAGAACCTGGAGAAGTAACCTTGTCGTATCTTGCCATCTGAATAGCAGTGTTGTTCCATCAGTGTGGATGGCAGTTTTGCAGCAAGTTCGTCTTGCAAAAGGAGAACACATTAGCTGACAAACAGAATGGAGCATTGTGTGCATGCTTTTTATTAGGATAACATCCACTGGGAACTTTTGTCTAAGATTAGGACGGGGATGAAGAGAATCAGGTGTTGTAAAGATATACAGAAAGTTATAAGAAGATGTATAATATTATGATGTGGGGTTGAGATAAGAGGTTCCACCAGACTTCAACCATCTACAGTTATACTTTTTCCTCATTTGGAGTCCTCTAAGAAGACTTTAAGTGTTTAGGATCATGCTAACTTGTTGCTGTTAAGTCGATTCTGACTCATGGTGAACACATGTGTTTAAGGATCATGCTAAAAAAAAATTAAAAAAAAAAACAAAAACGTTGTCGTTAAGTCAGTTCCGACTCATAGCAACCAAACCCTATAGGACAGAGTAGACCTTCCTCACAGGGTTTCCAAGGAGCAGCTGGTGGATTTGAACTGCCGACTTTTTGGTTAGCAGCTGAGCTCTTAACCACTGCACCACCAGGGCTCCAAGGGCCATGGTAGGTACTAAGGCCTCAAAAGCAATGTAATATAGTCCACCACTTTCAGGGGAAAAATATCTAACAGAACAGATAAGGAAGTACATTGATAAGATAGAAAATATTACCAAATATTTTGCACGTTTGATATTTTTCAATATGGTTTCCTTTGATCAGCTTTGCCTGAGGGATGCACTGGCTAGGATGAAGACTTGGGGCGGAGGCAGGAATTCAGTAAAGAGGGAGCATGATTTTCAGGGGAGGGCAGGGAAGAGAGAGACCACAGGTGCCAAGAGCATTGGGAATGCAAGGTCAGGTCACGCCTGCACTCATGGTTTCGCCACATGTGACACAGTGGGGGTGAGACACAAGCCTTCCCCCAAAATAATGGGGACTTCTGCAAAAAAATAAATAAACAAATAAATTGCTACAACGTGGTTATTCCCCATCTGGGAAACTCACCCTATCTATTTCATAACAGAAGATCAAATTAGATAGAAAAGTAAAAAGTGATATAAAATATAAGTGCTCATTTGTGAGAGAGATAAGAGAGAGTATAAGGTCTTTTCCACACAAACACAAACTACCCCAGAGTCTTGTGGTTGTTTATTTGATCTGCTTTAATTTACCTCTATCATCCGATTAATCCCTCCATCAGTTGGGCAAGGTAAGCATTAGGACAGATTCTCACTGAGGTCTCAGTCAAGAGGGGCTCCAGAATTGTATGCCACTCTGGGCCAAAGTGGAAGCAGCTCCATTCAGGTAGTGTACGAGCAACTCAAGAAGAACAATTACAGCTGCTGTGGTTTTGTCACAAAGTCTCCCAAAGGGAAGCCCCTCTGGCTGCACTGGCCTTGGCTTTCCTGACTGTAGTTTGCAGGACTAGTCTCTTGTTGGACAGGAACCTGACTGGCCAGGGAGGGTTAATTTCAGGCACATACCTAGAGACTTAAGAGTTTCAAGCAAGAGAACAGAAATGAATCAATAAGTCTGAAGTTGACCTTGAACCAAAAATAACTCCTCCACATAAGTTTGACTGACATATACTAGGCATCGCCACATTATCTAAATATCAATATATTATGCGTTAGATTGGAATAAGGAGGCCTGAAGGCAGGGGCCTTGTCTGCCTGAGCCCTTGCTGTATATCCCACGTTGAGCACAGTGCCAGCATATTGTATTCATTGCCTATTTATAAAATTAATAAATTAAATGTTAGGGTTATTTATTTAAACTAAAATCTCTTTCTGGCATACTGAATTTTAATTTCAGTAACTGTCACAACTTAAATTTTTCTTCCACAGGTAGCCATGCTTCTGTCTCCCTGTATCCTGTACATAATAACATCACTGCATGTAAACACTCGTTGTAATCAAACCCTAGATTTCTACAGAAGTTGAAATTTCCTGAATGTTTTTGCCTTCTGTGCCTTCTGGAGAAACAGGTGTTGGGACCCACACAGTGACACAATGGATGGACCAGAGTGGAGAGTCCCCAGGCCCAGTTACAGGGTGCCTAGAAGGAAGTAGCTTCTCTAGGTCACATTTGCTACAAGGGGTTCATTAGTGCTACAGACTGTTACGAGATTTCCAAATATGTCAGAACCCTTGGTGGTGCAGTGGTTAAGTGCAAAAGGTTGGCAGTGCAAACCCACCAACCGCTCCGTGGGAGAAAGATGTGGTGGTCTGCTTTCATAAACATTACAGCCCACGAAATCCTGTAGGGCAGTTCTACGCTGTCCTATAGGGTCACTATGAGTTGGAATAGACTTGATGGCAATGGGTTGGGTTTGGTAGTCTAGGACATACTTGCTACAGGGGGTTCCTTGGTGCTACAAACAGTAACGGGAGTTCTAGATACGTCTGGAACTATCTCCATGATGTGGACAGAGGCTCAAAGATCATCTTTAAATAAATGTGCTCACTTCACAGTCAGTAATCAAAAGTCTACACTCAATCACATACAATTTAAAACATTATTTTTAATATCCTTAGCTATGCAGCTTGAGGTCGATCTCCCTTAATGTTTAGAAATTTCTGTAAAATAAACTATATAGATATTAATCAATTAAAAAATATAGAAATTATCTAAGCTTAAATTTATAGTTGGAATAATAAATCTAATTTAGCCTGTTATCAGTAAATTCACAAATCATGTAAAGGGGTCTTCTTTTTTTTTTTTTTTTCTAAGTATGAATGATGATTTGACACAAGCGCATTAACTATGAGGCGAATTATGTATAATTAGCAAATATATCAAGCAACAATTTAAAAGACCAGAAAAATAGGTGTCCAAATGACTGATATAAATTAAAAATAAATGCATAGTTAAATTAAGAATTAAAGAACCAACCATGAACCAAGCATTATACTAGGTGTGGTATTAGATATAAGACAGGAAGAAAAACAGATGTAGTTCCTGCCTCATGCCTCTTACAACCCAGTGGGAGAGACAGACATTAATACAATAATTGCATGAACATAAAAAAAAAACCCATTGCTGTCCAGTTGATTCCAGTTTATAGTGACCCTACAGAACAGAGTAGAACTGTCCCATAGGATTTCCAAGGAGCAGCTGGTGGATTCAAACTGCTGAACTTTTTGTTAGCAGCCAAGCTCTTAACCACTGCACCAGAGATACTACCACACACAAATAATTATAGTGATGGTGGAGAGGAAGAGAAGTACAAGAATTTGAGCAATATTTTATAAATAAATGTGGTAGAGTTTAGTCATACATTCTATGTGGATATTGAAAGAGAGGTATCAAAAATACTCTCAGATTACAAAGGTCTAAAGAGCTTTGAGGCATGCATGTCTGTGCCTAGCTATATACAAGGCTTGAATATAGAGTAAATCAACTAGTTTCTTTGAGATATTCATTCAACCATGGTTTGTCTTGAGTGTCTACAATAGTCCACAGCTATGCTAAGTTCTGGTATTCCAAGGTGATAAAATACGATTCTTCTTTGAACCTGATGAACTCACAGCCTGAGTGAGTTCTTTTCAAAACAGACCCAGTTTAAGAGGTCATAGAGAATTTCTGTACATCCTTCACACAGTCTCCCCTAATGTTAAGATCTTCATAACTAAGGTAAAATTGTCAAAACTAAGAAAGTAACGTTCACGTATTACTATTGATTCAACTACAGACTTAATTCAGATATCATCAGCTTTTCCAGGAATGTCTTCTTTGTGCTCCAGGATCCCACACTGTATTTAGTCATCATACTTCCCTTGTCTCCTGTATTTGTGATAGTTCCTCAGACTTGGCTTGTTTTTTCATGACTTTGCCAGTATTTTATAGAATTTCCATTATATTGTGTTTGCCCGATTTTTATTTTTTTTCCGTTATGATTATACTGGGGTTATGGGTTTGGGGGAATAATGCCAGACATCTGTTGTGCCCCCTCATCACATGATATCAGAGGGTACATGCTGTCATCATAACTCATCCTTTGTGATGTTAACTTTGATGACTTGCTCAAGGCACTGTTTGCCGGTTTTCTCCCTTCCCATACTCTATTCTTTGGAAAGGAACCACCATGTTTAAGGAGAGAAGAAATTTAGACTTTAGTTTTAAAGGCTAAAAGAGAATAGTCATAGTACCTCTTTTCTCCTCCACTCCCACGCCCCCCCACCCCCCCACCAATGTATTTTACATTACTGGCCTGTTGCACCCACCAACACCAAACTAAAATAGCAAACAGACTGTGATCCAGCTGACTCTCGGAGCAGAGCCTCTGAGTGCTAAATGTTGCTTTTAGATTGCAAGGAAATTAATAATGACTGAAAGGCAACGCAGAAAATTGCAAAGCAGAGTTTAAGATCAACAGAAGAGGCTGGATAAATTAACTCCATAAGAATTATTTATAAATATTGTCCATGACTTAACAGATAAAGGTCAGCGTATGTTCTTGAATGACAGCATCTTCAAAACAAGGTCAGAGGATTTGCTAAATTGTGACAGTCTTGGTTAGGCACAGCGTAATTACTAAGGGTAATTCACAGTGCTGTGGTGAATGAGAGACTTGGGAGCCATTAATTTAGCTGGGTGAGGAGGTATCCATCGCATTTCACCTCTCACAAAGGTCACGCGGTATTTTGTTTCCTGTCAACAGCTATTTACAGCACTCACTTTAGTTGTTTAAATAACCCAGTGGTCAAGCATGATGGGGCCTTAGTCATCACTCATTGCAGAAATCTCACGGTGAAAACGGGGAACTGAGTTCCAGAAATCTTCACTGGCATTCCCAAGGTTATAGAGCAACTTATTGGACCAAGAGGGATTAGACTGAAGGTTCCTGACTTTTCTCCAGCGTTTTCCCAACTATCTCCTATTCCCTTCTTTTAGACTCTAGCCTGAGGCCAGGGACAGGATTCAGAGGGCTGTACAGTGTCTGACCCAGGAGAGCTACCTGCGCCCAGTGAATAACCTCAAGTGATGGTGATGATTTACGTAGAGATCCCATTCTGCCTTTGATTTTAATTCAACTCTTTGTATCTGTACGGATTGCAGAAGCATGTTACAATATTGCTCACAATTACAGAATTTAGCCTTATGGTAGGTTAAAACCTGTTTCCACAAACTTAACTACCAAAAAGTAAGGAGCACCAGTGCTAGACAATATATAATCTATCCACAATATGTTTTATTCTTGTTTCTCAACACCAACAGTGTAAGTAGGATTGCCATACAAACATTCACAAATGATACCAACTACACTTCTCTTTTGTGTTTCTATATTATTTTCAATAGATAATCACTGATGAAAGTCCTTTCCATGTAAGAAGTCTTGAAACCCACTTAAGCTTAGACAGCAATATTTGCTTTTGAAAAATGAGAACAGAACCAAGAAAAATAGCTAGCACATATTCAACCAAAACTAAATGACTAAATGCACTTCCATCAAGTTGATTCTGACTCAGAGCGAACATTTAGGACAGAGTAGAACTTCCCCACAGGATTTCCAAGGAGGGGCTGATGGATTTGAACTGCTGACCTTTTGGTTAACAGCCAAGTGCTTAACCACTGCACCACTATACCTATTAGGTATCTTTAAAAAATTCTATTTGGATTGTTGAATTATCATAAATTATCACATAAACGATTGCCAGATATCCCAGAGATCTGGGCCCACATTGTTTCAAACAAAACCCATTCAGACAAAACCCATTCACACACAGGGTCTCCATGAGTCAGAATCAACTTGAAGGCAACTAACAACAACAACCTGGTAACAAGTAGTTCCCTGGTTGTTGCCAGTTAATATGGCTTGACATGGAACTCACTTTCTTTCCTCCTACGCTCATTTCCTCTCCTCCTCCCTCATCCCCTTCTCTGTCACCACCCTCATCATCACCTCCACCATGGCTTCTTTTGCAAATTCTCCTCTATCACCACCCCCTGATTTTACTCCTGCTGCCTTCTGAACAACCTGTATAAGCCCCTTTCCAAGTACCGCAGTAGCGGAGTGAGAGGGGAAATGGAATGGTTCTTCCACACCTGAATGACCTATGAAGAATCTGAGAAGTGGCAGACCCACCAGGAGCTCTGGAGCTGTTTTTACAATGCTCTCTGTCGTTGTCTTTAGGTACCATTGAGTCGATTCTGACTCACAGCTACCTTACGTACAAAAGAATGAAACAATGCCATCTGATAGAGGGAAATGTCTTTTCTTCATGATCTCGCCCAAAGTGCTTCCAGATTATCCTTTAGGTCCCCTTTCTTTCCTTTCCCTTCCCTTCCCTCTTTTCTTTCAGTTTATTCACCTAGAAGCACACTTTTTAAATGATTATTGTAATTCTAGAAATTTTTTTTTTTAATTATTGTTTTTTGTTTGTTGTAGTTTAAGTGAAAGTTTACATTTCAAGTTAGTCTCTCATATAAAAGTTTATACATACATTGTTATGTGACCCTATACCGTGATAGCACATTCCTCCTTTCCACCCCTGATTTCCCATGTCCATTCAACCAGCTCCTAACCATCTCTGCCTTCTCATCTTACCTCTGGACAGGAGCTGCCCAGTTAGTCTCGTGTATCTACTTGAGCTAAGAAGCACACTCTTCAACGAGTATCGTTTTATGTCCCACAGTTCAGTCCAATCTTTGTCTGAAGAGTTGGCCTTGGGAATTGTTTTAGTTCTGGGTTGACAGAGAGGCTGAGGGCCATGCTTTCTGGGGCTCCTCCAGTCTCAATCAGACCATTAAGTCTGGTCTTTTTGCTAGAATTTGAGTTCTGCACCCCACCTTTCTCCTGCTCCATCAGGGAGAAATTCTTAAACCTATGTAACAGCCATTGCCAAGGTAACAAAATGCGGGGCGGATAAGGGAACAGGTATCATTCATTATCTTCAAATTCTCAAGTTGTATGAACAGTAATAATACAGCACTAATTAAAGCCCTGGTGGCACAGTGCTTAAGAACATGGCTGCTAACCACAAGGTCGGCAGTTCAAATCCACCAGCTTCTCCTTGGAAACCCTGTGGGGCAGTTCTACTCTGTCTATAGGGTCACTATGAGTCAGAATCGACTCAACGGCAGAAGGTTAACTAAAGCATGCCAGGGCCTTGGTCTACACTCCAAGGCTACACAAATGTTTCCCAAGACACAATATTATGTAGCACGCTTCAGCAGATCATCTTTCAATACTCTGGTCTAAATCAATGTTTGCTTCTTCCACTTACTTATCTACTGCTTATTATATGATCTTCATAAGCTTTACATAGGACTTTGTCTACTTTTACCGTTTTCCTTTTTAGCTATATTGTGGTTGAGCCACTCAATCCTGAAGTTTTTATCATAGGGAATAGCATCCAAATTCTACATATTGTGGAGCATACCAAAGGTTGATATATGGGTATCCAGAAGCCACAGGTGATAAAACAAGCAAAAAAAATATAGTAGCCTGGATCTGACATTTAATCTATCTCAGGATGTTTCAAACAGGAAACAGAGGCCAAAGGGACATATGTGAGAATACCAGCATACAGCATTTTACGCACTACAAAGTCTACACCATGACCAAAAATATTATACGATATTCTACTTTAATAATTTGCAATAATTATACTCTACAATGACTATGAACATTTACCGCAGTTCCAAGCATAGTTCAGAAATATCAATCCCATTTTGCTGATACGATGGCATGTGGTAATTAGGGACACTTTGATTTTAATGATAAATTGTTATACTCTTGACCCACTGGCCTCCAACTGTTATAATGAGTTTATCGCTGTTAAGTAGAATATAAAATGTATTATTGTCATGATTATCACAACTTTATTGAATACATCACTACCAAATAATCTCATGGTGTGCTTATGAAGAGTCAAAGCCTATTTCTCTTCAATTTCAAAGAATATGCAAAATAAGATTTGGGAATTTTGAGGGATTAATATGTCAAACTAGAGCATACTAATGTTTGTGTATATTTATAACACATTTGTCCACAGATAATTGACCGAAAGAAATACATATGTCCATTAAATAAGTGTTGGGAAAATTGTGCAGCTTTCCTGGACTGCCTAACCAGAAGCCCTGGGCCCAGAGCATTCTCCGACAACTCAGTCTGGGAACTAAGTCTCTCTCCCAGTTTCATCTCTTTATTAGGGAGCCTCCCTCCCTGCTCTGGATACATGGTAAACTTTCTGCTCTGTGCATGTGTGTGTTATATGGCACCTGGCCAACCCCAATTCTATGTCTGATCCTGGTGAAGAGGGAGCGGTGTCTCTCACCTGCGGCACGTAGGGATGTGTGCAGAACACCAGCCCTGTGCCAGCTGTGGACACGGAACCCGCTAGCCCTGGGGGGCTGGCACCACAAGTGCAGCTGACCTTGCTCTATCTCGTCTGTGTGTGAATAGAGCATTGTTCCATTGCTTGTGTAAATTGTATTTTTTTTTTTTTTTTTTTTTGCTGCTGAATCAGACCTTGGCTCAGCAATAAACCAAAAAACCAAACCCACTGCCATCGAGTCAATTCCGATTCATAGTGACCCTATAAAAAACCCATTGCCTTTTAGTCAATTCTGACTCATAGCGACCCTATAAGGTGACTCAAATTCTAATGAATGACTAAAATACTGGAAAGACATAAAAGAAGAACGAAACTCACCTCGTCTAATACAAACACTATGACTTAAAAATGTGTCTGTTTCCATGTGTATTAAGGTCAAGGAGGTGCACACCTGTAACTCCAAAGCATAGAAGGAGTTACACAGGGTGGCTCCCTCAACCTATGCTCCCTGTAGATGACGCTTGCGGGGCACTCAGCCAGTGCACACTGACTCTTATGGAGATTCACTGAGGCAAGCATCCCTCTGCTAACACAGACTGACCCTCCAAAGCAAGCAAGAAGGGGCTCCACCGTGAACATGTAGAAAGCTCCCTCTCAACAAACAGAGCAGCCAGGGTTTCTTTGTGCAGGGTACAACTTTGAGATTTGTTTCAAGAGAATACTTCACAAGGATCATTGTAAAGACTTGTGTGGAGGATGGAGGTGATGAAAGCTTTCCAGAGAGTAGTAGCAAAAGCTGGAAGGAAAAAAGCTCTCTTGCCTTCACTGTGTCCCTGCCTCAGGAAAAGAGAAAAGAGTACGTGTATAAGGAATTTAAAGCCAAAAAAAAAAAAAAAAATACTATACACACCTCAGGTATGTGAAGTGATAGAACAAAAAAGAACAATGAACTAAGGATTATGAGGACTGTCAGGTTCTTTGTCTTGATTTGGCAATTACCAGAATTGCTAAGAAATGAACAAACTGCATCACGTTTCCACGCCTCAGTTGTCTTGTCTCAAAAATGAAGAGGTTTGAGCTCTCTGCTGTTTAAGCTTGCCTTTGGTTCCACCATGTTTGGATTCTAAAACAAAATTGCCAAGCAAAGACTTCAAGGGCAGCTAGGCTCTTTATTTTCTTCATCCCCATCTAGGCCCACAGAATCTTGTTCATTTCAGATGTGCCAAATGGATAAATACAGGAGTGAGAGCCGAGCCTCCTAACCACCACAGTGCGGGACTTTTCAATGCTATGCCCCTCCTGTTTGGGGCTCCAGGATTTCTTTTCTTTTCTTTTTTTCCACCTTCCTCTCTCCAACTTTAAAAACTGTTTTCCCTCATTCTCTCTTTTCTGTATGCTTCATTTCCCCCATCTTCCCCTGTACAAAAACAGGAATTTTGCAAATAAAAAGAGTGCCTCTCCCATTATTAAAAAAAGGGGGGAGGGAGGCCAGCGCCTAAGTGTACTGCAGGTGTTCCTCAAATAGTGCTCCTAGGTCATTGCTTAAAGTCCCTTCAAGGCATCCCCATGTGTTCTCAGGAAAAGCCACTAGCTTTTTACCTATACAGGGCTGTGTAGAGCAGATGCCCAGACCTGACGTAGCTTATGAAGAGCAGAGCGAGGGACTGATGCCAGAGTTCATTCATTCAGTAGCCCCTAGGACCACTTATCTACCTGGTGCTGCTGACGAAACTTCTCATCAGACTGTGAGGCCTTTCAAAATATCCAGTGATCTGGTTTTTGTCGGGCATGGCAAAAATCAAAAACCTAAAATGCCTAGTGTTATTCATCTGTGTAACAGTGAGCACCTTATAAGCATCTATTAATGTGTCTTTAACACATTCAGAGACTGACGTAGGTGGAATGTTTTTTTCGCCCTAAATGAGGGTCTCATTGGTTGGATTCAGAAGAACACAGTTCATTGCAAGAAGTGCACATTATAGCACCACTCTGCTTAGAACTCATGACCATTGTTCTCATGTGCTGCTGAGTCAATCCAGACTCATAGTGGTCTTATATACCAGAGTGAAACTGCCCCATAGGGTTTCCTAGGCTGTAATCCTTATAGGAGCAGATTGCCAGGTCTTTTCTTCTGTGGAGCCACTGGTGGGTTTGAACTGCCGACCTCTGGGTTAACAGCCAAGTGCTTAACCATTGTGCCACCAGGGATCCATAGAACTCATGACTAGGTCTCAACAATGTCAGACGCTCTTTGCCAATGAACTTTCCACCACCTTATAGCTGCTGTCTTGCTGAAGGAGACGCACCAATGAGGAGGAAGCATGCCCTCTGGGTATACCCCGTAACCAGTGGAACATGCGTCTGACATTTCTTCAAGGCACCTAACCCCACTGAGTCCCCTGTCCCATTCATCTTGGCCCTGGAAGAAAACGCACTTCAGGCTGTGGTTATGGAGAAATAAGCAGAACATTCAAAACCAGAAGTTGCTTTCCTTGCCTGTAATTTTCTACTCTCCTTTTCACTGTTAATGCCAGTAATTAATGGAAGTATTGGTGTTTCAGTGAGATTCCCGTCCCTCCCTCTCCATTGTGGACGTCGGCTTTGAGATCCTGTGGTCTTCTCTATTTGTGAGGTGCAAGAACCACACTGCGTGATGCCATGGCTTAATAGGGAGGGCAAAAGGTTGGACAAGAAAAGCGAAAAAGGCAAATCAAGGATGAAAAATCAAACTGCAAGGCTAAAATAAACTTGTTCTAAGTGAGGATTGCTTAATCAATAATACTACTGCTTTGGACTTATTTGAATTCATTATGTTAGTTCCAACAGGTTTATAAAAACTACTGCTTCTTAAACCATATTTTATTCTCCCAATGGAAAATTCCCCTTACTATAAAAGGACACTCAAGGTCACACTAAGTGAGTTTTTGGGGAAACAGTTGTGACATGGAGTCTGGGCTAGCTCATGATGTCAAATATCAGTGCAGAGCCTAGCTAAGTGATGTTATTGCCCATAATCTTTGTTGGATGGTTCCTATGTAGTCTCTATATTATTTTATTTAATACAATTAATAATATTATGTAAAATATATTATTTGATTTTCACAGCAACCCTATGATAGGGAGACTACAGTTCTTAACATTTTACAGATGACACAACTGGGATTTAAAGAGCTTATGTGGCATTTGCAAGGCTGGCCACACAGCAGAGGTGACATTACCCAGTCTGTGTTTGTCCAAACTGAGTGCTCTTAAGGACTACAGTGCATTTTGAAATAAAGGTTTGTGGGCTTTTCCATGGGAGGAGACAGGTGTAATATTTGGTTACAACATAAGAGCACTAGATGAGAAATCAGAAAATCTGAACGTGAGTCTGAGTTCCGACATGTGCTTATTGTACAACCTGCACTAGGTCTCCAGTTTCCGTATCTGTAAAATGGGCATGAATGTTTGGCCTATCGATCTCCCGGGCTGTTGTGAAGGTCAAATGAGATCAGCACACATAGTACTTGAGAAGTGACAATATGCTATGCAAACGTAAATAATTATCGTTCTAATGTTATAAAGAGACATTATAGCCCTGTTTCTTAAGTGACAGATGAGGATGCAAGTATGAGCAGAAGAACTAGAAGGTGAGGCTCAGTGATGTATCGTTTGCAGAATGAGAGAAAATAAGATCTGCTGGAGAGCAAAACTAAGAGAAAGGTTGGTGGACTGTAAATGGCAGATGAGGTACAGAGGAACAGAACACAGCCCAGAGGTAGAGTCTGTCTCACCGATGCAGGGGACGCATGCCTCCCTGAGCCACACAGAGAAGCAAATCTGTTGGGGCAGAAAATGATTTGAGACCTTTTAGACTCAATATATGTACTTCCTAGGACACATAAAATATGAATCTGATTGTCAAAGCTCAGACGATAATAGATAGTGCACACATATGAAAAGGTGAGATAAACATGGGATGGAATTTAAAGTAAGAAGGCATTCCAAGGCCCATTCCCAAACAGGAAAATTTTTATGTTCTTGGGTGTCACAAACTAAAGGTTGGTGGTTCACATCCATCTAGAGGCACCTCGGAAGACAGGCCTGGAGATCTGCTTCTACAAAGACTAGGGCCAAGAAAACTCTATGGAGCAGTTCTACTCTGCACACATGGGGTCTCCAGGAGTCTGAATCAACTGGACAGCAGCTAACAACAACAACAACATATGCATCACCATGGATGCAATTACATTCTGCTTCTGAACATTAGTTTATGATCCTTGCCACCATGTTTTACACACTCTCTCCTTGCTGTTAGCTGCCATTGAATTGGCTCCAATTCATGGGGACCCATGTACAACAGAGCGAAGCACTGTTCAGCTCTATGCTACTACGTGATTGGTTGCAAACAGACCATTGTGATCTACTGAGTTTTCATTGGCTGGTTTTCAGAAGCAGATTGCCAGGGTTTTCTTCCTAGTCTATTTTAGTCGAGAAGCTATGTTGAAACATGTTCAGCATCATAGCAACACACAAAACTCCACTGACAGATGGGTGGTAGCTGTGCAAGAGGTGCATTGGCTGGAAATTGAACCCAGGACTCCTGCATGAGAATTCTGTTACTAAACCACCAATGTGTCACACTCTCTCCTTAACCTTTTGTCAGTCAGTTTCTAGCCCCAACAGACTAGGGCCCTGGTTTTCCTCCCATTCTGTAGACTGCTCTATCTCTGAAAATTTTACCTCTTTTTCCTCCTAACCTTTGAGAGGAGTGTGATGTTAAGGCTCACTTCCTGGCCCTCTACTCTTTGCTGGGTACACATTCTATGTTCAGTTCATTATCTGTTTTTATTACCTTCTACTTGCACATATGTAATTATAACTGTCACATATGTTCAATGTGTGTCTAAAATAATGTGTAACATAAAAACTAAAAATATACTATGAAACAAGAATAATTTTTCCCAAAGAGTCTTATAATGAAGCAAACGATACATCACTGAGCCTCACCTTCTAGTTCACCTTCAACCCGAGAAAGTACATAGACCCTGCATCATGACCTGAAGGTCAACCCACTCAGACTCATGGACAACAGTCCTACGTAAACACACTCAGACGTCTCATCTTATCTTCTTACCCATCCATCACGCTAAGAATCCCTAAACTGTCACAGATGTGCCCTAGGCCACCTCCCATCTCTACTGTTGCTGATTTGGCAGCAAGAGCCTCCCTTCCCTTCACCTGGTGAGAGAAACGCTCGTGATAGATCATAACCTCGAAGCAGCAGGTACAGAGTTGGGCTTCAACCTGCCTCTTTTGAGAAGCAGCTATAGACCATTCACCGAGGAAGTCACCTGCTCTTGGATGGTTGCCCGGTGCCAGGGATGCTCATCAGCACACAAGGCATAGCCCTGCCAGAAATCTGTGAGGTGCCATGGTTTCATCCATAAGTTAAGTTGCAAATATAGCAGAAAAAGAAACAAATATAGGACTAACTCTGCGTGTGGTTGAGGGGTGGCAGTAGGATGAAAAGCAGAAGGATAAAAAAGGACATCACAGATTATAGGAAAGATAGCCCCACAATCAAATCAAACAACATGGGTTTGAATGTTGGCTTTGCAAGTGTTTCACAAATGAGCTTAGCTTGTCAGGAATCAACTATTTCTCAGTTAAAAAAGAAGACTGATTTAGATGATCTTCTGTCCCCCACCCCGCCCCAACTCTTAAACCTATATTTCTATGATCCTATGGAGTAAAATATGAGGGAAGGGTTGGTGCGGGGGAAGGGAGAGTGAGTACAGGCTTGACTGGAAACATGGATTTACCCATCTATTAACTCCAATAATCTCCTATATGCAATACATTAAGGAATGAATCAAGAACAATTATACAAATATACCACTCCTTTTTCTTATTTGTTTCTCTCTCCCTCCTTCCTTCACTTCCCCGACCCTCCTTCTTCCTCTCTTCTGTTTTCTTCTCTTGGTGTGTATCTTTGCAGTGCCATCCTGGGCTGCTATCGGAGGCTCACTGGGGCCTGCATGGACACAAATTGTGGGAGGCCACAGCTCCCCTTTGCCAAAGCAGAACAGAGGTTACGTTGAACGGACAGCCAGGGACTTGGCACAAGAGTGACAAGAGATCAGAACAGTGAATCCAGGCTCACTCAACCTGAATCCAGCTGCTTCTGCATCCCTCACAGTCTCTGCCACTATCATTCTCCCAGCACCTGCGGCTGAGCTCAGCCAGTGGTAAACTGTGGCCAAGATGCTTTCTGTTTATCAGGAAAACAATACAGCAGTCAGCCAGGCCTGCACGGCTTGTCTAGTGTCTTCACATCACATCTCCTGCATTGCAAGTATTCAACCAGAGACGGGCAACCTCCAGTAACCCCAGCATCACAAAGATTCTGTCATCTCTTTCTCTAGATCAAAGGTGCTTAAGCCCTAAACATGACACTTGAAAGAAAAGATAATCCTAACCTCAGTTCATTAGCACAACATTGCCTTCTCTCTCCCTTTCTGCTCACATTTTACCCAGGGTCAGTATCTACTTGTTTAAAGCATGTACTCTTTGAACAGCTCTCTCAGGATGCTGCTAAGCTAAAGTAGAAATTATAGATTTATCAAGCAGCTTTGTGAATGACAGTTGTGTATAAGTTAGGGTTAGTATTTGGTAAATGAGGATGATATCATCAGAACTGATGAAGTTTGCTCACCAGCCTGACCTGGTGGCTGACATGAATCCTTGCATGACTTCCCTCATTCATTATGCTGTTTTTCTATGATTCCAAAGAAGTGCATATATATTGGTGTATATATATCATATTACGTGCGTGTAAACATATGTGTGTGTGTGTTTCCCCTCTTCAGGTAAAGACTAGAAGACTGTGATGGATAGACTCTAGGGAAAGAAATTTGAATTCAAAGATAAAAACCAAACCAAACCAAAAAGACAGTTCCTGTTGAGTAAATTCCAACTCATGGCAATCTCATATGTTTTAGAGTAGAGCTGTGCTCCACAGGGTTTTCAATGGCTGTGATCTTTCAGAAGTAGATCACCAGACCTTTCTTCTGTGGCATCTCTGCATGGATTAGAACTGCCAACCTTTCAGTTAGTAGCCAGATTACAAGGTACCAAAGACTGTGTGATGAACAGACTCCAGAGAGAGAAGTTTGAATATACTCTGGAAAAAGAAGTTTCAAAATACCTGGTCAGTAGTAAGTCTAGTTCTTTCCTCCGGTATTCTTTCCCTATGACTTTTCCAAACCCTCCTTCCGTTGTCTAAGGAAGATGAAATTGCATAGTCAAAAGGAATTGATTTGTATACTAAATATGGCGTTCGGTGGCATGGGGCACCCACTGGTGAATTACTTGCCTCCCTAATTTAGTCTGTCTGTAGAATAAGGACAGGGACACTTCAGGATGCCCATGACAGGTGGTTGAAGAATGGGAAACGGAAACATAAGCTTCTGGCAGCAGATAACGAAGGTGACAAAGCTGAGATGACATAGCAGGATCTAAACTTATCAAATATGTACCATAGCCAGGCACTGTGCTAAAAATCTTTGCATACGTCAGTCTAACAACCTTATCATAGGTACATACAAAAAAAAGGGGTAACATTCAAAACCACGTTCATTTGAATCCAGGGATCCATTCTATACATTTCATACTGTTTCTGATCTGACCTCCTCCTCTGTGTATTGAATAACCAAAGTTCATATTCTAGTTCTGGTGCTCGCTGTTTATGTAAATTTGGAAAATTTCTTAACCCTTTTATTGCTCCACTTTTTTATCTTACAAAAGGAAATATTAACTTTTATCTTGCAGATTTGTTGTGAAATTTATATCCATCACCTAATAGATCTTGACATAAAATGTTAGGTTTTAATGCTCGAAAATGTTGGCTGCCACTTAGCACCCAGATCTTGGTTTCTAATATCATCGTCCAATAAAAGGAGCCAGAGCTCTTTCTACCACTGAGGCAGAAAGTATACAAGATGAGCCTGGGAGCATCTTGTAGTACCAGAAAGTAAGGAAATTGTTCAAAAACAAACAAAACTCAAAAACCCACATTGATGGAGATATGTCAAAAGAACAGAGGAGCCAAATGAAAGAGCTCCTACAATTTGAAAGATTTAGAACAATTTGAGTAATAAACTAAATAAAGTAGTATTAGATTATAACCCAAAGTATAAAACAAACATGCATGAGTCTATACTGATACAAATACATGATTGAATAAGAAAATATATGAGGGACATTAGACAAATTTCACATGCAGAAGAATTGTAAGTAATTTATGTAAGTACTCCACCTTCAAGGAGGTAAAGCATAACTTCCCACTCCTTAAGTGTGGGCTGCACATGATGAAGTCTTTCCCAAAAAAAACAGCAACTTAACAGTGAGAAAACCTGACAGATAGTACTTTAGTCAGGTGATTAAGGTTAACATCAACAGTGATAAGTCATATTGATGGCATGTACTCTTAATATGATGATGATGTAGCAGAATCTAAAACATATCAAATATTTACCACAGGCCAGGCACTGTGCTACAAATCTTTGCATGTGTCAATCCAGCAACCTTATCATAGGTACACACCAGGGCTTTGAACCAGCTCATTCTGATTCAACCTCCTGCTGAGAATTTGTACGTCCACCCCAGACTTACTGAATCAGAATCTACATTTTTAACAAGGTCCCCAGGGATTCTTATGTATACATGAACCAGTTGGAAGCCCTGGTACAACACAAAAAAGGCACTTTACCTTTGTGGTCTTCTTCCCAAAAATATATAACCCTAATCTACTCATGGGAAAAACACCAAACAAATCCCAGTTGAGGGACATTCTACAAAATAACCTGACCAGTACTCTTCAAAATTGTGAAGGGCATCAAAAAAGAAAGAAAATCTAAGAAGATGTCACAACCAAGAAGAACCTAAGAAAACATGATTAGATGTAATGCAGAATCCTGAACAGAATCCTGGAACAGAAAAAGGACATTAGGTAAAAAGTAAGGAAGCCTGAATAAAAGGATAGACTTCAGTTAGTAACAATTTACCAACATTGGTTCATTAATTATAACAAATGCACCACAGTAATGTAAGATGTTAGCAATAGGGGAAACTGGGTTGGGAGCATATGAGAACTCTGTATACTATCTTTGCAACTTTTTTGGTAAAATCTGCTCTAAAATAAAAAGTTTATTGACGTTAAAAATGTTTTTAGGTGATAGATTTCTTCTCTTCTTTTACTACAATGGTAAAGCAAGGGAAGCAGAGCAGAGGCACTGAGTTTAGGCAGTGAGGGGAGCTGCGTATTTGAGGTGGCTTTCACTCTTGACTTGAACTTGCTTATCTCTTTCCAGAATCTCTAACAGGACTGTGTAGGGGAATCTCAGTTAAAAGAAGGTTCTCTCTGGCTCTGACCCGGGGAAGCCCATTGTGACCAGCAGGGTTAGGAAAAGTTTCCAAAAAACTGAAACTGAGGAAATCTGTTTTGCTAAGTGCCCTGTGTTTTGTGGTTCACCACAGAGATGTTATTTTATTGTTTCAAGTGGGAATGAACTACACACTCGGTGAGGTCCCTAGGCTACCTGTGGACAACTTCCAGTCACCAATGTACAATGGGATTCCTTGGCAGAGGTGGGCAAGGTTAAAAGGAAGAGAACAGGGAAGCAGGAGGGTGCAAAAGAGAAGTGAGTCGGCCGAGGAACAGGAAGAAGGAGACACTGATTCTGTACTTTAACAACAAGCACAACAAAACTTTCAGCTCTGAGAGAGCTCAGCTCTGGTTCCGCAGAACAGCCTTGTGCATTTCCAGTTTCCTCATTTCTCAGGTCCCTGTATCAGCAAACAGCGGAGTATGCTCTGTGACCGCCAGGCAATCAGAAAAACTGCCAAGTCAAGGAAACGTGGTGGAGTGAAATGATGTGGTAATTCCATTTAGCTGAAGGATGAGGATCAGCTCGCAGAGTTGGGGAGGAGGGTGCTGTACACATGATAGCTCTTTTCCACTGAAAGGTGTATTTACAAGCCTGAAACTAGCACCTTTCAACCCTGGGCCTCCTCCCACTCCCACTTCTAAAGCTATGAGGAGGGAAAGGCCATATATTATATCTCAGGCATGCAAGCTGACTGTAGAAAAGGCAGGGCTGATTTATTTCTCTTGTGTGGAGTATAAGCTCTATTGGTATCTGTCTTCTGCAAAAGCTGAGCTTTCCAATGTTAAGGCTGAATCTCACAGAAGTTACGTTAACTGATTAGAGATGGATTTTTCAAAGATAGGCTAGGTGGTGTGCTCCACAGCTATTAAAGCCATCTCCTTCTTCAACTGACCTCTAATAATCTCCCATCCACCTTCAATGTCATATGACTCACTAGAGCTGAGTAAGCACTTAATGAGAAAGATTAAATATTAGGTCACGAGGGCTGAACTGGGAGAGATGGTAGTAAAAGGAAGGGGAAAGAGGTAGCAATAGCTATATCATAAGAGACTGGGAGTTCAGAGTCCGATGCCAGACTTGAAATATGGACTTGAGGATGCAGAGCTTAGAGTTAAAATTCCTTATGTGACACTTAACTAGATGGTACTCAGTTAAGTGAATTCAGGACTGAAAAATCTTTGGGGCCTTCTGTATTTCCACTTGTGTATTTCTGAGTCCCATGGAGCCCCTGCCAGATTCTAAGACTCAAGTTTCTTTATACAAAAGCATAGTATGATCGAGCAACAAAAGAATGGAAACAAATGGAAGGAAGAACCTTGGCAGTCATCTTGGATTCCAACCTCTCCTTCTGTCCTGTTAACCAGACAGCCCCCAAGTCACCTCTCATTCTCTTACAACCTGTGGCTAGAAGAGGTACCCAAGGATGGCATCCTTACTTCAGTCTCTAACGTCTTCATTCCATCAGCTGGGCTACGACAAGAGACTCCTGTAATTCTTCCACTTGCATCCTGTGTAACCCTTTCATTCAGAATCCTGCAACAGCTTCCTTCCACCTCAAGTCTACTTTCTTTCGTCAGCCTATATTTCAATGGCTTTCCTAATCTGGTTCCATAGCTCCTTGCTCGCCTACCAGATCCGCTGTTCTCATCACACCAATCAATTCATTGTTCCTGACATATATCATGCTCATTCCTGTGTCAGTGTCCATGGTGCTTCTGTTGCTTGGAACATCACATTCTTTGCCTTCTTACCCTCCAAGTTCTGTACACTTCTTCAGGCTCAGCTCAGTTTCAACCATTTTCATGGATCAAGCATCATTTAGGTCCTGATTCTACTATTTTCAGTTATTTCATGAGGGATATTGATTATTTATTTCTATCACGTATCAGTCTAAAAAATATTGAAAGAGATATAGTTTCATGTACTAGTCTTACATTACCAGTTAAAATTTAAGTTTCTTGAAGAATGCATGCTATATCTGTACTTCTTTGTTACTTTAAAAATCTTAGTCCCAAATTCAGGGTTCATGAAGGGTCCTGACTAGTTTACAGCACACTGTGTCCCCTAGAGTGTAGTGAGACAGTTCTGAAGTCAACCTGTTGTTACTGTTGTTAGGTGCCATCGTGTCAGTTCTGACTCATAGCAACCCTATAGGACAGAGTAGAACTGCCCCATAGGGTTTCCAAGGAGTCTCTGGTGGATTTGAACTGCCGACCTTTTGGTTAGCAGCTGAGCTCTTAACCACTACTCCACCAGGGCTCCGGAGTCAACCTGTACGGGTTCAAATACTGACTCTGGCACCATCTAAGTGGGAGATTACTGGGAAGCAGTACTTACTGATGAAGATTGAAGACTACAGCCTTCAGTATGGGTCACACCTCAATATAAAGAAAACAAAAATCCTTACAACTGGACCAATAAGCAACATCATGATAAACAGAAAAAAGATTTGAAGTTGTCAAGGATTTCATTTTACTTGGATCCACAATCAATGCCCATGGACGCAGTAGTCAAGAAATCAAATGAGGCATTGCATTGGGAAAGTCTACTGCAAAAGACCTCTTTAAAGTGTTAAAAAACAAAGATGTCACTTTGAAGACTAAGGTGAACTGACCCATGCCATAGTATTTTTAATTGCCTCATATGCATGTGAAAGCTAGATGAGTAGGGAAGGCTGAAGAATAATTGATGCCTTTGAATTACAGTGTTGGCAAAAAATATTGAATATACAATGAACTGCTAGAAGAATAAACAAATCTGTCTTGGAAGAAGGACAGCCAGAATGTCCCTTAGAAGAAGGATGGCAAGGCTTTGTCTCACATACTGTGGACATGTTATCAGGAGGGACCAGTCCCTGAAGAAGAACATCATGCTTGGTAAAGTAGAGGGTCAGCAAAAAAGAGGATGACCCTCAGTGAGACGGACTGTCATAGTGGCTGCAATGATAGGCTCAAACATACAACAATTGTGAGGATGGCACAGGACTGGGCAGTGTTTTCCTGTTGTACATAGGGTCACTATGAGTCCGAATCGACTCCACGGCACCTAACAACAACAACAGTTAAATGAGAGTCAAAAGACTACCGATCTCATGATGTTGCTGTGAGGGTGAAACTAAATTTCACATCAAGCACTCAAAACATCACCAGGTACAAAGCAAACACTCAGTAACTGGTAACTGTTGTTGAGATTTGTGGTGTTGTTATTGTTATTATCTTTACCACTCTCTCATGTCAAATAACAAATTTGGTCAGGGCACAAGATGCATTCCAGATCCTTCTTCCAGCTTAGATAGCTCCTTCCTGTGCTTCCATATCCCATGGCTTCCCCTGCTGTTTCCTCTGAGACACATTTCTCCGTGGTCACTGAACTGTTTTGTCTGTTTCCACTCTCTTTTATTGGAAAACAGCTGCTTCAGAAAGGAAATGTTGCCAGGTTTTACCCATCATTATTCAGGCAAAGAAAACACTTCAATGAGGGGCTCAGGTGTGTTTTTCACCTGAAGGGTGCTCTCTGATGTGAGGCAGGGCAATTCATCCAGGCTTCTCCATAGCCTGGCCAGGGTGAAGACAGTTCAACCCCTCTTTGACGGTTAACTTTATGTTATGCTATGCTACCCAGTTGTTTGGTCAAATGCTAGTCTAGATGTTGCTATGAAATATTTACATGTGATTAGAATTTAAATCAGTTGGCCTTAAGTAAAGCAGATTACCCTCTGTCTTAGTTATCTAGTGCTGCTATAACAGAAATACCAAGAGTGGAAGACTTTAACAAACAGAAGTTTATTATCTTACAATCTAGGAGGCTAGAAGTCTGAATTCAGGGCACTAGTTCCTGGGGAAGACTTTCTCTGTCAGTTCTGGAGGAAGGTCCTTGTCATCAATCTTTCCCCAGTCTAGAAGCTTCTCAGCACAGGGACCCTGGGTCCAAAAGACATGTTCAGCTCCCAGTTCTTTCTTGGTGGTATGATGTCCCTATTTCTCTACCTGCTTCTCTCTCCTTTTATGTCTTGTAAGATAAAAGGTGATGCAGGCTATACCATCTCTTACATGGATCAGAGACGTGACCTGAGTAAGGGTGTTGCACCCTATCCTAACCCTCTTTAACATAACCTAATCTTGCCTCATTAACCACAGGCAGAGATTAGGATTTACAACACATAGGAAAGTCACATCAGATCACAAAATGGAGGACAGCTATACAATACTGGGACTCATACCTAGCCAAGTTGAAACACATTTTTGGGGGACACAATTCTATCCATAACACCCTCCACAATGTGGTGGGCATCATCCAATCAGTTGAAAGCCTTAAGAGCAAAACGGGAGGTTTCCCAAGCAAGGAATCTGCCCCCAGACTATAAACAGAAATTCTGCCAGAATTCCTCTTGCTCCCACAGTCTGACCTGCGATTCTGGGGCACATGACTCCCAGAATTTCCAGCCTGCCACCTGACCTATGGATTTTGTGCTTGCCAGCCCCCACAATCACATGAACAAAGTCCTTAAAATAAATCTCTCTCTGTGTTATGCATTGAATTGTGTCCCCCCTACAATAAATTTAGAAATCCTAACCCCTATACCTGTAAATATGATCCTGTTTGGAAATCGAGTTTTCGTTTGTTATGTTGATGAGGTAAGCCAGAGTAGGGTGGGTTTCAAACCTAATCATTTCTGAGTGGTGACTTATAAAGGGATATCGAATGAAAAGAGACACACAGGGTAGAGACAGATGTCACGTGAGGACATCTACAAAAAAATGCTAAGGATTGCCAGCAGACCCCAGAAATCAGTAGAGAGGCCCACAGAAGGAATCAACATGGCTGAGGTCCTGATTCGGAGTTTATAGCCTCCAGGACAGACAGAAAATAAGTTTTCTGTTCTTTAAAGCCACCCGCCTGTGGTATTTTTTGTATGGCAGCACTTGGTAACTCAGACTCACTCTCTCTCTGTATATATATGTGTACACATATACACACACATTTATGTGTGTGTGTGTGTATATATATATATGGAACATATAGAGAGAGCCCTGGTGTCACAGTGGTTAAGAGCTCAGCTGTTAACCAAGAGGTCGGCAATTCAAATCTATCAGCCGCTCCTTGGAAACCCTACAGAGCAGTTATACTCTGTCCTATAGGATCGCTATAAGTTGGAATCGACTCGACAGCAACAGGTTTGGTTTTTATTCTTTGGTTTCTATCTATCTATCTACACACACATATGTGTGTGTGTATATCTATATCTTTCTATATCTTACCAGTTCTTTTTCTCTGGAAAACCCTGACGAAGACAACATCCACCTGCTGGATTTTACTTCCCAAGCCACGTGATATCTGGAGAGGAGCATCCTACAGGTAGACACGTATACAGTGGATGGTGGGAAAGACTACTGAGACTGTCAGCTAACATACTGGTGTTCTGAGTTATATTTAAAAAAAAAAAAAGAGAGACAATATTCTCCTGTCTGCAATCATCAGAAACATACCTATTAGGCTGCCTACTCAACCTCTGGATAGAGAAATCGCAGCTATTGCTCAGAAACCCTTTGGGGGTCCATTGCAATCCAAAACCTTAAGTGCCCTCCTGCCTGTCATTCTTTCAGGATCTGTCATCTGGCGAGGCAGTGTTTATCTGGTTAGCCTGTTACCAAAATGGACACTGACTATTCTCCCTGCCTGGGTAAGACTGACCTCTGAGACGTTGAATACCAGTTATTCAACTTCCAACAGGCACATATGAGGTTTTATATTATTATCACCACCAGGTTACTCCAATCTTTGTCATTTGCTCCTGCCTTACATTTTCTTTTCTTCCCCTTCTCGTTTCAGCTCTGATTCCTGTCAGGCAGGTTTGGAAGCAGCCATCCCCGAGACCAGCCCTCCAGTACCACGTGCATGGCAGGACCATCTGGAGAGGCTGGCTTTCTCCCTTCTCGTTCGCTCTCACCCGCCCCTCCCTCTGCCCATGCATTACCCCCAGCAGATCGTGTTGAAGGCCTGAAACAATCCTGGCAAGGTCACACTGTTTGAGTCTGCTGTCAGTTTAAATTATGTCTCAGCTTTTATATCTAAATCAAAATACAAGAGAATAAAAAGAGAGACAGCAAGAGACATGGCAACATCCTACAGCAAGTGGAGAAATGACATTTCAATTGGCCAATTGATCTGTTCCCTTGACAGCTTCCCCTCCTTCCCTCACCCCAACTTGTTATTTAACATACACAGACTCCGAGTATACTCCAACCCTCTGGGTGGAACGTTCTTGTGTCAATTCCTACTCATAGCGACTCCATGGGCTACAGAGTAGAACGGCCCCACAGAGTTTTCTAGGCTGTAATCTTTATGGAGGCAGATCTCCAGGTCTTTCTCTGGTGGTGCTGCTGGATGGGTTCGAAACACCAACCTTTTGGTTGCAGCCGAGTGCTTAACCATTGTGCCACCAGGGCTCCCTGTGGGTGGAATAGAGGGGTAAAAAAATTCCTATAATAGCAAAAATAACAACATTATTTTAAGATGATTTTTATTATCAAAATGCTTGGTCATTTATGTCAAAATCAAGTTACTTACAGTCAGAACACATGACTACGATGACCTTGGATTTCCTATGTTCTCATAGAATATGAGGGACCTGTATGTAGTGTCCATATTTTGTTCAGTTTAGCAATTATCACAACGTTTTAGAACTATATTCCACTATTGTGCTCTGTCTACGTAACATATCTTTTGTGAAGCCAAGGAAAAGAAATGAATGACTTACTGCTTATGCCAGCTCCCCACTGTCCTGGTATTTTATACAGTCTTATTTAACGTAAGGATGATTCTTGTTTGTTTTGTAAGCTGGTTTGAAGCCTTCAGCTGAAGGGTGACCATAGAAAATTCCTCTAAGATGCCTGTCCATTAGTCTCTTGTAACTTCAAAATATGATAAGACCAGTTATGAGAAAAGTTGACAGAATTAGCTGCAAAAACTGTAAAGTGCTATACAATTATTATAATTTTGATATACCACTGTATTTAAATGTGGCATGAGTTGATATTTTATTCACACTACCATTTCCTTAGACATGTTACAGCTTTCTTATTAACTTTTAGGTATTCCATATTAGAATATCTAGTCCACTAGGGTTTTATTCTCTCCTAAGATTTTAGACAGAACAGGTTTTCTAGACCTCATCAGTGGGCTACATTTTCATTGTTTATCCTGAAGTGGTGTTAGATTTATTGTGATTCAGCAGGGACACGTGCCAGTGTTTCTAAAAGGGGTGTGACCTGTGATCAGGAAACAAACATTAAAAGAATTCCTTGAAATAATTTATCATAAAAAATTTTAAAAGCCAGAAGTCTAAATTCCATTTCTACTCTACTATTGTGTAATATTTGATTGGCATACACGTTTCTAAATTTCCCTGAGCTTCAGATTTTGTTTTTGTTTTTTTTTAAATCCATTTTTTTATAAAATGGAGTTACCACCACCTGGCACAGCTACTTCTCAGAGTGTTTACAGAGGCTAAAAGTATGATAATGTGTCATTGCGTTTCACTTGTAATATGCGATATGATTCTAAGATATTATTAGGTTCTAATGATGACTTCAGAGCCCTGGTGGTGCAGAAGTTAAGAGCTACAGCTGCTAACCTAAACTTTGGCAGTTCAAATCCACCAGCCACTCTTTGGAAACCCTATTTTGTTAGCACCATGCATTGACCCTCTAAGCTAATGGATGCCTTTACTCTCGAATCCTGCAAACAATTCTCTTCACTAGATAGGAAAGAAATAAATATTTTAATTAATTCAATAAATTCTTGAATTATGTCCAGTGAAATGGTCAGTGGTAAGAAAAACCTCAGAATGGAATAGTTGGTTGTTACTTTGAAAACTCCCTTTGGGGTAATAAGGTTAGAAGTGGTTGGTTCTTGCAATCCCCCACTACAGCAGTAACAATAGAAGAGTGTCATTAATCTTGTTTCCCCTTTATGCCAATAACAGGAGAAATGCTGACTTCCCACCCCACACTTCCACTAAGTCCATCTTGGGCTGTAACTATGAAGTGGTCACTTGTCAGACTATGTGCCAAACCTCTCAGGAGCTATACACTTTAACTCTCCTTGTTTCATGAAGACTGAACTATATTTACGATTCATAAGTATTAGGTGGTAAAATACAGACACCTCTTGAATATACTTAGTGCCAGGATACTACGATATTGTTTCTGCGTTCACAGATTCATAATGTTATATTTTTCCTTGATTTATGGCAATCAAAAAAGTCATTATATTTTGCTGATTTCAAATAGTCTTAGGGTAAAAAATTATTGCACAAGTTGCTTATGTCGCCAAACTCAAAGCTAAAGTAGGGGAAAGGAGGAAAGCGACTCCTAGTACTGAGTATATTATATGTGGAACTTAGTTGGTGATTTATTTACATAACACAATTACTCTTTTTTGCCACACACAAAGCCAAGTCCTTTATGCAATTCAACATTCAAGAGGTGACCAAGATCAGAAAAATTATGTTTTAGCTGGGACTTTTCTCCTTTCCCTAAATCCTGGGCCAGCAACTGCACAAGCCAAGATGAAGCTTGGGACAGGGTGCCTGGTCACTATGGGGAGGCCATAGTGATTATCCTGGAAGATGGGAAGTCGATGGTCTCAGTTCTTCACAATGTGAATGACATCTTCATTTCCTAACATGTGTCTGTCCACTTTCTGGAGTTCGATTTCTCAGACCAGGATGTAGTTAACATCTGTGTCATTTCTGAGTAAATTTCTATTGATGGATTTTTCCTTTGGTGATGGATTATGTTTTTCTGGTTTTTTTTTTGTTTTTTTTTTTGCATACTTGGTAATTTTTTCTTGGATGGCAGACATTATGAATTATTTTTCTGGGGGTGGATTTTAAAATTTTTATTTAAATATTTTTAGTCTTGGCTGGGATGAATTTATTTGACCCCTCTCTCTATTTTGTTGTTGTTGCTGAACTTTTATTAGAAATTCTCCACTGTGGCTTGGAACTAGAGAGCTCTGATGGAGACACGGAGTTTGGTAAATGGCCTTTGGGATTGGTTTAAATCCTTATTAGTCCCAGATCTTCTCCAATAGATTGTAAAAAAATTCCAGTGCTGGTGGGCAGAGATAGGACAATGGTGAATTATTGTATAGATGATATCTAACTAAACTCCTCAGTGGAGATTTGATCATTCTTATATAGCCCAAACATACAGTGGATAATATTGTGTTTTCTTCATTCACACCAATGAGGTCATCAGCTGTGATTCACTCTGCAAAGCTGCTGTGGATTTTGTCTCCCACCAGAAGGTTCTGTGAAGTTTCAGCATCCAGACACCTCTGAGGGCTAGTGGCTGTGAGGTCTATGCTGCCCTTGAGCTTCTTCATAAAGAACGTGTTGGGTCTTCAGTTGTTCAAGCAGATTCCAAAGGCTTCCAGCTCATTTTCAACAATATTCTTGGGCTCCAAGGGTTTCAGCTCATCGAGAATAATAGGGATCAACCTAACCTAAATTTCAGGTTAGGGCCTGTTGGATTCTGCATTTATCATTCTTGGTACTCTCAAACATATTTGGAAGATCCAGCTGCTGGATCTTGGTGCTTCTGTATCTGATGACACTAATGTGGCAGGCAGAGTGGTGAGCTCACAGGCGGCCACCTCCAGGTGTACCCTAGCAGGTTACTGAGCAACATAAACTTACCCACTGTGGAAAATCCACAAACCTAATATGAGCATCACCAATCCTCCCAAGTCAAACCTCCTGGCCTACCAACATAACCACATATTGAGGTGATGGGCTCATAGAGGGTTAGCAACATGGATATAAGCTCTAAGCGGTGCATAGTAGCCTCTTTCTATTGAGGCAAAGTCATCTTAGCTCAAAACAGCAACCCTGGCTACGCATCCATTCATTGTGGTGAGCCCCTGAGTGACTTCACAGTGAAGGCCTCCTATCACACGCACACGGGCAGATCCAGCTCTGGTGAGGCCTAGAGCTTACACAATTTCTCATATAATTTTAGCGGCCCCTTTAAGAAAATGAACACAAAAATATCTACAAAAGTCTCAACTAATCGCAGCTTAATTATCACACTTTCGCAAACTTTACAATACTATGTGACTATGAAAACCCGTTCCTAGGCCTCCTCCCATAGCTTTGCCAAGGGTCCAATGCAGGAGGGGGTGTGGTAAGCTTAAACTCCATTAGCCTTAAGATAAATCTGCCTGTGAATACATCTTTTAAACTGTAATACTTCTGGGGAGGAAAAAAAAAAAAAACTTTCCCAGCATGAAAATATATCATGAAAGAACCAAGGGGCCGTATAAATCATGTATTGAACTTTAATTCTCAATATTGGATTTGACAGTTCAGTGTTTATTGTATACCTAAAACAGTGTGCTGGCTTGACTTTGTTTTGAGGAAGGACTGCAGATAAGTCAATTGTTCCTTATCCACGAGGAGCTCAGAATTTAGGGGTGGAGTCAACCATATTTCTAAGGCACTCATCAGATGATCAAATGTAAAGTTCTGTTAAATATGTTAATTTGAGTTAGGTGATCTATGAAGACTTTTATTAAGTTGTAGATTCCATACCAAGCTAGATGGTACTTGCTAGAACATGTAAGCATACTAATTCTGGGCAGAGAGTCTTGGTAAGCCAAAGCCTAGAAGCAAGGGTTGAAAAACATACTTAGGCAGTAAACTTGTATGAGTAGGGCTTAAGATTCAAGGTTGCAAAGGAAAGAGGAAAGAAGAGACATATTTGCAATGGGAACTAGAGAAGGAAAGATTAATTAGAGCTGAAGTTTGAAGAATTTTCATATGCAAACATAAAATGTAGTTTTTTTTTTTTTTCTTTCCTACATGCTGTACAAAATCTGCAAAGTACTTTTGGGCAGGTGGTTGGCGTGATTAATTGTGCACTTTGGGCACCATTTCTGGGTAAGGGTGGCAGGAACCCAGAATTGGAGAACTGGAGGCTGCAATGATCCAGGTTAGAGTTGTGATGATTTCTACAAGGAAGTGACTTGGGGGATGGAAAACAGAAGACATATGTGAAATGCAAAAATGAACAAAACTGAATAGACTAGCTCGATGAAAGTATATAGGGAGAGAAAAGGGAAATAAAAGTATGGTTTAAAGCTAAAGAATATATTGATCCTCTTAACTGAGAAGGAGATTATTGAAAAACAAAAATGGTGGGGAGGTGGAAGAGAGGGAAAATTGGTGGAATTCATGTCAGGCACCAACAGAACATTCCTGTGGTTTCCCAGTAGGCATTTAGAGAGACCATGTGCTCTGCACTCAGCTGCAAAGAACACTGCCCATTCTCCTTTGACCAAAATGGTTTCATTCCTCTCTTGATCTCTCTTAGGTCCGTCTTCTAACATGGTTCATGACGTTTTCCAACTAATGAGATGGCTTCCCTACTCCTTTGAATAATTCTTCTCGACGAACATCTTCCTCATCAAATTCCCCCCTTATTATCCCCATAGGATTCCAACCACACACTTTGCACTACATTAACTTGCTTTGATATTCATGTCAACTTCGTTAGTGCTCTCACTTTCTTCCTTACAGGTTAATCAAAAACTTCTATTAAAATAGGACGTAATCTCTTTTAAGATCAGGGGGCTAGATTCAGTTTTCTAGTACATCTCCATAGTGATCAATTGAGAGCTCTTTGCAAATAATAGGTGCTTCAAAATAATCACTAAAATTATCATAAAAGTTAATATTTATTGAGCACATAGATTGTACCAAGTACTGTTATATATAATAAATTTTATTATCTCATAACCTTACAAAATAGGTTTTTATGTCTGTATATATATATATATATATATATATATATATAAAGGAAAACAAACAAATCCAGTGCCATTGAGTAAATTCCAACTCATGGTAACCCCATGTGTTCCATAGCGGAACTGCTCCATAGGGTTTTCTTGGTTGTAATCTTTACAGAAGCAGATCAATAGCCCTTTCTCCTGTGGCATCGCTGGGTAGGTTTGAACCACTAACCTTTCGATTAGTAGAGTTATTTCCATTTAGATGAGGAAAATAAAACCGAAAGAGATCAGAGACTTTCCCAAAAATCACTAAAGTAGAACCGGGTTCCAAATCCAAATCTATTCTGCTCCAATGCCCACGATCTTTTCTACAGGGATAAAAGCATTCTGTACACAGTCATTTCTGCTTAATTCTTTACAGAATACAATTTAATTTCTCCCTAATAAATAGGAAGACATTTAAAGGTCTTACTATGACTCAGCGTCAGACTAGACACAATAATGATCTTGTTCTATGGTTGTACTGAAATGTTTATTTTTTACATCAATTTAGAGATTAATAGAATTCTGCTTAACAGTTTATTGTATGTACTAGTTTTGAGATAAGAAGAGACATTACAGGAAAGCTATAAGTTTGAGCCAACTCAACAGCATGACAACAACAGCATACCTAAATAATAAATGAACGTTTCCCAACTTACATTATGGTACAAAATTCAATTTGTGTGTCAGTTGTTTAAAACATCAAAAGAATACTTTTCGATTGAAATTATGTTATAAATAATGTATTCTCCTTCTATATTGCTTTATTTTCACCTGTTTTTATTACAAATCATTTATGCCATGCACTATAGTTATAGTTCCCCTTCTTTCTTCCCCTGCCCTAGGTAGAATGAAAGCTTTCCAAAAGCAGGTCATGTGCCTTGCCTTCTTCATCTTAATATCTAACACAGCTCCTTCCCCATTGTAGCGCCCATTCTTTCATTTGTCCATTCATTCTTTTCAGAATTTGTAGTATGTCTACTATGTGCCAGGCACTGGGATTAGATAATGAGGATATAAGGCAAGTAAGAGAGACGTGGATTCTCCCTTGTGGAGCTTACAATCAAGTCAAGAAGGCATAATCAAATATTTACCAAACTACATTGTTAAAAATTGATATGCATACTATAAAGAAAAAGTGTAAGGAATATTGAGAGCATATAAAAATGGAGACTTAACCAAATCTCAGAAATTAGGATAAAAATGAAATAATAATTCTTTCATATAAGAAATGAAATACATTTGTAAGTGTGCCTATTACAAAATGACTATATAACCTATAATTTGCTGAAATGGTATTTTAAATAATCTATACCAATAATTGGAGCCCTGGTAGCACAAGTGGTTAAGTGTTTGGCTGCTAACCAAAAGGTCAGCAGTTCTAATCCACCCTCTGCTCCTTGAAAACCCTATGGGGCAGTTCTACTCTGTCCTGTAGGGTTGCTATGAGTCAGAATCAACTTGATGGCAACAAGTTTTTTTTGTTTTTACATACCAATAGTTACTGGAAACATTTCAATGGGAAAACACATAAAGAATCCCTTCTTCGAAGCCTCAAGATACAATATGGGCCTTTCCTGACCATCTACCACTTGGCAGCAAAAACAGGCATCTGTCTAATTCTGCTAGGAAGTAGATAGGAAGAAAGGCCAATTTTCTGCTGTTGCTGATGACGGTACTAAAGTTGTAGCACCCATGAAGGTGAAAGATGGCTTCCAAGGTGAAGTGTACGATCTGATCATACTCTAGAGCCACCACAGGGCATCTGTAACTGAGGTTACCTTGGAAATAGGCAAGGGGAAGAGAGGCATATCACCATACATTAGGGAGACTGGTGATTTCCTTCCAGGTTACTTTCCACCCACCTTTGTGCAAGAACAGCGACTTCCATGGCTTTCACAAATGGGCTGCTCAAAGTCTCCATTGTGACTACTATCTCCTTCCGCATCTATGTGAGGGCTGGCATGGATATAAGGCCCCTTGTTATTGACCTCACCCATATATAACCATGTGATTAGATGAATCTTGTACACGCAGACCCCCTGGACCTTTGACAGTCACTGATATTAGCCATATTCTATACGGCATGGTAGACATGCCCAGTGAAATCATTAGGGGGATTAGCTTTGCTCACTGACTTTTGTGTAAGCCTCAAGTCAGAGTGAACAGTAATACTATACTTAATTAGTAATTTAAAAAAAGTGAATATATTCTAAACATGTTTTCAGTTTGAAAAAGTAAAAAAGGAAGGAAGTAGGGAAGGAAAGAAGAGAGAAAGGAAAGGAGGGAGGGAGGAGAGAAGAAAACCTGTTGCTGTCGAGTCAACTCCGACTCACAGCGACCCTATAGGACAGGGTAGAACTGCCCCATAGGGTTTCCAAGGAGCATCTGGTAGATTTGAACTGCTGACATTTTAGCTGGAAGCCAAGCTCTTAACCATTGTGCCACCAGGGCTCCAGAGGAAAGAATGGGAAAAGAAAAAAGGAATTTAAATAGCAAGCAAGAAAAAAACACTGAAAGGGTCAGAGGGCTTGAGTCAATTAGGCAACTTGGGCAACCTTCATGGATCACAGATTTATCTACTCAAATAGTTAGAATTGAGTATCTCTAAATTTCTTCTGGCACTGTATTTAATGCTTGTTCAGGGGACATTATATGTATATACATATTGCATGGTGTATATGAACTGTATTGTTGTGTAAATCCACAATAAAACAACAAATCCAGAAAAATAGATGGCTATTTTAACAAGAACAAAAAAAAGTTTCTGACACTATTTTTGCAATTAATCAACATTTCAGACTTTTCCTTTGGAAACTCATGAGTCCATAAATCTTAAAGAACTTACTTGTCAGAATTCACATAATCTAAAAGAGGTTTATTAAATTTCCAAGCATGAAGAGGAAAGAGGAAACAGACAGACATTTATTTTGGACTTACACTATGTAAAACACTGAGAAAGATGTTCAACCTTAAGTTACCTAATTTAATCCTCATGGCAACTTTATTAAGTTAGTACCACTGTTTTTAGGTGAGAAAACTGAGGTTCTGCAAAACGGAGCCCTTTGCCCACTTTACCAAGCTAGTAAGTGACAAAACTGTTAGGTCTGGCTCTATTGGGCTCTAAAGAAAATGCTTTTTCACTATAGAAAACTGCATCTGATGATAAAAGAGAAACTTTAAATCTTATTTATACTGCAAACCATGTTAATAAATATTTTACATACTCTAGAGCACTGCTTCTGAGTCTTTTCCTTCAATATATCCTAGAGGCAGAAAAGAGTTAACACATTCCATTGGGGGCTGGTGTAGGGATAGTAACCTATCTGAACCAATGTGTTTCTTCTTCAACATTCATATAAGATTATATTCTCTTATATAAAAGATTTATCCTTGTTTTAATATAGAAGTAGCAATGCCCTCTTTTCAAAAGCCACCATCTCCAGTGATCAGCAGTAGGCTGGGTTTTTCATGAGACATGGAGCCTTACAATGTTTTTTTCCCCGCACACAAGCTCAGGGCTGCTACATTCTTGTAAAAAAAAAAAAAAAAAATCGTATCATTCATGTATCCAAAAGCAGCATTAATTAGGTACTTGAACCTTCATAAATAAGGACACTTGACCTTTTCCTTATCTCTTCTCTCTCTTTTTATTGGTAGAGAGAATGCTTTTTTAAAAGGGTAAAAGAAATAATAAAACCTGTAATACTATGGAGGGCCTGGAATTTTTTTTTTTTGGAATATGAGAAATTAAGTCATCACCTTTGTTCTTACTCATGTAAATATGAAAGTTTTGTCAATTGTTCTCTTTGTCTTTTTACCATAGACAAAATATATTCCATTTTTTCTTTAATTCAGTGAATCATAGACTTTTAGAGATGAAAGAAATCTTGTAGGTCATTTATTGCAACCCTCTTTTCACATATGAGGGAACTGAGACCCAAAGAATGAAAATTACTAACCTGATGCCACAGAAAGGAGCCCTGGTGACACAATGGTTAAGAGCTCAGCTGCTAACTGTAAGGCTGGTGGTTCGAACCCACCCAGTGGCTCTGCAGGAGAAAAAACTAGGATATCTGCTTCCAGAAAGGTTACAGTCTGGGAAACCCTATGCAACGATTCTACTCTGTCCTAAACGGTCGCTATGAGTCGGAATCGACTCGATGGTACACAACAACCACAATGCTACAGAAGGAATTGGAAGTAGTTTCAGGCCTAAAGCTCAGAGCTGTGAGTTCCCAGTCCGGTCAGTGCTCTTTTTGTACCAGAAACCTCCAATGCTAATTATAAATTGGATTTCTAAGCAATATCTGGCCCTACATTTGAATTATATTTGAACAGACAAAAATTCTGAATTATAACCAAGATTTTGGATTGCCAGCTGGGCAGAATTCAGCAAGACACCCAATTGCCATTTAGACGCTGAGAGATGTGGAAGAGGCCAACATGGCTCAGAAACGCCAACCCTCATCGTTATCAATGGGTTGGCATAGTACACAAGTGGGGAAATACGTTCTCCAGCAGAATTAAACTTTGCAGGGTCACTGGCTAACACAATTGTCTTCTAATTTGGGTGGATAAACAGAATCCAAAGTGAATTATAAAATATCTGTTTTTAAAGAGCATGCCATGGAATGAGATGTTTTGGGAATCTAAGTTGCTATCTCCCTTTACTGAGCAATTTACTTTTTATGATTGGATGAAAACAGACAAGCTGTAGAGGGCAGTAGGCTTAGGAGTTCAAGTAAGTCTCGCTCAGTCCATTACTCACTCTAATCTTTGGCAGGCTACTTAATGGGTTTTTGCCTCATTGTTGGGAAGATTAAATAAGTTAATGCACGGAAGCCTTTAGAAAAGTTCCTGGTACATATTAAGAGTCCAATAAATGTTTGTAAAGGAAATATTGCAAAGAGCTTGAGCGAGAAAAGGAAAGAACAGTGACGCATAGAAATTGGCTGGAGATAACTTGTACTGTCCAAGGAGAGTCTGGGAATTTTCTGTTCCCTTTCTAAGGAAGCTCCTCTTGTTTCCTCCAGCTCCAGAAAGAATTACATTTACATAAAACTACCAAATGGCCCAAAGGCTTCTTCCAAGACACAAAGAATTCACAGACACTTCCTGCCTGAACTGCAGTTCTGTTCATTTAGCAATGTATAATTGCAGAAAATTATCCAAGACGTCTACACCTACACTACCCAGTTCAGCGAAACCCGGAGGTTATACCGTGGTTTTTAAGTAAAGAGCTGGGAAGAGCTCATAAGATGATTCTTGCTAGTCTCCTCTTAATTGAATCAGTCAGTTAATGGAGTCAAATCACCATTTTCCACAGCAAACGCAACACCTGGAATTCACAATGATTTGTCCTTTATTCTAGTCCTTCTGGGTTTCAGAAAGTCAAAACTGATAAAACCAAACCAAATTCCTTTTCTTCTCTTTTGAAAGTGGAAACCAAAACCAAAACAAATCCGTTGCCATCAACTCAATTCTGACTCATAGCGACCTTATGTGATGGAGTAGAACAGCTCCATAGGGTTTCCAAGGCTATAATCTTTATGAAAGCAGACTGCCGTATCCTTCTTCCCCTCTGAAAATGAAAGCTAAAAACACATAACCAGTGAATTTTCGCATCAACATTTAGATACGTATTCACATACGTTAGTGGAAAATTTTGCAGATATTAATTTATCACTGCCTTCTTTCTTGGTTTCTTGATGCCCTTGATGAGATTATCTGAGAAATTCATCCCTGCAGATATATTAAGAATGGTTTCATAGCCTGACTTGTTTAAAAGAGAGGCCTCTAACGAGGACTAAATCTCTCTAATAATTACTCAATTTCTTCTTTCTCCTATTTTCAACAGCAGATTTTAAATTAATTTTAATATTATAAAGGTAATGCATGGACATTGTTGAAATTCAAAGTGTACAGATAAGTGGATGTTACATATAATAGATTTTTTTATAAACTGTTATGCAGAATTATGATTATATTGTCTAGAATATAAAATACACTGCTATCAAGTGAACCAAAAGATCAGGTATAAACACGATATTACATTTAACATTGCATCACCCTCACCTGAGATGTATACATATATATACTGTATTCTTGCACATATTTCTCTCTGGCTTTACACCTTCCATCAACTCTTGCCGTCCATCTCTTTATAGCAAGACCCTGTTAGCGGCAGTGAGCAGCTACCGATGTAGGCAATGTTCCCACACTTTTGAGGGGTCATGTTGAGGTTTGAGGAACAACCTAACTGAATCCCAAGAATAGCTAGGAAAAGAGTCTCGTTAAGGAGGAAGTTTCTTGATGGATACTCTTGGACTAGGAAGACAATAGGGCAAGGTCAACTGGAGGCAGAGACAATGACCAGGATAACCAAAGCTATGTTAAGGATGCAAAGCCCTCAGGGAGCTCTCCCTCTAGCACCTCTCGACAGAGACATCAGATATATCCCCTAGCTACTGAGTCATCTAAGACAGGGAGAAATGAGCAAAGAAAACAAGTAAAATTTGAAACTTGCAATTTTCCTAAGTAGGGAGAACAAAGCGCATATTATGAGTCTGATAGTCAAGCAGTTTGAAAGCTGAAATAGTCAACAGAAGACCAAACAGGTAACAAGTGGGTTAAGATACATGAAGGACATGAGAGGAGAAGGAGAACAAAACTGTCCTCACAGAGCAAGGCAAGAATCCAAAGGCCATGGAGAGTTTACCAATGCTAGGTTTTATACTGTGTATATGTTTACAGTGAGGCATGGAGCAGAAGGTGAAGGAGTGTGGGGCAAGGGAAAAGGAAGGAAGCAAATTTGCTGCCTGTTTCATTTTAGAAAAGAAAGAATCTTGATATTTGCTAGAAGATACTGTGGTTAAAGCTCAAGTAGAGGCTAAGCCTTTGTGAATGGAGTGTTATATAAAGTGCCAGAAAGGAAGGTGGTATCATCTGCTCACAAGAAGCCATATACGTTTTAATAAAAAGAAAGCTAAAATCACAGCCCTACTGATAATGAGGAGCTGGGTGATATGTTCTAATAGGGAAAATCTTGGGTCATAACTCAAAAGAGAATGATTACCTCCAAAACTATTAATGACTTTCCAGAAAGTATTAATTTTCAGTAAATAATATACACAGAAAACATGCTCCTCCTTTCCAGTTCACAAATATTATGGAGATCTGCTTATTGAAACATTACTTTGAACTCTTGGTAAATAGACACTCTATTATTACAATATGTAATTATTTATTTCCATGGGCCAGTACGTCAGACCATGACTTGCGGATGCAGTTTAAGCTGAATTTAATTACCTTTTCAGAAATTTGGAAATAGTCTGTTTCTATTTGGATAGATGGAAGGGCAGCATAGCTAGCTGATATAGGCTGATTTATTCCAACCACCTCTCCCAAGTTAATATCAGCTGGCTTACAAATACCAGTTAACAGGCTTTTTCAAGTTTCTCAGAAATTAATTACAGTACTTTTAAATTAATTGCTAAGTTGATAAAGAAATTCCAAAGGAAACCTCAAGTTTTAAAACTTGTAATGTTGCTACTGGTAAACATCAGAGAGCCATGACTCTAGAAAGGCCTTCTGTTGTTGTTATCCTGGGCTACACAAACTATAGCTGAGATTGGCATTTGTACACTTTCAGGCTATATTTATTAAACTGATAAATAAAACACACTGGTTCAGTCAACAAATATTTAGAGAGTACCTATAATGTAGCAGGTACTGTGCTAGCTACTAGAGATAAAAGCATAGACAGAAATGGCATCTGTCCTGTTGGATTTATGAAAGTATTATATACAATCATGTACAATTACTTTATCTTCTAACAAATACAGAGCTGTTGAAAATTTACAAAATGGGGGATGCGGGTTAGGCTACTATCTAAATTGGCAGAGGAAGATGGCTCTGTGGTTGGAAATCCCTCAGCAAGTTTCTGGCTTGGCAGACTCATGACATGAAGTAGGTTATAGAAAGAATTTATCTGTCCACAAGTCACAAAGTCAATCAAACATTGTTTGGAAAAGGGGTAAACAAAGAGACCTTGCTCTCTGCTTGGAATAGTCCATTCTAGTTTTTAGAAAAACCAACACCACCACTAGAAAAACAAAACAGAGAATCAATATATGATTTTTCATCATCAGTCTAGGACAGAAAAACAAGTGGCAAGATGTAGTGGTTTTATAAGTGTTGGGCTAATTCTGTTTGATTTTTTCCATCACAGGCCTAGTAAGTAGTGAAATAGAGAACGTGATAATTTAGATGACACCATCATGGCACACTTACATAAGAAATAAATTACATCAAATTGAACTGCAGGCAAGAACAACGGGACGATTCTCTAGTCCGCATGGCTTGATGACTTGAAACAACTGAGGATTTAAAGGTAGAGTTAACAGAGAGGTTGGATAATCTTGAGATTTAACACACTTAAAGACTTAACATACCAGATAAGAAGGAGTGTACAAAAATTAGAATTTTTGTAAAACCTCACTATTTTCTGGATGCCTGGAAGTAGTCTAAATTAGTAAATATTCTAAAATATGTAATATATTTAAAATGTTGTTTTAAGCCTTTCACACAAATTCAGTAACTGCTGACAAGGTTTATCCAAGCTTGCTGGACTAGTTTTAATGAATAGATGAGACTGATTGTAATTAGCGGCACTCAACTGTATAAAATGAGTGTCTGATAATTTATTTAAATTGGCTCCCCCCTTCCTTAAAATGGTCTGTGGAAGTGCTTTCCTTTAGAGTGAATTAAACTTAATTTTGTTTAGAGGCTTTTTGTGGATCTATTGAGATGTGTTCAAAACTAAATGGAGGCATTTCGAGTTGTTGGAAAGAAGAGGTTGAAAATTATTTATTTATAACTATTTATTGACCTAACAAATTTCAAGATTTTACAATAAATGAAAGTAATTACAAACTAGATTGTCAAATCTTATGAGATATGCTAAGTTTATCTGAATTATAGATTAAATAGAATGCCAAATGAACCAAGAGTGAACAACCAGTAAATACAGAAAGATAAGTCCAGGGATCTTTCTCTGATTAATCCTTCAGGCAATGTAATTCCAGATAAAATATTGTTTGGACAGACATGCATACACAATTATCTCATTTTACTCAAGCTAAAGGTACAAGTTATTAAAACTAAGCAAAAAGGCAATCAAAATTAAATTAGTAAAATGCTTTTTATCTTTTGAAAATAAATGTTATTCATTTTGTAACAATGATATACTCTCATAGAAAAAGTCACATAATACCAAAAATGTACAAATATAAAATGATACATTACTTCAAATAATGCCAACTAGAAATTAGCACTATTGACTTTCTTTGATATCTATCCTTTTCCTATTTATGCATACGTACATATATTGATATACATATATAAGGATACATAAGTAGGAAAATACCCTATATGCTGTTCCACAAACATTTTTTTTTTTAATTAATGATATGTTCTGAAATTGTTTTTAAATAAATACACTCTGTAACATTATTTTGATGAAACTATAAAATCTGATTACATTGTGAGCCATTATTCAATTAAACTATGTCAGGATGGATATATAGGTTGTATTCTTTATACTAATTCCCACTATAAAGCACTCTGCAGTAGATATTTTTACAGTTATAATATTAGTGCACCAATTTCCTAGAGGAGCCCCGGTGGCGCAGTGGTTAAGAACCCGGCTGCTAACCAGAAGGTCGGCAGTGTGAACGCACCAGCTGCTCCTTGGAAACCCTGTGGGGCAGTTCTACTCTGTCTTACAAAGTCGCTATGAGTTGGAATCAACTTGAAAGCAACAGGTTTGGTTTTTGGGTTTTTCTTTTTTAATTTTCTAGAATAGAGGCTTCAAAGTCAGATCTATGTACAATTAACATAGCAGTATTCTGAATACTCCCCAAATCTTTATTCAATCTGATAGGTGAACAATAGTAGTTCTTCTTTTTTCTTTTCTGTTCCTTTTTTTTAAAATTTCCTTCCTTTCCTTCCTCCTTCTCTTTCTTCCTATGAATGCTTACTAGTTCCTTACATTTCATCTTTTATCTTTTGCCTATTTAGATACATTGCCTTTTTTTTTATTTTTTAATTAAGATGATCTTTTTTTTTAACCCTTACTGACTGGTAAGAGTTGTTATATATTTAAAGATACAAATGCTTTATCCAAAATGATATGCAAATATTTCCCATTAATTTTCAACTTCCTTTCAAATTTATCAAATTTTTGTCATTAAAAAAAGCTTTATAGTTTTATATGATTACATTTATTAATCCTTTATTTTATTGTTTCTAATTTTTATGATGGTATTAAAATGTCTTTTCTTCTTCCAAAATGATAAAAAATTACTTACGATTTCTTGTAAATTTTCTGTGATTCTATTTAATTTTCACACTTTAGTCTTTCATTCATATTTAATTTAGTCTTATATAAATATTGAGGTAGCGATCTAACTTTTCTTTCTTCCTAATTGCTAGCCAGCTGTCTCACAAAATTTAGTGGATAATCTTCCTTTCCAGAATGTTTTGAAATGTCCACTTTATCATATAGGACATTCTTCTATCTTCTTGAGTCTTTCTCAGACTCTATTTCTGTTCTATTGATTCATCATATCAGTTAAAACCTCGTTGCTTTAATTATTGAAGCTCTATAATGGATTTAATATTTGATGTAAAATACATGTTTTAAAAGCTTTTATTTCTGAAATGTTTTTTAAAGTTTCTACGTGTTTAATTTAATTGTAAGATAAATAATATATACGGCATTGCTAGACAAGGTGTGAAGAATATTCTTTCAGTTAAAAACTTCAATTGGAAGTTGAACTTAGTGACTGAATATTTCATTTTTCAGAATTTTTGCTGTCTTGACATAAACACTAAGGTGTGACACACTTTTCTACTTAGTTCTCTTGGCCAGAACTGAACACTGGATATACAAAGCAGAAGTCAAAATCAGATATATATGCATTTTCTTGTAATTTTTTTTTAAACCCATCTATCAGCAGTTTTATATCTTTAAAAGTGACTAAAATGAAGTTGTTCGTATCTATCATACTACTCTCAAGTTTGAAAGCAAGACTTTGACATAGATTATTTCACCTGAGACAGCTGCCCCTCTAGAGATTCCTGCTCTGTGTTTGATCCTCTTTGTCCTCCTTTCCTGGGCTCCCTGAATAAAATAGTGAGAGGGATTTTCCTACTGGAGCATCTTTCTCTGAAGTGACAAGGAAGCGGGTCTTTCACAGCTGGCAGTGCACGGGCATGCCTGCATAATACCTGGATGCCAGAAGTGCGCTTGAAGAACAAACAGGCTACCCGTTTACTCCTCAAGCAGCAGCAAAAGCTGTCACAACCACAGGTGCCCCAGGAAGCACCCCTCCACCAAGCTGTCTACATTCCTCTTTAGTCTAGTATTTGGCAGCTAAGGTTGATTCTGGCCTTGGCAGCAGAGACACCACATCTCTTAGGATTTAAGTCATACAGATGGTGTTAGGATTTAGCAGTTGAATGCCTGCGTCTCACAGTGCTATGGAGTCAAAGACCCGGGGCCAGGTAGTGGGGCATTTTTATTTAGGAAAAGGATGGGTAGGGACATACTAGCCAATTATGCAATTTTTACTCCTGTTAGAGGTCTCTGAATTCCTACTTCGAAATACACAGTCTCCTGTAGGTGATGGTTGATGGCTATGGAGCTAAAAGAAAGAATAAAATGCGATGCACTTACTCTAATTTAAAAAGCGTAGTTAGAATCATTAATTTACATATTCTCTTCGCAGCTGATGTGCAATGCTGCTAATAAGTAACTCAGTCTCTCTGCAAGTATACTTGCAAATATTACTGACCGAACTTTCCAATGAGTGGTCTCACAAAACTATTAATTTGGCTACTTGGAATGAAATATTTTTTCATAGATGTATTAATTATACATATTTCAAGTTTATGACATTGATTAAAATGTAAGAGATTTTTAAAAAATTGACCATGCTTTTGATTCAAGGTGGCAGAATGAAAAATAAATATATGAAGTTAAATCTCCATATGTTTTAAAACTCTTAACAATTTTTTACTAAAATTACTTTTTACAAAATTTGTCTTGAGACAGAAGACAATATGAATGTTTACCAGTCAAATGGCATTATGGCTTTAATAAGCATTATGGCTTTAATAATCACTCATATGGAAACCAAAAAGTGAACAAACTTCTTGTTCAAGGATATTTCTTTTTTATGAAATACAATAAAACTCAACATCATATAAGAATCATACACTCCATTTACTTTGGTTAATCAAAGTGTAAACCCAACTTTTAAATGATGTTGTTGTTGTGTGCCATTGAATTGATTCCAATTCATGGCAACCCTATATGACAGAGTAGAACTGTACCACAGGGTTTCCTTGGCTGTAATCTTTATGGGAGCAGATTGCCAGGTCTTTTCTCCCGTGGAGTGGCTGGTGGGTTTGAATCACTGACCTTTCTGTTAACAGTGGACTGCTTAACCACTGTGCCAACAGGATCACTTATTTTTTAATATTTAATTATTTTAAAGGATGTTTATGCTAACATACTCGATAAAGAAGTCTTATTAACCTTCTTATTATTAACCTTGATGAAAATTTAAGTTTTTTGCCCCTACTGAGGCACTTGAATATGTTTTCTATATAAACAAACTTAGAAAAAAGACAATATTTCCATTTCTGTATCATTTGAGGTATTATAATATGCTCCTTCATTATGCTTTATTAATGTATAACCAACTGGTTGCTTAGATACTTAAACTTTTTTGAAAATCTAGAATCTTGTTATTATTTATCTCTATTTGGAGCTTGCTATGTTCAACTACAATATACTGTACTTACTGAAGGTTATAATTCAAATACAGTACTTGATACTGTATTCATAAAATACAATGTATGGCATCAGGGGCTTAAAAATCCATCCACAATCTTTCTGTCAAGCATACATCATGCATTATATGTTTTTCTGACATCAGGGGTTTTTGAGTCCGGGTGTTTTGTTCTGCCTATGAAGCTATGTTCTCAATCTAATTATATGAGCCAAAACCCAATAGAAAGATGTTGCCATGGTAAGAAGGCAGATTGTTACTTAGTAAGAAGAGTCTCAGTCCAACCCTCTATCAAATCACAGCACATAGGCAGCTGTCTATAACCAGCCTGGATCCTAAATTGTTTCTACTCAGCCAAAATGAGGCAAAATTTTATAGGAGTTGCCAAGACCTTAAAGAGAATAGAATCCTATAATTATCACCTCTTTTCCAGAGATATTTATTAAACGCTCTTTTGGGGCTGACTGACCTTTCTGGAGGTTGGCCAGTCAGAGGGGTATGAGTAGACTGAGCATAGGGTATCCTTCGTTGAATTGATGAGCTCTCTTGGCCTCACATTCAAATCACAAATTGGTTGTGAGATTCCCAAGTCAACTCAGGGGACTCTTTTACCCTTATTCTAGAAGGCTGTTACTTGAGCCAATTCCTGAATTCCTAGGGTAATGTTATCAATGGAAGGCCAATTTGGGAGCACTGATGAATTTTCCAGTCAATTTTAAGGCAAATTGTTTAAAAAAAAAAAACACCCAAAGCAATCAGGATTAGAGTGGATGATGCCAAGACAGGACCATGTGAGAGGCTTCAGTAGTTAGAGAGCTTCAGAAGACACATGTAATACAACTGACAGACAAGTCCACATTCCTGATAGTTGGCAATGGTAAGAGAGAAGGAGAACAGAGCCATCCCAATGCAGACCTACCCAAGGGGTCTCTCCACTCAGTTCGAGTTCTAGGCAGGATGTAGACAGTTCCTGAAGCCATGAGACAATGAATTCAGCTACTATGTTACTGGTATATAGCAACTAGCACTGTGATACAACAGGTAAGCAGGCCCTAGAATGCACTTCCTTAAAAAATTCCTCCTTATTTTGAAGAAAGGAGTACTGAGGGGGAAAGATGTACATATACAGTGTTTTAAAGCTCTGAATAAAAGAGCAAGAGCTTTTCACATTCCCTAGGCAAGTGGAATCTAGTCTCCTCTGGAGCTGTACAGTGTCTACACCTTCCCCAGGACATCAGACATTCACTGATTATAACCTACTCCCAAAAGACAAAGTGTCCTCTTGTATTGATTCACTGCTCTAATCTTAACCGGATTCTGTCCGTTTAACTTAGTGACTAAACTAGGTATTCTCACATGTTAGAGAAGCCTGCTTTTGAAACAAGTATTCAGGGAATGGCAATTGAGTGTCCAGCCCTGGTTCAGGTACTGTTAAGGCAGCTGATGTTTATAAAATGTTTTCTTCCTGACAGCAGAACTAGACACACTTCTTCAGACTATTCTGCCTACGATAATCAGTGTTGCTCTCTCCAGCTTCCCTCAGAAATGTCAAAACCAGCTTTATTCTGAGGAAGTGCATGTGTGACTAAAATCTCTGGATTAAGGCAGAGACAGTCTAGCTAAAGTTCCTGCCATCATCCATTTCCATTTTTACCTAAGGCAGAAATGGAGAAGCTTTGCATTTCAATTAGCTTAAAACTCAATAGCAGTGATGCCCTGGCCTATGTCAAGGCTGTTTCCCTGAAAATTGAAGGAATGGTCTCCATTTTATCTCCCTTTTGTTTGGGGTACTCTCCTAGGTCAAACTCATCTTTCTCTCTCTTTTTTCCCCTTCTGAGTGAATTTTTATGTTCCTTGTTCTTCAACAAGGAACATTGCTTCATTTTAAAAATAAAGTACTGAATTTTGTTCCATTTTACTTGTAGTTATACTCTCCATGGTTGGAGTGAGGGGAAGGTTCCTGCCTGGGCCTGAAGCGATGGCAGTTGAAGTGGGCAGGAACAATCTCTCTGTATTCAGAGTTGTCAATATGATATAGGCCGTTGATTTTTCCTGGCTGAGTTAAGAAGAATGCTAGGTCTGAAAGATTTCTGAGCAGAACTGGCCTTAGGCAAATGGCAAAGTGGGAAAGATTTGTTTGGTGCCTCAGTCTTCTCTTTCTTTATTTTTTATCCCCTGTTCCTCCTTCTTCTTTAGGGCCTATGGTCTTCCTGATCTCTCTCCCAGATCAAAAGCTCCCCTAAAGAAACCAAAAACCAAACCTGTTGCCATCAAGTCGATCCCAAAGGACCAGTAAATTTCCTCTCTACCCGACACCCCTCCGTATCTATGACAATTCTTGGCTATTTACTCACATATGAAAAATAAAAACCCATTTTCTTTTCAGACCTAATTAATATCCTCACTAATAATCTTAAATGCATTGCCTTTGGTTTCTTGAGGAATCTTGATCCATCAAAGCTTATCTTTCTCTCTTACATATGTTCCCTCTCTGCATGCTATTTCCATTTTTCACAGACGTGTTCAGTTCTTCTCCACTTCAATAAATCAACAAGTAACCAAAATAGAAAAAACGAGGCAACACACACACACACCCTTGTTTCCCAAACCCTATTAAGTTAGCACTGCCTCCACCCAATGTGACTCACACTCTTGAAGCCATAGTCTACCAGCACTGCCTCCACCCAATGTGACTCACACTCTTGAAGCCATAGTCTACCAGCACTGCCTCCACCCAATGTGACTCACACTCTTGAAGCCATAGTCTACCAGCACTGCCTCCACCCAATGTGACTCACACTCTTGAAGCCATAGTCTACCAGCACTGCCTCCACCCAATGTGACTCACACTCTTGAAGCCATAGTCTACCAGCACTGCCTCCACCCAATGTGACTCACACTCTTGAAGCCATAGTCTACCAGCACTGCCTCCACCCAATGTGACTCACACTCTTGAAGCCATAGTCTACCAGCACTGCCTCCACCCAATGTGACTCACACTCTTGAAGCCATAGTCTACCAGCACTGCCTCCACCCAATGTGACTCACACTCTTGAAGCCATAGTCTACCAGCACTGCCTCCACCCAATGTGACTCACACTCTTGAAGCCATAGTCTACCAGCACTGCCTCCACCCAATGTGACTCACACTCTTGAAGCCATAGTCTACCAGCACTGCCTCCACCCAATGTGACTCACACTCTTGAAGCCATAGTCTACCAGCACTGCCTCCACCCAATGTGACTCACACTCTTGAAGCCATAGTCTACCAGCACTGCCTCCATCCAATGTGACTCACACTCTTGAAGCCATAGTCTACCAGCACTGCCTCCACCTTGTCATACTGTGCATTCTTCACCACCTTCAGTCTGAATCTTCTCCCATTTCTTCTAAAGCTGCTCTCTTAAACATTGCCAAGAGCGTCTGACCATCTAACCCAATGATTCTTTTTGGATTTCTCATTATCTCTACTCTATTTAGCATTTGTTACTCTCTTTGTCTTTCAAGCAGTTATTTTTTTTTTTTTTTGTTCTCCTGAGAATTTCCTCCCCTATGATTAGTCCATTAAAGCCTCATCTTCTTTGCTTCCTAAATGTATGTGCCCCTAAAGTATGTCATTTATCCCTATTCTTCATTATCTATTTGGTATTTCTTTCCTTAGTAATTTCATCAAATCCTTATTGAATATTACCTCTTTTAATATGGAACCCTGGTGTGGCACAGTCGTTAAGAGTTTAGCTGCTAACCAAAAGGTCAGCAGTTCGAATCCACCAGCTGCTCCTCAGAAAATCTATGGGGCAGTTCTACTCTGTCCTACAGGGTTGCTATGAGTCGGAATCGACTCGATGGTAATGGGTTTGAGTTTTTTTTTTTTTTTTTTTTCCCTACATGAATATGAAATCTTTATCTTCTACTCTTCTGCTAACCTCCAGTCAAGGTTCCTAATGCCTTTTATAAAAACTTTACCCAGGTGTGTCATTCAGGTCTCACATACCCCAAGCTAAATATCATCACCACTTCCTCTATGTTCTTCTCCTTTTAATGCCTCTTTCTATTCATTTTGCCTTCATTATTTCAGACATCAGTCCAAAACTGCACTACTCCTAATCTTCTCTGATGCTTCCCTTTCCCTATATTGACACATTGTTAGCCACCACAGACTTTGCAGTTTATCTCTAAAACAGATTTCTTTCCATGCTAGGATCACTATAATTCAGACACGTGTTGTCCTTTACCTGAAATACTTGGTCTTCTTACTTCTACACATGCTGACAGATTAATCCTCTTAGAATACAGCTACCATCTTATTATGCTTAAAAACCATCATTAGCCACTCACTACTTTCAATTACATCTTAATTACTTTACCTGACACTTAAGACCCTACGTGACATAAAATTGAAGCAGCATGCCCACCATCCCCTAGAACATGCTAATACAAACTGGAGGATTTCCCAGCTAAATAAAAATACACACAGCTTTCCAGAAAATTACTCAGTATTTTCTTAATCTCAATTTACTTTGTTCTTATTGTTTAGACCTATAAAATACTGCTTGCTTCTTATTCTACCTGAGGAACTGATTTTCATTACTGTGGGACAAGCTTAGATGCCAGCTTCTTTGTAACAGTCTCTTTACACTTCCAGATTGGATGGGATTGCTCCCTCTGAGCTACTGAAATATTTGTGTGGTCTCTTATGAGAGTTATTTTGAAATGACGGAAGTGAAAGTGTTTTAAAAACTATAACAAGACCAATATGAGGAAGTATCATAGTTTTGTTTAAAATAAAAAGTCCTAGCTTGCCTAGACGGTTACCTCTTAGTACACGTGGCATCATATAACACAGATCCATGGGCAAAATAGGCTCTCAGAAAAACGTTTGTTAAATTTAATTAGATATCTATCAGTTAGGTAGAGTCTGGCACATAATAGGCACCCAATAAATACTTGGTGGAATTTTGTTTAATTAATTTGCCCTAGAAATGGATTTCAATGATTTGGTTGAATCTACATATCTTTCAGTGATATTTACATTGAAGTCTCCTTTCTAATTGTGCAGTGGACAAGTTGTCATTGTTAGCTGCCGTCAAGCCAGCCTTCAACTCATGGCAATCCCACACACAACAGAACTAAATGCTGCCTGGCCCTGTGCCATCCCCATGGTCAATTGTGGATTAGACCATTGTGAGGTATAGGGTTTTCACTGGCTGATTTTTGGAAATAAATTGCCAGGCCTTTCTTCCAATGGACTAGTAGTTACACTTTATTAAATGAATGGGTTTTATCAAGTGGGCTGGGAATCTACTCTGCTTTACTGTCCTGTTGTTTTTAGTGTGCTAATGGGCCCTCTCTGCTGCTGAAATCACACCAGCTCCTCTCTTCTCCTGGGCTTAAGGTAAACCTTATTTGCCTTAAGTGTAAAGCTGTTTAACTGTTTTTGGAAAAAGCTCTTCCAAAGACGTTCATCTTGAATACATCCAGCATGCAGCAGCTATCACAAGCATGTCACACGTGATACCAGCAGGATGCCAATAGGTAGATTGCAACCTGTCAGCTACGAATGAAATATGTGACTGATTCCAGCTGAGCACAAATTCATTGTCAATAAGTTAGCAGTTAACTCTAGGAGAAATAAATAGAGATGAGGGGATCAGCTTCCTTCTATTTTATCTAATCCACTTCTAGTCTACTTTGCCTGCACTGACTTAAATCGTGGGTGTGTGTAGACTGAAAACAAGTTGGCTGGGTGATATTTAGGAAGTACTGTAATTATTTTGCTCATGTAGAAATATGCAAGAGGGTTTGACCCCTTGTAAACAATTTGGTATGGGGGGAGGCTTAACATAAGGCTCAGTTCTTCTGTGCTCATTAGCACCTCATTAAGCTATCCTGACACAAAACTCTTATTAACACAGAGGCTGCTCAGGAAATCAACAGAGAAATGCCCACAATAACAGTATTTTCAGAATACTTGCCTCTGGATCACTCTCCTCAGTTCACTCTTAATTTCAAACACAGCCAGGACTACAGGGCATACTTTTCTTCCCACATTGTCCTGCACAAAGCCTTTGCATATTTAAATCTAAAATGCACCAAAGTATGTGTGTGGACACTGAATGTTGATTTAATACAAGAAAAGAGAGAGTTGCACTCCCAATCTAAGTCCCCCTAAATATGCTCCAAGCAAGAGAAGCTGAGAATGAGAAGCAAAAAAACGTTTTCCATGGGAAGACAAGCTTGTGTTCCTCTACTCCAAACAATGGGCAAGGCTACCCTCCTGGGTTTTGGTTCTGCATTCATGTGTGAGATAAGTTTTATGCTTAGCAACACCACATCACAATAGATTAAAATCAGCAACTGCTATTGTCTGTGGGAAGCTAGAGATAAACAGGGCAGATGACTTTATTTTTTCTTTTTTAAGCAAATGGTCTGTGACATTTTGTATCAGCTCAAGCCAGGTCTCCGGGTTAAGTGCTTTACTTTCATCAGGCTAAAAGCCCAATGGCAGAGATGAAGTGACCACACTTTAGAAAGGGAGTGTGTGGGGGTGGGGGTGGGGACTAAACTGTGAAACTCATAGCGACCCTAGAGGACAGAGTAGAACTGCCCCATAGGGTTTCCAAGGCTGTAACCTTTACAGAGGCAGACTACCACATTTTTCTTCCAATCAGTGGCTGGTGGGTTCCAACCGCCAACCTTTCAGTTGACAGCCAAGTGCTTAGCTACTATGCCACCAGGAAACCAAGGGTAAAGACAGTAAAACGCAGGATGGATACAGCATGCGGCTCCTGAGTTGAACTGGGCATGTCGGTTGATTGGCGGGGTTCCTGATAAAAAGATATTTAAGGCCTCATTAGCATCTTCAGATTATTACATGGTGGACGGTGGTAAATGTGGGGAAGTTGAGAGAAAGAAATCAATTGGTCCCAGTCATAGATTACTACTCACATTTCCCAGCTAATATAAAAGAAGTAATCTGGCAGAAGGCAAGGTGTAGGATGAAAATTACCATTCATTGAGTATTTACTCTATGAGATTATGTGTCCGTGTGCCAAAGACTATACTAATCATTTTACATTTGTTTTATTTATTTCTTACCACAGACTTATAAGGCCAGTATTACTGTGCTCCACACTTTTAATTTTATGGATGAAGACTGGACACTTCAGCCAAAAATTTTCCAAATCCACATAGCTGGTGAATGGCAGATTTCGAACCCAGATCTATCTGATTTGAATACCTATGGTATCTGAGTTAACAGGGTTTTTAACATAGACAAAGATTAAGGCTTCCATATTGCAAATTTAAATATTCTGAAATCTTATACTATGACTGCCTTAGTTTAAAAAATGGTCATTCACAGTTTGTTTATTGTCACAGTTTTAGCCAAAATAGGAAGGCTGAGGCAAGAAGTTATGGGTACCTTAAATTTAGGTAGTAGTTAAAAGGCTATGGCTTACTTTTACATCATTTTTCACTGTATTCTTATATTAGCTTTATGAGGTAGTTCTTTGTAATCAATGAATTTCAGTGGAGGAAGCTCATTCTCAAAAAGGCTATAGCTAATGGAAGGTAGAGTCAGGGCTTAAACTCAGACCTGTGACTCCAAAGCTTTTACTGATCTCTTAGGTTCCCAGTACAGAGTCATAGGACTCAACATCAGCAGCAGTAAGAAGCTAAGGCTCCCAAGCACAATCCCACTCATGGACTCCAGGGAGAGGGCAGGAGCTGCCGGGTACCCCTGACAAAGCAAGGAAAGGTGTGTGGGGATGCTGATGTTCAGGAGATCAGAACCAAATAGCTACTCGTGCTTCCCTGTTTCCCAAGTGTGGTGGGAGCCGGAGTATTGTATTTTTACACAAATAACGCATGTCTTCTTCATTTCTTTGCCAACCGTGCCCTTCCCCAGCAAGGTATTTTCGTAAGTGCCACTATGTCAATTTTCTCTTTACATGTTGCTGAAAAACAAATTAGCATAGCACACTTATGAAAATACCTCACAGGCAGAGGGTGTGGTTGGTAAACAAATGCAGAAGGCATGTGTTATTTGCATAAAAATACAGTAATAAGCATCATACAAAATGATGTTTAAAAATTATAATTAAACTTGAAAGTGTCAAGGGGGGTCCTTTTCTCCTTAGTAAAATATAATCAGGATAAGATGATATCCAGGTCTGTTTCTATTATTTATGAACACCAGGGCAATAGTACAAATGGATACCTATGTACTATTTATCAAAACAGTACCTTCATATCTTCCTAGAAGGCCAGGTCTCAATTTAGAATTCTCAACTCCTTGGAATTCTATGTCTGAGCACATTGGCGCAGGAATAGTGTCTTAGGTATCTAGAGCTGCTATAACAGAGATACCACAAATGGGTGGCTTTAACAAACCGAAGTTTATTCTCTCACAGTTTAGGAGGCTGCAAGTCTGAATTTAGGGTGCCAGCTCCAGGGGAAGGCTTTCTCTCTCTGTCAGCTATGGGGGAAGGTCCTTGTCGTCAATCTTTCCCTGGCCTAGGAGCTTCTCAGCACAGGGACCCAGGACCAAAGGACACGCCGTGCTCCTGGCTCTTCTTTCTTGATTTTAAGTGGTTCCTCTCCTCTGTTCATTTCTCTCTTTTATATCTCAAAAGAGAAAGACTCAAGATATAACCTAATCTTGTAAATTGTGTCCTGCCTTATTAACATAAGTGTCTCTAATCTTGCCTCATTGACATCATAGACATTAGGATTTACAACACATAGGAAAATTACATCATATCACAAAATACAAGACAACCACACAATACTGGGAATCATGGCCTAGCCAAGTTGACACACATTTTTGGGGGGACACAAGTCAATCCATAACATTCTATCATTTGGCTCCAAAAAGTTTATGTGCTTGCCACATGTAAAACACATTCATCCCATCATGTCATCCCAAAAATCTTAAATTAACTCCAAGTCCAAAATCTCATCTTCTGCAAAATTTTTCTTCATCTGTGAAATCTAGAATACAAGTTATCTGCTTCCAAACGACGATGGTAGAACAGGCACAGAGTAGACATTTCCATTACAAATGGGAGAAATTAGAGGGAAAAAAGGAATGACAGGAACTAATCAAGTTAAAAACCCAGCAGAAAAAATTTTATTAGCTCTCATGGCTTGACAGTAATCTTCTGTTCTCTGAGACCATTTAGGTTCCTTCAGAATCTGGGTGTTGGCCACACTTTCTGGATTCTGGATGGAAGTCGCTTGACCCTGGGCTTCAGCTCCTCCTTCCAAGTCCACTGAATTGGCAACTCTACTCCCTTGGCTTTGGGCAGCCTCATTCTCCTAATCTGTCCGAGTGGTGACCCCCCCATCCCCACCAACCCCAGTAGGCTCTGTTCTTCTGACTCTTGGGCATGGCAGTCCTGCACTCTCAGCTTTGGGCAGAGGATCCACATCCTGTTGGCACTCACGAATGGCAGCCCCACTCCGGAACCAAGTTGGTGAAGATCAGACTGTGGCCCCACCATTTAAGACTGAGGCAGCACTGCTTCCTGTGCTCTTTGTCTCTTCAGCTTCTGCTTCCTGGTTCCTTGGCCTCTTGGGCCCTGAAGCCCTTGGCACTTTGGCCCAACCCAGCCTCTGCCCTGCTCAGGCAAGTGTTAAAAAGCTCTTTAGTTCTACCAATAAGTACCTGGAGACACCCCACTCCACCAGAAAACCTAGGCTGGAAGGCACTCAGCTCTCTCAATCTGTGGGTCGGCAAGCCTAGCTCCACTGATACGTGCCTGGCAGCACCCCACTCCACCATGAAGCCTCCTACTTGAAGGTACTCAGCTATCTCTCTCCCTGGGTTGGCCCTTGTGCCATCTCACACCGGTCTCCTGGTTCTGCTGCTGCTGCATCTCTGCTGCAGCTTCTTGCCATCTGTGCTGTTTCCGGTGTTACAGCTCTCCCCCTTCTTTCTGAGCCCTCAACAGAATTGCCTATAATGTCCACAATTCCACCAACAGTCTCTTCAAGGCAATCTAGGCTTTTATTGTTAGGCGCCTTAAAATTCTTTCAGCCTCTCATTCGCAGTATCAAAACCACTGCTATATTTTAGTTATTTGTTACAGCTGCACTCTACTCTTGGTACCAAATTCTGTCTTAGTTATCTAGTGGTGCTATAACAGAAATACCACAAGTGGATGACTTTAACAAACATATGCTTATTCTCTCACAGTTTAGGAGGGTAGAATTCCAAATTTAGGGTGTCAGCTCCAGGGGAAGGCTTTTTCTCTCTCTGTTGGCTCTGGGGGAAGGTCCTTGTCAAAGAGTGTCCCCTGACTACTGGTCCTAGTCCATGAATTTCTTCCCTTCTTAGCTACGGCTTTGCTTGAATGCAGGTTGTTGTTGTTAGGTGTCACCAAGTTGGTTCTGACTCATAGCGATTCTGTGTACAATAAACGGAAACACTGCCTGGTCTTGTGCCATCCTCACAATCGTTGCTATGTTTCAGCCCATTGTTGCAGCCACTGTGTCAGTCTATCTCGTTGAAAGTCTTCCTCTTTTTTGCTGATCCTCTACCTTACCAAGCATGATGTCTTTCTCTAGGGACTGGCCTCTCCTGATAACATGTCCAAATTACATAAGAAGAATACATAGTAGATGCATAATAAATTATTTTTCCTTTCCCTTCTTTCCATTCCTATTTTCTTAGGTCACCTTTCCTAGAAAGTCCTTCTAATAAAGTGATAAAAATACATTTTTTTCACACTAATATCTTGGGGTTATTTTATAGCATTCATTTTGTATCCATGTATTTTTTTTTCCATTAAGAAGAAACTATTTATGTGGTTTCTGTCCATCTACTCATACTTGTCTCTCCTTTTGCTTACCATCCCTTACTAAAAATTACAAATCTAAACGCAAGATAAAAGTATGTGATGAACCACATTTGTGCAAGTAAATAAAGGTGTAGGTGGGACCAGGACAGCCTAGCACTCTCTTTTCTATACATTTTCTCCTCTCCTGTTCCTCCTTCTTCTCTCTCACTATATGTTTTTGTCATTCCTAACTATAGAAAGATAACAAATCCATTTAATGTTGGGAAAGAGAAAATGCTAAATGATATGACAATAGCCAGAGGCTGCTTGAAAGAATTAGATCAGAAAACATGAGGCAAATTGGTGTCAAATAGGTGATGCTGCCCTTGCCCCGTGTGACATAGCCACCACTTTTGAGATCTGGTAGCTTATTTTGCTCTTCCCTCAGAATATACACCTAGAATCTTCAGTCTCATTGCTCAGTGTGAAAGGACAAATTGCTGTGGCTTCTGTTTGATGCATTAGAATAGAAATCAACAATTCCATCAGCCCCAGTATAAAGGGAAATTATTAAAAGTACAAAATTTAATGGCCTCCTTAGACCCTTTAAAGAAGCCCTTGTGGTACAGTAGTTAAACACGTGGATGCTAACCAAAAGGTCGGTGGTTCAAACCCTCCAGCTGCTCCGTGGGAGAAAAATGTGGTAGTCTGCTTCTGGCAAGATTTACAGCCTTGGCAAACCTATGAGACAGTTCTACTCTGTCCTTTAGGGTCACGATGAGTCGGAATCGACTCAATGGCAGTGAGTTTTTGGAGAAGACCCTCTAAATTCTCTACCATACAAATCAATGCTTCATATTCATTCGGGAATCCAAGCCATTTTCTTATGGGATGTGCATTGTGCAGTTTCGGGCTGTTAAGCTTTAGCTCAGCTTGAGTGATGCCGCTCATGCATAAAGATATGAAACAAGGCAGTGAAGACACAGATACACCTTACAAACTAAAATGCACACACCATTCAGCAACTGCTACTCCTTCTACCTTCCTGGGGGATATGGGAACTGACATACACGCGCCACACAAGAGGCAAAGGGAGCCAAAAGGCACCATGTTCACAAGTTCACTTGGGGATAAGCAAGAGATAATCACACATAAGAAACAAATGAAGAGTGAGTGAGAAACTAAAAAAAAAAAAAAAAAAACTGACAAAAAGCAAGCATAGACAGGCACGGAATGTAAGGGAAAGAGGCTGAGGGTCGCACAAGCAAAACAGGATCAGAAGTATGCAGGTCTTTCAATACACTGGGTGATGGCCTACGCTGAACACAAGGACCAGGCAATTAAAACAAGCAGACAAAAAACAGTGGAAGGAGACAGAATTTCACACTAAGTGGTGGGTGGTAAGGACAGAGGATTCCTCTCCTGGTTTTATGGCCGGAGCTGTGCTCTAGAGGGATGAAATCCCAACTCCCAGGAACACAAAGCAGGGAAGGGAGAATAGTTGGACACGAATTTAAAGACCGACAAGACAGCCGCTACTGAAGGCGATAACCCCTCTCTTTCTCACACGTGCAGGCACGCACAAACACACACATGACAGCAATATTCATGTGCTAGCTGGTGAAAGTTGCAATCACCAAGGGTATTTCTGCCTGAATGGCTTGGTAGGGTGTGATTACTGAATTAAATCTAGTAAGAGGAGAAAAGGGACAGATCATAGGACAGAGATGAATTACAGTGCGGGGCTCTGAAAATTACAGGAGGTGTGGACCTTGGCAGTATTAGAAAATAGAAATATGTAGTCCTTTCTCCTTCCATTTTTGGTGATACATGGATATTTCTTGTGCCCATTTCCCTCGAAACCATACAACCCTTACAATATTCCTGGAAGAATATTTCTGAAGTGACTTCTCAGAATCCACATTTGGAATATGATTATTGCTCTTCATATTAGCTGAAATACAGGGCTGGAAAAAATTCAGATTGGTTGAAAAGAAATCAGATTATGGCCAAAGAATATTTTAAAAACTATGAAATGAATTTCTCACCATTGATCTTGAATTTCTTCATGCCTTGAGCTTGGCGTCGGCTTAGCGTGCAATATCTTGGTGCTGACAAGCTTTTGCAAACTGAAGTATATTCTAATCTATATGCAAAAGTAGATTAGGCAGTTTTGGGAGATGAGAAGAAATGAGCAGATTAAGGATTAGATTCTGTGTTCTCTTTCCATTCCTTTTTTTCCCCCCTTTTCACCCATTCATTGTGACTAGCATTTAAAACACTTATCCTAATTTACTTCTATCCTTGTAGAACAAGTCGAAGTCATTTAGTTTGATTTAGCCTATTTAGTCCAATGAATTAATGGTTAATAAGCCATCTGTATGCATCAGGTGACAGGAATGCTCACATGCACATAATCATGCCACAACGTACACACACACTCACACACATGTACTTGTTAAATAAGACTGTGTGGGGTTGTATGAAAACAGTTCACTCCCTCAGGGACTGCAAAGGCAAGGTTTTCCTGATTCTGCCCTGCATTGCAGCAACTGCCCTTGATATTGAAAGTTCTGCTCGGTAGAGTTCACAGGCCACAGCAGTTCAGGAATTAATTTGCCTAATTATCTTCTTAACTTCCTCATTATAAAAGGAATCATCCCTGGATGGCAAAGAGCCAACCTGCTGACCCCAACAGGACACTGTTCCACGTAAGAGCAGGATCCACCAGGATCAGCAGGCGAGCCCTTTGTCTCCTTTTACATGACGTGAGCCAACTCCAGGGAGGCTGCGTATATTGAAAAACTGGATTTTCAGTGAAAATGAATATTGGATTATCAGTAAAAAATGAATAACGACTGACATGGAGGCATCTTGGTGCCTTGAATAGTGCATGGACTTCAGCATGGGATAATCCTGAGCTGGAATCCCATTTCCAAACTTACTACCTCTGTGGTCTTGTGGACATCAGTTGTCTTGTCTGAGCCTCCATTTACTCTTCTGTTAAATGAAGAATGATGGTTTTGATCGTCTAGGATTGTTGTAAGGTTTAGACAGCATGAAGGTTCTCAAAAATAGTATAGTTGTTAATAAACTTGGTGGCACAAATCCTTTGCTCTCAGCTACTAACTGAAAGATTGGCGGTTTGATTCCACCAAGCAGCACTGTGGAAGAAAGGCCTAGTGACCTGCTTCTGTGAAGATTTCAGCCAAAAAAAACCTATGGAGCTGCTTTACTCTGTAACATGTGGTGTTACCACGAGTCAGAATTGACTTGACAGCAACAGGTTTTGTTTTTTGTTTTTCTTAATTAAGGGCCATTTGTTGAGAAAGTCCATTTAGTTGGGATATTTTGAAAGAAAGCCTTCAGATACGTGGAAACTATGGAGTTAAACAATCCAGTGATGAAGGAAGGGAATTTTGTTCAGCTCTTCATTTTTGAGTCTTCAGAAAATACGACAACATAAGCATTTATTGCAACAACGTTTATGCACTACTTTAAAACAAAACCAAACCAGTCGACGTCAAGTTGATTCTGACCCATAGAGACGCTATAGGACAGAGTAGAACTGCCCCATAGGGTTTCCAAGGAACAGCTGGTGGATTTAAACTGCCGACCTTTTGGTTAGCAGCCGTAGCACTTAACCACTGTGCCACTGTGCAACACTTTAGAAATGGCAAAAATATTTTTAAAATATTTTACTGGCTTTTTATTGTTTTTGAAAATATACACAGAAACCATAAACCAATTCAATAATTTCTACATGTACGATTTTTCAGTGACGTTGATTATATTCTTCAAGTTGTGCAACCATTCTCACCCTCCTTGTCTGAATCGTTGCTCTCCTATTGACATAAACTCACTGCCCCTAAACTTCCTATCGAAACTTTCAAATTGCTATTGTCACTTTGATCCCATATTGATAGTTCTTTAAAAGAACACAATGCTCAAGGCAGACATTCTTTACTAATTGAGTTAAATTTCTGTTTGGTTTAAAAAAGACTTCCAGGGATATTTTTGGTTTAAGGCTTAACATTTAAAGATTACCTCGGGGCAATACAAACAGCCCCCAATTTAAGATGCATTTGAGTTACAATGAACTGCGCTTATGGCTGTCCATTTTTTGTTCTGTGTACATCTTATAATTAGTAATTATACTACACACAACCCTGCAGAGCGTAACTGGCTGATGTTATCGTTTTCATAGGTTCACTCGCAGATGTTCAATTTTATGATTTACACTGCTGTATAGATCTGGTTTTCTAAACTACATCAGGGGTTTCAGTAGCTTGAAAACATGGAACCAAACGCTGATCAGTTTGCTAAAGTCAATAGGTAGATTCGGGCAACGGTGAGATGTTGCCTTGAAATACATGAAGAAAAAAAGAAAAGGACCATACTGACAACTGTCACTAGTCTTCTGACTAGAAATGCCATCCCCACTCCCAGGGATAATCCAGGTGACCCAGAACCTTCCACAAGTGGAGTAACTGCAAATGACAAAATGCCAATGTCGTCCAACTCTTCTTCATTGTCAGAATAAATTTTTATGATTTTGTGTATTTTTTATATGAATTTTTTTATATGAATATACATATTAAAATATACCTGTAAATTTATATGTAATGCTTCCAACCCCTAAAGAATAATAAAGATTGGATTTATAAAGATATTCATAATAAAAGGCAATAATAAAGAAAGCTAAAAAAAAAAAAATGAGGTATTCAACTTATGTCAGAACCGACTTCTGACAGAGTCACAGGAAAGAAACTCTATCGTAAGTCAAGGACTACCTGTAGTTTCAGGAGATCATCTAGCCTCAATGACTCCGGAAATGTGGATTCCAAGAGAATTTTAAATTCTGTTCCCCATTTTCCCCCTTTTGACCAAAACTTTTGGTAATGGTAGCTGGGCACCATCCACTCCTTCTGGTCTTAGGGCAAAAGAGGCAGTTGTTCATGGAGACCATTAGACACACATCCCAATTCCCCCTCCTATTCCTGTCTCTTCTTCCTCTTTTGCTCCAGGCAAATAGAGACAAATTGTCATATTTTGAATGGCCACTTGTGAGCTTTTAAGACCCCAGGCACTACACAATGAATTAGGCGATAGAACAGAAGCACTAAAAATGATATAAGGCCAATTAACTGGAATGTCCCATGACACCAAGACCCTAAACCTCTAAATCAAGAAACCAAATCCCATGAGTGTTTGGTTGCGCATAAGTAGCCTCAGCAGCTGCTTTTTTTTGGTAAATATATATATATTTTTTCCGAGAGCATTTCTTTTAATCATCACAACAAATCTGTGAAGTAGCAAATAGCTTTATCTCCATTTATCAAACGAGTAAGCTAAAGCTCATAGAGAGCAATGCATTGACCAAGATCACATATGAGAGTTGAAAGTGCAATCCTGGTCATTGGACACCTGACGCCAAATAGATTAAATGGCATCACACTAACATTTTGGCAGTTGCTTTATCTTTAATAGACTATCTTGAGAACGATACATCCTCATCAGACTACTGTGATTACTATTTGTGCAAATAAGGGAATGGTGAGTGCTGGTGGTCAGATTTTGCTGAGAAAGAAAATGATGAAAAAATGTGTGAAAAATGTTCCAAGAGAAAGGAATACCTTGAACTATAAGGAGAAAAAATGTGATGTGAAGATAACAGTGAGCACAGTTGCTTAGGTAAACTAGGACCAAAACAGTAGGTATTGGAGACAAGCTTAACTGAAGAAAGTATAAGTTAGCCGGGCCTCTGAGAACTTGCCAAAAAGTTTGGACTCGATAAGTTAGGCAGCCTCAAGTCCTTACAAAGTCATTCGTTTTTTTAATTCATTCATTCATTTCTTCATTCCGACATTCATTCTTAGATTAACCGAGTAATTGTTGTGAACCAAACACACTGTTGGACATTCTGCATGCCAAGAAGAATGACAGACAGCCCCATGCTACAAGGAATTTAAAGTGTAATGAGGTGACAAACACATATATAATATGACGTGACGGGCCCTAAAATGAGCAGGGGTGAAGGATGAGGGGTGGTCAACTTCAGAGAGGAGTTTGCATTTGAGCCGGATCACAGAAGTGCTTTGGGGGCCCAAGCTTCAACTGTGGGCAACTGGTTTGGAATGGACAGAACCTGAGACAGAGCATACACTTGTTAGATGCCTTTATTGCAATTCAGAAGTGAAGTGATTAGAGCCTAGGGTAGAGTTATGGCTGTGAAGATGGATTTTAAAAGGGGAGATCAGTAACATTTAGAAATTGATTAGACTTGGAAGTCAAAGGAAAGGGAGCAATTGAATAAATTTACAGTGATGAGATGTGGGCATTGAGAGGATCGTGTGAAATTATTAATAATTAGGAGACAGGGCAGGGCTGTCAGTGCAGCTTCTCCTCGGTGTCCCACCACGGCCCTTCTCCAAATCCAGAAGACAGCTCTTAGACCTTAGAACTAGGGCATAATTTTCACCTTAAACTGTCCCTCCTGAATATAATTAATAGGCAAGAGGACAAGGAAACCGTGAAAGAGACCTGTGCCAGCTCCTATCGGGCACTCAATCCATGTTTGTTCAATTGAATTCGGTCTGAGAGCTGTGAGAGGCAAGGGCATCAGTGACGATGATAAGCCAGAGGGGATTCTGAGAGGTTGCCAGCAGTGAGGCTACAGGCTTCTGAGACCACCAGGGATGGTAAGTGGGAAATTTAGGACAAGTGACTTCACCACTTTTTGCCTCAATGTCCTTATGCATAAAGTTGAGAGTACAGTAGTATTCACCTCATGGGATATTGTGAGAGTTCAGTGAGTTAATGAAATAATTCAATGGCTTTACAGTTCATTTAAAGTAATGAGAACAGCATCCAGCACATGGTAAGCGTTCAAAAAGTTTTAGCTATCATTATTCCTTACTGAGGGGCATTGCTAAAGGCAGGGAAGTGGTAAAAAGAGAGTGACAGAGATCTGAATACAAGACACTGGACATGATTTTAGAGAAGGCCATTTCAGTAAGGGGGTAAAAATGGAAGCCCGGTGTCCTGGGGTCACACAGGAAGGAAATGGTGAACTAGACGAGACATCAGAGAGAACGCTCACAAACCAAGCTTTGAAGACGAGGACAGGCTTCGTGCAAAGGGGCATGGGGGTGGGGTGGTGGTGGTGAGAGTGTCTACACTGGCACAAAGTATTTAAAGAAAAGCACCAGAGTAAACACTAATGCTAATACTACTCCTACTAGGAACCATAAGTTCACAGCACACTCCGGGGAAAATAAGTGTGAAAGGAGACACCGATCACCCGGGCTGGTCCAAGAGGCATCTCGTGTAATATCACACATGTGCGTCCAAAGGAAGCCATCCTGCACATGACAAGAATAAGCATACAAGCTCATTGTGAAACTGCTCCATTTAAATGAACAAACCCATACTAATGGAGAACGTTCACATTACCTGTTGAAAAATGCAAATCAGATCAACTCTATAGAAAATTTCTCATTCACGTGAGAAATTCATCATGCCACAATTCTGCAGGCAAACATCCTCTCTTCACATGAGACAATAGCTGTAAAAGTCACACATATGATGTACATTCCCGTCGCTGAGTCCCACTCCCAGGGTTTTTGAAGTAATAAAAACCAGTTAGATAACACGCAGCAGCTACAGTGAGAAGGAGCAGTGCAATCTCACCACTACTAACAGGGTTTTTAATAATAGATGGGTTTCTCCCTGCAGAGCTGGAGTTGGAAGTAGCAGAAGTATCAATTGCATAGCAATCTGCTGACCAACACTCAACGCAAAAACATTACATTAATGCTGTTGGTCTACTCGGTTTAAGCTGGACAATCCTGCATAGGTAAGAACTGCAAGAGAAAAGTAAACATTCCCCTTAGGGTAATATGGGCAAGGGTATAACCTACTTCAGCAGGAACCTAGGTAGGTCCAATGGTGACAAATTTAAAGATCCAAGTTAAGGTTAAATTCTTCAGGTCAAGGAATAATGGAGACTTTCGTGCATTCATGATATGAAGATGTTCACTCTGACTCTTCAGTAGAACAACATTTATCTGCAGACGGAGTGATAGTATACAAATCTTTCATACCTGATGAGAGCCAGACACCTACAGGATTTTTTTTAACCACATTCACTATTCAGATAAATTATTTGCCTAATGCTTCTTTGTTTAAAACACAAAGTATATGAAGGTATTTGTCTCGTTGTCATGGAAACCATCATTAAAATAATTCACCAACTCTACTTATCATTCCATCCTCCCTTCAAAACTGTCAAAAAGAGGGCTCTTAAAGCAGAAGAAAACAGCACCCTAAAGGAGGGAAGGGGGCGGGGTTCAGAATAGGTCCTCTTGGGCTTCCTGCCTGAAAACTTGCAATGGCTCCACCCCTTGCATACTTTTTTTCCACCCTATTCTTTTAAGCATAATCATTTAGGTTTATGAAAAGAGTTTCCTCAGGGCGTGTGGTTATAGTGCAAATTCTGTAGGATCAGATCAAGCTTGTGAATAATCCATTTGTCTGTGAATAAACTCCCCAGGGCATGTCCTCCTGGCTGAGCCTCTGTAATGAAGCAGTTGACTGTAATTCAGTTAAGAATGCTGGAGATGTAAATCTATGTGGGTGGAGAGAGTGTAGAAAAGACGTCAGACCACAGAGAAACCTTTTCCTCCTCAGGACCCAGCAGTGCATTCAAATGCTACTTAAAGAGAGAAGCTGGTTGGCATGAGGTTGAATCATAATAGCATTTCAGAGCAGGGCTTCAACTTAACCAGTTCCTTCCAATTCAACCCCCTGCTGAGAATTTGCATTTCCATCCCAAATATGCTGAGTCAATCTTGTTAAACCATAGATTCCAATTCTGTATGTCAGGATGGAAATGCAAATTCTCAGCAGGGGGTCAAACTGGAAAGAACTGGTTCAAAACCTTATTTGAGAGTGAAAAACCAAAAAAAAAAAACCCCAAACCTGTTGCCAAGAAGTCGATTCCTACTCATAGGGATCCTATAGAACAGAGTAGAACTATCCTCCATAGGGTTTCCAAGGAGCGGCCTGGTGGATTCGAATGGCTGACCTTTAGGTTAGCAGCCTTAACACTTGCCCACTGCGCCACCAGAGCTCCATGTCTGAGTGAAGCAGAAAGCAAACTGACCCCAACCAACAGTAAGGCACTGAGTAAGGTAATCATGTGGAAAAGTTATGGATTGCAGTCAAGAGAGCTCAATTCTCTCTCTGCGCCTGCCAACTTCATGACCCAAGACAGCATACGTAACCCCTCTGAGCTGCCCTATCTGCAAAGTGAGGCATCACGACCAGTTACTCTAAAAGATCCCCCATAACTTTAACAGTCTGTGACTTCACATTTTTTAATGTCATTTACTAAAGCCTTCTACAACCTCTGGAAACTGGTCACAAATATTCAGGGTTAGTTTCAGCTAGGGAGCCCCTGGGTGGTACAAATGGTTGTTAATGTGCTCCACTGCTAACCAAAAGGTTGGCAGTTCACGTCTACCCAGAGGCACCTCGAGGAAAGACCTTGTGATCTACTTCTGAAAAATCATCAATTGAAAACCCTAGAACACAGTTCTACTCTGAACCCACTGGTATGCCATGATTCCATCACAACTGTTTTGTTTTAGTTTCTAGCTATGTCAGAAACATGGAGGAATCTGATCATTTTTTATATTGGTTTCCTTGTTAAGGCTGGCAAGGGTGAAGGAAAAGTAAGGAGAAGGTAGGGGTTCACTAGTCTAATGTGTCCTAAGCGGGCTTAGTTATAAAAATGAACAAGATCATTCATTAAGTACGGATTCTTGAGACTATTCACTGGAAGAATGCGACTCAGGAGGACCCTGGGGATCTGTATTTGAACAAGGGCTTCAGGTGAATTTTATGCTCATGTCAGTTTGGAAGAAGCCGAACCAGAAGACGGGATTCTGGCCTTGAACTGACTTCAGAGAAAGTGCTGACTTTCTGAGATCTGTTACTTTCATCAAATGAAATTATAAGGAAGTTGTTAACATGAGATGCAAGGGAAGGGTAGGTGGAAGCTAGAAGTTTTTCTGAACTCCCTGAAGCAAGCTGTGGAATTCATGCTCTTCCCAGCTGTTTACTGAGAAGTCTGAAACCTGCACACCCCATAGGGGTAAACGCCAGACCCACTTGTGAAACCAATAAACTCCCTTTTTAGGAAGTCTGAACTCAAAAACTGAAATTAAAGACTGAAAGAGAAGCTTCAGCGCTAAAAGGGAGTTGAGTTTTGAGGACAATTATGAAATAGGGTAACTGCCCTTCAGGAGGTGTACTTACTGCTTGCATACTCTCTCTTGTCCCACTCTCTTTGTCATCTGCTTTTTCTCTGTGCCGATTTTCTTTATTCCAGCTCCATATCTCTCCTTCTCTGTAAGACTGCATGATACTCACTCTGCCTTAGCTTAATGCAACATATTTACTTTCAGTTGAGATTGGTAAATTGAAAGTATAAAACAGAAGAAATTATACATATATGGAGCCCTGGCGGAGCAGTGGTTAAGAGCTCAGCTGCTAACCAAAGGGTCAGCAGTTTGAATCCACCAGCCATTCCTTGGAAACACCATGGGGCAATTCTACTCTGTCCTGTAGGGTAACTATGAGTAAGAATCTACTCTATGGCAATGGGTTTATGTATATATATTTGTGTGTGTCTGTGTCTGTGTGTTACAAACTTTCAAGCAATAAAGGAATAAAAGTAATACTGATATTTTCTGAACTACAAATAGGTTAGCAATGAGCCCATTGAATACTTTTACCTTATCATCACAATAGCTTACAATTTTGATAATTTCTCCAAATATGATCATCATACAGAAAATAATATATATTTCCTATTGACTATAAGCTTCTTACGGTAGCATTTCCAACACCTAGCTCAGCATTTGAAAGATAATACATATCAAGGAAACTATTTTGACTGTATGAGCGAATATATGGTTAAATAGGAAGCAATACACCTGAGCAATTTATAGAGCTCTTCATTCGTGGGGTGGGAAAATGTGACCATTTGCAATGTCAATCAAGCTTATATGTAGGTGACACTGTACAAGAAGTCACTGTCCTAGACAGGCTCCAAACTGCCTAAGATTTAAAATTTACCCTCTCTTTTCCCAACATAGGCTCACATGAAGTCACTGTTTCTGGTCCCAGAACCTTCCCTCTCAAGGACTGCAGCATATTTTCTGATCTATTGATTTCATGGTTGCAGTGGCTGGAGAAAAATTTTTCTATGGTTAATCTTGCAACCATTTACTCAGTTTCTATTATGTGTAAAGCTCTTTGCTAGGGTAAGTGGGGAATGCAAAGAAACATAAAAGATGGCTCCAGCTTTTACGGAGCTTGCAATCTCTTTGGAAAGGCAAAACAGAATATATAAAAACTATAAACACTGACCAAAAATAGAAAAAAAATGTGTATATGCACATGTATGTATGTATGTGCATGTATGTACAAACACATGTACATGTAATATATATATATGAAAATGTTTATACATATGTATGCATATACATTTATAATTAGTGGTACTAATAATGTCATGATACAGGAAAGGAAAGCAATTATTTATTGATCAACTAATATGTATCTGGCACTGTATTTTACCTAATTAATTCACCTCATTAAGTCCTCATCTTAACCATGAAAGTTACATATTATTAATTCTCAATTCTAGACATGCCATCTATGACCCAAATATGTTTTAAACAACTTAACTACTGTTACACTGCAGATAAGTGATTCAACAGCAATGTCTTCCAATATATTGAGCTGAATTTAGGATGGACATGGGAGGTGGGTTCATGAGTAAGGGTGATTTTAATGATGGAGATAATTTGCAGGGACAGCGAGGATGGGAAAGGGACAGTCACAGGCTGAGAAAGACAAGCTCAAGGCACATCAGATGAAAGTTAAAATATTGCCTGGGTTAGAACAAACTAAGTGAATCTAGTGTACCCAGGCAATAATCCCGGACTAAAGAACTTGGACTTCATCGCGTACATAATCAGTTACCATTGAATGTTTGTGAGCTAAAGTGGCACATGATGAAAGAGGTTTAGGAAATGCAATCTGGTGTCTTTGTGCTTCGCAGGGGGTGGTAGTGCATAGACAGAGAAGAAAAAATTAATTTCTTAATTGGCTAGATATAAATGAATTAGTAGCTGAGTGCATATTATACAGGACCAAAAGCTAGAATTATCTTTTCTAAGCCTTGGGTTCAGTCAGCAAAAATTAATTTTGAGATGGGAACATAGTACTGGAAAACTGAGGCATTGAGTTGTAACGGTGGAAAGGAAGTCGGCTGGGAAGTTGGCCATTTTGCATGAGGTTCAAATCCGGAAAAGTCTCTTCGTGCAAATGTATTAATGTGAAGTAACACTTCCATTGCAAATGGCATACACTAAAAACCAGTTACAGTAAATTCAATCCCATTCCACAATATCAAGACAGAAAAACAAACAAAAATAGATGCCCAAATCCAGAGTGTGGGAACACAAATAGAATCCAACAAGTAAAAAGGCCTATCAGAAAAGCACTCCTAGCCTAGGGTGAACCAAGTTCAGAAATTGCATCATTTTGTACCCTGATCCTCAGGAAAGAACCTATGGCAGCTATGAAATTATATTTCAAAATAGTACATTTTCTCAGTTTTATTGAACAAAAATTAACAAGTTCATTCCTAAGGGAAGAGAAGCTTGAGAAAGGAAACAATGAAATTGCATTTTCCATTTCATGTCACCAAGAAGAACCGGGGGTTTATAAATATCATAGCTAAGGTTTAGCTAATGGTTACCATTTTGAAGGTACTATACTAAGAACTTCAACCAACCAAAACGTCGCTGCTTTGAACCCACAGATTGAACACCCCAGCCATCTGCCACTGAGAAAGATGTGGCAGTCGGTTTCCTTTGGGGAGCCCTGGTGGTGCAGTGGTTAAGAGCTATGGCTGCTGATCGAAAGGTCAAGAGTTTAAATCCACAAGCTGCTCCTTGGAAAGCCTGTGCGGCAGTTCTACTTTGTCGTGTAAGGTTGCTATGAGTCAGAATCGACTTGACTGCAAAAAGTTTGGTTTGGGGTTTATACTAAGAACTTTAAGGAGTCCTGGTGGAGCACTGGTTAAAGTCATTGACTGCTAACTGAAAGATCAGTGGTTCGAAACCACCAGTGTCTCCCAAGGAGAAAGATGTGGCAGTCTGCTTCCTTAGAGATTTACAGGCTCGGAAACCCTATGGGGTGACTATGAATATCTAAACCATAAACATGTTGTGAAGATTAAATAAGTATATGTGAAAATGTTTAGTTAACAATCTTTAAAAGAGTCGGATTGACTATAAATTGTCACATAAATACTGTTGAGATGTTTATTTTAAATGCTTTTTTTCTTACCGTGAATTTCTCAAAAAACAGACAGAGGCCCCTTACTCATCACTGGCTCACTCTCCATCTGCACCAGGAATTTCCGGTCCGGCAAAGCCCTCCCACTGTGCCTGTGGGCACTCTTCCTTCAGCCCTGTGGCTAGAGAGCTGCTGGTGGGGGCTGAAAAACTCACCCTCTGTGGACCTCTGATCCAGGATTTCTACGAGATGAATGCTATATTGAAAAATCTGGCACTTATGATTATTTTTTTCTTAAATCAACCATTGAGAAAATTATTAAGTCAAAGTTTGTTTTTCTGTACCCATTCAAACATTCTATGTTAACGATCATTTATTTCACATGTCAACCCTTGGGGAAAAAACTAAAAGAAACCTCTATTTAACTTGGGCTCTTGGCCTAAAAAACTGGAAATGTATGACTTCCTGTCTTGACCATCAACTGCCTTATTTTTACTAATTGATTGACAAGAATAACCTCTTAGAATCTATCCAAGTCAATTAGTTTGGTAACTATATTTTGTAACTAATTTTCTCGGGGGTGGGGTGTGGATACGATCACAGTTCAATGTATACTACATAATTTACAAGCGGTAAAAACACCAACAATTAAGCTGGTGAATGAATTAATCTAGAGAGATTTTTCTTTCAGCAGCCTACCCTTCATATTTGTCCCTGTGAATACCTTCTTCTACTGGCCAGGATAAAAATGATTTATTGTGCTCTAAATTTATTTAACTGTTATATTGTGCCTACCCACTATAAAAATACAGTATCTCCAGATACACACACAAGGTAATTTAAATTTTAAAAAGCAGAAAACTGCTTTATTCTATTACCTATTAGTTTTTTTTTTTCAGTCCAGAGATTTTATTGATACAAGTCTCAGTAATTTTATGGATAGTAGACTAGAATCCCACCAGCCATAAATTTGTTGTACTGTGATGGTTTGTGTGTTGCTGTGACGTTGGAAGCTATGCCACCAGTATGTGAAATACTAGCAAGGTCACACCCATGGTAGACAGGTTTCAGTGGAGCTTCCAGACTAAAATGTAGTAGGAAGAAAATCCTGGCAATCTACTTCCAAAAATTAGCCAATGAAAACCCTACAGATGACAACAGAACATTGTTCAACTCATTTGCTTTGACTTGTCATCAGGAGGGATTAATTACTGGAGGAGGACAGCATGTTAAGTGAAGCAGAGGGCTAAGGAGGGTGAAGGAGACTCTCAGTGAAATGGATTGGCACAGCAGCCACAGCAACGGACTCAGACGTGCTGATGATGATCATGACGATGCTGCAGGATTGGACAACGTTTTGTTCCATTGTACTTATGGTCACCATGAGTTAGAACAGACTTGACAGCAGTAGTATTTATATCAAGACTAGAAGCACTGACAACACCTCAGAATTATACAACCATTTGCATCTTAATTAACAATCCTTTTATGTGACTTATTGATTTAAGTTAACTTCCTACTGGGAATTATTCACACAAACATTCCCTGAAATTCATGATCATATAGTCATCTCTGGAGACCATAAACACAAACTCAGGAAGTCAATTTTCATGCCCTCTAACCAGGAGGAGCTGGGAAGGTACTTGTTGCTCTCATTCTCTTCTAAGAAACAAACATGGCAAGTGTGTCCACTTTGCTAGACATTAACAACCCCCTATCAAATGATTACAGTCCCTGGGTGGCACAGGCAGTTTGCAGTTAGCTGTTAACCTAAAGGTTGACAGTTCAAAGCTCCCCAGTGGACTAAGGAAGAAGGGCCTGGTGATCTGCTTCTGTGAAGATTAAAAAATCAAAACCAAATCCATTGCCGTAGCATCAATTCCAACTCATAGCAACCCTGTAGGACACAACAGAACTGTCCCAAAGGGTTTACAAGGCTGTATTCTTTACGGAAGCAGACTGCCCCATCTTTTTCCCACAGAGTGGCTGCTTCCAATTGCCAACTGTTCATTTAACAGCCAAGTGCTTAACAAATGTTCCACCAAGGCTCCAATGATTACAGCCAAGAAAATCCCATGGAACAGTTCTATTCTGTAACACATGGGGTCGCCACGAGTCAGAATCAACTCTATGGCAAAGGGTTTGGTTTATCAAGTGACTGGAGTTCTGAGTGGCACAAACTGTTAAGTGCTCGGCTACTAACTGGAAGGTTGGTAGTCCACATCCACTCAGAGGCACCTCAGAAGAAAGGCCTGGTGATTTACTTCCAAAAGATCATAGCCACTGAAAACCTTACGGAACCTGATCTACTCTGAAACACATAGGGTCACCATGAGTTGGAACTGATTTGATAGCAACTAGTATGGAGTCCCCGGGTGGAACAAATACTTAAGCACTCAGCTGCTAACAGAAATGTTGGACGTTAGAGTCTACTCAGGGATGCCTTGGAAGAAAGACCTCGTGATCTCCTTCTGAAAAATCAGCCACCGAAAACCCTATGGAGCACAGTTCTACTCTGACACACATGGGGCCACCATGAGTTGGAATCAACTCCAGAGTAAGTTTTCTTTTTTTTTTTTAAATCGAATGATTAGTTGCCACCTTTTATAAAAGTATTTTAAAGGTGACCTAAACTAGGCTTTTCTCCCATCCTTTCCTTTTAGGAACCTTCTGTGTGGGCGGCTGTATACTGAACCGCTCTTGTCATTGGTAGACTGAAAGTAGCAATATCAAGATATAAAAATCAATTGGAACTTAATATGATTACAGATGGGGAGTTGAGGGGAGAGGGATACACACACACAGAGGATGAAAACTTTACAGAGTACATTTATTTTGCCTTATCTTCTGTTGTACTACCTGTATACTATTTGAGAAACTATTGGCAGTAAAACAATCATTCCAAACCTTTATGTTAAAATTATGTAAAATGTTAAAAATATTCTTAGTTAAAATATCACCTCTGAGGGCTCCCTAAAATTGTATAATTACTGGTACATTGTTATAGTCTGGGAAATACTAGTACAGGCGTGAGGTAAATTGTTGTTTACAGGTGTTCCTCCTACCCTTGTCCCCTGTATTACAGAAGATGATGAGAAATATAAACCATGGACTATTGAACATTTCCGTATTTCAATGTGAGACTAAATATAATTTCCCAGTTAGCCCTGGAAACAATGCTGAAAGAATTGAGGCTTTTCTTTTTAAGTAGGGAATCATTATGGTTTTCTCACCATGAAATAAGTGTGCTGGCAATGTTATTTCTGATATTTACCTATGTACCACCCCAGGACACACTTCTTTCAAACACGGCAACTGCACGAGGAGTCAAGAGGGTAAGACGGGCTCTCCTAGGTCTCCTAGGTATGCTTTGGCATCAGACATGCCCATTGCACCTGTTGCTGTGGAGTTGATTCCGACTCACAGCAACCCTAGAGGACAGAGTACAACGGCCCCATACGATTTCCAAGGCTGTAAATCTTTGTGGAAGCAGACTGCCATGTCTTTCTCCCACAGAGTGGCTCATGGGTTCAAATGGCCAACCTTTTGGTTAGCAGCTGAGCACTTAACCACCGTGCCACCAGGGCATCAGACATACCTGGTACAAATCCTTGGTTTGCTACTAAAAGGCAGAATGATGTGACAAGTTACTCAGATTTTCTGAGTCCCAGTTTCTTTGTTGTTTTCATCAAAGAAAGTAACAAAGAAAATGCCTATTCTGGGGCCTGGCATTTCGTAGGTATTTGAAAAACGGTAGCTGCTACCAGAATGACAGCACTATACTCTTATTTCTATTTTATTCCAATACACATTACTATTGTTATTGCTATATGTGTCCCTTCCTCTCTTCACAATATTTTTCCTATATCATAACACAGGTAGGTGTGTGGTTATCATTTAATTTTTGACCCTCCCGAACAAACCCATAAAGCAGGAAAATGTCTTTTCTTATAACCTGTTTAGAGCCTATGATATACATGTGCATAATTACAGTGCCACTTGTCCCTGACTGTCCCAGCAGAAGTGGTGGGAGGCAATTTCTCTATCAATGGACGATGCTTTCTCTGTGAGCACGAAAGGAGTCAGTTGAAGAGCAATTTGTACTATGGTATTATATACAATATTTATCTTATTTTCAGGTATTTTTCAAAAAGGCCTTACAAGTAAACTCTTTAAACTAACAAGATCCTGAGCATGGAGCTGTATGAAAAGCTCAGCATCTCTCACCTCACCATGGCTCGGGGAGGGAGGTGGGCTGTCAGGGCTTGGAATGAGGTAGGACATAATGAAGCTGATGGTTTGGGGTCAGTCCCTTACACCCAATACCTCATTAAGTTTACATCGGGGGGGAAAGGTCCAAAGACACTTTTAGAATACTAACCTTTTTATCTTGCCTTGTTACAAAATAGGCTCATGTAGGGAAGGAATGAAAGGAAAGGAGCTTAAACTTACATTCCTTGTGTGAAATCAGGTAAATGAAACAATACGAAAGATACAAAATTATTAATTCAACATGCCCATTGTTTATCCCCTTTATCTTTCCCAGTATAATTTTTTTACTTCTACTTCCTGCAACTTCTTCCTTCAAAAATTAACCAAATATACTTTGTCTCTTCCATGTGCTCCACTGTGAAACTTCTGGACTGCGTCTCCTACAGGAGCAGATTTGATAACGCACTCCCCTTCTGTCTGTTGGCTCCTTCTCCGTACCCTCGTCTCTCCCTCTCTTTTCCAGGTCCCTTGTCCCTTCCTCCTCTTGGTTTGCCCTTCAGGACTCTCTTCTCTCTCAAAGCCCATCTTAAGATGAACTCAACAGTAGATATGATGTGTGGCAGTCATTGTTTGTACAAAATTTTGACAACAGCAAGTGGATCACAGTGTGAAGGTGCACTTACACACACACACAAACACACACACACATAAGTGTGAAGATACTTTTAGATTACTTTGATGAACTGTAATTATAATGGCAGGAATATCAAGCTCCAAAGACCTAGGGATAAAGGACAAGTGTGAGATACAAAAATTGATTCTCCAAAGAGACTATGCCTGCAAATTCTTTGAGCACATGATAGGAAATCCAAGGAAGCCAGGACATGGGGCAGAGATAAATGTGAAATTCAAGAGTGGGCAAGGGTATTTACTTTGTAACTACCAAAGAGGACAGTCCTTTTCTGCCCTTCAAAAAGAGCTGAGCCATTCCAAAGAAAAGCTTAGAGAAATCTGGGTAAGATGGCAGCCTAAATATCATCGGGTTGGCCCTTTAGACTCAAGGACGTTGTTTACTCCCTTAAAAGCTGAGCCTACATTAATGTAGAAAGACAAGAAATGTATGTGTTAATAGCAGGGACCACAGGGCCAGACTTCTAAGTTCAAATTCAGATTCCACCTTGGGAAAATTAATCACTCTATGGCACAGATACTTCATCAGTAAAAAGTTAAAAACAGTATCTACCTCCTAGGATTGTCCTAAGTTAATATATGAGTGGATGAATATGTGAAGTTCGTTCATTGGTGCCTGGGATATAGGAAGTGTTTATAAAGCACATGTTTAGAGTGTAAGCTATTATTAGAGGAATGTCATTTATTGCGGTTTATAAAATGGACTACATAATTTCCCTCAGATTCTCTAATTACTCATTTGTCTAGAGAAAATAAAAACAGATCCTATTTTCCTACTGCTAAAGAGCCTTTTAAAGCATAGTGTGTTTTAGTGCCCCCACCCACCTACCTCTTTCTGACTTCTAAATAAGAGACTATTCGTTGTCTGTATCAAAGGATCTCTGCCAGGTCATAAGTATCTGGAGTTGCAATAGTTTAAGAAAAAGAGAATGAACTGTTGATGATGGAGCCATGGGCCAAGACCAGCAGTCACAGAATCTAGAAGGCTTCATTACAGTATGAATCCAGGAACTCTGAGGGTCAATTTTTTTCTTAACCTGTGACATACTCTCTGACACAGGGCCATAAGAATGCAAAAAAAACATGCTCATAAATACAGCATTAAACTTAAAAACTCCTTGATTTAGGAACTGTCTTCTTCGTAACTTTCAGTAACGTCCAACTAGTCCCTCCAATACAAACAGAGCCATGAGCAAAAGCACAGAGATGACAATGTTTTGATTTGAATTATCCTCTTCTTTCCTTTCTCTGCATCCAAACCTTAAAAAGATCTCAGGGAGGAAAGGGAGAGAGTGCTAACATACTGAGTGGATTGCAAACAATATCACAAAACAAGCTGCGTGTTAAGTTGTTAAATGGGAAACTAATGAACTCTGTAAACTTTCATCTAAACCGTAATAAATTGTTCAAATAATAAAAGCACATCTAATGTGGCTGATGATATTTATAGCCACTGCTTATGGAGCCATAGAAACTGAGAGAAGAGCTTTGTGTTTAATCTTAGAAACAACTTTATGAGGTAAGCCCTACGGTTATCACCACTCTACGGATGAAACATATGAGGCTTATTATAGAGGTTAAATTATTTGCCCAAAGCCACATACACACTACGTGGAGGAATGAGAGTGTGACCCTAGCTCTGTTTTATTCCAAAGCCTATGTAGTTAGAAAATGGTAACTAGAGCCTCGCTTGTCTCCAATCTCAAATATGACATCCCACTTGGAAAAGATCTTTCACCGTCTGTTTTCCGTGTGGATAACTTTATCCATAATTCGTCTCTACATGCAACAAATTTGAACAGGTTTAATTATGTCTTGTAATTGCCATACCTTGCTGTTTCCCCTTCTAAGAAACAAACATCGAAATTAAGTCCCTCTCATTGCCAGTGGCACAGTGGTTAACACAGTGGTTAACACAGTGGCAGTTTGAATCCACCAGCTGCTCCTTGGAAACCCTATGGGGCAGTTCTACTCTGTCCTATAAGGTGGCTATTAGTCAGAATTGATGACAATGGGTTTGGTGTTTTTTGTTTTTTTTTTTTTTAAATCATTGCCAGGTAGATATTATTTTGGAGGAAATATAATTCACTTTTTTTTTTTTTTTTTAAGACTTAACGTCATCATTAACTCAGGATGTAAAAACTAAACACTGGTCTCATTTCCAAAAGATGATGCATGTCCATGGAGGAATAAAAGAAATGACTTTCTATCTATCATTTTAAAGGGAGTGAGGGGAAATTTGGGGAAAATAAGGCCACAGGCTAATGGAAGATAACTGACATTTTCTTTTAGGAGTTGCTAATTAAACAAGATTAAATATTCCCCTACAATCTTTTGTCAGTCAACAGGATAGGTCACTGAAACTGCCTCTGAGGACCCATCAAAGCCTCTAACATTCTCCCGGAGTAGCTAATTATAGCTATTTTATATGATGTGTATATAAAAGTATAAAAATCATACTGAATCAGAACCTACACTTTAACAAGATCTCCAGGTGATGTATACATAAAAATATAAAAATCACCTGGGGAATCTTGTTAAAATGTAGATTCTGATTCAGTATATCTGGGGTGGAAATGCAAATTCTCAGCAGGGTGTCAAACCTGAATGAACCTGACTTGAAGCCCTGAAAGTGAAGGACTAAATAAATGAATTTGACAAAGCTTTTGCAACTTCTGCTCCCTGAGCCATTCTGGTTCTTCACGAGTATAAAGTCACTGTTTCAGCCCACATCCTCTCAAGGATGGGAAGGTCCAGGAGACCCAAGCTAAGTGCACTCTTACATCCCTTAGGCTTCATCCACTACGCTCTCCTCCACAGGCCCTGCTGCACACTTCTGCTCTCCTGACATGGCTGTTCTCCTGCTGAGAGAACCACTACCCTCTCCTCCACAGGCCCTGCTGCACACTTCTGCTCTCCTGACATGGCTGTTCTCCTGCTGAGAGAACCTGTGACCCACTCCTTTCTATCTGGGTTCACAGCACTCTTTCTTTGGAACACCTTCCATTAGGAAGCCCACCTCACTCTACTATCATGCTGTAATTTCATTTCCCTCAGCATATATGCACATTTAGACACGTGTAACTTTGTAAGTGTTGTTAATGTTCTCATCTTCTGAGGTTTATGAACTTTGATAAAACATAATGTTGTGAAGGCACATTGTTATCTTCCATGCCCAGTTTAATGGTCAACACAAAGGGAGAAGTTGAATTCCATGTTACGAGTCAAATCTTACTATCTCCGGGTTGTACTATATAAATGGAGAGATTGACAGATAAATATAGATATATAGATAAAACCCGTTGCTGTCACATCAATTCTGACTCATAGCAACCCTATAGGGCAGAGTAGAACTGTCCCACAGGGTTTCCAAAGCTGTAAATCTTTACAGAAACAAACTGCCACATCTTTATCCCACGCAGCAGCTGGTGGGCTTGAACAGCCAACTTTTGGTTAGCAGCCTAGAAATTAACCACTGTACAACCAGGGCTTCTTGATAGATAGAGTTATAAAAGTATATATTATTCCCAGTAGCCTTTCAGTCAATTTTGACTCACGGTAACCCCATGTGTGTCAAAGTAGAACTGTGCTTGATAGGGTTTTCAGTGGTTGGTTTTTCAGAAGTAGATCACCAGGCCTTTCTTCTGAGGTACCTCTGGGTGGACTTGCACTTCCAACCTTTTGCTTAACAATCAAGGGCAGTAACTGTTCGTACCACCCAAACCAAAAAACCCGTTGCCATTGAGTCAGTTCCGACTCATGACAACTCTATGTGTTACAGAGTAGACCTGAGTGCCATTGGGTTTTCTTGGTTGTAATGTTTACGAAGCAAAAAAAAAAAAAATATATATATACACACATATACACATATATACACATACATGTACATACATGCATACATGTATGTATATATATACATAATTTGTATATATAGTATATATGCATATTTTATAATTACCAAAACCATTTGTACCACCTAGGCCCTTCTTAGTGGGGATAAATAAGATAATTTATGTAAAGTGCCTGGTCTAGTGTCTGACACATAGTACCCGTTGCCATCAAGTTGATTCCGACTCTTAGTGACCCTACAGAGAGAGTAGAACTGCCAGATAGGATTTCCAAGAAGTGGCTGGTGGGTTTGAACTGTCAACCTTTTGGTTAAGCAGCCGAGCTCTTAACCACTGTGCCACCAGGGCTCCATTGACACATAGTCCAACCCACTGCCTTCAGGTTAATTCTGACGCATAGCAATCCTATAGGACAGAGTAGAACTGCCCCATAGGGTTTCCAAGGAGTGGCTGGTGGATTCGAATTGCCAACCTTTTGGTTAGTAGCCAAACACTTAAACCACTGTACCACCAGGGCTCCACTGACACATAGTAGGGATTCAATATTTAACTTAAAAAAAGTGAGCTTACATTAACTAAACACACATATGTATCTATATATGCATATGTTTACTCAAATATATGTGTATCTATAAGGAGTCCTCGTGGTGCAATAGTTAAAGCACTTGGCTGCTAACCAAAAGGTTGGTGGTTCAAACCTACCAGCTGCTCTGAGGGAGAAAGATATGGCATTCTTGCTTCCCTGAAGATTGCAGCCTTGGAAACCCTCTGGGGCAGTTCTACTCTGTCCTATAGGGTCGCTATGAGTAGGAATCTACTCCATGGCAGTGGGTTCGGTTTTTTGGTTTTTATGTGTATCTATATAGAGATATCTATCTATCCATCCATTGAGCTATCTATCTAGAGACTAAAAACAAAACAAACAAACAAAAAACATTGCCATCATAGTGTCATAGTGACCCTATAGAACCTAGTAGAAGTGCCCCATAGGGTTTCCGAAAGACCTTTTGGTTAGCAGCCAAGCTCTGAACCGCTGCGCCACCAGGGCTCCAATCTAGAGATAGCTGTAGTGAAACAGAGTGCTATTATCAACAATCAACATTTAATTTAGGATAATTTCTTATCACAAATCTTACAGAAATGCATGGAAAGACGGGCTTTGAAGATGCTAATTTTTGTAATTGTTTACAACTGTGCATACCTATTCAAAATGGTGGTAAAAAGAAAGGGCAACTTGAAGAAAGGGTGTTAGGGAAATGTTGAGTAACAAAGAAGTCTTGAGGGCATGAGGGGGACTCAGAAAGGGCTGGTCTGCTGGGGAGATTTTTCTTTCCTACTTGCTGGGGAATGGAGAGAAGATGGGGAATGTCAACACTGGTGGGATGTGGGAGAAGGTAAGATAAAAATGCTGCTGGCTCTCTGACCCATCCTGAAATCAGGGTTGCAAGGGATGTGGACAGCAGGGAGGCAATTTCTGTGCCTGAGCAGCCTTACTGCAGCTTAGCTAGATGGAGCAGAGGACATTTTCTAAAAGACAAGTGCAATCATCTGCTTCCCAAATAAGTCACTGAATACTTTAGAAAGAGAGACAGAAGAGTTGCAGGCTGTTTTTATACCAATTCTGTTCATTTCACACAATTCTTGGACTTGGTTAAGGACAGGAGATAATATGTTAAGGACCTTGAGTTTGTGAACTCTCATTAGAAACACAAACAAATCAGTATTATTACCACATCAAGTGTTCTGATGCTCAAGATATACTTACCAACTTTAGTGCTAGGTAAATACTTAAACAACAATTCTCAGTGCTTATAGGCAAAAAACAATGTGTATCTTTCTTAAAGAGTGACTGTTTTAATTAAATGTATTTAACAAATTTTCGAGAATATATGTTCCATTCTGTTAACAACAATAAAACAAACTGTAACATGTTAATTTTGTTAAAATAGACGTTTTGGTGGGTAAAAGGCTTTTTGAGACCCCTGCTGACGGGAGAGGAGAATTGCAGCCAGGTGTCCCTTGCTTACCAGAAACTGAATACATAATCTTCCATACATTAGCCTGGCTGCCTTAAACAGATGCCATTTCTGTAATGTGGAAGATGTTGCACTATAAGATTAATGCATAAAGGTGAGTTATGAATTCTTGAAAGAAGACTATTTGCTACATATAGAGATGTTTATTTTGCTGAAAGTTTATAGGTTTTTTACACGTCTTACATAATTTAAAATTATTTGTTTGATATTTTTTTAACTATGAAAAGTTTCAGAACTCTTTAGAAACATTTATCTATTGGGAGAACAGAAATATTTATAATTTCCAAAGATAATGTAGCATTCTAATAAAGAATGAATGACATTGTTAATTCAACCTAAAAATGCATTCATTTCTCTAACAATTTTATTGAGGGCATATCCTGTGCTAGATACTATTCTAGGTGTTAGTAATACAGTTGTTTACATCAGTCAAGTTCCCTGCTTTCAAAAACTTACACTCTAGTGGGGGAAATAGACAAACAATTATATAATTTCAAACTGCCATGATTGTGTTAAAAAAAAAAAACAAACATGGAAAGGGATAAAGGGCAGAGTAGGTGACTATGTAAGGAGGGGAGTCTGGGATTCTTTTCCCGATGAGGTAAAATTTGAACCAAGACCTGTATTGTTATTAAAAACTTAGCTGTGCAAAGATTTGGGGTAGATGGGGCTGCAAGTGAACGATTAAGAAGGTAAATGCAGTGAGTAATCACGTAAATATAAAGATCATACATAATGTGAACAAACTTGGGGCAGACTTCAGAAGTTACACAAGTTGGGTCTTTGTGTTCTCCTCTCTTCAAGGTGTCTAGATGTAGTAAAAAGGTCAGTGTATTTAGTTCCAGACAAACAAAACGTGGGAAAAGTCCTAAGGCTGCCTAAGAGAAGCCCCTGGCGAGTTTCTGAACCTCTCTTAGGTACCTTTCTCATCGGTCAAATGTGGAAAACTGTACCCGCTTAAAGGGAAATAATTTGGTTTGTAAAAAACCCAAGCGTTGTAGGCACTCAGTGATTTTCCATTATTTTCCTCTGACTCAAGGGTTCCCTGCGTGCAGCACTAAGGCATCTCAGCTTAGCTGTGAGAACACTGTCTGCAGTGAGTAATGATGTCCAGAGGGCAGGCAGGCAGCTAGGTGTGAAGTTTGCTAGTGAATTCCAGAGGGCAAAGATGGCACTTTAGTTTTCTTTTAAACCCTAGGCCTAACACCGTGTGTAGGGATAAACATGTTAAATAAAAATGAGACTCGGAAATAAACAGCTTGAGGTAATCAACCAAAGATAAGAGATGGCCCTAAAATCCTGTGAAAAGAAGACTAGACTTAATGATCTCAAAGGTTCCCAAACACTCTAATGGTCTGCAAAATTACGACTTCACTGCTTTGAGCTGTGGAAACAATGATATGACCGGGTCATGTACAACCACAAATCCTTAAGAAATGGCTTTTGCTAAGAGTTATTTTGGAATGGTTACGGAAGGCTATAGGGATCTCAGCATATTGTTGTTAGTTGGAAGCTCCACTGAAACCTGTTCTGCATCATAGCAACATGCAAGACTCCACTGACAGAGAGGTGGTGCAGTACATGAGGTGCACTGGCCAGGAATCTCACCAAGGACTGCCCGGAAGGGGAGAATTCTACCACTACACCACCAATGGCCTCAGCATCCCTGCAGGTATGTGAGCTTGGCATTTCCCATTTGCTGGCCCATGATGATAAAGAAGAATAATCTCGAAATATTTCCACGAAGATGATTTTTTTAAATGTAAAGGGAGATGGATAGAAATAAAGACCTGTTATTTAAAATCCCCGCAGCATTGCTAAGCCTCAGACAGCACCTCTCAAGGTCAAAGTGGGATAAGAAAAAAGCCCAAAAATCATCAGAGAAAGGTGCAAAGGGGGATGAGGTGACTACCCCAAGAATGTCTTAGCACTGAGTTTCTTAGGGTTTCTGGCTCTGCACAGGCTCATGTTCAAGCTAAGCTTGATACTTCTGTACTTTCCAAATTGCAGAACTATCTGTTTCTTCTTAGGACAATCTGACTAGGTAAATGACAGCCCTTTAAGCCCTCTCTTCCTTTCTTAATTTTTTCAGGTGCCTGCTGCACGCGTCTCCCATGGAAACTTTCTCAGAGAACACTTATCCTCCTTCATCAGATGAGCTGTTCAGCATCCTGTTTACACTTGTGTAATCAGATTGCACTACAATAATTTTTACTCACTGACATACTGCTAAGTATTCTTAAACCATTTCAAGTACCATATATATTGAGTGCTTACGTGTGTGCCCTTTTTATCCACTAGACCACAACCATCTTGAAGGCACTGGCCAAGATTTCTCTCTCCAGTATAGTGGCAGGGGTGGATACAAATCCCAGCAATACCACTGACCAGATGTCTGAATGAGGATAAGTGACTTAGCGTATTTGTGCATCAGTTTCTTTGTCTGTAGGGGATAATAATACTGATGGGCTTCCAAGAGTTGTTGTGAAATTAAACAAGCTATTTTATGTTAAATATTTAGAAAAATAATAATAAAACTCATTGAATCAAGCTGATTCCAACTCATAGGGACCCTATAGGTCAGAGTAGAATTGCCTCATAAGGTTTCCAAGGCTGTAATCTTTACAGGAACAGACTGCCACGTCTTTCTCCCGCAGAGTGGCTGGTGGGTTCGAACTGCTGATCTTTCGGTTAGCAGCTGAGTGCTTTAACCACTTCACCACCAAGGATCCTTAATATTTAGAATAGTAACTGATATTTAATAAATGATCAATAAGTGTTAGCCATTGTTGTTGATGGGGGTGTTGTCAAAGTGTAGACGCTGGCACAACATTTCCTAGGTTCAAACCCCAGCTCCGCCATTTCTTAGCTGAATGACTTTAGGAAAGTTACTTGACTTCTCTGTATCTCAGGTCCCTCAATTCCAGAAATTGGGATGATTAAACCTATTGCAATAGGTTTTCGGGAGCACTTGGAAATGGAATACAGATAAAGGTCTTAGAACAATATTCACCATGTAGACAGTGCTCAGAGTACTATTCTAAATCAATGAGGTTCTTTCCTTATACTTATTTTACTCTCTGAGTTCCGAATTTCGGTCAGTTCTGGATCACAAATCAATCTCAATCTGTTCTTCTTTGCCTTTTTCTTCCCCGTCCCTCTTCCTCTTTCTTTTTGCTCCATTGCCCCACTTTTCCTTCCTTCTTCTCCTCAGTTTTTGTTTTATACTTTGAAATCAATGTTCAGTCTAGAGGCTCTTTCTCTAGAGAATAAACAGTGACTACTTCATGGCAAAACAAAACTAATTTCAAAGCAGTAGAGTCCTGTGACACTTTTTGGAAAAAGTCAACATCTGCAGCTATTTGTCTGGGCATACCTTGGCCCTATCAAATTCAGATTCAAGGGGATGTAGAACAGCATGTCTTCCCTCTGTCCCCAGGAAGATTGTACTAAGACTGTACCCTTTTGCAAGGGTAGTGGCATTGGGCTACAAAGTTATTTAGGGTTCTCAAGTACAACTCTTAGCATTAATTAGATGATATTTTGAGAATAAGCATAATTAATTAAATCATTTGGTGAATGTGAAACACATCATTTTAAGAAAGAGACACAGAGAAATAGATTCAATATTTTAGAATAGGATTCTAAGGCTAGAATTGGTGATCTCATAGAGGAGAAGAAGGACCAAGGATGGAAACTACAGAAGAGGGAAAACCAGTTGCCCTCAAGTCAATTCCATCTCATGGCAACATCATGTGTGTCGGAGTAGAACATAGGGTTTTCAGTGGCTGTAACCCTTCAGACATATATCAGCAGGTCTTTCTTCCAAGGTATATCTGAAGGATTTTGAATCGCCTACCTTTCGGTTGGTTAGTAGCTGAGCACTTAACCATTTGCGCCATCCAGAGTTACACACAGACAGAAACACAGGTCTAAATAAGTAAGCATTTTGTAATGGACTCATCCAAAAAGAGAGTGGTGGCTGTCTTGGCAATCAGGGAGGTTTTCAGACATGGGCTGGATGATCACTAGACAGAGATACCACACACTGGGTTCAACAACACAAGTGTGGGTTTAGATGACCTTGAGGTCCTTACAAGCCTAAGACTCTTTGTTGTATGATATGCATTTGTGAAGGTAAATCATTCAGAATAAACCTTAAATCCAACATGGTCAACTAAATGAAGCAATGCTCAATTGTGGATTTTTTTTTTCTCTTTAGAAATCTGAATAATTCTTTTTTTTTATACTTCCCTTTACACATATGGCCCAGCATTGATATGCAAAAGTAATTTACAATTCTAGCCTACCGAATTTGAAATTCTACAAGTCCGAGAGAGTAACTAGTTTATGAAAACACTTGATTAATTGTGCAAACCAGCAGTTAAATATTATAGTTTAAAAACTCCAGTCAAAAATATTTCTTTTCCTTCAGGAAGAAATACGAATGTTAAAAATGTAATGCCTTGCAGAAGCAAAGTTCCATAATTAATCTATAGAGCCATCTCCACTGTCAGATGCAGAAAGGCCCCAGAGGAACTACTTTTCCTATAGAAAAATGACTGTACTCATGCAAACAGTGATGATAAGAAAGACTCTCAAAAGTATGTAAGAATTGTTTTGAAAATTCTGCTTGGAGCCTGTGTATAATAATTAATATTTCTTGAGCATGTACTCTCAACCAGAGAATGTTCTGAGTGGCTTCCACATATTAATTTCTTTAATCCCCACAATAACCATATGAAGTAAATATTACTATTATTCCCACTGTAGAGATGAAGAAACTGAAGCCAAAAGAGGTAAAGTAACTTGCCCCAGGTGACTTAGTTGATAAGTGGAGGAGCAGACTATGAATGTGGGCTATCTCATTGCCGTGTACATGTGCACATCGACCCACACCTCTTCCTCCAGCAGCCTAAATTGAGCTGTGGTCGAAGGAGAATGCTCATTTGGAAATTAGCCATGATACCTGCTATCTGATCCTTATTTGCTGTGTAAATTAGTGTTTCCCTGGCCAAACAATGTCTGAAACACTAGGTTCAATTCTGGATCCCAACTTGAAAGTTATAGACCAACTGGAGTAGATCCTACACATTTTATCAGTGAAGAGTAAATAAAACACTAAAAAGTTCCAGATATTAATCACTTTAAATATTAGGGGAAAATTAATTGTGTGTATATGTGTTTGCTGTTTGCTTGGGGGGGGGGGGAGTCCTTCAAAAATCAGTTGATTATGTTTAGATTAATGTGTTAGTTTACGAAAGAAGATTCCCCATGTAATCCCTTTATCATCATCCTACTTCATAATAACAAGAGCTATTGGATAATTGTCTTTTCTTCCTCTAATCCCTAAAGTCACATATCACCCATCAATATTCTCTGGATTTGGGTAGAACATTTCCTCGTGTGATTATAAACATGATTTCTATGAATTTCCAGTGGCTAGTATAAGAGAGGAAATGATAAAATCCATAAATATTACCAATACATGTATTATTGTTATTGTTAGCTGCCACTGAGTCAGCCCCCAACTTAAGGCAACCCTCTGAACATTGGGATTGGATTGATGTGATCCATAGGGTTTTCAATGACTAATCTTCAGAAGCAGATTCCCAAGCCTTTGTTCCTAATTCAGCTTAGTATAGAAGCTCCACTGAAACCTGTTCAGCATCATAGCAGTACCCAAGCCTTTACTGATGGGTGGTGGTGACTCTGCTTGAGATGCGTTGGCCAAGAATCAAACCTGGGTGTTCCCCACGGAAGTCGAGAATTCCATTATTGAACCAGCACTGTCCCTGAATCCACGTATGGTGTTGTTGTTATTGTCTGACATCTAGAAGATTCCAACTCATATTGACCCTATAGGACAGGGTAGAACTGCCCCGTAGGACTTCCTAGGTTGTAATCTTTATGGGACCAGATTTCCAGGTCTTTTCTCCTGTGGAGCAGCTGGTGGGTTCGAACCAACAAGCTTTCAGTTAACAGTCAAGCAGTTAGCCATTGCCCCACCACGGCTCCTTTTGAATATATGTATATGACTATAGAATTTTAAAACGCATTTTCTATTTTATTATTAGTGGAAGGTTTTTTTGTTTTCCAATCTTCAAACTTTAAAAACACATACATCTATCTTACTACCTATTTCCCTCCACCACCACCACCACCTTGACACAAAAGCCAACTAACCTGAAAAAAAAAAAAAAAATCCAGTTTGGAACCCACAGTGTGATGAGTGTGAAGATGCATCCCTAGATCATCACACATTTCCCTGAAAAAAATCAACACAGGTAGCCTGAGGCAGACAATTTCATCATACATGTACTTTTTGAAAGCAGATCATTATTACCAGAAATCTTATGCCTTACTCAAAAAGAGGTAAAATGTGACAAAAACCATATATAGAGCTGGCCCTAGGGAAAACTGTCTAGTACACAAAATGCCTCCTACATCATTATACAGTCTTCTTCTCTCCTCTCCTTTTCAGTAAAACAGCCTGTGCCTCCTAAATTTCCCGAGACACCCAGGACCTTCATGATCTCATTCCCCATGACCTGAAAAAATACACTCTGAGAAGTGATTTTATAAACTAATTCCAGCAGATGTGTAAAGTATAAACACAGGTTTTAGTGAGTATCATAGCCTTTTACTCAAAGGATACAGTTCTAAGGGGGCAGGCATTAACTAAAGAATAATATTTTGAAAAAGTGTATCTCATGAATCCAAATTCAGTCTCTTTAAAAGTTCCCACTTGAAAAAAAATAATCAAAAGAAAGGAGATGATGAGGATTTAGAAATTGTTTTTGGTGAGGCTGAAAATGGGAATACCATTTTCGAAGTGGCCACTGCTACTCTGCCATTCTGGGATGCCATGGAAGAAAGATGAGTTGAATTGAAACCAGGAGATACTGGAGAGACACACAAATTACAGATACATCTTAGCACAGACTGGAATGACGCTTACAGGATGAAATGAATAGTACTATACAGTTGACCAATGGAAGCTTGCTCTGCATAACTGAATGGTCAGCAAACACATAAAATCCAACGCCAGTTAATATGACTTCCCCAGGTACGTGAATCTAGGCTCTGTTACAAAATAAAGAGACACCATACCATTTTGGAAGATCATACAGATGACATATTTCTGAAACGCCCAAGTCGCCACACCTCATATGCCACCAGAGTAATCACGGCATACCCTAAGTTTATTCTAGACGATGTTGTACAGTGGTTAGTGTGACATGGAGGATTAAGGTGTGGACTTGACAGAAATCTGGCTCTTCCGCTCTCTAGCTGTAGCACGAAGACGTGTAAACTCACCTCTCTGAGTGTTGATTGTTTTCAACTATAAATGGAAAAAAAAGGATACAGTCTTTGAATGGTTATTGTGGGAGTTAAGTGATATAATGTATGTATATTACCTGGATGTAAAACTTAGTAGTGATAATGATCGTGATAATGATGATGCTAATCATAAAACAATATATACCACCAAAGTAAGTGAGCCCAAAGGTGAAGAAATTGCAGATCCTCTTTCTCAGGAAGTCGGGAAGAAAGGTACTAACATGAACAGCCACTACAATTACTCAGTCCTGCAGCCAGTATTCATAGCGGTTTACAGCACAGTTCCAGAAACCAAATATTTTGGGAAAACTACTCGAATTCCCTCCATGACTCAGTTTCCATCTAAAAAGTGAGGTCAGTAACAGTACCTACTTTATAAGTTTATTGTGAGGATTAAATGAGTTAACACATTTAAATACATAGAATAGCACTAACACAGAGGAAGGACTAGGTAAATGTTAGCTATTACTGTTATTACTATGCTTGCCAAACATGGAGCTGAAAGCAGGGCAAAAATATCGAGATAAATCATGGTAAGAGTGTCCCATTTCTTTAGAATAATGGTGAGAAGTAGATGCTCGAAGGATCTCTTCCTTTCCATTTTGGACATGACTTTTCTCTATTTATTGGTTTACTTTCCCAGGTAATAGCCACAGAAGCCCAGCTGAGATCTCAGTAGTCATAGCCCAGAAGTTGCTACATTAGGATACAGTCAGATCTTTTACAGTGAGAATCCATGATTAATACCTAATAACATGAAGACCCCTTATTCTGGATAATGTGGTTGTAAACAGAACCAGTAGCTTGACAATGAAAATTTTCTCTTAGGTGGTTTTTCGTATTCGTGTGGAAATGGTAAATACAGAACAAAAGCAATGCCTAGAAGAAGCTAAGACATTGATATTTCCAGACTCGAAACATTATCACCATCACCACCACCACCACCACCATCACTATCATCATCATCATCGTATCTTGGTTGATTATCTATGATGTGCTGGGCATTTTACATATATTATTTATCTCATGAAATTTGCTCCTTATCATACTCAATGTAACTTCAGAAAGTAGTTATCATTATATCAGTTTTACACATGAAAACAAACAATCAGCTTCAACAACAAAAAAGAAATTGCCTTGCTCAATATCACAAGCTGGTGAAAGGCAGAGTCTGAGCTGATGATCTGGATTGATGACTCTAAGGCTAGTGCTTTTTTGCACTATGCCAATCAAATACTACTTAGGCTAAAACCAGTGGAGCTATAGTAGAGCTGACAAAATCTCCAGAGTTTATGTTTGCCTTCTCCAACTACATCAGTACTAATCTATCTTTTTTTTTTCCTTCAGTCAGAGATGTTTTGGCCCCTTTCCATTTATGCAATTAAAAGCTACACAATGCACAGCAATACGTCCATCCTACATTTTCCATATATAGCAAGACCTCTTTTTACACACAATAGTAAATCATTGAATGAGGCATTCAATTAACAATGAAAGAAAATCAAATGTTTGGTTTATAATAATGTATCACAGAGGGCCAATTCCAACAGTGGCCTTCAAGTACAGCTGTTCGGGGGAAGCAAGTCTTTTACTGCGAGACCATTTCATTGTGCTTTGCAATTAATAATTTCACACATGGATATCGATGACAGGATTCAAACAGGGACTCAGCAGCACCTTAGAAAATCTCTTCCCATCAGGTGAGCAGAGGGGCTGGCTCGATGAGCTCCATCAGCTAGGATAATATTATGAATAAGGAGGTGTGTCACCTCCCTGTAGAGGGCAGGGGCGCCTGTACCAAATTACACACAAGCTACATGCAAGTCAGTTCTTTGGAACATCTGAGATGCCCACATTAAATGCAAATGCCCAAATACAACATGGCTGCTGCTATCCACCCAGAAAATGAAAACTGAATTTGAGAAACAGAATGAGGAATTGAAGAACTGCTCAGTGAGAATGCTGGAAGAATGGCCAAGCCCAGGCCAGAGGCAAAGAAAAGTCAATGCCAATTTTCCAGGAGCAGTCACTGTTTCAATGTTTAATAACTCCCAAGTATTCTTTTCACTAGTTATCCCCCATCTTGCCAACTAAATCCTATTCCACACTGCACTGCTAAGAACTCATTTTCTTCAAGTCTTAAACTACCTCCCAAGTAGATTTGGATAGTGCAAGCGGAAAGAAGCATGTTAATATTCCAATGGCAGAGCACACCATAAGCCATGCCAATCTCATATCTTCAAGTCTACCTTTTAAAAAGGAGAAGAACAAAAGAGAAACACCTTGTATAGAGAGGGGTAACGCAAATGAAAAAAGAGACGTATCCTTAAAAGTTGCCAAAGGGATTTCATAAACCAAATGAAGACCAATTCACTAGAGAAGAATACTTTTTAATGGAAACTTAGCATGGATACTGCTGGAAGAACATAATAATCCCCTTCAGTGGTTCTCCGGGTAAAAATCTAGATTAAAGTAGATTCACTTACCTTTAAAAAGGTTACTATTTTCACCACAATTAAAAAAAAAAAAGTTGCAACTAAGCATTACACAGAGGTATAGACATAACCACGTAAACATACTTGAGCTGTATGTTATTGGCTATTTAGCACTTCTGGGTAAAGACTCACGAATCAAATAGAAGTGATGGAAGAGACACTGAGATGCCACTTTGTGGTATATTCAGAGCAGAAAGCCGTGTAGTTCTTCTGTAAACATCGGTGTCACTTACCTAGGGAGGGAGAAAAGAAAAAAAGGATAAAAATTTAATAGAATTCTTTGAAATCAAAAAATCATTCTTGCCTCTTGTTTCTCATTTCTTCCCTTTTCCCATTCTCTTCAGTTTTCAGGGAGGGTCCTTCCATATCAGTACTGGTATCATGGATTTCACAGACACAGTGGAGAAGACAGTATCCTCTTCTTAGTAATGAAAATTAACAAAGTTCACCCTCTCTTCATACCTTGCTCAAGTGGGAGAAATGAGAGAATATCTTTCTTTTTTTTTTTTTTCCAGAAAGGAGAGGCATGGGTCACTGCTACTTGAGTTAGAGAGGTATCTACTCATTGGGAGCTTCCTTCCACTCTTGCTTTTTCTTGCCTCAGAATCTTTGCACATGATCCTCCTTCTCTCAACTCCTCTCACCTCTTCCTGCCACCCCACCATTTTGTTCTGGGAAACATACAGTTCTTTCTGGCTATCCAATCTTTAGAAATCTGTTTGGAAATAACTTTCTTTAAGAAGCTTTTACACACCTCCCGAGCCCAGGTTATATATTCTTCCTATGTGCCTACCAGTACCAATTGCCATTGAGTCAATTCCAGCTCATGGCTACCCCATGTGTACAGAGTAGGTCTTCTCCACAGTGTTTTAAAGGCTGTGACCTTTCGAAAGCAGACCACCAGGCCTTTCTTCTGAGGAGTCTCTGGGTGGGTTCGAACAAACAACCTTTCAGTTAGTAGTTGAGCACTTAAACATCTGAACCATCCAGGAGCCTATACGCATTAAAAAGCAAAAACCAAACCTGTTGCCGTGGAGTCAGTTCTGACTGATAGCAATCCTATGGGACAGAGTAGCTGTGACACTGCCCTATAGTTAACTATTCACTTGTAGGCCACTCCATTAGAATGTGAGCTCCCTGAGAGCAGAATCTGCCTTTTATTCCTTGTTCTTTCCCGTTTCCAGAGCATGAACTGGGATATGGAAAATTTCAATAAGTATTGGTTAATGAATACATGAACTCATTCATAAGCAACGGAAGCCCAGGTCAGACCAAAGACAAAGAGGGATCTCTGACTTCTTAGGGTGACTCTAGAATCTAGATTTTCAGGGAGAGACATAAAGGCGTTGTCCTGCTTCCTTCTTGCTCAGCTTCTCAGTTTAAGAAAACAATCACAAACAGAAGGTAAAGAGTAAATGTCCTGGCATAGAGCCTTAAGATTTTCCAGGACAAAACACAGTACATGATGCTAGGTCCACTTGAAAATCCAGGAGAAGAAATCACCTCTGAGTGGCTCCACCCAAAGCGTCCAGGCCATGTGTCCGTCAATTACTAGCTATGTGACCCAGTACAAATTACCTCACTCTCTAAGCCTTGCTTTCTTCAAATGTAAATGGAAGTTACCATAGTTGGCCTGTCTACATTACCACTTTTTAAGCTTTTTAAAAATTTTTAAATAATTATAGATGCACAAGAATCATAAAAACAGTACATACAGGCCCATGTATCCTTCACTCAGCTTTTCCCAGCAGTGGTGAACTCATATATAACTAGGATACAATTTCAGATACATTTGTGTCACGTGCACTTATAGAGTTTATATAGCGGTAAAACACAGAAAGAAGAGATAATTAAAATTTTGTGCATTAAGTCCAATTTGTACAAGAATCACAAAGCATAGAGAGCAATTAACATTAGAAAGAAAGACGATATAGTCAGGCAGGGGTTCTCAAGACGAATTGAGTCTAGATGCAAACATAACTGATTGAGTAGGAGTTGTGCAGGTAAAGTTGTGCAGGTAAAGAACCAGTGAAAATATGGCCGGGTGGAAGGAAGAGTATGTGTGAGGACCAAAATAATTAAAAAAAAAAAAAAAAAAAAAAGACCTATTTTAGTCTGAATCAAAATAAATTGTCATATCTGTTGTTCTAATTGGCTGAGTAGCAGCAATTTCATATGATCCAATCTAATAATTCTGCATGACTCATAGTGAATTAGGAGTGCATGGTGAATAGATAAACCTGGAGATAAGAAATGGTCTGGATCAAACGGCCTTGTAGGCCATCTTAAGGAGATTGGAATGTATTCTAAGAGCAACTGGTGGCCAATAATATAATTTAAGCAAATGGACATTTTAGGAAGATTATCTGCATGTAGAGATATGGATGTGAGGGGGCAAGTGTAGGGGTGGAGACTTGGAAACCAATTAGAGGTTGTAGCACTAAGCCAGAGAAGAGATTGCAGCAATCTTAACTGAGACAATGGCCAAGGGGTTGGAGAGAAGTGGGCAGATTGGAGAGATGCTTGGATGATAGAACCGACTTACTTTAGAGATAGATATAGGGGTAAAATATAGGCAGTCATAAAGGAGATGCCAAGGTTTCCAGCTTGATCAATACACAGTGGTACAATTCACAGAATGTGGGCTATGGTAGAGAAAACACTTTATAACTGCAAAGCATTAATAAAATACGAGTTATAGATATTTTCCCGTATGTGGAATATGCATAATATGTGCATGCACAATTCTCAAATGGATTAGAAAAAGAAGTGTCCTACTTTTAGAAAGCAATGTCAGTGCATGGCTACTACGCAGCGTATCATAATTGGTTTGAGGTGCTATTTAGTAATGCCAAGACAGTTCATTAAGAGAATCAAAAGCAAGCAGGTGTTTCCATTAGAGCTTGCTCTATTAATAAACACGCTCACACACACACATTCATACACAACAGTCAACTCAGGGCAGAATTAAACTTGCTGGAGCACCCAAAGAATCAATTCAAGAAAACTGCAGCAGAGAATGCATTTTTCATTCAAAAATGAAAACTAATCCAAAATGAAAAAGAAAAATGTCTCAGGAGATTGGGAATTAAATCAACTAGTATACTTATTACTTCTCAGCATATGATTAAAAAAAAAAAAAAAAAAAGACCAAGAGACCCTATGGTTTACCATTGCTTGGTGATTTCAATGAAATTAATGATATCATTCTCAAGGTGTCAGAGATCTATTAGACTATTGTTTTTCATTATGATGGTTTGTTATTTTTGCACCGTCAGATCCTACCACTTAATTATGCGTTACTTGAGACCTGGGAACGTATCTTGCTCATCTTAGAACTTCAAGCGTAACGCCTTGTACATAACAAGTACTCAGGAATACCTGTAGATTTTAGGAAATTCATTAGAAAGGAATACACTCAGTTATACAAAGCAATTCCCCCGCCCCTCCCCCACCCCCCACTCAGTAGTATTCACGGAGATTACTTTAAAAGAATGCTAGCGTTGGTAAGGTACTTTGTCAACTTTTCAGGAAAAAAAAAATTCTTTTATCTTAATTTGACAAAAAGATAATTTATCAGAGGGGAACAGGAAGAGAAAGGAGATGTCCTGAAAAATTCTGAGAAAAATAATTTGTTTGAGGCAACAGACTTATTCGTTTTACTAATTCATAAAATACGCTAGCACAAAACTCTGAAAACATTCACACGATTGTGTGATTTTTAAAAGTTTTTAAACCTTTCTTGCCAATTGTTTCTTCTCCTTTCAACCCATAGCAAATCACTAAGACAGAGTTATTTAGGGAAGGAATGGAGGAAACCACAGCCAGAAATATTACATTGTTCTTATTATTTTTAATTTGTATTTATTATTTATTTATTTATGTTTTTACTGTTGTGCTTTAAGTGAAAGTTTCCAATTCAAGTTAGTCTCTCATACAAAAATTTATACATACATTGTTTTGTGGCCCTAATTGCTCTCCCTATACTGTGACAGCACACTCCTCCTTTCCACCCCCTGGTTTCCTGTGTCCAGTAACCAGCTCCTGACCCTCTCTGCCTTCTCATCTCACCTCTGGACAGGAGCTGCCCATTTAGTCTCATGTGTCTACTGAGCTAAGAAGCACGCTCTTCACGAGTATCATTTTTTGTACCATAGTCCAGTCTAATCTTTTTCTGAAGAGTTGGTCTTGGGAATGGTTTTAGTTTTGGGCTAACAGTAATTTTTATTTTTTAACTAATTTATTTTTTTTGGTGAGGAACCACTCTAGTCCTCACTTGATGTGATAGATGGTGTCCATGCTCCCTCTGTCTTAGCCCTTTGTGGTTTTTAAAAGACCATCAGACAAAAATACCCTTCCTATGGCCAGTTGGCATTTCAAATGATTTCAGCTTAGAAGAGACTAAGTGGATGCAACTCATAGTCCTATCCCAACTTCCTTTCACAACTCACCAGTTTTCTGAACTGGCATTCTTAGCCTGAAAGCTGGAGAAGCAAGGCCCTGCAAATGATGAAGGTCTGTTGCTGACCTGCTCTTGGAAACAGAATAGCAGCAAAAGAAAAATCAGGGTGAGCTAGAGTAGAAATTCAACTTAAGTGGCATGAACATAGTATCTCATAAGCCCACCTTGGCCTTTATTTCACATTGTTTTGTAAAATATATTTTATATTTTTGTGACTTCTTAAGGAACCCTGGTGGCACAGTGGTTAAGTGCTAACCGAAAGGTCAGCAGTTCAAACCCACCAACTGCTCCACTGGAGAAAGATGTGGCAGTCTGCATTCATAAAGATTACAGCCTCGAAAATCCTACGGAGCAGTTCTACTCTGCCCTGTAGGGTTACTAGGAGTTGGAATCAACTCATTGGTGATAGGTTTGTTTTTGTTTGTTTATGACATCCTCCATGTCCTCTAATCTTTGAACAAATTACAACTTGTTTTATGAGCGGTGTATCGCTAGATAATCAGCACTAAACTTCCTTACTTTTGTGGGGGGCTGGGAGGGAGAACATACAGGGTGCTCATTATCATTTTTCTTTACTTCATAAGGCCAAGAGTCCCTGACCTGACCTAGAAAGGTCTTTTCAAATGTAGACTGGTGCATTTTAGCTAGGCTTACAGGCAGTCCTTGGTATGAACGTCCAGCTTACATACAACTCACCCCTGTAAAGCCTATTACATTAAAAATTTGAGGTACATACAATGGTTTGTAATGACAAATGGGTGCTATCTTGTTATTATTAATAATACTGTATTATTATGTCAAAGATGTTTTAGTGTATCTGGAAGTGTTTCTTTAAAGTTTTATTATGCGTAGAAAGGTACATTATAAACTATATACTATATACTAAGACAAATATTTGACTGACTGACGTTAGATATGAACCATACCTAACTGTTCCAAATTACATACAAATTTGACTTAAAGACAAATTTAGGAATGGAACTCATTCATAATCCAAGGACTGCCTGTCTTAAAAATGTACACATATTCTGGATAAAAACTTGGCAAATAAACACAGTTGAAGTGAGGAAAGTGTAACCAATGCAAGTTAATCACTCCTGTGTCTCCTAAGAATGGCTCTGCTCCCACTGCTTAACTGCATATAGGCTTTAATGGAGATGGGAAGGAGAGCACTGAGAAGAGATTGCTGACACATTGCCATGTGAAGAGAAGCTAAGCTTATATAAACTTCTGCAAAACCATACTGAACAGAACTGATTGTTACTGTGCTGCCTACTCTCAAGATGCTAGGCATTCCAGGGTCAGCATACTCTCCCCAAATCTTACAAACAAGTCTTGTAATTTTGTGAGACAACTGCATCACCTACTTAGCCTGGTGGCTTTAGGAGGCTACGGCTCTGTGAGCGTGGTGGTGGGGTATTGTCCTAGTTCTAGGAACTATTTTATTATTTATTATTCCAAACGGCTTTGCAGAGGAGCTTCCAAGGCTGTAATAGTCTGAAACAAGCCACATTTGTGTTATTTGACACGTCATAACATTTTTCAGTTGGAGCAACCAAAAAAGAGAGTAGGATTTCAAGGCAGAAAAGTTGAGGCTAGTTTTCACCCTTATGGAGAGGTAAGAAGACAGTTGTAGGGCGGTAATCTCTGTGTCATTGGGTATTGTTTTCCAATGGAAAGAGAAATAATCCTTCTCGTAAATTTTGTCTGGAGCCTTTACTAGGTGGCCTAATACCCTAAGGAGAGAACAAGCTGCTTATGCCAAGGGAGAGAAGGAAAAAGTATCCTCACTCCATACCAAGTATCTTCTTATTTCCTATTGTCCCACCTGATATGTGAATGTTTATTGACTGTAACAGTAGAAAAGTCAGCTGCCCTAAGAAAGTGACTTTTGGTATCACGTGACTGGTGTCTGTTTTTAATTAGTCATCTGAAGAGGTTTAACAAGAAACATTAATCTTCCTCTTGTCTAGAATGGCACATTATAGATTCTGCCTGAGTTTGAAGAGGAACAGTAAGCTGGCAAAGCTGAAAGGCCTATCCAAAGAATACAACACTGTCAACAACTCTGTAACACGTGGTGCACCAATCTAAAACCATAGCTACAGTAGAGGTTCCACATTACTTCTGGAACTATACGTATAGAGAAAGAGAAATCATTCTTGGTAAAACCAAGTACAACCCAGCAGCATATATGTCTTTGGTTTGGACATAAACAGTCTGAAAACATTCCCTAGAATAAATTTTTGCTTAAAAGAAATAAAACTTCCAGTAAACACAAACATGGTTCTTGTACCAAGAAGGGACATTGGTTGTACTGCTGTGAAAGGAAGTTATGTACATGAATGAGTAGGAACTTAAACCAAAGGAGTTCCAAAGATGGCTCTCTTCAACCACTTTGCTCCTGCTTTAGACTAAAAGGGATCCAAAAGACAGCTCCAATCTGAATGCTTCATACTCTCACCCCGTTTCCTTTTAATCATAAGGGATATAAAGAGATTATGTGACATGGTTGATTATAGGTATCTTCATACCTCTAATTTGCCATTACTGAGTTCTACATAGAAGTTGCCCTGTATTTCCTCCTCTCCTTTCTAGGTCTTTTCAAGCTGCCTTCTGGAAATAGCTATCAGCCAAAGTTCTATTTCATAATTGTATTATTAGCTGAATTATTAATTGAAATGAAAACATTTTAATGGGCATACAAAGTCATTTGGAAATGAGATAAAACATTCTAGGCACCGCCTGCATGGATGCAGAGCTAAAGCGAAAGTGCTCTGACAGCTTGATTATGCACATTAGTGCAATCTAGCTGACTCCCAGTTCCTACAGTGGTGTTGTCCTGTACACTAAGTGTCTCTCCTGGTTGTTTGCTGCTCTCTGCATTTATATGGAAAGCCTCAAGGATAAATCCTTCTTTCTGATTAATCCTAAACATTATGCTATTGCAACACTATCTCTTATTAGTTCTATCATACATGTCTTGCTCCTTCTTTTGCACCTGAGTTGAGGAGAAGGACCCTGAAATGTGGTTCCATTCACCAAATCTGGTCCTTACAAAGACCAGCCAAGACATATACTATTTAAACTCTGTAACCTCTCTGGCCTCATTTCCAATACTTTCCCATTGTCCACTGATGTCTTTACTATACATACCTCTAACTCCCCAGCCACATACCACCACAGGATATTTGCACTAGCTATTACCTTTATTTGGGCCAGCCTTTCACCAGATATTTGCATAACTAAACTCCCTCACTTCATCAAGTCTTTGCTAAAATGTCAATTTATCAAAGATACTTACACGACCACCCTATTTAACACTGCTTTCTGACACCTGCTGCCCCTTGAATTCCCAGCTTCTTAACTTACTCTACTTCTTTTTTTATCCATACACTTTTCACTTTACTAACATATTAGTTAATTTACTTATGTATTTTGTTAATTCTACCTCCCTCATTAGAATTTAAGATCCAAGAGAAGAGGAAGGCAACTTTTATATATTACACACTTACACACATGTATAAAGATATCTATATATACACACACATATATGTTTGTGTGTGTCTGTTTATGTGCATGTGTGCATAATTGCCCAAGTATCTGGAATGATTTTTAGGACATAATAGGATCCCCATTAGCATTTGTTAAATGAATTAATGAAACCGTGGACATCTTGGTGATTCTGTAGTTTCCCTCCTTCATGAAACTTGTCATATCCCTTCTAAAAAATAGGTGTTTACTTGCCCTTCCCCTCTCCGAGAACTCGTTTGCCCCACTGGCAACAAACGCTTGTCTTATTTCGCTTACCCTGATTTTTTTCTTCTCTCAGAGTATCATTAGCACTGCTTTCTTTATTATTAATCACGTCTTCAAATCTCACTGTCAGCAACTACAGCAAGAGGCATGTATCACTGACAGAAAACAACATTAATTCTTGAATGTGTAGAACTGAAGGAAATCCAGGTACTATCTTTTCTGATCTCATTATCCATCAACTAATCAATGGGAATCTTTTCTCACTGACCTGGAATTCTAATACCCAAGGCACCCACACTGGAAAATGTCAAAGATTAATTCTTCCTCTTGCATGCAAACCATGTAATTTAGTAACAGCCACTCAACTGCCATTGACCTGCTAATTAATCCATGGATTTGTTGTTGTTGTTGTTGTTGTGCCTTTAATTGTTTCCCCTGATAGCTGAGTTACTTTAGAAATACTCATTCTCTGTGCAGACTCAACACTAAATGCTGCTCGAGTTCCGTAGTAATAAAACACTGAAATCTATTGACTCCCTGACAACTTGTTCTCTTTCTCTTCCTTTCCTTTCTGTGTGTCAGTTGGTGCTAGGATGCAGAAAGAACACAGAGAGGGGAAACGTGCAGCTAATAAATGAGCAGTTTGTATCACAGGTGGGGGTGAAAAATGATGCTTCAACTGGGTCAAGAAACAAGTCGGTCCTGCTCTCTCTGAATTAAAGATTTACCTGTCTTCCTGACTTCCCATCAGTAATTTCAAATCAGCCTGAAAATAACTGGCTGGGACCTTTTTCTCAGAGTCCTCTTTTCTGAGAACACATGGCTGATTCTCATCTTCCACCACCAAGCAACAAGTGAGGTGTGTTTTCTGATGGGACTATTTTCACATGTGATGATCCTGGCAGTGTCTCCTGGAAATGTTATTAATGTAGTGACCCTCCATGAATTCCACCCATTAATGTGAAGAATGCTCCATTAAATCCACGGCCTGAATAGCAACCTAAGCTCTAGTTTCTTTGCCCTGCTCTGACACTTAACTGCTGTGTCCCTTGAAAGTGTCTGTTCACCTCTCTGAGCCTCAGTAGCCAGTATGGGAAGAACAAGGCATTTACTTGCCCCACAGGGATGTTGCTAAGTTTTTGGTCAGTCCCATGCAAGGGGCAATTCACATCAATTATTATGATTTCCTCTAAAATATAAATACATGTAGAACTTAATGTATTTTTAATCCAAATGTTTGAGTGAAAAGGAATGAGAGGTAAAATGACATAGCCACTCTAGGCGTTCAGTCACTGCCATCAAAATCAGGGGCTCCAACCCTACCAGGCCATTTATGTGCCATTAACAAAGAGATGAGAGAAAATTATCCTTCCTGAGTGGTCTTCCAGGAGCCCTGAGTGGTCTTCCACAAGCCCTGGTGGCACAGTGGTTAAGAGCTCGACTGCTAATGGAAAGGTCGGCAGTTCGAAGCCACCACCTGCTCCTCGGGAGAAAGACGTGACAGTCTGTTTCCATAAAGATTGCAGCCTTGGAAACCCGGGTGGCAGTTCCACTCTGTCCTAAAGGGTCTCTGTGAGTTGGATATATATATATATGTATTTTATATATTTCCCCTTTGAAGTCGTAAATTGTGAGGGTGCAGAACATTGGATTCGGAGCCAAACTCTTGGTTTAAAGGCTTTTTTAGGAACTTACTAGCTGTGCTGAATTCAGCAAGTTACTTACCCTCTCTGGGCCTCAATTTCATTATCTTTAAAATGTAGGTCTAGAACCCAATTTATAAGGTTATTGGAAAAGAAGGATTTTATCTAAGTAAAGCATTATAGAATAGAATCTGACATGAGGGAAAACAAACAAACAAAAACAAACCAGGAGTGTTACCTATTTTTTGTGTTATTATAGTTATTACTATTGTTATTATTTCAAAGACCCAAGCTGACTTGCAAAGTGTCAATGCACAAAAGAGGATGAAGAGACCCACTAGAAGCATTTTTCGATGCTCCAACCAAAAGAAATTTGATTCTTCACCACAGCCAATTTGCCTGGACTCATACAACGAAGGAGCTCAAGGAAATCACAGGATGGAGACTGGGATGATAATAATGTGCAAGGGACTTAGTGGATGGCAAAACTGCCTCTTGCAGAAACAGCTGTGACACTAAACACTGCTTCAGAGATATTTGATCTTTATTCTCCATAGGAGCTTAAGATAAGTGACAGACAGGGCTCTGAACCTGCAGTTGAGGCTTTAAAACTGTCAAGGCACAGTGTTTCTGTACTAATATGAACATCTTTCAACAACACAAGTGGAATAAATTATTACCTAACCTGTCTTCCAACCACCAATGATCTGTGAGCATGGAAGGAAGCCCCTATGTAGAAATCCCCCCCTTCATGTTCTAGAAAATAAGCCTGGAGCAAGCCAACATATTATCGGATCAGTATTATCAGACTTCACTTTGACAAAAACAGGGAGAACCAAAATGACAGAGTTGTCGTTTATTTTCCCAACTAAATACACACCAATCATCATCTATGGTCTCCATAATTTCCTGATGATAGAAGAAAATATACTAATTTAGAAAGGTATGCAGGGCAGAATTTAATTTTTTTTAATCTTAAACTGCCTTCTATAACTGCACTGTCTTAATATTTCTCTTTTTGCCATTGACTAGTGAAAACATTATCACAAATGTGTATTAGCAAACAACTCATCTACATGCTTGCTTTCCATGCTCCAAGGAGTAGGTTTAGATTAGTTTGGTCTGGGAGCTTCAGCTTCCTGATTTACAAAAAGGGCGTGATTATCTTCTTACCACAGCCAGAGGCTTTCTCTCATCCTCTTTAAATGCTCTGACACATTTTTTGACCGGGCTCTTCCTTTGGTTTATGCATTACTGCACTAACTTTGTTCTCTTAGTTCTTGAATTTCTCTTTCTGTTTCATTCAGTAACAACCCTCATTCTTCCTCTTCCCTCAACAATGACCTTTCTCTGGAGTATAATCACTGACTTTCTGCACACCTTTACTCCTTTCTCTGAAAGAGCTCATGCATTTTCTTTGCTAATGTTTTATCCTTAAGCAAATGACCTTCAAATCTTTCTCTCCAGCATTGGCTTCTCGTAAGACCCGGAAAGCCTACTGTACATCTCTTCCTTGGTAATTTAACATCACTTCAGTCTCATTACATTTAAAACCACATTTAAAACCACATCAACTTGCTTCCCCGTGCAACTCCATTCTATCTCAATGAGAATTTTTTTCTTGTCCGCTAGAGTTGAAACTTAAGAGAAGCTTGTGACTTCGTCTCCACCGCACCGCGATATCCAAATAGTCTATAGTTTTTTTCTCTATATTTTCTTTTAATCTCCTAAGTCGTCTGTCACTAGCCTGTTCTAATTATTTTTATTTTCCTGTTAATAGCTGCCTTTTCTCTGTATCATCTTCACGTTACCCGTTGCTGCCGACTAGATTTTGACTCACAGTGACCCTATAGGACAGAGTAGAACCGCCCCATAGAGTTTTCAAGGCTGTAATCTTTATGGAAGCAGACTGTCACATCTTTCTCTCTCAGAGCGGCTGGTGGGTTCAAACCACCAAGCTATTTGTTAGCAGCTGAGCACTTTAATAACTGTGCCACTAGGGCTCCTTCGCCTCCACATTACCTACATCAAATAGCACCAGTATGCTTTGAATATTATGATTTGACCAGGTCATTCTTTTTTTTTTAATATATTTTTTTAATTGGACTTTAGGTGAAGGTTTACAGAAGAAACAGTTTCTCATTAAACAGTCAGTACACATAGAATGTTATATGACATTGGTTAACAACCCCACGACATGTCACCCTCTCCCTTTTCGACCTCTTTTTTTTTTTGGTGAAAATATACGTAGCCAAAGATACACCATTTCAAAAATTTCTATATGCACAGTTCACTGACATCGATTACGTTCTTCCAGTTGTGCTGCTATTCTCACTTTATTTTTTTTCTTAATTTTTAAAAAGCACAATTATTATGGAGATAGAAATAAAACAGTGATTATTAACGTAACATTTAATTAGTGAATTTACAAAAGGGACTAAATACAAGGTTGATATAACAATTATATTTCTAGACCTTAACAACAATGATTTGGCACATATACTTTATAAAATTATTGCGTTTATGAAGCATTGAAAACGTTGACTACTAGGAATAAACCTCATAAAAATAGGTAACAGTTCCATTTAGAAAACTGCAATACATTGTAGAGATTAATTCTAGATTTAAATAATTTGAGGGTTATATCATGGTCCTGGATTGAACAACTACATTACAATAATATGCATTTTTCATAAATTGATCTATAAATTCAAGTTAGTATCAGTCAAAATTCAGTTAGTATAATCCACTAACTTCGAGTCGATTCCAACTCATAGCGACCCTATGGACAGAGTAGAAATACCCCATGTGGCTTCTAAGGCTGTAAATCTTTACAGAAGCAGACTCCCACAACTTTCTCCAGCACAGTTGTTGGTAGCTTCAAACCGCCGCTATTCTCACTTTAGATGAAGAACAAACTAGTTTTTAACAGAACAAACTAGTTTCTCATTAAACAGTTAGTACACATATTGCCCTATGACAATGGTTAACAACCCCACGACATGTCAGCACTGTTTTTACTCAACCTTGGGTTCCCTATCAACAGCTTTCCTGTCCTTTCCTGCCTTCTAGTCCTTGTCCCTGGACTGCTGTGCCTCATTAGTCCCGTTTTGTTACATGGGGATGTCCAATCCCCGGTTGAAGGGTGAACCTCAGGAGCGACTTCACCAGTGAGCTAAAAGGGTGTCTGGGGGCCATACTCTCGGGGTTTCTGCAGTCTCTAGGTCATTTTTGTAAGCAAGAATCTACAGCACTTCATGAGATCAAGCACAAAGTCTTCATTCTGGCACTTTAGGGCCCTGTTAGGCTCTTCAACAACAACAGGCTCTTGCAGTCATATTTCTCAAATCACTAAGAGAAGACTCACTCATTCTCTCTGGTCAGTCTGCTCGTATGAGAAACTCATCCCTGTGCATGCGCCTTAGCTCTGGCCTTCCTTCTACCTAGAATGCCCTCTTCCCATCTCCTCGCCAAACTAAACCCTTTATTTTGTTCAAAGTCCAGCTGAAGACACCTTGTTGTCATGGATTTGCCTTACAGCTACCAAATTCAGAATGACTTATCTGTTTCAAGAATCTCAGTCCATTTTATTATTAGCACCTCAGGCGCTAATACTTTGAAGTTTGCTACTAGTTTTATGGATATCATTCTTAGTTTTACAGCAATTTTCCATTCAGGGGTAGAGCTAAGTCGTCTTGTTTCCAATTATCTATGGCACCTAACTTTGAGCTGGATTTCTAAGTGAGAAATCCCAAGTCTACCTATTACTAGCATACTGGTTATAAACATATTTTGTATCAAAACACTGGGGTTTGTAGTGATCTTTGTCACTTAAATACACATCCTATAGAGGTATGAGAGAGATCAGAGCAGGACAGATGGTAAGTGAACATCTGACTGATGTGTCTCAGCTCTGATTCAATTATTAATGGTGTTTATTCTTTAGTACTATGGAAGGACATAAGGAAATTATCTCAAACCATTAGATATGGACTCATATACTATTAAACTGTGAACTAATTGTGTGTAGGAACTTTGTCCTCCCCCTCCCCCCATCTCTAGGCATAGAGCCTGTTCAGAATGGGTTCAAGAAATTGAGCTGCCTTAAATGAATTCAAGTCTTCAGATCAAGGCAAATTGCACCCTAGGTTCTAAATAAAATTGCTTATACATCTAACATTCATTATCAGTGTACTTAGAAAAATGATAGAGGTGAGAAAAGGTAGTTAAGAAAACTCAAGAGTCAGAAAAATGTCACAGATGTCAAGAGGTAAAGGGATGGATTTTCTAAAATTCAAGTCAAGAACATAAATAATTTCTGATAAAATTCTAGGGAAAAAGTATTAAATAGATGATCTGTGTGCATTTGCTCATTAATTAGGTCAACAAACATTAATAAGTATGTCTCTAGGTTGGTGGCTATATGATGGTGAATAACAGCCAAGTTTCTACTCTGAGGTAACTTACAGTAGGGGAGACAGACTACAAAAAAAAAATTACAAAAAAGGTAGCAAACACCAGATGTCAATAGGTAATTCAATAAAGTCAACTCTCATAAACAGGGCTTTTGTGTAGTAAAACAGGGTGCTGCCACAAATAGTCCACTTTGCTACTGGTTTCAGCAGAGAATTTGACTTTGTCTCCTATAATACCCTGAAAAATAAGATGGGGAAATGTGAACTTTGGTCCTAATCACACTTGAAAGAGGTACCTTCCTGTTCCACATTCAATAACTTGTCAAATTTGCATGTGACACAAAGCTGAAAGCAATATTTATTATGGCAGAAGACAGGAGCTAGACCCACAATGATCTTGACAGGTTAGAATACTGGGCTGAAACCATCAAGATGAAATGTAATAGGAGAAAATTTTAAATCAAATATTTAAGACTAGACAAAGGTTTTTTAAACAGGATACATAAATAATAGCCATAAAAATTGATAAGTTGGACTTCATCAAAATTAAAAACTATCCTCACTGAAGACATCATTAAGAAAATGAACAGGCATAACACACACTGTAAGAAAATATTCACATAGCATATATTTGGAAAAAGACTGGTAACCAGAATACATAAAGAATATCTACAACTAAATAAAAGAATTGCAACTAATTTGGAAATATATCTGGGTATATTAGAATATGTATCCAAAATTGATACATGCATAGAGAGGTGGATGGAGAGATAATAAAGCAATTTTGAAAAAAAGGTTCATTATAGAATCTAGATCATAAGCACATGGCTATTCTTTGTACAGTTTTTTTCAATTTTTCTGTATGTTGGCAATTAAAATAAAACATTAAAAAAACAGGTTACAATTATGTATATTGCTCAAGAAATTCTACTGAAATTTAATAAAATATTAAGTATAAAAAACATCAGGTTACAAAGGTATATGCAATTCCATTTGTGTGTATCATATCACTATAATGGGAAACAGGACAACAAAAGTTTAACAGTGATTCTTCTGGGGTGGCAGAGACAGAGGAAGAGGAAGGAAGGAAGGAAATAATTAGAACCACTCTGAAGTGTCATTAGATCCAGAGAAGTATTTTTTGTTTGGTTTTGTTTGTCCTACAGTTAATATGCATTTTTTCGTGTATTTCCAAAATAATTAATTTTTAATAAAACTTACATTAGTTTTTTTTTTTTTTTTTGATTAGAGATTGAGTGTGTGGTGACAGGAGCAATGCACAAGTAAATGGAAACATAAGGAAGAATCTTTTGGTGACTGGCTACGGGGAACTAGGACATAAGTGAGTCACAAATGGAAAAGAGAATCACGGTGCGGTGGATGGAAAGTAAAATATGTAAGAGGATATGATGTGGGTCCTGCCTCCCTCACCACTTCCCCTCTCGTCACAATCCAGGCACGTGGGTTTCCTTTCATTTCTTTGAATGCAGCAGCCTCTGCCCCCGTTCAGGCCTTTGCACATACTTTCCACTTGGCTGAAATACACATCACTCCTTTCTTCGCTTCTAATTTTACTCATCCTTCAGATCTCACTTCCTCACGGAAACTATCCACAACTTTCCAAAATAATGTAGGGCTCCCTGTCACACTTTCTCACAGCATTACCTTTTAGTAGCATTTATGGAAATTAGTAACTGAACATTTCCTGCCGGATCATGTGTTTATTATCAATCTTCCCCCCTAGAATGTCAGCTCCAGGAGGGAGTAACCATGAATGTTTTATTCATTGCTGTAACCCCAGAGCTGAGAGAAGTGACAGGCACGTTGGAGGGATTCAGTGAGTCTTACTGAATGAATGAAGGTACTAAATTTATTTTTGTTGTTGTTGTTAGCTGCTGTCTAGTCGGCTCCCAACTCATGGCGACTCCGTGCTCAACAGGATCAGACCATTGTGATCCACCAGGTTTTCATTGGCTGACTTTTGGGAGGTACATTGCCAGGCTGTTCTTCCCAGCTGTCGTAGTGTGGAGCGCCTCTGAAACCTGTTCAGTATCACAGCAACACACAAACCTCCACTCACAGATGAGTGGTGACCCCATGAGGTGCATTGGCTGGGAATCGAACCCAGGTCTCTCGCATGGAAGGCAAGGACTCTACCACTGAACTACTACTAACCACCTGAGTTTATGTTTAAATTTGTTAGATTTACAGCAACAGGAAAATGCAGAGATGGTAGTGTTCCGCAAGAATTTAAAGACCAGCACTTGGAGTTTAAAGGTGAAATGACACTAGAGGTAAAGTTTTGGGAAGCACTAGTAAGAAGATATTTGGAGATATGAGGATGAATGAACCCCTCCAATGAAAAAAGTATAGAAAAAAAAAAAAAGTGCAGAGGACTGAGGATCAAGCCTATCTCTTCGATATCTTTTTTACCTTACTCTGTCTGCACCTTTTTCTATTGTTCTTTCTTGTACTGGAAACAGGATGTCAGCTTAACTAGCACGAAATTAACTACAGCCTTAAGCATGTGAAGTGATGATGGGCTCCAGGACAAGCTTGCTCTTTCAATTGCTGGCAGCTTAGACTTGGCTTCTAGCTTCTGCCTGGCTGGGAAAGATAGACAGCAAATGTAGGTGCCGATTCTTAGACAGTACTCTGCCAATACCAAAGAAATGCCAGGACTCACAGGGCCTCCTTCCTTCACAGAAACAGACTGTTTTATTTAAGATTCATTCAATAAGTATTTACTAAACACCTAGTATATACCAAACCCTGGTGGTGTAGTGGCTAAGAGTTCAGCTGCTAACCAAAAGGTCAGCAGTTCAAATCTACCAGGTGCTCCTTGGAAACCCTATGGCGAAGTTCGATTCCGTCCCATCAGGTCACTATGAGTCGGAATCGACTTGATGGCAATGGGTTTTTTTTGTTTTTTTTTTAATATACCAGAGGAGCCCTGATGGTGCAGCTGTAAAGAGCTCAGCTGCTAACCAAAAAGACAGTAGTTCAAATCCACCAGCTGTTCCTTGGAAAACCTCCAGGGCAGTTCTACTCTGTCCTATAGGGTTGCTATGAGTCAACAGCAATGGGTTTTTTTTCTTTGTTGTTTGTTTGTTTATGTACCAGAGAGGGAGCATTGGTAATTCAGTGCTAGAGTTCTTGCCTTCCTGTCCAGTGCACCTCATGCACCAAAATTAAACCCATTGATGTCAAGTAGATTCAGACCCATAGCAACCCTATAGGACAGAATAGAACTGCCCCAGACAGTTTCCAAGGAGTGGCTGATGGATTTGAACTGCCGACCCTTTTTTTTTTTTTTGGTTAGTAGCCTTAACTGCAGCTCTTCACCACTGCCCTACCAGGGCTCCGCCTCATTCACAGCCACCACTAATCTGTCAGTGGATGCTTTTGCATTGCTATGATGCTCAACAAGTTTCAAGTGAGCTTCCAGACTAAGATAGAATATGAAAAACCCTATAGATCACAACAGTCTGATCTGCAACCGAACATGGGGATAGCACAGGGTTGGGCAGAGTTTTGTTCCATTGTACATGGGGTTACCAGGAGCTGGGGGCTGACTCAATGGCAGCTAACAGCAACAATAATAAGTACCAGATAGAAGACACTAGGTTTAGCAATAAATGTCTCTTTCCCAGTGGATTTTATGGTCTCATGAGGCAAGAGACCATGAACACGTAAACAGACACTGAACTATCAATTTGAAGATGTCATAAAGGGGTTGGGGGGGGCAATGCAACAAAGAAACCAGGAAAGGAGGTGGTCAGGTGGGCTTCTCTGAGGGGATTATATTTAAGCCAAAACCTTAAAAAGTGAGACAGAATCAACTTTGTGAACAGAGATGGAAAGTTTCAGGCAGAGGAAGCAGCGTGTGGATAGGCTCGAAACAGAAAATAACCGAAGGCATTCAAGGACCTAACAGCAGCCAGTAAGGCTGGAGCAGAGGGGAGGAGAGCAACAACCAGGTGAGCTGGCAACTTCTGTGACAGACACAGAGATCTGATCATGAAGAGCTCTGTGGCCATGAGCAGGACTCTGGAGGTCATGGAAGTTCCCCTGGGAAACCATTGATGGGATTAGGGACAGAAATGCAGGATCCCAGGGAATGACATCAGATATTCCAATAGTAGACTTCCAAGTGGATGGTCCCTACTTTTTTATGTTGGTGTTTGTTTTTGTTTTCCAAGTACTCTGAGCCTGTTTCAGCCTTCTCCCTCACACATTCACAAAGCCAGCCTCTACAGTACAAGTTAGAGAACTAATCAATCTAATTCTTAAAAGGAAGAATGTTTACAGGAATTTGAACCATGTAGCAATAATCAAAAAAAAAAAAAGTAGAAAAATATGTAAGCATTTAAACAAGATGGACCAGATTCTCTTTCAAGTTTCCCCTGAGATGAAAACTCCAAGCCTCAAGGAGTCTCTCCTGAGAAACAGGCTGTACAGTAAAGAGAGATCAGAATCTAGCAATTAGTATGCATGCAATAAATGTTAACTGATTATTTGATTGAGAGTAAGAGGATACATATAGTATTGCTGGGTAGAGGGACACTATCTGTAAATATCTGAATAGTGGTGAGAATCTGATTTTTTTAACAATTACCATCATACATAGGAACGTTGCAGGTGATGCTGTGAAATGTTATAAGCAGCCACAAGTCAGTTAAATGGAAGTTAATGTGCTTTGAAAGGCACATCACACGTGAGAGATGTGGACAGCAGGGTCAGACAAAGCAGCAGTTAGCAGGAGGCAGCCAGCAGAGAGAGAGAAGGCCAGTCACAATAAGGAAACAACTGGAAGCCAGGAGTAAGCCTCGCCAAGTAGAATGGCAAAAGCCATAAAAAAGCCAGCGGAAGTGGAAGATGGAGCCCGAGGTGGCAGTAGCCTCCGTAGAGGGAACCTGTCCACTGGCATAGGCAATAAATCCCCAGCCTAGCACGGGGACGGCTCAATGGAAGACATCTAAATCAGATCAGGCCCGCTCACTGGCAGCAAGGTAAGCCCGTCGCTGGGGCAGACACAGCAGAGACAAAAGCAGAATCAGTCCATCCAGAGGAACATGAAACGGGAGAGATCTACAACATGGATTTTACTGCAGCCCACCAACTGACAAAGGCAATGCATTTGCGCAAAACAGGAGAACAGCATGCAAAAGCCAAGAGATGTGATTTGAGCCGTGCCAAGTCAGTAGAATGTTCTCTGAGGAAATATCAGCTTCCTATCAACCAGGAGGGCTCTGGCAGTATGAGAGCTGCATACACACAGCCACGTGTGGTAGAGCAAGGATCATGGCAGCAGGCTCTCAGGATGCACTGAGGGAACAGCTAAGTTGTACAGTGTGTAAACCATCAGGGCCGACCGCTGTCCTGCTACCCAATAGCCAAGAACGTGAAGCCTGAGATTGGAAAGAGCGCTGGATGGGGGGGTCAGAAGGTTGAGGTCAAACTCTATCTCTGTCACTAACTCTAAGATCTTGGACTGAAATTCTGTCTTACTCTTGAGAACCTGTTCCTTTTTGTTACCCAGGAATTGCAGACTTTCCTCCCCAAAATGAATTCCAGCCCTGACCTGAGACTGAGGCTGTTTCAAATGCTGATAAACTCCCCTAATACCATCATCCCACTCTGACCTTGCTAGTTGCCCAAACATCTAAGGAAATGCTGAGTTTGTCCTCCTGCCCGATGGAGGTTCCTACATCTGCTTTTCAGTCTATGCTCTGCATACCTGTCTGATGGTCTGGAATAGTCTCCATCACCTGCAGCCAGAATAACCTCTTCCAGAACCTACATCGCTTTGATAAGCACAATAAGCCACAGGTTGTGGTTATTCCAGTTTGGGCTATTTAGCTGAAAAGAGCCATCTACACAGCATTTTCAAATCCTCCACTCCAACTTCTACCTGGAAGCCTAACACTAAAACTGAACATAAACAAAGTAACATTCAGAAAAGTAAAATTGTTTCCCATTCTTAGTCGCCTCTGTTCTCTGGGCATATTTTGGTTTAAATGTCTGTACTTTTTAAGATCATATGCTACAGGGCAGAGTTTACCTCTTTCTTTAAATTCATGATAATGTAAAAAAAAATGCTCATGATAATCTGATTATCTCTACAATCGTATATCACATATCAAAGCAAAAATTACTGTTGATAACTGAATGTTACATGTGGTAACTAAAGGAAAGAACTTTCCCAAGCGTTAAGAAGCTCATTCCTCCACCGTTAGGGGAAGCATCTCCTATAATCTCTCCTTTCCTCTCCCTTTCCTGCCTCTCTTACACACACACCAAGTAAGAAGCCTTCTGCTCATGTGCCTCATGGGTGGGGTTCCATTTAGGTTTATCGCTGGAGAAGAAGCAGTGCTTTTGGTATTCAGTGTCTGTACTATGTTCCCTCTGCTACACCCTTCAATACTGCCAGCACATCAGAGCTATTGGCTGTATAGGTATTTGGAAGAGCAATTCTCTGTGGACACTAGGGAAATTCTAGAGTGGAAATGAAGAGAAAGCGGCCAAATCTACAAATAGATCTCTAAATGGGAATGTTGTTTGTGAAATCTTAACATTAAATTGAGTCAAACCAATGGGAGCTGTCTTAATGCCATGCAAACTGTTTTGGACCAACATATAAGGATTTCATCCTGGTGCCATGCCATGGCTAGATAAGCCACCATGAATCAGACCAGCTATAATTTAGATATCGTCTGATATGACCACAATCATACAGACAAACTTAAAGGATCAAGAATAGAAAGACTAGTGCCACCAAGACTATAGGGATGGATTCTTGAGGGTTTGAGAAGATTATAATCTAGGACACCAAAGATTCTTTTCTTTATTTGTACTTTTTTCTCTTATCCTCTGCACTACTTATCTTTTCTGAGCTGACAAAACCATTACTTACGAGATAGAGTTTCAGGATAGAAATTTTAAGTCTCCCTCTGATATCCCTGAGAGTTTAGGTAACACGAATTACTGTCAGGTTTACTTCATGATATTACCAACCACAAACTGCCAATCAGCAGGCGGGATACTGAGTTTCTAAAACACTTCTTTCAAGTGCCATACTGATACTTCACATTAGTAAGATCATACATACTAAGATTCTGTCATTCTCTACCCTACCCTTCTGATCACCCACAACCTTGTCATAGCTAGTCTTCTCTTGTTATAATATGCTCTGGCAGGGCCTCACTCCTGTTATGACTGCATTTTTATAAAACCATCTCATCCTAGCCCCATCTTAGTAAGTCTACCCAGCACCATAAACCCAAACCCACAGCTGCTGAGTCAGTTCTGACTCATAGAGACCTTATAGCACAAAGTAGAACTGCCCCACAGGGTTTCCAAGGCTGTAAATCTTTATGGAAGCAGACTGCCACACCTTTCTCCCACGGACCAGATGATGGGTTCAAACAACCAACCTTTTGGTCAGCAGCCAGGCACTTTAACCATTGCACCACCAGGGCTCTTTCCCAGCACCATAGCAAGTGATAATGGCTTCAACTGTCAGAATATTGGTCCTTCCCAGAACATATTTCAAGAACACATTCCTAGGACCTGCCTTCCCTCTGTATTAATTTAAGAGTCAACTGCAGGGTTTCACATTGACAATTGAGAATCCTGGAGAAGGGATAAAGATGCCTGATGTAGTTGAAAGAAAATGAGTCAAGAAGTGTAACAAGAATCGATAAAGTGATGGATCAAATGAAATAATGTATGTACCTGCCGTGGAAAAGGAAAATGCATGGGATACATTTTATGTTCACACATTTTGTTTTTAAGACACCATCCTGTTTAAAACATGACTTTCATCCCCTGAAAATTAAGTCAAAACTCTTTAAATTGCATTTCTGATTGGGCTCCCATGATCTGGAGCCAGCTTACTTCCCAGAGTTAACAATTTTCCCACACTTCCCCCATGCCTGGCCCTCTACATACACGTACTCAGGCCATATTGATCTTCCTTTAGTTCCTCAAATATACCACACTTTTCGCCTCTCTGCACAATTCCCTCTGATGCATTTCCCCCTAAGCCTTGCCTTCAGTGAAGTAACTCCTGCTCATGCTTCCTTGGGAGCAGGGACAGTTCAGTGGTAAAATTTTCACCTTTCACGTGGGAGACCCAGGCTAGTCCCAGCCAATCCACCTCAGCGTAGCTACAACTCACTTGTCGGTGGAGACTTGTGCATTGCTATGATGCTGAACAGGTTTCAGTGGAGACTCCAGGCTAAGATGGACTAGGAAGAAAGGCCTGGTGACTTACTTCCAAAAAATCAGTCAACAAAAACCCTACAGAGCACAAACGTCCCATCTGCAACTAAGCCTGGGGATGGCACAGTACCAGCAGTATTTCGTTCTGTTGTGCGTGGGGTCGCTATGCGTAGGGGCTGACTCAAGAGCAGCTAACAACAGCAACAACTCGCGTTTCCAGCCTCACTTAGAAGCCTCTTTCATGATTTCCTCACATGCTGCATTTTTTTCCCCTATTGTTCTCTAGTCCTATAGTGTTTCTCCATCTCAGCACGGACAACACATGCCAGGTGAAGGCCTGACCTCCCTTGAGGTATAAACTCAGTGTGAGGAGGAATCATGTCTATTTACCTCTGTGCTGGCTTGTTATTTTATATTTTTATTAAAGAATAAAAGCAGCCCTCCCTCAATGCCTTAAAGAGAATATTCTCTGAATGTGGTCAGTGAAAATAATTGAGGCTGTAAAAGTGAGAGTCGGCTTATGGTATCTGCCGAGCAGTCAGCAAGTTTGTGTCCATGGAACCTGATGTGGACAAACCTTCCTTTGTCCATGTCTCCTAAGATCGGGGTGAAGATTTGCTATTTGTTAGACTTTTAAAACAAAAGAAAAGAATCTGAGAAACTAGTGTGAGAATAATGAGATTATTATTTAACCTTGTCTTGAATAGAGAATAAAAAGCACTTTGTTGAAAATACCCCTGTGATTGAATTCTGCCTCTCACATCTGAATGTTTGTTCATGGTGATTAAAAATAACTAATTAATGAATTAGAGTGAAGAAAGACAGAAGAGTATTCCCCATTCTAGCTAATTTCCTAAAACATCCTAGAACCTAACAAGGCATCTGGCACATAATAGGCACGTGGTAAATACTGGTTGATGGAACAGAATCTGAAATGTTGATGAAAAGTGCATCATACAGACTCAAAGTTATCAATAAAGTTAACATATATTTTATCTATTATTTTCTTACCTTAAGAATATTATCATTTTATAAAAAAGAACACAGATCAGTCTGATAATGCTTTTCTCAAAATGTTTGCTTTTTAAGATCTGTATCACTTTCCATTTCAAAATCAGCTGTGGCCAACCATGGTATACAAATTATATACCTCTTGACTCACTGTTACTACAAAATTCCAAAAATCATTTGATACATTAGGGGCTGATAAGTGAAATCAATATGATTCACAATGCTGTTATTTGGCTCTGGAAAGTAGAAAGTAGAAATGATAAAGAAGTGGCCGCACTGGAGCAGAAACTAAGCTTAAATTACGTTCATGCAGTAGGGCAGAAAAGGATATAACAGAAAGCACACACGTATACACACAACAGGGTTAGGAAGGCACAAAAGTGATGATGACCCTGACTCTCAGAGGCCTTTTTGCTCCAACTTCATAATCTGCAGATTTAGATCTATACAGATCCATATTAACTTATTTCCAGAGAGAGACTCTTGTCCATAGAAATAATTGATATAGGGGCATAACCCTACCTAGAGACCCTTCTGATGCATTTCCCACAGGACACACAAATCCCCAACATGTCCAATCCCCAGGGATATGTCAATCCTCACCCTGACTCTCTATCTACAAGTACTCACTTTGCATTCTAGTTCCTACCTCGGACGTATCTTACCTGACGTCCTCAAACAGTGACAGACCCTAGGTCCCCAATATATATGGAATATATTAGAGTGTATTATATCTCTCTTCACCAGTATAAACTCTTTGGTTTATATTCTCTCCATGAAATGGTACTTTTCAGGGCAGCAGATTTATAGCCATGGAAACCTTGGGTTTAAAATACCACTATGCTTGGGATCTTTACTGTCATGAGTCCTGCTGTTCTGTGACTTTGGATGTTCCACCCTGGTCCCATCTGTGACAATTAGTATTATTTATAAAAACCCACTGTGGCATCAAAAAGCAGGCACACGTTTGCGATGGTAGGCATTGCTACCTTCTGCTTCTAGTTTGCAGGGAAGGTTGCAACCAAATCAGTCTCTTTGGCCCCCACAACCTAAAACACATTTCCTGCAGCTTCTTCTTGAGGGAATGAAAGCTGCTTAGAGCGGCGAGTAAATTCATGGCAAGAAGCAATAAAGGTGAGTTTTATACATTCCCATTATTGCTTCTACATCTTTGCAATGTTTATTGACATGTTTGAATGGAGCGCAAGCTGCAGTTCAGTTCAACTGCCTGTGAAAATGGGACATTTGTCAAGAAACAAACCTCGCAGTTTTTAGGGGCTCTGACAGTGGGTATTAGAAAGGCTATTGATGGGAAAAAGGAAAGAGTAGGCAGGCCTAGGGGGAGAGTGTTAAGGAATATACTCAGCACAGATGCCTACAGTGGAGAAAGAGAGGACGGCTAAGGATGTAAAATTGAACACTGAACACGTTTAGCAACCACCGGTGGCCTTGAAGCACACGCACTTGTATAGCGAGCATCCACAAAAGCTGCCTTTGTCTGCAGAGTGTGTGTACCACTGTTCTTCACGGTTCTCACAAACTACAAAGTGAGCACAGCAACTTCTTAGCATGTAACCTACCTTCAGTCACTAGTCAGCCACTCAGTCATTCACTGAGGACACCTGTGTTGTGGGTGTGAGGCGAGGGTGCTAGGGCTGTGCACTGGCTGCTCCCGCAAGGATTCTTCAGTCTAGTAGTGGAGCCGACTCTTACGCATTCATGACATCTAGTAGCTCACCCAGAAAGGGGAACAAAAGGGGTCTCCTGGAATTATTTTTATGTTTCCCTCACCGATAAGCTAGATGACTAGTAAAATGTTGGGAAGAGGAAAGGCATTTAATAGATACCTACTCATATGCCCAATACAAATGTCTTCCAAGTGCTCAAGGCAATAAAATAAAGGGTTCTTGTTAGCTGCTGTACAGTTGGCCCTCTTCTCATGACACGTTGTGATCCATAGGGCTTTCATTGGCTGATTTTCAGAAGTAGGTTGCCAGGCTTTTCTTCCTGGTCCGTCTTAGACTGGAAGCTCTGCTGGAACCTGAGTGGCATCTTAGCAACACACGAGCCTCCACTGGTGCATTGGTAGGGAATCAAACCCAAGTGTCCTGCAAGGAAGATGAGAATTCTGCCATGCACACACCCCTGCCATGATAAAATAAAGGCTTTTTCCTTGCATTGTTGAATTTGTTCTCTGGAATCTCAGCCATTCTTGCAATGGCAGCATGTCCCTCCCTGCAACCAAACTGCCAAATCTCCAAAACAGCTCTCCAACCCATACTTCTTGTTCCCAGTGAAACAAATCAGAATCCACTTCTACCAAAAGCTCAGCAACGGTAAGATGGTCTTAACAGCACTTTCAGTCCAAGAGAAAGTTTACTTTATCAGTAAACAACATCAGAAAGAGACAAGAAGATTAATTAATGGCAATTGGTTCTTGACAATGGAATTCATTATGCCTATGGTACATGAATAAGATTGTTTTGCCCTGGAAATGTCACCACTAAATATCAAAATAGATATCAAAAATATCAAGGAGACCAGTTGTATCCTGTGAACTGACGCTGTAAGGAGCCTCAACTACAAGCTGACACCGCTTTCTGCCATCTTGCTTTAACAACATCCAAAGTTATAATTTCATTTAAATCCTTCTGTAATGTATTTTTCCACCAAACTTTTTATCTGCTCTCTTTCTCCTGACTCTCAAACCCACAGCTTAACATTTCATTTCAGACTTGCAAAAGCCTGGGATTCTTTGCTATCACTTCTTTCCCAGAACTCTTTGTAAGTAAATCAAACCTGTCTCCACTCTACCATATCCTACATTTAGCAGGCATGCTCTCAGAATGTAAGAGGGGTGTTAGTTTAACAGAGTTGTTCATCATTATGTGGGCAGAGAGGCACTTGTCTGATGATGATATCCAAGATCTAGTTTTACCCATTTTTCATGGTCTACAAGAATGCTCTAGTGCTAATAAAATTCTAGATTGGTTTAATTACTCCAATACCATGAGACTTACTTCCCTTTACTTAGTACCCATCCTCTCCTTATAACGGGTTCTGTAATCCTGTCCTGACTTTGGCTTAGCAAATAGAAATGGCCTTTTTATTAATATATTGATGTCTCAACAAATGCTTAGTTTGGAAGGAATGTGTATTTGTGAGTGAGTGAGTAAATGAGTGTGTGTGTATTGGTGAGAGTGACAGAATAAGAGCAAGAAAGAGAAAGTGAGTGAGTGACAGAGAGAGGGAGAAAGGAAGAGCAATAGAGTGAGAAGGAATGGGGAGAAAGGGAGGGAGTGAATGGACAGAGAGAGAATGAACATGTTGATCAGAAATTACCCGTCTCAGAAAAAAGTAATTTACTGATAAATGATTATCCATTTAGTGGTAACCAGTGTCAGTAAACGCTGCCTTAAATTAATCTATCTGCCGATCCTTTCAAATCTCTTATGCAGGAGAGTAGAAGGCAAGACACTCAGCCATGTCACAGAGTCTCTCATAAATAGTAATAAATTGCCATGGATTTCATTTCACATTTCAGCAATTCTGGCCCTAAAGTGATGAGCAGAAAAGAGTGGGAGTTGAGTGCCAATGTTGAAGAAGAACAGTGAGACAGAAACATGCCTGGCCTCGCCCACATGGATGCCTCTCAGTCAGAGCTCAGAAATCAGACAGCAAAGATTCACAGGGGCAAGATTCGTTAACGCTGAGCGCCCTAAACTAGGAATCGGAAGCTGTGGTCCTACGCTGTGCTCCCTTGGGCAAGTCACCTAACTTCTCTGAGATGGGTGTACTTATTCAGCCGAAAAGGTAATAGCTACTGAGAAAGTTGTTGAACAATGAGATGAGATTATGTGCATAAATGTAGGTTGCAAAGGGTACAGAATGTTACATAAATACAAGTCAACAATTTGCCTATCATATGCCAGGCACTATACGAATGCAAGACCTCTTAAAGTGATTATGATCTAATGTGCCTATGAGGGAAATATGCACACATACCTTTATAAAACATTTTGGTCACTGTCAGAGTAGAAGCAAGCACAAAGTACTCTAGAGATACAGAGAAGAATAGTTTTTGATGGATGGCAGTATTCATTATTGTGACTCTGACACACCATTAAGATGCCAATACCCCTTTGGAATTTGTCAAATTACTTGTACCTCAACACTGAAAAATGTGTTTGCCTCTTGGCTCCCTTACTGAAAATCATGCAGCACCTGCAATTAATAAGAAAAATAAATACTGTCATAATTTTAATTTCTGGGGTTACTACATATTTTAACAAGCTACTGTTCTAATAACTTGGTGTGAACATCTGATTATTATTTGGCACTTACATGAACTCGCCTTCAGGGAACTGCCTTTAAAATATCGACTAAAACTCAAAGCACTTGTTCCTTGGTTAACTAAGCAGATCAAAGTGAGTTGTTGTTCTTTTTAGGTGCCGTGGAGTCGGTTCCCACTCATAGTGATACTCTGTACAATAGAACGAAACACTGCCTGGTCCTGGGCCATCCTCACAATCCTTGTTATGCTTGAGCTCTTGCTGCAGCCACTGTGTCAATCCATCTGGTCGAGGGTTTTCCTTTTTTGCTGACCCACTACTTTACCAAGCATGATTGTCCCTCTCCAGGGACTGATCTCTCTTGATAATATTGTCCAAAGTATGTGAGACTAGTCTCGCCATCCTCGCTTCTAAGGCACATTCTGGCTATACTTCTTCCAAGACAGATTTGTTCATTCTCGTGGCAGTCCATGGTATATTCAATACTCTTCGCCAATACCATAATTCAAAGGCGTCAATGCTTCTTTGGTCTTCCTTATTCATTGTCCAGCTTTCACATGCATATGAGACAATCGAAAACACCATGGTTTGGGTCAGGCGCACCTTAGTCTTCAAGGTGACATCTTTGCTTTTTAACACTTTAAAAAGGTCTTTTGCAGTAGATTGCCAAATGGAATGTGTCATTTGATTTCTTGACTGTTGCTTCTTTGGGTGTTGAATATGGACCCAAGTAAAATGAAATCCTTGACAACTTCAAACTTTTCTCTGTTGATCATGATGTTGCTTACTGGTCCGTTGTGAGAATTTTTGTTTTCATTAGTTGAGGTGTAATCCATACTGAAGGCTGTGGTCTTTGATCTTCATCAGTAAGTGCTTCCAGTCCTCTTCATTTTCAGCAAGCAAGGCTGTCTCATCTGCATATCGCAGGTTGTTAATGAGCCATCCTCCAATCCTGATGCCCCCGTTCTTCTTCATATAGTCAAGCTTCACGTGTTGTTTGTTCAGCATACAGACTGAATAAGTATGGTGAAAGGATACAACCCTAACACACACATTTCCTGACTTTAAAGGGAGGGCATTAACTAACTCACTTGTTTTTATATATGCATACATATAATATATATGTTATACTATGAACTACTATGGAGTACCTGGGTAGTGAAATGGTTAAGTGCTTGGCTGTTAAGTGAAAAGGTAGTGGTTTGAGTCCACTCCGAGGCAGCTTGGAGGAAAACCCATGTGGTCTACTTCTGAAAAATCAGCCATTGAAGACCGTATGGAGCACAGTTCTAGCCTTACACACATGGGACGCTATGGGTTGAAGATGACTTGACACCATGGGTTTTACTTATTAATAAGTGTACATACATATTATAATATACATTATTAAATAGACTATTATGTATATCTTGCTTAAGTTTGGAAAGGACAGTGACATTTTTCAAGCTTCTTTCATTACACTACCTTACTGGTTTCTCAAGAGCAACAAGAATTATTATTTCTACTCTACAGAGCAGGAAACTGAAGTTTGGGCACACTCAACTTGGAAAGGGTTCCAGGGCCCAAGGCCCAGGACTCATGCCACCAAATTCATTGCTATCAATGTCTGTGGCTGGTATTTGTCATTACTGCAGCTTCTAAAGAACTCTTGTAAAGCTCTCAGAGCAGGGCCTTAAATGCCATAGATACTCAATAAACACTATTTGACTGACTGAAGTTAAGAGATTTGATTATTGCAATGAGCTTACTCTATTTAATGAAGAAACCAGTACATTATGAAATTATTATCTTTAGAAAAGTCTGAGGAAATCTCAGTGAAAAGAAAAAAAATTATCAAAAGCATCACAAATTTTCTCATATGTACATACAATAAAAATGTAAACACAATTGGATGGAGAACTGCACTTGGTAAAGTTGGGTAAAATGCTATCCTTATAATATCAGCAAAATATCCAATTATAAAATGAAACATTTAGTAAGAAGTGTAAATATTTTACTTATACACTGCAAAACTATGTAGATATTTGGAGCCATTCATCTGTTTTACTATATACTTTGAATTTTCATCTGGATATTTTGAATTATATATTTATAATTGCATATTTATATATATAAAATATACAATTATATATGTTCTTGTGTGCCATCAAGTCAGTTCCGACTGATAACGACCTTATAGGACACAGCAGAACTGCCCCATAGGGTTTCCAAGGAGCTGCTGGTGGATTCGAACTGCCAATCTTTTGGTTAGCAGCCTGAGCTCCTAACCACGTCACCACCAGGGCTCTATAATTTTATATATATATAAAAAATATATATATATAAATAAATAAATATATATATATATATGAATATATATACACACACACACACTACACACACACATACATATATACTGTATATATATATACTACATATATATACTGTATATATACAATTGTATGTATTATATATACTAGATACTTTGAATTATATATATATATAATTGTATATGTATATACAGTATGTAATTATATATATAAGATTCAAAATATCCAGATGAAAAGTGTAAAGCAGATGAATGGCTCCAAATATATCTATGCAGTTTGGCACTGTATATGTAAAATACTTACACTACTTTACAAATTTATATATATAATATATATATGTAAAATTCCTATCCACGTACTTCTTTATTTCAAACATAATCAGACAAATACTGCGTATATGTTAGGGAAAGATGGGCAGAAAGAGCCCCTGGCAAAATGTCATGAAGGTGCAGGGACTTGTGGGTTTAAAGAAACATCACTTACTATGCACCTGTATATGACCCCTGGCTCATGCTGGCTACCCCACATCCTAGGCAGTCTTACGACTTGCCTGTAAACATATAATTTTAATTATTATTTGACACTTACATGGAATCTTCCTTTAGGGATCCAAAAAAGACAACCAAAATATTGATTAACACTTAAACTTCTTATAAGGCATACATCACCCTGAGACCCTGTCTGACCCTGCTATTACCATGGTCGACTCTTGGTAGCCTTCATGACATACTTTAAAAATACAGTATTTAACATCCTTATGATCTGGCCCCACCCTGCCTCTTCAGTTTCTTCTACTTCTGCCACTTGCCAATGAGCTTGTGGATCCCTGGAGCATCCACTCATCCCTGAACCACTTGAACACTCATTTCAGCAGATAAACGTGTACAGGTAACAGAACAGCTTTGCAGGTTTGCTTACTACTCAATTTTACTTAGTTACAAAGTGGACAAAAAAAAAAAAAGAGAGAGAGAGAAATCTGAAAATAAGTAGTTAATTTATTTTTTCTGCCTTAGAGTGCACATAGTTGGAATTAATAATTTTTGGAATTGAATGTGTTGATTGAAATGATTTTGAGGGCAATCAACTATTAAAGGGTCCTCCTTCCAAACAGCTATTTTCCAAGGCTGTATAAATACACTTTAAGTTAAACATCAACCTGTTTTGAAGGAGGTCTGAGGAATGCTAAAAAGGGCTGGGCTTAGTTTCCTAGTGCTGCTATAACGTAAAACCACAAGTGGGCGACTTTAAAGAACAGAAATTTATGTTCTCACAGTTCAGGATGCGAGAAGTCCGAAATCAGAGTGTGGCTCTAGGAAAGTCCTTATTTTTCTGTTTCAGCTTCTAGTAGCCGGCAATCCCGGCGATCGAGTTCCTGGGCTTGTAGATTTTTCTGCCTCCATCATCATCAGCTAGTGTCCGTCTCCTCCTTGTTGTGCTTGCTTGTCTGCCTGTCTGGGCTGCTCTTGATATCACTCACAAGTGATTATGGTTAGGACACACCCTACATTGATAGGCCTCATTAACATAACAAAAACTGGACTTCCAAATAGGATTACATCCACAGGTCCAGAGTTCAGGTCTTCAACATATATTTTGAGGAGACACAATTCAATCCATAACAGAGTGAAACCAGTAGGGTCTACTATACTTATTTTTCTAAGAAGACAACCACAACCCTTTAGTATCCAACTATCACTGAAAAAGATGCACAGTTGCATCTGGAATATCACCTGGTGGTTAAGAAAAAATCCAGACACTTCTTTCTACTCCATCTTCAGGTTCCCAGCATTTGGGTTTGTAGCTTTATCCTTTGCCAAGGACTCCATACTGCACGCTGTCACTCACACTGCCAGACTGCACCATCTGCCAGGATTTACAGCTACCACACTGCTCCCTCTTAGCTAAGAGCAGATGGCTGGGCTGAGGGACAGCATACTGCCTAAGGGTAGAGACAAGGGTGTAGGGGAAGAGAGAATGTGGAAGCCAGGAAAGATGTCTGTCATGAACTTCTCTCTTCCTTAAAAGCTTTGATCAATAAGCTAAAGTCCACAGAGAGCTTCGGGAAGTTTGGGAAACTACTGAATTTGAACACAAAATGGTTGAGCGTATTTATAGATTCGTTTTATCTAGGGAGATATATTATTCCATAGATTTCTTCAGGGTATGGCATGTCTATCTACATTACTGTTTAATAATGGCAAGTCTTTTAAACATTCTGAATTCTTTCAATTATTTAAACTTATAGAACCACACACTTTTTAGGATAGAAGTAGTGGTTTTGACTCAAGAACAAGGGGCAGTAAAGTCTAAATCAAGGGCATAGTAACAAGAAATTCTTATACAGGTGTAATGAAAATTATAACAAGAAAGCTCATTGGCTGCATCCAGGCTGGTATCTTCTTCTTTCAATGAAGTGTAGTGAGGGGTCTTCATACAGTGGGTAGAAAAGAAGCTACCAACTCTATTTCCACCCCTTAACTAGCTGTCACTGAGTAGGGATCATATTGGAGGGAATGTGATGAAATAAAAAGGGGCATTCCAAAAAGAAGGTATGAGTCAAGATGCAAGCCATTTACAGCCTTACCCTATCACTTTTCCACATGTCACCTCATCTGGGTGGCTTTTCCCGACCCCAACGTTAACAGTTAAGCCTTCCTTGGTGCTGCCATGATACCCATATCCCACCTCTCTCACTGCACTTATCAGGTCCTATTCGTCTCTTTATATGCCTGTGCCTCTCTCTAGACTATTAGCTCCATGAAGATATGCATTTTATCTTAATCATCCTTGAACCCCTGGTGCCTCAGATACAACAGGCTTAATGAATTTGGTTAAACAAACGTGAAAACAGTACCATCTTGACAGCCACATTGCTACTTAATGATAGAGCAGGACAATGGGTGTGACGATGCTCATTTTGCAACACACAACCATAATTGCAGTCTCTGCAAACTCATTCACATAAGACCCAGCTTTATATTTAGGCAGCACAGTGCATCATTCCTATGCTGAGATTTCAGGAAGGTAAGGAAGGGAGGAATAAAAAGATGGTCAGGTTATGTTAGTAGCTTGGGATTCATTCACTATTTATCTGTCTCTCTTTTTAAGCTTCCTCCAATCCACCAAAATACTATATCTTTTTAACTTTAACATTAATAGAATTCATATACTTGCAATTCCGAAAGTCTAGCCCCATAATTTTCATATGAGAAAATGGAAGCCCAGAGAAGGGAAGTGACTTATCCGAGATCCCTCAACTAGTTGCTGGCAAATCCCAGTAACAGGAGACTCAGGTTCATTTTTCCACAGTACCAAGCTGCTCCAGTGTTTTAATCCACATCCCAACAAGCAATAAAATAAACATCAATGATTATGATAACACTAATATTGTCAAGCCTTTTGAAACATTCTAAACTGTGTCAGTTAATCGTACAAATCTCTCTGGTTCTGCATCATCCTCTAGAGTTTAGAGGTTTTAACACTTCCAGGAATACAATAAATCCAGGATAATAAAGATGTGGCAGAAAAAACAAACACTGTGCTTAGAGGGTTAGGAAACCAGACTGAATAGAATAAAGGGTATACTGAAGACAAAGTGTAATTGGTAAATCAGCATGACAAGGCTGGCGTTCCTCCCCATCTGCGTCTGTTGGCATGGCTCCCCACACTGCCTCTCCGAGCTGTTTGAGAAGGTCTGCAATGTGCTTGAAAATGTTCCGTTACTCTTTGTACTCTTTGTACCTGTGGATGCAAACCTAATATATGGTGCATCCCAGGGGTGGGAACTATACCATCAGCAGTAGCAACTCAAAAGAATGGAGGGACTGTTAAATAGCTCAATCATTCCAACAGTAGTCTACTAGGGGTGGTACTATTCACTGGGAGTGGTTGGAAATGTATGGGGCTTTTTTGGTTGTCTCAGTAACTGAGGGCTTCTACGGCATTTAGTGACTAGGAATAACAGGTACCCTGCCATGCAGGGGGCACAACAAAGGACTCGCCTACCATAAATGCTAGGAGCATCCCTTGCTTTGAGGATCACTGAGAGTATACTGCGATTCTATGTCCCTAGCAGTTCAGACAACAAGGAAAAAGGAAAAAGTCTGTGTCAAGCCTCAAGGATGGGAAGGCTTCCAGGGCTTGCTTTCCACTTGAGAAAAGATTAAGAATTCTTGAGATATGCAAAGTACAAAATTGTAGACAGAAAGTTCTCTTTGGTGCTTCTGAGGGTGTTAATAGCTGCTGGTTAAAGAAGGTCTACCCATAAAAACAAACAGTTGCAGTCCAGTCGATTCTGCTTTTCAATGGCTGATTTTTTGGAAGTAGATTACCAGAACTTTCTTCTAAGGCACTGCTGGGTGGACTGGAATCTTCAACCTTTGGGTTAGCAGCCAAGTACGTTAACCGTTTGCAGCACCCCTTAACCATCAAAGGACTATCAAAAGCATAGGGGTTTCCCTGTTACTAACCTGGAAATTTTAGCGAGTGAGAACCTTTAAAGAAGACAGGGAAGTCAGGGTGCCACCTGTAAAATGAAGCGGGAGAGGGCAACCAGGACTTGACTAGATATGTAATGTAGATATGGTTCAGAGTGACAATGGACCATCCACATGGAAATGAAAACATCAGCACATCTGAGCAACTAAGCCTGGGCAGCACCACCTTTCCCCAGGACATATCCCTGGATTACAGATTTCCTCTGCAACCTTCACAGCTTTGCAGGGAAGTGTGCCAAACCACTCCAACCTCCATAACCTTCTGCTAGTCCCTCTTGGATCTGAGAGAATCATCTTTGGTTTCCAAACCCTGCTCACCATACTGTTACCAGATTCCTCGTTCAGGGAGAGAATCAGGTTTTTCAATTCAATGCAGAAAGTATTTATTAGGCAACCGTGCTTTCTAAGAAGGCTTTGTGGGAATACAATAAAATAAGTCATTTATTCCTCAAGTACTTACTGAATGCCTGTCACTGGCCAGGTCCTGCACAACAGAGAGTTAAAAACCCTCTGCCATCAAATCGATTCCAACTCATAGCAACCCTATAGGACAGAGTCGAACTGCCCTCATAGGATTTCCAAGGCTATAATCTTTACCGAAGCAGACTGCTACATCTTTCTCCTGCAGAGTGGCTGGTGGATTCAAACCACCTACCTTTCGCTTAGCAGCTGAATGCTTTAACCACTGTGTCACCAGAGCTCCTTCACAATAGACAGTAGGGGATGTTAAAATGAGTAAGGCCAGGAGATAACCTTAAAAAAAAAAAAAATCACATCGCAATAGAGAGGAAAAGGGTAAGATTATCCAGGAAGGCTTCTAAAGTCTTGGGCTGGGTTTTAAAAAATCCGACCTAGACTTAGAAGAGTACAGAAGCTAGAAGAAAATATACCTTGCATAAAAAACACTGAGTTAAAGGTACCTTGAAAAGTGCTTGTGTGCCCTCTTCCTCATTATCCATTCTCTATAGCTCAGTTCATAATTCCCCCGGTTCCATAAATCTTTACATCCAAAGACTCTAGAATTCTGAGTATCTAATTCGCTCTAGGCTGTACCACATAGTTCAGAATTTAATTATATGCTGTCTTGAACCATTCAATAGTTTTACTATGTAACTATCTCTTGTCTCCTGAGACATACAATATAGTCAACCTGACTAAAGAAATGACACTGTTTCTAGTTTGTGTAACTTGCACAGAGACCTGCCCAGAACTGGGCATGCGGCTGATCAGACACATACTACCTGCTGGGTTTTGGTTGAATAGAGGAAAGATGAGAAATTAGAAATGAAGACATAGATTGGTGGGTTGTCAATAAAGACTGGTAAGGCAGTTAGACTTTTAAGTCATTGCAGCCAACCCACTGCTTCAGCATCCAGCATACTGTCTCACAAAGTAGGAACTAAATAAATAGTTACTGAACTTAATTGACAAGAAATTTGGTATTTCTATGGTGATTTCCAGGAAGCTAGAATGTTTCTGGGACACATGTCATTTGTAAGAGAGAGATCTGTAATTTTCTGCTCAAAGTTTTGCTCTTTAATAATGGAGGTCTCAAGACCTCCATTATCTTGCCCTAAATTGACCCCTTTTAATGCCATGACAAAGGATTAATCAGGGTCGTCCTTTTCGGAGCCACCGTTGACTGGTGAGAGAGAGTGCAACTTTGTCTCTTTCCTTAGACTTCTAAAGTACCTGACATTGTCTGCCCGGCTCTCTTGGTCCTATTTCCAGTCGAGGCCAGGATATGGCTTTCTTCATCTCAAATTCACATAATTTTGTCTATGGCGTCTTATAATTTTCCACATTCCCATGTCATATTTTTATAACCTCGTCCCAGTTAAAACCTGTTTCACCAGGAGTCATGTTTTTATTTTCTAATTTAAGCATAGTACCCATTTCCAAAGCAGGCACACAGTAGGTACTCAACAAATATTTGTTGAATGAATAAATGAGATGCCTTTTTATGAAACTGCCTTTTTAAGATTCAGTGCTCATTTGCTCCCGAGTCAGCCTATGTGGATTCTTAATCTTCTCTTACGCTCCTCTACACAGAAGCACCAATCTTAGAATAATTGCATTTCAAATTCTGTTCACTGTCTGCGTAGCTAAACCTACATATGCTCCCAATGATCCAGTATCAATAAAGTGGAAATTTTTCTTATAAACGGGGCTTACTCTGGCTGTACATCAGTAATATTTTAAAGCACAATTTGGAAAATGGACCTTTATTTAGTTGGTTCTACTTTATGAAGAGTGGTGCGAACGGTTAACACTTTTGGCTGTTAACTGAAAGGTTGGAAGTTCAAATTTACCCACAGTATTCCAGAAGAAAGGTCTGGTGATCTATTTCTGAAAAATCAGCCACTGAAAATCCTATGGAGCATAGTTCCATTCTGACACACATGGTGTCTCCACGAGTCTGAATTGACTCAGTGGCAACTTTTAAATTTTTATTTTTAATGAAGAATGTGTGTCTGTAGAGGGGAGGAGGTCCAGGATATTTAGACTGGTAAAGTTTACATCTGGTTTCTGTCTGGCAGTTTCAGCCTGTTCAGGGTATCACAGCGATGGTAAGGACAGAAACCAATACACTCGGGTTAGGATCTTTGAAGAAAGAAGAAGAAAAATGCTATTCACAAAGATCCAAGTTCATGCTCTTTTCTAACCCACCTTTATATGACTAAGTCACTGCTGGCAACTGATTCAGGAGTGAGCCTAGAGCATAAGAGAGATAAAGCAGTGGCTGTGCTGCCTGCAATCCATGCCCAGAGACTGTGATGTGAGCACACATGCATTTAAATATTTGAAAAGCATCTTTAAAATAAGTATCAAAGCAAAAAATAATCTAAGTCAGAGAAAAATGCCTTAGCATTTCCCTATCTCCCTTTTCTCATTATGGAGATAAATCCCACAAGAGTCTCTAGACAGTAGAGGAGGTGGGAAAAATACTAGTAATCACAGCCACAATGCCAAAAGAAACGATTGCAGAAACCTGCCCACCTGGAATTGCAGGGCCTCTGGTTTTGCTTGCTGCTTGCAAGTGTGCAAGCAGCACACAGGTGCCTTGTGGGCCCTGGGGTGGGGCCTGGTGTGGAGCCAGGAGGTGGAGGGGTTGGGTGTGGGGCAGGGAGAAGCTGACTTACTTAGGGTTTCTCCTATTGATAGCTTGAACTTCAAGGGGCTTAAAAGTGTGTTGGGATTAGGGTTTTAAAGCCAAGCTTTTTCTCAGAACCTCATCCAGCCCACTTATATATATAAAACTACGGGGGGAATTTCAGGAAAATAAGCTCTGGAGGGAGACTCCCAGCCTCACTGACAGAGAACAGCACTGAAGCCAGGCAGCCAGAAGAAGTGCCAGCCCTGATGAAACCTTCCCTGGTTATGACCAGAATCTCAAAGCACTGAGGGCTGTGGAAAAGATGGGCAGGGGCCAGTCAGGCTCCAGGGAGTGTCTGAGACCTGGGCTGGAGGTGAGGAAGTGGGGTAGACTTGCCTTCACAGATAATTTGTGGGAGGGCTTCTTCAGACCTACAGAGTGCAGGGGTCAGTGGAGATGGAAATTCCAAACCCCTGCCCAGCAGCAGCAGGAGCTGCCTGCTTGCCTTGCTGCTGGGTGTCTCTGGTGGCAGTGCCCAGATACTCCTCAGCTGCACTGTTATTTTAAATGCAAGTTTGTGTGTTGCCTCTGAGAAGCCCTGTGAGGAGTACAGATGAAATGGGCGCCGTCACTTTCAGTACAGCATCTGCGTACATCACTGTCCAGTGCATTCATTCCTAGTGACAGATTAATTCCTTTCTCAGGTTTTGCTTGAGAGCGTACCACAGAATGCTAATACTGTTCCTCAGAGACAGAGAGAGACTGACTCAGATCTCCCTTATGGAGCAGGGAAAAATCGCGTGAGAGTGCATTAAATGACGAGGGGCTTCCAAGTTTCCCCAGCAGAGGAAGCACATGTGTAAATTGCATTGCAGGGTGTAGACTGTGGAGAAAATCACAGCCACTCATTATGGGTCTCTGCACTCTGAAAGCTATAGGATGTGGTATGACACTGTTAGCTATTCTGGGAGCTCAGCATTAGTCCATTCTCAGCTTCTCCCTTTCAGCAGGGCAAGAGTATCGTCCACGGGTGGAAAATGAAGCATATGATTTGATGTCGCTCAGTTATAAGACGTAAACGAAAACATTCCCCTGAAGGATTCCCTTGAAAACATCCCTGAGAAACATGCCAAGTTTACAGAAATGTAAGGCAGGGGGAGGACGCCAGGATGGGAGGGGGAGCGTGTAACCTCCCAGGACTAGTTCCTCCCTGGGCATGTTCTGAGTGTGCACCTGAAAAATGACTGTGATGTATTTGCGGTTCATCAAGTCTCCCGGCAGAGGTGTCAGGCACAGGGAACTCACTTGTCACTCCACCATTTCCTGGCATTTGCTAACCACCACGAGGAACAGAGGGCAAAAGGATTACAGAATTAAGTGGCGCCGGTAAGGGGCTGAGATTTAGCTGTCACTTTGAAGAAAACTCCATTTCATTTTGTGATTTGGAAAGAGTGAAAGTTAAAGTGGGGGGCGGGGCGGGGCCAGCTTCCGGCTGTGTCCGCAGTGATGATCAGGGCTCCTCTGTCTGCTGACGGGTCTCCAGCGGTCAGTTTGTCCCATCAGCTCATTTCCCCTCTGGATCTCAAAAGAAACCCATCACATCCCAATAAGGGCCAACTTTACAGCTACACTGCACTTGCTGGAGCCCATGACTATATCAGAAACGTTCTCCGGAATTGTCCACAAGGCTATGCCTTGGCCTGTGTCCTTCCGTGGAATGCTGCTCCTAGGCTTCTGTGCCTGACAAATATCTCCTTCTCCATTAAGTCCCAGCTTAAACATCACCTCATAGCAACTACCTGCTGCCCCTAAAAGGCTTGGACCCTCGACTGACTATGCTCCCACACACCCTTTTAAGGATGACAATTGCCAACTTGTCTGACATTGCCTGTTTGCTTTTCCACAGAACTAGTAAGTTCTCTGAGGGTATGGACAGAGTTGTATTAGGTGTTCGACAAACTTTACTGAGAATTACCTACCTGCCTTGTACGAGGATGGATACAAGGATGAATAGGGTATAGTCCTCTACACAGAAGAGGGTCTAACACATAGTACATAATCAATACATCATTTTAGGGAACAAAAATAAAAGTTTTGTTTCATTTTGTTTTTTCATGCTTGTTCCTCACAACCTGACTGAAATATTTCCAGGGACATATGAACGGTGAAACCCATCTACATACTATCAAGGCAGGACACTTCACTTGTATGTGAGTATATGTGGTGTATGTGTGAGTGTGTGTGTGTTTGTGTGTGTGCACTGATGTGGTTCTTTGCTCACAGTGGAAAAGGCTATGTGAGCCCAAACTAAACAGAGTCTGAATTATTACAGTAATGGGTGCTCGAGAAAAGCCCAGGAGAGAGATGTGAGGAAATACTAAAGAAACACACACTGGGGTCTGCAAGGCAAATTGGTGATGATGAGTAACAGGGACTCTTCCTTGTTTTCTTCCTTTGACTAATGATGAATGCATGAGTAACCTTTTATTTTATTTTCTATAGAATGCCTGAAGTAAGAAGTGAAAAGTCTAATGCAACTGGTTGATAGTGCTTTCAAGACCGGGCTGGTGATCCTGGTATCAGAAACCCACTACACTCGGTGCAGTCCTTGTGCTTCTCTATGTAATTGCTATTCACCGCACTTTGCTCCTGTGACAGCAACATTTGACTTTGAATATTTCATTAAACAGAAATTTTCCTCATATTCAGCTTTTAGGAAAAACAGATAAATCTCAGTAAAAGAAGCTGGTATGGGGGTTTTATTCAAAAGACTAATGTTAGGCATGCCCTATATTGTTAGAGATTCAACTCAATCCTTTGGCATTTCCTCCCTCAGCATCCAAAGTGAGAGAGCTGATGTTCAAAATAAAACAAATCAAATCTTCAAGGCTTAAAAAAATGTATCATGGCATTGTGCGTCATGTAGTAAAGCGGGAAAACAGATAAATTCTTTATTTCAAGTATTCTGATACCAAGGGTTAAAATGAAAGTGAAACATTATTTAATGCTCACTTCATTAACAATCCTAATTAACCAGGCCACGTGATTTTCAGAATCCTCTTTTACATTCATACACTGATTCACTCACTCACTCAGTCAACACTCCTTGGCGCCGTATGTCAAGAATGGAGAAACAACCGTGTAGTTTCTGTTCTCAGGGCACTACAGACTGGCAAGGGAGAAGAACTCTCAACAAATAACGTCACAATATAATACTCAGTATAAGGTAGCTTTGTGCAAGGTCCAGGGAGATGGAAAACATCCAGGAGAAGCAGGCTTCCGAGTGTTTGACCGAAGAAATATTATGTCAGATGAACTTGAAAAGATGAGGAGGACATTCTCAATCGAATGAGATAGAGAAAGCCTAGTCATTCTAGTTGCAAGACTCAGAATACACCAGGGATAGAATCATGTGACTGCAGATGCCTTCAGGGACTGAAATTATTTCATATGGTTGGAGCACAAGGGGCAACGTGTGAAGTAGTGGGTGTTGAGGCTGTAGACGTTGCGAGGGCCAGATCACAAAGTGCCTCATAGGTCGTGAAAGGGTTTTATCATTGCTAGGTTGTCTCTAAGGTCACTATGAGTTGGAATTGACTCAATGGCAACAGATTTGTTTTGGGTTTTTGGTTCAGGCTGTTATTGTTAGTTGCCATCAAGTTGGCTCCAACTCATGGCGGCCGTATGTATAACGAAACAAAACGTTTACTGGTCCTGTGCCACCTTCGTGATCTTTGATATGTTTGAGTCAATTGTTGTGGCTATTGTGTGGGCTTAACAATTACATTAATCAAGGTTTTAATCAGTAAGTAACATTTTCTTACTTCTAACATCACCTGTGCTTTTCGCCTTTCTTTAATCTCCTCCATTAAATGCCTATGTAAATTAGATCATATAGTACACAATTTACCCTTTAATTGTAGATTGCTTGTTATTGCTCGCTAATTGAGTCAAGCGTTCACGTCATGTTTCTACAACTAGGTTACATGCTCTGTCATAACAGAGTCTACATCTTAAGCTTTCCCTATATCCTCAAAGTACTCTGTATAGAGTAGCCGCTTAGGGTATTTGTGTGGATTAATATTTAAAACAATAATAGTAATAATTCTTTTCCTTTTATCTACTCCAATTGTTGAGACAGATGTTCAGGGAGGAAAAAAAAAAAAAACTTCATTTTGATTCAAGTTTTCAAGCATATAATCAATCCAAAACTTTCAAACCCTTTCCAAATTCCTCATGCCAAATGGTTGACCTCTTTTGTTTTCCCAGAGTCAACCCTCAAAGTCATCTTCAAATTCTCTTTCCCCTATGACCACTGTAGAAGGTTGAGATCTTCTAAGTTGTTTTTGTTAAAAGAGTGTTTTTGGATGACATTTGGCTAAGCTGCATTTATATTTGAAACATGAAATAAATCTTTCAGGTAGCAGCCAAGTGCCTAACCACTGCACTACTAGGGCTCCTGAAATAAACACTACTTGGAATAATTTAAATATTGAAATATATATTTTATTAGCTATAAAAGTGTGTAGTAAAAAATATAATCATATTGTTTCTTCTGTGCTGAACTGTGGCACAAAATGCCTCCTGATTCATCCCACAAGAAGACATGCTGGTCTCCAAAAGAGCAGGGTGGAGTGTCATCCCCGAGCAGACGTGAGGGGTTGGTTACACGTGCCTTACTCAGAAGAAGATCCCCACAACTTGCTGCTGCCAGTCAAGTTGCAGTGATCCCACATCCTAAAGAGCCCCTTAACTGAATGTTGAACAGCAGAAATAGTCATAGAATATTGAATTCCTAGTCCCCTCCTCCTACATTATTGCACCTAAGAGGCATGTTGCACGGATGTTGGAAATGATGTCTGCAAGTAATGGAAATGAGCAAATTAATTATTCCATCAATAATGCTAAGCCAAGTCTCCCAACTGCAAACCAAGGGGTCAAAGCATATCTCCATAAACTTGCTCATTTTGGTTGGTGAGTGCAGGCTCCAATACGCCATAACACCCACCCTGGTACACTTTGGAATATAAAGAGGTTGCCAAAAAGGTAGAAACGTCAAAGCAAGCTTTGTTGCTTCACAGTCTTCCTTAAGACAGCACTTTTCAGTTCTCACTAGGCTTTGCACTAACTGTACCAACAGGTCATTGAAGACAGGCCCAAGTTCTGACAGGAAGCTGTATATGCTTCCCCACTAGCCTTGTCTAAGCCAAAGCATATGCCTTTCTTTTCCTTTGAATTCTCTTTCACTTCCTTTTTAGCCAAATGCACTCCTTCTCTTGTTCAAATACTCTTTAAGGCTTCTTTTCCCTCTGAAAATGACTATTCTCACTTCAGGAATTCCATAACATTTAGGTTTATGAATATTTCTGTTGAGATCACAAGCCTTTGTGAAACTCCAAATATTTAGCCCAGAGAGATACAAAATGAGATACTTTACATGTGATAAAATTCATGGTATGAAACTGTGTTACTTGGAGACTTTTGCTTGTTCAGAATTAAATACTCAGTCTCTGAAGGAAATCTGTTCTTTTCATATCTGAATCAAAAAGTAATAAAGGTAGACATCTTTTCTGGGTGACAGAAGATTGGCCACAGTTCTGTGACTAACGAAGACCCCAGGAGAGTAACATAAATTACACAAAATGGAATTACAACTGAAACCTCTGTCATAAAAGTCTTCATCATTTTCTGAAGTAGATGTATTTTGAAGGTCCTTTCAATTTATACCAATGACTTACTACTCTTGATTTTGTTAAGATGTACTGGTTTTCTCAATAAGATGTAGAAAACACCAGGTCCAGAGAGACAGACATGTTAGCAAGTGTTATTTATTCCACCTTTTGTGTCATCCCCTCCTGCTCTACTCCACAGAGCTGTCTTGTGTGCATGTGGCCACCTTTTCTTGAGGAGAGCTGAATGCAATAAGTGGCATCATACTCTTTTGTATTGTAAATTGCCAACAGTATTGTTATGGATTGACTTGTGTCCCCCAGAAAGATATGTTGAAGTCCTAATCCCTGGTTTCTGTGAAGGTGACCTGGTTTGGAAATAGGGTCTTTGAAGATGTTCTCAGTTAGCATGAGGTCATACTGGAATAGGGTGGGTCTTAACCCAATCTGAGTGACTCCTTATAAAGCTGGAGAAGAGGCCCAGAGAGCAGACAGAGGAAGGATGCCATGTGACACTGCAGCTGAAAGCCAAGGAATGCTTTGTGCTATCAGAAGCTAGGACAGAGGCACGGAATGGATTCTTCCTCAAAGCCTCAGAAGGAATCAACACAGCTGACACCTTGACCTTGGATTCCCAACTTTCAGAAGTATGAGAAAATATATTTCTGTTCTTATCAGCCAACCAGTGACACTTTGTTATGGCAGCCTTAGAAAACTAATGCAAGTATCTTAATTGATACCTATGTCATAGATTGAACTGTGTCCCCCAAAAATATGTGTATCAATTTGGCTAGGCCATGATTCCCAGTATTGTGTGATTGCCCACCATTTTGTCATCTGATGTGATTTTCCTATATGTTGTAAATCCTACCTCTGTGATGTTAATGAGGTGGGATAGGCAGCAGTTATGTTAATGAGGCAGGACTCAATCTACAAGATTGGATTGTGTCTTGAGCCAATCTCTTTTGAGATATAAAAGAGAGAAATGAGCAGAGAGACGGGGACCTCACACCACCAAGAAAGCAATGCGGAGAGCAGAGCATGTCCTTTGGGCCCAGGGTTCCGGCACACAGAAGCTCCTAGTCCAGGGGAAAATGGATGAGAAGAACCTTCCTTCAGAGCTGACAGAGAGAGAAAGTCGTCCCGTGGAGGTGATGCCCTGAATTTGGACTTGTAGCCTACTAGACTGTGAGAAAATAAATTTCTCTTTGTTAAAACCGTCCACTTGTGGAATTTCTGTTATAGCAGCACTAGGTAACTAAGACAACCTAGAGGCCAGGTATATCTTTTCTGTTCACTTAATGAGTATGTATCAAGCATTTAGTATCTACCAAGAAAAGAAGACACAGAACTAAATTAGACAGTTAGAGTGGCCCCCACTTTGATGGCACTTAAAATCCAGTGATACTTTTCCTTCCCCCCAAATATCTACCAAGTTTTCTCACTCCCAACTTAATCCATAAACAATGCTGAAAGGTAAAAACTACATAAACCCGGGAAAAGGTTGAATGCATGGCTCTGAATGCCTGCCTTGTGGAAATGGCTACTCTAAGGCCAGCATCAGCATTTTCCGAAAATTCCAAAACTTCTTGAATCATGGCTACTGTATTTGGGGCCATCGACGTATCAGAGTTGTCTCCAGAATTATGACAAATAGTCCATTAACTAGGCTTTGAGAAAACTGTTTTTCTTTTTTACCCAAGACAAAGTCAATGCATGTACTATTTTGGGGCTAAGTTAGTTCTCTGGAGTTATATTAACAGCTAGATTCTGTGCAATCAATGGAAACATATTGGCAGGTGTAAATTAACCTTCAGGACAAACTTAAGCACTGAAAAAATGCCAAAGTAAGGAATGAAGTAAAGGGACTGGAGGAAGGGAAGGCGCTGTCATTTATTCCTAGAAGCATAGAGAAGACTAGGAGATCCTGGATACAGCCAGACCACTTGTCCTTGTCCTATGTCCTGAGCTGTCTGCACCCTAATGCAAGATGTAGGATGCTCTGAGTGTCATGACTAGCTTTAATTTACAGGCTGTGAGACCACAATATTAATTCTCAAACTACAAAATTTACATTAATAGTCTTCCTGTTTCATAAAATGAGTGCTATTGCAAAGTGGAAGATGTTTAGTGGTTCCTACTCATCAGCTTCCCACAAATGCCCATGCTGGCTGCTTTTTGGTCGGAAGCAAATATGCCGATTCTTTCTACTCAAGGTCATATTGTGGTTTCACTCAGAGGATTGCTCTGAACCCGAAGGGTCACAATTTCCCCATTAAGGTGGAGAAAAGTAATTGGGTCTACCCACTGCAGAGTGTTTGTATTCTCTCTTCAACTTGACTGTAAATTACATGAAGGAAGAGAAAGCATATTCTATTATTTTGAAGTCTCTTTGGTGTCTAGAAAGTGTCTTCATAGCAGCATTTATCCATTCATCTATGTATTCATCCTGAGTGTTACCGAGATCTTTAAAAATATATAGTGGTCATAGGTGACAATGTAAGCTTCACGAGGGCTGTGACAGTATCTTACCTAATGTTATATACATGGCAGCATCAAGCACAGAAGTTTTTATGCAACAGGAACTCCATAAATGCTTCTTGATTTGTAAATCAATTTATGTTCACTGACCCATGAGAATTCCCAGTGTGGTTGGGGAGCCCAGGTATTAGGCAAGATGGTACACAATTCAGTGTCAGTGAAGAAGAACTATAGATATTCAGAGAAAAGGGAGATATTTTTGGATTGGGGAAGGTCGTACCTGAGATGGGTCTTGAGATTCAGAAAGGCAGAGAGAAGAGAGAGAGCATTCTCCCTCCCCACACCACATGGGGCAGTGCAGTGTAAGTAAAGGCTTCAAGCTGACATTATGTTGGTAGCAATATTGAACCGGTACATGGAAGACTCTGAAGAACAATTGTTCTAAGCCTCAGTTTTCTCACTTGTAGAGTGAGAATGATAGTACCTACTAGTGATAGTTGAACTTTGCAATGCAAGCTAAGGGGAGTCTGTGGAAGTATTTGATCAGATAATGGCACAGATTGATATTTCAGTTTACATATTCATCGCCACATACTAGCTGTGTATCCTAGGGAAGTTCTTTTTTTTTTAGTTTCTCACAAACTTAGTTTTCTGTTTGGTTTTGAAGATTAAATGAGGTAATGAGTGTAAAGCATTTAGCATGTTGTTGTTAGGTGCCGTTGAGTGAGTTCCAACTCATAGCAACCCTACGTGCAACAGAACAAAACAGTGCCCGGTCCTGCGCCATCCTCATGATCATTGTTATGCTTGAGCCCATTGTTGCAGCCACTGTGTCAGTCCATCTCACTGAGGGTCTTCCTCTTTTTCGCTGACCCTCTACTTTATGAAGCACTTATATGTAAGCATTCAGAAAACATTTAAAGAGCTATGTTTGTTAATACTATAATATATAACAGTATGGTATAATATGAGTCCCTGGGCAGCACAAGTGGTTAAGCACTCGACTACTAGCCAAATCGTTGGTGGTCGTACCCACCCAGAGGTGCCTTACAGGCCTGACAGCTGCTTCGGAAAGGTCACAGCCTGGAAAACCCTATGGAGCTGTTCTACTCTGCACACATGGAGTTGCCGTGAGTTGGAATCAACTTGGCAGCAACCAACAACAACATAGCATAATATAATAGTATATAAACTACTCCCTCTATGTAAACCACACACACACACACACACACACACACACACACACACACACACAAAACAAAAGCAAGGAAAAAACAAAAACAAAACATAGAATATAGATAAAACTAAGAAATGCCATGGGCCGTCACTTGTCTGTTACAGTAGCTGTGGCACAATCTATTTTCTAGAGGAGAGAAGAAGCACTTGTTGATTGCTGAATAAGCACTGTTTTCAAAGAACTTGAAAGAGCCAACTGCATTAAACCTTTTACTCATAGCGACGCTATAGGATAGAGTAGAACTGCCCCATAGGGTTTCCAAGGAGCAGCTGGTGGATTTGAACTGCTGACCTTCTGGTTAGCAGCCAAACACTTAAACCACTGTGCCACCAGGGCCCCATAATAACCTTATGTACTGGATATTCATTTTTATTCCCATTTTCGGACCAAAAAAACAGGACTTAGAAACTTTCAGTAACTTACCTGTCGTCACACAGATTCTAAGTGGCAGACACAATTCAAGGCCAGATCTGTTTGGCTGTAAAACCTATGCTTCCCTAAGTAGCTCACAACCTCCCACATGCTCAGGTAGCTAGACATTATCCCCCAATAGATGGGGAGTTTTCATATTTCAATAGTCACAGGCACTTAGGCAGTGATTTGGGGACCCTTTCCATCAAGATTTTATTTCCTTTGCTTGTCCCTGTTTTTATTTTAGTTCCTTTCATTATTTTTTCCTCTTATTTTCTACTTCTACCTAAATTGTCTGTCTTTATGACTTTTAATAAATACAAGCAAAGATCTCTATATAATGTGGTTTATAAATAAAAAAGAAAAGCGCCTTTCTGAATATTATTTTAAACATTGAAACAGGGCATTATAAAACATCGATTTAGAATAACTAGCTTCAACGGGATTACAATCCATCACAGCTTTCCACTCTCCTGTGAAATTAGACCAGGTCTGCCTCTGGAGAACAGGGATGGCCCACTTCAGCCCATCAACCAGCTCCTTAATGTACATGACAACGAACACTTTGATTATTTTAGAAATAGAATTACCTGGTTTCTTTTGATGCTGCATCTTTTAAAACAGACCCTTTATCTCTCGTGGCTTCTAAAGCACCAAGAAGAACATAGACCCTGGAGTTCAAATCACAGTGCTGCCACTTGCTGAATATGCGACATTCAGCAAATTATTTGATCTCTCTAAGCCTCAATGTCCTTAAATGCATGATAGTGCCAACAGCAGTCATTCACTATTCTATTTAGCAACAGAGTGACTCCAACAAGCCAGGTAAACATGGTATGCCTGTCCTCAGTGAGAGAGGAAGGTATTAAACACTTTGTAGCCATTTAAATACAGAGTAGCTGGGGCTGGGGCCTGGGAACCATAGTTTCAGGGACTTCTAGGTCAATTGGCATAACAAAGTTTAAGAAAATTTTCTGCATCCCACTTTGGTGAGTGGCGTCTGGGGTCTTAAAAGCTTTCGAGTGGCCATCTAAGATGCATCAATTTGTCCCATCCCACATGGAGCAAAGAAGAACGAAGAAAACCAAAGACGCAAAGAAAATAGTAGCCAAGAGACTAAAGGACCACATAAACCAGAGACTCCACCAGCCTGAGACCAGAAGAACTAGATGGTGCCAGGCTACCACCAATGACTGCCCTGACAGGGAACACAGCAGAGAATCCTGGATGGAGAGAGAGAAAAGTGTGGAGCAGAACTCAAGTTTACATAAAGAGACCAGACTTAATGATCTGACAGAGACTGGAGTTCCCCCTGAAACTATGGCCCCTGGACGCTCTGTTAACCCAGAACTGAAACCATTCCTGAAGTCCACTCTTTAGACAAAGATTAGACAGGACTATAAAACAAAAAATAATACAAGTGAGGAATGTGCTTCTTAGTTCAATCAGATACATGAGACCAAATGGGCAGCTCCTGTCCAGAGGCAGGATGAGAGGGCAGGAAGGAACAGGAGCTGGATGAATGGACACAGAATTTCCCAGGGTAGAAAGGGGGAGTGTGCTATCATATTGTGGGGATTGCAACTAATGTCACAAAACAATATGTGTATAAATTTTGGTGTGAGAAGTTAACTTGAGCCGTAAACTTTCACCTAAAGCACAATAAAAAAAAAAACAAAAATAAAAACTTTGTACAATATATATTGAGTACAAACAATAAAAGAAAAGAAATGACCTAGGGTTGGAGTGGGAGAGAATTAAGAAGAGTGGGTACACTCTAGAGGTAGAAGCATTTAAGAACAGACCTGAAGGATATGTAAGAACGAGGCAAAGAGTGAGGGGAAGGGCATTTTACGAAGAACAGCACACGCAAAGGCTGTGAGGTGGGGGAGAAAATGTTGGATTTGGGAAAGTGAAGGAAAGCCCTGTGGTTGCCTCGTCATGTACTGGGGTGAATAACGTGAGCTGAGGCCAGAGCAAGGAGCCAGTCTGATAGGAAATTTGTGGTCTATGCTAAGGAGTGTGATTTGTTCTACATGTATTGAGAAGCCATTAAAGGGTTTTAAGCAGGGGAATAGCATGTTGCTGTTTATATTGCAGAGATAATATAGCCAGTGTAGTTAGAAATGCGCCTGGCACATAGTAAGTATACAACAAATGCTTGTTTATATTACTATTACTATTAGATAGTGTAGGTGCTTAGAAGAACTTGATTCCCATTTCAAGAATCCACTCCCTCATATGGCCCCCGGACACCCTTTTAGCTCAGTAATGAAGTCACTCCTGAAGTTCACCATTCAGCCAAAGATTAGACAGGCCCATAAAACAAAATGAGACTAATGGGGCACAACAGTCCAGGGACAAGAACTAGAAGGCAGGAAGGTACAGGAAAGTTAGTGGCGGGGAACCCAAGGTCAAGAAGGGACAAGGCTGACATGCCATGGGGTTGCTAACCATGTCATAAAACAATATGTGTACTAACTGCTTAATGAGACACTATTTGTTCTGTAAACCTTCATCTAAAGTACAATAAAATAAATAAATAAAAAGGGAAAAAAAAAAAAAAAAAAGAATCCACTCCCACTATTTTGCTTTGACCTGGGAACCGGCGGACCTTTTTATTTTTTATTTTCCAGAGTATGTTTTAAGCAACCTGAAAAAATGTAGTTCATAGGCACTTTTCATGATGAGATATGTGCCAGATTCGTTTCAACTGTTGTTTGGATAGTTTAAACTCAATATTTGATTGAGAGTCATATCTCACCTTCCCCAAATTTTCTTACAATTCTCTCTCTCAGCTCTCCTGAGCCAGGTTTAGCACTTACTCAGAAACCTGAGGAACCTCTAGTGTGCCCTGACGGTAACAAAATGGAGTCTTTCATTAAAGATGTAACTACACAACATATATATAGGTGTGTACGTGTGTGCGTGTGAGTGCGTATAAAACATTTCAGAAAGTATTTTGGCCCTCGGTAACTCATTTGGCTTCTTAAAGCATTAAAGTAGCGGGTCAGTGAAAAAGAGGAATACCCTCGATAAGATGGACTGACACAGTGGCTGCAACAATGGGCTCAAGTATAACAAGGATTGTGAGGATGGTGCAGGACCAGGCAGTGTTTTGTTCTGTTGTACACAGGGTCACTATGAGTTTGAATCGACTTGACAGTACCTAACAACAACAATAACATAAAATTATGGAATAATATATACGGATAGCACTTAATGCTACAATTGGCACATAGTAAGCCATTCAATAAATATCAGCTATTTTGGATTAGGTTTGACAAAATTATAAATGCAATCCCCAGGATCATAGAAAGAGGTTCTTATACTCTAAGATAAATGCTGAAAAGAAACCCAGTGAGTCATCACATCCCAACTATACATTTAACAAAATGGCATTTTGTTTCCAAGATCCTCCAAATAGGTGCTTAAAGGTAAGATCTAGCCAGTTCATGTGCGTTGTTTGACTAGCACCTTTATTACTGGTTTTACATCACTTGGTCACTTTGAAGACTTTTAGGCATAGTATGTAAACTCTACTTCAACACTGTGTTTTGCAGTCCCTATAATCTCTCACCCTTGATGTTTCAAATGATTATACTTCCTTCCTGTCTCATGAAGTTCTCATGGTTACACATATTCTGGTCCTCAACATAGGATGCTGGGTTTTTATCCAAGGGTGTGAATATGGAGGGTTCCTTCCTCAAACAGAATCTTAGGGTTATAGAGGGCCCATTTTTTCATCTCTGGAGAAATCTTCTCCACATTTCCTTTGGTAATTCAGATAGACTTCAAACCATATCTGTATTATCCAATTATGATCTTACTCCAGACTGAAATTAATCCCCTGGCACAGCCCCCACAATATATTAGATCTCTGAAGCTCTCTGTACAAAAACACCCTGTTCCTCTTCATTAGTCATTCTGTGTCTCAGGAGGATCTTGATCTTGGCAATCAACCCAGTTTATACACACCAGATCATTCTCTTCCCTTCTATTCACTGCTATAAAACTAGATGGAGGATACATCATTGCCCTAGTCAATGGTTGTTATGGTTAAGGTTGTGTGTCATCTTGGCTGGGCCATTATTCTCAGTGCTTTGGCAGTTGCATGATGTTGTGATCACTTCTATGATGAGATTTGATATGATGTGATCACCTCCATGATGGGATCTACTGTGAGTGGCCAATCAGTTGAAAGGGAGTTTCCTTGGGCATGCGGCCTTCATCCAATATAAGTGGACATTCTGGCAAGGCTCATGGCTTTTACTCACTCTGGATCCTGCAGCTGGCTCCTGTTCATCTGGCCTCCAGTTCTTGAGACTTGAGCTAGCAGCTTACCTGAAGTCTTGCCTGTCGGTCTTGGGATTGTCCATCTTCTCAGCCTGTGAGCAAGAGCCCTGCTCGCTGACCTGCTGATCTTGGGCTTACCAGCCCCTGTGGCTACTTGAATTGAGAGAAGCCTCTATCCTGGCCCACGGACTTGGGACATTTAGGCCTCTACAATCACATGAGCTGCTTCTTTGATATAAATCTCCTTCTATACATATTTATGCTCTTTACTGGTTTTGCTTCTCTGGAGAACCCAGTCTAAGACAGTGGTATATCCTCCATGCCATCCTGCCTAAACCTGTTTACATTGCTGGTTAAAATAGGCCCACTGAGAATAACAAAGGTGTCCCTTTTTTTGGAAGTTGCTGAGAAAGCACTACCTTATGGGATTTTGACGGAAATTCTGGAAATAACTCTGAGTGAGAAACTGTTATTTAGAAATGATATGAAGACATTTTACAGTTTCACCAGCTAACCCACTAGAGACAGACTGCATTCGGTTTCCCCCATGAGAGCGCATGCTTGGAACTGCCCAGGGAAAGAGCCACCGGCTGACTGTTAGCAGGCTACTGCTCCCTGTGGGCTTCTGCCTTAGCTGACAGGAGTCCCTAAGGAACCCTGGGCAGCATATGGACTGCCATTCAGCTTTGGAAATGACTTGCTGCTGGAGCATGAGACGTGTCTGTTGATAAAGACACCGATACGGAGAACAGCAAACACGTAAATAAATAGATCTGATGTTGAATTTCATGTTTGAACAATGCTTAAAATGCCCACAGGGTCACTTGCTGAAGTCCAGACATTAATCTAGGAATAAACATACTAGATCAAAGGACTGCAGACCTGGTGATCTGAACTATCTCAGAAATAGAATACCTTGAATGTACAACCCACTCAATCAACGGTGAAAGAACGGATTGTTAAGAGACCTGAGAAGAAATGTGTGTCTTAAAAGCAACCAATTCACTGGTCATGTGTAAACACAGCCTTAGATAACAAAAAAGCTAGAAGTAAACAGGATGAACTTCGAGTTTGAAATTAGACTGGAAATATGTAATGAGACAACAGTATTGTGGTACGAACAGAATACTCAAATTTTCCTTGGCTATAACCTTACTTATTCTGAGGTTATAAATAGGTCATTTTCTCTACCTCAGTTTTGTCATCTGTGAAACTGGAATAATAACACCTTAGAGGAAAATGCTTAGGATTAGCTGCTTAATGTTTACTGCCCTGCTTATTACAATAAGCTCTGTAGAGACTGGAATAAGTATGCAGTGAATATAGAATGAGGTGAATAAATCGATATAAATAAAGCTTTTACTTATAGAGTAAATGTATTCATAGAGAATAAATTACATGGGGCAGGGTAATAAAATATTTTCTTACGTGGAAGAAAGAAGCAGAGCTCTGGAAAGTATAAAATGGGTCATTCCTGAACGGATGAAAATATTCCACGTAATGCAGTGCCCATCACTGAGCACCTGATTTATACCAGCCAGCTGCATTTTGAGTAAGCCTTTAATGTGTACTTATATTTTTAAACGTCAAGAAGACGATCATCTGAAAAAAAGAAGAATTTGCAGTTGTTTGAGCTTTAGAATTATTTCCCAAGGAAGCTTCTGGGCTTTCCTAGAGTTTGAAAAATACATTGCCTTCCTCTCTGTGGTTATTTTTCTAATATGTCTCATGACCATGTAATGCTGTGTTGCCTGAACTAGATGTCCCTGGGAATCCAGAGTGTCAAATGGCCTGTCTAATGTCTTCCATGCCAATGCCTGTGTACACTCAGTGATATAATATACTGGTAACTGGGAAATTCAACTCTCTTGGCAGTAAAATTCAGAAGATAAGAAAATCTCGGCTGCCTTAGAAACAAGAGGACACGTTCAAATTTTACAGTGGTCCATGGGATTCATTCAGCTCACTTTTGAACACTTTATTTGGCATCTGATGTAATGCATGACAGGGCCCTGGTGGTATAGTGGTTAAGAGCTCAGGTTGCTAACCAAAGGTTGGCAGTTCAAATCCACCAGCTGCTCCTTGAAAACCCTATGGAGCAGTTCTACTCTGTCCTATAGGGCTGGCTATGTGTCAGAATTGACTCAATGGCAAAGAGTATTTTTTTTTTTTTTGGTAATGCACAACAGGTCGATAGCAATGGGTCAACCTGGTACTCTGAACCGCTGAGTTCCCGAATGTCTCCAATACTGACAAATGTTGAGACGTTTCCAATCACAGCCAATGGGAGAATATGAAAATAATGTGTCCCAAATAGATTCAATTAATTTCTTTTATATAAGTTTATAATTGTGGTGTTTTTCTTTTTTTTTTTTGGATGTTGTCTCTTTAAATACAATTGTTGAAATAGGGTGTTTAAGTATACCTGTGTTTGGCATTGTGTTCTGAAAACTTGAAGATGCATGCATGAGAGCAAAAATGTGTGGTCCAAGGTCTACTGGGCTGGCAGAAAGAATTAATCAGTTTCCTTCAACCCTGGAACAAGATTTCTAGAATTCTGGAGTTTTTAAAAATTTATAAACTGACTTAATTTTCTGATTATCATAAAGATACACCAAAACAAAAAACCAAACCCGTTGCTGTCAAGTAAATTTCGACTCACAGTGACCCTATAGGACAGAGTAGCACTGCCTCATAGGGTTTCCAGGGAGTAGCTGATGGATTCAAACTGCTGACCTTTTGGTTAGCAGCTGAGTCCTTAACCACTGTACCACCAGGGCTCCAATCATATAGATATGGTAACTGCAATTTCAAAAATAACAGTTGTGCCATATGACATGACAACAGGACAAAATAATTAAAAATTTGGAAAAGTTGTTACTTCTTTTCCTCATAAACATGTATACGTTTGCAAAAAATTGTATTTACTAACAATTCTTTCATTTCAACTTTCTAAGCACTTTAATTGAACCATGGAGCTGTAGAAGAGACAAAATAGTTCTGTTTCCCATTCTGGAGTCATTGCCTAAACTAGCCAGGATTTCTACCTGGATGGGCTTGAGTGAGCTTCTCAAAATATTAGACTATTACTCTCAAGCATAGAATTAATTTGTTAATAAAATTAAATTCCGAAGTATCAAATGACTCAATCAAGGTTAACTCAGTAATAGTGTTATATTCACTTACTTGCTTCTAATATGCTTTCTTTCAAGAAAAGGGAGAGAAAGGAGTATATTTCATCTACTTGTTGAACACTGTTCATAAGCCTGGTTACTTTTAGAGGCGGGATGTTTTATAAACCGATGGAGAAAGTAGGGCTTGTCAACACCCATCAACAATCAACTCCCATTCATAGGCCACTGTGTTAATGTGGGCCTTACTCTGTTGTATATTTGAGCAGCAGGCTTCAGTGTAAGTTTTCCCTAAAAGTTATGCCACCAAGTGGGTTCAGACTGAGATTTGTAAGGGGAAGCTGAAAAGTACATTGCAGGTTTTTTAATGTAGAGCTTCTTGTTACTCTTGTTTCTCATCTCTCTTCAACTATTACCAAATCAATGAGTGCATAAAAAGAGCAAGAATGGGAAATATTTGTAAAATTTGCCCAGAATTATCACTAAAGCATATAGCCAATAGGTGACTTCATGGGAAATGGAATCAAACATGATAATGCATACAAATACATTTTATAACATACGCAGTGGCTGCAACATTACCACGAGTATCACCTCCGGTGCTAAACCAGAAGTGAAGAACAATTAGTGGCCTCTTCAGTAAAACCATCCAGGTTGTAAAACCAGACTCACTCTACACCAGTTTGAAAATCTTTTAAGTTCCTTGAAATCCAGGGCCATGTCTTATTTATCTCTGTATTCCCCATTTGTTGTTATTGTGTGCCGTCAAGTCGATTTCTGACCCATAGTGACAGAGTAGAACTGTCCCATAGGGTTTTCTTTGCTGTAATCTTTATGGAAGCAGATTGCCAGATCTTTCTCCCATGGAACTGTTGTGTGGGTTCAAACCTTTCAGTTAGCAGCCAGACACTTAACTATTGCACCACTAGGGCTCCTTGTATTCTCCTTAGTACCTAGAAAAAAATACTTAGGTTGGAACCAAATCCCCAATAAATGTACTGATTTAATTAACGAGAGAAGTGGTATTGTAACAATAAACACACATGACAAACTAATGATTGAAACAAAAGGCAAGGTGAGGAAGAAAGGATGAGATGACATTTTTAAATGATGCCCAATTAAAAAATTCTAAGGTTTGTGTTAGGAGAAGTAGGATAAGGAAAGGAGATTTCTGCCACTGAGATCATAATCCTGAAAAATGATAGAAAGAAAGTAGAATAATTTACATTTGATTTTTAATGGCTTCTCTGTTAAAGAGAACGATGATCTTGAGAATGAAGGAGTAGAATAAACATTAGTCAGAGGGAAATGTAACTCAAGATGGGTAAAGAAATTGGAAGAAGATATCCAATTGCTTTAAATGATATTGAGTCTTCCTGCTGAGACAAATTACAAGATTGGGGTACTGATAAACCTTGCAATTGAAGTAAATTAATTATTAAGAGTGTTTTCATTTTTAAGGAATAATGGAGAAGTATAATGGTGATGAAGACCAAGATGATAGGCAAGTATTTTGATTTTAAGAAGATAAAGTGTGAATTATGTGAACTGAAGAATTTGGATGTTCTTAGAAAATACTGCAATACTCATTAAGGGACACAATAGATTCGCTAAGACTAAACCAATTCAGAGTTTTTACAATCCTCTTTCCCCCCATACAATTATTAAGATGGGAAATGCAATGGGTGTTGTTCATCTGGATTTTATCAGGATGCTTCCCAGCATCCTCATGACCATTCTATTGGTAATTATCAAGGTACATGGACTAGATTGTAATATTAGCAGGACTTGTAACTGACTGATCAATGACAATCATAGGGTGCATCTGATAAATGGATCAGTACAAACTAAGAGGAAGTATCTATAAGCATGGCATTGGATTTTGTCCTTGACACCACTGTATTCAATATATTTTAAACAGTTCAATTAAGAAAATATCACATTTGTAAATAACATGAATATGGGGCAAGAAAAATGAATTAGCTGGGTAATAGAATCAGGGATAAAAATAACTCAGTATGCTAAAACAATGAACAAATCTAAATCAATGAAATATGTCTACATATGACATTAGGTCTTGCTGTGAATCAAAAAAAAAATTATGTATACAAGTATGAGGCGAGGGAGTGCAGGAATAATAACAGTACCTATGGAGGAAATGGCTTAGGTTTCTAATTCTGTAATATGAGTTACCAAAAAATCCAATGCAAACTTAGGCAGCAACAAGCATCTAGGAATTATCTAGAAAGTGGAAGAGGATAATTCCACTTTACTCTGCATCATTTACATCATTCCTAGAAAATTATACATAATGCCGAGTGATGCAAGATATAAATACACTGAAATGCATTCTGAAGACAGGAACTCAAAATTTTCACGATGTGCAGTGGAAGAACTGGGGCCATATGACCTGGAAACAGCACAGAATCAGTATGAGACCTCGTTGGGCTGCTGAGAAGGTTTAGAAAACAATCCTTTCAGTGCTGAGAAATAGCTCCCCTCCTCTAAACTTCAATTTTTGTGCTTTAAAAGTGGTTTTATCCTGAGTATAAAATACGTTCACTGTAGAAAATTGAGGAACTCTAGTAACACTGTACAAAATAAGATAAGGTTATTACTGTTAGTATTTGGTCTATTTCATTGCAATGTTTTCATATATATTTCCAATCATAGTGTATATAATCTTATGTCCTAATTTGATTCATTTAGCATTATATCATGCAAACTTTATTTTATGATAATATTTATCTTCTCACACAAGACTGATGATTTTATGAACATGTGCAGAAATGTGAGTTTTGAACTTTGCTTTCAAAACTAAGCATCCAATATGTAATCAAACTCTCAGGCATTGTCCTGGATTTTAGAGACTTGGCAAAGAACAAAAAAGACAAAACCTCTCTTGTGGGGCTTATATTTAGGGTGTGTGTGTGTAGCAGGGACATACAAGAGGCAAGCAAGCAAGCAAATAAACGATAAAGATAATATCTGATTATGTGCCTCATAAAGAATTGCAATGGGACAAATGTACCTGTAATATTATATGACATTTGCACTGAAATGTGAATAATAAGAGATAGCAATCCTCACAGGTATCTCACAACAGACAGTTGCAGACAGAGGGAACGGAATGTATGAAAGTCTGTAAAGGTGAGACTAAGCCGGGTGTGTTCTAGGAACAGAAAGGAGGTCAGTGTGACTTGATCTGCAAAGGGTGGAGAAGGGTGGCACAAGATAGGCAAGGTGAGGTCATGGCAAGGAATTTCAAATTTTATTCTGTACGCAAAGGGAAACCCTTGGAAGGTTTCTGAGCTGGGATTGACCTTATCTGATGTATTTTTCAAAAATCTCTCTCTGGATACTGCAGGAAGGATGGATTACAGGGAGGGCAAAGGTAAAATTATAGAGCTATAATAACTATCCCCAGAGACAAAACACTCAGCTGTCATACGAACAGAAAAGTAAGACAGATGTTAGAGTGAAGACCTAGTTCTAGCTGGTGAATGTGAAGGAGTGAATTAACCTCTCCAAGCTTTGATGTCCTCTTGTGTGAAACGGCAAGTATGACATCTGCCTTTTGTAAAATCCACCTTTGCAGAATTCTTAGTTTTGTTTTATGTGTTGAAAATCACAAATGACTGAATAAACATATGGTGTCTTTTTTGATCAATGAGACAGATGGCCGCAGTGGCTGCAACAATGGGCTCAAGAACAGCAACGATTGTAAGGATGGCACAGGACTGGGCAGTGTTTCCTTCTGTTGTACACGGGGTCGCTATGAGTCGGAACGGACCTGAGGCATCTAACAACAACAACAACAACAACATCTTTATTGACATATAAGATAAGAAGCTAGAGAAACTAAGTCACATGGTCTGTGGTTAAGCCATTTTTCTTTTGTTTCTTATACTTCCAAGGTCCTCAGAGAAAGTAAATAAAGTGTTGGTGATTTTCAAGAGTGATGACTAAATATAGGGACACAGTAGGGGAAGCAAATGGAGGATTAGAATACAGAGTAATGAAAAAGAATATCAAGTAAGCACAAGTCACATAAATAAATTATATAGGTCAAATCCTATTAAAGTAACTAAGGAACTACACTGCCTACTTGATTACCCCTAAATATTGCCTTTAAAGTCAACCATGTAGTTAGAGTACAGATATATTTTCATTGTATTGTGATTGGTATTTGCTGCCTTTTGAATTCTCCTTCACTCTCAGTTCAAATTAAAAATGTGTTTTTTGTTTTTTTTGTACAGGAGGCTGTCAGGAAAATGCGCCAGGGAAAAAGGGAGAGGTTAAAGAAGGAAATCCCTCAGCCCATCCTTCAGTTTCCTGTAGGAACCGGGGAACCCTGGGGCTGAGTTGGAGATACTGCACTGGTTCTCTGCACAGCATAGTGAATAAAATGCATCGCCGCCAGGCCAGCTAAGAAGTTACCAGCAGCAGTTTTTCCTTTGAATCCAGAGTCAACTGTTGCAGCTGTGGTAGTCCCCAGTCCTCAAAGCCCTTGAGGCAACCATACTCCCAACAGCAACAGTGGCTGCTGGGTCAGCCTTGGTTGTTTCCCCAGTGTTCTTTCTAGGTGGACTATTTCTAGAACTCCACCAAAGATGCTTATACTTGATGTGGCCAAGAATGTCAGAAAATGCCTACTATTACATATAATCTCAGTTTTAAGGTCATTCTTGAATAAGCCTTAAAAAAAAAAAAAAAAGAGAGAGAGCGAGCTTCAGAAATACACATTTGGCCACCACTTTGTAATTCCCAGATGGCCTAATTTGTTCTTTGGGGCTTCTTCTGGAGCCATGCAACATCATCGCTGCCATATTTTTAGGGATTTATTGGTTGGGCACATCACACAAGGGTAGCAGTGTGACCTCTTCCCCTGGCCACTTCACATCTTCTTTTGAACAAGTAAGGAACAGATAAACACACAAGCCAGCCAATCTTCCTGTCTCAGAAAGCCTACTCTGATGGTAGATTTAAGAGCCTCCATGGAAAAATGTCTTGCCTGTTTGCCAGTAATCTTGGAGAAAGGTACATTACCAAAGGTTTCTAAACAGCTCTGGGGGCCATTTAGAATACTGTAGTGTAGGACTGGAACTTTTATATTAAACTGTCCACGAGAACAAGGGCAAGAGAGCAAGCCTTTCAGTCTTTACTAATGGAATCCTGGAGAGCACCATTCTAAAACGGGGGGCGCTGCAGTTCTCCACCAGAGGACAGTGTCTGTTTGCACTAAACTTCTCAGGTTTTTTCTCTCATTTATACCTCACGGCCAAAATGTCAGTGTATGTGTATGTGTGTGTGTGTGTGTGTGTGTGTGTGTGTGTGTGTGTGTGTGTGTGTGTGTGTGTGTGTGTGTGTGTGTGTGTGTGTGTGTGTGTGTGTGTGCATGGGCACATTAACTTCTCATAGCCCAATTCAAGAATATTCAATTCTATTTTTAAAAGTAAGATATTGTAATTAGTTAAACATGACAACATGCAGAACTTCTACGTCTTTTGTGATGTGGGCTTAAAAACCAGTAATACAGCTGGGTGTCTGCCAGAACGATGAGCAGGTAGCACGCCGTAACGTACGCCCATACACTGGCTGGAGTGGCTGTGTTACATTCTTAACTCCCGACAATGAAAAATTGCACACAGGGAACCTCTTTCCAGACATTTAACAGGAATTGTTAGCATACCTATCTTAAAGCTGTTTTTTGTTTGTTTGTTTGTTTTTTTAGGTGAAAAAGGAAAATTAAAATCTGTTCATTGAAAAGCAGGTTAGAGGCCATAGAAAGTGACTTTACTTAGCTGTTTAAAAGAACTTTGCACACCACTAGGAGATTTAATAAATGAGAAATCACAGACAATGATAGTCCAAGGTATTGTGGTATCAGAAGAGACCCACACTTCTCCCCATGCATGGTGCTCTTCTGGAGCCAAGAATGGCATAGCTTTCTGAGAGCAGACAGACAGCCTTAGAGCTTGTCTTGGCTCATATTCCAGGAACTGGGCTGTTGGGGAGACAAGGGCAAGATAGTGGGCCTGAGAAGCCACAGGAATAAACCAGGGCCTTCTCAAAGGCAGCAAGGCTGCACAACCCAAAGGGCTTAGGGTAAGGTTTGTCGTTCCCAACAGAATTCACATCCACGTTCTCACAAAAGAGAAATGCATTAAATACATGCTATAAAAGAGCCGCGGTATGATGTGCTTGACAGAGCATAAGATCCAGAGGCAGAAATGTAGGTTTAAGTCTTGCCTCTGTTACAAGTGATCCTAGCCAAATCACACATTGTTGCTCGGTGCAGCTTCCTTACCTGTAAAATGGGAGCAATAATAATAATATCTAATGTATTTCAAGTGCATATTATATTCCAGGCACCTGTGTTGGGGGGCAAGGGGGCAGGGAAGTGCACTTCTCAGGTCCCCCTTGAAGAGAATCTGCAGCAGGGAGCACTGTTGCCTGGGAGCCTCCAGCTGCCACACTTTTGGATCCCCTGGTGCTTGCACTGAGGCCAGGCTTCCCCAGGCTGTCTGCAGACAATGACTCAGCCCTGCAGAGGGATCAGCACCAGGCCCAATGCAGGAACTCTCCCACAGGCAGCTTGTTGCTTGAACTCAGTCTTTCTCAGAATTGCACTGCAGTCTCAAGCTCTTCCAACCCAATTCTCCATCTGCGTCTCTCTGGTCCCTCTCTGTTCTCAGGTGTCAGATCTGCATTGTAATCTGAAGTCTCCTTCCACCTTCTCACTCCCTCCTCCTCTATTCTTCACAGGTTTCCCCCACAAATCTCTTGCACATTCTGCTCAGTGTCTGCTTCTCAAATGACCTAAATTGACAAATATACTAAGCAATTTACCTGATCTCATTTCATTTTTCATAATAATTGTAGGAAATTAGTCTTATCATCCCCATTTTACAAATATAGAAATAAGAGTGCAGAGAGAGTGAGTAAAAAATAAAATAGTACTTATTTCACAAAGTTGTGAAAATGTAATGAGCTAGTGGATGTGGAAAGGTTTTACAAATAGTACTTATTTATTTATTTTTTTTGTGCACCAGGGCTAGAAAAAATACACACGCCTACATACACACACTAACAAAATATCCCAAGCTTTAAATTCCTCATGATTTTTTTTTTCCTTGGTACCTTTTCAATCATTGCCACGTGTACGGTGCTTGGTACCTCCAATGGCACCAAGGGAAAGTAACTATGTCCTTGGCCCAAACTTTGTCCCACATCTTTCTTTACCTCTATTATTTGGGGACAGGGAGCAGTGAGATTTGGACATAGAGTTAGGATGCTAAGACATTGTTGACATGGCATTCTGATCTGTAAATACGAATTCTATTCTCCTAACTTCTTTAATCAATTTAATAGCAAGCAATTTACTAGCCAACGGACAGAGGCAACATTATAGGAAATAAGAGCATTTCTGCTTTTACTAATCTTCCTAAGCTTTTGGGCATCTTAGCAAAACCCCTGGAATCTACATCTGCAGCGTTCAGTGAGGGGGAATGTAACCATCAAAAGATTCTTGTCTTCCCCCGATCATCAAGTCTGACCTGATGAAAAGATTAATTCACCGCTCCTTTAGTGAAACTGTGGCTATCATTAATTTTCTCACACATGCACTCAAATAAATTCCATCAGAATCATTTCTTCCATTGTTCCCACTTTGACCCCCTGATACCACCAGACTCCCTTGTTCTCTATCTGCAGGGGGCAGTTACAGGCCTGCTAAAACAATAGCCTGGACCACAAGGCTAATCCCATTTCTAGAGCCCAGCAAGCAGCAGGCACAGTCAGTGAAGAAAAGAAGAGCCTGGTGTTGTTCTCACATCCTTAGGTGTCATGAAGAAATCCCCTAGACAATTTCTAGTGTCGCTTTTCAGAGACAAGGGGAGGGAAGGGCAGAAAAGAGCAGGGGGAAAGAGAACAGGCGTGGTGGAGCCCAGCAGAGGGCAGCACTGAGAACTGCGGGGCTCTAAGAGAGAAAGCACCATCGAACAGTGGGGGAAGTGAGCCAGCCGGCTGTGTTAAATCTGCGGAATCCCCTTGAATGTGGACAGTCAGAGAAAGCAGTAAGGATAGAACTGTTGTGTTTGTGGGGTTCCCAATGGTGCTTCTAAAGGAGATATACCAATTAGCCTGACTGATGAGTTTGGAAGGCTTTGAGAATCAAAAAGCCCATCTTCTCAATCTGACTGAATACTGGCCTCTAACAGATGCAGCAATTTCAGAGAATCCCAGAGAGCTTAGAAACTATCAGGGAACAGCACCCTCGTCCTCCCTGCTAATTCTGACAGCTCCCTCCTCCGCCTTCCATACACTCCTCTAGCAGAAGTGCCAGCCTGCAGCTCCCACGGGAGCTGGAGGCAGCAGGAAACCCAGCCCCCTGTGGGATCTCACTGTCTTCTCCATTTGTTTTCACTTTGTCAGCAGACTTTCTATTTAATCTACTTGAAATGATATCTCAACAACATCCCCTTGCAGAGCTCCAAAAGATAGGGGATGACAATTCAACTGTCCTCTTCTCTGCACCCAGCCTTCCATACTGGTTGATCCCACAGAGGCTGCGACAAGGACCTTCCACAGAAAGAGCCTGTTTTCAGGTTTTTGTCAGCGTAATGAATGGGACAGACATTTGTCGAGCACCGGCTGAGTGACACTGGTAAGTACACATGTGAACAGTTAACATCTATTTATCAAAACTAGGTTTGATAATAGATTGAAAATTATACATGTACACAAACATCTCTAAAATAATTCTGTGGCCCATCACCATGCTGATACAAACCAATCTTCTGAAAATCCAAATACAGCATCCTTCTTGGGAAACAGACCTTGTTTAATATTTACCAAGATTTGTTTTAAATGGAGCCGTGCCATATCTCCTCTGCCCATTTCTTGCACGTTATTTTGTAATGATACAATCAGTTAGGTAAATATATGATTAGAAAGGAATTTTTTTTTTTTTTTACACCTTGCTTCCATATGGGCTGATATTCACTAAGCACGTTCCTGGCTTCTCTCCATCCTTTTAAGCTTATTGTTCCTGGGGAGGTGGTGTGATTTACCTGATGGTTAAATTTTGAAAGACAACACACTGGTTGGCTCAGCTTCGCCCTTTCTCTTCTTGGGAAGAGGCCTGTCCACCGAGAGCACAGCCACCTCTGTGACTCCTTGCTGTTCATCATGAAACAGCCTCCCTCATGGGGCAGACTGCCTCAGTCCAATCCTGCCATACCTAGAAGGGGTGAGTCTTCTAAATAAGGGACTCCATGTTAGCAAACCCACATGGCAAATGGATCCAAAGCCACATCCTCTCACTCAGACTTTATCAGTAATAAGGTGAAATCTTGGCCTCCATTTTCCCTTATGTTTCAACTTGTTCAGAACTCAGGCAGAGGAGAGAGGTCTTATTGACTAGGAGCTCCTCAGAGACACAGATAATTATAGTACCAATAGTCTTGCTTCATATGAATAAAAGGCTTTGTATCCTTTGGGGATAAATTCTCTACTATTTCAAGGAAAATTACAACTCACAAACATGGGAATAAGTGGCTAGGTAAGAATACAGGAGGAAAATGATCCCTGGTTCAATGTGGCCCCAAAACTAAAAATAAGGTAATACATAGGCTTGTGTTTCAATGAAGCGAATAGAATAATGAGAAATATAAACCATATATCGTAGTCCTTTGTTAGAGACTTTACATGAGCTTGGTGTTAGTCACAGTGACCAAACTCTCACCTCTCACATATACTCACTCACACACACGCACACACGCACACACGCACACACGCACACACATTAACTCACTAGCCATGTATGAGTGATGACAAAGATATATGTGAAAAAAAGCTTTTAGTAAATAGTAAAGTGATAACAGAATACCGACATGAAAGGTATTATTATTATTATTGCTTTCCTAAAATACTCACATTCAGGGAAGACTGAGAGGCGGGTGGGAGAGAACTAGACAGAGAATCTAGCAAAACGTTGATCATGATTGCGAAGACTATTTTCAGAACTGTTGAGATATTTATTCGTGGCTGAACAAAACCAGTTGCCATCAAATCAATTTCAACTCATGGAGACCCCCTGTGTGTCAGAGTAGAACTGTGCTCCACGAGGCTTTTAGTGGCTAATTTTTTGGAAGTAGATTGCCAGGCCTTTCTTCCGAGGTGCCTCTGGGTTGACACAAACCTCCAGCCTTTTGGTTAGCAGCCAAGCATATTAACTAGTCACACCATCCAGGGGCTCCTTTGGTGAATAATAGATCCAAATATTTTTTCCAATAATAAAAGTATATACTATTATACTTTGGTAATTTGTAGAGTTTTTAAAATCACACTGCCATACACATATGTTTGTCGTTCTATGCATATTTTGTTATGGGGAAACATGCTCGTTTCTGGCGCATTTCACTGCAGACATGCCCATTAGCAGTATTGCGATCTGTCTGTGCCAGGCATATACGGAGAAGTGCCAAAGGCCCTCCTACATAAGATACTCCTACACTTGTGACACACAGACCAAAAGGAGCCTGCACATCACAATACCCTATTCAGAGAAGAGGGAGAGTCCTGCCCCCACATGTGGCATAGGTACTCCATAGGGCACTCAGGTGTCCTGACACCTGCAAAAGTGTCTCTTTTTTGTAGCACCAGTTACTTCAGGAGCCCAGATAGTGTAGTGTTAAGAGCTCGACTGCTAATCAAAAGGTCAGCAGTTCAAATCCACCAGTCCTTCCCTAGAAACCCTACGGGCCAGTTCTACTCTGTCCTATAGGGTCGCTATGAGCCAGAACCGACTCAACAGCACCTAAAAACAACAAGAATTATTTCAATATGGGGGTCGACACAGACAGCAGCTGAAAATTCTCTCACACAAAAAAAGTTACACAGTCCTCCTGAGGCTGAACGCTCAGAAAGTACCTGCGGAAAGTATCTACACCTTTAAAATCAACTCCAAGGTCTACAAGCAGCCATTCTCCTGAAATCTCTTATGGAATTGAAGCCACCTAAGTCCCTAATCAATAGAAGATACTTTGAGGGGTTTATTCCTCCCCATAGAGCACTTGCTTCTTTAAACATGTCTGCATTTATTAATAATTTATATTACCTTACTTTCCAAAAGGATTCAAGAGACCAAAATGTCTATAGAACTGACTTATGTCCAGTGCCTGGTTCATTTTGACCTCTATATCATTTTATCTAATTGATATTTCTCACTGAAGTTGAAAATATTGATCACTTGCTTTTGCATGCATAGACATATCTTATGATATAATTCTGAGCATCGTTTGTCAAAATTCTAAGTATAATTCTGTATTTATCTCGTTATGCTTACCGATGTACGTGAAGCAGAATGACAATACATTGATCAAACACTGTGTATAACAAATACGCGTGTCTGTCTGGTGGCCTTGCTGATTTGGAACAATAAATGTGTGTGTGTGTGTACACACATACAATTTCGTATTATGAAACTTTTCAATGTTCCAAGAAATCTAAATTTATAGAAATACAAATCCTATCTCCCACATGAATTTAATAGTTGGATTTTTATCAGTTTTGCTTTCAATTCAAATCCAAATGAACCACTGATGTTCCCTTTTCTCAACTCAATTTTAGTATCCTCAGACCCAATGAGACACAGTTAAATGATATAGGTGACAGAAACTTTCAGGAAATCAAGGACTGCTCCTTCATGACTCTCTGAAGAGTAAAACAACAATGGAAGCAGAAAGGGGGGGAGAACAGATGGGGCCGGCAGAGTTTTGCTCTCTGAGCTGCACTGTGCACTTATTATTCACATGAGGACTAATTTTATAAACTCGGATAGTGTTTACAAACTCCACCATCCTAATGGAAATAAAAGCATTAATACAACCAGAGGATTCTTTACTTTCCAGGTTTTAATTAAAATCACAGGCGTTAAGAAGCGAAAGTGTCTTCGTGGAATACAAGTCTAATGAAGTATTTCCTTGCCGAGCACAAAGCTCTGTGTGCACCCCAGCTTTCTGGCACCATGCATTTGGAAACTCAACCCCCACGTAACCAGGAGGGCTCTCTCTGAAAATTAGAAAAGCAAATTATACCATAATTTTTTTTTTCTCAAATAAATATAGTTGCCTAGTCAGAGCCAGAAAATAGCAAGTCATAAGGGGCAAAAAAACCACAGCCTTAGAACATGATATCTTGATTGACTACCTAAAGGACTAGAAGCAAATTAGGTTTGTTCTACATGCTGGGTAGGACATGTGAAAGCAGCAGATTGAGAAAGAGAAAATGTGGCAATGTGGCAAAAGCAATGCAAGTAAGAGGGGAGGAAGAAAGAAAAAGAGGAAAGAATTATTCAGAGTGAAATCACACCAGCAAATGGGACTTAACATTAATTTCGCTACCAAATAATGGAGGAACAATACAGTCCTAGGAAGCAATCTGGGCTAAAAACGTTACCGTCTACCTGTGAGCCCACAGATTATTTTCTTTTGACCTCTGAAAGGTATTACCAAGTTTTAGTGTAGAAAAATTAAAGTTGTGGTGCAATTAAACTGGTTCCCGGTACACAGGGCAGCAAAAAGGAACAATAGACTATACTTACAGTCCAGGAGGTTTCCAGCTGCTTTGTTTGACGATGATGATGATGATGATAGTGACAACCAAAACGCTGTGGTATATTCGATTTATGAAGTCCCGATATTATGTTAGGTGATGTGCTAGGTGTTTTACAAGGGTCATTTCAAATTCACACAACAACCCTGGAATGTAGTCATTATTATATTGCAATAGATACACATTTATGTAAGATATTATATGTATTTATAGTACAAAATATTATATGTTTATATCCCAAGATTTTACAACCATTGAGTGAGGGAGCTGGGTTTGAAAGGAAGTCTTTGGAAGACAGGATTTTTTAAAAGCATATCCTGGTTATCCCTGAAGACTGAGACCTAAATACACAAACACACACAAGTTCATGTTCATATTCATATCCATGTATGTATGCATCTATGTATGTATAAAGGAAATTTGGGAAGGAATTAACATTTATTGAATGCTGGCTTTGTTCTAGGCACCTACTGTGTACATATTTCATATTGTCTCAACCAGTTCTCACAACTGGCATATAAGGCTCAGAATTGTTGCGTAGTTTTGCCTAAATCCACTACTAAATGGTAGAAGCAATATTTGAATCTAAGTTGGTTTGAATTTAGAGCAACAATGTTTAATGCAAATATAATGCAGGCATTGCATGAGAGCCACATATGTAATTTTGAGCTCTCTAGGGGCCTTATGGGAGCCCTCGTGGCGCTTTGGTTAAGAACTCAGCTGCTAACCAAAAGGTCAGCAGTCTGAATCCACCAGTCGCTCCTTGGAAACCCTACAGGCCAGTTCTACTCTGTCTTATAGGGTTGCTATGAGTCGGAATCGACTTGACAGCAATGGGTTTCGTTTGGCTTAGTGGCCACAGGAGGAGCCCTGGTGATGCAGTGGTTAAGCACTCAGCTGTGAACCAAAAGGTCGGCAGTTGGAACCCACCAACTACTCCATGGTAGAAAGATGTGGCAGTCTGCTTCCATAAAGATTATAGCCTTCAAAACCCTATGGGACGGCTCTACTCTGTCCTAAAGGGTCACTACGAGTCAGAATTGACTTGATGGCATTGGTTCAGTTTTTGGTTTTAGTTTAGTGGCTATATTAAAAAAAACAAAAAGTGAAATGAAACAGGTCCTTGGTATACACAAACGTGCACCTCACAGACACAGGCAGCTGCTGCCTTCTCTTGGTTCCTTGTGGGCTGGCTCATATGTAAAGGGTTTTATTTCCTATGCCATTTCTCTGCAGGATTATGATACTAAGTTCAAACCCTGTAATCAGAAAAATAAAATTTCTATGAGAAAGTAGGCTATGGGGAATGAAAACTAAATGTACCAACTATATTGATTTAAAAACATAGTGTGAGGATTAAGAGTTAGTGCCACAAAAATGTGCAACAATAGTTGTTATGATGATACAGCTTAATAACACAAGCATTTCTCACATTAACACTGTAACACAGTGTATTCCTAGAAGTGCTTATTTGAAACACCATGTGGACATATACACGATTCCATGCCTTTTTGGAACACAAACATTGGCCCTTGATTTACTTGTAAAGCTAACTTGTCACATATTGGGTTTTCTTCAAGTGGAGTCAGTCCTCTGAGGAATAGGTTGGCAAAGGATGGATTTATCACAATTAATTACATTGATTTCAGGCAAGCAGAGTGTAGAATAATTAATAATTTGTCCATTATTCCAGTAAGGTTGTTGAAAGGATTGAAATAACCAGGCATCCTTAAAGGTGATCACAGAAAGAGATGGTTTCAGATGAAATGGACAGAATAGAAGGGTTACTCAGACATAACCAGTGGGTTTCACACTGGCATCATACATAGAAAGGGATGGTCTCTGCCTTCAAGGGCTTTCCATTTAAAAGCAGACACACTGATACATAAAAGCATGAATGTATACAAAATAATAATAATTAATTTTTTTATCCTCAGTTCTTTGCATATATGGATTCAAATTTTCCAGCCAATCCTACTCTAAATGTATCCAGAGACCATAAAATTAGTGAATCACTATTTATTGCCCACCCTTTATAAACCTAATTGGATATAATAGAACTAATTTTTAATCAAATAGATATTACCCTAATCAAATCAGACCCTTTTATAATTTGCATGTGTTATATTTTCTTTTTTTACATTTGACAATTTCACATTTCTCTTTTGATATTGATTTAAAGAATCTACTATACATCCTTTGGAATTTTTAATGATTCAGAAATGTCATTTTTTTAAAGTGAATAAGCTAGCATTTATTTAACACATGCTGTATATTAGGCACTATGCTAAGTGATAAAGGTATATTTTATCTTAATCCTCATAGCACCGTATGAAATAGATATCTTTATTCCCATTTTCCAGCTGAGAAAACCGGGGATCTGAGATGTTAACTGTATGATCCAACATCACACCAACTGGTAAATGGTTGAGCCAGGATATATTTCCCAAAACTCTGACTCCCTTGCCCAGAAGGTTCTTATAATGAGAAAAAAGTGATATCGAATCAAGCCTTGAATAAACTATGAGTTATCAAGTTGAGTAAAAACTATTTGGGTCAAAAATAAAAGGTAATTTTAAAATGATCAAAATGAATTTCCTGTGTGAATTCTTAATATAATTCTATCACCTCCCCCACAACAACAACAAAAATTCATAATTTAAGCAATAATAGCATTATTAGAATAATGACGTGAATATCTACAATCATTATTTGTATCTAAACTTTCTAGTTTACTTACTTAAGCCTTAATCTGATTATTTTACAGTATGATCTTCTAACTGGCTAAACTGGCAAGAGATTGAGAGTTAAACTGAAGTTCCTGAAGGTAGATCCAAAAGAGATTGATTGACCCTTGAGTATCTTGCAAAGGGATGACTGAAGGATTAATATAGGGCACATGATGTCGGATGAGCTAAAGGGGATGGAAGACAGTGAAGACATCACTGAATAACAGAAGAGGAAGGAGACAAGCTAGTAATGGAAGGAGCTGTTTGATGTCTCTTTAGACCGTGTCCAGGAGCCACTTTCCATATGTGTAAGATAGAACTAATATTGCCCAATTCACATAGATATTGTAAAGATCAAAAGAATATACATGGGAATCCTATTGGTCATTGCCTAACAGCAAGCGTGCAATAAAGGTTATTACCTCCTTTACTCCTCACTAAAGCGCATGTATGCCTTGTTCACCAGGAAAAATTCCTCCTGTGAGCAAAGGTAAATGCATGGTACACAAAGAGCTAACATATACTACAAAGTTATATTAATCTGCAAAATTCAAGTGCCTATTGCCTATAATTTAGAGAAATATGGAAACTGAACCAAGGATCAGGGTCAGGAAAAAGGATGTTTTCTTTACAGAGTGGTTTCACCACTTTATTTTAAGTTGAAAATCATCTGGCTCCAACATTTAGTTTCAAGTCATGTGCAGTGGGGTGATTTTCCTTCACAGTAGACAGAGTTATATTTGAATGGAAACACACATGCTCTCTTTCATACATTCCAAAACATAAACCATGTAGTTTGGTAACCACTCATACGTATGTGCCCAAATGCTATGCCATTAATCCCCTTGGAGAATGAACAATACCAAGAGAATGCTTTGCTATCAAAGTTTTTTTTATATACCAGGATGCCACTCTCCTGGCAACTGTGGCCTCCCTAGAGGTGTTTCCCCAGGGGAAGATCAAACCTAAGCAGCAAAGGCGGGAGGAAGAGACTGAACAGAAGACACATTAAGAGTGAGACCTGGAAGAGATGACAAATATAAATGATTTGGAGAAAACACTTTCTTCATCTTTCCATTTCACACTTGGATGGCTCCAACATTTTTTATATATCCTCCAACCCCTACCTCACCTCCTGTAAATGTTTTATGTAATGTCAGCCTATCAACTGTGCTGGCATGATGAACATGATGGGCATGCTGCCCGTATTCGCCCCAAGGAGGGACTGGCAAGGCCACAACCAGAGAGATGGACAGGAACCATGTAAACACACTCTCTCGTAAGGTAAACTGGAATAGAAACATCATACAATCAGACACTGAATCTCAGACATTTGAGGCAGGCACTGAATCTACTGTTCTGCTGAAAGATTTGTGGAAAAGGGAATGCCTGTCACAGTTACAGATTCTCTGGTGGGTGGGACAGAGGTAGGAGGGACAGAGCCACCTATCAGTCACACCAGAAATGACTGATGAGCCTAAAAATCTGGCAGCAAAGCCCATTCACTTTCCGGAATCCATTTGGTATTTCCGATCTCTCTCTCTCTGCCTGTCTTGCGCTGCAGCTAATCAGTTGTGATAGACGATGGTAGAGATTCACTCCTTCCTTCAGATGCCCAATTGCATCTTCTCTCGTTTGTCACCAAGTCTATCATCCATTTCTCAAGGAATCCTTTGTTCAAATAAGAAAGGAAGAGAACCTTTCTCCTAGAACTGACTGTTGATGCAAGAGTCCTGCCAAAAAAGGCAGAAAAAGAAGGAAAGGTCAAAGGGTTTAATTGTTTTACTCTTAAAGGGAGAAAAGAATGTGTTTCCAGGGGGATTACACTGAGCAATCAGGGTTGAGTATTCTCCTAGAATAAGAGATCTCCTAGAAATAAGAGATCTAGGAGTCGCATGCCTTGGCAAGAGTCTAGCTCTCATCTCTCTGTGACATTTGAATTGGACACGACCATGAATGTAGTCATTCCAATCGGCACATTAAGGCAGACCAGTCACCACTGTGGCTGGTGTTTATAGGACATAGTCATTTGCATGGCTGTATAGATGATCCACTCAAATAGAAGCAGACACTTTTTAAAAAATCATATCTCATTTCTATCTACAGTCTTGCACAAGTATAAACCAGTGAGTAAAGCTGTAAATTTTCGACTACAGCTAAGTCCATGTAAATACGGTAGGGCCAGAACATTCAGTGCTTCCTGTTGGCTGGGCTTCATCTTTAGAACCAAGCCATATGGTGGATACTCAAAATATTGGACCCAGTATCTGCACATGAGGTCAAAACAGCTTCATGAGAAACAGACAGACTGAATATTTTGGTCCCAACCAATGTGGCTGTGCACACGTGGAGCATTTTAAATCAGGAGACCTCAGGTCTGAGGATGGTGATATTGCTGGTAACGATAATGGTGAGAATGCTAAAGAGAACCATGATGATGAAAGCTACAGTGAAGACAAACCTGGGAACAGCGACACATAGTGGTCTCCTCCTCCTCAATAAACTCTTCTAAATTATTTTAAGAGATGGTTGTCTTTACTTAAAAAGAATCAAGTTTATACCTCCAGGCCTTGAAAACAGGAAGTTCCTGATAATTAAACCAAAATACGTGTTCCCTTCACAAAGCTATCTTTTCAGTAGATATTTCAGGACCAGGCATTGATATCGGAAGAAAGCCTTCCTACATTAAAGTGGCTGTTCTTCTATTTACATATAAACTTGTTGGTCGGAAATGCATTGTTGGATGGAACATGAAAAGAAAGGCCATCCTAACTGGCATCAGCTCATAAAGACACTCTCCTAAAAGGAAGAACTATACATAAATGTCTCCAGTATATGTGGAGGCATTGATGTTATTATCAGATTTTCAAGAAGATCAAATTTTAAAATATGTTTAAAATATGTAAATGTCTGAGAAAAACGTAAATCAAGGAAAAAATTATATATTTTTGCTTTGCACCAAATTACAATGCACATTTCCATGTTTCAGAAATCTGAAGGCTAATTAGTTACTACAAAGATGTTAATGATAGGTGGGAGGTATCTTCTCACACCCACCACTATTTCTACAGTTGCATTATTATCTGTAGTATATAAAATGCTCAACCTGGTTCCCCAGGTAACTATAATACTTCTGTTCTCTCAGTCAAATTGGCAGCATTAATATACCTTTAAAAATAATACCTTTAAAAAAATACATTGATCTTATTAGAAAAGGAACACTGGAAAAAATCAATTCAGCACTATAAATTAGAAAAATGAATGAAGCCCTTTGGGGACTGAAATCATCAGCACCTGACTCTGCCTTAGCCTTAAGTCAACATCATCTTCTTTACCCAGTTATGGAATAGGTGTTGCAAATATTACCCTGACAATAGCTATGATGATTCAGTTGAAATAACTAGATCATACTCCCTTTGGTACAGTTATTTAAATTGCTGCAGCAGCTACATTTTCACTCCAAATTATCTTGTAGCAATCAACCTTCGTAAAAGAAGAAAAAGAATCAACTACGAAGCAAACAATTTGATTACCAGTTTATACTCTAATCCATGTTCATGAGTGACCTTCTGCTTTCATATGAACTGAGCCCCTAGACTGAGAATCCTATTTGGGACTATTCAAGCCATAAATGTATAAACAAAAAAACCTGCATTTGGGCCCTTGATTATCAAATGATTTACCAATCCCTAATCCCATGGATTATTGTTCAGCCCTAAATTCTGCTTTCATTTTATAGCATACATTCTGAGAAGTACGTCTACGGATAAGAGTTCAGGAACTACTGCCCTGCTGCCATTTTCTTTCCTGTTCTATCAGAGTGGCCCTGTCTCCTAAAAAGAGCAGATAACCAACCCAAGCAGCATGAGCCTCCAGAGGCACCATCCTTCAGTTCTTGTACCCTGGAGGCACAAATGTTTGGATAAGTATCAATTTTTCACCCTTCATCAATGCTAAAATTTAGCACAGGGTTCCTACAATAAAGGCTTATGTCTTCGGCCTTTTTCTTATTAATCCTATTATGCTTGTCTTTATGAGCTCTTCTAGTTCCTTTCAATCCCTCCAGGGCTAAGCTGCAAATGAGATTTCACATCTCAGTGTAAAATAACCCGAACTTTTTTCTATAAAATTAAATAAAAGTCCTCCATCCTGGCAATACATGCCTAGAATCCAATTTCTAGAACCTATGTCTTTCCCAATACCTCATTGTCTTCTTGCTGTTTCACTTTTCTTACCATCAAGGAGCTTTCTCTGCTTCTGTATTCAAATGATTTATCAGTGTGGGAAGAAGACAGAGGAGTACCCAATGGTGAGAGTAGAGTAGTGAGCTGCAGAACCCTGGGGTTTCATGCTTTCTTTTCTGAAGATGACTCATGACTATGATCTAGACCTAGTCTCTGCTGCAGCTCATGGAGCTCATGAACAGCTTGTACTTTTCCACCACCTTCAGACTGTTTCCCTCTGCCTGTCTGGGCCAACGCTTTCAGCATGAACTAGACACAAAAAATAATCCTTCAAAGTTTCTCTTTGAAAAAGAGATTAGTTTCTTAAAAATAAGGCTACCTATGGGAAAAATAAGTCCTGGGCACACTCTAAAAAGCTTGGCCAGATCACAGTTTCAAGTATTACAACTTAGCATCCTAATGGAACTAGGTCCAAAGCATGCAAACCAGCCAAATGAGAGCATCTCAGGTAGCCTCAGAACATTCCATTCAGTGAGTCCAGGTGTGATTGGAGAGAAATCAAAATTTTAAGTTTCTTTTTCTAAACTCAGGTAAAACTAAGGATTTATAAATGTAAAATTAAGTATAACAAAAGAAAATGATTTACTCAGATAGTTTGCATTACTTTCAAGATCTTGTTTAAATTTAGATCACAGGTGCAATGTCAATAAAATGCAACTTTCTAAAGTTTTCCTTACGTATAAACTGGCAATAGATTGCAATGAAATATGCACATGCAAAATATCAAGTAAATCACAGTGCAGTGAAAATATGTTAAGACTGTCATCCTACATATTTTCTCAGCCAAGCAGAGAATCCATATTTCTAGATTTCAGAAATTATTTTCTAACCGATTTTTCACCCACTCCGAGTCCAAGATGTTTTAATCACTTAAACAAAGACGTGAATCTATATGGAGACACAGACACAGATGTTTTCAGCAGATAACATCAAGATGTAAATCTGCTGGGTGAAAGATGGCAGGGAGTGTTCAGGCTATAGGTAAAACAGGCCATATCTTTGTATCAACTTAAAGACTTGTATGTGTTGGAAAAAAACTTAATAATATGCATGCCACAAAGTTTGTGACTACTGGCCCCCTATTAAGAGGCCCTGAAAGGAGAAATCTAAAACTAACATTCTATGATTCTACTGTTAATTTATATAACACTTTTGGGATTGAGAAATAACAGCTGAATAGGGACTAGATGATAAAAAATATTAGACATAACTAAGGTGTTCCAGTGGCATTAAAATAACCCCACTAATATTGGATTAGACTTACTATATATATTTTTCCCCCTTGGGAACTTAACCCAAAATTCCGTATGTTTCTGGTTGGACAAAAAAAGGACTGTTACTGAAAAGCATCATCTTCTATAGAAAATGGGATCTCAGTGGGAAAAAAAAAAACAAAACAAAAAACCACAATTTACTTGGGGGAATATTCTAGCCATAATATCATACGAAGAAGGATGAATGTATTTTTTTCTGTTGTTGTTGTTGTCATTATGTGCCCTCGAGTCTGTTCTGATTCATAAGGAAATTTGTACAACAGAAAGAAATACTACCTGGTCCTACGCAATCCTCACAATCATTGTTATGCTTGAGCCCATTGTTGCAGCCACTGTGTCAATCCTTCTTGTTGAGGGTCTTCCTCTTTTTCACTAACCCTCTACTTTACCAAGCATGATGTCCTTCTCCAGAGACTAGCATCTCTTGATAACATGTCTAAAGTACACGAGACAAAGTCTTACCATTTTCACTTCTAAGGGGCTTTCTGGCTGCCCTTCTTCCAAGACAGATTTATTCGTTCTTCTGGCATTACATGGTATATTCAATATTCTTTGCCAACACTCTAACTGAAAGACATCAATACTTCGGTCTTCCTTAGTCATTGTCCACCTTTCACATACATATGATGTGATTGAAAATATTATGGCTTGGTCACGTGCACCTTAGTCCTCAAAGTGACATCTTTGTTTTTCAACACTTTAAAGAGGTATTTTGTAGCAGATTGGCCCGATGCAATAAGTCGTTTGATTTCTTGACTGCTGCTTCCATGGGCTTTGATTGTGGGTCCAAGTAAAATGAAATCCTTTATAACTTCAATCTTTTCTCCATTTATCATAATGTTGCTTATTGGTCCAGTTGTGAGGATTTTTGTTCTCTTCATGTTGAGGTGTAATCCATACAGAAATCTGTATTCTTTGATTTTCAACAGTAAGTGCTTCAAGTTTTCTTCACTTTCAGTAAGCAAGGTTGAGTCATCTGCATATCGCAGGTTGATAGTCTTCCTCCAAACCTGATGCTGCATTCTTCTTCATACAGTCAAGCTTCTCAGATTATTTGTTCAGCATACAGATTGAACTAAGTATGGTGAAAGAATACACCCTGACACACCTTTCCTGATTTTAAACCACTCAGTGTCCACTTGTTCTGTTGGAACAATTGCATCTTGTACTATGCACAGGTTTTGCATGAACACAATTAAGCGTTCTGAAATTCTCATTCTTGGCAATGTGATCAATAATTTGTTATAATCCACACAGCCGTATGCCTTTGTATAGTCAATAAAACACAGGTAAACATCTTTCTGGTATTCTCTGCTTTCAGCCAAGATCCATCTGACATCAGCAATGATACCCCTCATTCCACACCCTCTTCTGAATCCGGCTTGAACTTCCGGCAGTTCCATGCTGTACACTGCTGCAATCATTTTTGAATTAACTTCAGCAAAATTTTACTTGCACGTGGTATTAATGATACTGTTCACTAATTTCCACATTCTGTTGGATCACCCTTCTTTGGAAAGGGCACATATATGGATTACTTCCAATTAGTTGTCCAGGTAGCTGTTTTCCAAATTTTTTGGCATGGACGAGTAAGCACTTCCAACGTTGCATCAATTTTTTGAAACATCTCAATCGGTATTCCGTCAATTCCTGGAGGCTTGTTTTTCATCAATGCCTTCAGTGCAGCTTGGACTTCTTCCTTCAGTACCATCAGTTCTCGATCATATGCTACCTCCTGAAATGACTGAATATCGATCAATTCTTTTTGGTACAGTGACTTGTATATTCTTTCCATCTTCTTTTGATGCTTCCTGCGTCTTTCAATATTTTACCCATAGAATCCTTCCATACTGCAACTTGAGGGTTGAATTTTCTTTTCAGTTCTTTCAGGTTGAGAAATGCCGAGAGTGTTCTTCCCTTTGGGTTTCCTAACTCCAGGTCTTTGTATAATTCATTATAGTACTTTATTTTGTCTTCTCAAGCCGACCTACGAAATCTTCTGTTCAGCTCTTTTACTTCATCATTTCTTCCATTTGCTTTAGCTATTCTACATTCTAGAGCAAGTTTCAGAGTCTCTTCTGACATCCATTTTGGCCTTTTTTTTTTTTCTTTCTTGTTTTTTTAATGAACTTCTGCTTTCTTCATGTATGATGTCCTTGATGCCATTTCACAACTCATCTGGTCTTTGGTCATTAGTTAAATGTGTCTTATCTGTTCTTGAGTTGGTCTCTCAACTTAGGTGGGATATACTCAAGGTCATGCTTTGGCTCTTGTGGAATTTCTCTAATTTTCTTCAGATTCAACTTGAACTTTCATATGAGCAACTGATGGTTTGTTCATCAGATGGCCCCTGGCCTTGTCCTGACTGATGATATCGAGCTTTTCCATCATCTCATTCTACAAATGTTGTCGATTTGATTCGTGTGTATTCCATCCAGCAAGGTCCAGGTGTATAGTCTATTTATTGTTGAAAAAAGGTACTTACAATAAATGAGCTGTTTGTCTTACAAAATCTTATCATGTGATCTCTGGCACTGTTTCTATCATCAAGGCCGTATTTTCCAACTATTGAACCTTCTTCTTAGTTTCCATCTTTCACATCCCAATCACAAGTAATTATCAATGCATCTTGATTGCATGTTTGATTTCATGCTTGTTTGAAACTGATGAAACATGCTCATATAGGAATCATAAAAGAAGGATTAACTGACTGCATATATCAAAGGCTCAGAAATACTTGGAAATATGAATATGTCTGCTACTGATATTATTTTCTATACCATCACTGTAATCAAAGTATGGTAGTATTGAGTATCCATTATCCATTAAGTATTGAGAATCTATTATGGAGAAGAGAAACCAGTTGCAATCTAACTGATATAAAATCTATCATACCATTTCTAATGAAAGAAAATCTATTTTGATGACAACTTCCAAAAAGATATTTTACTTTTGCTTATACAAATCCATAAAATATACATCAGGTTTAAAATTGAGGCACATCTAATAGTGATCATATGAGAAAGCATAATTACATTAGCTTTTATAGCTTCAGAGACAAATTTCAAAAAGGGGTCTGGTAAGACATATTTTATTTACAGATTTATAATATATTCATATTATACACTATATTTACTTATAGTTATATATTATACATACTTATTATATGCTAAATTTATAAATAGTATAGTATATAAACTTTTTTTATAGTATATAAAAAGAGAAAATATTGAAGTTGTCAAGGATTTCATTTTACTTGGATCCACAATTAATGCCCATGGAAGCAGCAGTCAAAAACTCCAACGACCTATTGTATTAAGCAAATCTGCTGCAAAAGACTTCTTTAAAGTATCAAAAAACTAAGATGCCACTTTGAGGAGAAAGATGCGCATGACCCAAGCCATGGTATTTTCAATCATCTCATGTGCATATGAAAGCTGGAAAATGAACAAGGAAGATGAAAGAATTGATGTCTTTGAATTATTGTGTGGGCAAAGAATATTGAATATGTCATAGACTGCCAGAAGAACAAACAAGTCTGTCTTGGAAGAAGTACAGCCAGAATTCTCCTTAGAAGCGAGGATGGTGAGACTTTGTCTCACGTACTTAGGACATGTTATCAGGAGAGACCAGTACCTGCAGAAGGACATCATGATTGGTAAAGTAGAGAGTCAGTGTAAAAGAGGGAGACCCTCAACAAGATGGATTGACACAGTGGCTGCAACAATGGGCTCAAACATACCAACGACTGTGAGGATGGTGCAGGACTGTGCAGTGTTTTGTTCTGTTGTACATAGGGTCACTATGAGTTGGAGCCAACTTGATGACACCCAACAAAAACAAAAACATATTTATAATATTCACTTATTATTGTATTTCTCTGGGAGTGAGCAAGAAACCACTATGACTCTTCTGATGGATTTGCCAATATTCAGTGAGTGTTGCTTGTAAAGAAGAGGGTCAGTGAAAGAGAGGAAAACTCTCAAAGAGATGGACTGACACAGTGGCAGCAACAATGGGATCAAGCATAGCAATGATTGTGAGGATGGTGCAGGACCAGTCAGTGTATTGTTTTGTTGTACGTAGGGTTGCTATGAGTTGGAGCCAACCTGAAGGCACCTAACAACATTTCTTGTACTACTCCGGCATTAGTCTCTGTCCCTTCCATGGAATAGAAGAATCTCTTATTGTATCATTTCCCCCGAATGTAAGGAAGCTACTTTTGAAGAGTCTCTCCTTGGTCCTAAGCCTAGAAATTATGTGTTAATCAGATTCAGATATGAGTTTATGTCTCAAATTTAAGCCCTTATACTACTGCCAGGTAAACCCCTACTTACACTGTGTCAACTCTGGAGCAAAGTAGAATTTTCCAGGGCTCCAGATCAACTGTCACATGGAATCTAACTGTTCGGTTCAACCATTTTTCAAGCTCTCCATCAGCTGACCTTATCCTCTCCACCTAAGGTGATTTTCTTCTCAACAAGTCAGGTTCATATTTTCATCTTCTGTTGCATATACCATTTTTACAGCCCAAACCTTCCCTCATATTCTTCCTCTTGCCTAGAATTCTCTCTTTTTCCCTTTACCCATTTAAATCCTAGCCCTCCTTCAGTCCAAGCTCAGATCCAATTCTTGTATAAAGGCTTAGCTGCTAATCCAGACTTTGTTGATCCCCCTCTCTGAATTTCTAAAGAAAATGGAATCTAAATGCCTCAAACTTGTTAGAAATTATATATCATCTCTGAATATTTTTTCCCATACAAAAGTTTATACATAGATTGTTGTTACCCTAATTGCTCTCCCCATATTGTGACAGCACACTCCTCCTTTCCACCCCTGATTCCTCATGTTCATTCAACCAGCTCCTAACCCTCTCTGCCTTCCTATCCCACCTGTTTACTCTCTTGTATCTATTTGAGCTAAGAGGCACGATCCTCACGAGAATCACTTTATGTTCCACATTCCAGTCCAATCCCTGTCTGAAGAGTTGGCCCTGGAAATTGTTTTAGTTCTGGGCTGATAGAGCATCTAGGGGCCATGCTTCCTGGGGTTCCTCCAGTCTCAGTCAGAACACTAAGTCTGGTCTTCTTACTAGAATTTGAGTTCTACACCCCACCTTTCTCCTGCTCCATCAGAGACTCTCTGTCGTTTTCTCTGTCACGGTGGTCATTGGTGGTAGCCAGGCACCATCTAGTTTTTCTGGTCTCAGGCCGATGAAGTCTCTGGTTTATGTGGTCTTTTCTGTCTCTTGGGCTACTACTTTCCTTGTGTCTTCGGTGTTCTTCATTCTCCTTTACTCCAGGTGGTTGGGACAAATTGACGCATCTTAGATGGCCACTTGCAAGCTTTTAAGACCCCAGATGCCACTCACCAAAGAAGGATGCAGAACATTTTCTTAATAAGCTTTGTTATGCCAATTGACATAGATGTCCCCTGAAAGCATGGTCTCCAGAGCCCTACCCCTGCTACTCTGTCCCTCAAATTGTTTAATTGTATTCAGTAAACTTCTTAGCTTTGGTTTAGTCCAGTTGTGCTGACTTCCCCTGTAGGCTGTGCTGTCCTTCCCTTCACCTAAGATAATTCTTATCTACTATCTAGCTAGTAAATAACCCTCATCCTCCCTCCCCACCCTCGTAACCATCAAAGAATGTTTGCTTCTGTGTTTAAACCTTTTCTTAAGTTCTTATAATTGTGGTCTTATACAATATTTGCCCTTCTGTGACTGATTAAATTCACTCAGCATAATGACCTCCAGCTTCCTCCATGTTGTAAGATGTTTCATGGCTTCATTGTTGTTCTTTAGCATTGTGTAATATTCCATTGTGTGAATATACCATAATTTTTTTATCCATTCATCCACTGATGGGCACCTAGGTTGTTTCCATCTTTTTGCTATTGTGAACAGTGCTGCAGTGAACATGCGTGTGCATATATCTATTCATGTGACAGCTCTTATTTCTCTAGGATATATTCCAAGGAGCAGGATAGCTGGATTGAATGGTACTTCTATTTCTAGCTTTTTATGGAAGCGCCAGATCAATTTCCAAAGAGGTTGTAACATTTTACTTTCCCACCAACAGTGTATAAGTGTTCCAGTCTCTCCACAACCTCTCCAGCATTTATTATTTCGTGTTTTTTGGATTAATGCTAGCCTTGTTGGGGTGAAATGATACCTCATTGTAGTTTTGATCTGCATTTCTCTAATGGCTAATGATCATGAGCATTTCTTCATGTGTCTGTTAGCCACTTGAATATCTTCTTTGGCAAAGCACTTGTTCATATCCTTTGCCCATTTTTTAATTGGGTTATTTGTCCTTTTGTTGTTGAAGTTTTGCAGTATCTTGCAGATTTTAGAGATTAGACACTGATCGGATTTGTCATAGCCAAAATTTTTTTCCCAGTCTGTAGGTTGTCTTTTGACACTTTTGGTGAAGCCTTTTGAAGAGCATAAGTGTTTGATTTTTAGGAGCTCCCAGTTATCTAGTCTCTCTTCTGGCGCTTGTGCATTGTTACTTATGGTTCGTATTGTGTTTATGCCATGTATTAGGGCTCCTAGCGTTGTCCCTACTTTTTCTTCCATGATCTTTATCATTTTTGCTTTTATATTTAGGTCTTTGATCCATTTTGAGTTTGTTTTTGTGTATGGTGTGAGGTATGGGTCTTGCTTCAGTTTTTTGCAGATGGATATCCAGTTATGCCAGCACCATCTGTTAAAGAGATGGTCTTTTTCCCAGTTAATGGACTTTGGGCCTTTGTCAAATATTAGCTGCTCATAGGTAGATGAATTTATGTCTGGATTCTCAATTCTGTTCCATTGATTTATGTATCTGTTGTTGGACCAGTATCAGGCTGTTTTGACTACCATGGTGGTATAATAGGTTCTAAAATCAGGTAGTGTGAGGCCTCCCACTTTGTTCTTCTTCTAGAGTAATGCTTTAGTTATTCGGGGTCTCTTCCCTTTCCATATGAAGCTGGTGATTTTTTCTCCAACTCATTAAAAAATGCTGGTGGAATTTGGATCGGGATCATCTCTGAATATTTTAATCTTTTTTCCCCAAAGATATTGTGATCTCTCTGCCTACTGGGCTCATATTTTCTAATGATTCTAAGTATCTCACTGTGTCTAGTAGTAGTCTAATTGTATAATGGGCTCTCAGTATTTACAGAATAAATAAAATTGTCAATGAACATACACTGATGAATATTTTAGGGAATTGATTTTGTCAATTAGCATAGATGAGAACATGTCTGTTTATGACAATACTTGGAGCAGTTTAATTTTTGGTAGATATTAAATATGTAAAACTGGTCTTCCAGGGGTAGGACAGGACTTTGTGAGGTAGCATGCTGGACTAATTGACCAGTAGGGTCCTTCCCAGCTAGAGGTGGTTACATCCTTAGAATGGATTGAGATAACTGTTTGGAATCGGGATTGATTCCAAATATGAGGCAGCAGCCTTTGCCCCCAACAGATTTTGCACTATCTCTTTGACAAAATATCCTCTCTTTGATTGGAACACTGGTGATATCACCAAGTGAGTGCTAATGATAGACACACATGACAAAGATCTCTTCTTACTGAAGTAGAAGCAGAAAAGATCTGATCCCCTCATTGCCTCAAGGTGCATGAACTGTTATTCTTGTGTAGACACTAACTTGAACATGACTCCTATTCATTTTATAATTTGCTTTGGTTTATAATTATATCAAGTTCTGAAATAGGCACCAGTGTTTACTAAGTTTTAAAAGTACAACAGCATAGTTCCTAAATTTAGCTAAAGAATAGTAGTATAAAAGTAAATATATTTTAGGGTTTGCAAATAAAATGCATGACAAATAAATACATTCCTGAGCTTCCATCTTAGTTAGGATAAAAAACCCAGCACCTTGCTAGATTATGTGACCTCCTGGGTCTCCATGTTAATGAAGCCTGAAATCTCCTTCTCTCAATGGGATAGCTGTTTGCCCTACTGCTGAATAAAGATTTCTTCAACTAATTATCATATGAGAACATCCTGATACTGAAATGGAAAGGATAAGGTGATACTGGTTAAACCACTCCTGTAGGGGTTCTTTCAAACCTACTACTGCTTATACACAGCTCTCTTTAACAGAAGGCAGGCCCAGTTTTACTAATTTTACATTTAGATATTAATAATGCATGATAAGCCATGTCTGGTGTGACAAATTGCAATAACTATTAAACCATTTGCCCATCCAATATATCTGATTAATCATGACATACCATGTGACAAAGACAAACCTCTCAATTTTTTAAAAGAAAGCTAAGTGAATTGAAAAATAGACTAGCTCAGTATTTTTCACTGGTATTAATGAACCTGAATCCAGCTTCACGTATTGCCTTGGTGGGAAAGCAGAAGAAATCCCTTTACTTCCAACTTTCAAGTTGCCTGTGTGCTCAGCTAGCTTCTGAATGAAAAGCAGTGCTATCTTACAACTATGTTTGTGTTGGAGGCACTTTTATCTATGAATGAAGGAGCTAGAAAGATTGAGTCTAAAAAAAATTCCAGAGGAAAACCTCTCAATGGTAACATCCTTAATGCTGTTGTTGTTGGGTAGCATTGAGTTGATTCTGGCTCATAGTGACCCCATGTGACAGAGTGGAACTTCCCCATAGAATTTTCTAGGCTATAGGGCTTACCAGAGCAGATCTCCAGGTTGTTTCTACTGCAGAATCGCTGGGTAGATTCTAACCGTCAACCTTTCGGTTAGCAGCCGAGCACTTAACCATTACGTGTCACCAGGGTTCCTTTCCATCCTTGATACTATCTCCTCTACTGGGTCTCACTAGTAGAATTCCACAGCAACAAATAAAAAGACCAAATCCTTAAACATTCAAGGAAGTGTCTAATATGGTGTCTAGGGTTGTCAAAAGTAAAGTGCCCAAATGTTCAAGGTGTAGTGGGATGAATAGCCCCTACAGACAATATCAGATTATGCACCTTCTCTTTCTGCTGTCACTGCACTAGAATTTGCTATTGAAACATGTACATAGACCAGCACTTGGGCACACATGCCCCACCTGCCTTCCCCAGTGTCACCATGTCCTTCATGCCTCTATGTGTAAAAACTACCTTGATTACTTTAAGTAAAGATATATGTTACTTTTGTGTTTATTTAATACCTCTAGGAAAGCTTAGCTATTTGGCCAATGAAGCCATAATCAAAGCCATGCTGCTTAGCCATGGCCCTAACTGTGTATGAAATAGCTAGGAGAATGTAAGTCCTGATAAGAGTTCAATGGTACAAGTTCTGAAAACCGAAACACGGAAACATGAAAATATTCTCACACTGTGTAACTTTTTTTTTTTTTTTTTTTGTACTTTAGGTGGAGGTTTACAGAACAAATAGTTTCTCATTAAATAGCAGTACACATATTGTTTTATGACATTGGTTAACAACCCCAAAACATGTCAACACACTCCCTTCTCGACCTTGGAGGACTTTTTTTTTTGGTGAAAATATACATAGCCAAAGATATACCATTTCAAAAATTTCTACATATACAATTCAGTGACATCAATTACGTTCTTCCAGTCGTGCTGCTATTCTCACTTTAGATGAAGGTTTACAGAACAAAATAGTTTCTCATTAAACAGTTAATACACATATTGCCCTATGACAATGGTTAACAACCCCACTACATGTCAACACTGTCCTTACCCAACCTTGGGTTCCCTATCACCAGGTTTCCTGTCCCCTTCTGCCTTCAAGTCCTTGTCTCTGGACTGCTGTGTCTCATTAGTCCCATTTTGTTTTATGCGGCTGTCCAATATCCAGCTGAATGGTGAACCTTGGGAGTGACTTCACCACTGAGCTAAAAGGGTGGCTGGGGGCCATACTCTCAGGGTTTCTCCAGTCTCTGTCAGGCCACTAAATCTGGTCTTTTTTCTGTGTTAGAATTTTGTTCTACATTCTTCTCCAGCTCTGTCTCACCCTGTGTAACTTTGGTCAAGTTACTGTTCCTCTTTAAGACTTGGTCTTTCCATAGATAAAATAAAGATATTAATAGTACCACATTAATGGTGAATGAGCAATGATTATAAAAACATAGAAAGCACCAGTCACAAAGTGAAAGCTCAAAACTATGATCTACTATTAATACTATTATGACAGATTCCCCTCAGGGGGCCCCTATGATCCCCACCTCCTTGTGTCCATGCCTTTGTATAATCCTCTTCCCTTGAGTGCGGGCATCTGTGACTTACTGTTTACCGATAGAATGTGGCAAAAGTGAGGGATGGCACTTTCACAATTACATTACATAAGACTCTGTTCTAGGAGACTGAAGCTAGTGATTCTCCTTGGGGGCTAAAGTAAGTAGTCATGTTGGAAAGCCTACACGGCAAGGAGATGCAGGAGGTCTAGGAACATTGGCTGGCCTCTAGGACCTGAGGAAAGCTTCTATCCAACAGTCTGTAAAAAGCTGAGGCCCTCAGTCACACAGCTGTGAGGAAATGAAATCTGCCAGCAACCAGAATCAGCTTGGAAGTAGATTCTTCTGCAGTAGAGCCTCCAGAGGAGAACACAGCCCTCATGACAACTTGAGAGACCCAGAGCAAAGCACCCAGCTGAGCCTTGCCTAGAATCCTCACTCATGGCAACTGTGAGATAATAAATACGTGTTGTTTCAATATTCCATATGTGCAGTAATTTGTTATGCAGTGAGAGATAACTAACATAATCATATATAATAAAATTATAGGCAATGTGAAGAACGCGCTTCTTAAAGGAAAAAAAAAAATGCTTCCTAAGACTTTTGGAATGAAATGAAACTGATTTGAGGAATCTTGATTCTCTTTCATTGAACATTTCATGGAACGGCAGGGTGGAAGAGAGAGATCCTAAAAGTGGTCCAGCCTCCCTCCCCAGCCCACCACCCCCATCATTTTGCAGAAGAGACAATCAAGCTCCAAAAAGGTTAAATCACTTGTTCAAGGCTATGTGGTCAGCTAATTGTAAAGCAGAAATTTGAACCCAGGTCTTTTGATTTCTGATCTAATATTTTATATTAATTACCACCCTATCTCCAAAGCTGTGAGTTCCAAATTTTGAGAGACTTTGTTGATTATGATCTAACGGTATTTAAATCAAACACAGCAAATATTAGTGTTGCTTGGGCCTTTGATGACCATTTGATTTAATGATTACCCAACTTCAAGTCATTTTACTGCCATTCTAATATGGTTTGTTTTCAAGGTAATGTGGAGTTGATGTGGGATCTGTCAAGAAAGAAGGGATCTATAAGATTTGGGATCTATAAGAACGAAACAAAAACCTAGAAAATACAGGGCAACCAAGCCTCTCTCTGAGAGTATAAAAACATTGAGATAAAGGATAAAAGGTTCAGTTAATCCATGAAAATGTCACCATCCATCCAGAATCTTTGTCTGAAGGTTAATTTTCACAGATTAAGTGTCAGATGATGCAAGCCAGAATGGCAGAATCAACCCCGGTGATGAGCATGGTAACAGATGTCACAGTCACACTGTCTGTATGCCCAAGCATGTGATGTGACCGTATAAAAATTAGACTGTAATTCCAAACAGATATACATGAAAAAGAAAAAAAACAAAAAAAACAAAAAAAAAAAAACCTCCTCTCAAAACAAAATATTTTCTTCCAGTTTCTATAGTGGTTGATTAAACAAACAAATTCTGCCTATTACAATTATAAAGATCCAAGAGATAGGCTACTTAGGCTATATACCTACATTTTCTCATAGAACATGTTTTTAAAAATATATTTGAATACATATTCTGATGAGGAGGCAGGATTTTTGAAATCAGGATTACCCTGGGCAACAGAGTCATGTCTCTGCTTGTCTTTCTCTTCTGTCTGTTCCCTTTAACACCTTGAATCACAATGATTTTACTTACTATCTGGGTAATTATGAATACAGTTACTTGAACCACCTTGACTTTCAGTTTTCTCATCTATATTTTGCTTGCCAGAAGATTTTTTGAAGTATAAATGAGATCACATATATGTAAAACGTTTACCACAGTATTTATTGTACACATTATTACCTTCAGCTCTTCTTCTCATTTTCCCCATGGGAAGCAACTGCGTATTTCCCAAGGTTAGCTAGGAGAAGATGAGGCCAGTGATCCTAAACTTCATAAGGCATGTTTATATTTTTAGTCGATTTGTAGAAGCATTTGTCATCAATATAAGTGTCAAGGCCAATCCAGCCATGTTTTAAAGCTTGCATGGTGCCTCTATGGAGAACACCAGGTCAACCATGGACTCACAATGTCTGTTTTGTCCAAGCATGGTGAACGGCAAAGATCTATTCCACACTTTAAGACAGCAAACCTTTTAGCAAATGAAGGGGAAAATTGAACTTAAGTCAGAAAGGGAAAACAAATCCTCTTGTCCAGTAAATTTCTTTAATCAACAGAGTGGCTTTCAAGATTCTCATTCAATGTCACAAAGCTTGCTAGGCCTTTATGCCCACGTATGCAAGGTCACAGCAAGATCTTGTTTCAGAAAAATCCAGAATACAGAATCTGAAGAGGAAACATAGAAATTTATACTGGCAACTCCTTTTGCCATTTAATAAACATTTAATATAGCCTCACTTATCTTTGGATCAGGTTTAGAACAGAAACGGAACCAAGACGAAAGGAATATTGTTAGTAGACTTGTCAGCTATTAAGAATTGCATATACTGTACTTTTCCAGCTTTCTCCCACATTCCAAATATATGAATGTTTGAAAGGAAAATAGAGTAAAAGCATATGTAATTTACTCAGTGATGTATCACAGTTTGCTCTGCTTGGAAAGGTAAGTAAATTAGCAAATCTGTCAGTAAGCCCAGCATAAAATAAGGGTGGAGTTGGGATCACAAAAGTAGATATGTCATATTTCAAATCCTTTAGGAAAAATACTGGATATACAAATTTAAATTTGAAAAATAAAAAGCTTCTATTCACACATATTTTATTTTTTCTTATACCACCTTCTTTTTACATGGTTCCTAATATTCTTCTTAGCTTATTTTTACATTGTCTCTGTACAATACCCACACATCTGAATGAAGATTAACAAATAATTCAAATATCTGAATGCATTACCTACTCAATTCTAAGCATGCAGATATTCTGAAATATCTTAACATTTAGAAACATTCAGATCTTTCATGATATTTAGAGGGAACTGTCATATGCTAAATTAAATTTTAATTTAGCATTTTCATCATAACAAATTATAGCAAAACATTATAATAAAAAATTTTAAGCATAACAAACAAATGCTTCTATTGTACTTTACTTTTGACTTTTTCTTTTTTTCCTTGAGCTAGCAGTCCATTTCCTATTTAGAATTTACCTTCGTTTTTTTTTTTTTCATTTGTCTAGAATAAAAACTGTCTTCCTTACCATTACACTGATTCTCTTTTTAATTCTTTTGATACACTTTTTTTTTTTTTTGCAATCTGGTTCCCCTATCTCTTGTGCTACATTTACTCTGTTTCTAGATCTTGTCTGCTTTTGCCCACTGAGTGTATTGTTTAGTCCCTTTCTCTTCTGGAAAAGTTCCCAGAAAGCAGTTTTTTTTTTTTTTTTCTTTCTCTAATTGTTTTCATGAGACTGGGAAGGAGAAAAAGGCAAAAGGGTGTACTTCCCTGCTCTCAGCATCACTGGGTCTTTGGAGATGTCTCACTTTTCTTTAGCAGGAAGTAAGAGTGGAGAGGGACTGGCCAGTGAAGGCCACCATCCTGCACATCTACAGACTTCTACTTCCGAGTTTTGCTTCTCTTCTGAGTACAGATGAAAGAGTTGCCCTAGATGACACTGGAGCTTACCTAGTCTATGTAGCGAGAAGTAATGGCATTGCATCACTTTATGTGGCATTTTAATAAACTGGGTGTTTGTTTATAGACTATATAAACAGATGAATCTATATTTTCGAATCAATTAAGTAATTAAACACAATTCATGTGTAAATGACTATTTCATATGCAGTGTGATTTCTGTAAACTTAATTTTTCAGAGTGTATGCCTTCCTTACATTAAAATTTCTCAAATGGATTTTCACGATCTCCTGACTCTGAAGCATAAATCAAAAATCTGTTCTTTTCGCCCAATGCTTTAAGAACAGTCCGTGACTGTCAGATTTCTCTGCTAGCAGCTTTAGTTACCAAGGCTTCTCAAGTCATTCATTTTTTTTTGTTTTCCCACAGAGAAAGGTACAACAGACCCTCGGTTCTCTTTTCTGCTCTACCACTGATTTAAAGCTGACCTACAAAATGTTCAAAGTTTAATTCTGAGGTGGGTGCTCAGTGCATGTCAAAGGGAGAGGCAAGTTCACTTAAAAGGCATGTTACCTGAGCCTGCACAGGTAAAACAAAATGGAGGAACGAGACGGCATCTAGACATATTAAGGCAAAAACATATGTCTGAAATATCCTCAGGCCTGACACCAGATTTTTTAAAATGTTACTCTTTTGGTAGAACTGAAACACAACCATATGGATTTTCCAGCTCGCTTTGCATTAGCAGAGGAAAGCTATGATAGTGATTTGCTTTTTTATCTAGTGTTTTCTTTCTTCACAGAACCAAAAACATTAAAGTGACACTGTTTAATCTTCTCCATTACATTATTTTTTATCTCGGTTTTTCTCCTTTTGTCAGACATTTTTTCTGTATTGTGCTTTAAGTGAAAGTTTACAGTACAAGTTAGTTTCTAACACAAAAATCTATACACCCATTCTTATGTGACCCTAGTTGCTCTCCCGATAATGTGACAGCACAATCCTCCTTTCCACCTCAGATTTCCTGTGTCCATTCAGCCAGCTCCTATCCCTTTTTGCCTTCTCATCTCGCCTCCAGACAGGAGCTGCCCGTTTAGTCTCATGTATCTACTTGAGCTAAGAAGCACTTTCTTCTTGAGTACCACTTTATGTCTTATAGTCCAGTCTAATCTATGTCTGAAGAGTTGGCTTCAGTTGTGGGCTAACAGAGTCCAGGGACCATGTCTTCCAGGGTCCCTCCAGTCATAATCAGACCATTAAGTCTGGTCTTTTTACTAGAATTTGAGTTCTGCACCTCGCTTTTCTCCTGCTCCGTCAGGGACTGTCTGTTGTATTCCCTGTCAGGGCAGTCACTGGTGGTAGCCAAGCACCATCTAGTTCTTCTGGTCTCAGGCTGCTAGAGTCTCTGGTTTATCTGGCCCTATCTCTTGGGCTCATGTTTCCTTGTGTCTTTGGTGTTCTTCATTCTCCTCTGCTCCAGGTGGGTTGGGGTCAATTGATGCATCTTAGATGGCTGACTTGCTAGTTTTTAAGATCCCAGACGACACTCACCAAAATGGGATGCAGAACATTTTCTTAATAAGCTTTGCTATGCCAATTGACCTAGATGTCCCCTGAAACCATGGTTCCCAGACACTTGCCCCTGCTACTCTGTCCCTCGAAGGGTTTGGTTGTATTCAAGAAACTTCTTAGCTTTTGGTTTAGTCCAGTTGTACTGATTTCCCCTGTACCGTGTGTTGTCCTTCCCTTCACCTAAGATAATTCTCTTCTACTATCTAGTTAGCCAATAACCCTTTGCCTCCCTCCCCACCCTCGTAACCATCAAAGAATGTTTTCTTCTGTGTTTAAACCTTTCCTTGAGTTCTTATAATAGTGGTCTCATGCAATATTTGTCCTTTTGTGACTGACTAATTTCACTCAGCATACCGTCCAGATTCATCCACATTATGACATGTTTCACAGATTCATCCTTGTTCTTTATCGTTGTGTAGTATTCCATTGTGTGAATATACCATCATTTGTTTATCCATTCTTCCATTGATGGGCACCTAGGTTGTTTCCATCTTTTTGCTATCATGAACAGTGCTGCAAGGAACATGAGTGTGCACGTATCTATTCGTGTGACAGCTCTTATTTCTCTAGGATATATTCCAAAGAGCAGGATTGCTGGAGCATATGGTACTTCTATTTCTAGCTTTTTAAGGAAGGGCCAAATCGATTTCAAAAGTGGTTGTACCACTTTACATTCCCACCAACAGTGTATAAGTGTTCCAGTCTCTCCACAACCTCTCCAGCATTTATTATTTTCTGTCTTTTGGATTAATTCTAGCCTTGTTGGGGTGAGATGGTGTCTCATTGCAGTTTTGATTTGCATTTCTCTAGTGGCTAATGATCGTCAGCATTTCCTCATGTGTCTGTTAGCAGCCTGAATGTCTTTTTTGGTGAAGTGCCTATTCATATCCTTTGCCCATTTTTTGAGTTATTTGTCTTTTTGTTGTTGAGGTTTTACAGTATCCTGTAGATTTTAGAGATTAGACACTGATCAGATTTGTTGTAGCCAAATATTTTTTCCCCATCTGTAGGCTGTCTTTTTAATCTTTTGGTGAAGTCTTTTGATGGAGCATAGGTGTTAGATTTTTAGGAGTTCCCAGTTATCTAGTTTCGCTTCTGGTGTATGTGCATTGTTACTTACGGTTTGTATTCTACGTATGCCATGTATTAGGGCTTCTACCATTGTCCTTATTTTTTCTTCCAGAATCTTTAACATTTTGGATTTTATATTTAGGTCTTTGATCCATTTTGAGTTAGTTTTTGTGCATGGTGTGAGGTATGGGTCTTGTTTCAGTTTTTTGCAGATGGATATCCAGTTATGCCAGCACCATTTGTTAAAGAGACTGTCTCTTTCCCAATAAACAGAGTTTGGGACTTTGTCAAATATCAGCTGCTCACAGGTGGATGAATTTATGTCTGGATTCTCAATTCTGTTCCATTAACCTATGTATCTGTTGTTGTACCAGTACAAGGCTGTTTTGACTACCGTGGTGGTATAATAGGTTCTAAAATCAGGTAGTGTGACGCCTCCCACTTTGTTCTTCTTCTTCAGTAATGCTTTACTTATCCGGGGCCTCTTCCCTTTCCATATGAAGTTGGTGATTTGTTTCTCCATCTCATTAAAAAATGCCATTGGAATTCTGATCAAGATTGCATTGTATCTGTAGACTGGTTTGGGTGGAATCAACATTTTCACAATGTTGAGTCTTCCCATCCATAGGCAAGGTATGTTTTTCCACTTACGTAGGTCTCTTTTGGTTTCTTGCAGTAGTGTCTTGTAGTTTTCTTTGTATAGGTCTTTTATGTCTCTGGTTAGATTTATTCATAAGTATTTTATCTTCTTGGGGGCTATTATAAATGTTATTGATTTGGTGATTTCCTCTTCAGAGTTCTCTTTGTTGGTGGAGAGGAATCCAACTGATTTTTGTATGTTTATCTTGTATCCTGATACTTTGCTGAAATCTTCTATTAGTTCTGGTAGTTTTCTTGTGGATTCTTTGGGGTTTTCTGTGTATAAGATCATATCATCTGCAAATAGTGATACTTTTACTTGTTCCCTACCAATCTGGATGCCCTTTATTTCTTTTTCTAGCCTAATTGCTCTCCCTAGGACCTCCAGCACAATGTTGAATAATAGTGGTAATAAAGGGCATCCTTGTCTGGTTCCCATTCTCAAGGGGAATGATTTCAGACTCTCTCCATTTAGGATGATGTTAGCTTTGTATAAATGTCCTTAATTATATTGAGGAATTTCCCTTCTAGTCCTATTTTGCTAACAGTTTTTATCATTAATTGGTGTTGGACTTTGTCAAATGCCTTTTCTGCATCAATTGATAAGATCATGTGGTTTTTGTCTTTTGTTTTGTTTACATGATGGATTACATTGATTGTTTTTCTAATGTTGAACCATTCCTGCATACCTGGTATGAATCCCACTTGGTCATGGTGAATTATTTTTTTGATATGTTGTTGAATTCTATTGGCTAGAAGTTTGTTGAGGATTTTTGTGTCAATGTTCATGAGGGATATTGGTCTGTAATTTTCTTTTTTTGTGGTGTCTTTACCTGGTTTTGGTATCAGGGTTATGCTTGCTTCATAGAATGAGTTTGGGAATATTCCGTCCTTTTCTATGCTCTGAAATACCTGTAGTAGTAGTGGTGTTAACTCTTCTCTGAAAGTTTGGTAGAATTCTCCAGCAAAACCGTAAGAGCCAGGGCTTTTTTTTGTTGTTGTTGTTGGGAGTTTCTTTACTTACCTTCCTTTTCAATCTCTTATTTTGTTATAGGTTTATTTAGTTGTTCTACCTCCATTTGTGTTAGCTAGGTAGGTAGTGAGTTTCTAGAAACTTGTCCATTTCCTCTAAGCTTTTTAATTTGTTGGAGTACAATTTTTCATAGTATTGTGTTTATGATTCTTTCAATTTCATTTGGGTCTGTTGTGATATCACCCATATCATTTCTTATTTGGGTAATTTGCTTCTTCTGCTGTTTTTCTTTTGTCAATTTGGCCTGTGGTTTATCAATTTTGTTGATCTTTTCAAAGAACAAGCTTTCGGTCTTGTTAACTCTTTCAACTATTTTTCTATTTTCTATTTCATTTAATTCTGTTATAATTTTTATTATTTGTGATCAGACAAATTTTTTAAAACAACTATAAAATTGTTTTACTAAATTGATGAGGACACTAGAAATGAAGTAGTAAAGCATCATAATAGTAAAAAGGTATAAGTCATTAGTAGAAATGTATCGCTATTAACAGGGTCAGTCCTGCTGGTACACTGGTGATCCAAATGTAAAGAGGCCTACCGTCTCCTGTTTGTCTATTTACTGGTGACTTAACCTACACCTTTTCCCACACATCCACACACATTCTTCTCTCTGATACTTATGCTTCAAGCTCTCCAACTTTCCGGGTCTTGATCAAAACAAAGTTCAGGACAAGGTTTTGATAAACCCATTTACACTAAGATTGAATGGCTGATGAAGATTAAATCACTCTACTATGGGAGACTCCTGGGCATGTCTAAATCTAGTTTTGAAGATGTCAGTTTGGGATGCGGAGTAGATAAATAGATAGCTGCTGTTGAGCTGACTCCAAATCATGGTGACTCTGTGTACAACAGAATGAAATGTTGCCCAGTCCTGTGTCATCTTCATGATCATCAGCATGTTCGAGTCCATTGTTGCAGCTATTGTGCAATCCCACCTCACTGAGGGCCTCCTTAGACCTCACTGGCCCTCTGCTTCACCAAACATGATGTCCTCCTCTAACAATTGATCCATCCTGATGACATGTCCAAAGCAGACAAGTCAGACAGTGTTCTGTTATAACCCATAAGGTTTTCATCAGCTAATTTTTGGAAGTGGATCACCAGCCATTTCTTCCTAGTCTATCTGGGTCTGGAATTTCTGCTGAAACCTGTCACCAGGGGTGACCTTACTTACATTTGAAATAATAGTGGCATAGCTACTAGCAACACAGTGACATGCAAGCCACCACAGTATGACAAATTGACACACACGTGGTGGTACATAAGACATTTTCTCAGGTGCTTAAAATAATATCATTTATCTTTTCAGCTTTAGATCCATCACTGTTTCTCAGAGGTTAATTTGTTTTAAATAAGGTAAAAATCTTTATATAGGAGATTATAAAGGAGATTAAGATGATGTAATATCTAAATAAGTAAACATATATCCTTGGCTTACATCTGTAATTATTAATAATTATTAATAGTACTTTCTTTCACTCTAAAGATATCCCAGATTGGGCAAAAAAATTAAATGCCAACCTATGAATAAGCCAAAAATTTGGTTGCTGGATGTGTAGTCATCATATGTCCTCTTTCTACTTAAATAAAAATGTGAGTTTCTTTGGAGAAGTTCTCAAGTGTCTTATTTAAAACCACTGACTCCCCTGCCCACCTTCTTCCATGGTTACCTCACTCTCCCATGTCACCTTAGATATTCTCACCTCTCAGTTCTTCCTCTATTTACAAGCAACCAGAGCAAAATGGAGGACAGAGGTTAACATAGAAGACTTGGCACTAGAAAAATATTAAAATAACTGAAAATTTAATTGCTATTTTGTTCCTCTCCCACCTGTTCAGTACCTAATACTCTACCCTGAATCAAATCAGCTCTCAGAAAAGTATCCAGTATAATCCATTTTTAACATTACTATCCAGTTGGGTCATTTTGCAACTTTCAAAGATTCATATGAATTACATAATGAAATGTTCTGACCTTTTCGAAAGACATTTCAAAGATGAGAGATTTGGCCAGTGAAGTCTTTGAGGGATTTGCATAATTGCTTCTAAGATTACTTTCCCTGGATAAGTAGAGTGGTATTCTTTTCACAAGAAGAAGATTGGCGAACTAAGATTTCACTTCCTCATTCATTTGTTTATTCTATACATGTGCCAGGCACTATCTGCAAATGAATGAGTTTGACTTCATAGTTTTGGGCATTTAAAAAGGTATTACTAAAAGTATACTGTTTATATATTTGTTTTTGTAGAACTCTGTCACCAGCTATTACTCCCCCAAATCCACCCATGCTTGGTTGCTTCTGTGCCAGCTAAGGAATGTTGAAAGAGTAAGGAAGACCTTTAATTTCCAGCTCATTCCATTTTTTACCACCTTGACTTAATGTAGAGTAAGATAGGGAAAATAGGAAGTACTTTAAAATTGATGCAGAAAGCAAGGGAGAAGCACTCCTCATTCCGTTCTATAAAGTCACAATGAGGGAGAGGGGAAAGCAAACCAAGGCCCAGTCTTATATCCAACTTACCTTATTCTGAAACTTATTTCAGGTAAACTTACCTTATTCTGAAACTCTTGTAAGAGAAGAAAAGGGAATCCCAACCCAACCAGTGTTTAATCTCAAGAAGGTACACATACATCCCTGTACCTCTTCTCTCCATCAGAGTGCCTGGAATAAAAATATTTCTTCCTGGAATTAGATACCTGGCATTTCCATTACACTTCACAGATTGTTTCTGCTTCTTGTCCCTTTTCCCCATATTCTGACCTGCAGGCCTGAATGACCCCCCAGGAATTTCTCTGTACCTGTAGCTTTTCTTACATTCTCTCCATGCGGGTAAGGAACTAAATCTTATTTATCCTAGGTGAATGGCCTCTTTGATGTTTTGAACCATATGTTAAATTATGAACTATAAATAATTACAGAAGACAGACCTCATATCTCCCTCAAAAAAAGACATATTTTTGATTGAGGAAGCAGTGCAGGTTTCAGGTCAGGAAGGGGAGGACATTTACAGAAAAACAGTTGAGGACATCAGAAGATATCTTCTCAGACAGCTGGTGAAGGATAATTGCATGAATTCGGTAGAAAAGGTACAGAAAAGTGGGCATCCATTCATTTATCTAATATTTACTGAGGGTGCAGTATGTGCTCAGCATCTTTCTAGATGATGAGGATTCAGCACTGAATAAGATTGGCTAAGACCCTACTCTCCTGGAACATATGTTTCCGTAAGAAGAGTCAGACAATGAACAAAATAGTGTTTTAGATGATGATAAGTTCTATGAATTCAATAAAGCAGGATAATAGGATAGAAAGTGCCAGGGTACTTTTGATTAATTGTTTAGAAAACTTCTCTCTGGGAAGGTGATAAGTGAATGGAAACCCAAACGACAAGTTATAGTCAGTCATGAGAAGATATGAACAGAGACACAGAGCAGAAAAAACAAAAATGCAGGAAAGAAAGAGGGTGCAGAGAACATAGGAGGCCAAACACAAGGACTCCTCTATGGAGTTGACCTTCCTTGACATCTAGACAGACCCACCCAGGTCTAGGGCCTTCTGTAGGTATTGCATATTAAGACGGACAGAACTAGGTTGCATTAACTCTACATTACCAAGGCTGTGATGGCAATTTCAGGGAAGCAAAACAAAACAAAACTATATTGTTCTCATTACCCTTGAAAAGACTGACTTGAAGATTTAGTTCAAAGAGATCTAGAGAAGACAAGGACAGGGACCAATTTTGAGCTATAGTTAACAAGACAATTGTCAAGTCCTTGGGTAGCAAAGGAGGGAAAACAAAGCAGCCTTTTGACTGTTCCACAGCTGGAGTGTTTACGTCCTTGGCTGCCGCCTCAGCTAGAACCCCTGCTCTGTATAACCCCTGGGTCTGCCATTCCACCTCCTTGCTGATCCCCTTCTCCTCCCAAGAGCTTTCCTGGTACTCCTTCTCTCATACCGTTTGCTCTACTAGCTCTCTTCTCTCTGGCCCTACTCCTGCCCCTCCCAACTTGTCTGTCATAAAGGTTTCCTGTTTCTATGTTCAGGAACTTTGGAATACATCTATTTTATAGTATTTCTCTTTTGAAAAAATTGTTTTTATCTATATCAGCAAAATAGAGTATATAAAGGCTGCCAGGAGGATTTGGAAACCATCTTGTTATACAGAGCCAGATGTTAAAATGACATTTGTGAAAACTGAATTTTACCTGTGTGGAATTTATTATTCATTCTCTATTCACGTAATATTATCTGATTTTCTCATTTTTATGTGTGTTCTCTTATTGGCTGGATATATTCAAATGCAGCAACATAATATACTACTCAACGAGTTGCTTAGTTCCATCTGCTACTTTCAAATTATACTACTCTGTAAGAAGCAGAGCACTTCCTATTGCTTGCTACCAACACACCAGCATTTATAAGCAAAAACAGATAAAAAGAACCCACTCTTTGGTCCTGACCTTTGTGGCTGCTTATATGTGGGTCTGGCTTTCTTTTCAACTAATTTGAAGACCCAGGGATGAATAAATTCTCCAGCCTTGCATGGCTATCCAAGATGTATTATCTCCAAATGCCATAAAAATCAATACTTCCTGTAAAGGAAAGAAGAGGCAAGCAAAGTCTAGAACCAAGGTGCCCTAACTCACTAAACTAGGGAAGAGAACTTTCCTCAGTACATAAAGAAACATCTTCTTTGGTCTCTAGAAGCTCCTCTGCCTCCCAAGTTTATCAGAGACATCATCTTATACATGGTGGTTAATTAGAGTCAAACTGTTAAAATAGCAAGACATTACTGTTGATACTATGCTGCAGATACATTTTTGTGTAAAAATGATTTTGTGAAGAGTCCTAGGAACTTAATTTGGAATGTTATTCCCATGGGAAAATGTATTCCAAGTCCCCAACTGCCTTCCAAATTAATTTGTACTGTGAAGTGAATTTGTAAATTAGAGGCATAGGAGGGCAGAATGTGTCTTAGCTCTTCCACCTCTCATTTCAGATGATCAATTTCCTTACCCTTGTAATATAACCATCCACTTACCACTCCTTGATTTCTTCTGTGTACATTCTAACGAGTTCTCTGGTACAGTTTACTCTTTCTATTTTAGTCATCTTATTATTATATGTTCCCCACTGTCTATAGTTTTCAAAGTTATTCTCAAGAATGGCATATTTTTCAGTGTTTTATTTACCTATTTTGCATAATACTGTGTCTACACGGGTTTATAATTGTACTTTATTTATTGTGGTCCAGGTTGCTCAGGGTCTCTCTCTTTTTTGCTCTCCCTCTCTCCTTCCCTTTCTCTTTCTTTCTCATGCATGTTGTTGTTAGCTGCCATCAAGTTGGCACCCAACTCATGACAACCCCATGCACAATGGAATGAAATGTTGTCCAGTCCTGCACCATCCCCATGATCAGCCGTGGATCAGAATATTATGATCCAAAAGGTTTTACTGGCTGATTTTTTGGAAGAAGAGCACCAGTCCTTTCTTCCTAGTCTGTCTTAGTTTGGAAGTTTTGCTGAAATTTCTTCAGCATCATAACCACACACAAACTTCCACTGACAGGCAGGTAGATGGGTGGTGGCTGTTCATGAAGTGCGTTGGCCAGGAATTGAACCTGGGTTTCCGAACCATTACTTCCCCTTCTCATACACAGTACCATCCATAAATGTGAGAGGATATAAGCTCATGTTTTTGAGAGTTTGTCTTTCCTTAAGGGTCAAATATGGACTTTGAAACTTATTTTGAAACAGAGCACTTTTGCTTTTTCATGCCCCAGGAAACAATGAACAAATCCGAGCATTATTCTGATTCTTCCTGACTTTAAATCTTTTCTGTCTGGCATTGTCTGACTTCCTGTCACTTGTTTACCTGTCCATCATTCCACTTTCCTAAAAATCCATCATTTGAATAGTGAGGCCCTCTTCTCTGCACTCTCATTAATCCTAAAGAAGCTACTTATCTCTGAAGGGTGAGACAGTACTCAATACTGGGGAAGCCAGCACAACTTGTACAAGGAAAGGTCATGGAAATTCCATAGACACTTCCAAACTCCCTGAGGGACTGAACTGCCGGGCGGAGGGCTGTGGGGACCATGGTCTCGGGGAACATCTAGCTCAGTTGGCATAACACAGTTTATAAAGAAAATGTTCTACATTCTACCTTGGTGAGTAGCGTCTGGGGTCTTAAAAGCCTCTGAGCAGCCATCTAAGATACTCCACTGGTTTCACCCCTTTGGGAGCAAAGGAGAATAAAGAAAACAAGATACAAGGAAAAGATTAGTCCAAAGGACTAATGGACCACAACTACCATGGCCTCCACCAGACTGACTCTAGTACAACTAGATGGTGCCCAGCTACCACGACGGGCTGCTCTGACCAGGATCACGACAGAAGGTCCCAGACAGAGCTAGAGAGAAATGTAGAACAAAATTCTAACTCACAAAAAATGACCAGATTTACTGGCCTGACAGAGACTGGAGAAACCCTGAGATCATGGCCTTTTAGCTCAGTAATGAAGTCACTTCTGAGGTTCACCCTTTGGCCAAAGATTAGACAGCCCCCTAAAACAAAACAAGACTAATGGGGCACAACAGTCAAGGGACAAGGACTAGAAGGCAGGAGGGGACAGAAAAGCTGGTAATAGGGAACCGAAGGTTGAGAAAGGACAGTGTTGACATGTCGTGGGGTTGTTAACCATTGTCATAAAACAATATGTGTACTAAGTGTTTAATGAGAAACTATTTGTTCTGTAAACTTCATCTAAAGTACAATAAAAAAATTAAAAAATTAAAAAAAAATACTTATCTCTTATATTTGCCAGACAATAAATAGTCTTGGCCATAAACTTCAGTTTAGAAGATCCAATTTGTATTTTCAAACACAACACTAAGTATGTAGAGTTTTTTCTTTATCTTTTATCCAAAAGTACATCTTCCCCACAGTTTAGACACAGGTTAGCCTATGAGAATCAATTCTGATACTACTTGTTCCTAGATATTGCTAAAACTAGATATGCAACAGACTAATGTTGCTGGAATTTTCTTGTTTCCCTGGATACCATTAAGGATCATGACTGATCTTTTACATCTCTAATATACTCTTAAATTCTCTCTTTCTATTAATTTCCTAGTTGAATATCTCCTTCTCCCTAGAAACTGCAAGGTCTCAAAATGTCTTATCTCTTGTGCGTCTACTCATTGCATATCACATGCTCTATTTCTTAATTCTTTTTCTATGTTTGAAACCCCCATGCATGGCATGTTTATACTTTACTTTTCTTATATTATTCAGTTAACTACTCTAAACTTTTTTTCTTTAAAGTAACCCATCTTCCTGCCATTCTGTCAGATAGATGGCAGAACAAACTTTTACACACACACACACACACACACACACACACACACACGCACACACTCAGTATTCAAGGGCTCAGTGTGTACCTACTTTGTGCTCTGTACTGTATGTGGCCCTGTGGGGAGTAAATAAAGAGAGCTAACATAGCTTCCATCCTGAAGGAATTACAATTTGGGGAACACTACATACACATTTAAACTAATTAGAGGATAATAGAATCTCGTCCATAACTGACTCTAACAAAATTATTGTCCATTATTAACTACATCAGAATCTCCCTTTCTCTGATGCTAGCAAGTGGTTAAATACGCTAAGCCCAAAACATCATTTACAATCAACTCATGTCTTTATAAGCATGGCTAATTTCAGTCTGTCTGATTCTCCGTGGTTGCCCATACAATTGTACTGCAGAGACTAGAAAATGTCCCAGGTGACGGATGAAACACTTTTTGCATCCCTGGGTATGATTCTCTCAGATAAACCTAACTAAATTTAACCACTTAGGAGGAGAGAAATGCAGTGAGAAGTGTTTCAAGCAAAGCTGAGTAGGCTTGGGAAATACAAGGGCACTTCCCAAGGCATCATGGAGGCAGGAAAGCAGTTGCCAACAGCATTGCTTGGAGGAACAAGAGTGGCCCTACTGTGCCCAGTTGCCAAGTCAATTCCCATCAATCAGGGCTGAGCATGAGGAAAGAGGATGGGTTTACACTCTCTTCCTTCCTCGTCCTGGAAGCTTCCTGGAGCTGTGCAATGGGGGCAGCCCTGCAGCTGTTTTCCACTCAAAGGCGCAGATAAAGTGCAGGCTCTCTGTTTTACTCTTGGAAGAAATATCTTTCCTCTTTACACGGAACACTAACTTGCTTTCAATGACAATGTGCCCTGTTGGCAGTTCTGTCGACAGTGATTGTGAGTTGATTGCACCACTGCAAGGACACTGCAGCCCTGTGGTCACACACATTCAGAAGCACAGGGTGGGAATCTAGGGTGCAGTCTGAGCTTATAGAAAAAGGCCTCTCTGTTTGAAAATAACCAAATCGTATTTTCAAGGAGAGGAACCTCTGTCCTCTTAGCCAATGCTCAAAACAAACGAGATACCCAAAGCAGCACATTATGCTGAATGAATAGTTAGAAAGTAAAGGGTGAATACTGTATGATCCCACTTATGTGAAATGTCCAGAATAGGCAAATGCAGAGATCCAAAAGTGTCTTAGTGGTTACCAGGGGCGGCGGGGGAGGAGGGAATGGAAGTTACTGCTGAAGGGGACTGAGTTTCTGTTCGGAGTGATGTAAAACTTTTGGAAATGGATAGTGACAGCAGCACAATGTGGAGAATGTAATTAATGTCACTAAATTGTACACTTAAAAAAGGTTAAAATGGCAAATGTTTGGTTATATATATTTTGCCACCCAAAAACAAAAATGCACCTAAGGAAAGCAGACCCATGGGACCGATGGAAACCACCACAGCTACTGTTTTTACTCCAGCTTGGTAACTGGGCAGTCTCTTCTTACACATATTTAAGGATTTTTTTTTTTTCTATAAGTTCTATCAAGTACAAAACTGACCCACCGTCTATTCTTTTCAATTCTGTCTCACTCTCTTAAACTTTTCTAAGTTTGCCAAAGCCCAACTGAGGAGTAAGACTTCGAGATAATTCATGTCCTTTTCTGCTCTGGTATCTAAGCAGTTCCAGATTACACATAAGCTTCCTAATCTTCAGGAGTCTGAAAAATTCTCTCACTACATCCATCTCCCTTGGCTTCTTGTCTTCTCCATGTTTGGACAAGTTCCACAGTGAACATAATTTAAAGCTATAAGCCTGATATTGCTCAACAATAGTTCAATGATGAAAAACTACCTCTCATTTTAGGCAAGTGTCCATCAAACTAGGCCAGAGATGGTGAACCAGTTTGATCTAGTATGCCATTAGGTGGCGACTGTCTGCACAGTTGAGTTGAGAACAATTCAGAGGCCAAGTCGGAGTGCAGAGGGAAAGAGTGCTGTTGATGGTTCCATGGGCAGGGGAACTGCAGGGGACTTCCATTAAGCCTCTCAGCATCAAGATTAGTTGTTTTATTTATACAAATAAAGCAAGCAAATTGATCAAAAAGTTATTTAGATTTCTGAATATAAAAAAATTATCTTTAACACTATTGTTTTAATTCAGAAATTTTGGCATTTTAAAGACATGGCAAATGTCTTGGTGAGAACAGTTCTGGGTTGAAAACCAGAACATATTTCTCAGACCATTCTATTCTGCGTATAAACAAAGGAAAATAAGGTCTTACAACATCAATATAGCATGCTAAATTCAGCTTATTGAAATACTGATACAACAATAGAGAACACAAATACAAATATCTAAGAACTTTGGACAAATATCTGGTGTTACGTATGAACTCAGGAGTTTTTAAAAATATATTTTCTAGTTCTTCCCACTAAAAGTTTCTGAAGCCAATGGCTTTCAGGTAGCAGTGAGCACATCTAGCACCCAGATCTTGGTCTCTAAATACCATTCTGCAATAAAAGCAAACAGGGCTCCTGGGAGATATGACTAATTCCTGACATGGGCTAGAGAAAGTGAAAGGTAGCCTGGAATCTTATGCCAGAATGCAAGGGAGATCTCAAAGATTAACAGGAGAATACGGAAAAGACATAGGAGCTACTTTTAAGAGGCTCTCATTGGCCAAAACTCAACAACTTGGGCATCAAAAAAACAAAAAACTGACTATAATTGATTATATTAAATAAATAAAAATTATCCATTGTGACACTAACAGAAAGAGTACATAGAATATATGCACATGTAATAATTAGAGGTGAATTCTACACCAACTTCCTACTCTGAAAATTGATATTTGAATAGAAAGAATTAAGTATTTACCCTGACTTTTTAGAGAGAACTATATTTCATCCCCAAGTGTTGAAGGAAATAAATCATTACAGAAGAATGCCAGAAAATAAACATAAATGGAATGATACCCAAACCCATTGCAGTGGAGTCGATTCTGACTCATTGAGACCCTACAGGACAGAGTAGAACTGCCCCATAGGGTTTCCAAGGAGTGGCTGGTAGATTCAACTTCTGATCTTTCGGTTAGCAGCCGAACTCTTAACCACTGCGCCACCAAGACAGAATGGTAGAATTAGAAAATCACCACTTAGTACCCCTAAATGAAATAACTGATTCAGGAAGCCAGGATCACATATGGGAATTAAAATCCCTAGGTCAAACTTTGTCGAGGAATAGTATATTCACATGATGTTAAAGTACTATTCCAAAGATCTCTTGCTAGTACTGAAAAAAAGACTGTACAACAAAGAGACAAGATAGTCATCACCTTAACCAAATGAATAACTTTATGATCAGTAAAAGTGGGATAACCTGACATTATATACCTCCTATTGGGATGTAATAAGGAGTACTCAGTATCACCTATATTCTTATTAAAACATTTTAACATGAATTTAATTAATCTTTAAGACCAAATTTCCAGTTTGTAGGAAAGACAAAGGACAGAGGGGCAAGTTAAAAGACACCATGAGAAAACAGACAAATGAAGAATTTGGTACATTTCACAAGAAAATTGACCTTGTCTCTTAAAAATATATATCATGAAAGACAAGAAGAATTTGCAGGACTTTCCTAGATTAAAAGAGACAGAACAAATAAATCCAGTGTATGAAAGCCACTTGGATACTAGTTTGAAAAAAAAAGTTATGAAAGATATTGATGGGACAATTGGGATATTTGAATAAATACACAATATAGATGTTATAAGCAAATATAATTTATTTTCTTAGGTGTAATAATGGTGTTGTGGTTATACATGAATTTGTAATTATAAAAAAAAGCTTGGTAAATATTTAGGGGTATCTATTGGCCTGGCTATCTACTTCCAAAAATATCAGCCAATCAACGTTCTATGGCTCACAGTAGTGTGATCCTGTTGTGTATGAGATCCCCATAAGCTGGGGGACAGCTTGATGGCAGCTAACAACCACAACAGCATCTACCTAAACAAAGCAATATTTGTGGTAATTATGTCAAAATACTAATGATTATTGGATTTAGGTGATCATTATTCAATTTTTCACCATTTGTGTATTTTTTAATTAAAATTAAAGAGGAAAAAATATAATGTTAGCTTCTTGAACTGGATAAAATAGTCTCAAGAAAAAGGAAAAATATTTAAACTTGTAGAGGCCTATTATCTTCTCAGAACACACAGCCTGGGTATATGGCACTAGGCTTTTTTAGCTAATTCTCTATCCCTTGATAACTCCTTCCATCTACATGCCAGTGATAAAATATTAGGGGCTTTGATCTCTGCCTCATTAAATAGAGAATATTCTCACTCCATCTGACCCATGCTGGGGCCAGTTTAAGGAGCAATCCGTCATGAGATCATTAATAGCAACAAGCTAAGAAGGTGAAGATAGTCATCCAAAATTAATTTCTTGACCTTTTCCTCAAGGACCTAGGAGGGAATATTTTAGCCGTCATAGCTGGGGAGCAGCTCTACTTACACATTGTGTTTCCCAAACGTGGTAATTACCGAAACAGAGCCAAGAAGTGATACACAGGGCAGTCAATGTGACAGGAATCCTCTCACTGAAGGAATGCCTCAGGCTACTTGTGAATGGTAGGTATTGGGAGAAGAAAAGGTGCTCACTTACTGTTTATCTAGTGCTGCTGTAACAGAAATACCACAATGGCTTTAACAAACAGAAATTTATTCTCTCACAGTTCAGGAAGTTAGAAGTCTAAATTCAGAGTGCCAGCTCTATGGGAAGGCTTTTTCTCTCTGTGAGCTCTGGAGGAAGGTCTTTGTCTCTTCAGTTCTGCTTCCTGGTTCCTTGGAGATCTCCATGTGTCTTGGCATCTATCTTCTCCCATCTCTCTCTCTGCTAGTTGGTTTCATCTCTTTTTATATCTCCAAACAGATTGACTCAAGATACACCCTGCACTAATCACTTCATTAACCCATCACTGTATCACCACACCTCATTAACATAACAAAGACAACCCAATCCCAGATGGGATTATAAACACAGGCATAGAGGTTAGGATTTACAACACTTATTTTTGGGGTACACAAATTAAGCCATAACACTTGCCAACAGCTAATATATGGCCTTAGACAAGTCTCTGAGGCTAGAGAGAAGACAGGTAGAATCAAAATCTGCAAGAAACAGCTTGTCGCTGGAAAACATTTCAGCAGACTCCCTGGGTAATTCCAGCCACCGTGGGGGCCAGTGTCAAACGATTCAACCTTAATTCAGCACAGCAAGAGCTACCTAATAAATGAAACAATGCCTTACTTTCATCATGGTCAAAGACAAAGATGAATACACAGCCAAACGCAGCAAATGCCAGTAAACTCTGAGTCAGAAAAGCAAATCCTCAGATTCATGAGTAACCTTTACTGGGAACTCAGGGACGCCATTTTGAAGGTGAAATAGATATAGTAAGAAATCCTCTGATCCTCAGAAAAACTCGTTTAAAAATGAAAAATCAATACTTACCTGCACTCCCCTCTCATTTCCTTGCCATCTCCAAGCTGTAGGGAGCCTGGGAGTACATTTAGGGGCCAGTAAGGATGCACGTTATTTTCCCTTTTTAAAATTTCTCTCGTTGTTTTTATACTGTAACCTTTTCAGTGATTACCAATATGGAATGATATTCTGATTCACAACATGCTTCCCAAACAGCCATGAGGCACATTTTGGGAGAGGAGAAGAAGTAGCAAAAGTCGTGATATTTATAACCCAGAATGTTCTTCTTTTAAGGATACCATGACATTATAAACATTCTATACTTTGCAGATAAATTTTAAAACAAACATTGACTTCCAGATATTGGCCAGTCACCAGAGACCAGGAAAATATAATCTATAAAATGTGAACATACATGTATATAACCAGTACCGTCACCACCACCACCAGCAATTGTGATGGAGTTGACTCTGACTCATGGCATCCTCCACGTGTGTCAGAGTAGAACTGTGCTCAGTAGGGTTTTCAATGGCTGATTTTTTGGAAGTGGATTGCCAGGCTTTTCTTCTAATGTGCCTCTGGGTGGACTCAAACCTGCAATCTTCCAGTTAGCAGCTGACTGTGTTAACCATTTGCACTATCCAGGGACTCTATGACTAGCACAGTGCTTAGTACATAATGAATCTTCTATAAGCATTGATTTAAGTTAAACCTGAATTGGAGAAGGGCTAGTTCATGAGACAGAGAACCTAGGGTTGGGTTATAATGATGCAATATTCCCTACCATCTTTATCATAATACCTATCCCATTATCCTCCTTTTGTGAGAATTAACAGATCTAGTCCATATAGTTCAAATAGTTCGTAAAACTATGTATCTGTCAATCATCGTAATGAATTGATGAGATCAGTATTACTTTCTCCATTTCAGTTATGAGAAAACTGAGGCTTAGAAAAGAAAGGTTAAGCAACCTGCCTATGGTTATCCAGGTATGAAGTGATAGAAGCGGTAATTAGATCCAGATCTCTGCGAAATCACATTTAGGTCCAATATTCTCCATTTATCGGAATACATTTCCCCAGAGGTCTCTTAGAGTGTCTTAAATCTCCACCGTGATAAAAGGGTACTACGATACCATCATTAACATTAGCTCATCATACCAGCTGAAGATGCCTCGATGAAAGCAGTTATGCAGGGAAGATGAGTATTCCTCTTGAGCAGAGATTCCAGAAGCATCTAGACACATAGGGGTGGGAAAATTAGGAAAGTTTTTGCAGAAGAAAGTCTTAGAGATTTCAGGGTAGATTACTAGGTGGAGGAAGGTTGGTGGTGATGAGGGTGGAAATTACTGATCCAAGAAGTGATAGCAAGAACATGTTGTATCCTGAAGATAGTGTTTAAATTTTGAATCATTTATATACATATACATACATATATATATATGAAAACCCTGGTGGCATAGTGGTTAAGAGCTATGGCTGCTAATCAAAATGTTGGCAGTTTAAATCTACCAGGTTCTCTTTGGAAACTCTGTCGGGCAGTTCTACCCTGTCCTATAGGGTCACTATGAGTTGGAATCAACTCGATGGCAATGGGTGTGTGGTGTGTGTGCGTGTGTGTATATATTTTTTTTAGCTTGGACTCTGATTAGACTCATGGCTCACTAATCAGATCATAGCTATTGTCACTAAATTGTCTTTTTATATTATGAAAGTTGGTGAAACTCATTTACAATTTTAGAAAATGCGGCATTTAGAAAAATGTGAAGAATATATATTCTCTGCCAAACCATGACAACTGTTAATGCTTTGGTCTATTTCCTCCCAGCTTTTTCCCTGTGCTTATGGTTTGGGACTCTGGTAAAACAGTTGAAATGATAAAACATGCACACATTTGAATCTTGTTTTACGTTACATTATAAGCATTTCCCATGTTATTTCTCTATAGGATTTAACAGTCTAAAATCACTGCCAAGTATTTTTTTCCCAATATAACTTGCTTCTCTCTCTTTTTCATCCTGGTTTTTTTTTTTTTTTTTCATTTCTAATTTTTTTTCCAAAAAGGCAATTGCAATGATGGAAATTATTGGAAAAACAAACTCCATCAAACCCCACAGGACTAGGGCCCTGGGAGTCTGGCTTTCCTGTATAAGGGGCCACTTTGAACTGACCACCTATTTTCTTTACCACCCTCTTCTTCAGACTAAATAGGAATAAACAAACAAAAAAGAATAACATAAAGTGAAAACATCTGAGTTCATACCTCTGTCATATAGCATTTAGCTCCCTCTAAGGAATGGGCAAGATCCCCGAGTGGCACAAATAATTTGCACTTGGTTGCTGACCCAAAGATTGGCAGTTTGAACCCACCCAGAGGTGACAGGTCTGGCTATCTCCTTCTGTAATAATGTAATGATGACAGCCTAGATAACCCTATGGAGAAGTTATACTCTGTAACACATGGGGTTGCCATGAGTAGGCATTGACTCGATGGTTTTTTTTTTTTTTTCCTAAGGAAATGACTGCATTATCCAGTCTACTAAAACCACATCTCATGGCTGGGCCACCATCTCTTGGAACAGGTCAAAGTGTTACAGCCAATTATTACTCCATCTTTGGAATAAAACAGGATTATAAAACTATTTTTAAATTAATAATGTATTGTGAAATTCACCTCCAAAGATCTACTTACCAACTCAATCATGTTTCTCATCACAGGTGAATACTGAATGAACTAATGGGCACAATACAACAATCAGGCCTGTGCTGTCTCTGACACACGGAAAAGGTGAATTCAATCCTTAAAAGAGCTAAAATTCATAGGCTAAAGTGATAGATTTATCTTAAATTTAGCATAAGTCTTGCACCTGAAAGCAACATTGCTGGACATGATTTTGTTGTTGTTATTTGTTTTTGTTTTATTTATTTATTTATTTTCCTTTTTGGTGGTGACAGAAAAAACTCAATGCAGAATATGTATTGGGTCGCTATGAGTTGAAATTGACTTGACAGCAATGGGTGTTTTTGTATTTTTTTTTTTTTTCTTATCTCTATAAGAGAGACCCTTAGCTGTTCAAATTACTCAACAAGATTCAGTGAAGAAAAATTCCCACAGTTTCCTACTATTTAAGATTTAAACATTTATCCCATAAACATGAATGTGGAAGAAAGGCATATCATTATATCCAAATGCATTATATGACCATGTAGATTTACAAAGTAGATGATCTAGAAATGCTCACTCACCTTGCACAGGTTAAGTTTTAGAAAAAGAATATGTCTTTAAATACTCTTCTCCATTGGAAAATATAAAAGATAATACACGAAAATGAATTAAGAATTTCAAGTATGTGTTCATGGAAAAACAAAACAATATATACACAGTCTACATAACCTGCTATAGCCTACACAGATTTCTAGAACTCTGTACGTATGACCCAAGTTTATACCGAAAATAATGTAATCTTACCCCTTTAAGGTTATGCCTATAAATTCCATGGTATGACATTAGCGGCCAACATATGGCCCATATGCAAGAAGAATATCATTTTCTTTTGGTTGTCAGTGTCCAGGTACAGACTCACAGAGTATACTGGGGGCACCCTACAATGCAGAATAGTTGTTTGCTGACATCTGCCTGCAGTATACTTCTATGATACATTAATATCCACAATAAATCAATATCCTCAGAACAGCTACCAACTCAGTGGATATCAACTTCCTTGTGTTTATGAGTTGGGGTGTGTGATGGTGAGGAGAAAAGGAGGGATGTAACAGAATCAGCTACAAACATTTTTAAAAATCTCCCTGCCTGTCCCTGCTCCCGTCTTGAAATGATATCTCAGGAGAACGGGATCATAGATTCATATTGCATTTATATTTACATTTTTAAATGCTCCATAGACCATTATACTTAATCTCCTACAGTAAGTAAATCTCCCATCTCTAAGATTAAATCTTTAGTGCAGATCTCTCTAAAGAGCTCAAGACCTCAAATCTTCTCAGTCACTCATCAGTACTGGAGGTCTTACTGGCACTACAAACTGAACTCAATCTCTGCCCTCTCCTAAGCACACAGAATTGTTCTTCTCATCCCATGAAGGGCCTCATCAGCCTTCTATTTACCCAAGCCAGAGACCTGAGAATTTTCCTGGACTCATCCCTTTCCCTTCCCAACTTCAAATATTTCACACCACCAAGTTCTCTTGATTCTAGTTCCTAAATATATCTCTTGAATTTATGCCCTCCTTATTCTTTCAGCTACCACAGCATTAGGCCATCACCCTTCTCACTTGAATTTTAGACTCGTTCCTTCAATTGGTCTTTTATGTGACTGCAAGATACCCCTGTTTGATCAGTGGTTACCAGGGTTCAGGGACAGTGACAGGGCTTGACTATAAAGGGGTAGCGTAAGAGAATTTTTGAGGGGTGTTGGTATGTATGTATGCATGTCTTTGTCAAAACTGTACACCAGAGTGAATTTTACTGTACATAAATTTTTAAAAGCAGAAAGAAAAACAAGATAAAACTCTTCCCTTACTTTTAGTGTTTATATATTAAAAAGCAACATCCGAGTGTGGCCAAGAGTACCCTTTAGCATTGTATCTTGAACCAGTCACACCCTCTCCACTAGCTGCACAGATCTTCTTTCTATCCCCCAATGCACTTCTCACTGCAGATTTCGTACTTGCCTGGAATGCTCTTTTCTGCTTCCTTCCAACTTTTGGTTAGTTAACTCCTACACACCTGTTAGATCTCAATTCCAATATCACTCCCTCAAGGATATCACGTGGAGAGATCAAAGAACCTGAGATGTTGAAAATACATTTGGACCCCAATTGGGGGAAGAAAAAAAAAAAAAAAACAACACGGAGTGGTTTCAGAAAGGGTGGACCAGCTAAAATCCTTTATATATAGGATATGTATTGGTATGCAATGTGGTTAGAATTTGTTTTTGTTTATTTTTTAACTCATTTCTCCTGGCCCTCATCAGTCAAAATGGCACCCTGTATTTCTCTCTGTAGCTCTTATCACAGTGTCTAATCACATAATTAATCTATACGATTATTTATTTTTATTAATGTCTGTCTCCACCATAAGACTGCAAGCTCCATGAGTGAAGAGACCACGATTGCTTTTTCAGTATCACGTTCTCCCAGTTTCTAGCACAGAGCTCAACCAAATATATACCAAAGATTAACTGAATGAATGGTGAGTGATGTTTCTAAAAGCAAGGCAAAGCCAATACTTTTCAATGACTTCCCTTAGCCTCCTTCAGCTTCCCAGCTTGAACCCAAAGCTTGATGTCCTAAGGCCCCCAAGGATCTTTTTCTTTACCCTCTGCCTAGTATTTTCATTAAGCCCTACCCCTTTATTCCCCCAGAACTTTTTGATTGTGGCAAATGATTTCAAGATCTAGACAACTATCACCTGTACTAGTGATGCTGTCTCATCTCTTTTTTACTTCTAAGACTGCGGTTCCTATCTGTTTCCACAATGCCTTGTATGTATCTCCATTTTTGCATCTATCATAGTATCTTGGCCTTTTCTCTTTGCTTGTCTTCCACTCTACCCCAGTCTGGGAATGTCTTGAGTTTAGCAACTATGCATTTTCTCTGTGTCTCCAGATTCTAGAAATTCTCAACACACAGGAAGGAATTCAACAGATGTTAAGCAACAGAATTCTGGTAAACCTCCTTCTATAGAGAGAGTGGGGGCAATTGTCTAGAAAATGTCATTCTCTGCAAAGCTGTTCATTGAGAGAGAGGAAAAAAGACACAGTAATAAAGGATGTATTTTATCTGGTTCAAGAGACAGTTCAGTGTAACAGAAAGAACATGGTTTCTAAAATCAGGCAGAACCGAGTTTTAATCCTACTCAGTTAGAAATGGTATGATCTTGGTAAAATTAGTTAATCTTTTTGAATATCAGATTCCCTAGCTTTAAAATAAATTTAAATCCCTTATGTTACTGAGTTACATTGCCTGTTACTGAGTTATACTGCGTATTACTTGAGATAGCCTGTAAAAAATAATATTTCAAAATGCTCGGTGCCTAATAAGTGCCCAATAACTGTTAATTTTTGCTTATTTCCTGTCATTTGTCTAAATTAATCTTGCTCAAAAGTAACATTTTCAGAGACGCAGCTCTGGCTAACTACCTGAATTAGCACCTGTGATGGTTGAGACTGTGTGTCAACTTGGCTGGGCCATGATCAGTGTTTTAATGGAATCACTCCCATGATTGAATATACCGTGAGTAGCCAATCAGATGAAAGGGAGTCTTCTTGGGGGTGTGGCCCGCATCTGTATATAAGCAGACATTCTGGCTTTTTGCTCTCTCTGGATCCTGCAGCTGCTTCCTGTCATCTCATCTCTCGTTCTTGGGACTTGAGCTGTCAGCTTATCTGCCGAACCTGGGATTCATCTATCCGCACAGCCTGTGAGTGGGAGCCCTGCTCTCCGACCTTCCAATCTTGGGCTTGCCAGCTTCTGCAGCTGTGTGACTTGGGAGAGGCCTCTACCCTGATCCACGGACTTGGGACATTCTAGCCTCTATAATCATGTGAGCTGTTTCCTTGATATAATCTCTCTCTCTATATATATATATATTTATACACTTTACTGGTTTTGCTTCTCTAGAGAACCCAGCCTAAGACAGCACCCCTCTCACTCCACATTTCCCTGGCATTTTCTCAATCCTTAGTGCATTTTATTTCCTTCATAGTTCTTATCTAATCTGAATTGCTCTCTCTCTCTCTCTCTCTCTCTCTCTCTCTCTCTGTGTGTGTGTGTGTGTGTGTGTGTGTGTATGTGTGTGTGTGTGTATTGCCTGCTTCTCCCACTAGATATAAGTATCATGAGGGAAGGGACTTTTGTGTCTTTCTTCACTCCTGTATCCTCAGAGCCTAGAAAAGTACCAGACACATGCAAGTTGATCAGTACATATTTTTGAACAAGTAGATGAATTTTTCTCAGTTGCTCATACCTCCCCTTCACTTTCCTGTGGAGACTCAGTGTAATAATTTGAAAGTTTCCAGTGGAAAGCTGCCACAGTGTTACAAGAGAACTAAGCCCAGAAATGAACAATGGAAATGCAAAGTTTATTTTATAAAAGTAAAATAAATGAAACCAATGGGTATTATAAAGTTAATTGAGAAATCATGACTATGTCTCCATCATACACAAACTTAACTATGGACCACAGAAATAGTTAGGCATCTATAAGCATACCTCTGCAAAACCCACATTACAGTAACCTTTGATAGATGCCCGGATATCTGTTGATATTTGTCACCATTATTTCAAACCTATGATCACACAGTAGAATATTCTACTTCATTTTACCTTTATAACAAATGGACTCCATGTCCTTTGAAATTTTCTGACATTCTCTCATTATGTCCCTTAGCCAGTCCAAAAAAAAAAAAGGGGGGGGCATTTAAAAATACATATCACACTGTTGCTACACATTTGGCTAAAATGTTATTTTAAGCCTAAATCATTTCAATCCTTTTGGAACCTCCTAGAGATTTTCTTAACAACTATTATCCCCATAACTCTTAAATATGTCACATGGGGCATTTTTCAAGCAGTAGCTAAGAATTTAGGAACTAGGGTAGTCTAAGTTAAGAGAGATATAATTTTCCTTGGCTAAATTCTCGAAATTTAAGTTATAATGCATTTATTTTTCCAAACAAATGTTGTCATCATTTTCCTTGTATTATTGTGATTTGTTCTTAGATGCTTTCTTCTCTTTTATGCACAGAAAACACTAGCTAAATATCCTGCTGACTCTGGAAAGTACTCTACCTTATATTTTTTTTTTCACTTTCTTAAATTTTCCCTCCAAACTAGGGAAAAGGGGAGTAAAAGGGTTTGGAATGGCTCTTTTTGAACTTTCTAACTATCTTATATTTAGGACACTGGGAATGAGTTAAGAAGGGAAGAAAGACAATGAGGAAGAGAGGAGGAGGTAGAATGGGATGGGAAGTGTGGGGAGGAAGACCGCTCTTGTCAAATGAGTGTGGAATTTGGAGCCACACAGAACTGTGTTTTAACCCCGGTCATGCCACTTCGTAGCTATGTGATCCTGAGCATTTGATCCTCTGAGAATCAGATTTCTTCTCTGAAAAACTAAAAAATAGTACGTGCATCATGGGAAGGCCCACAGAAAATGTTGGCTCCCTTCTTCCTGTCCCTTCTCTGGAGCAGTTCTTGTCTCCTTCAACATCAGGAGCCTCGTTTTCCTTTCAAACATCTCCCACAATAATCCTCAGTGGCTGAAAAGGTCCATGTTGATTTCTCTACTGGAATCTTGGTCTCACCTCCTGGGCTTCATGAATTTCCAGCAACCTTGGCTTCACCCTTATTATCTCTTCCTTGACTCTCATCAAAGATCCAGATTTCTGATATTCATCTCTCCAATTCTAAATGTATGTCTGTCTCTTCACATATACTTTACCCTTCCTGTCACCCTTTTCTCACTGCTACCTCTAGTCAGACGTCAACTCGTCCTCAGCATTAACCTCTCTACTTGGCTTAGAACAACTATTCTACTAAGTAAATATTTAGTAGGTCCTAGTAACTGCCATCTCGGAAGAAAGATGCGGCAGTCTGCCACCGTAAAGATTTACAACCTTGGAAACCCTATGGGGCAATTCCACTCTGTTCTATAGGGTCGTTATGAGTCGAAATCAACTTGAAGGCAACGAGTTAGTTAGCTGTTACCTGCCATGGAGGCAATGGTGGTTCAGTGGTAGAATCCTCGCCTTTCATGAGGAAGATCCAGCTTTGATTCCCAGCCAATATATCTAATGTGCAGCCACAACCTGTCTGTCAGTGGAGGCTTGTGTGTTGCTATGATGCTGAACGGATTTCAGCAGGGCTTCCAGACTAAGACAGGCTAGGAAGATAGGCCTGGAAGTCTACTTCTAAAAATCAGTCAATGAAAACGTTATGGCTCACAACGGTCTGATTGATAACCAATCATTGGTTTGGTACAGGACTGGGCAGCATTTTGTTTTGTTGTGCATGGGGTCGCCATGAGTTAAGGGCAGACTCAGGGGTGACCAACAACAGGAATTCCCTGCGAAGAACTGATCCAAGGACAAAAAATATAGAGATGAGCAAAACTGGTCAAGTCCCTGCATTCAAAATGTGTTACATTTTAGTGAGGAAAAGATAAACAAAAGTATAAATCTAAATACTTTTCTGGGTAGTGATAAGTGTTCTAAATAAAGAGAAGCCACTTAGGGGATAGAGAATGGTGGCGATGCTATTTTAGATAGGGACGCCTGCAGAAGCCACTTTGGAAGGAGACATGAGCTGACGTAGATGATGGGAGAGTGCACCATGCAGATATCAGGAAGAAGAGCATTGCAGGCTGAGGAACGGCCACTTCCATCATGCACACTCTCCTTTCTGGAATTGCTTGCTTTCTCATTCTCCTGTTTGTCTTGTTTGTTAATCTCAGAATGCTGCGGTCACCTTTCTCTGCACCTAGGCTTCTGAGTGCTGCTTGAAAACACATCACAAAGATGAAGCCCTACCGCTAATTCTTATCAAGAGTATCTGGAAAGTATGGCAGATTCTGCTACATAATAGACACTCAATATATTTTTATTGAATGAATAAATTTTGTAGAGGCCTATGTGTGAATCTTCTTTTTCTCAAGCAACTATTTTCCTAAATCTTTTCATTAACCCAAACTAACAATATTCACCAAGGAGTCAGATTTCCAAGATTCCCTTTTAACTTTACATTTTTTATTCTAATATAAAAGTTAGGCATCTTTATAAACATTAAAGAAGGGGGATGTTAAGGGGAAAAAAAAAAAAAAAAAAACTTTGACAGGCAGTTTTCCAAAACCAAGCGTGTTATTGAAAATTATTCAAGTTCATTTTTGAATAAAATCCCCCGAGGTTCCTATAAAATCTCTACTGAATAAGTTCACAGTTCTGAGAGTCCCATTTTTAGTATAATCTTCGCTTGGCTTACTTGGTAATTCAGCACTCTGAAAGAAGAGGGTGTGAAGATTAAGCAAAAAAAAAAAAAAAAAAAAAAAAAGTCTTACTTGAGCAAAATCCCTAAGTTTGGATTTAAAAAAAAAAAAATCTGAAAAAACATATTCTTTGCTACAAGTTGGGAGGAAGTGCTTCTGTGCAATTACAGCAGTGAAGTCCAGTCCTGCTGGACTATTCAGGATCTTCAACTACCTGATTAATCCAAATTGCCTCCAAACTAATGCAGGCACTAACACTTCCCACGGCAAGGAGCTTTCCAATTATTTAGAAAACTGACAGGATCACTGTAAACCGAAAAGGTTCTACAGCATATAAAATCCATGAAAAGTAAGAGCTTTCAGTCTCTCTTCCTCATTAAGGTCCTCAATGGCAAAATCTGACATTAGGAAAAATAATTCAAAGATCCTTTCTTTCTTCCTGATCACTCTTACTGAGCTCTTCAATGGGATATTCACGTTGGCAATGCATCATGTGTCCACTTCATATGGCATGAGGAACGTCCCATCAGTAGGACATATGTTTGGGATTTCTTTCCTAGTACCACACTTGCAGGAACCACAGATGTGTGTCATTGTGCTCTTAGTTGGGATGGAGACTTTGGTTCAAATGTTTCAGAAGGAGGCTGAGAAGGATGGAGAAGACATCCTTGACTTCTTTCTCATCCTCACCCTGACATCCATAGAAGATACCAAATCATCCCTACCTTGAACCCTGGTAAATTATGTGGCAAAGGCATGCCATTTTCAGGATGGTTAAGCAGTTTTCAGGTGTGTATTTAATGGCCCTGGAATAGTGCTTTCATAGTTCATCCATTCATTTATTCAATAAGCATTTTTTGTGTAGCTGTGCCAGGCATTGACCTAAGCATTAGAGATAAAGAGCTTAAGAAGCCTTAAGAAGCCAAAGATCTACAGGGAAGATAGAATTATAGAAAATGGAAATACTATGTTAAATTCCATTTTAGAGATTTTAACAAGGTGCTGAGAGATCACAGAGGAGAAACTAGCTTCCTTAGAAGCCACTTAACAGTTTCTCAGGGAGCTAATATTTGATTAGATCCAGAATCTGTATGTAAAAGTAACTGGCCTAGATATGCATATAAGGCAGTGAGATTATTTGGTCAAAATATTAAAACTTACCTCCCATGCTGGCCTAGTCCTCACTTCTGGACCTCTGTTCTGGCTTGCTGGGGAACTTAAGATATATGGCTCTGTATAGCTCCCCAACATCCTCTCTTGCCCTTAGACCCACCCTACTTCCCTATTCTCAGCTCATGGCTAGGTTCCTCCTTTGAGATATTCATTCCCTTGAAGACCACCACATTATCACACTGTCACCTGTGTGACTTCAAGTGCTATCACAATGCCTGTAGCTGTAGTCTTGCTTCTATGCCTCACCAACCAGACAGGCCTTCCTTAGATAGAGATAGCTATAGAGACAGAGACACAGAGAGACATAGATATATAGATGCTGGTCAAAAGGTATACTGGCTGAAACCTAGTTTGAGTTAATTATTCCCTTTTGCATGCTTTATACATTTTATTGCTGAATATCCATCCTGACTGTGATGGTTAATGTAATATGTCAACTTGGCTAGGCTATGATTCTCAGTGATTTGGCAGATGCTATATAATCACCTTTCATTTTTGTGATCTAACGTGAGCAGCCTATCAGTTGAAAGAGGAGTTTCCTTGAGGGTGTAGCCTGCCTCCAATATATAAATGGATGTTCTGACAACACTCTCTATCGACCCTACACTCTTCTTGTCACCTGGTTTCTGGTTCTTGGGACATAAGCCTGTAGAAGTCTTCAACCTGCCACCTGACCTGCAGATTTTGGGTTTATCAGCCTCTGTAACCACGTGAACCAGCAAAAGCTTTCAACCTACCACCTGACCAATGGATTTGGGACACGCCAACCCCCACAATTGCATGAGCCATTTCACTGAAGTAAATCTTTCTCCCTAAATTTATGTATGCACTTCACCGGTTTTGCTCCTCTATAGAACCCAGACTAAGACACTTACTACCCTCACCCTGAGAGCCACCTCTACATTCCATTCAGGTCCCAAGTGGTCTCAGCTTCTTCCTTCTTGTGTATCCCCTTCACTTGTGAAATCTCAGCATCTGTGATACTAGGTTTACACAAGATGCAAAATACATCTAGAATATTATGAAGACACATCACCATATTATTACCAACAAATGGTATTCATAAAGGAACTCCACATATAGGATAATATGTTAGTTCACAGTCTAGGAGAACAACTGGAACTCAGACAGATTATGTGCCTTGTCCAAGGTTACCCACATACCAAAACTAAACCCATTGCCGTCAAGTCGATTCTGACTCATAGCGACACTATAGGACAAGTAGAACTGCCCCATCGGATTTCCAAGACTGTAAATCTTTATGGAAGTAGACTGTTACATCTTTATTCTGTGGAGAGGCTGGTGGGTTTGAATCATTTAGGTTAGCAGTCAAGCGCTTAACCACTGCACCACCAGGGCTCCTTTGGTGACACATATAGTAGGAGTAAAACCTGACTCTCCAATCTACAGCATCTAACTCCAAACTCAGTTCTCCTTCACCTCACCACAGTTGCCACACAGTATGGAACAGGAGCCTAAGTCTGGCCCATCTCTCCCAGAAGTAGTGGAGTTCATCTTGTTGAATTTGTAACCCTAGATTAAGAAAAAAATAAAACTAACACTAGCAGAACAACATCATAATCAAGGTCTAAATTAAAAACAAAGGCACAAAGTAGAGATCGTAGCTAGATAACAAGGACAAGTAAGGCTAAGACTGAGAAGTCAAGAACAGTCCATCATGAACAACATAGCATCAAAGATGTAATGTCTGAGGCAGTCCCAGCGGGTTACCTAACAGCCCCATCTCAGGGTACTAGCTACTAAGCCATGCTTGGCCCTCCCTCCAAAAGCATAAGCTTTAAAATCAGATACACTGGAACAAAATAATAGATTTTCTACTTATTGGAAAAAAAAAAAAAAGCTGCAGTTGAGTCAACTCTGACTCATAGCAACCCTTCTAGGACAGAGTAGCACTTAGCACTGCCCTATAGGGTTTCCAAGATTGTACATCTTTATGGAAGCATATTGCCACATCTTTCTCCCACAGAGTGGCTGGTGGGTTTCAACTGTCAACCGTTCGGTTTTCAGCCAAGCCCTTAACCACTGTGCCACTAAATGTGGTAAAAAAAAAAAAAAGGCAAGGAATAAATAGAACTTACGATTGCTTTGAATTATTACTTCAATTTCAATAAACAGAATGGATAGCATTTCAAATGTAGAGAACTGCATGAACAAAGACTGTTTTGGACAGTTAATAATACATAGTGTAACGGATACATACAGGTGTCTGTTCCAATTTGGGCTAATATCCCCATATTCTGCAATAATGATGAGCACATTTGTAAATATGTCCCCACTGTCAACTCAAAACATCTGTTTACTTAAAATGAGGTGGCTTTAGTTTATTGCAGTCATTGTTGGCTATCAAAAATGAGATAGTACATTGAATAGCCTCAAGTACACGTAAATTGTACATATACTACCTAACAGGGGTCTAGTCTCCATATTGTCCCAGAGTGACATTTCTCAGGAAGGACGAAGGTTTTAGTTAAGCTAACAAATTATTATCCTTCACAGCAGAACTTCAGCCAGGACCCTAATTAACGACTTGGCTAAGGGCAGTTCCTTGTTTGCAAGTCGTAACATACACATATTGTAAACAGTGAGAAGCAGGCGAGCAAGAGGCAGCCTTAGGAATGAGTATAAAGAGAGAAGAATGTAGTGTGAAAGATGAAACCAAGCAAAGGAGAAGAGTTATGTCAAAGTTATGGCAAGAAAACAACCCAAGAGGCTCTCCGTCATACAATTAGACTCTGCCAGCACTGCATGAAAGGAGAGAGATTCAAAGAGAAGAAAATCTTTTTATTGTAATCACGAATGCCATTTAGGGCTGCTTTGATTCATTTCATGGTCTTAAGGACAATTATTTGGCTTTCATTGCTAAAGGTTCTCCTTAAAACAAAAGACATGAGCATAAAGAATTCATTTATTTCCTAGTAGCACTATGCATTAATTTGGAGTGTTCTTTGTTCCATTAGGTGTAATTTCAAATTACTTCCAACTCACTGTAATGCCATTTTTTCAAACTGATGATGTAAGTTTCAATTCATTTTTGCTACTTTGCCAAATAAACAAAGAAAAGTTATTTCTTGGTCATATCTAATGATGGTGCTGTTTGGGAAAAATAACTAAATGATATCATAGCTGCTATTTAATTATGCTGGCTCTGCTGGGTTTACTGAGTTACTTTCCTTTTTCACAATTCATTCTGCATTTCTTTCATTAATTCCAAAAATCCATTTCAGTTCCTTCCTAGATATTTCTCAATGTTTTGTCCCTTCTTCTTCTCCATACTCCGTAAAGAAAGCATGTGACCACAATGGATATCCAGTTTTCAAGGGTTTTATGGACTGAAAAATTATGAGAAATATGTGCTCTGACTGGGTCTATTTGTATTTAGCATCTGATACTAATATTGTTAATGAGAAATTCTGGAATGGTATTAGTTATTTACCGAATTAAGAAAGAGCAAACGTAGCATGTGTCTGAATCTGGCCAGTTCTTTCAGACATCACCTTCACTTGCCTCCATTTAAATAACACTGAGGAGATTACTTTCCCCAGAAAAGGAAGGTATCCACTGAGTTGGATAGGGAGATTCCACAACCCTCTCCTCAAAGGCCAAGTTACATCCTCCACCTAGCCCTATTCAATTATAGGTTTCGGAATTTTCTCCCTAATATTTGAAGCTAAGAAACGTCTATATATACATTCTGACCGATCTCTGAGAAATATATTATGCAACATTGTTGTTGTTATTGTTAGGTGCTATCCAGTCAGTTCTGACTCACAGTAACCCTATGTACAACAGAAGATAACACTGCCCAGGCCTGCGCCATCCTCACAATCGTTGTTATGCTTGAGCCCATTGTTGCAGCCACTGTATCAGTCCATCTCGTTGAGGGTCTTCCTCTTTTCCAATGAACCTTTACTATACAGAGCATGATGTCCTTCTCCAGGGACTGGTCCCTCCTGATACCATGTCCAAAGCATGTGAGACAAAGTCTCACCATCCTTGCTTCTAAGGTACAGTCTGACTGTACTTCTTCCAAGACAGATCCTATGCAACATTAGGATATATATAATTACATATATATATATGTAATCTTTTTCATGATGAATGGCTTATAATAACTGAATTAACCAAGAGTTGGGGCAAACTTTTTGTTTGTTTGCTTTTGTTTTTGATATTGCTTTCCTCTAACTTTCAATTAATTAAAGAATGTCTTAGCATTGTTAATTTGGGTTGTGCCATCTTAGTCACCGATTCCAGTTTATACTGAAAAATAGATATTAATTGAATGCCTGAAATAAAGTGAGCAACAAGCACTTCAGAAGCACAGATGGCTATATATACATAATTTATAATAATATAATGAAGTCACTAAATACATATTATTTATCAGAAGACTCTATAGATACATCTTCTTGTCCCACTGACCCTATAGGAAGTATAAGTTCAGGATGATCTTCTGTAAGAAAGAACAAAATTATAGTAGAGAACATCCCAATATTTTAACAAATTCTGACAACATTAACGTGTGTGTGTATGTGCATGAGTGTGTGTATGTGTGTTTTGTGTGTGTGTGTGTGTGTGTGTGTGTGTGTTGGGGCTTGGATAGGAGTAGAAAGGAGGTAGTTGTACGTCTGCCTCACATATTTATAAAACAATTTGTGTTCCTTTCTGGTCACCAACATCACAGGAAAGCCCTATGGTAAAAATACTGGGGATTGGTGATGCTGAATTTATAGCAATTATTTACTTGAAATGGTTCTTTCATGTTTCCCGATGTTTCTCTGAGACCACACAAGCAGCCCAGTATCCTTAAATACACAGAGGGTTACCTGGAAATGATTCACCTTTCTCATCTCTGTTTAAATAAAACTCATTATCACATTTTGTAAATGATGCTAATGCAAGAGTATTAGTTTCAACTAGGCTGCTTCAACTCTATTTCAAGCTCTGTGGACTTAAACTGTAAGAGATCAGTTATCACACTTCTTTCTAATTCAGATGAGCTCTCTGGAAGGTTATTGCTGAATTTTACTCCAGTTCACTCACTGTGGCTCTTCTTTTATCTTCATATAACTTTGAAGTCCCTTTTGGAAATAAAAGTTTATCTTCCCATGAAATTCAGAAAGATTTTATAGATGTGAAACAAAGAACTTAAGATTTTAGCCATTTATTTTAGAATCTCTGAACTCTCTATTCATAAGGCTACCTCGACTTTCAGTCGAGATAAGAATAAGAGTCTACCTTGAATAGAATAAACACTAAATGATTATTGAATATGTAAAAGAAGGAATGATGGAATGAAAAGATGAAAGAATTTTAACAGTTAATTGCTAGCATTTTTTCTCTTTGGTTTGCTCAATTACTTGTCTGAGGAGTCTGTGCATGCCATTATTTCAAATGTACCAAAATTTCATTTATATTACAGGGTGGTGTTTCTCAAATAGTATTCTCTAAATACTACATTCTGCAAACTAATAGACGTGAAAAAAAATAAATTCTCCTAGTTAAATAACATTTGGGAAACTCCACAGAATCTATTCTCTCCCCTCTCTTTAATATTAACAGTTATGAGAATTTTTGTAACAAAGAAATCTCTTTAATTTTGTTTAAACCAACATTTTTCAAGAATATTCCACTATAGAACTCTATATCTCCTAGTACTCCTAATACATAGTCATCCATGGAACACTGTGTAGGAAATACTGCTATAGGGGATTTCCTCCCATTTTAAGAACAGGGTTTCCCTAAACACTGTATCATAAGCCAATTGTTTTAAGAAAATGATTTAAGAAAAATTTTGACTGCATACAAACTATTACCTTCTTATATCGGGGGCATCAATAAGAACTTTAAAGTGATCTAAAAACAGCACATCGATGACGTACGAAGAAGTAAAATGCTAAGAGGTGAGATTGGGAATGACAATTATACTCACTAGACCATATTTACCCTGATTGATTGATTGATTGATTGATTGATTGATTCAATGCATTTATTCAATGCTTCCTATGTGACAGAAACTGTGCTGGGTAATTTTTTCTTTTTTCTTTTTTTACATTTAGTTTATTTATAAGCATTGCCAAGACACCAGCCATTGCCCTAGACACTAACTTGGCTAACAACGATCTCCTGATCCACAGTGGGGTGGGCCCACAGCCTATTGCCTGTTTGTGTTAACTGGAACACAGCCTTTTGTTGTTGTTGTTTACGTAGTGCCTATGACTATTTTTGTGCTACAAAGGTAGAGTTGAGTAGTTGCTACATGGGACCCTCTAGCCTGTAAAGACAAAAATATTTACTATCTGGTCCTTTACAGAAAGTTTACCAACTCCTGTTCTAGATGATCTGTATGTTATGTCATATAATCTTCACAACAATCCTTTGAGTAAAATATTGCTCTCATTTCATAAATTAGAAAGTTAAATTTCAACAAAAGTGAGTGATGTGCCATCAGTGAACCTGGGTGGTACAAATGGTTAACACACTTGGCTGCTAACTGAAAGGTTGAAGTTTGAGTCCACCAAGAGGAGCCTCAAAAGAAAGGCCTGGCAATCTACTTCCAAAAATAAGCCTTTGATAATCCTATGGAGCACAGTTCTACTATGACCCATATGGGATCACCATGAGTCAGAATCAGCTCTGCAGCAACTGGTTCACTGATTATTCAGGCAATAAACAGTAGATCCAGAATTTAAACCCTTGTCTGGTGGGCTCCAAAGTCCATGTGCTTTCTTCTATACCCCAGGCCTTCTAATAATACTAAGCACATTTATTTCTTCTGGGAATCAAAATATTTCTAAAATATCTCTGTTAGCTATTTGAATAACCAAAGTAAATTGTGTTTCAGAAACCACTTAGTCTCCTATTCGTGTGGATCTTCATAGCACATTTCAAAACAACAACACATTTGTATTCACTTTTGAGTATCCGCCTCTCCATTATAGGCATTGCTTTGGCTAAATAGCCCTTCTGTTTTGATGCCTAATAGCTCTCCCTCCCTGGACTCTTCCTCATACAGACAAGATTTTGAAAAACATTGTTGTGTTATACAAAGATAAAACATCCCTATTTTTGACATATGGTTCAATTTTTCATTCTTGCTGAAGATCTGAATGGCCGCTTCCCCTTGATGTCTCTCGGTTTAACTTAGTGTTTGATTTATTTATTTGATTAAATATCTTTGTCTTTACAGTATTGCTTTTGTTGATTCATCTAAAAAGGGTTATTTCAGTATTTCATCTTTATAGATTTGGTTCGTTTTCATTTGTTTTTGTTTCCATTTTTCAATACTGAAGTAGAAAAGTAAGTCTTCATTTTGAAACACTGGGTATATATTTTAGTCTCTGGAGAACATAAAAGATTTAGCCATTTCTAGAATGAAACAAACAAAGATGAGGGTCAATACCAAGAGATTTAGAGAAACTTCCTAATTCAAATCAATTCACTTTAACCAGATTCTATTGAGCACCTAAGTGCTGTGGAGCTAGATAAGGAACACAAGACTGTGCCTGCCCAAAGGAGGCAATACTGTCCCATGGGAAGTGCTGACATGCCCTTGGGAAGCAAACAGAGATGGTAAAAGCTGCTTCTGCATAAATAGTACAGAGCATCAGTGGGCTATAAACCTATTTATTCTGAAACCTTCTGATTTCTGTTTGTCATTCATTTAAATAAAGAAGTAATAGTGAATAGAACTTAATGCCAAGACTAAACTTAAGTGGCTTAAACCATTCACATTGGTGCCAAACATAATGTCCCTGACTGACCTCAACAAATCTGACGACCTTTCCACTGGGACCAGGAGTCTCTGTTTACCCTTTTAAAATCTGTATTTATTAAACCTGCATTTTACGGTTACTTATTAATAATTAGGAGCTCTTGGGTGGTGAGAATGCTTAACGCAATCAGCTGCTAACTGGAAGGTTGGAGGTTCAAGCCCACCCAGCAGTGCCTCAGAAGAAAGGCCTGTCAATTTACTTCTGAAAAACCATCCACCGAAAACTCCGTGGAGCACAGTTCTACTCCCCAATGGCCTATGTGTTGCCCAAATGGTCCATTTGATAGTCCAGCAGCATTTGACAAGGCTGACCGCTCCCTAATTCTTGAATCACTTTCCTTCTAAGCTTCCAATTTTCCTCCTATATCACAGGACTCTTATTCTCAATTTACTTCAATGGTTTCTTCTACAACATATCTCTAAATATTATAGTACTCCAGTATTAAGTCCTCAGCTCTCTTCTCAATTTGTACTTACACTTTGATAACCTAATTCTATTCTACTGCCTTAAATACCACACAATATACTTATGAAACTCAGAATTGTATTTCCAGTCCTTTCCTTTCTCCTGAAATCAAAAACTTTTCATGTGGATACTTGATAACCATTTCAAAGGCAGTATATCCAAAATGGAATTATTGATTCTCACTCTCTCCACCCCATTCCTCCATCTCTCCACAGTCCAATGCAACCTCATGAAAGCAAGGATCTGGTTAGACTGTTTACTACTGTTTCCCAATGTCTAGAAGATTTCTTAGCATGAAGAAGGTGCAAAACAACAATTACATGAATAAACGAATAAATACTTATATAAGAATATTTAATAGGCAGTTAGAAGTCCTCTCCTTCATTTTTACTATTGAAGATACTGAGGTCAATTGAGGTGAAATAACTTGTTTAAGGTCATGGTCCCATCAATGGCCACCTTTGACCATATCAAGAAGTCTTGGTTGTTGTCATTTTCACTTGTCTCCCATTTCAAGTTTGTCAAAGATTCCATGAGATTCACTGGATCTGTTGAAAAGGTAGTCTGGTCCTATACTAAATATCAGATCCCTTACCTGTTCCTGAGTTTGGCCAACATACAGGAGAGAATAGACGAGATTTCAGGAAAAACAAAAAGCTTCCCAACTATAGAAGATGTCTGTGGTATTTTTCTGGCTGATCAGTTACCTGAATCCTTTTTCTTTTTCAAAATATTCCTCAATGCATACATTTTGGTCAGGACAAGACCTTTCTTCATGCTACGAAAGCTAAAAGGAATCAAGCATTCTCTCCATCTTCCCCCTGGCAACCAGGTTACTCCATTAGCCAGGGATCTCTGTTGAGGCTTTGAATCTGAAGGCAGGGGCACAAAGACAAGAGGGCTCTCAGGGAGTACGCATGGTGCTGCTGGTAGCATGGGCACGATGTAGGGGCAGATATACATATTGCCCAGTGGTGGGTGTCAGAGGTAGCATTCTAAGCAGACTTTCTGTTGCATGACCTTAGCTGGCCCCTCTGCTGTACATCCTCCCTTCATTCCTAGTTGTCTGCTGATTCTGCTTAAATTAGCTAGAATTGTTTTCTTCTGTTTGCAACCTAAAACACTGGCTGATTCATCAATGACCTCCAAACCATCCTTCTGTGTCATCTGCTGACTCACCAGCATGGATGCTGCCACACTAAACCTTTCTTGTCTACGTCATGCTCCCAGTTTAGAGATTAGTTTTCTAATCCAATAACCACACTCAAATTGGAGGACTAACAGCTTGAAAAGTATGTCATCCATCTTTCCCATCTTCTTCTGGCATTAAAAATAAATCTATATATTAAGGTATATAGAGGTAAAACTTTTAGACACCACAAGAATTTATTTACGGTTTAAAACTCAGTTTGTTCTGTCTGTCCTGAGTACCGTCTACTTTCCAACAGATAAAGGGGTAGCTGTCCCTCACCTACTCCCATGTAAATCTTCTCTCAACACTTAGGCAGGTTGTTGTTGTTAGCTGCTGTATAGTTGGCATGACTCATGGTTACTCCATATACAACAGAAGGAAACACTAACCAATTCTGCACCATCCCCATGATCAGTTGCAGACACAACTGTTGTGATTCATAAGGTTTTCATAGGCTGATTTTCAGAAGTAGATCACCAGGACTCTCTTCCTAGTCTGTCTTAGTCTGGAAGCTCCACTGAAACCTGTTCAGCATCATAGAAATACGCAAGCCTCCACTGACAGACAGGTAGTGTATGTGCTTGAGAAGGACTGGCCAGGAATCAAATCCGGGTCTCCCCAATGGAAGGCAAGAATTCGAGTGACTAATTTGATCTTACAGAATTTAGGGCAACATTTGGCCAACTTTATTCATGAGATGGTTGGTGGTATGGTTGGATCTTACGGGGGAAGAGTCCTTGCTTGGATTTTGGTCTTAAATGTTCAGGTAGCTTTACCAGAGAGCTCTGCATTAGGCATTAGCACTAGGATATACAGGTGATTTTGTCCTTTATATGTAGAGCTCTCTTGGCAAATTCATAAGGGAAAAGCAATTGGTAAAATCAGTGTTTATAAACTTCTGGACCTTTGTCTATAAGATCTTCTTGACACTTCACCTTAATTCCTAACAATGCCTTATGCCAATGGTTCTTAACTTGTTTTGTGTGATTATACTCCATTAAAATTTAATTCAAATCAAAATAATGAACTTTCAATAAAATTATGGTATACATATATACACACAATGATTTGCATAGAATGTTATGGGGTTCACAGATTAACCCCCAAACACCTCCATTACAAGGACTCATATCAAATCAAGACCAAACTCACTGCTGTCAAGTAGATTCCGACTCAAAGCGACCCTTTGGGAAAGAGTAGAACTGCCCCCATAGAGTTTCCAAGGTTGTAATCTTTAAGGGAGCAGACTGCCACATCTTTCTCCTGCAGAGTGGTTGGTGGGTTCGAACCACCAACCTTTCGGTTAGTAGCTGAGTGCTTAACCACTGTGTCATCAGGCCTCCACAAGGACTGCTTATATAGTCATCTATTACAATAGTTGCAGTATTGAACTCTTCTTAATTGTTTACATAATTCCTGCTAATAATCTTTGAGCTCCATGTATGTTCAAGGAAAGAATGATTCAATCATTTAATTGCTCTACGTAGATATTAGCCAGGTGCCTCATTATCCCACCTATGCATATTAAACATCCTGTACTTCAAAGATCTTACCTGTGAGGAGGGTGTACAAACTTCCTCTTATTTACCAGATAGTTATGAGTGCTACATCTAATAACAACTAGAAGGCACTCTGCAAATGTCAAGGGAACAACTGTGTTGGTGAAATAATAACAATTGATATAATTTCGATAAATACATATTCACTTGTTTCTTCGGGCATGTCAGGGAAGGCAAAAATAGGAAAGGAAGCAAACAAGGAAGACATTATCAGTGACGGTAAGTTCCACATCTAGTCTCTCTTTTTAACAGCATTTTCTTCTGCTTATTCTCCAGATCTTGGGGAATCCATTTAATCCCCCCTGTAAAGGCTAAAACAAGAAAGACAGCGAAAAGTGATCACCTTGCTTCACTTCGATGTGAGGGTAACTATGAACAAATAATGTGTTGCCACCCTTGATTCCCATACTGAGATTAAGAACATGATGTAGTGTGTAAAATTAGATCTCATGTTTCACACGTTTGAGAACCTTCCGAAGACAAAGAGGGTTTCCTCCCTGAACAAGATCTCACAGTTTGTCCAGTGCACGAAGGCATCACACCACCTAGAATGAGGCAAATGCTAGCACCAGAGGTGGGACAATGGTTTCTCAGAAACCCTGGCCTGATGAAACACGGCACCTAAATCCTTTGAGTCAAGGACAACTTAGGCAGAGTTCCTGCTTTGCTGGCTCTCTTTCTAGCCTGCTTGGGACTTGTGTGGCATATTGCAGCATCCACAGGTAGCCTATTTTCTAATCTCAGCAAAGTGAAGTAAGAAATGGAAAGAGATCCTAGAATGAGCCTACCCTCTGTGTCTACCAAAACACACCTGGGAACACTAATTTTAGGCCTCTCATCAGCTGTGCCAGCAAAGCTGCAGCACCAGTCAATTCATAATCAGTGAAGGGTAAGTGTGTCATTATATTATGTTAGGAAGTCAAGAGAAATCCTGTATAACTTTACACTTAAGTGTCATCAATGACTGGGGGTGGCTTGGGGAGAGTGGTGTCAGGTACACAATGATTCTAGGAGGAAGCTGAATATCGCAGCAGTTCTGGAAGAAATAAAGTACCACTTTGGTATATATCTGGGGACTTCTGTTACAGACACATAAAAGTTCCAGGATGTTTCCTTTTGTAAAATTACATAACCCAAAAATATCTAAAAGAATAAACCTGAATACATTTAAATTATGAAATATAACAAAGAACCCATAGAACACGTATTGAATTCTTTCTATTTTCAATTGTGTAAACTTAGGCAAATTACTTGGCCTCTCTGAGCTTTATTTGCCTCATCATTTAAAATGCAGATGGGGAAATAACTATCTTACAGGATTATTTGCCTGGCACATAGTAAGAATACCAAAATGCTATAGTTCTCTACTGACAAGTCTAATAAAAGTGCTCATTTAAATTAAAATTGATTGCCTTGACTTCACAACCTATGACTTTCCATAGAGTGTTTGACTTTTATAAATTCACAAACATGTCCTATAATTTACATTTCAACGAACAGATCTGAGGTGCAGTGAATGTATTCAATACTGAACACTGCAATCAAGGCATGGCACCTTACTTAAGCTAACAAATGATTACCCTTCACTGCAGACCTATAATTCATCAATTTGCTCCTTACAAAATCAGAAAGGCACAAACTAAAGCATTTGAGGGTATAAGGACTTAGAGAACTCTCCCTAGGTGCTTCCCCAAAATCTAGCAGTTACTTCCAGCAAGACACATTGCCTGTCTGCATTCTGTAGCTCGATAAGAACAAATGGATGTTGGGGTCTGTAGAACTGCCTCATGCCTACCCAGATTTCCTTTTCCTGTTAAGACATCATTTGAGTAGGTCCTGAACACCAGTCATAGGTCACTGCTTTCCCAGTATTCTTGAGTAAATCACAACTTACGCTGTTAGAATAGGAGAATGGGAAAGATAGCATGTAGATAGTAGAACATTCTTCACCCTTTCTTTTGAGAAGAAAGCCAAAACATGATCTTCAACAATGGAAAAATTAGAAAAGTAGACTCATGTTAATGAGATCATTAGGTAGGGTGTTCAGGGACATCAGAGAAGAACTAAGATTTCTAGAATAACATGAGTTGGAGCCGACTCAACAGCAACTAACTACAACAACAGTTCAACTTGAGAATCTAGTTTTTATTTCTTCAAGGTCATAATTAGGATACATAATAGATTATACCCCGTCCCCCCAAAGATATGCTGAAGTCCTAACTTCAACATATGTTTCCCCAACACCCAGCCCTGTTACCTCTGAAGGTGACCTTGTTTGGAAATAGGGTCACTTAAGATGCAATCAGCTAAATTAATATGAGGTCACGCTGGAGTGGGGTGGCTCCTAATCCAATCTGAGTCCGTACAAAAGAGAAGGGACACAGAAACAGAGGAAAGAGGGTGATCATGTAAAAATGCAGCTAAGGCCAAGGAACACCTGGGGCTGGAAGAGACAAAAGAGGATCTTCTCCCAGGAACTTTGGAGGGAACATGGACAGGCTGACATATTAATTTAGACTTCTAGCCTCCAGAACTGTGAAATAATAAATTTTTGTTGTTATAAGCCACACTGTTTGTGGTATTTTGTTATGGCAGCCTTAGGAGACTAATACAGCTGTCTCAGTCTTTATGCTTTTACTTCTAGGAGACAAAGTCAGAAGCTGACAAGAGAAGAACTCCAAATCACACTTGAGAAAAGGAGAGAAGATATACAGAGAAAATTTTACCATGGGGACAATATTGAGTAACATTTTTGTTTTTCCTCTTCAGTTATTTACTTGTTTTGTTTTATATTGCATTGTGCGTCTTGTGTGCGTGTTTTCAAGTACGTCTTCTATTTTCATGAGATTCATCTTCACTTACCTCTGATTCCTGATGGGAAGCTCCCATCTTGCACCCTCATGCCTCACTTCCCTCAAGTTTCCTCCTTCTGCTTGGTCCCATTCGTAATTACAGATTGCTTGTACTGACTGAAAAACCCTCAAGATACCAACAGGCAGGGGAAACAATACAGTAAGTGTGATCAGAAACGAGTCAAATCTATCATTAAAATGAAGGTCATGTTTTTCCTCACTGACAGGACGAAACAAGGACCATTTGATTTAGCACAGTTCAAATCCTCCTATTAGATGGACAACATGTGGACTTGCTCACTTGGCACGAGATGTGAGGAGATCTGGTCTTCAGCACAGGCTGTAGGGAGCAGAGAGCTACTGCGTTCTTGGTCTTCCTCGAATGAAAACGTAGAGTAGAATAGAGAGCTGAGTATCCAATAAAGCAAACGCACTCAAATCAGTGACAGTGTTTCTCTCTCAACTGAAATTGCTAAGAGGAATGGTAGAAAACTCAACCTCTGTACTGAAATTAATTGTAATGTTTGTGTTTATTACTCAATATAAAAGAGCTTGCAGCTTTTCTATTTCACAATATCTCCTTCATTTAAAACCTAGTGATAAAAACGATAAAGAGTAGACTGTAAAAATAAATGCCTTGGATTAATTTTTTAATAAAGTTTTATATTATGAAAAAAAGCATAGAAAAGATGTTATTCTATTTTTTAAAAAAAACTACATGCAAACAGAAAATAAAAAGTGTGCAGACATGTTTTTGTGTATGGTTTGGTTTTACAACAGTAATATGCACATTCATTCTTATCTCGCCCCTTTTTGTTCTTTTTCCAAAGCTCAAAAAGAGTGGAAGGAAGCACAAATTGAATTGTCCTAACTGGTATGGACTCCATGCCACATATGAACATTATCATCATAAGAATAGTATTGAGAAACCTAATTAATATATTGTTTTTCGCTGACGGGACAGGAAAATAAGGCACAGCTTACTAAGTCCCCATTCTTTGATGTGTGAAGCACAAGTTGTACAATCGGAAAGTGTAATATCAGCATATGCTACCTCCACGTCCCATAGGGACTAGGAATGTAACACGGAAAAAAGAAACCTCAGTAGAAATTGCCTGGAAGAGGAAATGAGCAGAATTAATTTACAGAAGTTTTATATAGCTCAGTAGCATATTGTATAGAAAGGGGAAATATGCAATGGGTTTTTTTTTAAAGGTACTTAATCTTCACACACTAAAAGAGAGAAGGAGAAAAAGCATATCTCTACTGTAGTTAATAGATGCTGTCTTAGTTTGCTAGTGTTGCTGTAACAGAAAATACCACATGCTGATGGCTTTAAAGAACAGAAATTTATTTTTTCACAGATCAGGGGACTAGAAATCCAAATTCAGGGCATCATCTATAGGAAAAGGCTCTTTATCAGCTCTGGGGGAAGATCCTTGCCTCTTTCAGCTTCTGGTCCTCGGGTCCTTGGTGATCTGCATGTGCCATCAGTCTTCTTCCACTTGCCCTTGTTTACTTCTGTGGCTATGCTGCTCTTTATATCATTCAGATGTGATCAGGCTAAGGACATACCCGACACTGATAAAAAATCCACTTTCGTCCAGTCAATTTCGACTCATAGCGACCCTATAGGATATAGGAGAACTGCCCCGTAGGGTTTCCAGGGCTGTGAATCTTTACAGAAGCAGACTAGCACATCTTTCTCCCGTCGAGCTGCTGGTAGGTTTTAACCAGTGACCTTTTGGTTCTCAGCCAAGTGCTTAAACCATGGAGCAACCAGGGCTCCTATGCTGATATGGGCTCATTAATGTAACAAAGAAAACCCTATAAACAAGTAGAATTATATCCACTGGTAGAAGGGTTAGGATTCCAACATATTATTTTGAGGAGGCACAATTCAATCCATAACAGATGGGACAGAACATGGAACAGGAAAATGAACTCAGGTTGGAAAGCCAGGTTACCTGGCCTGTAGTTCTGGCTAGACTAATATTTATGTGACCTAGGCTATAGGTTATTAACCTGAAATTCTATGTCAAAAATGTTTATGTATTTTTGTATATACATTTTCTAAGGGAGAGGGGACATAGATATAATCAGATTCCTAAAAGAGTCCATGACCGAAAAAAGGTTAAGAACTATTACTTTATGCAAGCCAGTTAATTCATTTGAGCCTTTCTTTTCTCATGTTTACAATGGAATGCCAATATCTATCTACCTAGCAACAATTGTGAGGATGGCACAGGACTGGGCAGTGTTTCATTCTGTTGTACACAGGGTCTCTATGAGCTGGAACTGACTCGATGGCACTTAACAACAACAACTGAAAAAAAACAAAACAAAACAAACCCATTGCCGTCGAGTCAATTCCAACTCACAGTGACCATATAGAACAGAGTAGGACTGCCCCATAGAGTTTCCAAGGAGCACCTGGTGGATTTGAACTGCCGACCTTTTGGTTAGCAGCCGTAGCTCTTAACCACTATGCCACCAGGGTTTCTGTACACCTGTAACTGTTGTGAGGATGTACAAAGCATACTGAGGTAAAACAAAGGTACCAACTTTTCAAAGTTGGTATGTTAATATAAATTGGTCTTATTCCTTTTATACATTTGTTGGGAGGTTTCTTTTAACATGAACATAGGCTTTTTGTAGTTTAATCAAGTCACACGGTTCAAAACATTGGCTCTTTCTTGAGTCCATATAAAATAAATATGAAATTTTTGGGGTAATGTATCAGTGAATGAAGAAATATCTTATTATGAGAATATATCTTGCTATTCTGAGGGGTCATTATTAAAGGTTAATAACAGTACAGTCTTACCCACCAGTCATTAAAACCCAAACCAAGCCTGTTGCCATCAAGTCAGCAATCCTATAGGATGTAGTATAGGATGTAGTAGAACTGCCCTATAGGGTTTCCAAGGAACAGCTGGTGGATTCGAACTGTCAACCTTTTGGTTAGCAGCAGAGCTCTTAACCCCTGTGCCACAAACCTCTTATCTGAGGTAATATATATCAGTGCACATAGTTTATACAAAAATGTGACAAATGTAAGCTGAGAAATGAGCTCTTTCTCATGATTCTACCACGTAAAGAACAGCAGCTGATTAGCCTGATCAAAAGTCATGGTTAAAGGTGATTCTGAGTCCCTCAGGCACCGCTACACCTACAGACACAGTCAAAGTCTGTGCTTGAGCCTCTATGATTTACCAACACATGATAAGGGAAATATTTGATAAAACCCCTCATTAATGTATTTTGTTTTCCTTTGTCTCTGATACAAACTCTTGGAAATGTGCTGTAAACATCTCCTTAATAAGAATCGAGCGAGGGAGGATGATTAGTTTGTGTCATCAATCAAGTTTGTAACTTCTATAGCCCAGTCAATGCTCTCAACACTCTTTCAGTATTTAAAGGAAAGGAAAGCAAAAGCAAAAAAAAAAAATCCCTCAGCATTTGTAAAACTTCACAAGTATTAGCTATAAATAAACTTACTTGGAACCAACCAACTCTGAGAATATGCTATGGACATCAGTACAGTATGAGCAAATGCTATGGTAATTGAAAAGATCATCTCTTCAGAGGTTCTAATTATGCCCCATGAAAACATTGAAATAAAATAGGAAATCATGTTTGGAAGTTAGTAAGCTTTATACTTTAAAAAAAAAAAAATGTGACATAGAGCATGGCCAATTGGTTTCCTGATCAATCAACTTTTTTGTTTGCGCATTTTTAATTTGACATTTCCAGGTACTGACCTAAAACTTAAAATATATCTGTACAATGCTTCAGTCTCTGGGTGAAACAAACAGTAGTACTCAGTTGGTAACCAATATGTTCATGGTTCAAGTCCACCCAGAGGCACCTCAGAAGAAAAGCCTGATGATCTGCTTCCAAAAAGATCAGCACAGTTCTACTCTGAAACCCATGGGGTCTCCATAGACTGGAACGGACTCCATGCAACTGTTTTTTCTGGTACACTGCTTCAGAGCAAGCTGGAACTCCAAAGACCAGAGACAAGAGAGATGAGAGTATAGGTGTACAGCAAAAATCTCATACATGTAACAAGTCTTGGGTGCACACAGAGATCCGGGATAGGGTAAAAAAATAAAATTACATATGGCCAGCATCTGTTTCATGGCAGATCAGAGGGATATGTGATTTTTTAAATTAAAGGGTAAGATATTGAAACTAAACACAAAGCACACACACACACACACAAATTTTAAGTCATTCTCACTGGATAAAGGAAATATTAGTTACAAAGGTATTTGGGGAAAAACAGAACTCCTGAAAATAACCTGTGATGAAATGGCTGCCTCTTGGATCCGTAAATAATGTGGTTGAGAAATATCCTTGACAGAAACTTGAGTAATTTGGAGATTATGTCATCGTTTGTAAATCAGAGGGAATTTTCCCAAGGAGCTGTGAAATCTTCATTTCTAGTGGTATGTCTTACAACATCACTCTTGACAGCTGCCTGAAGGGGATGTTTAATGGCTTGTTCCTGGGCATTGTCTTTGCAAGTTGGCTCTGTCAGTGAGGGAAGAACTGAGCCAGATCTGATTCAAGACCCTCTGTCTAAGATTAAAAACACACATGAGTGTGAAGCAGACATGGACTGAAGAGAAATGCTACGCCTATTGTCCAATCAGGTCATTGGCTTTCCCATGGTTTTTGGCCTAATATGATTAAACGTACAGTCTACCTTATTCTTAAAGATAATGTATTTCTTCATTGGCAGTCCAAGTAATTAATCAGTATATGTTCTATCAAGATCTGATGACAATCTAGCTAAAAACTTGGATCTGTGGTTCAAAAGAGATATGCACTATAGGAAAGAAAGAGCTGATTAACAGAAGGTTTCCTATTCACAAAGTCTGAAAAGGATTTCAGGATTTCAAGAATAAGGTTGGATTTGAAGACAGATATGAAAGGAAGTAAAATTACAAGTTTGAGATGCATGGTTTTATCCTATCACAATGTTATGAAGGTTTACAGTTGAGAAAACTGAGGTTCAGAAAGGTTGAAACACAATCCTTTCTAATTCAATGGACTGGTTTAGCTGGCATTTAGACTCCATCAACCAACACTCAAGAAACTTTCAAGTTCAAGCCCTCAGGGAACTTGTAATTTCATTTCCTGTGAAAGGAACACACACACACACACACACAAAGACAGAATGCCTAGTGTTAAATTGGATGTAATCAAACATTAAAATGATTAGTTTTGTAGGGAATGACTTTAGTGAAGAACTGGCACTTGGTTGGACTCCAATAAAAAGTAACAGCCCCACGTTCTCACTGACAACTAAAATTGGCAGAAAACAGTTCTTACCAGTGTCTGGAACAAGATTAAGAAAAATACGTGGAAATATACCCATGGTCTGCATTAAACTAGTTTTCCAACCTGAAGGAGGAAAAAGAAAAGAAAGAAAAAAGAAAAGGGAAGGGGAGAAACTTACTTTATTATTCCTTTTCTACCTAGTTCCTGGCTCTGAGATCCAAGCTCTTCAACAAACAGAAAATTGAACACAAAATTTTTCTTCTTTCTTTCTTTTTAAAGCAGCCAAAGCATTGACTGATTATGATTGTGTTTTCAATTAAGTTTACCATATTTTTCTCTACTTTCAAAAATAAACCTTTCTGATTTTATAAATTTCACTATGAAAAAGCTTGATAATTTTTATTTTTTCATTATTCTCTTTTTATATTCTAATTTTTAAGAGAAGAAAATAGCTAGAGGCCATAAAAAATGAATCACTAAAAAACTGAGATAACTAATAAACATGTTTTTAAAAATTTAACAATACTAAGTATCAAATGAATAAAAAGTAAAAATATGAGATGCTTATCAAATTGACAAACATTAAAAAGATTAGATTATTATACTCTTTTAGTGTAATTATGAATTGAAATACATTTTTCTAGAAAAAAGTTCATAAATAATAATACAGCTCTGAAACCAAACCCATTGCTGTCAAGTCGATTCCAACTCATATCAACCCTATAGGACAGAGTAGAACTGCCCCATAGGGTTTCCAAGGAACACATGGTAGATTCGAACTGCTGACCTTTTGGTTAGCAGCTGAAGTCTTAACCACTACGCCACCAGGGTTTCCAATATATAGAAAGAGTGCTGAAAATTTTCATATTATTGGAAACAATATTTTTACACCTCGGTTTCTATCTTAAAGATGGATAGAACTCAGAGATGCAGACAAATATTTATGAACAAGGATATTTATTTCAAGAATAATATAGGGAAAGTTAGAAGGAAAACTTTCAAATAGGCTATTGCTTTCATAAATTAGGTATGATAGAATATTATTCAAGTACTCAAGTCTAAAAATAATTATATGCAAAAATGCATACAGTATAAAGAGACACAAACCTGTTTATATAATATGCCTCATATTTTGTAAGGATGTGTGTACATAATTAAAAATATACAAAAAAGGAATACAAAGAGGTATGTAGTTGTTATCTGGTCGATTTTCCCCTATGTTTTCTAAGTATGTTAATTTTTTTTTTAACAGCTTGATTTGATGCAGATGTGTAGACCAGCGTTGGAAAGACATTCTAGGACAACGGAAGCACTTAGCGATGGTGCAGTAGGAGTAAAGGTGGGAGATGTGCCCCACATAAATGATGAAACATGACTGCATCCAAGGGTATATGTGCTGGAGGAGGAGTTGGAAATGTCGTTGGGTGGCTAAGCAGTGAGCATAGTTTAGAAAGCCTTGAAAATCAGGATGAACAATTGATAATCTTGAATTGGGTAATGATTTGATGAATGCAAAGTTCTCCTTAGATTAATATATGGCAGAGCAGAAGATGGACTGGGTGGAGTGAAGGAGGGGAGCTATAGAAAAGAGTTATTAATTCAAATCTACTAAATGTTTCTTGGAATGAAATGGCTATCAGAAATATTCTGAGTTCCTCTTCTTGACAAAGGACACCATTAGAGAATTTGCACTGATTCCCAAAGGACAGCTCTGGAAAGATTTAATTCAGAACCAGTCAAGATGATACAACCATAAAAGGTGCCATCCAGAAGAGAAGTGTAGGTGTTTCTTCTACTTGACATGCTTTTGGTCTAATGACTGAAGACCAGATTTCTCCTCCATTCTGTAATACTCCTCTGGTTATCTCTGATCCTGACTGTCTCCCAACATGACTGACATGTTTCTTTCTACTTTAGACATGTTTCTAAAGAGTTAGAATGTGCCCAAGTCCTCATCGAAATTTGCTGGCAGATTAAAACAGACCTGATTTGAAACCTGGTGCACCTTTCACTAATTATATGACCCAGAGCATACCATTTAGCCTCAGTTTCTTTACCAGTCATGTCAACCCCATGTGTGAAAGAGAAGAACTGTGCTCCATAGGGTTTTCAAGATTGTGGCCTTTTGGGAGCAGATCACCAGGTATTTCTTCAAGGAACCTATGGGTGGGTTCTCCAACCTTCTGGTTAGTAGTCAGTGCTAAACCATTTGTATCCACCAAGGACTCCAATGACTAGATAGTAACTTTTGTTTTCTTCCCTTTATCTGTAAAATGGGAATAATTCTACTAATCTTGAGATGTAGTCATGAGAATTAAACTAAAAATGAGCTTATGGGATGTATCTAATATATAATAGGGGTACAAAAAATCAGTTCCCTCGTCCCTCATTTTATCTCCTGACATCAGTAGAGTGAGAGTTGCTAACAAAGGCGAGAGGAAATGTGGGCAGATTCAATGCAATTGGGGACCAAAGTTATCACAGGTGCTGGTGATACTGTTCTTTTTTTTTTTTTTTTAATAATCATTATGCTAAATTACCAGCCCCAAGGATAAAAACTTGAATATTCTGTTGCAAAATGGCTTCATTACTAGAAAACTGATTCTTGTAATTTTGCCTATTGGTTAAAATAAGTGATTTTTAAAGAACTTGTGAGGGGGTCTTTGGGTGGTGTAAAGGGTTAACGCACTCAGCTATTAACCAAAAGGTTGGTGGTTCAAATCCACCCAGAGTTGCCCCAGAAGAAAGGCCTGTAATCTACTTCTGAAAAATCAGTCATCGAAAACTCTGTGGAGCACAGTTCTACTCTGACACATATGTGTTCGCCATGAGCCAGAATCGACTCAGTGGGAACTGGTTTGGTTGCTTTAAAGAAGTTTTAAATTTGAATGTGTATAATATGCGTATTACTTTGTTCATTCTTCTTAGAAATGAGGCTCAATGGCCTATGAGCAATAGGTGAAGTACTTCCCTTGCTTTTGTTTGTTTGCTTGCTTGTTTTATTTTGGGTAGGAGTGCACAGCTCTGATCCAGCCAGCTTGCCTGTCTTACTCCCTATTGTGAATGTGTTTGCTTATGGCTGGATCAGAAGTCTGTGGCCACAGGATGGAGTAAATCAAGCTGACATGTGAGGAAATAAAATGCATACTCTTGGCCTCAGTGGCAGTACAAGTTAATTGAGTTCAACTGGCCACAGTGAGACCAAATGCGGGGGAAATGTCTAACTGCATCAACACCCTGAAGAATTTAAATGTGATGATCACCCGAAGTTTCTTCAGGACAGTACAGTGTATTTTACCATATTATTTTTCGTGAGTTTTCCTCTTGCTGGCTTTGTAAAACATTTGTGCCAATAAATGATTTATCATGGCAGAGAAGATGCAGGAAATTGATCTGAGCTCACCTTGGAACATTATGAAGGCCCTGAAGTCTAATCAGGTTCCAAGGAAGACTTTGAGGTGGCAGGCATTTATGAACAGAAATGGGGAAAACATGCTGTGAAAATATCTCAAAGACTAATGTGTCTTTTGTTTCATTTTAACAATGCCCATTCTCAATGTTCCTTCTTTGAAGGAAGGCCATTCATTTAAAATTTATTTTTAGTTAATGAAGGTAACCTTTTAAACTCCATTAGCAGCTTCTTTCTCAGCCTAAGTGTAGACAGCCTTGTGGGATTTGAGAGATACCCAAAAAACTTCTCTCCAGAAAGTGTTTTTAGAATGGCAAAGGATTCTAATTCCACAAAAGCAAGATTCAGGATACTCCAGAAGGCCAACAGTGGACATCTCCAAATGTAAAACTCCTGGGTTTACAAAACTGTTCCATCTTTTTTACAAATAAAAGTAGACCAGTACCCCAGAGTCCCTGACTCTGCCCCTTTTACCAGAAGGTCCCATCCCAAGAGAGCACCATGTTTTCACTAAATATTTCACTAAATATTCTTTAACAACTAAGTACTCTGGAGCTCTGTATACAGAGGAGTACCAGGTTTTTAGGATCTGAAAGTGGGAAAGAACTCTTGAATATGGTATGCAGGTGTTTATGGAACTGGGCATGGCAAATTGAGCTATACTTTGTAGTAGAAGAGCTATGAGTTTGGAAGTCAGATATGGATTTAAGTCACAGCTCTTCTAGTTACTTACTAAGGGAGTTGATATTTGACCTACGTTTGATAATCTGGCTTACAGTCTTTTGTAGAAATTTCTACAGGTTTGGGCAGGTAAAATAAGGGCAGTAAAGCCATTGTGCTTAAATATATGTGTGTGTGTATGTGTGTGTGTGTATATATATATATATACACATTCCCACAAGTTACATCTAAGACCTTCTCTAATTCCCCAAGTTTTTAATATATTATTTTCCCTACACAACATAAAGTGGTGCTTTCAGACCCTCAGTGAGAATTTCTGAGCCCACAGAAATAAATGGGGAACCATGATTTCATGTTGAAATGTGGTTGCTGGGTGATCCGTTGATAATTGGCTTCCATATGTTTTGCTCCCAGCATGTGCTTAAAATCTGAGACCTGGCAATATTATAAATTACCCCCTGAAATAGGCCTTTGAGTTGTTTACAAATCTGTAAAACTTGGACTGTTAAATCCTGGAATTCTAAGTACCTACTATACTGCAGAAGAAATATGCAGTATTATAAATCAGTTTCCTCTTTCCCTATTTAAAAATTTATCCCTAAAATACATTCTGCTGGGATACAGGCAACAAAGACTTAATGCCCTTTTGGAGAAATATTTTTTGAGGAGGGATAAATGCATCCTTACAGAGGGGTAAAACATTCAGCATTCATTTTTCTGGCAGAAATTTGAGATTTTCCATGTGGGATTCTGAGGAGTTAATTTGGATTATATTAGCAAATGCCGTAATCCCAATAGATATGTTATATCTGTAAGTGAACCATAATGTCATCATTAACATACACTTCCTCAGTATCCACCATGGGTGTGGAATCGTAGTGAAGAAACTGGAATTTTCATAAAATCAACTGATTTATTCATTTCCTTGAGGGCTTAAAGCAGAAAAAGAAAAAAACTTAGACTTCTCACATATGGTTCATTATTGTTTTTTAAAAATGGTAATTTTAGGTAACTAAGGACAAATGAGAAAAAGATGAATATTTACCCAATAGTTATCGGAACCTGGAGTCTGGTTTCTTTCAAGTTTCACTGACAAATGCTTTAGCTTTGATTACAGGGACTGAAATACATTAGTCAAACAACATAGAAAATTCATCCTCCTATATATGTAAGTCTAACCTACATAGCTAGTTATGTGTCAATTTTCCTTACCTCTGTAAAAGAAATTCTCTGAAATGTGGGAAGCAAAATAAGTCAATCATTTTCTCTCCTTCACACCTACATATTGAAAGCAAACAGAATACTTCTAATTCTTTGTGTAAGCCAGCTCTTGTGTAACCAAATATTTCCCTAGCAAATTATCCAAATTCCCTTGGCCTCATTATTTAATCTAAATGTAACAGCTCAGCTGCTGACGACCACAGAATTGTGTCTTTCCAGGGATACAGAAATACTGTGGTAGACCAGAGTGGTAATGACAAGTGCCTTTGCCAGTTTCCTTGGCGGTGTATGGTGACAACACCATTGGCCAAGCGTCTGCTGCTGCTAGAAAGTTATGGATGCGAAGCCTGTACAGTCCACTGAGATAACAGCCTTGAGTCTGTTGTTTTCGGCTAGCAAGAGCTGTTGGCAAAGCAAGAGGCTATTCATTTTGCCATGGCATCAACAGGATCTTTGTAAGCCTACATTATCAAGGACAGACATCAGTAATTCTTTGACACAGAAATAGCTAGAATTCAGGCAGCGCAAGAATCCGAATGGATTGGATTTGTTAAAAGTAAACATTTCCCTTTGCCTCACTGCATGCTTCCTGCATCCTGACTCTTTATTTCTGTTCCCCTGCATGTAGCCCTCTGTTTTTCTCCTGGAAAACTGTAGCTTTCCTCTATCTCCACTCTCTGCATTGTCTCTCCCTTGCCCCCACAAGGCTTCAACTCTTCACCGCCCACTTCTCACTTCTTCCTTTCACATCTAATCTGTGCATCCGTCTCTTCCTATGTGTATTTTAAAGTAATACTCTACATCTTCTTCATTGATTCACGCCTGTCACAAAGCTCATGTATGTTTCATAGACTTCAAGCACTTTCTCTTGTTCTAATGACTCTGATGTTTCCACAATGTTGTGATGCTGGTAGAAAGAGATATTGTGTTCATTTTATAGATGAGGACACAGGTCCAAGACAGGTTAATTTGGCCCAGATTTTCTCAGGGTGTAATTCTCTGATCTGGGATTAGAACCCTAGTCCACTTATGTTTCTGCCTTATCACAGTTGCCCACCATCTGTCCACCTCTGACTGGTATGGCAGAGCATCAGGGCTCCTGAAATATAAGAAAGGGACACACTCAAACTGAAATGGATGCTATCTTTAAGATGTTTTTGCCCTGTTAATGGCGGAGCCACAGAAAACTATCGACAAATCCTCTGAGCCTTGGATCTGTGGGCAGTGCTGCAAAATACATCTTAATTAACCACAGAATCAAGAGATCAATGTGAGCTATTACAAGTGCAATGCTGCACAAAGCACAGTATGTGTGGGAAAGCAGGTAAATCCATAGAGCTCATCCGGAAATGCAGAGCATGTGTCCCTATGAGCACCCAGCCTGGGGGTCAGGCCTGTGACATGCTGAGTCAGTCACACTTCAACAGCAGGGTGCCACGGTAGCATTTAAAAAAATAACTAATATGTTTGAATATCTGAACATTATTTTGTATAAATGTATATGCTGTGATAATAGACTTGGATTTAGACAACAATACCTGTTTGATCTTATTTAACCACTTTCCTGCCTCAGAGCTACCATATGGGAATGAAAACAATATTTTCATTTTTAAGGTTTAGCTAATTTATAAGTTTCTCAAAAGTTTCAACTGATATACATATAAGATTACATAACTTTAATGGTTTCATATATAAAAACTACACTCACATTTAGTGATTCTTTGGATCATCTAATTTCTTCCTGAAATGAGTTGTTAATTTCCTCATTTTCTATACTTAAGAAGTTTAAAAAAAAAAAATCATAAAAGGAAAAATCTAATGTCCAGAATCAGTTCAAAATGAAATACAATGCTTTCTTCTATTTCACAAAAAAAGATATGATGACATTCTTACAAGTATTGGGTTGGCCTATCTCCTAGGCCAACCCTGGTCCTTTCTGGAAGTGTACTAATCCCTCTCGAATGTTCTATACTGCATCTGAGTCAACTGGTGCATTTCATAAAAGTACCTCAATTCAGAAAACATCTCTTTTCCATTAGAATAAATCAGTGTAAGCAAATGCCCTTCTGATCATATCTACATAGGAAAACAAGTGAGAGGAGATGCTAAAATCTAGGTTTACTTCACACAATACTTACATCTCATCTAGTATTTCTAGAGCATTCTAGTGGATTGAAAGAAAAATGGTAAAAAGGAATTTTCCCTGAGGATCAAATTGATGTTATACTTTTGCTTAATCTCAGAATGTAGAATCCCCTAGAATTTTCAGAAAGAAGTCTATAAAGAAAAGTAATCAAAACAAAACAAAATAACATTTTAACAGACTTTGGAAAAGCGAGGAGATGCAGGATAATAGCCATAATGATAATGATTTGGGTCTATATTCTTTTATCTAGACAAAATATTACAAAAATCAGCGGCAGGTAAAGAGGCAGAGTTTTTTTTTTTTTTTTTTTCGGTAATCTATCTTGTATCATGTGGTGGGTTAGTTGTTGGCTTATTGATTAGTTACTGCATTTCCTTTCAGTGCTTAAACAAAACTCCTTGATCTATGAAATCGGGTTATAAATCTTACAAGAGAATTTATTTGCTGTATTTCAAACTTGTTTCTAAAAATGTTTGAAGCTAAAGTATACTGTTTATTAAAATCACAGAAATAAATATTTGAAAGTAAGCCTTTTTAGAACAAACCAGGAAAATCCAAACAACTAATAATCACAATCACTAATTTTCATTGAATGTTTACCATGTGTCATTTGTTGTTCTAAAAGCTTTACATATGTAAAGTCAGTTTAATCCTCACAACAACACTGTGAGGTAGATACTATTAACACTCTCATTTTACAGCTGAAGAAGCTGCCTTAGATAAGTTAATTTCCCTTTGGTTACACAGCATTGACAGAACCGCGTTTAAACCCAGGCAACCCAGTTCCAGAATCTGCCCTTAACCACCAAACAATATTGCCTCTTTTTTACCTAGTTTTCTGAACATTAGATTTTTAAGTTCAAAGTATCCATTGGTGCCACCACAAATTTATTATCGTCAATCCCATCTGAACCCCTGGACCTCTTAATCATGCTGGTGCAGTCACCTGTCCCCACTCTGCACAAGGTGACTCTAAACCTTCACCTATATCCTCACGTCCTCCATTCTAGCTCTGCCCTAAACCACATTGTCACAAGAACTTTCATACCTTTCAGAGAGAAACTGGTTCCCCGCGACATGGAAAAATCTCAACTTCCCACTACCAATACCCATAATCAGTGTTACATCTGTACAGAAGCTCACCACAGAGGAAGAGGAAATGAATATCCAAATACAGAAAGTCTAACGTGGACTCTGATGTGATAATCCTTTTTGTCCTCTGGGACCTGCTCTACCAATTACCCTTTCTCTTTCCTAAATGCTTAGTCTCCCTCTCTACGTAGTCTCAGTTTTCTGTCATCACACATAAACGCTCCTTTCCCCGACTCCCCTCTCTGGCATCACCCCTTCCTTCTCCTTCTTTGACAAACCCCTAAAGTATAATTAACACTGTCTCCAATTTCTCATTTTCTTTTCATATTCTGTCATTAGTTTTCTACTCTTCCCCTAATTCACTGAATTGTCTCTGATAAAAGTCATTAATTACTTCCTAATTACCAAATCCAATTTATTCTTCCTAATCTGTATTTGCACCATGGAAAACTTACCATCCTTAGTTTCAGGGCTACCATTTTCTTCTAGCCACAATCCTCACCCCATGCTCCCTCTTTTTCAACCTTTTCTAATGTATCATTTTTCTCTAACCAATTTTTAAATGTAGATATTCCAAAATGTTATGTTTTTGTCTTCATTTGTTCTCTCTCTAAACATTCTTTTTCTAGAGTGAACTCTCTCCTGTGTTGCAGACCGATATATTCAACCATTTACTACATCCTGATACTTACACTCAGCATACCCTGTGGTAGCTAGCCTCCAAGATGTTCCTAATGATTCATGTATCTTGGTATTAAGTCCTTTTGAGGTCCTCTTCCACATTAAATTTTGTCCACTCATGTAACCAGTAAGATATTGCAGAAATGATGTGTGTGACATATGAGATGTGGTCATAAAATACTATGTGGCTTCTGCCTTGGTTGCTCTTGGATCACTTGCTCTGGGGATCCAACTGCCATGTCATTAGGGTACTCAAGTACCCAATGGAGAAACCCACGGGGCAAGAAACTGAAGCCTCCGGCCAACAGCCATGTGAGTAAGCCGTTTTAGAAAGAGATCCTCCAGTCCCAGTGAAGCCTTTAGATGGCTACAACCCTAACCAATTTCTTGACTGCAACCTCATGTGAAAGACCCTGAGCAACAACTGCTCAGATAAGTTGTGCCAAAATTTCTGACCTACATAAAATGTGAGGTAATGTATGTTTGTTATTTTAAACTGCTAAGTTTGGGGATAATTTGTTATGCAGTAAACTGAACTCTTCCTCACAACTTGTGTTTTAATTTATCTCCTTTCTCAGATATTGCAGTGCCATTCACTCAGTTATCCAAAACACACAGCCAACGGTCATCAGTAACTCATCCTTCAATCCACTGCCCTCTCACCCCCCATCTCCAGTCAACAGCCATTCTCTCTCTAATATTCCTTCACAATAAGGCTCTTGAATCCATCCCTCCATCATCACAGACTTTGCCCAGACTTTGCCGTCTATATTTCTCTCCTGGATTTTGTCTGGACATCTGAGTCTTTCCATGGCATATCTAATTTATCCATCACCCTCTCTAAGTCTGATCTTTTAAATACAATTATAAGAACATGTTCTCCAAAGCCAGACATTTTCATGGTACAACATATGGTCTAAGCCTGCTTGTTTGTAGTCTTGTATCTTGCCATGATCTACTAAACCCAATTTTCTAGGTCCCATACTGTTCCATGCTTTTAAAACTGTTTCTGCTGGAATGACTTCCTTCTCCTTTCCCCAACTCCTAGGTGTTTAAGACAGTCTTGACTTTAATGAATACTTGACATTGGGGCAAAAATACGTATTTCCATCTAACTTATGGCTGTGCAAAAGGTATCCAGAAATGCCTGTTCCCCTATATTCATACCATAAAGATAGCCTGGTAAGAATAAAATATTCCAGATATTTTACTTTAGTTTTCTTCAGTTGTATGGAATCATTAAAAGTTAAGAGAACCTGGCCTCATATATTCATGCTTGAGCATTCATAGTCTCTCAAGAAACAGGTAACTGCCAGGTAGAACAATATTAAATCATTGATCCCTAGGAGTTCAGTTATATTTCAACGTATCTCTAGCACAGCTTTTACCTGAGGTCTCATATAAACTTAATTAACACTAAAACTGTGCCTTGTAAGATTTTAAGAATAATACTAACCAAATTAATCAATTACAGTGATAAAGCTTGTACCACCATTTGGGCAAATGCATTTTTAAGATATTTGTTATTATGTTAATAATAACAAGTATTACATGTTAAAAGTAAAATGTTAGCACTGTTATTATTTTAAAAAATATACATATTTTTTACAAGGGAATTCAAGATGGCATTATGTACTTTTTTTTCTTTTAAGAGACAAAAAATATTTGACGAATGCTATACTTGTCAATGAGAAGAGGGAAAATGTATAACTCTTAATTAAAAATATATATTTTTTCTTATTTAGACTGTTTGATAATTAAACATATATCAAACACTTGATTTGGAATTGCTATGGATTATATTGTGTCCTCAAAAGTATATGTATTGAAATTGTAACCCCTGTACCTGTAGATGTGATCCTGTTTGGAGAAACGGTTTTCGTTTGTTATGTTAACGAGGTCATACCAGTGTAAGGTGGGTCCTAAACCTTATCACTTCTGAGTTATAAAAAGAGTAGAACAGACAGAGAGATACAGATAGGGGGAAGACAGATGCCATACAAGGATCATCTACAAGCCAAGGTACACGAAGGAATCAAGGAACGCCCAGGGCTACCGACCAGGAAGAAAGTGATATAGTAAAGACCCTGTTTGGCCTCTTAGCCTCCAGAATTGTGGGAAAATAAACTTGTTTTTTTACAGCCACCCAATTGTAGCACTCGGTAACTAAGATGGGAATTGAGAACATTAAGCAAGTCCCGATGAGCTGATAAAGAAAAAGCAGTAAAGCTAAAGGATTGTTAAAAAAAATAAATAAAAGCTAGAAAAATGGAATTTGCTCATGAGGAGTGAGCGGAAAGGCTGTGGCTGAGAACAAAAAGTTAAGTGTTAGGGTAAGGAAAATAGTAATAGTAGCCAAATCTGACTGAGGGATTACTCACTTAATCCTCTATAAGAGGTAGGAACAATTATTATCCCCATTCTATAGATGAGAAAACTGAGGTTCAGAAAAGTTATGACTTAGCCAAGGTCACTGATTTAGCAACTAGCAGGAGCAGAATCCAGCATGTATTCATGGATTTTGGACAGTTTTAATTGTTGATGACAGTTTTTGGTTATATATCAGGATTAATGCTGCAAGTAGATGTGTTTGTTATCGGGTGATTATGTTGCACTGACTCTCCAAAGGAAGCAACAAAAAGTATGTCTTCTGAGACACTCAACAGCATACCAAACTGTTTCTTCTTAGACAGTTGAAAAAATTTCTCTCTCTCTGAAGGGAAGTCCTGCAGAAGATTAGAAATACATTTCAATACCACCTTCCTGATCTTTTGATACATCTTTAACATTGTTATTTTTCTCTTAGTCTCCCAGCAGAGCAAGAGTGTCTTTTTACAGGGCAAGCCAAGAGAAGCCACATTGAGGGAGGAGCTTACAGTTGCCTTAAATTCAGGTAGCAAGTAGAGTTAAGAATCCTGGAAGTCACCATAGGAAGGGAGAAGCAAGAGGACTAATGAGTGTGTCCCCAGTGAACACAGAAGTGGCCTCACTTGAGTCTGTTCTTATTCTCTTGGCCTCTGTGGGTGGCTTTATATGGACATGTGTTGATTACTGCTACAAGATCATAGCTTACTCTACAATGACAATGGATATAACCAAAGAGGAAGCAAAATCAATGCCAGACTGTTTCAAGACTGAAAGTGAAACTGATATGTACCTAATTTTTTACAACATATGTCTATTTTTAAGTCCTGTATATGGTTTCTGGGGGCCCTGGTGTTGCAGTGGTTAAGAGCTCAGCTGCTAAACAAAGTCAGCAGTTCAAATCCACCAGCCACTCCTTGGAAACCCTATGGAGCAGTTCTACTCTGTCCTATAAGGTCCCTGTGAGTCGGAATCGACTCAACGACAATGGGTTTGGTTTGATTTGAAGTATACGGCTTCTGGTTCTTTGAAATTGCTCTGGTATGTAATGTCAAATACAACTTTCTTCTTTCCACAAATATTTTACTGCTTTCATTCCAAACCCTCCCACCACACAGTTCTACCCTTAGGTAGGATACCCAGAAGAGCCTTGAGCATGGCTAGAACTACAGATAGTATGAGTCAGGGCAAAGGATCGGGAGTTGTAATTTCATAGACTACTAACACCAGGTTAAAAACCTCAGTTAAAGGTGACCTGGAATATGCATTATACAGTACAAATTTATTTTCTTTTTCCCCCATATCCCTAGATGATTCTGTGAACTACTCATGAAACTTTTGTGTGGGGCAACTTGTGAAAGGGTTGAGAGTAGGAACTCCAATAGATGTTCCCTCATGGACAGTCCTTAGGGCTGTACCCCTGCTGTGATTGTCTTAATCTTCTTTTTAAGGACTTGAGATGCTGTTAAGGAGACAGCTGTGGAGGCTAATGATGCCAAGGAAAGTCAAACACTTCTGTGCATAAGCTCTTCGTGTGAAAAAGACCCAAGAGAGTGCTAAAGGATGGGTGTTTTTCCTTCACTCCCCAGGAGGCCATGTTACTGAAGCCCTCTCAGATGTAAAGGGAGAACTTAGAATTTTATTAAGAAGCTAAGTACATCCCATGATAGGGCAGCTGAACCTTGGGAAGTGAATGGTAACACTCTTGATGGTTTCTCTAAACATACTTCAACAAAGCAGTATTTATGGAATGACTACTCCATAAGGCATTCAAAGAGACTGGAAGATACAGAGAACTTACAGTCTAGTTAGGAGGAAATGTGAGATATGAGTCTCTTAGAAAAGTTACACTGGAAGACCCTGCACCTGTTTGAAAATTGAGACAAATGCTGTCTCAGTTCCCTTCTAACACAAGGGTCTGTGACTTTTTTTTCCCTAGAAATTGCAACAAGTTACTTTATTGTTATCTAAATATGAAACAGCATTTTTTAAAAATTATATAGTACAAAAGGATAAATAAGCCAGTTAATACTCTGGTAAACTTTCTTCCATATTTTTTTCATAATAATACTAATAGTTAAATTATTTGCATGCTTACATTAACTAGGAGCCAGACTTTATACAAAATCTTTTTATACATGTGATCTCTTTTAATGTTCATGATAACTGTATGATGTAGGTTCTATTATTACCTTATTTTACAAATCAGGAAACTGAAGCACAGAAAAATTGAGGAATTTACTCAGTCACACAACTGGTAGGAGAGACATCTAGAATTAAAATCTTGGCAGTTTGACTCCAAAGCCTTCATTTTTAACCACAGATTGTTCAGTTATACACAGCTAATAATTTCCTGAATGGTACAAACTGTAAAGCACTCAGCTACTAACCAAGAGGTTAGTGGTTCGAACCCACCCAGAAGTGGGTTCTTCAGAAGAAAGCCTTGACAATCTGCTTCTGAAAGATCACCCCCATGAAAACCCTATGGAATGCAGTTCTACTCTGCAATACATGGGGTTACCAGAAGTCAGAATTGACTTGTTGGCAACTGATTTGGTTTCTATATATGTAGTATTTACTCAGATAACACATGCAACTAGTATGCATGATATCTTGGGACCTTCATTTTTTCACCCAACAGCACATTGCGAACATCACTCCAGGTCAATAAATATAGATAGAAATCAACATTTTAATTTATACTAGTGAGAGGCTGTCATACATATCATAGAAAACATTTCATTGACTCTGTTAATTAAATTTGTCAATAAACACAAGAGAACCTGTTTGTTCAGCATAGTGCTACAAGAAATGATCTGATTGCTGTCCCCAGTAGCTCTCAAGTAGCTTACAATCTAGGGATTTCAAATACTTACAACCTCATTGGATTTATAATCAAATATATTTGGTAGATATTGGGTGAATGTAGAACAGCATAGATAATCAACTCAGATTATTTTAAAATGAAATTATTAAAGATAATTTTAGCCTAGTTCATCTCACTGTTGGTGACTGACAGTATATTTAGTACCTTCTAACCCGAGGGCTATTGGTATCTCATAGGCCAGTGTAATCAAGCTGCATCAGAAAGCAATGGACAAGCCTGTCAGTGAAAGATCGGGTGGTAAGGAAATCCATCACATTTTATCGACCTTTTGAATTATGATGCGTCATCCCTCATCTCTTTGTAATGCTTTCACGTTAGCTCACATTATTCTGTCAGTGTTTATTCCCTGTATTGTTTAACCCATTCTACCTGGTCTTACTAAATGCAGAATAATGGATAATCTCTGCCAAGAGAAGTTGGGTACCACAGTCACGAGGAAAGGCTGATGGTTGTTGGAGAGGTTTAGTGATAAAAACTATACTAATATTGGGAAGCAAAACAGCGTAGTGACTGAAAATTTTGGTTATAGGGTCCAACCCCAGCTACATTACTGACTTTCAGTGTCAATGTAGACTAATTTATTTACTTTTTTTGTGCACTATGGTTTGGAAGGAAACTCTGGTGGCATAGTGGTTAAGAGCTGCAGCTGCTAACCGAAAGGTCGGTAGTTCGAATCTACCAGGCCCTCCTTGGAAACTCTATGTCCTATAGGGTTGCTATGAGTCAGAATTGACTCAATGGCAACGAGTTTGTTTGTTTTTCTTTTTGGTATGGTTTGGAAATAACACTGGTGTTTACCCCACGGGGCCTCTTTGGGGAATATGTGAGTTGATGTGTGTAAAGCTCTTTAAACTGCGCCTGACACACAGTAAGTGCTCACTAAATGCTAGCTTTATGTAAAAAATGGCTTGGGGGCAGTGTCTGACCTCCAATCCCATAAGAGGGAAGGAAAACCAAGATCAACAGCATAAGGCTGACTTCCATGAGGTGGAGGCCAGACAAGCCTCCTCTCTCCACCATCTTTACCGATTCTGATACCAACTGCCCCTCACACAGTACTCTCTACATCTCTGCTGAGTTTGATAATTCACTGCAATGGCCACATAGAACTCAAAGACCATACTCACAATTATGGGGTTTATTAGGGAAGTAACAATTACAATTCAGGCTCAGGAACACTCAGGATACAGTTTTTCCATTACAACAGCTGCTTCCCAACAGTGCTTGCAGACACACCTCTCCCTGGGCCTAGGCTGCTGCCCAAAGGCACTCAGCTTTCTCTCTCCATAGGCTGGGAATCCCAGTGTGCTGTCTCCTGTGGCTGGGTCTCTGCTGCCAGATCTCTCCTGCCACTGCTTCTCACTATCTTTAGGGTTACAGCTTGTTCTCTCTCTCTCAGTCCCCTGCTTCCAGAAGCTTCTCAGCACAGGGATCCTGCATCCAAAGGACACAGTCTCCACTCCTAGCTGTTCTTCCTCGGTAGTAGTAGGATCTCCTCCTCTCTGCTCTGGAGTTGGCTCTCTTTTAAGGCAATACTGACAAATTCCCCTTGGTGGGCCACAATTACCCTATCACACAGTCCTGCCCACTTACCTGGGTGGGTGTTACAAGACCATGGCTAGAAAGGCCACACAAAAGTAATCAATCGCACTGTACTTTACCATCTTAAACAAACTTAAATTTTTGAGTATTCATGTTTTGTAATAGCGTCCCATATCCTTGAATAAAAAAAGAGCCCTGGTTACACAGTGGTTAAAGCGCTTGGCTGTTAACTGAAAGGTGGGCCGTTCAAATCCACAAAAGCAAGTTGTGGCAATCTGCTTCTGTAAAGATTACAGCCTTGGACATAACATAGTTTATATAGAAAATGTTCTACATTCTACCTTGGTGAGTAGCATCTGGGGTCTTAAAAGCTTGTGAGTGGCCGTCTAAGATATTCCACAGGTCTCACCTCATAAGGAGCGAGGGAGAGTCAACAAAACTAAAGACACAAGGGAAAGATAAGTCCAAAGGACTAAGGGAGCACAACTACCATGGCTTCCAACAGACTGAGTCGAGTTCAACTAGGCGATGCCTGGCTACCACTACCGACTGTTCTGACAGGGATCACAATGGAGGGTACCAGCCAGAGCTGTAGAAAAATGCAGAGCAAAATTTTAACTCACAGAAAAAGACCAGGCTTACTGGCCTGACAGAGACTGGAAAAACCCTGACAGTATTGCCCCCAGACACCCTTTTAGTGCAGTAATGAAGTCACTCCTGAGATTTACCCTTCAGCCAAAGATTAGACAGGCTTATAAAACAAAACAAGACTAAATGGGCACACCTACCCTGGGGTAAGGACAGAAGGCAGGAGGGGACAGGAAAGCTGGTAATAGGGAACTGAAGGTCGAGAAGGGAGAGTGTTGACATGTCGTAGGGTTGGTAACCAATGTTATAAAACAGTATGTGTACTAATTGTTTAATGACAAGCTAGTTTGTTCTGTAAACCTTCATCTAAAGTACAATAATAAAAAATAAATAAAGTGTTCAAATTAAAAAAAAAAATCTGTAGATGTAATACAATAAAAGGAAAAACTTTAAATTAAAAAAAAAAAAAAAGATTACAGCCTTGGAAACCCTATGGGACAGTTCTACTCTGCTACAGAGTTGCTATGAGTCAGAATCCACTAGAGAGCAATGGGTGTTTTGATTATCCTTGGAAATAATAGCAAAAACTAGAAGTAAAGTAGCCAAAATTATAGACAAACTGGAAGTAAAGTAGCCAAAATTATAGACTTTACAAAACATTTTAAACAATTCCAGTCTAGCTTGTGCATCTGCTCACTGGATACTTCCACTTGTATACTCAGCAACTGTAACAAAATAAATATGTTTAAGATTTTTAAAAAAACTTCATCTCCCAATCCCCCTTGCAAAATGGGCCCCAATTCCTATTATTACATTCACTTTTTCTTTTTATTCCTGTATTCTCAACCCTATTCGGATCAGCTCCATTCCTCCCAGGTTTTCTTCTTCCAAGACTGGTTGTATATGTGTTGCTTTTATTTGGAACCTCTATGCTGTTCTGAACAAATTTCCATACAGTCTTTATCAAGACCATTTCTTCCTCTTGCTAAAATGGCTTTAACCAGAATTACTATGTGACATTCAACTTTTATAAGTTTGTTATCTGCCTCTCCCTTGCACTCCAACCACCTTCATCAACCCAACGGACTAGGATAAGAGATCTACTTAGTTTTTCTTCCCTAATCGGCTCTAAACCCGCTTTCTGCTTTTATTATCTTTAAGGTTTCCATTCTCCTTTGGTTTGTGATGAAATCATCTGCCTCCAATACTCTAGCTTTGCAACCGCTCAGTGTTCAGGAGATGCTCTGGTGCTATAGTTCCTCACCCTTGGCATCTACTAGGGGTACCATCCCTTGTCTCTTATCATGCTTTGAAAGTATCCCACTTCCAGAGTCTCAAAATCTGATACTCTCTCTCAGTCACTCATTCAGCTGATGCTTTTTTTTTTGAATCATCTACTATGTTCTAGATGGCATGGTAGTTAAGAGCTCAGCTGCTAACCAAAAGGTGGGCAGTTCAAATCCACCAGCTGCTCCTTAGAAGCCCTATGGAGTAGTTCTACTCTTTCCTACCGTGTTGCTGTGAGTCGGAAACAACACGATGGGAATTTTTTGTTTGTGTGTTTGTTTTGTTTTTAATGTTCTAGGTACTGTATTAAGCACTGAGGAGAGAACACAATATAAAGCATATCACGGTCTCTGTCCTACAAGGCTCTGGTTCCATCCTTCTGTCTACCCTGTTTCCTCTCCCACAGAACACACTTTTGATCTTCATCTTATCTTCTAGTTCCTTAACCCTCGTCATTACTCTCCTAGTCCCTTGGCATTATTCTGCCTCCATTTACTTAATAAATAAAAAAAAACCTGTTGCTGCTGAGTCAATTCTGACTCATAGTGACTCCATAGAACAGAGTAGAACTGCCCCACAGGGTTTCCAAGGAGCGGCTGGTGGATTCAAACTGCTGACCTTTTAGTTAGCATCCAAGCTCTTAACCACCGCATCACCAGGCTATTTAGTTAATATCTATGATCAAATATTTCAGATATAATACCAGAATGATGGGCCTGGACCTAACAAAATACCCATCTGCTAATCTACTACTCTGGGTTATCCTTATAGAACTGCTATGTTGACGGTAAAATCTGAAGAAAAAAAAAAATGCTGGCTTAATATGCTACATTTTATTTCTTGGCATGACAATTCTCTTATGCACTCCCTATTTAATAACAAAGGAACAAAAGCATAGGAGAACAAGATAAAACAATTGGCACCAGGGTATGGGACTACTGCTTTGCCTCGGGTAGAACACAGTGACCCAAGCCCTAGAACTGGACACACATTTACAGCTGGGCCAGAGGTCTGACTGATACGATACTGAGTCACCCAAATGAATGAATTGAAGCTTCCCAACTTTCTGTTCACTAAAGAGAGACCTGTTCCAGAATTTGGTCTAGGGTAAACCTCTAGTTTGTAGTGGGTGATCCTGAGGCCTTCTTTGTTATCTAATCACCCCAGCCCACAAGAGTCCACACCCCTGTCTTTATTGCTAATTCTGGTCTTAAGTACATACCACCTCTTATCTCTAAGCATAAATCTGTTTCACATGAATATGGCTTGTATTCCTATAAAATCTGTACAGTTCTGGAAGTCAGGCTTTGCATTTTACAGTTCCTTTTTATCCCTCTTCATCCCCAACACCATCCTTTGTACAGAGTATGAAGTCAATAGATACTTAAGGAGTGATGGAATAGGCTTAACTGACAGAATGAACGTAATTCTGAATATTGCTCCCTTTGGTTCCACGTAGATGAATCCCTATATTATTTCTCTCTTGTCAGTAAGTCTACGCATCCCTGCTCATAATATATTTGAAAATGAATCATTCCTAGGAAAGGAAAAAAAAACCTACGTGGAAGATGCATGTTACAGCATAATATATATAAATAAAGAACTACAAATAGGCAAAATTCCTCGCAGGAAACTTGGAGAAATGGTTTAGATATAATTAGAGCAAATCTCCATCATTCATGTGCAGATTACCTACAATGTGTCATATCTAGGTTCATTACTCCACTAACATTTAAGGCTTACATAGCACTGCTTTCTTCTAATGCTTCTCTCACCAGCCTCCACCCCAACCGAGGGACCATTAACTGTCTCTAATGGCCCTCCATAGCAGAAGACTGTGTTTGATTTCCTAGTCATCCTTTCATTTGCCTCTTGTGCATTTCATCTTGAAAGCAGGTGAAAGTCTAAAATAACATTCTCAAACTTGGAGAGTATTTTCCTCTCTTCTTTCATTACCAGATGTCTCCTTCACCTGGACTCCGACATAACCATGGCACACAATCCTCCCAACCAACACTCCTATCCAGGAGTTCAGCTAGTATGCACCGTTAGTATTTGCAGTGTGTTATGTCATTTCACAATAACATTTAAATGAGTTAAGTCTGACCAAATGTGATACACTATAAAAGGAATAAGAAACAACTTAAATTCAATTTGACTACAGTATACTATCTGAAAACCAAATGGCAGTCAATGCGTTCTCCATATGGTCATAGCTTTTTGTAATTCTTAGCAGATTTCAAGTAGTTGTATAGCTGCCATGGGAATCCCATACACTGAGAATTATCATGATCACAGAACCACTAATGTTCTATATCATATGGACATAGCTGACTGCAGGACTATATCAAGAAGTCATCAGTTGATATTACTGACTTTGATGCACTTCATATTTGCTCTTCAGGATGAGTCAGTCTTGGAAACAAGAATCATTGGTTAGTATCAGGATAAAAACAAAACAAAACAAACAAAAAAAAAACCCAAACCCACTGGCATGGAGTTAATTTCGACTCATAGACCCTATAGGAAAGTATAGAACTGCCCCCATAGGGTTTCCAAGGCTGTAAATCTTTACAGAAGCAGACTAACATATCTTTCTCCTGCATCAGGATACTTAGATAGAAAAAAATGATTATTAATTATTCAGATTATACAAACCTTAGATGAAATATAAGAATTAGATTAGAATTCAAAATTATTTTGAGAAACAAGAAAGAGAATGAAGAGAAAAAAAATTTAACAAATCCAGAAGTTAAAGTTTATTAGCCAAACAGCAATACAGTTAAAGGTATACATTGAAGAAATACGTACTGGGCATTGACATTGTATAAACCACTGATATAGAAAAAATGGGCAAGCATGATGAGAAGGCTAAAATCTAGGAATCTTGATGCTCATAGTTAGGCCACAGCCTGACTATGATACTGGCTAGATTTGTTGGCATCTACTATAAAGGACAGAAGATAAGGATATTAAAATAATTTATAGAAACAATAGAGCTATAAGGGTAATACTTAGTAAGAATATTTGGGCACAACTTTAAGAGATTTGGGATTATTCATTCTGCACTCATTGCCATCAAGTCAATTCTGACTCATAGCAACCTTACAGGACACATTAGAACTGCCCCATAGGGTTTCCAAGGAGCATTTGGTGGATTGGAATTGCTGACCTTGTGGAAAAGTGATTACTAGCTGTTGTTTTCCATTCCCATAAAAAGATAAAATGAGAAAGTACATTTAAATTAAAACAGGAAAGATTTAAGAGAGACACAAGATTTTCCAGGAAAAAAAGCAAAAAATTGGTGTGTAGGAGTTCTGGCAAAATGGCACTCTAGGCAAAAGCACCACGCTGTCCCTCCACAGCAAAGATCCAAAAAACTAAGCCCAACAGAGAATACAACAATCCTGAAACCCTAGAACATCAAATGAAGAGATAAAGAACTCAGCCAAGCACCAAATGGAGTGAGAAAACTGACAGAGAACAGAGAGTGAGGAGAGATTCATGCAGAGGTCCCCTACCTGCTAACGCAGCGCGGATCTGCCATCTTGGACTCCTATCAGAGACCAGCAAACAGGGGGTACCAGAAAGCTGCCTCATGGAGCATCCAGTGGGAGACAAAACAAACGGTAATTTGCGATATACGCTTTCCTACCCCCCACCCTTCTTCACCCCCAATCGGCCTCCTCTGCTTCCTATGGCCACAATCTCTTGACGGGAAAATACTGGCTGCTTGGATTCCACACACCCGAACGGGCTGGCTCTCTGAGTGCCATTTGTTGGCTGCTGGTGTTGCTTTTTTACGCTTCTTTTGATTTCTTCCTTATCTCTCACCACCTCCCCCTCCTTTAATTCAAATACCTGGCTCCGTGCACCATCTTTGCTTCATCCTGAGGGGCTGCAGAACTCCGGTAATTTGTGATATACGCTTTCCAACTCCCTACCCTTCTTCACCCACACTCAGCCCCCTCTGCCTCCCGCGGACACAGTCTCTTGTCCAGAAACACCAGCCCACACTAGCTGGCTCTCTGAGTGCCATTTGTTGGCTGCTAGCGTTGCTTTTTCTTTTTCTGCTTCTTTTGATTTCTTCCTTGACTCTTGCCACCTCCCCCTCCTTTTGCTCCAGTACATGGCTCCGTGCACCATCTTTGCTTCTTCCTGAGGGGCTGTGGAGCTCAGTTCAAGTGTGGAGCTGCTTCCTGGTCTGGGCTGCCGCACTGGTGGGATCCCGGGGCTTTTGTTTGTTTGTTTTCTTTTCCTTTTCTTGAGTTGGGAGCCCTTTCTGGCCAGGCGGTGCTGCATGGCAAGGAGACTTCCCCCTTGGCTTGCACAGACTTGCAGAGGTATCCCTGAGGGCATTTCTTTTTCATTGGTTTTTGTTGTTGTTGTTGTTGTTGTTTTGTTTTTTGGGGGGCCTTTCTTGTTTTTATTTTTATTTGTTTTCTTTTCCCTCTTTTTCCCCTTTTGTCTTTCTTCATTGCTCAGTTTCTCATCTCTCTATATCTTCCTTCTCTTTTTGTTCCCTGAATACCTGGTGTTGTATACCTCTATGCGTTCTAGCCAGGAGGTACTGAAACACGTTGAGGGAGACTTCCCCAGACTTCATAGCTGCACCAGTGGGATCCCTGGGAATGTTGCAGTTCTTTAACTTTTCTGATTTTTATTTATTCATTCTTTTCTTTTCTTTTCTTCCTCTTCCCCTTTCTGTTTTTCTCCATTTCATAGTCTCTCAACTCTACACTCCAATGGCAAGCTCCACTAGCATTATTTCTTGTTTGTTTGTATGTTTTTGGCTCCTGTTCCTCTCTCCTCTCTCCCATATCCATCTTAGCTCCACACATAACAATCTCCCCGCTGCATCCTGCCTACCTGCACCATGTACTTGACATCACACCACCAAGCAGCACAGTCACGGCCTACTGGAACCTGCCCTGCACTGATTACCGACCCGCCCTGGTGGCTGTAGTAAGTGCCACAAACAACACATACCAATAATCCCTCTTCAGCTAGACCTGCCCTGCCGTACCATATCTGAGTGACTGACCCGGGCAGTTGGAGAAGGAGGCAAAAAGTATTGTGCCCACAGACGAGCAAACAACAAAGAACACATAGTCCGCATGCTCAGACATAGTCAAATTTTTTTTTAAAAAAGGGGCAAAACAAACAAATCCACAATCAATAAAAGACAAAAATAACTACTGAATGCCCCCAAAAGGAGACAATATAAAGACATTTACAAAAACAGGACAGGATAGTTCCAGTAGGCGTCCAAAGTAAAACACCAGATGACTCTCCAGTGGAAGAAAAGACACTAGAACTACCTGATAGGGAATTCAAATCTCTAATACTCAGAATTCTCCAAGATCTGAGGCAAAAAGCTGACAAACATGAGGAAAAAATAGACAAATTCATGGAAAATACAGACAAAAAATTGGAAGAATTCAGGAAAATAATGCGGGAACAAAATGCCAAAATAAATTCACAACTACAAGTTATACAAAGACAACAATTAGAAATCTAAAAGATAAACAACAAGATTTCAGAAATGGACGGTGTCATAGAAGGGCTGAGAAGAAGATTTGAAATGGTGGAAGACAGGATCAGTGGAATGGAAGACAAACACTTGGATATAACACTGTTTCAGGAAAACTCAGAAAAAAGCACAAAGAAAAATGAAGAGACCCTTAGAGTTATGTGGGATACAATCAAAAGCAAAAATTTTCGAGTGATTGGAATTCCAGAACAGGGGGAGAAAACAGAAAACACAGAGAGGATCATTGAAGAACTGCTGACAGAAAACTTCCCCAATATCACGAAAGATGAAAATCGGGCCATCCAAGAAGCTCAACGAACCCCATATAGGAGAGACCTGGAAAGAAAATCACCAAGGCATATCATATTCACACTCGCAAAAACCAAAGAAAAACAGAGAATCCTGAGAGCAGCTCGTGAAAAACAAGAAGTCACTACAGAGGAGAAACAATAAGACTAAGCTCAGATTATTTGACAGAAACCATGCACACAAGAAGGCAATGGGATGACATATATAAAATCTTGAAAGAAAAAAATTGCCAGCCAAGAATAATATATCCTGCAAAACTCTTGTTCAAATTTGATGGTGACATTAGGTCATTTCCAGATAAACAGAAATTAAGGGAATATGTAAAAGTCAAACCAAACTTACAAGAATTATTAAAGGGAGTTCTTCAATCTGAGGACAAACAGCTTCAGGTCACAGGCAGAATCTAGGACGCAGGATCGTACCAGCCAGATACCAATCTAGGAAATGACCTCTCAAGGACTATCCAAAGCCAAAAGAAATACAACAGGGAATCACAGCAGTTAATCAGTAAATGACAACAACATCAAAACAATAAAAGAGGGAATAAACAGCATAGGTATACAACCTTCTAATAGAGAGGAAGGCAAGGCAATACCAAGTAATGGTAGACTGCTTTACACTTAGAAAGATAAGGGTAAAATTCATGGTAATGACAAAGAAAGTTAATAAACATACTCATAAAAAAGAGGAAAATCATAAAGTCTCAGCAAAAACAAAACAAATAAAAAAAATCAACAAACAAAAGTAACTCAGCACAAGAGAGTAAGAAGAGCAAAGAAAAGGTCAGCACTACAAAAAAAGCACTACAAAATGACAGCAACAAACTCACATCTATCAATAATTACACTGAATGTAAATGGACTCTATGCACCCATAATGAGACAGAGAGTGACAGAATGGATAAGAAAACAGGATCCATCAATATGCTGTCTACAAGAGACACACCTTAGAAACAAAGCTGTGAATTTATTAAAAGTCAAAAGTTGGAAAAAAATGTATCAAGCTAACAACTACCAAAAAAGAGCAGGAGTGGGAATTCTAATCTCAGATAAAACAGACTTTAAAACAAAATCTACCATAAAAGACAAAGAAGGACATGATATAATGATTAAGGGGATGATCCATCATGAAGACATAACCATAATAAACATCTACGCACCCAATGACAGGGCCCCAAAATACATAAAACAAACTCTAACAACACTCAAAAGAGAAACTTACAGTTCCACAATAATAGTAGGAGACTTCAACACACCACTCTCAGTAAGGAGAGAACAACTGAGAAGAAATTTAGCAAAGATACAGAAGACGTAAAGGCCACAGTGAGCCAACGAGACCTCATAGACATATATAGAACACTTCATCCAACTGCTGCAAAGTACACATTCTTTTCCAATGCACATGGAACGTTATCCAGAATAGACCACATCTTAGGCCACAGAGCAATCCTCAACAAGATCCAAAACATTGAGATAATTCAAAGTATCTTCTCTGACCACAATGCCATCAAGTTAGAAATTAACAAGAGAAAGAGCAAGGGAAAAAAATCAATTACATGGAAACTGAATAATACCCTGCTTACACATCACTGGGTAATAGAAGAAATCAGAGATGGAATACAAAAATTCCTAGAATCAAATGAAAATGAAAACACATCATAGTAAAACCTTTGGGACACAGCAAAGGCAGTCCTCAGAGGACAATTTATAGCAATAGATGCACATATGAAAAAAGAAGAAAGGGACAGAGTCAAAACATTAACTACAGAACTCAAACAAATAGAAAGAGAACAGCAAAAAAAGCCCACAACCACTGGAAGAAAGGAAATAGTAAAGATCAGAGCAGAGATAAATAAAATAGAGAACAGAAAAACAATAGAAAGAATCAACAAAACCAAAAGTTGGTTCTTTGAAAGAATCAACAAAATCGACAAACCACTGGCCACACTGACAAAAGAAAAACAGGAGAGGACACAAATAACCCAAATAAGAAATGAAATGCAGGACACTACAACAGATCCAGCTGAAATAAAAAGAATTATAGCAGAATATTATGAAAAACTATACTCCAACAGATTTGAAAACCTAGAGGAAATGGATAAATTTCTAGAAACACATGGCCTACCCAAACTACAACACAGTGATGTTGAAAATCTGAACTGACCCATAACCAGACAAGAGATTGTAAAGATAATAAAAAAACTCCCAACCAAAAAAAGCCCTGGCCCAGATGGCTTCAGTGGAGAATTCTACAAGACATTCAGAGAAGAGCTTGTACCAGTACTACTAAAGCTATTTCAGAGCATAGAAGAGGAAGCAACACTTCCAAATTCATTCTATGAAGTCAGCATAACACTGATACCAAAACCAGGCAAAGACGTCACAAAAAAGAAAATTACAGACCAATATCCCTCATGAATATAGATGCAAAAATTCTCAACAAAATTCTAGCCAATAGAATCAGCATCATATAAAAAATAATACACCATGACCAAGTAGGATTCATAACAGGTATGCAAGGATGGTTCAACATTAGAAAATCAATCAACGTAATCCACCACATAAATAAAAGGAAAGAGAAGAATCACATGATCATCTCAATTGATGCAGAAAAGGCACTTGATAAAGTCCAACATCCTTTCCTGATAAAAACTCTCAGTCACGTAGGTCTAGAAGGGAAATTTCTCAACATAATAAAGGGCATGTATGCAAAAGCAATGGCCAACATCATTCTTAATGGAGAGAGGCTGAAAACATTCCCCTTGACAACAGGAACAAGACAAGCATGCCCTTTATCACCACTCCTATTTATCATTGTGCTGGAAGTTCTAGCTAGAGCAATAAGGCAAGAAAAAGAAATAAAGGGCATCCAAATTGGTAATGAAGAAGTTAAACTCTCCCTGTTTGCAGATGATATGATACTATACATAGAAAACCCTAAAGTCTCCATGAGAAATCTACTGGAACTATTGGAAAGATTCAGCAGAGTAGCAGGATACAAGATAAACATTCAAAAATCAGTTGGATTTCTATACACCAATAAGGAGAAGGATGAAAAGGAAATCAGGAAAACAATACCATTTTCAATAGCCCCTAAAAAGAGAAAATACTTAGGAATAAATCTGACCAGGGATGTAAAAGACTTATACAAAGAAAACTACAAAACACTACTGCATGAAACCCAAAGCGATCTACATAAATGGAAAAACATACCATGCTCATGGATAGGCAGACTCAACATTGTGAAAATGACAATTCTACCCAAAGCAATTTACAAATACAACACAATCCTGATCCAAATACCAACAACATTCTTCAAAGAGATGTAAAAACTAATCATTAACTTTATATGGAAAGGAAGAAACCCCGAATAAGTAAAGCACTACTAAAGAAGAAGAATAAAGTTGGAGGACTCACACTACCTGACTTCAGAACCTATTATACAGCTACAGTAGTCAAAGCAGCCTGATACTGGTACAACGACGGATACATTGACCAATGGAACAGAATTGAGAACCCAGATGTAAATCTATCCTCCTATGGTCACCTGATCTTGAACAAGGGCCCAAAGTCCATCAAATGGGGAAAAGACAGTCTTTTTAACAAATGGTGCTGGCAAAACTCGATATCCATCTGCAAAAAAATGAAACAAGACCCATACCTCACACTGTATACAAAAACTACTTCAAAATGGATCAAAGACCTGAATATAAAGCCTAAAACTATAAAGTTCATAGAAGAAAAAATAGGACAAACACTTCAGGCCTTAATACATGGCATTAACAGGATACAAACCATAACCATCAACGCACAAATCCCAATATATTAGCTAGATAACTGGGATCTTCTAAAAATCAAACACCTATGCTCTTCAAAAGACTTCACCAAAAGAGTAAAAAGAGAACCTTACAGACTGGGAAAAAATTTTTGGACAGTACAAGTCAGACAAAGGCCTAATCTCCATAATCTACAAGAAAATCCAACACCTCTACAACAAAAAGACAAATAAGCCTATTAAAAAATGGGCAAAGGAAATGAACAGACCCTTCACCAAAGAAGACATTCAAATGGCCAACAGACAGAAGAGGAAATGCTCAAGATCACTAGCCATTAGAGAAATGCAAATTAAAACCACAATGAGATACCACCTCAACCCGGCATTACTTGCACGAATCAAAAACACTGGAAATAACAAATATCGGAGGGGCTATGGGGAGATCAGAACTCTTAAGCACTTCTGGTGGGAATGCAAAGTGATACAACCATTTTGGAAAATGATACGGCACTTCCTCAGAAAGCTAGAAAAAGACACACCATTCGATCAAGCAATTCCAATCCTAGGAATATACCCTAGAGAAATAAGAGTCGTCACTCGAATAGACATATGCACACCTGTGTTCATGGCAGCATTGTTCACAATAGCAAAAAGATGGAAACAACCTAGATGCCTATCAACAGATGAATGGATAAACAAACTATGGTACATACACACAATGGAGTACTATGCAACGAGAAAGAACAACAATGAATCTGTGAAGCATCTCATCACATGGATGAAACTGGAGGACATTATGCTGAGTGAAATAAGTCAATCACAAAAGGACAAATACTGTATGAGACCTCTATTGTAAAAAGCCATGAAAAAGTTCACACAGAAAATTTAACAATCTTTGTTGGTTACCAGGGATGGGGGGGGGGGGGTAAAACTAAATAGGCAATAGATAAGTGGTATCTTGGGTGAAGGGTGAGACAGTACACAGTACAGGGGAAACTAGCACAACTTGTACAAGGAAAGGTCATGGAAGCCCCATGGACACATCCAAACTCCCTGAGGGACTGAATTGCTGGGCGGAGGGCTGTGGGGACCATGGTCTCGGGGAACATCTAGCTCAGTTGGCATAACACAGTTTATAAAGACAATGTTCTACATTCTACCTTGGTGAGTAGTGTCTGGGGTCTTAAAAGCCTGTGAGCGGCCATCTAAGATACTCCACTGGTCTCATCCCTTCGGGAGCAAGGGAGAATGAAGAGAACAGGATACAAGGAAAAGATTAGTCCGAAGGACTAATTGTCCACAGCTACCAAGGCCTCCACCGGACTGAGTCCAGTGCAGCTAGATGGTGCCCGGCTGCCATCACTGACTGCTCTGACCAGGCTCACAACAGAGGGTTCTGGACAGAGCTGGAGAACGATGTAGAGCGTAATTCTAACTCACAAAAAAAAAAGACCAGATTTACTGGCCTAAAGGAGACTGGAGAAACCCGGAGAGTATGGCCCCCAGACACCCTTTCAGCTCAGTGGTGAAGTTATCTCCGAGGTTCACTGTTCAGCCTGGGAGTGGACAGCCCCATAAAACCAAATAAGACTAATGAGGTTCAGTAGTCCAGTGACAAGGGCCAGAAGGCAGAAGGGGACAAGGAAGCTGGTGATAGGGAACCCAAGGTTGAGTAAGGATATTGTTGATGTGTTGTGCGATTGTTGACCATTGTCATAGGGCAACATTTGTAGTAACTGTTAAATGAGAAACTATTTTGTTGTGTAAGCCTTCATCTTAAGTGAGAATAACAGCACAATTGGAAGAGCGTAGTCAATGTCACTGAACTGTGTATGCAGAAATTTTTGAAATGGTGTATCTTTGGTTGTGTGTATTTTCACCAAAAAAAAAAAAAAAATAGGTTGAGAAGTTAGAGGGTTGACATGTTGTGGGGTTGTTAACCAATGTCATAAAACAATATGTGTACTACTGTTACACGAGAAACTATTTGTTCTTTAAGCCTTCACCTGAAGTACAATATAAAAAAAAAAAAAAAGGAAAAAAAAAAAGGTGTGCATTTTGAAGTTCCGTGGTTTTCTTTTCTTCCTTAGAAATCATTAAATGAAGGAGAGATTTTCATTTTTCCTGTGACTGATGAGAGTAACCTTGCTTACAGAGCTCTGTATGTCTGAACCTCTAAAGGTAATGAGGGCCTTAGAGAGATGTGCCTTCAGTCTAGAAAAGTAAAGTGTGTGATCAGAAGAATGGTCAAGAGCTGAATAAGAAACCTAAACAGTTTGGAGAGGAGGCTACAACGTAAAGAGGCTGCCCTCTGGCATTTTCACCTCCAGGCTAGTAAGGCATGAAGCAGGTGATGTGCTTAGCACAAACAGGTAATTTGTAGGTGAGAGGTGTTCATAAAGACAAGATTAAAGAGCCATGGGACAATCGGGTAGCAAGTCATTTCCCACCTGCAGTGCCACATGTGGTATGCGGAGGCTCTTCCACCCTGATTAAATAAAGGACAGCACGGGGAAGTGGTGGCCACACTTAGCTGACAGCTCCTGAGTAGACTAGCATCTTGCCTACTGTCAGGGACAGCTAATTTTCTCTCCAGGGAAACTTCTCTAAGGTTAGTAATTAAAACTCCTGAAAAGTAACTGAATATGTGAGACCCTTTCCCTTAACTCCACCTTCCTCTCTTTCCCTGGTGGGAGTATCAGAGGGGTTACAAAGATCTTTACATTACTCAAGAAGCACACTCTGAACACTACAGTGTACTTGCCAAGATTAAAACTTGAACTGCACTTGTTTTCTGAATTTTAATGGAAGGTTATATGCCATTTTGTTATGTCCACACTATCCTATAGGGGTCATGCCAGGTTAGAGACACATTTAACGAATTATTTTCAAACTAGGGATTGTGACCCACTAATTCAATAAGTAATGAAATTAATATAGAGGGTTATTTATTTTTTTAAAAAATCTAATGGAGTGGAATAGAATATAATGAATGAAATGGATTGGAATAGAAAATATCAAAGTATCACATACGGTAACGCTACATATAATTTTATGAATCTTTTCTTTAGTGTGTGGATGGTGTGAGTGTAGGTATGAATATGTACAAATATATTAAACAAAACATTATATTTTATGTTATAAAAATATATCATGATATAAAACACACTTCTTACTTTGGGTTCAAGTATGGAATATGGAACTCAATGCTCCTAAGAGATCATTGGGTTCTTCAACTTAAGGGAACATCTCTGAGCCTAGGCGACACTAAACAGCAGTGTGGAAAAACAAAACTGTCAAACACCGGATGTTGGTAAGACATCTGGACACTCAACAACATGCTGACAAAATATCTGAATGTCTATTCCCCTTTTCTCTGGATGTTTACTTTAATAAAGCATAGCCACCAGTTGTAACTCAGAGCTGTCAATCCTAGTACCAATTTTATTCACATTCTTAAATTACAATGCATGCTTATTAAATCTCCCAAACTGCTTACTTTCTTAACTGAGAATAAGAGAGAATTAAACACAAGAGTTTAAAGAAAATATTAAACAAGTTTGTTAAAGTCAAAGAGAAGTTAAAAATGCACAAAAATTCACAGGTTGAACTAATGTGCAGAATGGGATATTGTTTATATATGAAAATACTGTGATGTACAATATATAGAAACTGAGAAGAAATCTTGACTCCCCTCAGCATCTGTTACGTTTCTATTAAAGCAGTTTCTAGATGTGTGCTTTCCCATATCAAGCCATATGAAAGAGAAAGAAAGCACGTCAAGCCATAAGATGGGAAAAAGTTGAGATCAATATACGTAAAAGAGGAACATAATAACAATAATGATTTGACAAAGTCACAGGGGGAAAACTGCTTTCCTGTGAGCAAACTTCTTTAGTTATATAAGAATTGCAACAAACACCAAACCAGTTGCTATCCAGTCGATTACGACTTATAGTGACCCCGTATGCTTCAGAGTAGAACTGTTCTCCACAGAGTTTTCAATGGTTGTGATCATTCGGAAGTAGGTCACCAAGACTTTCTTCTGAGGTGCCTGTGAGTGGATGTGACACACCAGCCTTTGGGTTAGTAGCCGAGCACATAACCATTTGTGCCACCCAGGGACTCCTTCAATAAACACCCAGGCTATTAAATGAAAATATGTATTCTCAAAAGCATTAATGTTGCTTCGCTTCAGAATTCCTGACAAAATTTGGAAAAAAATAAAGTAAGATTTTTCTCCTGATTTCCACATAATTTACTGAATTACCAATTTATTAATTTAGGTGTCCTATATATTTTCTGAAAAGTGAAACTATGAGACAATAACTTCTGCGTTCAGAGTCAAGCATTTTTTTCCCTAGTGATTCAAGGTGATTGTGAGCTGAGTTTGCATTGTCCCAATAATTCATGTCAGCACCTAGAACAAATCAGTGAAGCGAGCATAATGCTCAGGAGAGAATGAATTTGACTAATCTCGAAGTTTCATTTCAGAGCCTCTTGCTGAGCTGTGTCTCCTGGTAGGTTGTGGAATGGTAAATTTGGATATATAAGACTTAGAAAAAAATTGAAGTGGTCATTGGTGCTATCTTAGCCTGAACTGAAGACCCAGATACAAAAACAAAAGACAGATGGTGCCTGGTTATCTAAAGAATTTAGAAAGAATCACATCACCTCTGCCTGAATTTTCTGGATTAGTAATATGGCCAGTCTGAAATATTCTAGGTTATTGGATATTTGTGAAATTCTGTATACTTATGATGTCAAGATCCAGTCACACTAGGTCTTAGGATGTAACATGTTGTCCTGGTCTTAGTACACGTTTGATATGTATGAGTTGACTGATTTCACACTTGCAGCAAAGTGACCCCAAACCATTGTAGTCTCCTGCTAAGCCCCTTAGTTACCACTATGGAAGAACTGTGTGATTCACCTGGAAACTCATCTTCCTTTTCAACACCAAGGGAAATATCAGGGTGCTTCATAAAAAAACAAACAAAAGCTTTGAATAGATTTTCTTCTAAGGTAGGAAAACAAATATAAACAAGAGTTTTTGTTGGAGGCAAAGCAGATATGCCTAGAGGGTCTCAAGAAAAGACTCCTAACTACAGAGCAATCTTGCTACTAATGGGTACTCATGCACTTCTCCAACCCCATTTGCCTTGGGGCACTCTCTAGAGTCCAGCCCCCAAGTTCACCCATGTCCTGGGGCTATTGTATGAAGAGGGATTTATTGTGAGTTCTGTGTAGATACAATAAATATCAAGAGAGACGGAGTAGCTTGTGTTCTAATGAGAATTTAGGTCAATTTTCATTTAATCTTGACTGATTCTACTATCTGTTTAACAAAAATACAAAAGAGAAAAAAATTTCAACTGGGTAAAAAAATTGCTTGAGATAGATAAAGCTTGGCAATATCCCAAGTGGCAGTGTTTTCTATAGAGCAGTTCTATCTCATGTGATAGTCACCAAGCTGTTTTATTATCTGCATTAAAAAGCCAGAAAAGGCAGTTGCAGGTCTTTAGACCTGGGCATTCTCTGTTCAGCTTCCCAGCTCCACACCACCCTGCGGTAGGCCACAGGCAGAACTGAGCACATCAAACAGTATCTCCCTGACCTGCAACACGTTCCCTGGTTTCCCAAGGCAGCTCAATCTCTATGCCCAATTGTAACACTAGTCCCCGGTAGGGAGACTCACTTTCCTCCTCTGTGGAGAGATGAGAAATTGTTATCTCTTTTCAGTTTGTTTCATCAAATTTGTTCCTAGACTAATCTGAAAGTACTTGAATTGCAACTTTTCTATCAAAATTTCATCTCTAGTGTATTAATGAAAAACCACAGAGATTCCTAAGAAGCTCAGATATCTACAGGGAGAAACAAAAAGTTTGACAACTAAAAAATTCACATCTTTAAAGCCATGTGCACAGTGCCAAGCAAAGGAAAATCTATCCAGACCTTCCACACTGATAATATTTTATTACTTTGTCTAAAACAGGAACATTCTAGGGTGGCAGGCAAATGACCACCAGCACACCATGACTTCAGAGGAGACTTCTGATTTGTATTAGCTTTCTTAAAAAACAAAACAAAACACACACCCACAGTTGCTGTCAAGTCAATTCTGACTCATGGAGACCCCAGGTAAGTCAGAGTAGAACTGTGCTCCACAGGGTTTCCAATAGCTATAATTTTTAAGAAGTAGATTGCCAGGCCTTTCTCCTGAGGTGTCTCTGGGTGGGTTTAAACTGCCAACCTTTTGGTTAGTAGCTTAACCATTTGCACTACCCAGAGACTCCTTCAGTTTTCTTAACACAATCCAAAATGGCCAGTCAGACAGCTGTCGTACACCCAAACTGACTTCTAGAGGAAACTTGCACTCACATGCTTGAGAGGAAAGCTAATTTTGCATAATGGGAAAAGATAAAGGTACTGACTGCTCCAGAGGACAGGGCTGGCTGCAAAGCCCAGGGGACCTCTGGGCTCCTATAACCTTGCCATGAGTGAATTATCATTATTGTTATTATCTTTTTTTTGGAATTTTGTGGTGATGCTGTTTTTTCACTAATGGAATGGATGCTGAATCATCATTTGTTGGTATTTTTTTATTATTGGAAAAAATAGGGTGCCAATAGCAAGCAGGACATATCAGTCCCATGTTTTTGTGAAGCACGTCACACATGTGGAACATATTGGTCCCATGGCATATCACACTTCCTGGTTACACTTGAGCCATAAAATATCTTACTGAACTTTCCAAAACTACACATGAAATACTAAATAAACATTGTACTTGCTGCACATAATTGTTATCAGTTTGGTTTAGAGTGGCCCTGTCGGTACTATGTCCCATGAAGCACATCGCACTTGTGGGACAAACCGGTCCCGTGGCCCAGAAAGTGCATCACAAACTGTTTTCACCCCAAAAATAAAACTTCCCTTGAATATTTCCAAATGCCGGTTGCCATGCCTTCCCAATAACACAAAGGAAATGGTAAACGTACTTGCAAGCCTTATCTCGCTGTACAGAAGCCCAAAGACACAAAAGTTTCACACACTCGCTCCTCCGGGAAGCATGCCCCTCATATGAATGGCTCTCAGCACTCAAATGTGGCGCAGACCAACTTCCTTGTTTTTTAGGCAGTTGCACCAATTTCTGCCACAACACCAGAACGTGCTAAAGTGGCTCAAATACTTATCAATAAACCTCCAGGGGTGGAAAAATGTAACATGGGCATATATATCCCTTGGTCCATGAAAGGAATAAAGGACAACAGCTGCCACTTGCCATTCTCCTTCTCTGTCTCTTCTTCCTCTCTTCCACCCAACTCTGCAGCTGCTGGAAGCCTAGAGTCAATTGTGACAAGGGCAGATGCCAAGAACAACAACAACAGCAAAAATATGTTAATGATGCTCTCAACACTGCCAGTTCTTCAATTCCATTCAATTATCTGTACCTTTTCTCCTGATTTCCATTACTTCAGGCTGTTATTTATCAAGTGCTCCATAATTAATCAGGCACCAAGCTTGACTGTGCTAATGAGACTCTATTTACAGCACCCTTCCCCCCAAGCTTTTCTCCACCCCTAATCCTCACTCCTACAGTATAACATCTCCTTCTCCTTCCTTTGATGGACTTCGGGCTTTTGAAGTGATCTAGTCCCAACAGAAAGAAGAGCTCCTCCTGACAGTTTCAAGGAAAATTAACGTATGAGTAATGCCAGTTCCCTACTAGTTACCCATCATTACTTACCTAAACGTAGGACTTTTCTCTCTTAGTGAGTGACTCATAAATCCATTGTCTTTCACTCTTCTCTTTCCCATCTTCTTGATCCCATCTCTCTTTGAGCACCATCTTTAATTCATAGCTCTATGGCTATACCCCATTTTATTCACCTCAGAGCTATTTTCTTCCCTTGCCAGTTCTTCATGCTTACACACTTGCAATTATTCATTCAGTTTTTCCTTACTTTTAGAACATCTATGTTTTCAGTTGCCATCGAGTTGACTGCAACTCATGGCAACCTCATGTACTACAGAATGAAAGGTTGCCAATCTTCAAGATCATCGGTACATT